>OW026521.1:99998174-102398174 GCA_932274085.1 Protocalliphora azurea
AATTTAGTAAAATTAAAGTTTCAATGAACTTGTAGAAGATTCGGCCCAGCCGAATATAGGACTTCCACTTGTTTTTAATTATATTAAATATAAATGAATATGAATGAAATTTTAAAAAAAATTTGGGCACATTTTTTAATGTAACATAATCTTATTTGATAAAACTTTATCTTACACTTATTGTTCTCTTTAAAATTGCGATTTATATTACACGGTCAAAGGGAAAATAGTTCCAAATTGACTCATAATGGGATTCTTAGTAAAATAATATACAAATATTATAATTATTTTTTTTTTTTTGCAATTACACTTAACACTAGTTAATGAGAAAACTAAAACTAAATATGTAGTGAACATTAATCTTTAAAAAAAAAACAAAGAAAAACTCACCGACTCTTCCTCTTTTTCCATACCACTGGGCATCTGTGGTACAGCACGATTGATGGCCGAATACTCTGGTAAATCAGGCAACTCCTCAGCCAAATAAATTGGCATCTGTTTGGAGGGATCAAGGGCACGTGCCCTAAATGATAGTTTCGACATGATACTGCTCCAATTATTTTGTTTATTTTTTATTTTACAAACTAAATTTGGCTTTCTATTATTATTTGTATGTGTTTACACAAAAATGTAGTATACGGGAACTAAATGATAACTCTTTTTACTTTTATTTCTGGTAGAGATGATGGATACTATAGATTGAAAGTAATCCTTGTAATAAAAACTTTAAATAATATTGATGACAATGCAGTGGTGAGGTGGATGGACAAAAACGCCTTTTATGGACAAGTTGCTGGGAATAGAGGTTTTAGACAATAATCTGGATTTAAAAGCCTCCTCTGGTTGTGTTAAAAAGTAAGCAGCACTGCTGCTGTTCTTTTGTATTGTTGTAGATGACGATTTTGTGGGGTGAACACGAAAACACCACCACCGTGTATTAGAAATTTGATATAACACTAAATCCTTTTTACTTAGACTGTTGAGAACCTCGAAGAGCCTTAATTGTACGGCTTTGTGGAGGAGCAGTAGTCCTTGAATATGATTAAGGTTTAACGAAATTAGCTGTAGTATTAAGGAACCCGTGAAGATTCTTAATAAGAGCTTTAGGCTCTTTGTTTTTTGGACGTCTATACTCCTCGTCGTCGTAATTGTATTTACTTTATTGACAGTTGCCGACAATGACGTTTGAACTTGTTTTGCAGGACCTTCTTGTCCTGTTGGGGATGAATTTTGTTTTGTTTTTGTTGAAGTTGGTTTTATTGTTTTATTTTTTATTGGTGTTGTAGTTATCAATAGTGGTACCACCAGGACCCACAACAATATATTCTCTGGCTTATTGTTGTTGATGTTGTTGTAATTATTACAATTAATCTTTTTCGTGTTATTTTTATTGTTATTATAATAATTCGTATTACTTCTTATTAATTTGTATTGACAATTACAACTACTACTTTTTTGCAAAGGAAGCAACAATAACAAATCGAGTGAACTATGAGACGACGACATTTTTCAAATTGAAATCGAAAAACTTAAATAAATTTGCATAATTACAATCATAAACAACAGCATTTGTATACATTTCATAGTTTCGATTCAAATATTTTAGAACATCAACAATGGCAGCAGCAGCAACAATGGCAATTGAACATGTGGAACATTAAACTGCATTTTTTATTAAAAACATGATTCCCCGTTTTATTTATTCTTTTTGTTTTTCTTTAAACTTTTTTTTATTCTTTTGAATAATTTTTTTTTTTTCTTTTTTATTTAATGTTTTCATGCAATTTTTCTATTCTTTTTTGCTCTTTTTATTTCTCTGTTCTTTTGTTTTTCTACTAAAAATTTATTTTTTAAACAATGAAATTTTGTTTTATTCCGATTTTAGGCAAATTCGGTTTGTTTTCTTTTTCTTCTATTAATGACAATTTGCCACGCTATTAGCTGTCAAAAAGTAAAAAAAATAAAATGAAAAAATGCACACAAACATTTACAACAACAATATTAAAATGCATTAAATAAACAAAGGGGTTGAGCAACGAAGGAGAGTGCAAAAAAACTGAGAATATGAAATGGCGGGTTTTGTATCAATATTTTGCATTATGCCAGTTATAAAATTTTTAATTATTTTCACTTTATTTAAATAAATTTTTCTATAAATTTAATTTACACAACAAAACACTTTTAAAAATGTTTAAAAAACAAGAGGTAAACAAAAACTTTTCCATTAAGGCGAAATGACAAACAATATTTTTGCGGCGAATTGAATTTTTTTTTTTTTTTGTCAATTTTTTTGCATACAAAAACACAATGGAAAAATGTTTATTTTAATTTCTGGCCTACAGAAATAAATAAACTTAAAACTTTTTACACAAAAAAAAATCAATTTTAGTTTTCATTACTTTTGACAAAACGTTTTTTTTTTATATTTACAATATTTTTTATGGAATTTAACAAATTAACTTCTAAATGTTTGGTTTTTTCGCAGATAGCGTGGTTGGTTGATATACGCCGTAATGGCGGCCAAAAACGAACTAATAACTTCGTTAAATAAAACAAAGATAGCAATTATGTCACACAAATATATACATCTCGCTCTTATACCGATTTTTCGAACATCTGCTTTATGAAACTCTTTCCTCTAAAGCAAATTTCCTTTATTGTTTTATACTATGTATTCATTCTTTCATTACTCCGAAAATTCTTTTAATTCGCACTCACACACTTTTTTAACAAAAGGCGCGCGCATTTCTTCTTCTTTTTTACACTGAAAATGCTTCTTCTTAACACTATACTTCACTCTCTATTTTCTACTCTTTCCATTCTACCCTTTACTGGCTTAAGGCCAGAGCGAGAGGGTCACTATTTATTTCACGATTTCATTCGTTTTTTTTTTTCTTCTACCCAAAAGACAACGAACGATAGAAAAATTTTTTTTCAGCGAAAAAATCGATTGTTCTCATATGAATTCATACTTTTTTCACATTCAATTTTCCATTTAATTCACTTAAAATTTCATTATTTTATATAAAAATTATATGCACGGCATTAAATTGTAATGAATTTTACAAATTTCCTTAAATTATTTATGAATTTTGCGTAAAAATTCTTTATTTTATTGTGCAACGACACGAGTTTTTCACAGGGACACGTTTTTCACTGTGTGTAATGGCGGCCATATACAATACAGTACGACGAAAACGAATATTCGTTCGTACAATGACAACACAAAATTTTTTCGGAGTTTATAAACTAATAAAATTTATAGAAATTATTAACACACCCCAAATTAATGATAAAAACAAATGATTTGTCATGACAAGTATATAAAAATAAATATAATTTTATAAACTATTAAAAAAATACAAAGGTTTTACATAAAACCTACAGTTTCTACAAAAAATTAATAAAATCTGTAAAAATTAACATCTTTTGCATTTCATAATTTCATGTTCGAAAAAATAATAAACACAGTGTTGTATTTAACAACAAATGCTTGACATGCTTTTTGTATAACATTTCTGTATATGCTTGAAAGGTGGTTTTCTTCACAACTGCAGACAACTTCACGGTTATTTAAAATAAATGTAAACAAAAGAATATTTTGTGAAGAATTATTTTGTATCTTTTGGCAAATTTGCTATTTTTTTAATAAAAATAACTAAGATAAATATAAAATAGGCACAATATGTATCCTTTAAGTTCACAGAAAAAAGTTTGGACCTTTAGCAACATGGATCAATTAAATGAATTACGACAAAAACAAAATAAAAATTTTATTGAAACTCACGGTCAAGACATGGGTGTAAAGTTTTACTGTTTTTTTAATTATATTATTTTTTAAATGAATTTGTTGTCCCACAGGAACAACAACGTTTAGATTATTTTTTGGATGCCTCAGAAGAACGTTTGCTGATTAAGCAATATGAAATATATTTAAATGATTTTTGCCGGCGTTTTGAGCCCATGATGCCAAAATGTGTAGTAGGCACAGCATTTCATTACTTTAAAAGATTTTATTTACACAACTCCACCATGGATTACCATCCAAAGGAAATTTTGTAAGATTTGTTTAAAAAATATAAACATTTTAATTTGTTGTTTTCTTCCTTATTCTGTAAAGCGCTTCACCAACTTTGAAAAATATTTCATACAAATTTTTGAAAAACAAAATCAATTTATATGTAAATATTTTCAAAGTGAGCCGATGTGTTTTGCAAAATTACAAAATTAATTTCTATAGAGCTACAGTGGTTTATTTGGCATGCAAAGTGGAGGAATTTAATGTATCGATTGGTCAGTTTGTTAGCAACATAAAAGGAGATCGCAACAAAGCTATGGACATTATATTATCTAATGAATTATTATTAATGCAACATCTCAATTATTATTTAACTGTACATAATCCCTATCGTCCAATAGAGGGTTTCCTAATAGACATTAAAGTAAGGAAATTAATGTAATTTTTATAATTATGATAATTGATTGTATAACTTTCTTGTTTTTAGACTCGCAGCAATATGACAAATCCTGAACGTTTGCGTCCTCATATTGATAGTTTTATTGAAAAAACCTTCTTTACCGATGCCTGCCTTTTGTATTCACCTTCACAGATTGCCTTAGCCGCTATATTACATGCTGCTGGTCGTGAGCAAGAAAATCTTGATAGCTATGTAACAGATAATTTACTAAGTGGTACCAGGGAAAAATTACCTGCCTTAATTGAGGCCATAAGAAGTGAGATTTTTTCAATTGTTAAGTAAAATAATATTTAATTATATTTTATTTATTTAGAAATACGTTTAATGGTTAAACAGTATGAAATCCCTCCTAGAGATAAAGTGAAAGCTATTGAAAAGAAATTAGAAAAATGTCGTAATCAGGAAAACAATCCAGACAGTGAAGTGTAAGTTTTAACTTTAGAATCTAAGAGAAAATAATCCTGCAGATTTGAGTGCTTTTCTTAGGGCTTAGAAATGGCTAAAACGAAATTATGCAATTAAAACTATAATGATGTAAGGTAGAGAATAGATTTTATTTGAATACTAACACTTATTTTTTTTTTTTTATTATTATTATTGACTTTATTGAAACCTTTATAAAATAATTAATTAATTACATTGTTATGAGGATTTACTTAAAAGTCTTACAGTTGATGTACTGTAGAGTGCTCCTTGCGGAGTCCAAACTGTTGAGGATTAATATATTATTTTGGTTAGAAAAATCTAAAATTCTCTTATTCATTATTTTTTCAAATAATTAATCCAATAGGCTTAGGATGCTGATTGGTCTATAGCTAGACGGTAATTTAGGATCCTTTGCTGGCTTAGGAATTGGGATAACTTTTGCCTTCTTAAAAATAGTTGGAAAATAGCCTTCTATTAAACAAGAGTAGAAAAGTTTACATAATGTTTCAAAAAAGCAATCGGGCATCTTTTTAAGGATATTGCTATAAATGCCATCTAAATATCATTTTTCAATAAAAGTACAAACAATTTAACTTCATCCAAATTGGTAAGCTCTACCTTAGATCTGTCAAGAATTGTATCGCTAAAACCATGAATGAATCTTGAGACAGCTGTGTCTATAAGTGAACAATTATTTAAAGTAATGTTGTGCGAATTACGAAAAACGTCTGCTAATGAATTAGCCTTTTCATTGCCAGTTTTTAAAACTTCACCGTTTACATGAAGATCAGTAAAAGACATTTTGTTTCCTTTAAGGGCTTTTTTACTTTCCAAAATTTTTTAGAGCCCGAATGCAAATTTGAAATAAATTTTGACCAGGATTCATTGCGGTTTTTATTAAGGTGGAAATCAATAAGTTTATTTAATAGCTTCAAAATACTTTTCAATTGATTTTTATAATTAAAATCGCTACATCTTTGAAATTTACGTTTGTTAAAATAAAAATCTAGATTACCAGAATTAGAAACAGGTTGGTCAATGTTCTGACACCTAATTTCATTTTCCACCCAGTTTCTGATTGCTGACCAGTCTGCTTGATAATACAAGGGAACTGAATATGTCATGTTTTGAACTTGTCCAAAAATAACGAGGTATAGGTACATGGTCCGACTGTAAAACATGAGTCTCAAGGGTTGAAAAATGAAGACGTGAGTTAGATAAAAGAATGTCCACTTTGGACGGTTGAACATGGTTGATATTTTGTCCAAAGTGAGTGTATTCATTTGAGTAATAAATGTAGTAGCTGGAATGATGACAGTGGCTGTAGAGATCATTACCAGCCGAATTATTTGACATACAATTCCAATGTGTATGTTGGGCATTCAGATCACCGAAAATAAAATAGTCGTTTAAAAGTAAAGTTAATTTATCAAAATCAATTTTAAAATTGGTAATATGAACTGGATTATACACTGAAGTGAATATAACTGGCATTCTAATAATCATAACTTGTACTGAAATATTTTCAGCTGTACGTGCTTTTATTTCTGGTAACAACGTATGCTTAATATAACTTTTAATTGCAATTAGAACTCCTCCGCCATGAGCAGATCGATCCTCTCTATAAATTTTATAACCAAGTTGAAATTTGTGGTACTGTTTCAAAAAAGTCTCATTTAAAAGAATAATATCGATTTTCCTTTTGAGTAAAACATATTCCAACTGGGCACTTGGGCATTCCAATGCATAACATGAACATTATGTCTACCGATTGAATTACATGAATGTTTAAGCATCATACCCAAAACTCGTGGCTTGCCGTACTTATTTTGACATCTTATTTTGCATCGACAGCATCAAAATTATTTCAAAAAGTCTTTTATTGGAAATGTCATCATTATTATCGCGGGAATTGCGTGTATTATTATGGGGTGCTTACCTTGGCAATTGAGGAAAATTATGATCGTCTTCTTTAAAATATAATACATTAGTTATTCTGCTGGTCGCCCCAGATTTAAATGTTACTCGATGACAGATTTCTAAATATTCTTGACGACTTGGGCAATTTGTGTCATCAGCTATGGTTAACGTTTTTTAAGATCTTCTTTATGCAGTTGTAGTATTTATAAATTATAATACCATCACTATTACCTTCATTGAGTGAACAAACTGCATAATCTTGATTTCCGGCGCAGGCCTAACACACTACGATACGGTTACAATTTTTTTCACATGTCCATACATAGTACACGTGTGGGACCTTTATTGCCCTTTAGAGGTTTTCTCCAATACACATAAATATTACAAAAATATTTTATTTTTATAACCTCTCTTTTAGAAACATGTTGACGATCAAACAATGTGATAGAGTGTGTGATATAAACTGGATCTAGTTTGTTTCTAGTTCCTTAATGCGTATCGGATTTCTATTGAGTGAGCTAACATTTTTTTCGCCAATTGTCTTTGTGTCCAGTTGTGGCAGGCCAAATAAAACCAATTTAAAAGTTTTTGCATCATTTAACTCATGCGTATAATACTGGAATTTTTTGACTTTGAGAACACTCAAAGCTTCATTATACGATATCGAGTTTGATACACTTTTCGTACTAATAGACATTCTTTTATAAGTATATTTATCCCCAATTAATCCGATTACAGTTGGAAAACTGTGGGTAGAGTCCAAAATTTTTGTTGAAATCTTTTCTTTGAAAGCAACTGCTTCTTCTTCGTCTTCAGACAGAAGCTGTAACCTGTTGGCACTAGTGCTATGACCGTCTATAGTTTTTGGCACCTTGAATTTGGGGCTATTGCAACAATGCTTTCTTCGTTTTTAAGCAAATATTGCCAAACAAAAGAAAGGTAAAGAAAATTTAAGTAGTTTTTTACACTTTTTAATTTAAAAATTCAATTAATTTTTTTCTAGCAAAAATTAACACGATGTTTTTATCTTGAGGAAGAGATGCCAGATGAAAATTTTCATTCTTAAGACTCCTTTAAAATATTCTACTTTTTTAAATATTTTTTACTTCTTATTTATTTACAAAAAATTAATAGCTATATCTTTTTATTTTCAGCTATAAAGAGCGCATGCGCAAAATGTATTGTGATGATGATTTAGATGTTGTCGAAGACACTTCCTATCACATAGCGGACTCCAGTGCCGATATGTCTGTTCTTAATATGAGCCAATAGTTAGAATAACCATGTCATCTTTCTATTTGTTGCGTTAATTATTATTTTATGTTAATAGAACTAAATAAAATTTTGATAATTAAAAAAGAAATCATGTTGAAATTATTTTTAATTTTTCCAGTTATTTTTTATTTGAAAACTTTTATTATATGACATATATATATGTTATTATATAACATATATATATATATTTCAGTTTCGAAGTTATCAATAGTAATTCCAAATGACTTTCATCCAGAAAAATTTATAAATTGTTCCCTACATTTTTTATGTGCAGTTTTAGAGGAATATTTTTCTTTATGCATTAAATCTGCATTAAAAACATTTTTAATCAATGTCATTAGTTTTAAAAAATCAAGTATTTTTTTATAGGTATAAATTATGGCTGTAAAACCCAAGTTGTAAACGAACACAACAAAGTTTTATTAAGAATAAATAATAATGTAATTTATTTAAAATGTTTACTTACCCCTTCTTTTCTTTAGTTCAAAAATTAAAAATCTTTCAGTTTCTTTACACGTTTATAAAATATTTTGTTCTTATTTTCAAAATATAAAAAAAAAAACACGTTGAACCTTATTTTTTTAATAAATTTTTTTATTTATTTTTACGTTTATAATAATTCATCATTAACAATATAACACTATTTAAGATAAAGCTAGTTATTAGTTTAAATTTTTGTTTTATTAAAAGCTTTACATTTTTATTATATTCGTTCAATTTATTATCATACCTTAAATTCAAATTTAACAAATTTTGCTTTTACTTGCCATTTGTTCACATTTTTATTTATTTATTTATTTTAATTTATTCTTTATTTAATTTGCAAAAACTATATTAACAATAGAAGATTAATTATGATTTAAATATGTTAAATATTTTACAATTTTACAAAATAAAAAGAAAAAATTGAAAACGGAGAATTTGTGTAAATTATTAAAAATATATAAAGAACAATAAATTACGTATTGCCAAATAATGAGTTAAAATGATATTATAATAACATTACACTACTTACACTTTAACAACTTAACTCATTATATCAACACGAAGATGTCATTAAAAGTAATTTGTTACCATATATGCATCCAAATAGGGTCTTAAATAATTTGTTGCTCTAATATAAATGCACATTTATTCCAAATAGTTACACAACTAGCTACATGTAATGCATAGAAAAGTTATTTGTTGACATAAAACAACTTCTAGGTAATGCAAACGGGATGTCTTAGTTGGCGTTACTTTGAAAAGCCTGTCGTTTGTTAGATGTATATCGTTACCAAGTTTTTGCTGGGTTTAGTTAGAATTTTAAGATAATAACTATATATTTGTAAGATTTTTTATAAAATGGCCAGATATTTTATTAAACTAATTTTAAATTAAAATGAAATCAATCTTTGTAATGTAGGAGATTATTCGAATGAAAAATTAATCAATTGCTAAAATAATTGATATCTTAACTTAGAAATTTCTTATTTTCTATCATTCCAAATCTATAAAATTTTCAGTTTTTAGACTGAAATTTTCGAAAAGCATTTCTGTATTAAAAATCTATAACTTTTTGATTTGTCTATTAATTTTGTTTTAACTTTAAAATCTATGAAAGAGAACTTAAGTCTTAACTTCTAGCCTTATTATGAATAAGTTCTTCAGTAGTTTGTTAATAGAAGTTTTTTATTATTTTTATTTATTTATTTATTTATTTTTTTTTTCTTTATATTTTGAGTTTTAAAGGTTCTTACAAATTTTTAAATAATATTGGAAATAAAACAAGCAAAATATAAATTAAAAAATTTTCTTGCAATTCACTTCAAACATTTTCATACCAGTTTAAGATATTGAAATTAATTTTATACCCATTATTTAATTGGAATTCTGAAACATATTGATTTAAAATAGATAATTTTGAAATATATTTGTTTAGAGTTAAAAATTTTGAGCACAGATACAAATTAAATTAAAGTTGCTTATAAATAAACTAAACAAATGAAGGAGTTTGCCGATAGAATTTCATATATATTGTTCAAACAAATCAATCATTCGCAATCCTAAGAAATTTACAAAAATTATAGTATGAATATTTTTTTAAATTTTAATTGAAAGTAAAAAGAAATTTAAATTTTCCTTTATAAAAATGTATGTTGAATATTATAATTTATAAATTATTTAAAGTTTTCAACAGCAAATATGTTAAAATATTTTGAATATTTGAAATAAAAAACCCAAAATAAAGCTTTAGTTTATTTCAAACTTTAAATAATTGTAAAGCTTTGGAATATTTCCTTCATACCATAAAGTTTAAAGCTTTTTAATTGTTGAGCTATTGGTTTTAATCGAAAGTTTTAGTGTTGCCAAATAGAGAATTTCAAATTTCATTTGAATTCAGATTTCCGTGGGGAGAGATTTTCGTAAAATATAGAAATTTTTCTTAATATATATTTCATTTAATTTAATATTTATAAGAAAATTAATGGAACATTTTTATTCATTTTTCTAATGAAAATTTTCGATCAATTTTCTTTTTATGGGAAATTTTCCAAAAATTTTCCTTTTATAAAATTTTTTATTTTATATCTTAAAATATTTTGAGGTTATAAGCGGGGATTTATATTCAAAAATGGGGATTTTTTGGGACATCGAGATTTAGTTTAAGACAATATTTTTCTGGCTTTAATTGTATAACATTTTTCAAATAATTTATTATTTAAGCTTTCAAAGTTTTAGAACTTTTAATTGTAAAATTTTAAAACTTTTATTGCTGAATTATTGCATTAAATTAAAAGAAGCTTTATCAATTTAAGCCTTGAATGAAACTGTTTTGATATAATAGAATTTTAAAGAAGTTTGAAGTAGTTTAAATGTTTTTATAACTTTTAATTGTAGGAAATAAACAGCTTGTAGCTTAAGGTATCTATTGCTGATATTTTTTTGAATTTTGTTTCCACTTTTAATTTTAATAAAAAAAAAAAATACAAACATTGGAAATGCTTTTTTTAATAAACGATTTGGCTTTAATAAAATAAAATATGTAAATTACAATTATACTTTCGAACAATTATTATAATTATTTAGAATTTTGATACTATATTTATAATTTTAAAAGAAAGTATTGAAATATTTTTTGATTTTTTTGATATAAGATTTAATAAAGTTATTTATATATACACTACGGAAAATTTATTGTAACCTTTAGAAATTTCTGGCATTTTTCATAATTTTGTTTTCATTATAAATTTTGATAGTTGTTTTAAATGAATATTGAAAACAACAAAATTAAAAAGCATAGTTTTAAAATTATCATAGCTTTAAATATTACGAAATAATGACTAAAAATCAATTCATTTTTGAAAATTAAGTGTTAATATTTTAAAGCAGCCCTAATTTTGGTTTCAATTAGGATTCCATTTTCAAGATTAATTTTCTTTCATTTCAAAAGTTTGTAATATGTATTTGAAAATTTTATAATATTATAAAAAGCAGAAAGCAAAGCTTTAAAGTTTTCAAAACTATAAATTGTAGAAAATAATAAGTTTTTAATTTTCTCGAAATAAACTTAATTTTTAAATTATAGTCGAATTGAAGAGAGAAATTGCAAAATTTGTAATATAACAACTTTCAAAATTACATTTGAATTTATTCAAATAAATATTAATAGCTTTTACCTGTAGAGCATAATAAGCGTTTTCCATTTAAACTTGAAGTATGTATTGTATTTTATTATTTTTTTTACATATTAAACTTGAAAAAATATTGTAGTCTTTAGGAATTTATTAAAGGCTGTTAGCTTATCAAATTTGTATCCAAAGCAACTGTAGTCAAAATAATTATTTTGTATGAAAACAATGTCATTTTGTCTAAAGTTAGATTTTATCTCTGGGTACAAATTTGAAAAGTTAACAGTTTTTTTATTAATCAATTTACTACGGAAATTTTAATGGAAGTTTTTAAAATTTTTAACAATTTCTCTATGTTAAGGTTGAAGAGTTTTTTATTTTATTTTTTCAATCAATTTTAATTTCAAATACATATATAAATCATGTTTAATCCTATTTGTTGTTCCATGGGATACATAAAATATAAAAATATAAAACAAATTTGGAATATTATATAACTTTGGCTTTATTATATCAAATAGCTTTTTTTAAAAAACTCTAGAAATTATATTAAAAAAATTATAACTTTATTTTACAACTTTATAACTTTAATATTAAAATTTAAATTTTTCGGAATCAAAAACATTTAAATATTTAAAACTTTGAATTGCTGTTTATTTTTAATTTAAATTAACAATATTAATATTAAGTAATACGATCCAAAATAAAATCTTTCGAATTTTAAAAACTATTTATGAATTAAAGAAATTAAAAAACAATTTAACCTCAAAATTTTTACAAATTTTCTTTATAATTTTAATGTGTATTGAAATAGCCAATTTCACATTTTTGAAAACATTCAATTCAATTTAATAATATTAATATTAAGTAATTTAAATTAAAATAAAAAATCTAATTTTAAACAATTTTAAATTTTAAACTTTTTCTAGAGAATTAAATTATAAAAAAATACATAAATATTTGTATTATTATTAATATATCAAAGATTAAAAAATAGCATAATTTTATATAAAAAAGATATTATGAATTAGATATTTACATTATATTATAATTCAAAATATCAGAAACAATTTTAAAGCCTTTATCATTACTAAAATATCAATAAATTTGCTAGGCTTTTGAAAGTTGAAAGACCTTTTGCATTATAAAATTTAAGATTTATCAAAGGTTTGAAAAATTTTATAAATCTTTGATAAAGTTAACATTTTATTATAAAGATATAAGAGCGAAGATATATATTTTTTTTGTTTATATATAATTTAGTATTGAATAATTTTTATGTAATAAATAAAATTAATTTTAAGCTTTAGCTTTTGTTAAGTTTTAAATTAACTTTATCTATGTATATAAAAACTTTTAAAAATTCTTTTAAATTTTAAAATTAAAAATATCATAAATATAATTTATAAAAATTAAATAAAAACAAATTAAATTTAAGCTGTTTTTTATTTTACTTAAAAATAATTATTTATAATAAAATCTTTTTTAATTTTTACACTTATAATTAATTAATAAAAGTTTTAAGAAAAGGAAAGCTTTTTTAATAAGATTTAATTTAAGTTAACAGGTAGGTACTTAAAGTTAATGGGAGTAATTTTATTTATAATAATTAGTAGCTGTCCATTTTTTTTTTTAAGAGATTCTTTATATTTTGGTTGAAATGCTGCTGTTAAGTGTTGGTATCATTATGTTAACGTTAAGTATATTTTAAGAAGCTTTAAAAAATGTTTTATTTTGATTAAGCTTACAGAGTTACGAGTAGTTAAAGCTTAAAGCGACACTGCCGTTTTCAAAACCTTAAAATTTAGTTGTTTTTTATTTTTTTATTTTTTAGTTTTGTTGATATATTTTTTTCTTTTGTTGTATTTTTTATAGCTTTTTAAAGCTTTTTCATTATTTAAAAATGATTTTAACAAATTATGTTGTTTACGTTTAATACATAAAAAACAATTATTTGTCAAATTCATTTTTAAATAAGCATTTTATTTCTATATTTTCTTTTCTTTGTTTTCTTTTAATATTTATATATATATTTTTTGTTTTTGCATTTGATCGATTTTAAATTTAGAGCTTTTTCATAGTGAAATGCAAGTTTTCAAGTCGATTGATTTGTCGATTTATTTTATTAGTTATATTTGATTTTGGTTGTCATTTGGTGCGATTTGGTGGTACATGATGAAAAAATTTGTATCAGACCACTGGTATCGTATGTGAAAAAGCACTTTATTTTTGGAATTTCTTTCATTGGATTTCTTTTTAGGGGGGGAATATGGTGAAAAACAATCGAAAGAAATTCTTTTAAATCGTTTTCAAGTGGTATTACATTTTGTAGATTTTTTTAACTATTCAAATTTAAAGCCAGTGTGTGTTTTGCAGCAGAACAAACAAAACGCAGTGCCACTTTGAATGATTTTTAACAACGAATTGTAATATTTTTTTTTTTCTTTTTTTCATGTATAAGCTTGGCGTACTTTTTTTATTTTATTTTTTTTTATATTTTTGTTGTTAGTAAAAATGTTTTTGGTAAAATAAACAACAGAAAATCAACCAAAAATTTAAACCAACAAATAAATATTTAAAAACTGGTGACTTGTATTGAGTGTTAATGGTTCATTTAAATTTTAGCTTAAAATCAAAACAGAAATTCCATTTTTTATAGAAAAACATGCAAAATCGCAAAAGTGAGCTTCGATTAAAAAAGTTTAAAGGTGAAAGTGTGAGTGAGTGTATGTATACAAATGTTTTTTGGTGTGTGATTTTAGAAGTTTTATTTTAAATCATTAAAACTAAAAGCGTTTTTACTTTATAGTTTATCTAAAATATTAAAAATCATATTTTATATGAAAAACGCAAAGAAAAATTAAAAATTCTAAATTAAATAATATACGTAAAAAACTGAACACATAAAATTGTCTTTAACATTTTAAAATAACATTTAGCTTATATTTTCTTTTGGTTTTTTTTTTCTTATTATTTTTTTTTTTTTTTTTTTTAATTTTAGCTTCATTATTATGAAGATCTAGTGCTTTTTAGATTGTGAGGAATGTATGGTTTTCTGTTACGCTACCCCAAAAATTTAAGGTAAATTACTCTCTACATATTTATTTAATTAGGCCTAAACTTATTTACGCTTTAACATTGTTTTCTTTGCTTTATTACTTTAGTTTTTAGTTTAATTTTCTTATAATTTCTACTAACGCGTTTAGTAAAAATTTACATTTAATTTAGTTTTTTATTTTTTTTATTTCAGAAATGTTTTCTACTTTTTAAATTACTGACTCATTCAACTACTCTATGGTATGACTGATATTATAATTAAGGGATTTTGAATTATATTTAAGTTAAATTGTTATTAATAACTAATGATTGTAGAAATTTATTGTAAAGAATACTTTTTAAAGTGTATTAGAAATGTTTATAATTTTATAGTAGAAAAATGGCTATACGAGTATCATTTTTAAATAATTTTGTCAAGAAACATAAGTAGGTACTTAAAATTTCAGAACGAACCACCCACAATTTTTGAGTAACAAATTAGTTGTATCCCACCAAACTCAGACGTTTGAAATATGATAATATTAACGTGTTTTTCAAAATATGTTCAACATCCCAGCAAAAAAACATTGCTTACTTGGATGCAATAACAACTGATGGAAGCAATAGATTGCTTACTTAATTGTATGAAGCTTCCATATAGTTTCCAAAAATGCAATAGCGTAAGTTATTGACTGAGTGCAATAGTGCTTCGGAGAATCACTAAGATCCACTTCTATTGTTTCTAGGCGGCTCATCTAGAACAGAAATCATATATTATAAATGTGCTTTAGTAATGCTTAAATTATGCTTTTTACAATTCTAGGAAGAGGTAATGCATATTATAATATATGCATTACTCAAGCGCATTTATAACGCATGATTTTTGAGCCGCCTAGAAACATTAAAAGTGAATTTTCGTGCTTCTCCGAAGCACTATTGTAGGAAAGGGTATATTTTGCACTCGGTCAATAACTTCTTGCTTCCATCCGTTATTTTGGCTTCCAAATATTGAAATATTGAAAAATTTTTGCTGGGATAGTCTAAATTAAATTTCAAGTTAACATTTTTAATTTGATATCAAATGTTATTCTTAAATCAGGCTAAATTTATAAAAATGCTAAACATAGAATTTGTTTTTGTTTAAAATCTATTGAAGCTATATTAAGAAATATCAGCTTTAAACATTTTTTTTTTTTTTTTATTTACATACATTTCACAAATGTAGCTCAAGTGGGAATTTTGAGGTACATGCATTTGAGAATCATATTTAAAAGAATTTAATAATAAACAAATGATATTGACGCAAAGACTCGAGGACGAATAATGATTTCATTCATTAAAAAAATACAGGGTTTTTTTTATAAATAAAAATTATTTGGCATTGATTGCAGACCAAGTTTTTTTTTTAAATCGAACAGATAATGGAATTGAAGTTGTAACAGCGACATACCTACACTATTTTGAATTTAACAATTTTAATTAAATTTTTTGTTTAACTTTAAAACGTATAGATGTTAAAATTGAGATTGTTTATGGAAAGATTGTTTGAACTTCGATTTCAGTCATACTAAGTTGTGTTTGTTAAATTATTGAAGAATTTAAAATTGTTGACAAAAATTACAACTTAAGTACAAACAAAAATCTCAATAATCCGTCGAACTCGATAATTATCCTGTTTATAAATTATGAATATCTTTTAATTTCCTGCAATGTTTAAACGAAGGGTCTTAGCAACCACTCTACAATGTTCGTACGGACCCCTTGTGCTTCGCGGACTTCTATTTGAGAACTTTTGTTTTGGATTTAAAAGTTTAAATGGAGTAGCTATTATATTGCCAGAGTGTTCATCCAAAAAGAAGCCTGCTTCACAAATCATCTATCGAGTGGATCGACCTTCGTAGATAGATAGATAAATAGATAGATAGAGAAGGTTGATGTGATACTCTTATTGTATCATATCTCTATCCCAGAGACCAATATCGGTCCATTGTGAGTCCCTTCAGTAGTAAGAGATAGAAGAAAAAGAAAACCTTCGTATAGAAAGCTAGAATTTCCGTGTTCAGCTTCCCGAGTTTTATATGGTATTCCACCAAGAATCCAATTTAAAAGTGAAGTTAAAAACGGTTGCATGTAACAAATGCAAAAGCCTTGGAAAGCTGTAACAGAATACCAGTGTTGCCATTTAATAACATTTGTTACATTTGTCGTATCTTTTAAACGCTCCACGTAATATGTATAATTTTTTGCTTTTAACCGCATTTTCGTAACTTTTCGTACAAAGATCATGGAAATATTTACCAACATTTGGAAGTTTTTTGCGACTTTCTCAAAAAATTTACCCCCTAGCATATTTTTTGAAATATTATTATTTGAAATATGTTATTTTTCTTGTACGTGGCAATCTTCATAGTTTCGTGGCAGATGAAGTTGCACATTTTGTTTTTTTTTTAATGCATTTTCCGTTTTACAAAATTACACTAAAAGTAACTTTAGCTATGTTTTCATTAAAAACAGTATTAGAATCCAAAATACTTCTACACTGAGAAAGACTAAACTTATTCAAATGAAAATTTTCGCGAAGTTTTCGTCATATAAATAAAATAAAAAATATCCAGATAAATTATCACATTTAAGAAAATAGTGTCTTTGTTGTATAAATTAAAATATTATATTTGATTTTGAACAATAACATTTTTAAACCATAAAAGTAGTTAATCTTTACAAGGCCCAATATTTTAGTCTGAAGCGGCACAACTGATTTATAAAAAGAATTTCCTAATTTAAAAGGTTTTATTCACGGGAAAATTTTGGCAGCATATTCTTCTCGATAACAAGATATTAGGACCATATCCTTATTTATGTGCCAACAAATATATTTTAAAATGCATATATTTAGGGAATATTTAGTCAACAAAACTTATAAAAAAATAAATCATCGTAACTGGTTGAATACGAAAAAATATGAACCTTTTAAAGTAAATTTTGTAACAAATCAAGATTTCAGACTCTTGAAATTAAAATATTTTTAAACCTTAATAAAGGCGTTCGGCCGTCCTCAAGAACTTTATACACTATGTATATCGAACACTTCGCTGAATATACTTTTTTGTGAAAATTAAAAAATTTTGTATCGGTAATTTTAATAAAAATACAATTTTTCCACTTAAAGATTTATTGAATATGGTCTTGTTATATATCATTAGGAAGGTATTTTTAAGTACTTTTCAACTTTTAATATAATTTAAATGGCATGCATATTAATAAAGATGTGTATAAATAAAGAACTTTAGAGTCCCATAACTCTTAAACTATGAGCGAGCGGGTAACAATTTTTACATTACTTTAATCACAAGTCAGAGTACTATTGAATCATTGCCAACATTATTTATAAATCAAGTGTGCTTGCTGATGGTCTTGATTTATATCCAAATTGTTGCATTATTTTCTTCAAAATTTGAAAATAGAAAATAAATACCTATTGACCATTTATTTTTTCAGATTCCGAAAATGCAAATTTTTGGGAAAAATTATAACTTTTTTGATAAAAACTTGTATTTTTTCCCGAGCTACCCCTGATAACACTGCACAAGACATGAGAGTAAAAACGCGATATGAGAGTGAGACGAAAAATTCATGAAGGGCAAAGAACAAAAACCTTCCTGGATGTATTTAAGAAATAATTACAACGACACGAGAATTGTTCTCCAACCCAGAGATACTTTACGACTGAACCGTTGCTTTAGAATACATACTTAAAATCTGAAGTCGAGTGTATACTAGAGAAATTTTGATCAAGACAAACGTCAAATTTTTGCCTGAATTGTAGATAATTTTTTATCTCAAATCAAATGAAAAATGTCAGTGCTCGAGCGCTGACAATTTTGTTTTAATGCTGCAATAATACTGACAAATTCAGTCTATATTAGGCAAATTTTTATAGTGATAAAAATTTGACATTTGCCTTGATAAAAATTTCTTTAGTGTAGTCTTGACGTAAAATATCGTGGGCACTCTTATACGTTATTTCAATAACAGTAGTTTAGTGGTAACAAAATTTTTTTTTTAAATCGATAACATCACAATGCAGTTTTAATCAAATGTTTTCTTTCTTTACAATTTTTTATTCATGTTTGCCTTTTTTATTTAAACATCTAATAAAAGTCTAAAAATTGCATGGTAAAAATTTTTTCTTTTTTTTTTTTTTTTTTTTTTTTTTTTGCAACTAGAACTTAAACTTAAAACTTCGTTAAAGAACAAAAAATGTATATTTAATCATTCTTTGCGAATTTTAAAAACTGATATTGCAAACGAAAATACACAATTTATAGTTCTTTTTCATATAAATTGAAATCTCGTTTAAAAGTTTTTTACATATATATCTTTGCCAATTTCGCTGTTTTCGTGTGATAGCAAACGTATTTCACATAAAATTGGCAATTACGATTTAAAACCGCATAATAGATATGCTGTGGTTTACAATCGTAAAAAGTTATGCGATTTTAAATCGCAAGCTTGTACTAAAGTGAAGTATTTTGCTTCAATTATATTTCAAAAATTAAATAAAATATTGTATAAATAAAATTAAATATGTTTTATTTTAATTCAGAAAATAGATCATATTTCTGAACAATTTTAATAAAAAATATAAAAATTCCAGAATATAATCCAAACGAGTTAACTATAATAAATTTTGGCGATTTACAAATCGCATGTGATTTTAAAATCGCGAGATTTCCATAAAATAAACGATAATATAATTTATTCGTTCTCAAGACCTCATTGGTAAATAGGGGAGTTTGTTCGACCGTCCGTCTGTCTGTTGAAATCAACTTTCCGCAGTTTCCGGTTACTGAGGAACATGTGTGAGATATATCAATATATAAGATAAAGTTCATAAATAACTATTTTATGAATAAAAAAAAAATGTATTTTTTTCAAATATGTAGTTTTTTATTTTAATATTCCATATATTTGAGAAAGATATACGACAGAAATATGTTTGTACTCAAACATAGAAAGTTAAAGATCGTCTTATGAAACTAACCCTCCTGCAAATCCTAACAGAGCACAGTGGGGCCAATTGCAAAAATTTTGATAATAAATCTGTACCTCTTAAACTACTGATCGGATCGACTTTAAATGTATGAACAAATTGTAGGGGAGGATCTAAGCTTTCAGAAAAATTATCTTTCAGTTAGCCTGTAATAATATGAGATTCGATATTTTAAAAGTATATTTTTAAACGATTTGAAAATGTAATTTGTATATATGTGAAAATTATAAAAGGAATCTCCTTAAAATGACTGGAATCCTCAAACTACAATTTACATTTTTAAAGCACCAGTGAAAACGTTGGCCTAAAAGTATCCAAACTATTAGCTGTATATGAATTTTTATATCAGATAAATTACAAAAAGTGCACTTATAAGACCATGTAATTTAAGGGTCCAATTGTCCAATAACTAGATAAACATGATGTAAATTTATATTTGAGCTCAAGTTTTCCTTAATGAGAGAAAAAGTTATGAAGTAGTTGAAAAGTATTAGTAAGTTCACAACCAAAAAGGTTGTCAATATTTTTTATTACTTTGATATTTACAATTTTACTAGTTGCTTCGCGACTATTTCAGTTGTTAACATTTTAATTCAAATTCGTGTTGAAAAAATAAAAATATGTATCAAAGAATTAAAAATTATAAAATTAAAAAGTAAAAAAAAAAAAATAATTGTAATTGTCTTGCAATTGTATATATTTAGAAGCAGAATAATTTAGCTACAGCAGAATATGCAGTGGAATATTAATAGCTATAAAATGAATTCTATATTCATAAAAGGTAAGTAGTAAAATATTACGTTACTGCAAAATTTTTACAAAAAATTTATTATTCCATTTTTGACTGTTCGCCTGTAGAAACGAGAACAAATTTGTGCAATTTGGATCTCTGGGATTTAGTGATTTTCAGATAACAATAAAATAATCTATTTAATTAAAAACAATTATTCCGTTATTTGTAGAACCTAGGAGTGAGTGATTGTAAATATTCCAGGAAAATCGTTTGAAAGATAAATCATTGGTCACAAGGAATTTATTTTTTTTTTAAGTTATTTTTAATCTTGTAATATTTTGTAATGTCTTGTAAATCTAAAACTTATTTTAATTTTTATAATTTTTGCAAAATAAAAATATTGAAAAAATTTTAAAATATTAACAATATAATTGTTTAATAGGATAAACCTGTTGTTAAAATATAGGTCGTTGTTTGGTAACAACATTTTTATTTAATATTACAAATTCATTGTTGAAAAAATTGTTAACTGTTAACAATTTTAAGTGACAAAAGTTGTTTTTAAATTTACCAAATCGGTTGCTGGTGTCATTTCAATTAAAAGATAATTATATTGACGAATTTGGTAATTAATAAAACAATTTGATTACCATAATTTTTTTTTCTGTGTAGAATGAAAAATAAAATTAAACAAAAATCATTAATTTTATTAATTGCATCTTGAACCGTTCTCTCTAACTCTTCTTTAGAACTAGTTCTGAACACTCGTAAATGAACTGTCAAAAATTGTATTCAAAATCATTTGCACAACACTTACAAGTTTGCACTACTATTTAGTTTCGCAAACTTGCACTATTTAATTGTGCATTTATAAATTAGCTGCCTTTGGTTTATATTTAAAAATTATTAATAACTGCGATGTAATAAATTATAGTTACATTAATTATGATAAAATAATTGCATGTATATTTTATTTGAACAAAATTTTTTAATTATTTATAATGATTTCTTATTTTTTATCCTTAATAAAAAGGATACTTCATGTAACATGTCGCGTAAATTTGCAAAAAGGGTCACCTTTGTTGAAATGAGTGCCCTTATTATAAAATAGTGAATTTAGTGAGTTTTGACACGAGTTGTTGGTTTTGAGGCCATTATATTTTTTTTTTTTTTACGACCTATGTGGTCATATTATATATTATTGAATTAGTAAATAAGAATATCATATATATTATATAGGAGGACTTTTTCTTGAAAAATATTATTTTTTTAGTTTTCACTTTTTAAAAATATTCAGGTATGTGATGGAAATCGATCGTTTTCAAATCGAACGGCTTCAAAATTTATGATGAATTTCGATCGATTTTAAGAATAATTTTTGGAACACTGCTTTATTTTTTCTTTATAAGATACAGCACTATTGAAAACCAAGGAAATAATTTTAGTGGAATACTTAATATTTTATCATAAAATCTGATAAAAAGTGAATTTACTGTAATTTTCATCAATAAGAAAACGAAACACATTTTCTCGATTTCAATTTGTTTCGTTTTCGAAATCGATTTTCATCACATACCCGATTATTTAATTTTGAAAAATTTCCAATACGTAACGTATTGGAAATTTCTAAACATAACGTAATATGTAAGATTTTTGTGTCAGAGAGTGTCAAATTCGCTCTCTGAGAGAATTATCTCACGTGCAGATTCATATATTAGTATTATAGGAAGTATTATGAGACTGTTGTGATGAGATTTCTCTACACAACCATCTTATAAGATGAACTGTCAAAAAAAATACACATATACGAAAGTTTGTTTGTGTGTTTGCATGTGTATTTTGGAAATTACTGAAAAACAATTTTTTTGTAAAATTGTTTCCATATAGTGTTTGTTTTACATGTTAAAAAACATTTTTATAAAAATTGTTCTAAAAAAGTGCGAATTGCTTAAATAAAAAGGACATGTTTACTCTGTGACTGATTGAAAATAATGATATCTTATAGGATTTATTAGAATACGTGTACCCCTTATTTAAGATTTAACATAATATAAACAAAATGGTTACTCTCCTCTGCCGGCGTTATCTCACATATTATATCAGCGTTAATCTCAGTTGTAGACCTGAGGTTACGCGTAAGAAATAATAACAATAATATAATGCTAATATGCTTTTTTGTGCAATTTAAAAAAGTCTTTTGAAAAGTTGATTTTTTTTTCATAAAATCTGCACTCATGCATTCGCTGGCGGGAAGAAGTTTAGTGCTAAGTCGATCTAAATATACGTTTAATAAAACAGCATCAATATATTAAAAAAAAAACTCGCGTAACATTTGTTTTATTAGTCGATAAACATGAAATTTTTTCCAAAATTTACTATTTTTCGACCAATGCTGAATGGTCAATTTAAAATTTCTTTATTAACCTTGTCTTTTGAAATATGTAAAGAAAAAAATTTTTATTAATAAAACTTTAAGGAAAAGTGAAAGAATTTTACTATATTTTTGTAAAAACAAAATGGCCATTTTTCATACTAATTTCAAAGTGCTGACTTTGTCAGTAAGGATGTTTTTTCTTTATCTCGGCAAGCACTTTACAGAAATATAAAAATCTTTGAAATCGGACTTGATTTGTAGAAGTTACTATTTTTTTAAGCATTCACATACTCGAGGTTGTTAATTTTGACACCATCTTATCTTGTATTATTACAGGCTGACTACTAGGTAATTTTTCTGAATGCTTAGATACTACTCAACAACTTTTCCAAACATTTCAATTCGATCTGATCAGTAGCTTAGGAGATACAGAGTAGCAAGATTTTTGAAATTCGATCAGGAAGCGGAAATACGTTACTTTATTTTTTTCCATTATTAAAACCTGACAATTTTGGCTGAAATGGACAGGCTCACTCAATAGTTAAATTATAATTTCTTTATTAATATTCGAAACTTAGTATATCTGTTTATTCTATATGCGTAAAATTACATATTTAAAAATAAATTTTTTATTTCTCGCATTAGCAAAACGATTAAAAAATTGTTCTAGTGAAGGTACTAATAATGATAACAGTAGGTTTCTTTATATTGATTTTAATATTTTAGCGATGACACGTTATTAAGACTGACTATAATCGAATTTAGAACTTTAGCTTCGCGCCTTAACAAAGAATTTTATAAATTTAAAATATTAAATATTAATGTCGTATGTTCACACTGAATTCATATAATTTTATGATTATTTACATTTATGTTGCAAAATTCATTAAATTAAGTATTTTTAACGCGTCAGACGAACATATTTAAATATTTTAAAATAATAAAATAAAAAGAAACATAACCGTTTTTTGTATGCGTTAACAAAAATGGCATAAAAAATAAAAAATGTATTAACAATAATTGGCAACCAAAAACATGCAAAATAATATATTTTCCTGCGCTTCAAATGAACCAAACAGTTAGTAATTAATTGGTTTTAGACAAATTTAAGAATATTTCCATCGATTTGTTAAGGCATATTTTTGTATATATTATACTAAAGAGAACAATTTTGCACATTTTGCACCCAATAGAATTTTTTACATATTTTGCCATTAGTGAAATTTTCTTTTTTACTGTCGCATACGTTTGCCTAATAATTTTCATTTTAGAAATTGATAAAAATTTTGAAATTTTCTAATACAATATATAAGCTTTAAATGTTTTTTTTTTAAGTGCAAAAAGAAAATATTTTTTAGCTATTGCTATAGTATTACTAATTTCTCGGACTTTTTTTGTTCCCGGGAAATAAAAAATAAATTTCGTTGCTCCCGGGAATTTCAGTAGAAATGATACGAGCTAAAATTAAATTTTAAATATTAATACTGAGATTCGACGTTATTTTGGCGGAATGATTTAAACAAAATTTCGCTTAAAATATTCTATATATTATAGCAACAAATTAAAATACTATAGGTATTTTGAAAAAAAAAATATATTAAGACAATTTAATACAGTCTTATCTTTTAATCTGAAGGTATGCAGCATCGATTTCAAGGAATTTACCTTTGAAGATTGCGTTCATTTTTACTGGTTTCCAAATTAGGACCGAAAATATAAATATTATTGTATTTTAAGTAATTTTTGTTCAAGTTTTGTATCATATAACTGCAAAAAATTTTAATTTCAGTATTCTAAAGTTTATTTATTATTTAATTTTTTTAGTCGATAAACATATTAAATTTCCATCAATTCGAGGGCTCATAAAATACTATATTTCCAATAATTCTTGATACATCTGCATAAAAATACATTCGCATTTTATAAAATTTTTGGTTTAATGGTAAGCAGGTGCTCTTATATACATTTTAAATGTTTTCTGTTATTTTCTGTGATTTTAAAAGTACTAAAGTTCATTCTATACAATTTAATGTGGCATTTGGTAATACAGCGTTATATATTTTTTTTTTTTTTAAAGATCTTTTTGGTGGAAAAATTTTTATGTAAGAAAAGTTTAAATTACCGAAAATTTCCGATATAAATTTCCCGGGATTTTTAAAAAATATTTTCCTAGAGTTCTCGTGAATAGTAGATACATAATTTAAAATTTAAGAAAAAAAAACAAAACAAAAATAATATTTTAAGAGCATACTTTTTAATTTTAAGGGCATATTTTATGTCCAAAAAACGCTTCTTTCAGAGTATCTTTTTGATTGCCCTGGTAATGTCTTAAAGCATGGCTTAGTGCCATACAAAAAAATAATAAAAGCTTATTATTTTATATTTTCTTTTCAATGACATTATTGTATTTATCTCTTTTCTTTTGAATATTATTTTTGTTACAAGTTTCATAAATGCCAGTAGCTGTTTGTTAAGGGAGAATTTGGGCGCCGTATTTAAAAATAAAGCTGAAAGCTCTTTTCTAGAATTTCTTACGTATCGTGTTATTTGAAAATTGAACAAATTTTTTGTACATTTGGATAGTGTGGACCACACTCGTTCCTGTTATGTTCTTGTTCGCACACCGATGGCTAGCCATCAAACGTCGACTTTAGTTCGACAGTTTAATTTTTTAAATAGAAGAGGCGCTGCATGCAAAAAGTAGGGAAACGACACTGAAGGTAAAAAAAATTATGATTTGTCAGAACACGAACTTCCCCACCTCAAAATTAAAAAATGTATATATGTTGTTCCAACATGTGCGTACAAAATTTTATATAGTCAAATAATAATTCGAATAATTTTGTTTTAAATGAATGCACCTTTTACAATTTCGTTAACGTCAACGATTATCGAAATAGCTTTTCCATGCATTAAAAAATTTTTTAAGATGTCGACAAGTAAGTATATTATTAATAAGGTTAAGACGGATTGTTAACTCTAATCGACGTTATTCCACGATTGTTAACTTTGGAGATATAGTTCAGAGAAAATTAACTTTTCTTTTTTTTAACAGTTTTTTAGTTTTATTTTTAAAATTTGACCTAAGTTGTTTTGTCAAAAGTCCTCAGATTAAATCATCCGACTAAAAATGTATAATATACTACGGCAGCGGTTCCCAAAGGGGGGTCTGTAATAATATTTTAGGGTATCCGTGAAGAGGTCTAAATTAATGTAATGTATTATTTATTATTATTATTATTATTATTATTATTGTTTTTTGTTGATTAGTACTTATACGTATTTTCAGAAGAATAGAAGCATACAGGGCTGAATATTCGTATTTAAATATAGTCCATGGTCTTCAAAGCAATTAAAGAATTTTAATAAGAGAATTAATATTGAAATATCTTTTCGACTATGTTTTAAAAGTTGAGTGGAACGTTTCTTATTGCATCAATTCCATCGTTTTATACTGGATTGTGATAACACTTAATATTTTTTTCAAGCAGTCCATTTTTACAACTACTATGTCAAGTGAAAGTACTATCATTAGGATTTCTTATTCAGTAGGTGACATTCTGTTCTGTGACAGTTCTTTTCTGCAAAAATTTTCGAAGAAGTTTATGGGGTTCATGCTTTAATTAAGGCAACTTGTCGAGACTGGTTTAGACGATTTAAAAGTGTCAATTTCGATGTACATAATAACGAGCGTCTAGGCCAGCCGAAAAAGTTTGAAGATAAACAATTTGTATCTTTGCTTGATAAAGACTCATGCCAAACGTAAGAAGTGCTTACATAATCATTGAGAGTAGATTAAGCAATAATTAAAATGTACTTGGATTCATCCAAAAGAAAGGTACTTGGGTGCCACATGAATTGAGGCCAAGGGTTGTCGAAAGGCGATTTTGCATGTTACAATTTTTATGGGCGATGAAAAGTGCATCGACTATGATAATTCAAAATGTTATAAATCGTACATGAGCCCATCCAAAAAGGAAATTCGACACCAACGCCGAATATCCATTTGATGTGTTATCTATTATAAGCTGTTAATATAGGATATAACGATCATGAGAGACCTGTGCGGAATACAATTGATCTGTTTGAAAATATCATTGAACGAAAAAGGGCCATTTCTGCATTCTGACTACTTTTTGTTTCGTTCGATTCAGAATGCTTAAATGAAATATGCTTCACTTCAAAACGAGTATCAAAGCGGTTTTAGGGATGGATTTCGTAAGATGTGAAAAAGTCATAGCTTCCGATGGACAACACTTTGAATAAGATACATTGTACCTTTAGCTTAAAATAAGCATTAATTTTTCATTAAAAACTATGAAAATTACTACATATACATACCAATATATTTTACTGGCGATCCTGGAAAAATTTATTTACTCATTTTGCATTTAAATAATTAAAGAATTCAAATATATCTGGGTGCTAGTGGGAAAATAAAAAAAAATCCTGAATGGGTCCGCGAGTTGAATTATTGTGGGAACACCTGTACCAGGGAATAGTAAACAAAGCTAAAAATCTACTTCCGATTTTACGGTCAAACTTTTTTATCTCGATATTCAAAATCGATTAATCTGACCATAAAATCGATTTTATTTTAGAGTTGATTTTTTTATGCAAAGTCAAGAAAGTATATATACACCCAGTCAAAAATTGCCAACCGTACAAAAAGTCAAGCGTTGGCTAAATATTTTTTACAAATAAAACAAAGCTGTTTGCCAACGATTGAATTTACAACTACACCATTTTTAAGTAAAAATAAGAAAATTGCAGTTTAAATTGAGAATTTTAATTTAATATTGAGAAAATTCTAAATAAAATTGAGATTTTCAATTTTATAATCAGAAAATTTCAATTGAAAGTGAGAATTTCAAGGAATTGAGAATTTTCAATTAATATTGAGAAAATTACTAATGTAAATTAGATCTTCAATTTGATATTGAGAAAATATGATATAAAGAAATATCCAAATAATATTTATAAAATTTCAAATGCTATCACTTTCACTTAAAAATGGTATAGTAAAATGTTTTGCCAATGTTTTTTTATAAAAAAAATATATATATTTTTGGTTTTCTAATTTCTATTGATTTACTTACTTTAATTTTACATGTAATTATATTCAAAATTATTAGTGTAAAAGTGTCATAGCAATGGTTTGAATTTTGAAATTTAGTAAGAATACACTTAACGTCTTCCATATTTATGTCTATTGCAATTTGTTTAACAATGTAGAATCATATTTCATTCATATATTATCGGGGGGAACAGTTGTAATTTTGTAGCCACAAAAGTACACAATAGGAAACTTTTGATTTATATCAAGAAAACTTTAACATTATTTGCTTTCTTGATCGTTTTGAACTTCTGCGAAACGGCTTGACCGATTTTTATGAAATTTTGTACGTGTATTTTTTAGGTATGAGAATAGGTCGTAAAGTATATTTCATATCGCTAGAGACCACAAAATAGGCCACAAGGGGTAAAAGCTCATCTTCCTTTTACAAGTTAGATACAAGTTATGAATATTTTCTGACCAGTTTATCTTATCGATATCGAATTGTAAGTGTTACTTTTTGTGATACAATATCTATGTAGCAAAACATTCACTATTGGTATAATTTTCGGACCTTCGAAAGTTTTTGTTGCCATAAACTAAACTCCAAGTAAACCGTTTTCCGATCGTTTTCTGATGTCATTTTCGAAAGTTTTGAACGAGAAAACTTCGCATAAAATTCTAATTATATTATCGAAAATTAAAACGAGATAATAATAAACTAAAGTTCATTCTGCTCCAAATAATTTTACATGTAATTCGAAACTTCATTAATCCGAAAACTGTAGCCTTAAAATCCAAGCTGATATTGATTCCTTTATTTAATTTACGAATTTTTACGAATTTACTAAATTATGCTGTAAAAATATATATTTTTTATTTTTATTTTCCTGAAAATGTTTAAAGTTTTTTATTAAAGAAAAAAAAATCTATATTTTATAATATAATTATGATATCATTAATAATACTGTATCGTTTCCTGGTTTGTTGGGTAATGAAAAAATTTTAATTTTTATGAAAATAAAAGCTCTGTTCTAGTACTTGTCAAACTTGCAGGTTTTAGTCAGAATTTACAGGAAAGTGATCCCATGTATTTTGTTGTTTTTGACAAGTACTAGAAAAGAGCTAATGCTGATATATACTGTAAGTCTATATATATATATATATATATATATATTAATTGGTAAAACACTACATTTCTTGTTATTTGAAATTTGGGAAAATACAGCATTTTGGGAGTTTAAAGATCTGAAAAAATGCAGTATAAAAAGATATTTAGTTTTCAGAATTTTTAGCAAACAATGCAAAAAAACAATTGACCAATGGTTGAATGATGTTATCATTTGCGTGTTGGCATAACGTTGTAAAAGAAGAACGTCATCTCACGTTTTGCCAACGTGAGATGCATTTGCATTTTCTGCCTGGTTACCAGAGCTGTAAATGAATCATTCATTAGCAAATTTTTAATTAATTCTTTTCACACAAAAAAATGAATTGAATGAAATTTGAATCAATTCAAATGAATTTGGTAAAAATGAATTGCAATTCTTTTCCAATTCAAATGAATTGCAATTCGTTTCCAATTCAAATGTATTTGTAGAATGAACTGCAATACGTTTCCAATTCAAATAAATTTATCAAAGTGAATTGCAACTCATTTCCAATTTATTTGAATTGAATTGATTTTGAATTAATTCAAATGAATTAGAAAAAAGGATTAGCAACTCATTTCCAACTCATTTAAATTAATTGAAATTTGAATTGATTTTGTAAATAAATCTACAGTAAGCATCACTGTCGTTTTGTCATTAAACTAATTTTTTATGTAAAAGACAGCAAGCATTGCTCTCGTTTTGTATATGACCTAGTATAGTCCAAAGATAAAAAATTCTTAGATTTAATATTACCATGATATACTAGAATTGTCAGGTAGCGGCAGAATAGGAATTGAATATTTTCATTTTGGTAGGAGAAATTTTCATTTTTTATTCCCCCTAGATCTGCTCTTGAATTTGATTGATTGCAACTCATTTTTGATTTCATTCATTTGAATTGCAATTTATTGTTCTAATTCATTTGAATGAATTCAAAACCAATTCAATTCAAACGAATTGGAAATGAATTACGATTCACTTAAACAAATTCATTTGAATTGGAAACGAATTGCAATTCATTTTACAGATTCATTTGAAATAAAAACGAATTGCAACTCATTCTATAAATTCATTTGAATTGGAAACGAATTGAAATTCATTTCCGACTAATTCGTTTGAATTGATTCAAATTTCATTAAATTCTTTTTTGTTGTGAAAAGAATTAATTCAAAATTTAGCTAATTCGTAACAAATTAAAATCAAAAAAGGATGAATCATTTACAGCTCTGCAAGTTACTTATATTCTCAAACATTTTACTTAAAATTGTGAGACTTATTGAACACTCTGAATCATTCAAATAATATGGAAATACTACTAATCTGATTGCAAAGATACTTTTTATCTTTCCGGAAAAACAACATAATATCATTCTGACAAAGACATTATTTAATAACATCCCACACTTGTCATCATTGATCACTGATTTCAATAGAGAGATTATATCATCCAGCGATCGCTAGATAACATATAAATTAGGTATCACAATATTTTGAAGTTTACCTTATTAGAATTTAGCAATTATGAAATTTACAAAAAAAAAAAAGATAATAATCAATATAGATCCATAAATGGTGAGATAAGATTAAAAAATGTATTTCTTTTAAAGAAAAAATCAAAAATTTTTTAAGCCTTCAGATAAGCTACGGACCAAAGTCGGTAGCTTCTTTCGCAGAGAAATAATCCTTTTGCGAAAAATAGTACAAAGTTAAAAGGAAAAAAATGTACCAATTTTCAAAAAAGTTATAACTTTCAAAAAAGTACCAATTTTTAAATACATTACCAATTTTCCTGGAAATCAACAATTTTCTTTAAAATAGTGTTTTTAAAGAAATATGTTTACCATTTTTCAAAAAATGTACTATTTTAAACAAATATGCCACTTCTCAAAAAAAGGTATCATTTTAAAAAAATAACAATATTAAAAAATCTAATTTTTAAAAGATTTAACAATTAAAAAAGTATGTTTCTTGAAAATTGGAACTTTTATTATAAAAGATCAATTTTTCAAACGTCAGTTTTTAAAATGATTTATCAATTTTTAAAAAGGTATTAATTTGTAATAAAAACCCGCCAATTTTAAAATAAAATACTAATTACACTGGTTTACAAAGAGATCCTTCTTTAAACAAAAAGTAAATGAAATGAAATGATTTCGATGTTTTAAAAAATAATCTATTCTAAGTTCATTCCGTCACGTACAGATTTTTTTTTTTTATGGGCATGACTAATATGAAAGGTGGTCACACTAGAATAACTAGAGAACGGTTTGTTCAAGTTACATAAGCATCTGGTGTTCTGGAGTTATATATTAATTATGCCCATAAAAAAAACTATATGAGAAAGAAAAAAAAGCTAAAATCAGATTCTATTTCTTTTTTAAAGGAGGAAAACATTTTTTTTTTTTTTTTTTTTTTGCAGACCAGTGTTATGAAATAAATAATTCGAAAAATAGTACTTTTTTAAACAATTTAAAAAAAAGAACTGATTTTGAAAATTGTATTTACTAAATAAAAGTAACAATATTTTTAGAGTACCAATTTTTTTTATTTTTTAATATTATTCAAAAAAGTATTTATTTTCAAAGTACCAATTTTAAAAAATTACGATCTTTTTAAAAAATTTTAATTTTAAAATAAGTACGAATCATTAAAAAAATATCAATAATTTTTTTATCTTAACTAAAAGATCCCATTGAAATTATTGTAAATCAGAGGTTTGAAAGAATTAAATCTTAGCTTAGTTCCCATGAATTTAAATTCTGAACTAAGAAATAAACATAAACATAATTCTATAGTGTCAAGGTTTTTTTTCTTTGTTCGAGTATAATTGATTCTTTATTGAATTCATTCATAACGAATTACACTCAGCTATTGAATGATTAAATTTTTTGTTAATTCAAATCTTCTCCAAATTGAATGAAAATTATTTTCTTTCATTCAATTTTTAATATATATTTTTCTTAATATTTCTTAATTCTTAATACAAAATGAATTAAGAAATATTTTCCAAGTCAAAGAGATTTGAATTAAAGAAAATTTTAATATTTCAATACACATAATTTTATGCGAAGATTCTATATAATTAATTTAGTACATTATTATGAATGCTTTTAAGGAATGACTAGGAATCAAATTTCATATGATTTTAAAAAGTTAATTAAAGAATATTCGGTAAAAATATTACTTACTAGAAAAAACTTCAGATTCTCTTTTTTGGAGATTTTGAGGAATTTTCGCCAAGGAAACGTACAGACAATTGGCGATAAGGTGCTTACTATAAAATCATTGTTGTCTTAAAATATAATTGAATTTTTTTATTTTATATTTTTTGTGATACTCGTATGGCCAAAATCCTTTCTTTTAAATATTGTACAAATTTTTGTGTTTAATTGAATTTTATAAATGACGACATGCCGATCTAGTAGAACAAAATATAACTATTTTAATTAATTGTTTTCAACTAGTAAAGTGTGCTATTAATTGTTGTTGTTTTTGTTTTTTTAGTTAAAAAAATTAACATGCTACATGAGAACCAAACATTACTTTTTCTCAGAGTGTAAAAGTGCAATTAGTTAGTTTTTGTCATTGTTTAACAATTTTTTAATTTATATACTTAGAAATACAGGGTGCAATATAAATCAATTGTTTTCATAAACAAATACTAACGTATATTACAAATGAAATACTAACTATAATTTGTTCGAGGACCTAAAGAAATGAACACAATATTTAATAAGGGAGAAACTATCTTTTGAAAAAGAATAAAAGAAAAAAGACAATAAAATTAAAATAACATGCTTAAACTGGTGAGAAAAATTATTTCGAAGTGAAAAAGTAACAGAAGTTTTAGTGAAAAAATTATTTATTATTAAAACAGCAGCTTTAAAGAAATTTAAAAAATGAAACTTTGTTAAAAAAACAAACAAAGAATTCTGGCAGAGTTAAACATTTTTTTTTTCAAATCTTTTCAAGCCAGAAATCCTTTTCTTATAAAAATCATTTATTTACATGATTTTTTTTTTCTTTTTTTTTGCCTTTTAAACAAAAACTACTACTATAAAAGAGAATTGTAAATAAAAAAGGTATTTAAATAACATTTTAATATATTCAAAATATAATTTATTTTTGTATAATTTTTATTTATTAAAATTAAAATATTTTCTTTTTTATATAAAGCCAATCAATAATCATAATAATAATAGTTTTAAACATAATTTCTTTCTGTTTGCTTAAACTACTTAAAAAAATTATAATTTTTTATAAATTCTACATAATTTTTTTAATAAATAATTTGTTGTTTTAGGTTTTTTTGTAATGAAAAAAATAAAAATAAAAATAAATTTTTGCCTTTTTAATGTCATTTTGTTGTCTGCATACAGTCATTTAATGAAATTATAATAATGATATGATTTTTATTTTAATTACTTGTCTAATATATTTTTAAATAAAATTAAACTAAATGAATATTAAAAACTAAAAATCAAAATAATTTCCGTACTCATTTTAAACAACGTAAAGAACATTTTATTTCTTTAAAATTAATAAATTAATGAGTACCCTTTATTTTAGTTTAAGATGAGCAATTATTATTAGAAACTTTTTGTGGTTCAAATTGTTATAGAAGCTAATAACAAAATATTTAAGATATTTTTGTTCCATTTTTAGAAACTCTATACACATGCCTTTTGCTTTTTTAACTAAATAAAAAAATAACCACATGCATTAAAAGTTTAAAGCTTATTTTTTTATAAACACTTTGTTTTCATTTTAATCTTAATATTTTATTGAACTCGAATTGTACGAGTTTGGCTTCTTTTATTATTTTAAGAGAATTTTTTCTTTGGTATTTTCATTACAAAATTTATTAATAAAATAAATAAAATTAACAAAATAAAAATATTTATTTAAAATTTAATAAGTCAAAGTGCTTTATGTAACTACAATAGAAATCTTTAATATTTAACTCTTGTAAATCGGTTTTTAAAATCCAATTAGATTTGATTACACTATGCGAGAAATTTTGGGTCGTGAAATATTGCCCCAATGACTCCAACGCGAAATCAAAGTATACCTTCAGATGAATTTATTCTCCAAAGGGTTTTTCAAAGTTAGTTCGAATTTCGATTTTATGGACTCTTAAACTTCTGATATTTTGGAGCACTTTATTCATTATGTGTTTAAATAAAAAACATTTAAATCAGTAAATTTCAATGTATTTATTTTTTTATAGAGAACAAAGGTTTTCTTAGATATTATATAATATTTTTATTAAATGTCCCTCCTTTTTTACGCCCACTTTTCATAACAATATTGTATGCAATATATGAATAGTCACATTATTCAACCGACTTAACTGATATGTTGCACATATATATATCAGGCATCCTCCGAAAAGAAATATAGGATATAAAATTAATAAAAATGCCATGCCCACTTTTTGTAAGTATTGATTTTTTTGAAAGCTTTAATGAAATTTAGTACTTATGTCAAGTACTTTTTGGAGAAAACTATGAGCTAAAATATAAGTTGCACGCCACGCCCAGTTTTTAGCCCACGTTTATTAAAAACCAAATATGCTTTATTCTTGATGGTGCTAAGATAATTCACATAAAATCTGACATACACAAGGAATATAAAATATTGTATATCATAAAATTGAATTATATTGTGATATTTTTTTTACCACTGTCATCAAAGTGTTTATGAAATTTGAAATTTGCTTACTAAGAAGCAATGCATGGACGTGGCATCCAGTCAGTACTTCCTTCAAGGATATATATATATATATATATATATATATATATATATATATATGTGAAGTTTCATTTTAATCGGTTCAGTAGTTTAGACATAAGATCAAATCAAATAACGTAAATTATTTGTCAAAAAAAGTTATACCCCTAATATATATGAATTATTTCATAAATACATATTGTTAGTATATATAAGATTTTCTTTGATTTTCTTATTGGATTTTGCAATTACAAAGAAATAAAAATAAAAACATCCCAAAAATCTCTCCGAATTTTCGTGTTATTGTATTCTATAGAATTTTATGTCACTTTTCGTTTTTCATTTTGGTACCATATTTCGGAACCCTTCTGCAATATAAATTATTTCTTTGAAAATATATTTTAATTGGGATTATATTTTGTTATCACTTAATTGTGAATAAATGCATTTATTAAGCGTCGATTGTAATGAAACCTATATCGTTTTATTTGCAACATATCCAGTGTTATGATGCTTTTTTGCTCCTTTTTCGATATTTTTTACTAAAAATATTTAAATTAATTATTTTTAAAGGAATAACATCTTCATTACTTCATAAGTAGTAAAAAAGGTTAAGTATTTCTAAGAAAATCACATTTTCATCATCTTAAAAGTGTTTTTCATAAATTTAAATTTTTAAAAATACTTTTTAAAGTTAAATTTAAATTTTTATAAAATAAAAATAAAAATAAAGGTTATATAATTATATTCAAATAATAATTTGAAAGTTTAAGTTCAAAAGCAACAACTAGGAATCATCAAAAATCACGTTCTTTAAATGACAAACATATGTTGTCATATGTTTACTTCTTTTCAGCATTAAGAACTTCCTTTCAATCACAACAATGCACTATATTAAACTCATTTCTTTCGAATCATATATTTGGAGGGCACCTTCATTTCGGTAAAAAATTTTATTTTTGATAATAATTATAATAAAATCGTATTTGTCTTTCAAAAGATTATTTTTCAACTAGAAAATTGCCTAGAAATTTTATATTTTCAACATAAAAAAATATCTGGAATATTGCATATCTGTTTTTATTTTATTGATTCTCAGGGAAAATGTATTAGTTCTAATTTCAGAACTAGAACGTATGAAAATATACTGTACTGGTTCTACTTTTACGTTACGGCCAATGATTTTTGTTCTATGGAACGGTTCTAGAACTAATTCTTTAATCAATGATTTTTGTATGAAATTGTAGCATTCAGAACTAGTTCTATAGAGAAAATCATTGATTTTTGTTTGATTTTATTTTTCATTCTTAGAGTCATTTCACTTTTTTACATCAATTTAATTTTGTGTCTTTTTTTAATTTTTTCGACTTTTTTTAATTTTTTGTTAGTTTAGGAATTCACTTGAGAACCAGTAATTTCTTCAGAGAAGTGATGTAGTAGTAATATAGAACAATTTACAATCACAATACGGTTCTATTACATGAGTGCCAGAATTGATTCTGATTACACCAGTCCTAGAGTTAATAATTTTAGAACAAGTTCTGAAATTTTTCCTGATTATCTTATTCCTTTGATATATTCCGAGGGAAGTATTGTAATTTTTCGATGCAATACGATTTCAATATTTTTTTTTTTTTATATTTTGTATCAACTTTAAACTAAATTGTCTTTACTTTCAAGAATGTTAATTTCATATTCTAAAAATAGCATAATAATTACTTTAAGGGCACAACTTCAAATGCAACGTATTGCAATCAAAAAAAAAAAAAAAAAAAAGGACATTTTTCCAATGACAAACATGGGTTAAAATCATTGCTTTTGTAGCTCTTTTTTTTTTTTAGAACATCCTAATAGTAAATTCTATATCTTTTTCATTTTTTTTTTTGGATGTTATTTATTTTTTGATGGGATGTGCAACCTTATTCATTACCTATATAACGATTTATCTTGAGAACAAGAGTAAATCAAAAAAATATATATATTTGTTGACTTAAAACTCCATGATTCCGTGTACGTAAATTGACTGAGAAATCCATGCAGAAATATATATATATATATATATATATATATATATATATATATATATATATATATATATATATATATATATATATATATATATATTTTTTTTTTTGACGTTATATACAGCACTTTGACTTCTTTTATAATTAAGATATAAATTAAAAAAAGAAAAAAAAATAATTATATAAAAAAAATATTTTTTTCTTTAAATAAAAATAAACAGCCGTATTCAAAATGAAAAATGTATTCTTGTTAACGAGTGGCTAACTTTTTCTTATGGAAATTTACATACAAAAAAGTTAGCAAGAATACATTTTCCATTTTGATTACGTCTGAAACAATCTAAAACTATAAAACTAATTTTTACGATTACACTATTTAGAATGTGATAACTACTTTTTCAACACAAAATATTTACTTTATTTAAATTATAATTAAATTAAATAAAAAACATAAAACAATTAACAACGTTTTTTTTTTTTAATTAAGTTTAATTTTAAAGCAGAATATAGGGCTACTAAAATACATATTAAACTAAAACTCTATTAGTTTAGTAGAATAGAAAATGTTTTACATAACAAAATTATTTTTAAAAAAATATTAAAATTAAATAAATTAATGTTGTTTTTTTATTCTTGTTCTTTCAAACATGTCTTTAGCATTACAAACTCTACAAAAGGTACAAAGATAGATAGAGAAGAAGACAATAGTAAAATAGTATCTATGAGTGAGGGGTATGACAGTGAGATAAATTAAAAAAGAAAGATTTCAAATATTTATCTAGTATGTCTCAAAGACGATAAAATAGTTGTAATAGAAGTTAATGCTGATGATGAAGATGATAATGTTGAATGTAAAAGATGTGTATTTAGCACTACTAAAATGGTTAGTAATGTGACTACTATGTTTGGTATGTTGGATGAAGTGTATAAATTTTTACTAGAATTGCACATATCTTCCTCACAAAAGCACATATGTCCATTGCCTGAACTTTCCATCATGCACACATGATCGACCATAAATAAATTTATTTGTAATTGTGACGTACACATACGTCGAACAACTTCATAAGCTAGAATTTTATAGAAAGAAATAGAACAAAGAAATTTATTAAAATTTAAAAAAAAATTATTAAAAGTTGTATTTAATAAATTTATAAACGATTTATTAGCTTTTTTAAAATAAAATTTGAATAATTATTTTAAAAATTTGTATAACTTACGTGATTTTGAGTGTCGCACCATCTTAACACAGCAGCCATTACAGGTCATCAATGGTGGCTGATCTCTTGGCAATGCAGTATAGTTAAACGGATCCTTACATCTAGCATCGGTCCATGAATCACATTCATAACAATATATCGAACGTGCTGCATTTATTTCAATATTAATGTGTTTATAATTTTTTCACATTAATTTTGTTTTATTGATGAAAGAGTAAAAAAATTGTTTTAGTATTTGATTTTTTAAAAAGGGTTTTAAATTGAATACATATTTGGTATTATTAACAATAAAATTACATTAGACAGATTAAATTTTCGTCAATACAAACAATAAAATTGTCAAAATTAAAGCGTAGCTTGATAGATTTGTTTTATCGCTCACACAAAGCAATTTATTTTCTTAATCGGTCTACTGCAATTGTATTTCTTAAAAATAAAATGCAATTTTAAATAAAATAAGAGTATATTTTAAATTACAATATTTACTACAAAATTTACATAAAAAGCTTTGACATTTTTTTTACAACATAAAATTATTAACAAGCCAAATTTTGGTTAATCGTGCATTTTGTAATTATTCTACAAAAGAAGCCAAAAGAAAAATATTAAGCATGCAATTTACGAGTAAATAGAGTGTTAATATAAAATAATACTTTAATAAGTATAATCTATACCACGGGTTCCCAAATGGGGGTCCGTAGTAACTTTTTAGGGGAAGAAATCTAAAATAGTGTATAAATTAGTTTTTTTCTTTATTTATTTCTTTTTTTCCGAAAAAAGAGAAGGAATAAGAGAATCGAAGCCGATCAGAGAAATAATTGAGGTATTAAAATGTCTAATAAAGTCACTAAGTTCTCGTGTATATTGTCTAGCACCCGTGTGTGTTTCCCGAGGAATAAAGCCTGTTTGAGAAGTTTTGCTTTTAAGGAAAGCCATCGTATTTTGGTGCTTTAGTTAAAATAACTTGTCATGTGTGGTTTAGGCGATTTAAAAGTGGCGATTTCGATATGCGAAAAATATTTTAAAATGAAGAATTGGAGGCCTTGCTGGATCATGACTAATGCTAAATGTAAGAAATGCTTACATAATAATTGGGAGCAGGAATGATAAATTCATACTTTTTTCAGTACAATTCGCTCTTCAAAAGTATAACAGTACTCCAGTAATTAATTTAGCACAATTATAAAATTTTACTTCTCAATAAAATTTTTAATTGATTTGAACTAAAAATTCTTTAGACAATTTTTGGATTCCTTTAGAAACAATTTTAAAATAGTAGCTAAAATTTTCTTTTAGTGGAACTAAATCATTTAAAGATTCTTAGAAAAGAATGTTATCATTATTGTGTGGCTTTAGCTCAACTTGAACATGTTTTCGACAAAACAAAGATGTTTTACTTTTCATTACTCAACATGGAAAGTTTCAATATTTTTATGAGCTTTTCTTTTTTAATTCAAAACTTTCGGTTAAATTTTCCGAACTTTACTTTTAAATCGAAGCTCATACAAATTTGTCTCTAGACTCAGGTACTATTCTTTGTCGTTACGTTTTTATTTAATACCATTATAAATTTATCACGGTATAGTCAAACGTAGTTCCATGTTCAACTTGAACGATAGTAACTCGAAAAATACTATATTCACTTGGTTTTTACTCTTTAAAATAATAATGCTGCTAATTTTGAGAACTCAATGGAAATTTTTCAAAGATATTCTAATGAAGAAATATTGTAAAGTTTTGGACAGAAGAAGTTCTTAACACTTTAGTACAATAGCGGTAGAAAAAGTACAATTTTTTATTTAATTTAGTACAAAACTGAAAATCACATTTATCATCCCTGGTTGAGAGTAGATCAATCATCAATTTCCCGGTTTTAAAACGATCACGAGATCACCTGTGCTGAGCACAATTGATCAGGAGCTTTGAACGAAAAACGGGCACAATATGCGACCAGGTACCATCAAGCATGGACTCATGTTGCGCGACCAGTTAAAAAGTGGTTAGGAAGCTTTTTTTTTATTAAAATACGATCGGAATTAATGAATTCGAATTAATTAATACATACTATATACCAATTTATTTTTTTTTGCGACCTTGTAAACGTTTTCTTCCTCATTTTACATTTGTATTATTAAAGAATTCAAATGTCTGGGGATCAGCGAGAAGATGAAAAATTCCAGAAAAGGTCCGGGAGGTGAGTTATTGTGGGAACCCCTGATCTATACTAAAATCCTGTGCAAATACTTTTGGAATAACAAACTATTATTTATTTTAATAATTAATAACAAATAAGAAAGTTATAGTCGATTAAGACGGCCAACCAAATAATTATAACCTTACACATCTAAGTAATTAGTTTTTATCTCAACTTTTTCTTAATTAATGATTTTGATAAATAAAAATTAGATTTCGGTAGTAGGACTTTATAAGGAGTTATAGTAACAAATTTAATTATAATGCCTAAAATTATAAGATTTTTTGATGATGGACCACCATTTTCATGTTTGAATGTTGGAATCTTTATGATGTTCTGAAAAAACATTGTCTGAAATTTACTTTTTAAAGATAATTTCATTCAAATTTTGGCTGTATGCTATTGGTCAACGGTTCTCAAAAGGGGGACCGCGACCCACAAAAGGTCCGTACAAACATTTTAGGGGATAATTTAAATGCGGCTGTAACAACAAAAGATATAATTTATATTTCTATTCCAGAAAATCTGAGAAAAAACAAAAAAGTTATACATTATTTATGTGTAATGTCAATAATAAATTTTATTCATTATTGGATAATATACGACGAATAGACCACGTCCAGTACGCTGTGAAGAAAATATAGCGGCCGTAGCTGAGAGTGTACACGAAGACCGTGGAGAGTCGATTCGGCGCCGTTCGCAGCAACTTGGACTGACGTATGGAACGACTTGGCGCATTTTACGTCGAGATCTTAAATTGAAAGCGTACAAAATACAGCTTGTGCAACATCTGAAGCCGTTCGACCTTCCTAAGAAGATCCGACGTTTTCGAGGCAAATTTTGTTCAGCGATGAGGCCCATTTCTGGCTCAATGGGTATGTAAACAAACAAAATTGCCGCATTTGAGACGAAGAGCAACCTGAAGAGATTAAGAACTGCCACTTCATCCAGAAAAAACAACGGTTTGATGTGGTTTGTGGGCCGGTGGAATCATCGGTCCATATTTCTTTAAAAATGATGCCGGTGCGAACGTAACCGTCAATTCCGACCGTTATCGGGCCGGTCGATTGGCCAACAAGATCGTGTGATATCACACCGTTAGACTTTTTCCTGTGGGGATATGTAAAATCTAAAGTTTATGCGGACAAACCCGCTTCGATTCAGGCCTTGGAGGAAAACATCACGCGTGTCATTCGCCAGTTACCAGACGAAATGCTCGAACGAGTCATCGAAAATTGGACTCAACGGATGGACCATCTGCGACGTAGCAACGGCCAACATTTGATAGACATAATCTTCAAAAAATAAATGCCAAAGAATGTTCTTTCAAATGATAATAAACATTCCCCATTAAATTTGAATTTTCTGTGTTTTTTTTTTCTTTAAAAAAAGTAGGGAACCTCGAAATGGATCACCCATTATAACCAAGATTTTTTGAGAAATTGGGACAATCCTATTGTAAGTACATAAAAGGTCAAAGCTTATCGTTTATTTTCTTATCAACTTAGTTTTAAACTGTAAAACGAAAAATCCTTAAGTTTGAGCTTTTACATTAATTTTTCTTAGCTAGGTTTGCACTTAAGTATATACTAAGGGAACAGTATAAAACTGGGCCTAAATCTGTTTCACTTAACAAAATTTTTGAAATAGTAAACTTATATATATATATATATATATTATATATATATATATATATATATATATATATATATATATATATATATATATATATATATAATGATATGAAAAATATTATTTATTTATGGTTAAGCCTTAAATTAGGCTAATAATTGTTGAAGTTATGGAATGAAGTAAAAAATTTGTCGCATCAAACATATTTGTTAAACTATTTCAACTTCAGTATGTCTTAAATATTGTTAAATTAAATTGCTTTAAAGTTAGACAGTTTTTTTAAACCTTTGCAATTGTATTATTTATGTATAAAATGAAATACTTTAAAAACTAAATATAATAGATTAACAAAAGGCTTTCATTACATATGAAAATAATTGGAGAAATGTATCCGAGATACCAGAATTGACATCGAGAACTTGATGTTGGATTCAAAAATCACCAAAGAAAAAATTTAAGGGGTTTTCAAACCATTAACGACGACATACCACACTTAACAATTGAACTTAAAATGGCGACGCTATATACAAAAAACAAAAAGGACACTATTTTGGGGCGTGTCAAAAAAATTTTCTGAATTTTTACAAACCTCATTAGCTATTCTTTCATGAATGAACAGTCTAGATTTATTTTGTATTTTCGACATGAAATTACGTAATTTTGCGCCAGTCTGAATGAGCTATAAGATTCAAGTACCAAATATTTTCTCTTGAAAATTAATTTACATATTTTTCAATTTGAGAAACTATTTTTTTAAAAATTCACTCTTGCATAAAAATGTATGGATGGAATGATTTCAATCTTAATTAGAAACAAAACGTAAAATTTTAACCTTTTGTCTATGCTTGAACAAAACTTGTTTGATATGAAACAATAAGATTATATTGCAAACCTTTGATTTGGTGTTAACTTATTACATAAAAATTTTGGTAGGTCGTTCTCGAGTTGCAATGTCTCAAGGGAATAATGAAACTGTTGCTTGTGAGAACCCCTGCTGTGGGTGGTCCATTCGGAAGGTAAAATTTTCGATTACACTTTTAAGCATTGCTGTGGTTTGCATTATCGACCTTCCGAGCCCGCTATTGCCAATACCGTCCGCAAATTTGTATCTCAGTGTACTTTACTGGTTAATACGCAACCGAATAGAAGACATCCAGCCCGTATTGAGAGGAATATTGCGGCGGTAGCGGAGAGTGTTGGTGAAGACCGTGACTAATCGATTCGACGCCGTGCGCAGCATCTTAGTCTCTCGTATTGAACAACTTGGCGAATTTGACGCCAGGATCTTTGTGTAAAGGCTTACAAGAAAATGCAAGACGGCGCTATGGCACATGTAGCATACGAAACAATGGCTTTATTGAGAAATAATTTTAATGACCATCAAATTTCGTGCTCCGGACCTGTCAACTAGTAGTCTAGATCGTGTGATATCACCTCTGGATCTTTTTCTTTGGGATTATGTGAAGCCAAAAATCTTCATGGATAAGCCCGATACAGCATAGACTACAATTCAAGATACCGAGATACCGGTAGCAATGCCAAAAAGTGTGATCGATATTTAGACCTACCGAATGGACCGCGAAACATTTGAACGAAATTATATTTAAAAAGTAAATGTCATAGAACGTTCTTTAGACTGCTAATAAAGATTTCGACATCCAATTATATTTTGTGTTTTATTTAAAATAAAAAAATCACCCAATATATTCGATTGAATCGAATTATTATAAAGGCAACACCAAAAATATATTAGATTGTTTTAGCCAAGGTAGATTAATCAGGTAACGACATTTAAAAGGCTGAGATTTTTCCTTTTTGGCAGCAATATGGCGGCTTGTATTCTAAAATCTCTAGTGTTAATTTGTTATTTATATTTATGTTTACAATCTTTGTTTAAATTTTTATGTTTACTTTTGTGTTATTGCGCCTAATTACTTTTTATACCCCACACCACCATAGGTTTGTTGTTTATGTTATAGGAATAGTTAGGTAGATTACTTTATCATTTTCAGAAATTTAAATACACCATCGAAAATTAGAGTTATCGACAAAAACGATTTTTTTAAGACTTCACCGCAAAAAAATTTTAACAAAGTAATTTTTTCTCTGATTTTAAATTTTTTAACGGCTATGGAAAGACGAAGACTTCAGCTTTCCGAAAATAGAGATATTAACATAAATACCTGAAATTTTTATTTTTTTTTTTACAGTTTTTTCTACTTTAGTTGCTTTTTTGTTTTATTTTTAAAAGTACAATATATTTTTTGTTTTATTTTTAAAAGTGCAATATATTTTCACTGTCACACAGTGTAATTACTTAAAATTACAGAAGGTTTTGAGACAGAGAAACAAAAAGCTGTTTCTAAGGTTGTTTGGGTTGCTGAATTCGTATCTACACTTCTTCAAAATTAGTTCTAGTATTCAAGATATACTACTCAGGAAATAACATAACGGCCATTGCACAGTGGGGCACATGCCCCTCAGGAGCGGAGCTATTGGGGCTCAACCGCTTGCCAAATTATTATTATTTCTTTTCCGATTTCAAATATTTTTAAATCCTCTTCAAGCGCTCGATAAGACCTATGAAAAACATGCTTAAATGTGCTATTTATTTCTTATAGTTTTCAAGTTATTCGCATTTGAAATTTCAATTATCTTAATTTTAGCAAAATCTTTGCCGAAAAAATGTCTGCACTCTATTTTCTTTAAAATCAAATTTTCTTTAAGAATATATAATATTTTTTCTGAAGCTGTCTGTACAGAGGTGACTTTAGAATTAAAAACAAATCTATATACAAAATATGACCAAGTACAGACCCTACTGAATTTGACCTATTATATATCAAAATTTTGATTTTAGCCTATATGTTATAAAATCCCAAAGCATGAATCTATAAACAGAATTGAATTTCGAAAACTCTAATGTGTTCCAAAGAGTTTGCCAATGGATTTTTCCAGGCCTGTTACAAATGTGGACTTTATTGGCAAAATTAAAAAAACTATTTTAGAATTTTCGACGGCTTTTTGTGAAAAATCTGAATGTTTTTATACACTTTACCAATGATAAAGTCACAATAACCGAAAATTTCATTAGGATCTCTTAACAAACCAAGATTTTATTAGAGATCAAATATTTTTAGTTTCTTCAAAAACCCTAAATTGTACCACATTAAGAACATCAAAAACTGAAAATATCATAAATTTCATTTAAATAACTCAGTAGCTTTTGATATTGCGCTCACTTTTTACCAGAGATATACATATACTTCTAGTTTGTAAAAATTTTTATATATTCAACTTAAAACTTCTCTTTCGCGCCCCCTGCACGTAATTATTAACGCGAACTAATTCCACATGCATTCGAGTCACTTTATATTTATTCAAATCTAACAGAAATATAGTACAACATTGATTTTAATGTAAATCAATGTTTTACTACATTTCTGTTAGATTTATAAAGAAATTTTCAAAATATAAATTATTCTATGTTCGAAAATGTGAAACTAAGTACGATTTTTTTCGAACATTGCTAAAAATTATAAAAATAAGTTTAAATTTTTTTATAAAATATTTTCTAATTTAACGTTTTTTTTTATTAATTTTTAATTTTTTCGAGCTAAAAATCATAAAAGTTAAAGTATTATTAAATTTTTTGTTAGTTTTGTAACACATTTTACAAAATTAAAACATTTATTATAAATTTCCAAAAATCTAAATTTAATTCGAAAATTAAATTTTTTAGAAATTAGCGAAAATTTAACAACAAAAAACTTCTTTTAATATTTTGGATTTTAACGCTTTTAGTTAGTTTTAAAAATTTCAAATTAATTTTCGACAATAACTCAAAATGATAAAAATCAAAGCTTTATTTAATTTCTTTACGATTTATAAGTAATTTTCATATTTTTTTATTCATTTTATTATTAAGATCATTATTCTATTTTTTTTTTCTTGTAAATTTTAACAATTTCTAATTTAATTCGAAAATTTAAAATTAATTTAAAATACTAATCGTATTGTATTTCATATATTTCAAAAATATCTAATAAATTAACAAATAAATTTTTTATACCATTATATTTTTTAATTTTTGAGATTCATTAAAACAAATTGTAATTAAGTTAGAATTTTTCGAACATTACTATGAATTATAACGAAAAAGAAAGATATAGTCGGTCAACACCGACTATATGATACCCTACACCATTGTGTGTGAGCATAAAAATTCGGGAAGGGGACTTATATTACACCTGTGGCCTATTTTAATAAATGTAAAATAAAATATACAAATACAGAATAATTGAAGCGGGTTTATATGGGAGGTATGGTAAATTATGGACCGATTCTCATTAAATTTGGCAATGTTGTTTCTACTTACATAAAACTAATTTGTGTCGAATATAAACTTGATACTAACATTCGTATGGGATTTATGCACGTTAAAGTGATTTTCGGAAGAGGGGTTTATATGGGAGCTATGGTCAAGACTTTTTTTAAGTGTTTAAACTCTATTCCGAGGACATTTGTATGGAGCTAGGTGAAATAATGGACTGATCACAACCAATTTTAATAAGCTTCGTCCTTGTATCGTTAAAGTCCCACGTGCCAAATTTCATTGAATTATCTTTAAAATTGCGACCCGTACTTTGTGCACAAGGTTTACATGGACAGCTAACCAGCCGTCCAACCTGACAGATGGACGGACGAACATCGTTAGTATATCGGTCAAGACCTTTCTTTCTTTCTTTTTTTATAAATTCTCGTTTTTTTTATAAATTTCTGAAATTTAAAATTATGCTTAAAAATTAAAATTTTTCGAAAAAAGCTAAATAGAAATTTTAAAAATCAATTTATTAAATTAATTTTGTTATTTTTATATTTTTAGAATTTTTTTATGTATGAGGGTATAGCCCCCATACAAATGTCCTCCCGGAATAGGGGTTTAACGATCATAAAAGTATTAAATATAGCAATATTTTAATGAAATTCGGTGTAAAAAAGTTTTGTATATGTTTCAATCTTTGTGCGAAATTTTATGAGGATACCATGCTCCCATATAAGCCCACTTTCGGGAATCACCCTAAAGTGCATAAGTTCATATAAATGTTAGTATTAACTTAGTATTATGTATTCATATATTTTATTTTACATTTAGAAAAATTATCGGTCCACAATTGTCCACATGTCTAATATAAGACCCCTCCACGAAATATAAGACCCCTGCACAATGGTATGGGGAATCATATGGTTGGGCTTGACCGACTAAATCTTTCTTACTTGTTTTTTTAAATATGAAAATTCGAAAGTTACTTAAAATTTTTTGCTCATTACTAAAAATCTTTAAAATCAAAGTTTTTTATAATTTGAATTATTTATATTTCAAAAATTCGAAATTAAGTTTCAATTTTCCGAAAATAACTAAAATTTATAAAAATTAATATTTGGTTTACTTTACTGTTAGATTAAAATCAATTTTTCAAAACATAAGTTTGTTAAGTTTAAAATTATGTACGAATTTAATATAAAGAATTTTTTAAAATTAAAATTTCTATTAAGTTCGAAAATTTTAGTTTAAATTTGAATTGAAACAAATATTAAATATGTTTTATTAATTTGCATAATGTATTTCTCAAAATTAAAGATATTTGTGTGAAGCTCGCAAATTCAAAAACTAAGTTTAAATTAATCAAAAATTATAAAATTCTATGTTTATTTTATGCTGTAAATTTGGAAATAATAAAGCTTTTTTAAAAGTAAAGCAAAAGTATACGAAAATTATTTTAAATCGTACTGTTTAGATAAAAAAAAAAAAATATTACCCCAACAATGAGTTCTACCGGGAAAGATAATGCGTTCAGGGAAATACTTCTAAGCATTAAGAAATCAATACAATTCCAAAAAAAGGAGTTTTTAAGAATTTTATCGATAAAGTAACATTTGACCCGCTTCCATTAAAAGTCTTTAGGGATTAATTTAGAACACATCAAGGTTTCTAAAACAACTTTCCGTTAGTTAATTCAATATTTGGGAATTTAGAATAAACCGAGAGATGTAGAAATTCTTTAATTAAATGGATCAAATTTTAAAGATAGTAGAAAAAAGCAACACTAAGTACTTCAAAATTTACTATATACAACATATTCGATTAAAAATATTCTTTTTTTTATACCCACTATCAAAAAAGATGAATGGTAAATTGGGTTTGTCATTCCGTGTGTGTATCATGTCGCGGTTTCTTGTGAAATGTTCGTACGCCTGTTTGTGTGTTGAAAGTAGTATAGGGCTCGAGTCGGACCACCTAAGGCGGCGAAATTTGTAACAAATATTATATAAGTTTTATTTGGTATTTAAAATGGTAAAAATCGGTTCATAAACAAAAAAAGTTCTGGGCTAAATAATAGAAAAGTATCGGCGGAAAGTTCATACTCTCTTATAAAAAAACATGCATGCCAACGAAATTTTGTATAAATAGTTCAAGGAGTCATGTGATCTGCCCACTTTACCGCCCACCTCCCATATAAGGTAAAATTTTAAATTAATTTAGATGGTGGGTATATAGATTCGGTCAAGCCGAATATAACATTCTTACTTGTTTTTTTTTTTTTTTTTTTTTTTTTTTTGAAATGCATATTTTGATTCTGCGCTACCGAGAAATGTGTAATAATAAATATCTTGAATAATATATGCTTTTTTGTTTTTTTTTTTTGCTTTTTTTTAATTTCTACAAGATTTTTTTGGTGTTGAAATAACTTAAAAATAAAATTAAGTACGTATTAAAAATGGGAACTATAACTATGTAAATTTAATAGAAAATATGGATAGAATATATAGAAATATCTAATAAACAATTATATCCTATACTACAAATATGGGCTCTAATAGTTATATATGTATGTGTCAAGTAATCGAGTTATTACTATTGCATGCAATCATTTAATTATATATGAAAACATCAGCAATTATTTTCTTTTATCTTTTTCACTGCAGATTGCTTGAGTTTACGACCAACTTCTCAGGAACATAAAATCTAATGACCGTTAAATACAAGTCTAGTGAAATATCCTTTACATTTAGAGAGAATATAAAATATAATAAAAACTTAAAATGTTTGTGTTGAGAAACCAAATTTGAAATTGTATTGAAACAAATTTATTCCTTTGTTTTATGGGGATAATAAATGATATTATTTGCAAATAAAAATTGTTGAAAACATTCAATTTTGCTTAAAATAAATATAATTTGAAAGAAAAAACACATCAATATTGTTGTTGTTTTTATTAAGGGTGTAAATAGTACAATTTTGATTTGATTTTTTATATTTTTGTATCACATCAATATTTAATACAACAAAACGTACACCACATTTTTTTTTTTTTTATTTAGTTTTTTTATACTTTTTTTGATAAGAAGGATCAAAAAACAATGAATAATGGGTAAGAAATTTATATATGAATTTAAACTAAAGAAGAGAAAATAAAAAAAAGGAAAACTGTTTAAAAATATTCATACTTTGGCATTCAGCTGATACTTGTGGAACCCAAACGAATAAAATTACTCCAAATAAGGCTGCAACAAGAAGAAAGTAGTGGAGAAATACAATGAAAACGAAAGGTAAACGAAATAAAAAAATTATGACCAACTAAACTAGTAAGTAATACTGATTTATTAATAACACTGGTCGGCAAAGAAATCCTCCTTTAAACAAAAATAGATGGACTAGGTGAAATTTTACGTGCTGAAGAAGAATCTGACTTCAGTTTTTTAGTAAATTAGTGACAAAAAAATCAATATTTCATGAAAATTTGGAAAAAAATTATTAAAAAGTTAAAATTTATGTTTTGTTTTTTTTTTTAAATTTATCATAAAGCTACTACGATTAAAATAAGCCACATATCATAAAAATTTATGAACACAATTAAGTGAAGACACCTATAGTAAAAATTTTATACAAATTGTGTACGTAATATTTGTGTATAAGTAATATTTATAATATTTACTATACGTAATATAAAGTATACGTAACATTATTTATATACTTATCTTTTCCTAATTGTGAATAAAATAAAGATTTTTGCATCAATTTTGATAATACACGGCATAGTTTTTTCGTAGCATTACCGGCTTTATTAGTGTAATTAAGTATAAAAAAACTTTAAATCTTTAGTATTTTCATTTTTGAAAAGAACTAATTTCTGAATAACTCCAAAACTATATATTAAGCAAATGAAAACATAATGTAAAGAGGAATTCGCATCTTTTAGCATTTATTAATGGGGAAATATTAGGCATTCCATAAAAAATCAGTAAGTAATAGAAGGAAACTAAACACAGATTTTTATTTAGCACGTCAAATTCCATCTAGTCCACCAATTTTTGTTAATTTTTTTTTTTTTTTTTTTGCCGACCAGTGTAATAAATATTTGGTGAAAGATTAATTTGAAAAGAAAACTAAAAACGTAAGTATATTTATTTATAAACGCATTTATTGATTTTCTTTTTAATAAAACAACAAAGTCACAATAAAAAGTTATAGAACCGAACACTTAAAACTCAGAAATCCTGACTTATTTAAAACTGCTTCAAACAAAAAAGGAAAAAAAACCTGCTTAAAAAATAATTATGTTTGTAGATAGATTTAATATCATGTTTTATTTTTTACAGTGTATAAGAAAGAATATTGTTTTGTTTTATTAATAATATTAACTATTATAATTTTAAGAAATTGAAACTTTGTACAAAAATTATAGCCCAACTACTTGTTATTTTTTGTTATAATTAAATTTTACATAATATAGTCTTTTTTAGTTTATTAATTTATTTTATATTTTTCGCTTTCAATAATTAACATTTAACAGAAAATTATAACAAAATTTTGAAACAAATATTACAAGGAAATGTGGACGACAGGGGATTAGTAAAAACAAATAGTTTGATTAATTACAAAACTAAAACAAAAAATATTATTTAAAACTGAAAAACCAATAGCCAACAAAATAACATTTGTAACGAAAAACCTTAAAATTTCCTAGAGTAAAGAAAATATAAAGTTTTTCATTTTATTTTGGCTGTCATTGGTAAAACTTACATGGAAAACAATTGTCGGCTTGGGTAAATTTTATTAAGGCGCAAACAACTTAAAAAAGTTATCAATCAATCATCAGATTTTTTAATTTTATTTTTGGATTATATGTATTAAACATAAGTGTGAAAGTAAAAAAAAAGTAAATAAACATAAAAATTAATTTGGAAAATAAAGATAAATTTTGGTTTGTTTTAAAACAAATAAAATCTTTAAATATATTTTATTTTAAATGAAAATAATTTTCTCAAATTGTAAAGAAAAAATTTACTAAAAATTCTATTGTTTTAAATTAAAACAAAATAAAACTACTCAAGTACTTAGAAAATAGTATACAAAAAAATTATTAAAAATTATTTATTTAGTTTTTAATATTGTCTGCATAAACACAATGGGATAATTATGGCTTTTAAAGTAAATAAATTTAAGTAAATTCTTGAAACGTTTATATTTAAAGATATTGTTTTATTTCAAAATACATCTTGAAACTTAACCCATTTCAAAAGACTCATATTTATCCCATTACGCAGAACTTAAAAAATATTAGTTCTTCTTATATTTACAAAAAAAAACCTTTATTTGCGTTTTAAATCAAATTTAATTCAAAGCAAAATTTAAATAATTATTTTAAATTCAATAATGAAACTCAGTCCATTCAAATATTTCACAAAACTATAAATAAATAAATAAATATATATATATATATATATATATATATTGTCAATTAATTTTCAGTCTAGTTCTTATATTTACCTTTTATTTTCGCTATAAATCAAATTTAATTCAAAGCAAAATTCGAATTGAAATAATTATTTTGAATTAGATAATAATTCACAAAATATATATATATATATGTATATATATATATATATATATATATATATATATATACATATATAAATATGTATATATATAAATTAAAAAATTTTTTCCAAAGTGAAGTTTATCGAAATTTTTCTTTAAACAGGAAATTTATCAAAATTTTCAATAAATAGAATAGACTGAAATATATATATATATATATATGTTTAAAGAAAAATTTCGATAAACTTCACTTCGTAAAAAATTTTTTAATTTTTTTTTTATAAAATATTTTCAACAACTTTATCGCTAACTTTTTCATTTTAGCAAATTTTCAATAAATTTGATATTTGATAAATTTCTAGAGAAAAACTTTTATAAACATTCCATTAAAAAATTTTATAAATTTTCTATTAAAAGAAATAATAATAAATCTGATAAATTCTCAATTTATAAAAATTTCTTTAATATGAATTTTATACGAAATTTTCGATAAACTTTGCGTTTATAGAAAATTCTCAATAAATTTTCATTAAATTTTGTTTTTTACGACATTTTTGATAATTTTTCTTATAGAAAAACTTTTATAAATTTTTATTTAATAAAAAATGTCAGATAAATTTTCATTTGATAGAAAATTTCCGATAAATTTTCGTTTCATAGAAAATTTCTTTTTATAGAAAATTTCCTATAAAAATTCTTTTTATAGAAAATTTTCGATTTCTTTTTTATAGAAAATTTTCGATAAAAATTCTTTTTAGAGAAAATGTTCGATAAAATTGAATTTTATAGAAAATTTTCGATGAAAATTCTTTTTATAGAAAATTTTCAATAAATTTTCTGTATAAAAAACTACGATAAATTTTCTTTTTATAAAAAAAAAATCAATAAATTTTCTTTTTATAAAAAATTTATATATTTTAAACAAATGTTTAATAATTTTTCTAACTCGATAAATTTTCTATTTAATGAAAACTTTCGATAATTTGTGTATTTAGGGGAAATTTTTAATAACATATGGCAACACTGATTCGGATTAACATTATTATGAAGTACTAAGCCTATAAACCACTTTTTTGCATTGACTCTGGTACTCGCTATAAATCGCTATTTGTGAAATTAACGAGGTTGCACCAAAATTGAAGTATATCTCGAAAACGACATCTGATTTCGTTCAATAATATATCAAAAAATTATAATTAGAATTGCCTTCAAGTTATACTATTGAACCAAATGGGACAAGTCGTTTTCGAGACATGTTTCAATTATGGTACAACCTCGATAATTGGTTATATTTACTACTTAAAAATAACAACCCTGTTTGCTAAAAATTACATTAAATATAATAATTTATGCGTTTACAAACAGTTAAATTTAAATGTACACATTAATTTTTTTAATATTAGCGATTTATCTCAAGAACCATTTTCAATTCAAAAAAAAGTGATTTATATGCTTAGTACTTCATAATAAGATGTATCCAAATTGACTGAGATATCCCGTGTCGCAGGAAAAATTTTTGATGTTTTTTAACTTGTGTAATTTTTTTATTTATTGAAAATTTTCAATTTATTTTTTTTTTTTATAAACTCTAATCATTTTTAAGAAAATTTTAAAAATACCTATGAAATGTTAATGAACAAAGCTAATATTTAATTAAAATTTAAAAATAATTTGAATTAAATTCAAATACGCAAATCAAGGCATTGATGTACTGAATATATTTTCAGATAAACACACTTATTCACTTGAGACTCTATCATCATAACTATTGTTATTATTAGTGTGTGTTTATTTAAAACATATTTTTGAAGAAATATTTTTAGTGGTTTATTTTAAAAATAAACATTTCGATAATAATGACCATCATCATTATTATCATTTAGAAAACATTTTCATTTATTTGTATTAAACTTTTCAAATGATTTATTTATTACAATTTCTTTAATGATTTTTTTTTTTTTTTTTTGTTATTATACAACTTACCTGTAATTGTTATTAACCATTTATTTGTTGTTAATTGTTGGTGTGTAAAAAATGCCATTTTGAATGATATGGTTTTTATAGCTTTTGTACAAATTGATTCTGAAGATTTTTTAGACTTTTTGTTTCGTTATGAAAAATGAATGAAATTAAGAAAAAGAAAAAAACTATATTGAAATTATATACGTTTTTTTATATTTGTTATTAAATGAAAATAGAAATATGTATATTATTATTTAACACGTTTTTTATAATTTTATAATAATTATTATGAATTAAAATCGCACCTTGTTTTGTTTTTCTATATTATTTATTTATTTATTTATTTTTTCTATTAATTTTGTAATTTCAATTATTTGCATCTGTTTAGAGATTTTTCTGTTGAGCGAGATTGTTTGGTGATGAGTAAGAAGATGACGGCGACGTCGAAGAAACACTTTCTGGTTGTAATTTTTGGAAGTTTTACAAATTATTTACACACAATGATTAGACGTTTTAGCGTTGATTATAGACGATGTAATTCCATGTTTTTTTGTCATTTATATCAGATTTGTTCGGGTTTCACTTGAAATTAATATAAAGAAAATTATTTAGAATTATTTTATTTATAATTAAGCAGGTATATTAAAAAAGAAAGGAAAATAATTTAAATAAAGTTAAAAATAAAATCCATTTTATATTTCTATCTTAAAATTAAGATTCCAGAAGAAAGGTTTATTATGATAAAGACTTATAATCAGGGTAACTGGACTTTAAATGAACCAAATTGTTAGTTATTTATCCATTTAAGACAATTTTGGTTATTTTGGCATCGATTTGTTACAGCATATTTTTTTCATATTTTGTCCTTATTTTTATAGAAAATTCTTAGCAATTTAAATGACATATTTTTGCATATTTTATACTTAAGGTCATAATTTTGCATAATTACACTTAAGAGAAAAATTTTGCTTATTTTACACCCAATAGAATTTTTTACATAATTTGCCATTATAGAAATTTTCTTTTTACTGTCACATACGCTTTTCAAATCCGATTCCCTAATAATCTTCTTTTTATAAATTTTGTATTTTCTAATACAATGGTTTAGGTTTTGAATGTTTTTATTGTTTAAAAGAAAATATATTTTTAACAATTGCTAATAAAAATTTTTAGCATTAGTAGTAGAGAATTTAATTTTAAAAATAACATGTTAATAGCATATTTTATAATTTTAATTGCATATTTTCCGATTTTAAGTGCATTTTGTTTGCCCTGCTTATAATTATAATTCTTATAACTGTTCCATAATATTTCAATAACTTTTAAAAATTTATGCTTTATTTTAAATATATTTCTGCTGCTTGATTCTAAAATAACATAATTCAAATTTATTACTTTAATGTACTTAATATTACTACCATAAAAAAATAATAAATATATTTATTATTTTTACTGTAGGAAATTAAAATAAAAAATACTTCTAACCCAATTAAATTAAAATTTAGTTTAAAAATTATTTTATATACGACATCATTTCCAATTTAATTTCAGAAATTCTTAATTTACGGAAATCTTTTCTATAAACTTCTATATTTTTCTATTTTTGTAATTCCTGATAAATTTTTATTTTACTGAAAATTTGTAATAATTTCTCAAATAAAATTTCAATAAATATTTTACTTAAAGGAAATTTTTGACAATATATTTATACATATGTTTATAGAAAATTTTCGATAAATTCTTTATTTACATAAAATTACTGTATTTTTATAAAAAAGGAATTCGATAAGTATTCTATTTATAGGAAATTTCGATAAATATTTTATATTTTTAAAAAATTTTCAATACATTTTGTATATATAGAAAATTGTCCACAATTTCTTTAAGTACAGAAAATGTTTGATAAAATCTTTATTTACAGAAAACTTTGTATCCATAGAAATATTTCGATAAGTTTTGTATTTATAGAATATTTTCGATAATTTTGTTTTTTCAATTTATTTTGTATATATAAATAATTTTGCATTCATAGAAATATTTCAATAAATTTTTAATTTACAGAAAATTTTGTATTTATAGAATATTTTCCATAAATTTTCGACAAATATGATTTTTAAAGAAAATTTTCGATAATTTTTGTATTTATAAAGAATTTTTTACAAATTTTGTATTCATGATTTAAAGAAATTTTTAATAAATTTTTGATTCATAAAAAATTTTATATTTCTAGAATATCTTCGATAAATTTTTATTTATTTATATATTTCTTTTACATAATTTTTTCAATTAATTTATTTTTGATACAAATTTTTTTTAATAAATTTCCTTTTTATAGAAATTTTTTAATAAATTTCTTTTCTATATATATCGTTTAATAAATTTTCTATTTACACAAAATTATTCAAAATCGTTGATAAATTTCGGATATTTTGAATATAATTATCACCTATGATATTAAACATATATAAGCTATGTTTGTTATGTAATCAGTAACATCAATAACTTTACAAAGATCTTATCGTAGAAATCATATGGATCTTATGACCAAAATTATTTAATAATTTTTATTCTTTACACAAAAATGGTTGCAAAATAGAAAACTATCCTCTCGACTATAAAAAGTTTAAAAAAAAAATTGACCTTAACTTGAATCCGTAATTATAAATAATTTTTTTCTACTTTTAAGGTTTCAGGGAAATTTTAATTTAAAAATATTGTTAAGACGTCAGCAAAAGTTATTTAATCAATTTTATAATGTAATTCTGAAATTTCATTATAAATAAAATGAATAGATTATAATATATTTTAAATTATAGACACTATGGAGCAAAAGTGAATACTTTTTTATGAAAATTTCCTTTTTTATGCATTATCTTCTTAACGACAGAAATAAAATCAAATCATATTCTACTATTATACAATAAATAAACAATAATATATTTTTTTGGCTGATATGAGAAATAACGACATCTATAAAACATGTAAGTGTTCACTTGTGCACCTCTTTTAAATTTATTAATAACCACTGATATCTCTGTCGTTTAAATTTGCGCATGAAATTACATAAAAATATATAATTCAGCTTGTTCAAACTCAGTTTAAACAATACAATTTTATTCGATTAATACGTTTTGAAATATAAATTTTTATTTATATTTGTAATCACTTTGAATTATATAAAAATTAACGCTTTGTATTATTTACATACTTCTTTACACATAATGTAAATTATTGAACCTTCATAATTGTGAATTTTGCTAGAACATAATTTATATTGTGAATTAAATAATGTATTCTTATCGCCACTGAACAGCAATTCCAGTGGGATTTTCGAAAAGCCGAATATCTCTAGTACACGATGTAAGCGATTTTTCGGTCTTCTACTTCTGAACCTACGATTGGTAACACACATTTTTATTAATAAATCTAAAATTAATCCTTAAATCCTCCAGAAACATTTTTAAGGACACGAAACTATCTCAAACGTTGATAATAAACATAAAGAAATGTGAAAAAATCCAAGAATTTTTTAAAAATGAGCAATTACGGATATTTAGAAGCAGAGATGTTGAACAAATTTGAAGATTATTAACATCGGGAAAAATTAAATCTTCCAAAAAACCTATTAAAATTAATAACTGCAATGCTGGTGTTTGAACTATATCCCGATATCCTAAGAAAAATTGCGCTATTGCGACAAAAAACCCAAAGAACTAAAACTAGCCATCAGACAAAGATTAGTGAATCGTGGAAAAGTGGAAACGAGGTTAGTCGGCAGAAGAAACAAACGCAAACATATTTTTGCCTGAATATAACAATTGATTTCGGTTCAAATAAAAATTGACTCCCAGTATTACTACACTAAGAATACTATAAAACGAAGGGATAGTATTCCAATGATTTAGGGAAGTTTCCCATACTTAAGTGTTGGTCCGATGGTACTAAATATTAGCATCGTGTGCTAAGAAAATTTACTTGTACTAATCGCTAAAATTTTACCTGTGTCTGGGAATATAACGTTGAAGACATTGCGTTAAAAAATAATAAACACAATGATAAACACAAGTTCTTTCTTATTCAAACTTGTCGAAAATTCGCTTAAAACAAGCACGTTATGGAGGGATCGAAAAAAAGACCAGACTTAAACTCATTTAAAAATGTATGATTGGCATTAAAAATTAAATTGGGACACGTGGAACTGCAGCCAGGAAGTATAAAGATACAATAAAATGAAATTGCTTTTAATCATTGTGAAAATTTTTTGGAGACTATTAATAAAGATACGACATGTTTTTAAAAAATATTTTTTGAATTTTTTCTTAAATGGAACAAAACTAAACTCTTTTATTTTAAAAATATCTTAATTTTTTGCAGTAACTAAATTAATTTTAACAAAATTTTAAAATTTATTATTTTAAACAAAACCCTGATGAATTCACATTATTAATTATTTTTATATTACTTTACCCGTTAAGAAGAAAGAGTCTAAAAAATTAAGTAGTCACAAGAAAAGTGTTCACTTTTGCCCCATAGTGTATACATACATACATGCATACGTAACACGCTACTGCAGTAAAAAATCACTTGAGAAATGGTCTTTTTGAGAATATCATATCAGTTTTAAAAATTTTCAATATACCCTAAAAATTTCGAGTTATTTGCAAAAAACTTTTGTTGGGTAGGTTCTTGTATAAATGTATTACTTATTCTGTTATTCTTTTGTTGATGTTTTCTTTTTAAACTTCTTTGGAAAGCCACTATGCATTTCCTATGTTTTGGTAAAATATTAAAACCTATTTTTTTAACAACATCTAGAAGAAATAAAATTTTTCCAAAATTTTTAGGCTTTAACAGCGTTTTATTAAAATTTTTTCTATAAAAGCCTATGCAATAATGCAAACATTTTTAAAAAAACTGGAGAATTTATTCGATTTAATCTGTAATAACTTACTAAAACTTTTCATACATTTTTAATTTTATCCTCAAAAAGTAAAAAGCAAGTAAAAAATATAAAAAAATTATTTTGTCTTAAAATATATTTAGAATTTTTTAAAAAAGTTTAGAAAATGCTTTATGAGTTTTTTGACGATTTTGTATAGGGATAAACCAAATAGCATTTCAAAATTTCTGAAGAAATATGTATAGTCTAAAAGAAAAAAAAAAAAAAAAAAATAGGAACAAGAAAAAAAACGGAACAAAATTTCCAAGAGAAAGGAAATAAATTTAAAAATGGTGAATAAAACATTATTTAATTTGAGTGTATATAAAAGATTGTAATACAGTTAAAAAGCTACGTCCTTCTGCTTTTTAAATCTATTTAAAACTCTATTTATAAAGCTACGAAATCTATAGTACTTTCGCAAATACCCAGCAAAAACTTTTTGATTATCGGTAATGGCAACTACTTATTAAAGTAGTTTCTTGGTAATGAGGCGTCATTATTATCTGCCTACTCTGTATTACATTAATAAGTACTCAGTAGTATAATAGCACAGTAAATACTGCAATCATGTGGATGAGTTGGCTAGAGCGCCGGATTAACAACCAGAAGGTTGTTGGTTCAACCCCATTCTGAAGCTGTTAGTTTTTTATAACAAAATCTCTAAAAAGATATTTTAAACTAAATAGAGTTTTTGTCGCTTAGGATGCTATGTGCGAGATGGTGTAGTGAGTAAGACGTTAATCATTAAAAACGAATAGTTAGTGTGTGTCCAAGTTCGTGTCTCACTGACGGCAAAATTTTTTTGTTTTTTTATTTTTGTACATTTCTTTGAGTACCCCTAGAGTTAAAAAATAACTACATGAATTTGTGGACAAGTCGAACAAAAATAACTAGTTATTCAGCCAAATAATAAGTAGTTTATTTTTGTTTCCAATTATAGCTGCTAGCTTACCAGGAAAGCAAAGTTTTTGCTTTCCCCCTAAATTTTGGGGTTGTTTCGAAATTTTTGAAAATTGAACATAAAAAGTGCCACTTCGTAGCAGCATGTAATTAATAATTATTAAATCAATTTAGCAAAATCGTGTACATCGTGTGAACGTCCTATAAAGTCATCTCGTATAATTTCTATTTAGACATACAAGTTCTCCACTTGTAGCAAAATGAAAAATTTTTATTCTATTTTTATATTCAGTCTTTCATTTTACTAATTAAAATTTTAACATTTATGAACCATAAATTAAGTGGAAAGACAAGATTGACGTCATATATTTTTAACATTATTTATACTCATAACTACATATTTAAAATGTAATTTTTTTTAATAAGAACAAAAGGAAAAAAAACTAACAACACATTTGTAAAATAAAGAATTGGTCTAATGCGCGCGATTGTAATGCACTGACAGAAATTCACTAAATAGAAAAATAAAAATCTTCTTTCATGTAAAAATTTATTCTATATCCTAATTTTAAGGTCATGAATATAAATGTAAATAAAAAACTATTATTCCATTATTCTATCTGACGTTTCGCTGGTATTATCCCTGAAGAAGCTTGAAAATACCAGTGAAAGTCGGATAGAATAATGGAATAATAGGTATTTATTTACATTTATATACATTAAAGTGTCTTACGAAAGAAAAGTTGTAAGTGTGCCCCTCTAGAAATTAAGACTATTATGTTCTTATATGATTAATAATTTTAATATCAATTGAACGGTATTAACAAATTCGTTAAGACTTTCACTAGTTCTTTACTTGTTCCAAAATAAAAATCTTTTATTCTATTTTTATATTCAGTCTTTCATTTTTCAAATCAAAATTTTAACATTAATGAACCATAAATTAAGTGGAAAAACAAGATTGACGTCACATATTTTTAACATTACTTATACTCATTATTACATATTTAAAATGTATTTTTTTTTTTTTATAAGAACAAAAGGAAAAAACTAACAACACATTAGTAAAACAAAGAATTGGTCTAATGAGCGCGATTGTAAATCACTGACAGAAATTTAATAAATAGAAAAATAAAAATGTTCTTTCATGTAAAAATTTAATCTATATCCTGATTTCAAGGTCATGAATATAAATGTAAATAAAAAACTATTATTCCATTCCATCCAGAGAAAGTCAGATAGAATAATGGAATAATTTTTATTTAAATTTATGTACGTTAAAATGCCTTACGAAAAAAAGTTGTAAATGTACCCCTCTAGAAATGAAGACTAATATGCTCTCGTATGATTCTCAAAATATTACGTCTGAATGTTTTCATTTACGTGAGCTAGACCATTTTTAAAACACCTCTAAAAATACGAATTTCTTTCAGTAGCATTATAAAAATCTTCGTTATAAGAAAATTAACTTCAAAATATTATAGAAACATATTATTAGAACTTGGAATATGCATTTAAATAATTCTTACATCTCTTTTCATTCGCAAAATATTTTATTTAAGATTTTTTGTCATATTTTTTTTTTTTTTTTTTTTGATATTTTCATTATTTATACATGTAATTGTATATATTTCGGACATTTTTCAACACATATTTAATTTTAAGGTAGCACTGGAAAGGTCTATTTTGATACAGTTAATTACAGATAATTAACCTTTAAAGATCGAAAGGATCAATTTTATATATTTAATTCCCAAAAGGTATAATCTGCAATTTATGCAAATAAGTTGTATGGAAGTATTTAATACATATATATATATATATATATATATATATATATATATATATATATATATATCTTGTGACATTTATTTCTTAAATTTATTTGCCATAAAAATTAACTTAACCTATTATGGACCGTTGATTCCAAAATATTGCTTTTGTTACTAAAGGGTTTATTGGTTAAATGGATACATTTATCCATATTACGATAGAAAATGTCCGAAATATTCAAACTTAACTTTAATAAAATAGTATTTAAAAAAATTCGTAGAAAATTTTACTAAAATCTTCATTTCACGAGAATGAAAACTAATTTAAAAAAATGATTGGCGATTATTAATTTTTAATTAATTTTTTTGACAAAGTTAGAAATTGTGTACACTGTTTATCGAAAATCACATTTTTGGAGTTATTTTAAAAATGGTCCATTTCACGAGAAAGAAATAATTGAACGGAAATATTTTTGGGATTAGTTTATAACATATCAATCTTTAAATTTAGGCGGGTAAATTTACAACATTTTTGGTCTTCAAAAAAAATCAATGTACCTTAATATACATGACCTTGAAAGCTCGATATAGATTAAATTATTAAACGAAAGCAAAATAGAAGAAAAAGTTCAAATAAACTCCTAATATAAAAATTTTCTTTTTATAAAAAAAATCTTCGATTAATTTTCTAATTTATAAGAAGTCTTCAATAAATTTTCTTCAAATTTCTTTTTACAGAACATTTTCAGTAAATTTTTGATTTACAGAAAATATTTGATAAATTTTTTAATTATAAAAAATTTTTTATAAATTTTGATTTTATGGAAAACATCGAAATTCTTTTTAAAAGAAATGTACGGTAAATTTCCCATATATAAAATATTTTGTAGACATTTTTTTTTTTTTTCATAGAAAATTTTCAATAAGATTTCTTTTTATAAAAAAATTTCGATAAGATTTATGTTTTTTAGAAAATTTTCTTAATTTTTTTTATTTATAGGAAATTTTTTTTCGGTTTTGTTTCTTAGAAAATTTTCTAATTTATTGAAAATTTATAATTTTATATTTTTTTATAAAAAATTTGCGATAAATCCCTTTTATAAAAAAATATTTATCAATAGAAAAAATTACCATAAATTTTATATGTTTTAATGAATTTTATAGAAATTAGTTTTTATTTACGTATATTTTGATTTCTTTAAATGTACGTAAATACATGTATGTAGTTTTTGCATTTACAAATAGTATCAGCTAATATAAATCTATTTTTTCTATGTTATTCTTGCCTCTATTTAAAAAGCTAATTATAGTCAATTGACGAGCCGTTAACATTTCAAATATATATTTATATCTAAGTATGTCCACTATAATACATATTTTCAAATATTACCACCACTCACACCAAGTACTTGTTAAATTATAAAGACGACATTATATTTTTACTTTAGACCATATCATGATAAAAAAAACAAAAAAAAAAAGATATAGCAGAATTTTAAATAGATAGAGCAAAAACAGACTGACAGTCAGTCACATAAAAATCAAATTTACTATCTATATAGATAGCGGAGATTGGGGTAAAGTGGAGCATACTTTAATCTAACTTCAGTAAAATACCAACCAATTTTCTTTTGAACCCTGCCATGGATCGGTTACATAGCTGTTAGTTGTGAATAAAATAAAAAAAAAATAAAAACATTTTTTATTTTATTCCCAATTTAAAATATTTGTTAATCAATTTCACAGAAAAAAAGTTTGTACATAAATATAAAAATTTACTTTCATTAATTTCAGTTCATAATATTCAAGCATAATTTCTTAAGCATTAAAACTTTTTTATATTTTTTCAAATGAATCTAAACACAAGAATACTAAAAAATAGTTTAAATTTTCATTTATATTTTTAATTTGTAAAAAAAATTTTTGAAATTTTTTTTCGGAAAATTTTAAGTTTTTAATGATTTTTAGCTACATTTTAGGAATTGAACAATTGCGAGCATAATTGTGCAAATTTCTAAACATTATTTTTTAACAGATTTTCTTTGAAATTTTGCATTTTAAGGTATTTGTTGTTAATATTTTCATGTATAACTATTTTCATTTACCATTTGCAATCAAATCTAATAAAACTAAATCAAAGATTTAACAAATTTTTTACAAAATTCATAAAATTTTCATTATGAACAATTTAATAACATCAATGAACAAAATTTTATTTTTTATGTCTACTAAACGTCACTGTTAAAAATGCACCTTTTAAAGCCATTACTCTCGAAGTTATTGTAGATAGCATTTTTTTTTTTCCTTAATTTATTTTTAATGTGTGTTGTGAAATGTTCAGATAGAATCAAAAATAAAAGACTGGTATTAGAAAAACGTTAAACCGACTCGGAAATAGATTCTGAGCTGAAAAGTATACTTAAAGGTGGATGTTGAACAATTTATTATAATTTTTTATATTACATTATTTTGTTCTGATTTAGAAAATGCAAATAATTTATATTTTACCTTACCTTTATACGTTTTACATCTCCAAAAAAAAAAATGTAACCGTTTTTTCTGTTTTTGGTATTTGAGATATTTTGCTTATAATCACGAATTTTATTTCAATTCAATATTATATTCTTTAAATTTAAGATATAATGAATGCTCTCATTTAGCCTCATAAAATGTTCGTGTTTATACGAGCGTGTGGTATATAAACTTTCAAAAAAAGGATAAAAATATAACTTTAATGAAAAAGTGAAAAACATAGTGTTAGAATTAACTTTTGGCTTCAAAATTAATACCATAGATAAAAAACTAAAGAATTTGACATAAAAAAATTTTGGAAATATATATTCGATATATTTTTTACAAGAAGATAACTAAATTTTTTATATTTGAATATCCCAACCTATACATATGTATTTTATTTACACAAGAAACCCAATGATGTAATGATATCAATAAGATATAATTTCGGTGATAAAGAAGCCCGAGATTGATATCATTTATAATTCTAAAATGATATAGGTTGTTTTCTAAAAGGTACACTCGAAAATGATATAATAATTTTTAAAAATAACGATATTAGTAATGATATCAAAAGCTTAAGCAGCGCGATAAATTTGCAACACATCATTTTGCCATTTTTTGCAATTCCATTAAATTTTGCTATAAAAGTACAATTTTCATATATATATTAATAATAATATATAATATAAAATATTTATTTATTTATTTATTACTATTATTTTTTATTTAAATTTTTTGAAAATTTTTGTTTTTTTTTTTAATAAAAAAATTATTTCGATATTTTACCATATACATTTAAAATAATCATTTACGATACCGTAACATTTCTTAGTTTGTTGGATAAATGCAAAAGAGTTCAACAAGTTTTCAGGATTTTTATTTGAAAACAATGCATTCAAACAGAAAAATTTCAAATAAATATTTTGATATTTTTATTCCAAAAATCCAAAGAAATAAAATTATGCAACAACAAAAGGTTTGAATAAAAAAAAATTATACAATTTCTCAATTATTTAAGTTAAAAAGAATAATGTAACGATTGTTTCAGAAGTTTTTGCAGCAAATAATGTTCCTTGCGTTTTCTCCGATTGTTCAAAAAACTCTGTAAAAGGAGTCGAGTTAATAACGCGACCAATAGTCATCGAAATAAACTTATTTGAACGTATTAAATAATTGCAGTATTACTTATTTTTCTGTTTCTAAAGAAATGTTGAACAATAATATTAAAAAAAAAAATAGTTTTAACATGCCAATAAAAATTCAAATAATTATCTAAAAAGTTCGGGGTTGAACCGGCAACCTTCTTAGTGCTGCGCAGTCACTCTAACGAACTGAGCCATTGCAGAACTAAATGAACTTGTTATCTACTGGTAACTAGTTGTTCCACTACTCAAAGAAATGAAAAAATATGACAAATCATTACCGGGTAATGAGTTTAGTAAGTAGTAGGCAATACCAAAAGCCAACAATTTTTTGCTGGGATATGTTGACTTACCGGATAAGTTTTTGCTGGGGATTAATTTGTCTTTTGGTATTGTTTTTCGGCGTTTTTCAAATCAACTATTTTTGGGTTAGAATGGGACGTAGTAAATATGACAAGTTTAAGTTTATTTAATGTTTATTAAATATCTTTAAATGACTTATTGTTACGAGACCACTTGAATAAGCTAATGTAATGTTGGTTCTAAGCTCATAGTCTAATAGCTATAGAGTTTACTGAGTTATTTTCAATTTTCATATGTTCTATTTCTTTTACTAAGCCATCTCACTTTTGATCTGTTTTATTAGATTTTGATTATATATATTCAAATCATTGAATTAAAAACAATAAGAAATACAATCATTTATTATATGCTCAGCAAACTTGTAAAAAATGGGTGTAAAATTTGTAAAATTATATATTCCACTTTACCCCAATATATTTTTACCACATTACCCCAATTCTATAATTTTATGTTAACTAGAGATTTGAAAAAGCGTTATGTTTTTGGGACAAACCCTATTTGCAATTGAAATGGTGTAAAATAAAGTGTTTAATTTTGTATATAACGATTTGAAAATGCGATTGATGTAGTACAGTGATGGCAAATAAAAATTAAAAATACGCGAAAAAAGAAAAAAGGCATTACCCCATATGCCATAATAACCCACTTTCCACTACTATCTATAAATCTGCCAATGTTTGTATTCATACTTAATAATATAGAAGTACATACATATATATATATATATATATACATGCATACATACATACTTGCATACATACATATGTACATTAGGGTGGCCCTGAAATGAAACATATCGATGATGGCAGCACAAATGAAAATTTACTGCATTTTAATATACTGCTTCTCAAAATTTTTTTACTGTCATTTTCTTTTCACAAGCTGAATTAAAATGGAAAAAGGTCCTTAAAATTAATACATCTTCATCTATACCTTTCATTTTTGGACCACCCTAATCTACATATGTATCCATCCATATGTAGATATACTCAATTAAGTATGTTTTCTCTAATCTCTTAATTTTAGGATCTAAAATTTTTGTATTAGAAAAGTGACCATGATAACAATGTTCACATTGAACTTTGGCAAAGTGTCAAAAACGATTTTGCTTCATATTAAAAAAATTTGCTATGACACATTGTGAACATCATCACACGATTGCAAGTAAAACACAAAAAATAAGCACTAAACAAGTGAGAACGATACATTCGGCTTGGCCGAATCTATATACCCACCATCTGCAACTTTTAATAATTTAATTTCTATGGGAGATGAGTAATAAAGTGGGCGGAACACGCCCATTTTTTGTTTCCATGTTTACATTGGTCCTTGCACTATTTTCAGAAAATTCCGTTGATGTTTCACATTACATGGGAGGTGGCGGATCACGCCTATTTTTGGTTTCCGAGTTTATATCGATCCTCGAACTATCTCTACAAAAAAGTATGAACTGAAGCAACAACCTGTGTTTCTAGTATTCGGCACATAACTTTTTTTGTTTATTAACCGATTTTTCCCATTTTCAATACCTAACAAACCTTATATAAAAAATATTTGAGCCCCAAGCCTTACCCTACTTTCAATAGATAGACGGGCATAGCTAGATCGGCTCAGAATCTTACCAATACCCAGAATATATATATTTTATGGGGTCTTAAATAATTTTTTCTACATGTTACACATGGAATGACAAAACCAATATACCCCAATATCTTTTTGATGGTAATAATAAAAAAGAGAGAAAAAATAAAGAAATGTGACAATATTTGCTCAAAGGAGTATACAAAATAAAAACAAATCAAGAAAATTACTTAAAAAATTTGCAAAATTTATGACTTATAGATATTTTATGCAATAATACATATTCTTTTTTACCTCATTTTAGTAGTTAAGAATAAAAAATAAAAAATATAATAAAATATTCTTGATATAATTAGTTGTCCTATAAGTTTTTCATTAAAGCAGTTATGAGATCATTGTAGGTAGCTATAGCATCCGTACTTGTGCTGACTTTATTTATGTATATCATAAGCTTTTTACTGTCTCTCAGTATGGCGGTGCTTTATAATGGGTGATTCATTTCGAGGTTCCCTACTTTTTTAAAGAAAAAAAAACACAGAAAATTCAAATTTAATGGGGAATGTTTATTATCATTTGAAAGAACATTCTTTGGCATTTATTTTTTGAAGATTATGTCTATCAAATGTTGGCCGTTGCTACGTCGCAGGTGGTCCATCCGTTGAGTCCAATTTTCGACTGGTAGCTGGCGAATGACACGCGTGATATTTTCCTCCAAGGCCTGAATCGAAACGGGTTTGTCCGCATAAACTTTAGACTTTACATATCCCCACAGGAAAGAGTCTAACGGTGTGATATCACACGATCTTGGTGGCCAATCGACCGGCACAAAACGTGAAATTATGTGCTCACTGAAGAGTTCTCTCAATAAAACCATTGATTGAATCGATGTGTGGGAAATGGCGTCGTCTTGCTGAAACCGTCGCCGAGATTACGAGCTTCAATTTCAGACATCAACTAGTCGGTTATAATGGCACGATAACGGTCGCCATTGACGGTTACGTTCGCACCGCCATCATTTTTAAAGAAATATGGATCGATGATTCCACCGGCCCACAAACCACACCAAACCATTGTTTTTTCTGGATGAAGTGGCAGTTGTTGAATCTCTTCAGGTTGCTCTTCATCCCAATTTTGTTTGTTTACATACCAATTGAGCCAGAAATGGGTCTTCTTGGAACTTTTCAAGAGCCCATACAGCGAAGCGATGTCACTTGGGAAGGTCGAGCGGCTTCAGTTGTTGCACAAGCTGTATTTTGTACGCTTTCAATTTAAGATCTCGACGTAAATTGCGCCAAGTCGTTCTATACGACTCTCCAAGGTCTTCGTGTACACTCTCAGCTACGGCCGCTATACTTTCTTCACAGCGTGCTGGACGTGGTCTATTCGGTCGAATATTATCAAATAATGAATGCTGGGTCTCAAAATGGGTGATGGTGTTGCGAATAGTACGCTCAGTAGGCCGATTATGTTGACCATAAGTTGAGCGAAGTGCACGAAACACATTCCTCACAGAACGTGAATTTTCGTAATAAAGTTGAACTATTTGTAAACGTTGTTCAGGCGTAAGTCTTTCCATTATGAAATGACAAACAATACTAAACAAAAATAACATGACAGCATGACACGACTCACACGTGATCTGTCAAAAAAGGCTATTGAAAAAAGTATCTCTACTTGAATCACCCTTTATAAGGCCTGCCACGAAAAAATTGTCCTTTGCAATTTTTGTCATAAAATGAGATCCTGTATTTAAATTTCAATTAAAAGTTTATTTAACTAAATAGTAATATATTTACATTAAAAATAAAATAAAAATTATGTTATTGTGATTTGTCTTCATAAAATTTTCGGACCATTTTCTTATATTCCCACATTAGTTTTTATCAACATTAAAGCAGGCTATTCGCCACTTATTCGAAAAATCTTGTCATCTTTTCGCTCTTTACTAATGATATTTTCACCAGCACCCAATATCTCTCAGCAGTGTTGCCAGGAGACGAGAAAAAAAGAGGTTAAATTGAAGCTTAAAAAAGGTCAAAAAAGGCTTGATACACCAAAAAATAAGTTACATAAAAAAATTGAGACTTATGTCTTCTGGTTCTTATTAGCTTTTGATATTTATGTAAAGAAATTGTAATATATTTATAAATAACACCCAGTAAAATGACTCAATAAAAAGTTGTCCAAAAATGTCCAAATTGTTGGATGATTTTTCCCATTAATAAGATTTTTGTTAATTATTTTCATAAAAATTGTCTATTGTTAATGATTATAGTAATCGACTTAATTTGGAAAATGAAGCGCAGTAGGCGAAATTTTTTATTAGATATAAATAATCTCGATTTTTTTGTGCAAATAAATACACAAAAATGCATAAATAGATTATTCTGTAAAAATAAAATTAGGAAAACAAATAAAAAATTTTTTTCTTTGTTGAAATAATAACATTTTAGCCTTTTTAAGGGTGTCTTGAGGGTCAAAAAAGGCTAGAAAAAAAAGCTAGAAGCTAAAACGAAAATTTCGAGACTAAAAGCAAATTAAAAAAGTTAGATTTAGCCTTAAAAAGGCTAAACTGGCAACACTATCTCTCAGTATGGCGGATCTCCGGGTACTTTGAATAATTTATTTCCATAGAAACAAGACTTATAATATTTTCATTATATAATTCAATTTTGTCTTTTGCATAGTGAGTGGTGGCAAAATTTGGCTAAAACAGAAATATTTTGTTGCTGATAAAAGTTTTTATAGACCTCTCTTAACAATTTTCGATAAAATTAATGATTTTTAAGAACTTTGTACATATTTTAAACAGATTGCTTCTTTGTATAAGCGAGCACATAATCTACATAACTGAATTTATTGAAACCTTTATATCTCGAGGTACTTTAATATACGTAGAGTTTGGACTTTCAAGTATTTTGCTCAAAATTGTTTCTCGATTTTTTTTCTTGCACCGACGTTATTTTACTAATCTCTTAAAATTAAAAACTAATAGTGTTTTAACACTATCAAATTTTGCTAAAAAATTACAATTGTTTTGTACCGATTTGGTTTATGATAGTTTTAAAAGTGTAAATTTTTTCGTAGACAGACCTTACGGTGTTCCTTACGGTGTTACTAAATGTATTTAGCATTGTATTTTTATTCATATGAATTTGTGTGAATTACTTCTTCATCACCTACGAAAAAAAATAATATTAAAACAAAAGATCACTGATCAGGATCGTACGTAATGTAATGTAATGTAATACGTATTAATAACCGACCGCCGCAGAGTATCCAAAAGATTTAAATTTTTCCTTGCTACCTAATAAAATAATGGAAACTCCTTTATCAACTTCAATTAAAAGCCTGTACTTAATTTTGTATCTCAATATTTTGTTGGATACTTACTTACTTTTTTATCGATGATTTCAGTAGAGATATGTTACAATTATATATTCCTCAGATATATTAAAACATTTAAAATTGATTAGTCATAGCATGGTTCTAATATATGATATATTGGAACTATTTCTTGCTTATGTCTGCCAAACTGATCTGTTCCTTCTCTTAAGGCTATTCTAAAATCAACCCTATAGATACTCAATAGAGCCGATCACAATAAAATTGGTAGAAATCTGTATATCCTAAACTCCTGGTTGGATCGAATTGAAAGTTGTAGAGCTAGTAACTTCTACAAATTAAGGCCCATTTCAATGATGAGTTAAAGTTATCATTTACGGTTAAAAAATAAATTTACTCCTGAATTTGGATTTTACTTTTCATTTACTTGTTTCTCAAAATCTAATTAATAAAAAAATATTTTCATATAGATACCTATAAATTTTAAAAGATAAGTCTCAAAAATGGTTAAGAAAAAAATTTTGATAAGATTCAGTGTTACACCGTACATCCAGCATTGCTCAAAAATGGTAAATTTTTTAACGAAATGTTAAGTTTGTCGGGCTACAAAAAAAGCCATGCAAGATTTTTTAAAATTAAAAAAAATATTTTATAATAATAATTTTAATAACCAAATATAGTAGTAGACCAATTTAGCACTAAAATATTTTCCGCCCAGCCATATTTTTATGAAAAAAGTAAAATTTTTTTAATCATATTTTTTAAGTGCACAAAAAAAATAAATAATTTACTTTCGAATGTAGTGTATTAACAAGATAATAGTCTTTGCACGGTCCAAATGTATCTTAATATCTTCAGCGAATATTTTTTGTATACATTTTAAAATCTAAAACATTTTTTTCGATCCGGCCAGTAGTTTAAGAGATACAGATTTATTAGCAATTTTTTTGTCATCTGTCCCATTATGGAACAGCTATTAGTTGTTTTTTTATAAAAGTTGTTTTTTTATAAAAGAAGACAAAAGGGTTCTCTTATATCGGCATTTGTTTCTTAGGAAAATACAATTTCTTTTATTAATTTTCAAAATTGGCAAAGAGGAAATGCGTATTTTTATACCAGAATTTTATGAAACGCATGAATAATATTAGTAAGTTTTAATAAGTATACGCCCCTATTTTAGACTCTTAAGGCCATGATTCACTATTCTGCATAATCGTACGATTCCATCAGTGAAAAATCTGATTTTATTTTTTTCCCCACTCAAAAAAATAAATGAAATTGCAAGAAAGTGTGTTGTCGATGACCCCTATCATATATATATGACCCCTATTAGCTGCTCTACTAAGGCAATTGCATTTGGTAATGAATATTCATTAAAGAAAACAAATATTTTTAATTTTCGTTTCTTTATAGGGTAATCCAATTAGAGTTTTTTCATTTTAAATAAAACACTCGGAAGGTTAAATTTCAAAGCACACTTTGCAGCATTGCTATGGTGTGTTTTATCGACATTCCGAACCCACTATTATCAAAACTATCCGCAAATTCGAGTTTCAGTGTACGTTATTGGATGATACGCCACCAAATAGATCACTTCCAGTGCGTAGTGAGGAGCATATTGCGGCTGTAGTCGAGTGTGGGTGAAGACCGTGGCCAATCGATTCAACGTCGTGCACAGCATCTTAGCATCTCGTATAGAACAACTTGGCGAATTTTACGACAAGATCAAGGTTTAGAGGCTTACAACATCTAACTCGACCAGCAACATGAGGATACGGCATGTTCAGCGCGCGGAATAATGGTTTTATTGAAAAATAATTTTGGTGAGCAGCGAATTTCGTGTCTGGACCTGTTAACTAGATCGTGTGATGTCACACTTCTGGATTTTTTGCGAAGGCTTTGTCGATAAGCCAGCTGCGATTCAAGATTTGGAAGCCGACATTACTCGCTTGATTCGCGAGATACCAGCAGCAATGCTGGAAAGTGTTATCAAAAATTGAACATTCCGAATGAACCTCCTACAGCGTAGTCGCGGCCAACATTTGAATAAAATTTTCTTTGAAAAGTAAATGTCGGAGAAATTTATTTTAAGTGTTATATAAAATGAAGAAAACTCTAAATGGATCACCCTATATAATATTTTTGAGAAAAAAAGATTCATATATGGCAGCACAAATATCCTTGATCTGATTTTAAAAAGCTATATAGAACATAATCACAACCACATAGGTAGAATCAATTTTCAGAAAATTTCCCTTTAAATTGAAGAAATATATCGAATGTAACAATTTTTATAACTCTTGGATAACTCCTTCCTTTTTGCCGATTTTTTTATTAGAATGAATCGCTGTGGGATCTAAGTAAAATCATACATTTTATAACATAACACTCATACTTTTAAGCATTTCTAGAACGAATTAAAGTGGCAAAAAAGCAATTCTGAGCAAATAATAAAGACGTCGCACAGAGGGGTGAAATTGAGAAAAACGGCGAATATTTTTAATATTTGAAAATTAATATTTTGGGAAAGCAATTGATTCTAGGTAGAAATATATAAAATGAAGCACCATTATCTATTATAAAATTCTTCAATTTTTCTCAGTCTCCGTCAAAATCGCATATTTTTTGCAATTTTTAATCACAATGGTAAAAACTGAAAATTAAAAATTTTTCAAGTTTTTATTTTTGTGTTTTATTTCATAAAAAATACAATGAAGTTTTTAACCATGAGTGTTTAGAAACATATTTGAGTATTATTTGTTAAAGTAAATGTTGTAGAAATATTTTTTGAGATTTGGAAGAAAAAATATTTTTCAAAAAATGTCAAGGCAAATAAATGTGCTTGTTTACTTAACAAAAACAAAATAAAGTAATAAAAATTTAAGATAAAAATTCTATTTAATCCATTATTTGCATTAATTATAAAGAGAAATACATTGAATTTTCGGAAAGTACTTTAAACAAGTATAAAAGTATCAGTATAGCAAGTTTTGTCATATTAAGTCACTTTAATGCGCAAACATAATTTAGAATTTGCGTTAACGTGACATGGTTTTATATGGAAACTATGGTCATTTATGGGCGGTCCTTCCGAAAATTGGCTGTAGGATTAATACTAAAATAAGATTTATTTCAATTATGGTCCGATCCTCAAGAAATTTTGTATGATTTTCGCTTAGATAAAACTCATCTGTGATGCATTTTTATTTAAATACTATCCGTATTCAAATTTATAAGCATTTTTGGGAAAATTTTAATATGGGGACTGTTTGAAATAATGATAACATTTTAACCAATTTTATTGTTTTAAATTATTGGACCAAAATAGGCTCAAGTACCAAATTTCATGAAATTAAACTGCGACATACAGATTAGGGTATTTCTATACGAGCACACAAAGTATTAATATTTTTCAAAAGTAAAAAAAAGTATTTTATCAGTATGTCAAAAAATCTGATAGAAAAATACTTAAGTAATTCAGACGGTAATATACAATTTTATATTTAATTTTGTAATTATGTTTCTTTCAATATTTTTTCATTCTTTTAAGTTTATTTTCTTTTTAAAGAAAACATTTTTCTTTTTTATTTTTTAATGTAGAAAAACATTATTGATGCATATGAAAATTAAATATTATTGAATAATTTCAAAAAAATGAAAAATACCATTTGAATTTCGAAAAAATCATAAGTATATTTTTCGTAATCAAAAAATTTGTGTTCAGACTATAAAATTGTATTATGATATCTGAAATTTTTAACAAAGCTTTATACAAAATATTACCGTGTAGAAATAGCTTTAGCAGAAATTATGGTTTTTGATACACGGATGGACAGAAGTTTACGCTTAAAAAAAAATATATATAAATCCAAAAAGTATTTCCTCGGTGCACTTATGACCAACAAAATTATAAACAAAACACTATACACCTTCCTTGAATTAAGCACCGTTTTTGGCGATTATATCGATAGAACATATCTAATGCCAAAGCTTAGCTTTCGCAAAGGTAATATCGACATTCTTCGCGCATAACACACTACCCGACATACTCATCTTAGAGGTATCGACTGAAATTTCGTTCGCAACCCTGGGTTCCTATTATTCCTCAAGACCTAGCCTAAAATATTCCAATAACTTTAGAGACAAATTAACATTTTAAAATTGTTTTAGAAAATTTAATTTTAAAAATTTTAAAACTCGAGAGGTCATATTATTGAAGATTTTTTTTTTTTTAATTAATGTTCACTGTATTCCTTATATAGTTGTGTTCCTTAATTTCACATTAATTTTTTCATGTTTTTTTTTTTCATTTAAACTTACACACATTTTATTTAATAAAATGTACACGTCATTTTAATAAAATAATTATCTCCATAACATTTGTCCTACTTTAAAAGCACGCCTTAAATAATATAAAAGCTCTCAATGGGTTACATGTGCAATTCTGTTTACTTATTTAGAACTCCTTTAAGAATTTTCTTGTAGAATTTGATATTTTAATTGAAACCTTGTAAATTAAAATAATTGGCTTTTACAATTTCTTAAACACATTAAAAATTAAACGATTAAATGTCACACACTAAACTATAATTAATTTAGTACCAAAAGCCACTTAGTGAGGAGGGCATTTATGTCAATTGAAAATAAATTGCTTAATAATAGATTGCATATTATATAAATAAAATAAAAAATATAAAAGAAAATTAAAATTACAATATTTAGTAATTTAACAATATGTAAAATATAGGCTGCCTCACTCTCTAAGTATAACACTCAGTTATAAAAACTTTGATTTTATTACTTTAAGTTGCTTGTTGGGTTATTTATGATTTTATTCGTAATGGATTTTTGTTGTTGTTATTCTTGTTGCTGCTGCTATTTCTTCTAATGTTGTTATTTATGACTGCTACTGCTGTTATCTCCCGTTGTTGTTTTTGTTTTGATTTTTATATCCTACTTTTTATTACTATTATTTTTTTCTACACTTTGTTCACTCATACGCACTCTTTATGAGACACACTCACTCTTTATGTTTTTCTTCTTGTTGTTTTTGTTATTATTTAGAGTTCTACTTTCAAAGGACGAACGTCAACCATTGTTGCTAATATTAGATGTACTTGGTTGTTTGCTGTACGTAGCATTGGTTTTTATGTTTCATAATTATCGATTGGTGCACAACAGTGAATAAAAAATTTGCCAAAGGAATGAAAAAAAAAAAAACAAGAATAAACTCAAGAAATAGCGATGGCCCACTTGTTTTTTTTTATTATTTCAGAGATTTTTTCACTTCATTGATTTATTTATAAAATAAAAATCTCTTTCTTATTATATGTATTTTTTTATGAATTATTTTTTGTTAATAACTTTTCACAAATTGTTGTTGCTGTTTTTTTTATGAGCAATGTATTCAAATTATTTTTGTTATTGTTTTCAAGTTTCTTCTTAACTTTAGCCAACAATATTGATTATTTTATTTATGTTCGTTTTTGTATTATAAATTTAAACATTAAATTTAAATTTGAACAATGTTTAATATTATTTTATTTAATATTCAAAATAATTTTATTCAATTAATGTATATACATTTTTTTGTATATATTTTATGTATATCTGAATTTTTTTTCAAGTTCACGCTGCTTTTTTACTAAAATAAATGAATTTTTGAGATTTTTCACTTTCGGTGTTTAGATGACAACTAAAGGGAATAATTTTCATACACATATCACACGAAAAGAAAAAAAACGAAAAAAAATTATTTGGCAGGTGGTTGCAAAAAAAGCTTATGAAAGCTTGTAATATGTTGAGAAAAGGAATAAAGCTATGGAAGACACAAATAAAGCAAAACAAAAGAAACAATCAAAAATTAATAAATTGTTTATAAATATATTAAAGGGCTTTGTTTATAATAAATAAAACAAATAATATCGAAATATGTGCAAAAATTAATAATTTTATTTATTGGTACTTTTTCCGTATTGGTACTTTCTATGAAAATTTAATTTTCTTTAAGTATCAATTTTCAATTTTTTTTTTTAATTTAAAAAATTAATATGTATAAAAAATTTGTCTTTTTTTATACTTTGTTGAAAATTTTCTATGTTTAATAACTTTTTAAAATTTATACTACATATAATTAGTGATTTTATTGAAAAAAGGTTGTTATTTCGAAATTTTTCTTAAAATTGATAATTTTATTTTAAAAGGATTATTATATTGAAAATTAATACTTAAAAAAATCATTGTTTTTGAAACTTGTAAATTTTTTTAATGAAAAATTTGGTAAATGTACACGGTTTTTAAAAAATATTACGTATTTTAAAATAATATGAACATTTTTCGTTTGTAATAAGTTTTTACTTTTAAGAAATGTATTACTTTTTTTAAATTTGGAACTTTTATCAAAAAATCTTCTTTAAAAAATGTATCTAAAAATATATAAAAAGAAAATTTGTCAAAAATTTTGAAAAAAAAAAATTTTAAGTTTCTATAAAACAAAAATTTATCGAAAAATTTTTATTAAAATTAAATTTATTCAAAAATTTCTATATTTTTTTTTTACTAAAATTTATCGACAATTGTCTACAGAAAGAAAAATTATCAAAAATTGCTTATGAAAGGAAAATTTATCTCAAATTGTATATAAAATAAAATTTAACGAAAATTTTCTATAAAAGGAAAATTTTAAATACCTATAAAAATAAAATTTATTAAAAATGTTTATGAAAAGAAAATTTATTGAAAATTTTCTATATAAGAAAATATAAATAATTTTAAATAAAAAGAAAATTTATCAAAAATTTTCCATAAAAGGATATTTTATAGAAAATGTTCTATAACAGGAAAATTTATTGAAAATTGTCTATAAAATGAAAATTTATCGCATAGTCTGTAGAAAGAAAATTTATCGAATTGTCTCTGGAAAGAAAATTTATCGAAAATTTTCTATAAAAAGAAATTCTATCGAATTTTTTATAAAAGAAAATGTATCGAAAACTTAGTAAAAAAGAAAATTTATTGAAAATCTATAGAAAAATTTCTATAAAAAAGAAACTTATTAAAAAATTTCCACAGAAAGAAAATATATCGAACTCTGTCGATAAAAAAAAATTTAATTAAAATTTTCTATAAAATTAAAATAAAAGTAAAATTTATCGAAAATTTTATATAAAGAGAAAATGCAGAAAGGGAAAAAGAAGAAAGTTTATCAAAAATCTTCTATACAAAGAAAAATTATCAAAACTTTAGTATTAAAAGAAAATTCATCGACAAATTTTTATAAAGAACAAAATTTATCGAAAATTTTTTATAAAAATGAAAAAGGAAAATTTATAAAGAAAAATAAATAATAAAGAAAATTTTCGCAGTCTTATGCTAAATTTTTGCATAAGACTGCAATATATATATATATATATATATATATATATATATATAAATTTTTCTGCAGTAACCAGTATTTACAACAACATTATCTGATTTCGGATCAAAATAGGAATTACTTACTAGACACTGAGGAAATATGTGAAACTGAAGGTAGCAATGTTGAACTATTGGCGAAAAAATTAACAGATTTTGGGAATGTAATATTAAAAACTAATGGATCAGCGAAGAGCTAGTCCATTTAAAAGTTTGTGATTCAAATTAAACTTAAAATTGGGAAGCCTGGAGCAACAATCCATTTCTTGGCGTGTCCAAATATGGAGGGATCAGCAAAGAGCTAGTCCATTTAAAAGTTTGTGATTCACATTAAAATTAAAAATGGGAAGACTGGAGCAACAATCCATTTCTTGGAATGTAATGTTAAAAAAGTTGTTTTTTATAAATAAATTAATTTGAGCAAATTTGATTATTTATCATTAAAAAAAAAAAAAAAAAACTTTGTAAATTTAGATATTGTCACCTTAAATGCAACAGGCCGTAACCATTAAAGAATTTAATGTTGGTTTTTATTGAATTATGATGTATTTACCCAAGGTACATCTACACAAACAAATTCATATTCGTATGTTCAAAATACGTAACATCAACTTCATTGTCGAAACAGCTGTGAAATAAGTTCCATTTAAGACAAATTTGGTTTGAAGAATGTTTTATTTGTTTTTGTTTTAATGGATGAACAGAAAAAAATTATTTAATTTCTTAATTATAAAGTAAATTAATAATAGTTGAGTAGATAATTTTGTTATTTTTAGATTTTTCGATACAACCGCAAAATTCATTTTTAAACCAATTTTGAATTTTGTAATGATTTTAAATAAAAGAGAAATTAGGTTTTCTATATATATATATATATATATATATATATATATATATATATATATATATATATATATATATATATATATATATATATATATATTAAATTAAAAACAAGACCATATCTTCCCAAAGGATATAATAATTTGGAAGATAAATTAATAGATGGAGTTAACAATGAACAATTTGCTTTAAGGAGGAAGTCAGAAAATGGTGTATATGTTTGGGAATTAATGGACGAAGATGAGAATCTTCTACTAAATCTGGATGTTACAGCATACTCAGTTCCAGAGGAATATAAAAAATAATAATGGACGAAGACGAGGATCTTCTTCAATTTAAATATAGAATAATTTTTAAGTATTATGTAAATAAAATAATAATAAACACTATATAAATTTTATATATTTTTATTAAATAATAAATAAAAAAAACTGTTTTATTTATAAAATTTTAGCTATAACTAAGTTCAAATATTACAAGCCCATTTGAAGATTAATGACCTTTGTAAATAATAGTTCAGTTTTTATCATTCAATTGTATTAAATAGGGATCTTCCTTGCTTGCGAATCGTTGCGGAAGATAAAACCATTTATTTTTATTTAAATATGTGTTAACTTTTGATCCATATTGTGTTTTTTCACTCAAATTTAAAAATTTTGAATGGCTGATGTAAGGGAATATCATCAATTTTTGTATACTCCGTCTTAATACCAAGACCTATTTTAATAATTTGTTCATACATCTAAAAAAATAAAAATAAAAAATTTATAAATACATGAAAACTTAAATGCATTTTTCCAATAGTGATAGCTTACCATTCTGTTAAATATAAAGCGTCATCCATTTCGACGTTCCCTACTTTTTTAAAGAAAAAAAACACAGAAAATTCAAATTTAATGGGGAATGTTTATTATCATTTGAAAGAACATTCTTTGGCATTTATTTTTTGAAGATTATGTCTATCAAATGTTGGCCGTTGCTACGTCGCAGATGGTCCATTCGTTGAGTCCAATTTTCGATGACTCGTTCGAGCATTTCGACTGGTAACTGGCGAATGACACGCGTGATGTCTTCCTCCAAGGCCTGAATCGAAGCGGGTTTGTCCGCATAAACTTTAGACTTTACATATTCCCACAGGAAAAAGTCTAACGGTGTGATATCACACGATCTTGATGAAGTGTTCTACCAATAAATCCATTTATTTATGCGATGTGTGAGAAGTGGCGTCGTATTGCTGAAACCAAATGTGGCCGAGATCACGAGCTTCAATTTCTGGCATTAAATAGTCGGTTATCATGGCACGATAACGGTGCAATTGACGGTTACGTTCGCACCGGCATCATTTTTAAAGAAATATGTACCGATGATTTCACCGGCCCACAAACCACACTAAACCGTTGTTTTTTCTGGATGAAGTGGCAGTTCTTCAATCTCTTCAGGTTGAACTTCGTTCCAAATGCGGCAATTTTGTTTGTTTACATACCCATTGAGCCAGAAATGGGTCGCATCGCTGAACAAAATTTGCCTCGAAAACGTCGGATCTTCTTGTAACTTTTCAAGAGCGCATGGGTAGGTCGAGCGGCTTCAGTTGTTGCTCAAGCTGTATTTTGTACGCTTTCAATTTAAGATCTCGACGTAAAATACGCCAAGTCGTTCCATGCGACAGTCCGAGTTGCTGCGAACGGCGCCGAATCGACTCTCCACGGTCTTCGTGTACATTCTCAGCTACGGCCGCCATATTTTCTTCACAACGTGCTGGACGTGGTCTATTCGGTCGAATGTTATCCAATAATGAATGCTGGGTCTCAAAATGGGTGATGGTGTTGCGAGTAGTACGCTCAGTAGGCAGATTATGTTGACCATAAGTTGAACGAAGTGCACGAAACACATTCCTCACAGAACGTGAATTTTCGTAATAAACTGAACGATTTGTAAACGTTGTTCTGCCGTAAGATTTTCCATTATGAAATTCCAAACAATACTAAACAAAAATAACATGACAGCATGACACGACTCACACGTGATCTGTCAAAAAAAAAGACTATTGAAAAAAGTATCTCTACTTGAATCACCCTTTACTTTGAAGTAATCCTCAGATCAATGGCAACAAATATGATGTGATTCCTCTTTTTGTACAAATTTAAAAAATACTCTTTTATATTTAAATAAGTAAATTGAATACTTTGAGTATTTCTCTTTAATATTTCAAATAGAGAAAAATATTAATTTAGTTTCATATAGAAATATTTAGTTATATACTAATTATGTAAATAAAATATACTCCCTCTTAATTTGTTATTAGAATATTCAAATTTGATCATGACCATTCTAAACTAAATAAAATGCATCATCTTTAATGTCAAAAACCTTACAAAAGGTTTTTTTTCCATATAAACAAAACAATTCTCAAGTTTATTTTCCAACTTTTCAAAAACAAAAATAACCATATAAAAATATGTAGATGAATAAACCAAAAATACTCAAACGCTATTTATACAAGTCATCAATTTTTAATTTCATCACAATTAAAAGTGCAAAAAAATAAAAAATTGTCTCCCTGTTAAATTGTTTGTATGTAGTTTTAACATAATTACATTCATTTACATTTTATTATTACAAAATAAATACATTTGTTTTCAATTTCATAAAATGCAAAAACAAATTCATACTTATGCAAATTGTCAAACCATTATGCTAAATTTAGCAGAAAAAATGCTAAAATGGCAGCACTGATTTAAGCCAAGGTTATTGTCTTAACTTTAAGCGATCAGCTGTATTAATGAAACAGCTGTTACAACAAAATCAATTGACAACTGAAACAATCTGGAATTGGAACATACTAACATTCAACTAAAATACACATTAATTTATTTTTTATATTTTAATTTATTATTTATGATTTTTCTCTAATAAAATGAGTTATCACAATGAGGAAGAAGATGATGCAGATAAAGATACTGGCATGTTATTAAATCTTAGTCAAAAGTCTGGAATTTTTGTGGGTATGTTAAACATATTTGTAGAAGTCTATAGAAGAAAACTATTAATACTTATCTTTACATTTAGCTGATCAAACTCCTACACCCACCAGACTCATTAAAAATTGCGAAGAAGTTGGCCTATTTGAAGATTTACGGAATGTTAATCCTTTCGATGAAACTTTTCGAAGAGCCTGCGAACAAAATGTACAACATACACCAAGTAATCATCAACAATTTCACAATGATGAAAATTCTCTACACACACCACAAGTTTTTCCTCAATTCGATACGGCCGTAGAGGGTGGCATTGTAGCGGGAGAAGATTTAACAAAACAAACACTAGATACTCCGGTGGTTTTAGATGTAGAAAGTGTTGAAAATATTTTGGATGTGCCTCAAACTTGTAGTAAACCAAAAAGTGCAGAACCAAGTTGCACAAAATACAGAGCAATAGCAGAAAAACCCTCGGCAAATAGTGTACAACAGTCTCAGACAGGCATTGCAATATTACCTTCCTCACTACAGTTTATACAGCCTCAAGTTATAACAGTAACATTTCCAAATCCTTCAACAGAAACGCTTAATAATGCTGCCAATTCACAAAAACAACAACAACACAATGCAATACAAACCAAGAAATCTTTAACAAAAATTAAAAAACCTCTTATATTGCCTAAATTATCTACAACTTCTATAACATCTACCAAAGATACTTTAGTTAGTAACACTTCTGACTGCTCTTCTACCATATCTACACAGTCTACATCACATCCGGAACCTAGTAGTGCCAGTTTAACGCCCACTTCACAATTACCCATTAAAGAACGCCTAAAAGCTATTTTAAACCAATCCAGTAAGAGCCGACCGGCAGATTGGTCTGACAAATCATGTAGCACTAAGAACTTTAGTAGAAATACCAAAACTAAGTGCTCTAAAGATGATACCATGGAGCGTAGAAGAGCTGCTTCAACACGTTATCGTCATAAAATGCGTAATGAATATAAAGAGTTGCGTAAGAGAAACACAGAACTTCAAGTGGAAAATGAAAAACTGAAAGAGCGAGTAAAGCAATTAGAAATGGAAAGTTCTAAATTAAAAATGTCTTCTTTGCAACCAGTATTAGGTAATTTAATTTGGGTAATAATAGTTATGGAATAAGTGCTAATGTTTTAATATAATTTTTTAGCTTCTCCTGCGTTACCAGCCCTTAGCGTACCAGCTCAAATCCAAATACCTGCCTCTACCATACATTTAGTTATGAATATTCCCAAGTTAGTGGTACCTTGTAGTACGAGTGATTTAAATACTCCAGTAATGCTGAAAAATCCTTCAGGATATAAATTAGATAAATATTAGATTTACAGAAATTATAATTCTTAATTTAAATTATATACAATTTGATTGCAAGCTTATTGCTCTTTAAGAAGAATTTAGCAATTTTATTTATATGAAATAACAATTTTAATTAATTTCAAATGTTACTTCTCCTTTATCGAGTGCGAATCTGTTCTTATTTTTATAATTTGACCTATTGTTTTTTATGGATATAATAACAAGTTCTATTGAAATTCAAATTTTATATGTATCCTTCATCATACATTAAATGTTGAATGAAAATTGGTGCCTTATATTTTTAAATATATAGTTTTAAGTCCAAAGTAGTTTATTGTTTACATATGTAGAATAGCAATTGTTTTCAAAAATTTGCTATTAGAATAAATGCATTATTTCCAAATTAAAGAAGTGTAATATATATACATGGAAAATGAACTAGATGTGAATTTCTTTAAATGAAAAAATGTTAAAATTTTATGTCTTACAATTTTTAAAATTTATATTTATGTTTTATTTATTAAATATAGATAGTTGTATAAAAAATCATTAAGTTAATTTCAAACCTACATTGGAGTATGAAGATCGGAAAAGATCTTTTTGAAGAAAACCCATATTTTTCGGTGGACAATAAAATAAGTGTTTGCAAAAATTTTAAAATTACAAAATAATTTCTTATTTTTCAAACTAAATATTAACAAAACGTCAATAATAGCATGAGAAGACATTACTTTTTTGAGATTCCTTTATTATTCTTCCTATAGCAAAGACACACCCCAAAGGTCCTTGGTAGAATATTATACCGTTATTATTAAAAATTATTAAATTTTTTCTTACTAATTAAGTTGGAATACTTCTAAATTAATTGTTTTAAGTTTATTTAACAATTTAAGACAGAATTTTATTTAATGGAATAACTAATTTATACAGAAATTTTCTGATTGTGTCTTAAGACCGACTCTCCCAACATACTTTATGAACGCTTTTGATCGTTATAAAACTAAAACTTCTACAAAAGTGGTATATAAGGGTCATTAAATTGCAGCATAATCCTTTTCAATAAATCCCTGTACAATTTTTGGAACTCCGTGACTTTTTCGGATAATGCAAAATATTCTAAATAAGTGGAACAATACAATATATAAATATATATACAATATATAAATATATATACAATATATAAATATATATACAATATATAAATATATATACAATATATAAATATATATACAATATATAAATATATATAAAAACAATAAAAACGTATTTTTATTGTAAAAACAAGAATCTGTCTAATGAAAAAAATGTGTAAAAAGCGGTTAATGCAAAATATTCTAAATAAGTGGAACAATACAATATATAAATATATATACAATATATAAATATATATACAATATATAAATATATATACAATATATAAATATATATAAAAACAATAAAAACGTATTTTTATTGTAAAAACAAGAATCTGTCTAATGAAAAAAATGTGTAAAAAGCGGTTAGTTGTGGAAGGAAGAAATCCTCATATTTTATGAACAAAATACTTTAATGTAATATGTCGTAGTATGTGACTGCCTTTGGTCGGGAGAGTTATGTCTGAAACATTTTGATGAAAAGAAAAATGTGAAGTTTTTGTGCTAGGATTTATTGGAATTAATAGTGGGACCCTTATCTGAGTAAAATATTCCACTCTTATGGAGAGGAAGCATAACGATTTGAATCGTTCACCAAGTCTGATGGAAATGTAGCCCTGGGAATATAATATGGAAAATAATCAACTACACCCTATAATATAAATTCTACCTAAAATCCTTATATAATATCCTATCAACGACTCAGCTATGCTAGCGATGATCAGGGAAATTCCAGAAAATAATTATGTCCTTTCACGCTATTATTGCATATATATATATATTTCTTCAAACTTGTTTACTCTTGGAGTTTAAAAAATTAAACATTTTTTTAATGGGACATTAAGCTATTTAGTACCAATATTACCTGACTTTAATGAAACCAAAATCTGTTCGCGTAAACGATTTTTAGCGAACGGTGTCAGTCTTATGAATGTTTAAGAGAAAAAGTTATAAAAGATTGCCAAAATTCTATTTTCAACAAAATTTAAAAAATTATCATACGTATGTAACCCACATCAATATGACTAAATTACAAATTAAAAGTGATAAGATATAGTTGATGGCGCAGAAGATAATCGTGATCATAATTGTTTTTTAACATTTCCTTAAAAAATTTCTATCAACAAAGTATGCATAGATTTTCTTTTCAATTTATAAAATTTGTTGATATATTTTTAATATTTGACAATCAAAAATTTTTTAGTTTATATTAATGGACAAGAAATGACCGTTCATCTTATGGTAGTTAAAAATCAGAAATATTAAATTTTAAGCCCGATATCAAAAATAAATGCACATATGTAGCCTACACAACGGGACCATCAGTCCATCATATATATATAATATATTATTTGTATATATTTGTATATGAATGGATCATGTTATACATGTTATATATATATATATATATATATATATATATATATATATATATATATATATATATATACAGTTTGTAAAAAATATATTTTCAAAGCTAAAAAATTTTAGGAATTTCAATTGAAATAACGAATAACAACAACAAAATCATTTTTTTTAATTTTTTTTATATAACTGTTGTCCTGATCCTCTAGGTTTTCGCACATTTATTAAATGTAAGTTCCCTTTACGCATAGTAAGTACTCATGAAATTACGCCTGTGCAAGTAACAGCTGATCACGCAGTTGAATATAAAATCTCACAAAGAAATTGCAGAAATGTTCTCCCTTAACCTAAGGACAGTATATAATGTTATTAACCGTGCAGAAAAAGAAAGCAGATTGGAACCAAAACCAACACCAGGCAGATCGGCGCATTGAAAGGAAAATTTTGAACATTATTGATGAGAATCCAAATTCCAGCACTAAAGTAATCATGAATGTGAAGGAAGTATCTCCCATCAGACTGTTCGAAACGTGCTGCAGAGCCATAAATACCTTTCAAGCTCTCCACGCTAAATATTGAAAAAAGATGTGAATTTGCCATTGAACATATTTCTTTTCCTACGGAGTACTGGGATGATGTAATTTTTTGCGACAAGACGAAGGTGATGCTTTATTACCACGATGGATCTCAAAAAGTTTGGCGCAGGCCACTGACGGCTTCAGCAAATAAAAATATAATACCCACTGTTGCATTTCATTCAATGGTGTTGGCGAACTAAGGATATTAGAGATATAATGACGAAGGAAGTCTATCTGGATATTTTAAGAAACGAGTTGAGTGCCAGCGCTCGAAAATTCGGTTTTATTGACCCAGAAAATCCCGCAAAGTTAAAATATAAGTTTTACCAAGATAATGACCCAAAGCATAAATCATACGATTGCAGATCCTGGTTATTATATAATTGCAGAAAAGTCATTGATACCCCAGCACAAATCCCTGACCTAAACCCAATAGAAAATTTGTGGGTCCACCTAAAGAAAAGTCGGAAAAAGGTTCCCGAAAAACAAAGCACAATTAATAACATTTATAAAAGAGAGCGGGAAAAAATACCCGATGATTACGATATACAAAAAACTGATCGATTCAATGTGTAGACGATTAGAAGTTGTAATTGATGCTAAAGGAAGACACACAAAGTACTAGCAGCGAAAAATCTGTTTTCTTTTTTTAAAGCATACAGAAAATATATATATTTATTTTACAGCGTACAAAGTGAAGTATTTTTTAGTTACGATTTTTTTTTTCTTTTTTATTAGAATACATTTTTTTTCTTTTTTTTTTTGTGAAATGTGTTTAGCATCTTTAATCATGTAAATAAAAAAAATATATTAAATATTATATATTTCACTTAAAAATAAAAGTTTATTTTAAAGTTTTTAATTTTCTTTAGCGTTGAAAACATTTTTTTTACAAACTGTATTTCTCTTTTTACGTTTACCTTTAACCTTAGCCTAAAATATTTTTTATTCTTATATATATATATATATATATATATATATATATATATAAATTTAGATTTTTTTTAATATAAAGATTCTATACTTTTCACATATGTTAAAAAAAATTAAAAATTTTAAATAGCATATTTAACAAAAAATGCATTTAAAAACTACAATTGCATTAAAAGGCATTTAAAAAAATTATATTTTTGAAATGTTGGTATTAAGGCTGATATAAGCTAAATTCAAACACCGCATAGGGATTCGTTCCCATACAAAAATTGGAAAAAATAGAAGAAGTAGAAGTAATAAACATCGCAATTTTTAATTTTAGAATATATGGAGGAACGTAAATCCTTACACCGTTTTTTTCCAAACTTTTGTTATTTATTAATTTTTCTAATATATACATAAATGTGTACCAAATTTCATGTCCTATTTTTGCCGAATCACTGTGCCGCGTTTGAATTTTGGTTATATCAGCTTTAATACGAATATTTAAAAAGTAAGATGTAGCCAGCAAAAACTTTCTGGTTTTCGGTAATGGTAACTACTTATTAAAGTAGTTTCTTGGTAATGAAACGTCTATAATACATAAATAAGTACTCAACAGTATAATAGAACAGTAATATTGCAAACACGTGGATCAGTTGGCTAGAGCGCTGGATTAACAACCAGGTTGTTGGTTCAACCCCATTCTAATGCTGTTAGTTTTTTTTAACAAAATGTCTAAAAAGATATTTCGTACTAAAAAAGTTTTTGTCGCTTAGAAAATAAGTGCGAGAGTGTACTGAGTAAGACGTTAGTCATTAAGAATAAATGGTTAATTTGTGTCCGAGTTCAAATCTAACTGATGGCAAAATTTTTTTGCTTTCTTTATTTTCGTTTAGGTAGTACATATTTTTGAGTATCCCTAGAGTCTAAAAATAACTACATGAATTTGCGGACAACTTGAACAAAAATAACTACTTATTCAGACATAAAATAAGTAGTTTAGTTTTGTTTCCAATTATACCTACTAGCTTGCCAGGAAAGCAAAGTTTTTGCTGGGATTATATTGTGGACTCATTATAAGTGGTGAGACCAAAAAATTTGTGCAGTTTTTCGATTAGAAATTTTGCGCCACTTCGAGTATTATAAAATAAATAATGGAGATTCATTGCTTTTGTAATTATGAATCGTTTGAGAGACATCTCATTAATGTGCCCTCAATAGCTGTGCTATAGGTGTGCCCAAACTTGTAGGGAAAAAATTTTAATGGCTCTAAGAGGTGCCTTTTTTGCGAGGCATACTCACAGCGTAATTTCAATGAAGCTAAAGTACCGCGTGATCAAAAAAGAGTTTTCAAATTACATTTTAAAATCGTTGTGGCGCGATAAAACATTAAATTGCAAAAATGTTATATCTCTATAAAATTGATCTAAAATTTTACGTACTTCATATTGGCATTTTTTTTTTAATTTTATGTGAAATTATATTTTTAATAAGCACATCTATTCTGCTTTAGTTAAGCTAAAAATAAGTTTCAACAAAAAAATTGCATTAAAAATATTCACGTTCTGAAATCGCGGAGTCTTTAATATTTCATAAATCGTCGAGACACACCCAAGGCGCTAATTGAAATCGGCAAAAATATATACCAATCTGCAGCTGTTATTATAGCTTATGTCGGAATCAAGTATCACTCAAAAACAATTACGCGTTTGAATTTAATGCAACTTTTAAAATTTTTGGGTGTGTATTTTTGTCATTGGGAAATTTATTTCGTAGCTTTATAATTAATATTTGCAACTTTTTATTTATTAGCATCATTTAAAGATTTTTTTGTAGTTAGAAGTGAAAAATACATCAGCGAATTAAATGCAATTAAAAAAATATAAAAAAAACTATGTACACTTTGTTTTTCGCTTTATGACCTAACGGAAGATTTAAACAGATATGTGGTCGCGATTATATCCAATAATATAAAAATTACCAATCTCACTTTAATTTGTATTTTTTTTTTCTATGCGTAAAATAAAATATTCGAATACAGAATATTACGTTAATTCTAACATTTATATGAATTTATGCACTCAAAACAATTACGCGTTTGAATTTAAACAATTACGCGTTTGAATTTAATGCAACTTTTAAAATTTTTGGGTGTGTATTTTTGTCATTGGGAAATTTATTTCATAGCTTTATAATTAATATTTGCAACTTTTTATTTATTAGCATCATTTAAAGATTTTTTTGTAGTTAGAAGTGAAAAATACATCAGCGAATTAAATGCAATTAAAAAAATATAAAAAAAAAAACTATGTACACTTTGTTTTTCGCTTTATGACCTAACGGAAGATTTAAACAGATATGTGGTCGCGATTATATCCAATAATATAAAAATTACCAATCTCACTTTAATTTGTATTTTATATACGTCTGTGTAGGTTTATTATGTGCATTTATTATTGATATCGGACTTAAAGTGGAATTTTTACAATATTTTTAAACTTCTGAATTTTAACTACCATAACATAAACTGTTATTTCTTGTCTATTAATAACATTTTAAATTTTTTTTTTTATTGACAAATATTAAAAATATATCAGCAAATTTTATAAAAATTTGTGGCTTATGGTAAATTATGAAGCGATCCTCATAAAATTTGTCAATGTGATTTCTACTTATATAAAACTTATTTGTGTCGAATATAAACTTGATACTAACATGTGTGTGATTTATGCACGTTAAAGTGATTTTCGGAAGAGGGTTTTATATGGGAGCTATGGTCAATTATGGATCGATTTTCATGAAATTTGGCACAAAGATTGATACTTATACTAAACTTCCTTATACCGTATTTCATTAAAATATTACTATATTTAAAGCATTTATGATCGTTAATACCCTATTCCGGGAGAACATTTGTGAAATAATGGACCGATCATAACCAATTTCAATAGGCTTGCTCCTTGTGTCATGGAAGTCCTACGTGCCAAATTTCATTTGTGCACAAGGTTTACATGGACAGCCAGCCAGACGGACGGACGAATTATAAATAAATATCGCAAAAAAATTCTTTGCAAAAAATTTAAACTGATTAAAATTGTATTAAATTTCATATCAACAACTCAATTGTGATAGAAATAATCAAAAACACTGTTTATAGAGTTTCAACATTGCAATCCTTTAAAAATAAATTATTCATATTCTTATTTTAAAATATGTAATATGAAAGCCCAGTAAAAATATTTAAAACATCTCAAAATATTTATACAATACCAAGAGCTACTTTTTGAGACATTTTTTATGGTTTTATTTCACATAATTGTTCTTGTATTGCACATTTAACAAAATTTTATAAATTAATAACAGTACTTATTAATAATGTATTTATTATGATTCGCGTGATTAAGGTTATCATAAAAATAATTATGATGATTTCTAAAAAAAAATAGCGACTTTATTTAAATGTAAGCTTTCTAAGAAATTGCTTTGGTATTTAATATATTTTGCTTATAATCACGAATTTTATTTCAATTATTTAATTTCTATCTTTAAATTTAAGGTTAATGATCTCATTTATCCTCATAAAATGTTGACGCGTATATGCGTGTGTGGTCTATAAACGTCCACAAAATGTTAAAAATCTAACTGTAAAGGCGTTTTTTTTTCAGACTCTATTAAAATAACATAATCTTGATGAGACACTTTATGATTGCAATTCGAAATGTGTAAAAGTTGAATTCTCAAGGAAAGTTCTCATTTTATACCAATTTTTAATTTTACAGTATTTTGAAAATCAGCTCATTTTTCCTTTAAAAATATAATTTGTAATTTGTATATTTTTGAAAGTGGGCCAATTTTCTGACCCTTGAATTTTATAAGTATAATTTTTTTAAATAATGTTTTTGCGTAAATTCTAAAGTTAATATTCCGTGTCTTGGATGCAGTATATTTAGTACATTATAGTCAATATTTAGAATTAGTAAAATAATTGAAAACCGTTTTGTAGAAAAAGGAAATTTAGGCCAAAAAAAATTCATGTCAAGTGGGCTAAAATCGTGACCACCACTTACATACTCTACACACATTACATACTCTATAATACAGATTGATTGCAACTCTCTAGTCCGGATTGAATACAAAAACTAAGTTTTTTATTTGAATTTTAATATAGCTGGAAAAATATAATTCGAATTATGACGTAAAAGTTAATTGTATTTGAATTCCTTCATTTTCATTATGGCCTAATTTCTTTCACTTCAAAAATTTTTCATATAAACTGTTTTTGTTTTGTCATATATATTTACACTTATTAAAATTTTTTGAAAATTTGGAAAAGAAGTCAAATGTTTTTGTTGTTATAAAATATTTTCAAATAATTGTTTTGCTGTTATATAGCCTGAAATGTGTAATTTCTGAAAAAAATGTCGCGGTATTTATTTCTGACATTATATACTTCAAAATTATTTACACAGCTTTAAAAGTCAATTATTTACGCATAGCTTTGCTAAAAATGGTACTAAATCTTTCCATAAGTTAGTATAAAATCTTGTGATACAAACTCAATTATAATAAGTCTCAAAAATCTAAAAATATTGGCAAAAATATTGAAAAAAATAGTTTTAGAGTCAATGTGAGATTTAAATGAAGATTTGAAATAGTGCATTTTTAAAACAGTTTGCATAGGGTTAAAAAATCGTGTAATCTTTAATAAAAAGAATCTCTCATATGAAAATAGACATTTGAAAGAGAAAGCAAAAATTTGTCATAAAAATTTAACGTCGTTTAAAATATTTTCAAAATTCTCAGTAGTCATCTATTTGTTCAGCGAGAAAGTATGATATTTAGAAAGTTTGTGATGTTCGCTTTATAAGAAGAGTAATCCATTGGTTCTATAATTGTTTTTGTTTATATATATTACAGAAAAACAATTGTGGAAATATTGAATGCAAACATCATAACCTTTCTAAAAATCATACATTCTCGCCGAACATACCAACGACTGTAGAAAATATTCTAAGCGATGTTCAATTTTTTCCTAATTTATATCTAATTTCCTTTTAAATTGTTTTTATTTTCATGATATCTTTTAGCTAAGGATTTTACCATCCTTTAACTATTCCCATTCCTTTTTCCAAACCATAATGACGATGTCCCTTTTTAAACATTAATTTAAATCTCAACTTGGCTCTGATTGATTTTTTCATCATTTTTGCTACTATTTTTATATTTTTGCAACCTATTAAAGTTGTGTTCGAATCTTAAGATTTTATACTATCATAAAAACAAGATTTTGAACAATCTTTGGCAATATTAAGAGTAAATAATTGATTTTTGAAGCTGTGTAAATAATTTTGATATATAAAATGAAATGTGTGTAAATACTTTTGAAATGAAAAATGCATTATTAATAAATCGTAGAAGACCGAATTACAAAATGTTTAAAAATGAAACAGTTTTTTGCTCTCCTGAACAAATGGGGTTTTACAGATAGTCGTTTTTGAGTAAGATATATATATCGAGGGCTTACAAATTCAGAGAGTCTAAAACAATTCATTCTCATTAATACTTTCACTAATATAGTCCGTAAGGCTAAGCTGCAATGGTGTAGTAATGAAAGCATATTGAAAACCTATCTACCATATTCGACAACTTTCGATATAAATTGTATCAAAATCGAACAGAAAACTAAGTTTAGGAAGTCTAATGGCAATACAGTCACTGATAAAGGATTAAGATTTTACCATTAATTTATGCACGTTTAAGATATGATTGCAATTTATGCTTAATTATGGGCCAAAATACAAACTTTAATTAAATTATCTTGAAAATTGCAATCTATACCATATGCACTGAGCTTATATAGACGTTCAGCCAGGCAGATGGACTGATACCGTTAAATAGACTCAGAAAACAAAGGGGCTGTTTGATAATTTTTTATAGGGTATAAAAATTTGCTCACGCATATTTCCATAGTTGATTTATGAGTTAAATTTTTATAATATATTTTTTTCTTAAATTATTTTCTTCAACTTTCTTTTATTTTCCAACTATTCTACTCACTATTACCTCATTTCTGTCAATCTCATTCACTTTGCCATCTTCAATGTTTACTAAATACCAAAATAAACAACTTCAATTCCAGTCTGGTTCTTAATGTCATTTTTTTAGAGTGTATTTTACGCATGACACATAATGTATCATATTCTGTTTTGTGCCACAAACACATACCTCTGCAGTAAACGTTCCACTTTTTCCAAATGGTTCCCTAGTATTGATTTTCTTTACATTGTGCAAAAAAATTCTTTAACAGAGCAACGAAAATTTTCATCAATCTTATTTGCCCCACTAGCAAATAGAGAAATAAATTCATTTTATTGCTAAATTATTGTTGACAGCGTAATAATAATAAACAAAAAGATAACATGGGTGATAATGAACAAAAGGCTTTACAATTAATGGCTGATGCCGAAAAGAAATTATCCCAACAAAAAGGTTTATTCGGTTCACTATTTGGAGGTTCCAATAAAGTTGAGGAAGCCATAGAATGTTATCAGCGTGCTGGTAATATGTTTAAAATGTGCAAAAATTGGACAAAGGCAGGAGAATGTTTCTGCGAGGCAGCCAGTCTACATCAAAGGGCTGGCAGTCGTCATGATGCTGGCACTAATTTTGTAGATGCTTCAAATTGTTATAAAAAAGTCGATATAGATACAGCCGCATCATGTTTGTTAAAATCGATAGATATCTACACTGATATGGGTCGCTTTACTACAGCGGCTAAACATCATCAGAGTATTGCGGAAATGTATGAGGCTGATCCTAATACCTTACCCAAAGCCATACAGCACTATGAACAGGCTGCTGATTATTTTAAAGGGGAGGAGTCGGTGTCTTCTGCCAATAAGTGTATGCTTAAAGTGGCCCAGTATTCTGCCCAATTGGAGGACTATGAAAAAGCCATTAATATATATGAGCAAGTGGCTACTTCTTCGTTGGAATCTTCTTTGCTTAAACACTGTGCTAAAGAATATTTCTTTAGAGCTGCCTTGTGTCATCTTAGTGTAGACCTTTTGAATTGTGAACATGCTTTGGAAAAGTACGTCAATCAATATCCAGCATTCCAGGACTCCAGAGAATATAAATTAGTCAAGACCCTGTGTGAACATTTAGAGGAACAAAACATTGAAGGCTTTACCGAAGCTGTTAAAAACTATGATAGCATTTCTCGTTTAGATCAGTGGTATACCACCATACTATTGAGAATTAAAAAAGCCAACGATGAGGATCCCGATTTACGTTAAATTTTTATCATAGATTTAATTAGTTTATAAAAGAAAGGACTTTGTAGGAGAAAGTGAGAAATATTAAATTCTCAAAAGATTGACACAACATCAACAAGAAAAACCGAAATATAACAAACAATTCCCTCTATATCTCTCTTATAACATTAATAAACACACATTAACTAACAAAGCAAAAAATATTAGCAAGTAATTGAAAAATTGTTTTTGTCTTTTAAATAAATAAAAAAATAAATAAATAAAAATTATTCGATATTATATAAAAATAAATGAAATAAGAAAAACTAAAGAAACATTTAATTAAAAGTAATATAAATTATATAAATGTATTTATATGTAATTAATCTTAATTCTTCATATGTTTATCATTAACAAAAAGAAAAAAAACAAAGTATGTACTACTTACCTAAAGAGTGAACGTATTATTCCAAGTAAAATTGCAACAAATTTGATTAATGATGATGATAAATTTAAATAAAGAATGCTTTAGACGCTACTAAAATTTTTGAAGGGCGTTTTCCTTATTTCGATTATATAACCAAATTTATTTCAGTCTCTTTTTTAGTTAAATATGAATTTTACTTCTATGTGGTTTTTGTTAGTGTTTGAAATTCTTCTTGAATTTTGTTTAATTTATATTCAATATCGTCCAAATGGTGATTAGATATTTTGGTATTTATTGATGAAGTTTGTGGCATATTAAGGGAAGTAATCTGTAAAAAAATTATCATGTTATAAATTTCCAAAAAAAGGCACCAGTTTAAAAAAAGTACTAATTTAAAAAACTGCTGTTTTTAAACAAATTTTGAAAAAAGCTCCAATTTTGTCCAAAAAATCCAATTTTTCAAAAAGGTATTATTTTTTCGAAAAAAGCAGCAATGATTTCGAAAAGTACCAATTTCAAAAAAAAAAAAAAAAAAAAAAAACTTAAAAAACGAATATTAAAAAAATACCAATTTATGAAAATAGTATAGATTTTAAGAAAGCAACGAATTGTTGTAAAAAGTACCACTTTCCAAAGTACAAATTTCAAAAAAAAATGTATTAAAAGATAGTACTGAATTTTTTAAAGAAGGAAAAGTACTTCATTTCAAAAAGGCACCAATTTTCCAAAAAGTCTAATAAAAATTCCAATATTAAAAAAAATATTTATTGAAAAAGAACTAATTTTAATTATTATTTTTTATATTATAAAAAAAAACAAGTTAGAGCGCTATATTACCAACAAATAAAGAGAAATATTATTTTAGTGGATAATGTGTGGTATAAAATAAATCAAACACAAACCCTAAATTTTTTATAAGATTTTTATTAACAAAAAGAAAACGTTATTATAATTCAAAAAATTTATGCAAAATGAAAAAGTATTTTAAAACTAAAGAAAATATGAAACTTAAAATTCAAAGGTTTTTATGATCATACAAAACTTATAAAGTATTTTTTTTTTTTACGTTTATGTTTAAGTTTTATTAAATAAGTACGCCACAGTACCATGCCTTAATATTTTCACATTTAACCTTAAAAAAATAAGTAACAAAGATATAGTCGATTAAGACAGACCATAAGATACCCTACACCATTGTATATGTGCCCCAAAATTCGGGGAGAGGTCTTATATTAGATCTGTGGCCAATTGTTAACCAATACTTATGTTAAGTAAAAATAAAACATACTAATACAGAATATTACGCTGATACTAATATTTATATGAAGTTATGCATTTTAGGGTGATTCCCGTATGTGGGCCTGATATGGAAGCTATGGTCAATTACGGGTCGATTCTAATAAAATTTGGTGAATTCTACTTATATGAAACTTATTTGTTTCAAATATTAACTTGATGCAAACATTTGTATGGATTTATATGGGAACTAAGATTAATTATGGACCGATCTTCATGAAATTTGGTACACAGATTTATACTTATATAAAAATTATTTGTGCTGCATTTCATTAAAATATTGATATATTGAAGGCATTTATGATCGTTAAACTCCTATTCCGGTAGAAGATTTGCAAAAAATTATTTGTGCAAAATTTTATCATTTATTTATTTTAATATTTATTTTTGTATAAATAAGGTGTATAAATATGTAAAGTAATTCTGAGTCGAAAGGTATACTTTAAGGTAGGAGTTAGAAGATTTTTTTTATGCGTTACAAACATCAGCACAAACGTGGTGGTGTAGGGTATAATACATACATTTGTTCCACAAGCATCGCTTGCTTGAACAAAAAAAAAAACACAACACCAACTTATAAGCATAGATATATTTATATATTTTTGTATGTACAAACTGACTGCATATACAAAAAACAACAACAATAATCATTATAATACTGTTGTTGTCAACTAAACTGCTTGCTTATACAAAAGACAACACTAATAGTCATTGCAATGCATATTATAAACACAGAAATGTTTGTGTTCGTAAATTTTGACCCACAACTCGGTTGATTCAAAAAAACAAAATTTTATAAAAATATTTATTACCAATCTTTATAAAAACGAAATCGAAACTGGTTAAAAAAAAAACGGGTTTTTAAACATATCTCTTGCCGAATTTCAATAGCGAAATTCTCGAAAGAATTTCTGATCCGTTTCATATTATATATGGCAGTTATAGGTTCCATGCTTCATTTCAACTGTTTCAGCGCCATTTCAACCGACGAACTGACAGACGGACATCGTACTATAAACATTATTTCTTACAAGGATCCAAAATATATAAACTATTTCCTCTCCGACGAAATTGTGAAAATAAAAATGATAATTTTTCAAAAAAAAGTACTAATTTTAAAAATATACCATTTTTCAAATCAATTTTTACAAAAAGTAACAAAAGTAATCACAGAACTTACCATTTTGAGATCATTATTTAATAACTCCTGCTCCTGGCGTAAGTTTTTAATTTCATCATAATATTTGCTATTTAAAGGTAGACGTAAAGATTGCTCTAAAGATTTTTGCTCTAACAATTCCATGTCCTGATTATGTAATTCCTCTTCGGCCCACATTAAATTTAAATCATTGCGCATGCGCTGTAAAGTAGAATATATATTAAAACGACAGAAAATACTAACAATCAAACAAACAATAATTCAAAGGGATTAACTCAGTTTCTAATTTAATATTTTTTTCCTATAAATTTTTAAAATTAAAAACCTTAAAACTTACCTCATTTTCTATATAATTTTCTAGACATTGTAATTCTCTTTCCTTTTGTAAAATCTCTTTACGTTCTGTAGAATCCTGCAGAACAGACATCACTTCCCCTTTACGTTGTCTTATTTCTTTCTGATACAACAGCAACATTTTACGTAGGCAATTAATACGCTCCTCTTCTCGTTTCAAAGTGTTTTGATAATGCGCCTCTATATCTTTCATTCTTTTTGTATGTTCTTCTCGACGCAAACCGTTCTCCAAACGTTGAATCAATTTTAATTCCTCCAATTCCAGCTCACGCATACGAGCATCCAAAACTGTATGAACTTTTTGTAAATCTTCGACTTTTTCTTCGTATTTGTTTAAACATTTTTGTGGATATTTGAAAAATTTCGGATAAACATTAGGAGGTATGGCTTGAAATTGTGTGAAGTATCTTTTAGGATGTAGCGACAAGGGACACGTGTTCATTAGTTTAAATGCTTTTGAAATCAATTTATTAACATCTATGGGATTTTGTTCTTGGAAAAATATTTGTATAACATTGTTATCCGGTAGGCGTACAATGATTTCTTTTTGTAAAATATTATAGGCCACCACTACAAAACAAAGATAGTATAAGGGTGCCGAGAGAACATTATCCCAAAGACACAACCATTGATCTTCATCTAATACCTCAGAAAAAGCATTTTTCAATAAAGACCAAGCATATATGTTACAGGAAATATCCTTAGATTGATAAAATTCATAGAGGGTATTATCAAAATATTGTAGAATATTTGTACACAAACCCAAATAATTTCGGGGTTCCAAAGGATGATATTCAAAAAATAATTGAAATTGATTTTGCATTAAAGTGCAGCATACTTCAAAAGCTGTCAGGGGATTTTGCTGAAACATTTTAACAAATGGAAATATAAGACTAGGCAAAATATCACTGTAGGCTAAAACTTTGCACCATTGGGCCAGACAAGACCAACATTTGATTAAAGCTCTTTTTAAAAAGGCATTTTTCAGTTGAAAACTTTTTGCTTGCGTAGTAACCGCTGAGGGCACAGCCATTTGTAGTAGCTCTTGATATTGTATACGATTATTTGGCAGCTGTAACAAAGAACACCAAATTATAGAACGATATTTATAGGGATAACAATGATATTCTTGTAATATTTGTTGTAAACGTTGTGGTGTTAAAAGTTTCTTAAGCTCCACTTGAAATTGTGTTTCATTTTCGATGCAGGACATTTTTATAGGTTTCTTTTGTTTAAACGCCGTCCTTAGAAGAGACATACAATTCTTTTGTGATTTTAATAGCGCCAGTAAATGACCCAAAGACCATAAACTTAATTCACCCGATATTTGTGATACAGCCAAATATTTGTTATCTAAAGAAAGTGATAAATAACGTGAGGGACCCACATCGACAATTAATTTGTAGTCCACATTTTCACAATCTAATAAAATGACCTTTTTACTACTGCTTAGCCCCACTATAAAGATGTCATTAGGTTTGGCCAAAACCGCCAATTGTATTAAAACAAAATTCTTTAAACGATAAATTCGACTTATTTCAAAAGTATAAATACTAAATATTAATAAATAATTATCCCATGTAGATAATATTAAAGAAGAACCATCATTCTTATAGGCATATGATAATACAGAACCATCTGTTAGATGTCTATTGCTAAATTTAGGCAAGGATTCGTCTTCTTTTGTTATATTTTCGAAAGAAAATTCCAGTATTTCTGATTCTGCACTTTGTTCGTTGAAATGTAATTTTTTATCTCTTAGTTTGAGAGGATAAACAATGCGTACAACTTCAAAGGTAACTCCCGACCATATATGTAAAGTGTCATTGGTAAAAGCGGTCATTATATGTTCTGAATTGGGTAGAAATGTAGCAAATTTCAAAGACATTACAACTTTATCAAAATCTAAACGATATGAACAGTTGAACGAGTCTAAATCGATAAGAAGTGCTGATTGGCCCGTTTGAACTAGAGCTAAATTTTTCGGTTCCAATGGCTGACCAGGAAATGATATTTCATTAATGGTTTCTTCTGAAATTTTACTTTGTTTTAGAAAATTAGGAATGTCTGGAAATATACAATTTTTATAAGATTTTAAAAATACATTTTGAGAGGGATGTCATGGGGGACATGTGTTTTAGATTTAAAATAAAAGAGAAAAATTATTTAAATATTTTTGATTAAAGAAGTAACATTTTTTAAACAAATTATCTCATTTTGCAGTCGTATTTTTTAAAACTTTAATGCTAACTAACTACTGTACTTACCTATATCTAGTAGCACTATTATTCCCTCTTTTGTGCCTATTACATATTGGTTATGCTCCTTCCTAGAAGCAACAGCTACACTTGGCTTAGGCACTTTTTCATTGTGTCGCCAGTAACGTTTTGTGATAAAATTGAAAACAAAAATACAACCCCTACCAATTAAACATAAACAAATTATAAAACAACACCTGCACAACAATAATTAAAACAAAACCAAAAAACATATGTATGTATTTACCTACCTTCTATCAATGGCCACCATATGGGTTCCACGCAAATCGAAACAACAAACATTTAAAACAATACGTAACATTTTATTATTTTCCTTAATTGTATGGTGCACAGTTAAAATATTACTTTAGGAAAATAAAAATGCAAACTTATTTTTATCAGTCTTATTAAATTAAAAATCATACTCGGTAACATACCCGCTATTTTGCTCCCTTAACGCAAAGGAAGACTTTTTAATTTTTACACCAATTTCACCAGCTGGATTATCTCTTTTTGAATAAGTTGTCGCTTCTAGAGCTAAATTAGCATCCTCATTACTAGCCATTATTTTATATGGCTTAAATAATGTTAAACTTATTTATTTATATGTTTTTAAGTTACTCTTCCACCTCGGATGGAATTCAATGTTAAATTTAATTATTAAATTTATTTATTGTTTACAAAAAGACCGCTTTTTCCACACTCATACATTACTACCCGCCTACACCTAACATTAGGATCATGTTGATAGTAAATGTAGACCGCTTATGTTTAAACCTGATTGCCTATAAAAATATTTTAAAAACGATGTTTAAACACCAATTTATGTTTGAATGAAGAGACAACAGTTGAAACTGAAACAATTGTTTCATTTGCCCCATCTACACGTAACAGAATATTTAAGATTTTTCTGTCAGAGAGTATCAAATTCTCTATCTCACGTATAGATTCATATATTAGTATTATAAGAGATATTATGAAATATTATAACTTGAAATATTATAACTTGTTGTTTTTGTCCAACTGTTGCCACCTTCCACAAATTCGCGTTAAGTTTGTCTTGATAGAAAATTCTCCAAAGTAGACGCTATGTTATGTAGTACAACGGACGAAGAAAACATTTTACTACGAATATAACAAATTTTAAGAAAGCGTCCATCAGCCTTTTTTATATTGCCTAAAGTCCAAATGATAAATAGATTTTTAAGATTTAAAAATTTTTTTGATATTCAAAATTAGTTGGATGATTTCAATTATCAAAAAATAAATAAGTACCCGTCAAAATTTAAATCAAAAACAGAAAATTTTGTTGATTTCTTTGAAAATTTAATATAAATATATCAAAAAGTTCATGTCCGATATAACAAATATCCCTGTTTAACGAAAGCTTTAACTGTAATTTAAGTTTCAAGTTTCTATCAAATTTAATATCAAATGTTATTCTTAAATAATTCATAAACCTAAAAAGAAATTCACACCTAAAAGAAAAATATTTAAAATTGTTTTTTCTTCAATTTAATGTAAAATTGTATTGCTAAATCAACCTAAATATTAAGAACATAACAGTTTTAAATATTTTTTGTTTTTGATTCCACAAATTCACCAATAAGAATTTTTAAATAAATTTTAGAATCTGATTTGAAATAATTTAATAACAAATGCATTAGTTAATTTGAGAAAGCTTTTGTTCTCCAATTATTTTCAAATTATTTCGAAATGTTTGACATTACTGAAAGTATTTGATTTTAAATACATAATTATAAATAAATTTTAGTTAAAACCTTCGCGTTTAAAAATGTTTTAAAAAAATATCTATTAAAGTTCTTGAGATTGAGAAAAATATTTGACTAAAGATTATTATGGTTCAGTAGTGTTTTTAACATTAAAATTTTTCATAAAATTAACAGAACCTCAATAATCTGGAGAACTCGAAAATAGCCGAATATTACTACATATGAATATCTTTTCTCTGCAATTTTTACTTATATCATTAAGGTATTTTATAAGCACGAACAAATAAATACCAAACAAAAAATAAATTAAATTTTATGTTCAAACAAAATATTTCGCGAACGTCCTACAATGTCCGTACGGACCCCTTGTGGGTCGCATACCACCATTTTAGAATCGTTGTATTATAGGATGTATTAGAATACATGTATCCTTTATTTAAGATTTAACATAATATAAACAAATTGGCTACCCTATTCTGCCGGCGTTATCTTACATATTATACCAACGTTACAGCCCGTCTAGACGTAACATAATATGTAAGATTTTTTTGTCAGAGAGGGTCAATTTCGCTCTTTGAGAGAATTATTTCACGTGTAGATTCATATATTAGTATTAAAAGATGTATTATGAGACCGTTGTGATGGGATTTCTCTACACAATCATCCTACATATATACGAAAGTTTGTTTGTGTGTGTGTGCATGTGTATTTTGGAAATTACTGAAAAACAATGTTTTTTTGTAAAATTTTTTCCTTTTAGTGTTTGTTTTACATGTTAAAAAACATTTTTGTAAAAATTGTGCTAAAAAAGTGCGAATTGCTTAAATAAAAACGACATGTTTACTCTGTGACTGATTGAAAATAATGATATCTTATAGGATTTATTAGAATAAATGTACCCCTTATTTAAGATTTAACATAATATAAACAAAATGGTTAATCTCGTCTACCAGCGTTATCTCACATATTATATCAGCGTTAATCTCAGTTGTAGACCTGGGATTAATCTCAGTTATAGACCTGGGTTAACCTAGTGTCTGCATTAGGCAAATTTTTATCAAAACAAAAGTCAAAATCATTGCGAATATATACATATATTTTGGTTGTTAGAGTTATCAAACTGCACATATAAAAAACAATAATGAATAGGCCATATTGTTGTTTTTGTGCAACTGTTGCCACCTTCCACAAATTCGTGTTAAGTTTGACGTTTGTCTTGATAAAAAAATCTGTAATGTAGACAATATGTAACATAATATGTAAGATTTTTCTGTCAGAGAGTATCTGAACTGATTATTATTTTTGATTGTTACAGCTATCAATCTGCATATATAAAAAACATTAATGAATTCGCCTGATTTCGCCTTCCATAAATTCGGGGTAATTTTGACTTTTGTCTTGTTAAAAAATTGTCTAATATAGACACTACTTTAAGGATCAGTATCTAGTTGCGAAAATATTCAAATTAAAAAAAAAACGTCAAATCGATTATTTGAAATCATCAATAAATTGTCAACATCAAAAATTAGGTTTTTATACAATGATCGAAATAAAGATAGGTTCACCATTAAAAATCAGCCTGTTTTGTTCAAAATTAATATGTATAATATTTTCAACTTCAGTGTTATGCATTAGAAAATTATAGTCAAAGTTTCTTTGAATTATTTCTTTACTAAATACAAAAATTTTGTTTTCTTGTTTTTGATTATTTATGAACTCGAAATAATGATAATATAATGCAATTTTCAAGTAAAAATCAAAAAGGAATGTGAATAAAATTATAATTTAATTATTTACCAAGATGTTACAATTAATTTTGGTAATAATTGATTTCATTAAAACTTTTTTGGCTGAAGCTGTGAGTGAGTAAATTTTTAAAATTGTTCGAGTAAAGAACCTTTTTAAAAGAAATGCGACGAACATTTTTTTTTATTTTTGAGATTTAATGTTTTTAAATAGTGGTGTAGTATATAAAATGGTTATAGATTTGTGTATCATCAAAAAACTCTTCAAATTAAGATACAATTTCACTTTTTAGTGGATCCCAAAAATAACTTCAAAAGCGAATTTGGAACATAAAACACCGAATTTTTTAATTACATCCTTAAAAGATGCTTTTTTAATGAAAATAAAATATTGGTTTTCTGTATTTTCCAGAAGGGCTCACTAAGTTAGCTAAGCGCAAATGGGTTTTACTGAACTCTGTAAAAGTGTGTCCTTTAAAAAATCATTTATGTTATTAAGAAATATTGTCTGTAGTATAACTAAACACAAATTTAGATAAAGTTGGATTTTAATTTTCTACTGCATAACACTGAATTTGATAAAAATTATATATATACCAATTTTGAAAAAAAACTTGATTTTTATTGGTGATCCCATCTTTATTTCGGTCATTATATATTAAAGCACATTTTCTATGCCTTTCTTTATGAAAAATTTGATTTATGATAAAATTTGAAATTAAGTTAAAATTTAAAATTAATAAAAATTATATTGGCTTTATTTTATAGGCCTATTATGAGAGATAGGCGTATCAGAAAGATGAATACGTATCTAATTTTATATCGCTCAAACAAAAAATAAAATATTTACCATGTTTCTGAAAAATTGTTAAAAATATAATAATTTACTTTTGAATGAATTCATCAAAAATGCATTTGGATTAATTTGCAAGAATTGATACTTAGTCCTGCTTTTTAAATATTTCTAATGTATTGATTTTGAAATTAAGTTTCATAAAAAAGAGTTCATAGTTGAATCGAATGCGATAATAGATTCTCATAAATCTTTATTATTTTAGTTTTAATTTATTTGAAGAGAAAAATATATAAAGAATGCTGAAAAAATATATCTTTTCTTAATCTATTAGAAAAAATCGTCAAATTTAGGACAAAAATCGTCAACTCGTCAATAAGCCATTTTTAGCAACCAAAATCTTAAAAATTACTATAAATTGTCAAATCTGGCAGCAGTGATCAATGTGTTTATTATACCAGTTGCAGTGAACACCTTTAAAATGTTAGTGAAATAAGAAAACTTGTATTTATTTTATTAACTTTTTTTAATTTTTATTGTTTAATATATTATTTTTGTTTGTTTACACCTATGAGATTAAGAATTCACGAATTTAAGTTTATTGTGTTTTGTTTTTTTCACTGATACCTATTTATTCATTTATGTATATAAAATATCCGCAATTCGTACAATTTTACTTTATAATGTACCAAATTATTTGTGTTAATACTTGTTTCTACTAGTAGATGTGTTGTATATAATATTTTTGTATAAATTACCACTTGATGATTCGCTTCCAAATGCCAACATTAACTAATTACCAACACCTTCTCAATTTAGAACATGCCACCATACGGAGCATCAAATTCATTCTCTTTCATGGCATATCCGAATATAGTTATATAATTAATTATGTTACTGATCAATGTCAATGAACAAGCCAACCAAGTAATCTGGAATGAAAGTTAAAATGACGTAATACAAAATACCAAAAAAAAAAAAAGTAGGAATATGAAAATAGAAAATTGTAGGAGGGGCAGACTCCATGAAAACTCAGACTTCATGAACACGAGCACTTACCACTCCACTGTGAGCCAATACTATGGGCAAAGCAAAAGCACTTAACACCATGCCAGCGGTAAGAAACAGTGCGAATTCTGTTTTAGGATTCGTCTCGGAGCCAGGACGACTAAATCTTTTGGCTATCAGTATCGGTAAGACGGATAAAATGTAAAATAGTAGCACAAAGAAGGGATAAAAAATTTTCGGTTGAGGCACAGCACAAGCCAAAATAAGGAAGGTCATACCAAGGCATGTCATAAATGCACAAATTAGTAAACTGCAAGTAAATAACAACAATTATGAATTAACAAAAAAACACTTGATATTTTTAAAATTCCACAATGTATTGTAATACAAACTTACGCTTTATTTGTCCCATAGATTAAGTGAAGATTATGAAAAGAAAATTAATATAATAATTTAGATTCATGGATTTTATTTTACTTTATTTACCTTTCAGTGCAGCCATTACTTATATATTTTTATGATAAAAAAGGTATTTGTTTTCTTTGTAAATTTTTTTCTTTGTATTAATCACCAGTTGGTACAATTTAATATTTTTTGTAATAAACAATAACAAAGTTATGGGAAAAGATAAGGGAACGTAGGAATGAAACATCAACAGAGTGTTGGATATTGATAAGACAAATGTAGATAAGTCAAACACCCGGTAATATCACGGATAGAGTATCCAAAAAACCTTCTATTTTTAGAAAACCGGTTTTCGGTTTAACCGAAAAAACTCATTTAAAAAAATCGGTTTCCCGGTTTTGGACTCTTGCAAAAATCGGTTAAACGGTTTTCAGTCATTTAATTTTTTAATAGGAAAATAGTATTTTTTATTATTATTTTTTTTTGTAATTCTTAAACAAAATCTAAATAAAATTTTGATGTGCTTAATTTCAAAATTAGAGTTTTTTATTCACGTTATAACTTTAGAAATATTATTATTTTTTAATTTGAAATTGTTGTTATTCGAATTATCTTATTTAATAAATTTCCTTTAATATTTTATTCCAAATGCCGGTATTTGAAAATATGTCTTCCAAAATAAAATAACTTCTGAAATTACATTGGTCAACACAATTCTTGTTATTGGGTATTTCTATGGCTCTGACTATAAAAAAAAAATACGTGGGAGATTGAAAACAGCTTTACTTTTAGATATGTACAGTTTTATTATTAAAAAAAAAAATTAATACATATGTTAATAAAACTTCTAACGAACACTATCAAATGATCTTTTATAAAATTTCCTTGAATGAACGACTTTAGGTACACTGGTGCCTATTCTTATAAACGCATTTGAAATTTTTGTTTTTCTTTGAGGTATATTCGTTTCTCTTAACCAAAAACAATGTTGTGTTATTACAATAACTCCCGATATAACGGTGCTTTTTTATGTATGAAATATTTGTTCCTTGTTTTTGATGTTTTCTTTAATTTAGCAATCAGAACATATTGGTGATCATTTCAGTGGAATATTCTTATAAACGCAGTTGAGAAAAATTTTTCTAAAAAGTTATTGCAAAAAAAAAAAAAAAAAAAATATATTAAAAAATTTTAACAGTTTTAGTTGTTTGTAAATTTTTGATGACAACATCTCTGTTTACTGGAAATATTTTTGTTTTAATTGGGAAATTTCATCAGCTTAAAAGATGTCCAGGAAAAATTCAAATTGAATTTTTAAAAATTGACAGTGTTTTTTTTTTTTTTTAATAATTAGACGAATCAATGCCAGACTCAATTTTGAAGTTACCTAAAATAAAGGTTCATCAACACATTATTAATAATGCTAAACTGAAAAAAAATTAATGTACATTTTAAGTGTTTTGTTATTAATTATTTTAAGTGAAGTCAATAAATAATTTAAAAAATTTAATTTGTAGCACTTTAATTAATTTTTTAGCCCCATTTTGTTATGTTGATTAAAAAAATTTATGTGCGTTTATAGGAATATGCACCAGTTTAGATCTGCCATCATATGTGAGTTCCACCTTCCTTGATAACGCTCTTCCGTTGTTCGAAGATCCTGATGAAATCTTTCACCCTGCTCCTCACTAAAATCACCCAGATTTTATGGAAATCGGTCTAAATGCGAGTGCAGGAAGTTGATTTTTATGCCCATGTTGTACCATGCCCATGTTGTTAGATGTGCTGGGTTGTACCTCTCGTGATTTTAGTTGTGGTTGTTGAGCAGAAGATAAGTTAGGACATGACCATTTACTTCGATTTCTAGGGTTAATTTTGTTTATTTTCACAACGCAGAAGTAACAGTCGTCATGATGGTTTCAAGGTTCTCGTCAAATCATGGGTATTACGAACATTATTGCATCTCTTTTTCCACTGGACCATAACCGTAGACATAAAATACATTTCTGGTATACAATATGAGGAACCCATGGCTTGTCCTGATTACACAATTTTATTTTAAAGAATTGATGTGCAGTTTTTACAAAGTCCGATATAGTTTTTCGATATTTTTCAAATATATATTCACGACAAATATAGCAAAAACAATCTGGATTAAGTACACATCATCTTCTTGACGAAGCCATCTCGAAAGCGACAACAACATATATTTTAGTATCCAATAAAAAACGAGAATCTAAGTAAAAATAGTAAATGAGTCAATTTGAGATAGAAAGAAATTACAGGAAACTAACATTTTTTTTTTTTGACCAGTGTTATAAGTGAGCACAAAAAAACTAGTGCATAAAATTCTGGTTATAAAGAATTATACCTATCTAACCATCTATTGGTATTTCTTTTATGAAAGAAAGTTTTAAATTTTAATTAATTCATATTGGTTTTAATAAAACTTGTAAGCTTTTCCTCAAATTTTTTGCTATATATTTGGCAACTTTTTTGCTTTAATGTGTGTACTTCTAAGCTTTTAGTATCCTTTAAACATTTATTGAATAAGGCTCAATACATTTTAACTGATCGGAATTTGAGGCAATTTTTTTGATGGGGCTCATTTGATACATATACAACATTATGATTAATGATGATAAATATTGTTACGTTTTTACCTTTTAAAAACGGTGGTTTATTTCCTTTATATAACCCGTATACTTTGATTGCAAATAAAAGCAGTTTAGTAGTTTAAAAGTTGTAACATTTAAAATGTACAACAACAACAGTTTAAATAGTGGCTTTGTGTTTTAATACACACACACTTAAATTACACACTTTATACAGCACACTTTAATAATGTACAAGAATATATAGCCAAGGCAGTTAATTTGTCTTTACTTAACAATCCTTCCAATTAGACCAATTATACACTGCACTGCCATCTAGATGCTTCTCGAAAGCTCTATTTCTTTCTACAATGTTCTTAACGGACAAACTAATATATTCGAATTTTAGAGCTTTCGATGTTAATGGTAGCAGTTTTAACATTTAGTGTTACCATACTTACAAACAATGGTGCAAGCTTTTTATTCAATTTTGTATTTATACAACTATGTTAAAAATTTCTACAGATATGTTAACATAAACAGAAAGGTCGAGGAGCATTGAGAAAGAAACAGAAAGGTTGAGAAGCACTGAATAGTTCGATTTAGCATTTAGCATGTTACATAAAACTTCTAATTTTTAGTCATGCAATTTTTCTTCTTTGAATTCTTTTTCTGAGCAAAATTACATAAAATGTTAAAAAAACTGGTTAATCGCCTTTAAAACACCGGTTTTGAAAAAACCGAAAACCGGTTTTCGGTTTCAGTTTAGATACTCTAATCACTGATGATATTTTGTTGGAGACAGTAGAACGATTGGAAAAATAAAAAAATTGGCTGAATATTCCTCTTTTAAGATTAAAATTCGAGGATTTTAAGTAAAAAACAGGGTCTTTTGTGAATATTTGGTAGTTGATGAAAATTTGTTTTTTGGTCAGAAACCGGATTTTTGTGAAAATTAGGTTTTTAAAAATTAAATTTCGTTTTTTTTAACGAAAATTTGGCTTTTTGGGTTTTTGGTAAAATTAGTTCTTCGATATAATATCTTTATTTTATTGTGAAAATTAGGTTTTTAAAAATTAAATGTCGTTTTTTTTTAACGAAAATATGGCCGTTTGGGTAAAAATTTGTTTTTGATATTGATATAAAAATTTAGTCTTTTGAAGAAAATTCGTTTGTTTTTTCTTGAAATTATGCTTTTTGTAAAAATTCGGGATTTTGGTGAAAATTAAGTTTTTTATATAAATTCTATTTTTTTATAAAACTATTAAAAAAAATCTATTTTACACATTTCTTTCAAATATTTTTTTATATATTTAATATGTGTATGTGATATTAAATATAATTTTTTTTTATATTCTGCAAAATATAACTGTTATAAAAACCTTTCGGAACTAAAAACAATTTAAAAGTGTCATATATTGAGTATGGTTTCAAAATAAGGTCTTAATTTTCTTAAAGTTTTCATGACTATACATATATAAATCTGTTATACTGTGGCTAATAATTTGTATTTTTATAAACAAAACTGTCATACTCGGGTACGTGATGGAAATTGATGTCGAAAACGAAACGAATTCAAATCAAAAAAATGTGTGATGTATTTATTTTTCGTTTTTTATTGATGAAAATTAAATTAAACTCACTTTTATCAGATTTTATTATAAAATTTTAAGTGTTCCATGGAAATTATTTCCTTGGTTTTCAATAAAGTTGATAAATAAAGCATTGTTCAAAAAATTATACTTAAAATCGATCGAAATTCATCACAAATTTTGAAACCATTCGATTTGAAAACGATCGTTTTCTATCACATACCTGACTATCCCTAAAAAAGCTACACAATTCTTTAATTAACAAAGTCTTTGAAAAACGTAAAATATTTAGTACAGTTTTGAAATAAACTGTTATAATTTTCGAACTCTTTAAGCAGCAACTATTACACATGTTACATAATTCTGTTATTAAAAAACAGTTGAAATTTTTAAAATATTGAGTATAATTTCGAAATAAACTGTTATAATTTTTTAACACTTTTAGTAAAAACTGCTATACTGGTACATAAACTGTTAGAGACTACTTTTATTAAGAAAACCGTTGAAAAATGTAAAATATTAAGTACAGTTTCAAAATAAACTGTTATAATTTTTAAAATTCGTATAGCAAGAACTGTTATACTGATAATAAAAGTGTAACAGAATTTATTTTATCAAACAATTAAAAAATGTATAATATTAAGTACAGTTCCGAAATAAATTGCTCTATTTTTCCAACACTTGCCCAAAGTTATACTTTAAAAAAATACAGGTAGCTCTCAAATTGCGTGGTTTAATGGGACCGGAGAAAGTAGGCGTAAATAAAAAACGCACAAAAAAAGTTCAGAATAGATACAAAATTATATTTTGGGACCATCAAATACTGGTCCCAAAACGATTTTGTGGAAATAATTCTGTAACTTCAGAACTACTGAATGTATTTGAATGAAATTTCATATGATCAATTATGAGGTATATTCCAATTGATTTGGAGAAACACAGGTTCTCCTCAGGTATGAACATTTTTTTAAAAAATCGCCAAAATTTCATTTATGATTTGATTGAAAAATATTTTACACATAGATAGTTCTTATAATTATCTACTAAAAGTATGCTTACATGTGTGGGATATCTCTTTTACTTTAAGAAATATTTAGACCTAAGTAAAATTTTGAACCATTTTTGGTCATGATTTTTTAAAGTTTTGTTTTTTTTTTTTACTTGGCGGGCTCAATTTAAGCCCTAAAATTTTTCTAAAATATTCTCTGGATTCTCTACATTAACGTAAATACATGTAAAGCATTTGGGGTAACAGTCTTCCCACTAGCCCTATCAGAATTTTGTTAATTTTATTTATTTATTTTTATTTTAATTTATTTGTGGAGCTCAAAAATGTCAAAAACGAAATTAAAAATACACCTTGATTACATACCTACATATGTTCACTAAACACACAAAGAAATATTTAATAAGCCATGCCTCTGACAACAATAGGGTAACCATTTTACTGAAAAAAGTCAATTTTTAAAATAGGTTTTCCCCGAACTGGGATTTTGGGTATTTCGAAATAAAAATTTCTTGTTTTAAGTACAACCTTTTTTACAATATACTAAATCTATTTAACTTACAACTTTATCGGGAAATGGAATCCGTAACTTTAATTTCCCTATATGTTATAAAGTAAGACGGAAGGTTTAGGATAAAGTTTTTTACAATTATTTTTGTATTTTTTTTTTCAATTATTATTGTTTATATTATTTAGGTAGTAAATCCTAGCAATGTATAATTGTTATTATTTAGCCACTTATTAAGTAGCAATGAACAATGAATGTGTTGAGTTAATTAATTAGTTTTAGTTTTTTTTTTTTTTTTTTTGTTGAACTTGGTTACCTAAAAACCTAATGAATAATTTTTTGCTCGGAAATCTTTTTATAATCTCTAGATAGTATTCTCCGTTTTCCATACATATAGTCGCGTGGAACTGACCAGATCGCGAGATATAATAGAATGCAAAATTGTCAAAAAGTATGCAAAAAAGTGTTGCCATTGCGCAATTTTCTAAATCGTTGCTAACTTCGCGTATGTCAAAAGTTATACAAAATTATTAAAAAACATGTTGAAACCGCCGTGCACTTATTTATATAGAATGCTGCAGCACACATTTACCATAAAAATGAATGAAAATGTGCAAATTTTGCTGAAGGGGGTCAAGTTTCAGTTAGTTTTTAAACGAATGTGTAAACTATTTATGCAAGTATTTGGTATCATTGAAAAGGTTATAACTTCAAAAATAATAATATATAAATAGAAAAGTATTACAACTGAATTTCTTCATTAAATTGATTAAAAAACATAAAATTTTGATGTTTAGTGTCATTTTGTAAAAAAAAAAAAAAAATAATATTTGAACTTAAAAATAAAATCTGCATAAATAAAGCTATCATTATGAAATTTTAGTATAATATAAAAAAGTTGTCTTTAAAACAAGAACATAAATATATTCCTACTTTTTTATTTCGAAATACCCAAAATCCCATTTCGGGGAAAACTTGTTTTAAAAATTGACTTCTTTCAGTAAAACGGTCACCCTGTCGTTATCAGAGGCGTGGCTAACTAGATATTCTTTGTGTGTTTAGAGAACATAACATAGTGTCTACTTTAGACAATTTTTTTTATCAAAACATGCCAATTTCAAAACCTCAGTAATATAATAAATATTGAATTAATACATAAAAAACCATTAATCTCAATTTGTCAATTGTCAAATGACTGATGAATGCAAAAAAATATTCTTCCTGATATATTAAAATCATTAACATTTAAAATCATTAATATTTAAAAATCATTAATACGTCCATTTTTAAAGGAAATAAATACGCTTCAATTACAAATATTAGTATCGTAACGAAATACTTGTATTTTGTTAACTAATCATTTTTCCTGGAATTTTAGGGATATAAGGAACTGCGTCTATAACGAACTAAATTATTCGGTCCCTTCGAGTTCGTTAAAACCGTGTTCGACTTTGGTAGTTATTTAGTACCCTATGTTATTTAATGAGAGATTTTTCGGTTTTGATATTACATTATGTTTTTCTAAATAAAAAAGCTACCAAGTTAATATGTGGTCTATGTAAGAGTTCCGCAAGTCAGCTAACGCAGTAGTGGATTAAATGCTAGTACAAAATATATATTTATTACAAATTCGAAATAAACTTTTGAACGCTTTTAGTAAAAAAACCGTTATATTGATAAGAAAAATTTTAAGTACCAAAATTATGTTTTTAATTAAAACAAAATCTCAAACAGAGCGGTTATTGAACTTCTAATGACTATGAATCAAATTAGCTTAAATAAATGAATACTTTTTTATAAATTTCTAACACCTAAAAGACCCAATATGCAAAACAACTACATATGTACATACAAAATTTAGACAAAGATTTATTTGATTTTTTTATATCTTTTTCCTTTAAAAATACACGGAAAACCAAAAATTCATTGAATTTTCCCGGGTATAATATAATGCGCATATGCGTATTAAGCACAGGTTACAAAATTCATTGATGAAAATAATATGTCCTATCCCAATAGCCAAAAAAAAAAAAAAAAACTGGCTGAAAAATTTTATTCAGTGCAGGTACACAGAGAAACACACACAGAGTTGATATGACTGAATAGAGAAAATAGTTCGGAATGAAAACTTTGTTTTTGTATTTTAATACTTTTTTTTGGCAAATTGTTGCGCCAGTGATGTTAAGATTAACACCACCCCACAAATATGTAACTACTTGTTCAGTTTTCGTTCTTCGACAAAGCTTCAGAGCTTAAAAGCGCCTGCGCTAGGAAACGAAGCTATATGGATTTACATACAAACACTGAAAAAGGGACATCGTCATTATGGTTGTACTATCTACGAACAGAAATAACTCTATCTAAAATTTTTAACAGAATGCGTTGGTGTTGTAACATTTTGCGTCACAAACACGAACCATGGTCTAAAAAATTTTCAAACTACGAAAACAGTATAACGGGAACATTGAACGACAACGTATCGAAAACGAACCTTAAAATAATTCAACCTTAAAGCACTCGAATAACTAACATTTAACAACAAAAAAAAGAACAAAAAGAAAAAATGATATGAAATAGAAAAGCTCATTTAATATTACAGTTGATAAAAAAAGAAACCACCATAAAGAGAATTTTGCCAACTAAGCATAGGATATACAAAATTTATAAACGACTTAATATAGAAAAAGTTTCAAATTTTTTATTTTTATTTTTTGGCAGACATATTGTTAATTTAAAATAAAGTTTAATTTTAAGTTAAATTAAAAAAAAATAAATGAAAAGAAAATCAATATTCTGAAATCCAGCAAAAAAAAAAAAAAAAAAATAGACTGTAAAGGTTAAAGGCTTTGAAGCACTATTGGAATAATGACCGGCCATATGTTACCCTCAAACATAAAGAAAATCTTTTAAATTATTAATAAGAACCCTAAATTGAACTTCTGGAACTTATAATTAATTATAATAAAAAGAAAATTCAATTAAATTAATTAAAAATTTTATTTGTATATAATAAACGTAAATAGTTTCGACGCAAAAATTAAACGATAACAACAATATGTTTGCAACATCAACAGCAGCAGTGGTGGTGGGTGATATCCAATTGAAAACACTTGTGGCCATTTTAATACTGTTTAATATTCTGGGTCAATGTGAAATGTCAATTTATCCAGGTAAGTTAAAAATAGACATATGCATACAATTTGTTGTTATTTGTTTGTTTATTTATATTTTTTTCCTTTTGTTTAATTTCTTGTCAACAAAAACAACTACGTTGCATTTTAACTGGAAATTGTAACTCGACAAAAACAAATTTCCTTTGTGCATTTCATCCTGTTCTATTATTCTCCCCATGAAATTGGATTTTAGTTAAGCCAGTTAATTTACACTAGAAAACAGAACTGGATAATTGAGTTTTAAAAGACTGCTAGTAATCTATTTAATCAATAAAATGCTTTGCTAAAAGTGCATTTAGATTGCCTTTTGAGTTTAGACAGAAAGTAGCCAAGCGAATTGAAAATAAATACACTGGTACATATTCCTATAAACGCATTTAAAATTTATGTTTTTCTTTGAGGTATATTCGTTTCCCTTAACCAAAAATAAAACTCGCGATATAACGCTACTTTTTTGTCAGTAATATTTGTTCCTTGTTTTTGTTGTTTTCTTTAATTTAGCAATCAGAACATATTTGTGATCATTTCAGTGGAATATTGTTATAAACGCAGACGAGAAAAATTTGTCTAACAAGTTATAGCAATATATATATATATATATATATAATGTTAAAATATTTGAAAATTAATGTTATTTTTTGAAAATATTTATTCTATTGAATTTTTTCTAAAATTCTAAAAAATAAAAATTTACCTTCATTTGTCAAATTTGTCATTCCATAACTATCAAAAATTTACTAACGAGCATACTTTTCTATCGTTTCACACAGGCCCAAAATGATATATTTTTAGCTGGATTTTATTATAATTTTCCAAAACTATAACTAAGAGACAATTGGTAATATCTGCAGCCAAAAACATAAATTTAATCACCAACTGAACTTTGGGTCAATATTTTTTGAAAAACCTTCCTTTTATTTTAACATTTCTAAAAAGGTAAAAAAATTGTCTTTACGTTGCTAACACAAGTTCGAAAACACGTTAATATCGAAGGAATTTCTAATCTCTTTTATATTTTCTAACCGATTTTAATTTCGTTTATCTTGTTTGATAGATGATTATGTCTAAATTATGATTCCTTTATACTAAATTGCAAAAAAGAGTTGATAATAGCAAAATTTTTTAAATACTTTAAAAAAGTCAAAACTTTCCCATATAAATGCATCCTACAAAATACACAAAATGCACTTGTTGCACAGTATGTTTTTAAATCAAAAAGAACAATCCTAAAGGGAGTTACAATCGAAATTCGAAAATCGGTTTTTTTTTTTTGGAGAAGTCTACTGTGATAAACATATTTTATTTTATTAAAAGAAATAATCTGGTACGGAAACGGTTACAGAATTGATTACTTCTACCATAATATGGTTTATGCATAAATTATTCCAGTGAACATAAAAAATCGTTTAAACATGATATGTTTGCCGTAAAAATGCTCAATAATATTTTTTCTCTACGTTTACATTGATTGATATCACTGATATACATATTTGTAAAATCATTTGAATAATCTTTACGTCGCGGCTATTATTACGTTCACACGCAAAATTATTGCAAATAATTGATAATAATAATAATAATAATAATAATAATAATAATAAATAAAATAATAAAATAACTTGCAAATAAATAACTCACTGTTTATACGCAAATTACATAAAGAAATATATCTCCTTATTTGCCGTGCTGGATGGGAAAAATACAACTATTATCATCGAAAATTTTATGAACATGAATTATTTGTAACTAGTTTCAGTATAGATATATATATATTAAAAAAATATATTAAAAAATTTTAACAGTTTTAGTTGTTTGTATCACTTTTCTGGACATATTTTTGTTCTAATTTCATAAATTCAATTTTTGTGATCAAATAAAATTGGAATAAAAATTAACAGTTCGGAAGGAGTTATTCGAGGCTTTCTTAAGAAAGAGCAAAAATACGGAGTGCGGAAACCAACAAAAGGTAATCAAAAATTAACAAAATGATCAAATAAAATTGGAATAAAAATTAACAGTTCGGAAGGAGTTATTCGAGGCTTTCTTAAGAAAGAGCAAAAATACGGAGTGCGGAAACCAACAAAAGGTAATCAAAAATTAACAAAATGGTAAATTAATAAAATAAAAGAAGAAGCTATCCGCAATAAATTAAATGCTACACAAATAAAAAATAAACTTGACCTTCCTCTTACTTCCAAACATGTTGCACACATTTTGGGAACAGATGGTAATATAAAATGGAAGAAACCAAAATGTAAGCCAATGTTAAAACAGCATCATAAGGAAAATCGTTTAAAATTTGCACGCAAATACATGAAATGGAGAGATGAATGGAATAAGTAATAGTTTCTGATGAAAAGAAATTCAATTTGGATGGTCCCGAGTTATATTCTTGCTATTGGCATGATTTGAGGGGGAACGAAATTCGTATGTCGAAACGCAATTTCGGTGGAGGCAATATTTTTAGCAACCAATGGTTTTAGCAGCCTTGTCTGCTACAGGAAAATCAAAACTATGGTTTATTCCAACTAAAATTAAAGTGCCATTCATAATAAATTGTTGGAAGATGCTCTACTCTCATTTATAGATGAAGAAATGGATGAATATTGTATATTACAACAGGATAACGCTGCAATCCATGTATCGAAGTCGTGAACATGGTATTCCACTATTGGACTGGTCGGCTTGCAGTCCGAATTTAAATCTAATGGATAATATGTGGGGGTACATGGCCCGTGACGTTTACGCAAGACATGCACAGAATGAAATCATATTGACAATAACGGAGTTAAAACTAAAAATTAAGCAAGCCAGGGAAGAAATTGACGGTGATGTTCTTCAAAAATTAGTTGAAAAAATTTTGAAGTTATCCAAAACAAAGGTTGATCAACACATTATTATTAATGCTAAATTGGTTCATTTAGTGCGTATATAGGAAAATGCTATAAAAAATGGCATTAAACTACTAAAATTACAATGAAAAAAATTTAATATACATTTTAAGTTTTTTGTTTCTAATTTCTTAAATGAAGTCAATTAATAATTAAAAGAATTAATTATTTTTGTTAGTTGATTAAAAAAATATATATATGTGCGTTTATAGGAATATGCACCAGTGTACGCAGCAAATGTATCAACTACACTACTTATAGCATATAGACCATACGACAAATATTTATTTAAAGCATATTGAAATTCTATTGCGATTTGTTTTAATTAAAGCTTTTTTAATTAAATAGTTGGTAAAAAAGATTATTTGTCTTGAAAACTATTTCCAACTAAGGATTATGTATTTAAAATACTATATTCTCATTTAAAGATCTTTTAAATATTTAAAAATTAGTGTACGTTTCGGCGATTTTGCCTGACTGCTAATTTTTACTAGCTCTGGGAATTTTTTGAATTTGAAGAGAAAATAAAGTATCGAACAATGGTAAAACTAGCGGGAAAACTGTTTTTCCTTTTGAATCGGCTATGGAGAATTTATATCCTTTTTTTCTTTAATATCCTGACATTATTTTATACCCTTCACCAAAGGTTCTCTTCTATTCTGTGTTTTATCTAATGTTGTAATTAAAATTCTTTTTTAGTTGTTCAGTTCACCTTCTATAGTTCATGCTCTAGCTAAGTTTCTACTTCAATTTCTAATGAATGCTGTAGACCAGATATTAGTTTAATTTCTAGTTTATTTTCTTGTTCAATTTCTAAGGTTCCTGTTATAGTTGTAATTTAGTTTCTGGTTCATATTCAAGTTTCGGTTGTAATTCGGGTTCCTGTTAATATTCTCGTTGAAGATTGGTTAATATTCTAGTTTAGGTTCTAATCTAATTCAGTTTTTAGTTTAGTTTTGGTTCAGCCCCAGCAAAAATTTGTTGGCTTTTGGTAATGACCAAATTACCTTGTAATGAGTTGTCATTACTTTTATCATTTCTTTGAGTAGTGGAATAACAAGTTACCAGTAAATAACAAGTTTACTTAGTTCTGCAATGGCCCAGTTTGCCAGAGCGACTGCGTAGTAGTTTTGTAGTAGTTGATTAACTACTTATTTGATTGTTTAAAATAAGTACTTTAGTAATGGGGATCCATGAATTCGTAGACATTACCATATAAAGGTAATGAGTTTTTCACCCGAATTATAAGTAGTTACCGCTTTTTGACAATGTAATATGTTGGCTTACCAGGAAATTATAGTTTTTGCTGGAGCGTTAACTAGAAGTTAATGTGCTCGTTCTTATTATAGTTTAGGTTATAATCTAGATGTAGGCTAAATTTCTGGTTTAGGTTTTTGTTCAATTTCTAATCCAGGTTCCTGTTGATGTTGTAGTTCAGTTGTAGCTTAGGCTTTAGGATCTAGTTCATGTTCTAGTTTATGTTCTAGTTCAGTTTTTAGTTCAAGTTTTAGTTCATGTTCTAGATCAGTTTCCTGTTCAGCTTATAGTTAAGGTTCTTGTTCATGTTATAGTTTAAGTTCTAGTTCAGGTTGTACTTCAGGTTCTAATTCAATTTGTAGTTTAGGTTCTAATTTAGTTTGTATAGTTCAGATTCCAGTTCAAGTTTTAGTTAAGATTCTATTCAGATTTTTTATAGTTTCTATTTCAGTCTTTAGCTCAGATTTTAGTTCAAGTTCCAGTTGAAGCTTTATTTCATGTTCTACTCGTACTTCAAATTCCAGTTCATATTATAGTTAAAATTCTAGTTCAGTTTAAAGTGCATCTTCTAGTTCAGGTTCTAATTCAGTTTATAGTTTAGATTTTAGATCAGCTTAGGGTTCTTGTTCAAGTTTTATTTTAGGTTCCAGTTCTTGTTCTAGTTCAATTTTTTGTTAAGTTTCAGGTTTTAGTTGAAGCTTTATTTTGTGTCTCACTTCAGTTTCTAGTTCAGGTTTCAATTTAGATTATAGCTTAAAATCTAGTTCCAGTTAGGGTTCTGTTTAGTTCAAGTTTTATTTATGGTCTAGTTGAAGTTCTAGTTCATTTTATAATTAGTTTCTAATTCACGTTCTAATTAAAGGTTTTTACTTACGATAATTTTATTAATTAATGACATAGAAATTAAATTTATTAATTTGATTAAATAAGTTTTATTAAACATTCGACTAATTTCCGCTCATTTATATTTAAAAATTTCAATTAAATTAAGCTATAAATTAAAAATATTAAAACTACATGAGATGTAGAATAAAGAATGAAACCTAAAGAATGAAAAACTAAATCATAAGATTATAAATGTCTCCTATGTAATTTATCTGTGATCCCATAAAGTATATATGAATATTCCATATTCTTTATACAATATGTATCCAAAAGGATCAAAATAAAGATTTCTTTTAACCAAATTGTTTCATAAATGTCCGAGTTATGAAAAAAATTTTAATTTTTCACCAAATTGGTCGAAATAATCAAAATCTGTGCAGAATTGGCAAAAACGTATATATATTTTTTTAATTTTAACTCTACATGTTCATTTTTATTAAATATTCGAACACTTGATCAGAATACTATCAGTATATTAAAATATATTTACTAATATTGAAGCAAATTTCCAGATATATTCCATAAGAAACCAGTAAAATTCCCATTCCTGTTAAATGCTACCATATGTAAACGTACATATGACATCGAGTCTATACTAGAGAAATTTTTATCAAGATAAACGTAAAAATTTTATCAGGATAAAAGTTTGTCTAGTGTAAACTGAATTTGTAAATATTATTGCAGCATTAAAACAAAATTGTCAGAGCCCGAGAACTGACAACTTTGCCTTGACGTTGCTTGATAAATGACGTCAATTTGATTTTTCTTGGTACTTTTTACATAGTTTATTGTGACATACGTTTTCCCCTGTAATTGATCAATATAAAAAATTATCTCTAATTCAAACAAAAATTTGACGTTTGTTTGATAAAAATTTGTCTAATATAGACTCGTCATGACATATACGAAACAACGTTTTATTTAGTATAGTTCCACATAGGAATTCTCTTATTCTTTAATTTTTTATGCAACAACCCATTTTATTTTTCCATTCATATTATGGTTTCTTCCACCTTTTAATCATTCAGTGACTGTAAAAACATGTACTTTAAAACATACACATTCATATAAAGGTGTATAAATTTGTAATAATAATAAAAAAAAAACAACTCAGAAAGATATAGCCGGTCAAACCTGATCATATGATACCCTACGCCATTGTTTATGTGCATTTAAATTCGGGAAGGATCTTATATAGGACCTGTGGCCAATTGTAAATCGCTACTTGTATTAGGTGTAATATTTTTATATGCATCATATTATGTTAATATTAGCACTTACATATATGGGATTTATGCACTTTAGGGTGATTCTCGGAAGTGGGGCTTATATGGGAGCTATTGATATTTGGCACTGTCATTTCTACATATATAAAACTTATATGTGTCAAATATTAACTTCATACTAACATTAGAATGAGATTTATGCACATTAAACTGATTTTCAGAAGATGGTAGCTATGGTCAATTAAGGGCCGATCTTTATGAAATTTGGCACAAAGATTTACAATGATATAAAATTTACTTGTGATGAATATGGTTAACACATGGTTACACATATGGCATTTATGATCTGTCTAGTGGACGGACGGACATCGATAAATCGACTCAAAAAGTGATTCTGAGTTGAAACTAAGCACAAACGTATAATACCCCAACCACCTATGTTGGTGTAGGGTATAAAAAAAAAACAGTGTATGTAATTTATTTTAAACATTTGTAAATATGAAAGTGTATAAAAGCAAGTGAGTGTATTTATAATATGTGTATACAATTCATTCCCTTTTTTAAAAATACCCAGCCGAAACCTGGCGAATAATCATCTTAAAACGAAGTTATAATGTTTTATTTAATTCTAACAACAATTCTAACAGTAAAAGCAACAAAACTAACATTACGTACATAACAAGAAAACGACTTGTTGTCGACATTTGGACGACTTCCGCTTTTAACTGTTTCCAATTTCAGAGTTTATACAAGTGTGTTTGCATTGAAATGTGTATGTGTGTTCGTGTTTGGTTTGTTGCTGGAATAGAATCACACTTATACAGTAACAAATAACAAGATATACATGAACAAAATTGTTTGAATGAGGTTCTGAAAAGGATGAGGAAAGAAGTAGGATGCCAGATTTGGTGTTGATTTTAAGCGATTGCCAATTTTAGGCAGTTTTGGTGTTAATTAAAAATACTTCAAATATTCCAAAATTTTCGAAATATTGTTTAATATTTTACTCAAATTCTGAAATGCTAATGTTAAAAGTTAAATTTAATATATTTAAAAATTTTTAAATATTTTTCGAATATTTATAAAATAATAGAAAAATATAGCTTGTTATAACATACTAATAAATGAAACATATTATTGTAAATTTTAAATAATTTGAAATTAATTTAGAGTCTTCAAAATTTTCTTTATTTAATTTAAAATTTTACAAAATACTACAATGTTTTTTTTTATACAAGCTTAATTGTTTTTACAGACATTCGAAATCGTTTTATTTTTATCTCATATAAATATCTTTACTGATATTTATATGAAATATTTCAGTTAGTTCAAAAAATATTTAAGGGTTTTTAATTTTAAAATATAAATATCGATCATGATGAAAAAATAAAAATCTTTTAAAATAGATATCAGTATGAAAATGTTTTCAAAAGATTGTTTTTTTAATCCTTTTGATTTTACTTAAAATTTTGTTTACTATTTCCTAAGAAAAATCATTAGTTCTAGAACTGGTAAAATCAGAACCACTTCAGATTCTTTAATAACATGCCTAGAACTAGTGGTGTTGCAACCAATTTTAGCACTCATGGAGACGAACCTTATTGTGATTCTAATTTGGTTTTAAATAATGTTTTTGAGAACTAATGGTTAACAACTAATTCTGTATGAGTTCTATATCACTTCTCTGAACAAATTACTAGTTCCAAAATGACTTCATTGAACTGTTAAAAAAACTTGAATAAAAAATTACAAAAATTAACAAAATTAAATTGATTTAAAATGTGGTCTTTAGGAAATGGCTCATTAGAATAAAATATAAAAAACAGGTTCTGAAACCGTTCCTTAACGCTTCTATGGAACAAGTTCTGATTAAAGATATAGTTCTAGAGCCATTCCATACTGGGTAGGTAACACTTCCACAGAACTAGTTCTGGAGGTGACAATTTCAAACAAAAATCATTAGTCGCAACGCCAAAATAGAACGAGTACAGGCTATTTTCATGCGTTCTGTAACTAATTGTATAACTAATACATTTTTTGCTGTGTTCATTTATTTAAATTTTGTATTATAGTGTGAATATATTTCAAATATTTTTTTTTTTTTTTTTATTCAATAAAACTGTGATTCTTTAGATTCTTTTATATGATGAAAAAAGTACAAAATAATTCTAAAATCTTATGATATTCAAATATTTTTCGAATATTAATAAGTCTTGCTGAAATTCTGATTTCGTGTGAGAGAGCGAGAGGAAATATGAAGGGGTACCAACTTGCTGGTACTTCGAAATTCATTTCGTTTTTAATTTTCGTACTTCAAAACAAAAACAAATCAAGGCAATTAAAGAAAGAATTGCTGAAAAAATGTGAATGTAAATGCAATTTTAAAAGAAAAAATAAATAATTTCGGCAAGAAAAATTGCTGTGTATGAATCTAGACTAAAATAATAAAAATTTAGTAAATCAACATAAATGTTACCACATTATGTTGGGATAAAAAATACATTTATTTTATTATTTAGTAATTCGAAATTAATATAGAATTTACAAAATTAACTCAAATTGTATTATGACACTTGCTTTTTTCTTATATTTTTCCTCTTATTGATAAACAGTGCATACATTGTAGTAGAAAAATTGACCGTGTTTAAAGAGAGAGTATCACTATATTTAAAAAATCTTAAGATGACGAATTATTTATCAGAGTTATTGACAAATAATCTGAAGTTGTCAGAAAAAATTTCAAAAATTTTACCTTAAAATTGACATTTCAAAATTAATTCTTAAACTGCTGCCAATTCTATAAGTTTATAGATAAATACAGCGATTTTGATTTTTAAACGAATTTTCACCAACATTTAAATATAGAAAAAATTTAAATTTTTAATTTTTTTTAAAATTTTTCCAAAATTGAAAATTGTTTTCCAAATTTAAAATTATTTAAAAAATAATTTAACATAAAAAAACAAAATTTTATCATAATTTTTATTTTTATTATTTTTTTTTTTTTTTTACAAAAAATTAAAATTTCATCATGAAATAGATTTATATAAAAAATTAAAATTAAAAAGAAAATTAATTTCATCATGAAAATAAATAAAAATAATAAAATTTTACCAAAGAAGAGATCCCGAAAAATATTCTTGTACACACGTTTTTTTAATGTAAATGTTATTTAGAAGTTTAAATAAAAATTCCATTGAAGACATGAAATTATTTAAAAATGGAAATCATCAATCATCACCAAATTAAAGACAAAAGTAAAAATATCTATTTTTTTTTTCTAAAATACCAATGAAGGAACCAGTGCTTTGCTTTGATTGAAAATATTATGAATATAATATAAATATAATAAAGAAAATGATGCGGTTCAATGACACAATATAAAGAAAACTTTACGATGAGTCAGAAAAAACAGTTAATTAAAAAGAGATAAATAGTTCATTTTAATTTTTTACATGAAATCCTACTCTTATTTTTTGTAAATGTATTATGCCAAGAAGTTTTTTTATTATATCGTTTCATTGGCTACACAAAACTTTTATTTCGTAGAGTAATTTCGGGGATATAAAAAGAAAATTTGCTTAAACGACTTTATAATTTAAATACACAAAAATCCTTTCTGTATTACTATATTAAAAAAATCTTAAGATGACGAATTATTTATCAAAGTTATTGATAAATAATCTGAAGTTGTCAAAAAAAATTTTAAAAATTTTACCTTAAAATTGACATTTCAAAATTAATTCTTAAAGTTCTGCCGCGATTTTTTTTAACGAATTTTTACCAACATTTAAATATAGAAAAAATTAAAATTTTTAATTTTTTTAAAATTTTTCCAAAATTAAAAATTGTTTTCCAAAATTAAAAATAGTTAAAAAATGATTTAACATAAAAAAACAAAATTTGATCATAAAACGGTATTTTTATCAAAATTTTTATTTTTATTATTTTTTTTTTTTACAAAAAATTAAAATTTCATCATGAAATAGATTTATATAAAAAATTAAAATTAAAAAGAAAATTAATTTCATCATAAAAATAAATAAAAATAATAAAATTTTTATCAAAGAAGAGATCCCGAAAAATATTCTTGAACAGACGTTTTTTTAATGTAAATGTTATTTAGAAGTTTAAATAAAAATTCCATTGAAAACACGAAACTATTTAAAAATGGAAATCATCAATTATCACCAAATTAAAGACAAAAGTAAAAATATCTATTTTTTTTTCTAAAATACCAATGAAGGAACCAGTGCTTTGCTTCGATTGAAAATATTATGATTGATAAAGGTCACAATGAGCAAATAAAGAAAATGATGCGGTTCAATGACACAATGTAAAGAAAACTTTGCGTTGAGTCAGAAAAAACAATTAATTAAAAAGAGATAAATAGTTCACTTTAATTTTTTACATGAAATCCTACTCTTATTTTTTGTAAATGTATTATGCCAAGAAGTTTTTTTATTATATCGTTTCATTGGCTACACAAAACTTTCATTTCGTAGAGTAATTTCCGGGATATAAAAAGAAAATTTACTTAAACGACTTTATAATTTAAATACAGAAAAATCCTTTGAATACGAATATCGATAAAATACCCGATTTATTTCAGAAAGAGTTAAAATGTAACTCTTCAATTTAATTTCGAATCATCAGATTTTGGTGGAAATATAGTTGAAATATAGCCAAATTTATCCGCTTGTTAGCCCCGAAACCTTAAAACTATTAGAATAATTTTAATCAACATAAATTTTTATGTGAAGCTATATTTTCACTCTTTTATCCATCAAAACAAATAATCGATCTTTCGTGGATGCAGAGAATGATATTAGATATATTTTATTTTTAAATTATTCTATCTGATTTTTAAACTACTCAAGAGTTTATAGTGGGTTGCGCTTCCATTACAATATCAAAAGGGGGTCGCGAAGCAAGACCTTGTATTTATGACAGCATTGTATTGGAACGAAGTCCTTCAAAAAATTAAAAATTTTTTGACCGTTTATTAATAGATCAATTTAATTTATTTCTTCCAAAAAAGTACGAATTTTTTGTGAAAGAACGCAGTTCCTAACTTATATAGAGGTGATATCTCTACCATTTATGGATCGATTTTTCAATAACAAAATTTTCGGAAGTCTTTCTTATTATTTGATGTATATATCATATACCTAACTTATCAATGGGCTTCATAAACGCCATCTCAACCGACACATGGATGGACATCATTATTTCTACTCCCCCTTGTTATAAGGTACTAGAATATATATACTACTTGGGTTTTAAACGAAAATTGTAGAAATTACAAACGAAATGACAAACTTATATATACCCTTTACACCTGTGTGGAGGGTATAATAAATTTTTTTTTTACTTTTAATTTAATTCAAAGACTAAATTTTCACAAAACAAAATATTTTTCACCAAAAATAAAATTTGAACCAAAAAAAAATTTTATATAAAAATACTAATTTTTACCAAAAAGAAAAACGATATTTTCCAAAAAAAAAAACCGATTTTCGCTGAAACCACAAATTTTGACAAAACAAATTGAATTTCACAAAATAACCGGGTTTTTATTAAAAAAAAGATCGGAAAAAATTTTTACCATCCGAGTTTTTGCAAAAAATTCATTTCTGATTTCCGAGTTTATGTCGATTCTTATAATATTTGTACAAAATTTCGATGTCGTACATGTTTTTGTTTAAGAGATATCGGCAGGAAAATATGAACTGGAGATACGACGGGCACTCATTTATTTTAGTTTTTGGCCCATAACTTTTTAGTTTTTAAACCGATTTTACTCAGGAGGAGTACCAAAAATCAAATCAATTTGACAAATTAGGCAACATATTAAAAGAAATACTAATTTTGTATAACATTTTCTAAAATTTTGGATGTTTTCAAATGTTATTTAATGTTAATTAAATATATATATTTGACATTGTAAACTGCAAATATCGTGTATTCAGTTTACGAAAACTGATTTAGGATTTAAACGTCTATTACCTAAGATATGAGATAATAATGGAAATTACTAGATTTTCAATTATTTAATACAATTCTAAACGTATGTATATCCGGTAACATTATTTAAACACACCTAAACACCCCACCCCCCTCTCCTGCCCACAAAAAATAAATATATAAAATAAATAAATGTATTTACGATATTGTATATGTGTGTTTGTAAATTTGCTGCATTCATCAGTAGTAATACTAGGCTACTCAACAAACAAGTGCCTCTTACTTAACCCTCTCCCTCCCTAACTGGGTATTCGGGGTATTTGTGGTTAAGTGATGTGTAATAAGGTGGTTGTTTTCTTTTAGAATCTAATGGCAGGGCCATTACGTGTTTTCATTTCGTTCTTTTTACGTCACAAAAACTTGTAAGGTATATAAAAATCTTTTTCGTATTTAATATATGTATGTATAAAGTAAATTTATATATTATATACTTATACCCAGCCAACATTTTCTATTGAAATTTAGTCTAAAACGTAACTACAAGTAGATCTTAAGAATCGAATATGATATCATTTTCTTGTGGACAACGAGTCACCGTTCGGGAAAAAAAGGCTTTTAGTTTTAAGATGACATTTTTAGTGTTTTTTTGGAGTGTCGAATTAGTGTTATTTAGAAGTGTAAAATAGTACAACAGGAAAGTATCGAAAAATAATCGTTTTTTTAATAATAAAAATAGATTAAATGGAAAGAAGATAGAAAACAATGTAACCGGAATATTTCTAGATTTTTAATATAGTAGAGCTAAAAACCATATCGTGCTCGTTCTCTTTTCTTTGTTCTGGAATGTAAACAGTCGCCTAATTCAAGTTTTTCAGATCATAATTCGATTCTAATGTGTTTTGTTATTGTAAATTTGCATATTTTCTACATTTGAACATCTAGATGTACCTAAAAAGGTGAATCAAAAAACTCACTTCCAATTGCTGGCGGGATATAAATATGTAAGTACATACATATATAAGTATTGCAGGACATTTTAATCCTTTAAAAAAAAGAAACATAAAAAAACTTACATTCTGGTTTACGTTTAAAACATACATAATATACATAGTATATGTATGTAAGTATATTTAGGGTATTCACTTGAATAATATTTGTTTGATTAATCGAAAAATTAAAATCAAATAACTGTTCGATTAAATTAAACCCTACAATTTCGAGTAAAAATTTATGCCGATTAATCGAAGAATTCGAGTAAAAAAATATTTTAATAAATTTGCTTTTTAACTTCTTTTAAATATGTTTGAATTTAAAATGTAAAGGATTTATTATGCCGCACAGTGTGCGATTCAAAAAATGAAATGGAAATAATTATGGAATTTCGGAACGGCCGTTCCGATTTCAGTAAAATTTCACATAGTGATAGCAGAGATGTAGGCGAGTTCAAGTTTTGAGATTGGACCATATAGAAATACAGGTGGCGGGTACACAGAGTCCCAAAGTTAGACACCTCGGGTATAAAATTTGTTAAAAACGATCCTGATTCCTTATGCCTGAACTGATTTGAAAGATTTTTATATAGGAAAATTCTGCTGGTCGATTCTGTCTTATCTTTTTTAGCTTAAGAGATGCTAGGCTTTAAAAAATTAAAATTTTTCATTTTTAGCCTGCCTTGGTGAAGTTTTTTCGCTACAGTGGGTCCAAATTTCACCAGATTTTTTTTAAGGTTGGGAAGATATGGCAAAAAAAATAAATAATCCCGTTTTTGGAAATTTTTGAAAGTTTTTTGAGAATGGCGGGATTCCTGTTTATAAATCTAAAAATTTGAATAACGCTTGAAATTAAGCATCAAAAGATCTACTCAGGTATCAAATTTTATTCAAAAATATCCATTAAGAAAAATGTTATTGCAAAATTAAACATGAATAATATGCACAAAATCCCAACTCAATACCACTTCCACATCTTTTCGCGAAAAGTCTTCAACGAATTTTTTTATTATAAATATTATTATATAATTTTTGAAAATAAGACACTATTACCTTTACCTTTCCATGTGTTAAAATTAGCGATCAAAATCAATACAAATCGTAGAAAAATTTACACATATAGTTTGCTTCTTCACGATTAGTAGGTAACGTAATGGCTTAGGTAATATTATTCACCAGTTAATCATTTATGTTAAACCTGAGATTTTCATTAACAAATATTTTGGAACAGATATTATATTTTTAGTTCAGGTACATGACAGGTAAACATTCTGCGACTTTTAGAACAGACAAAGCTTTGTAGAATCCATATTAGATCTCAGTTATAAATAGACAATCATGGAAACCTTATTGATACGCATCACTTCATTTTCAAGAAAAGGAGAATCTTATAACACACTACGTCGAAATTAATTATAAAAATAAGCTGGAAAAAGAGGAATCATCGAAGATGATCATATAAGTAGGTAAGAGGGTTTACTAAGAAGTTTGAATCAAAGTATTCTGACTGGTTGTATGAAAACATAGAACTTGTACTTTGTTCATCATCTGTTGGTGAACATTGTAAGCAATACGGAGATTTTTGTTTGAAATCTAAGAAACAGGGATTGTCTGCAACGCTTTCTATAATATCTACTGAATAAGTTTCCAACATATTTAAAGCTATGTTAAAAAAGTAAAACCAGCCGTCTTCCAACTGCATCACCAAAATGTCTTAAACAAATTGTGAAGAGCATACCTACACCAACAGCATCATCACCTTTCACGGAAGAAGAATCTATAGCCCTAATGCTACAACTGAAACTTAGCTATCAGAATTACGTAATTTTAAGAAGTGCACTACTAGGAAAAGGTGTGGACGTTTTACCATCATATGGAGCATTAAGGGAAAAAAAGAAATGCATTATACCATCTCCCATTGAAATTACCGATTGGAAAGCCAGAATTAGAGTTTCTACATTACTTGTAAATACAGCATCAAGGATTGTTTCGGAGTTTTCCACTAAGCATCTTAAGAAAATTAATGCTTATGGTCTGCAATTAATCTGCAAATTAGGATGTGATGGCTTATCATCATTTTCAGGATATAAACAAACAAGCCAAGAATCTTCGGAATATAAAGGTGTATTTATGGCATAATTGGTTCCTTTAAGAAATAGGAAATATGACAACAGCAATACCCCATCAACTAGTTTTGGAGATGTTTGGATAAATTCAACACCTGGATCAAAATACTACTGCAGACGAATATTCTTTGAGTACGCAAAATAATCAAGAAATACAACACAAGAATTAATAGATTTTACTGAAGCAGAGATTAGAAGCCTGGATCCCATTTCGACTGAAATATCGAAATATGCATTTAACATATCATTTGCTATGAAACCTACAATGATTGATGGGAAAGTCAGCAACGTCATAACAGGAACCTCCTCTAATTGGAATTGTTCTATATGTGGCGAAAAATTTTGCAAAAATTTTTAAATATATCCAAAATGCGAAAAGTCAATGAAGAATATCTCGTTTGCATGCTAGAATAAAATTTCTGGAATACTTTCTACATCTGGAATATGATTTGAAGTATAGAAGCATATCAAGAAATGAAAATAAATCTGGAAATAATAATGAGAAACTAAATAAAATGATAGCAATCGAGAAGAAAAGAAATCAAGAGGAATTTAAATAACAGACTAGACTAAACAGTGATAAACCACTCGAAGAGTCAACATCATTTTAATGGGAATAAACAGCAAGCAGCAAGTTTATTCAACAAAATTTGGCGAATATTCCTATGAAATTTCAAAAACACTTATAAAATTGTATCCTTGGAAACTGTTAACATACATAAGATGTTATACCATGGAGAAATAATAATTAAGCATAATATTTTTCCCTTAGAAGAACTTACGGAAGAGCCCCAACAATCGAGAATTCAAAATTTCAAATATGTTTAGCTCAAGAAAATTTTCTAGACTGTTGCAAAATGAAGATATTTTTAATAATAGATATGGATTACTGTGAATCAGATTATTTTACTAAATTAATCTAATTCTTATTAATTAAAAATTTATTACCGTTATAAAAAATAAATATCTGAAAATAAATTGTTTATCTTTTTAGTTATTTGTAGAGTTCATTCATATTACAGGAAAAATGTATCTGTCTAACTTTACCTGTCATGTATCTGTACTAAAAATATAGTTCTCTGTTCCAAAATATTTGTTAATGAAAGTCTCAGTTCTAACATAAATGATTAACTCGCGAATAATATTGCCTAAGCGATTACGTTACCTACTAATTGCAAAGAAGCTAACTATATGAGTAATTTTTTCTACGATTTCTATTGATTTTTATCGCTAATTTTGACACGTGGAAAGGTAAAGGTAGCCATATTTTACACCATTGTGTAGGTAATAGTGTCTTATTTTCAAAAATATATAATAATATTTATAATAAGAAAATTCGTTTAAGACTTTTAAGATGCCGAAGAGGTATTGAGTTGGGATTTTGTGCATATTATTCATGTTTAATTATGCAATAAAATTTTTCTTAATAAATATTTTTGAATAAAATTTTACACCTGAATAGATTTTTTGATGCTTACTTTCAAGCGTTATTCATATTTTTAAATTTATCAACAGGAATCCAGCAATTCTCAAAAAAACTTTCAAAAATTTCCAAAAATGGAATTTTTTACTTTTTTTGCTATATGTCTTTCCAACCGATATCGGGGAGCAAAATTTTCTATTACAAAATAAATTAAAAACATATGAGGCTATATAAAAAATATAGCTGTTTTTGATTCCAGCTTTGAGATTTGGGAAATTAGGGCGAAAATTGTTGTATATATATATATATATATATATGCATTTAACATATCATTTGATATATATATATATATATATATATGTTTAAGTTTGTGAAAAGGATAAGTATTATATTTATATGTGACATTTTATTATTATAGGAATAATAATATTAATATGGTTTAAAATCAGACTATGGTTAAAGAAAAAGAAAAAAAAAAGACTGCAAATATTTAATGGTTGTAGAAGTAATGATATATTTCATATACACAAAATTTTGTTTCTGGTAAAAATATTTAAAAACATATAATTTAAAATTCTTATGGAGTGTAACATAGAGTCTAAATTAGACAATTTTTTATCAAAACAAATGTCAAACTTAGCGCGAATTTGTGGAAGATGGCAACAGTTACACAAAAACAACAATATGGCGTATTCGTTATTATTTTTTTATATATGCAGCTTGGCAACTGTAACGACCTAAATAATAATCAGCTGTTACCTTGTATATATTCGCACTGATTTTAACGTTTGTTTTGATGAAAAATTGCCTAATGTAGACACTAGGTAAACATTAAATGACAAAATTGATTCAAAATCATTGTTATCATGAACACTGAGTTATTAAAGTTCAATTAAAATAACAATGAGTACATAAAATAATATAAACATAATAAAAAGTGATAACGCTGTAACCATGTTGTTTCTCTGCGTGTATGTTCTGAGTAATTCTGAATTCTTCGGCTTTACAATTGTTTCATTTAAAATATTGATTTTTTATTTTTTTAACATAAATAGGACTGGGTTGTTTCCTTTTTCTTTTATGTTTTTGTTTTACTATATTTCCCGTAAGAAAACATGAGTATGAATGGGAACAATGAATTTTACATAAGAAAACATTTTTTTGATTCAAACTATTTGTTCATTGAGTAAAGCTTCTTCTTTCGTAAATCAAAGTATTAGTACGTTGTTGTTGTTCTTTTTCTAAATTAACGTACAAGTTCATTGCACGAAAGTACAAGATCTTTAAATTCAACAATGTTCTCTTATTTAAAACTGTTCTCTAAATCAACGAACTAATACGTTGAATCAATGAACTGATTTACTTATTTTATTAAGTAATAAATTTAAGGAATGGTTTTAACGTACCATTCATATATGCGTTACAATTTTCATTAAATTTCAATTAATGTTTTCCTTGAAGCAAGGAATTCGTAAGTTGAATCAAAGAATTTTTGGAAAAAAATCATTGAATTTCATTTAACATACTTTTTTCAGTGAACCATGGAATATAAAGTTAGATCAAGCATTAAATGGTCGGAATGGGATAACCGTAATATACTAATAAGTTTTGCTTTAGATTTATTCAAAATAATTATTTTTTCTGAAAATGTGTAATTTTATTTGGGTAACGGTATTTTAGCGTTTTTGGTATTTTGGTTTATTTCGGTATCGGTATTTTGACGGTGACGGTAGTTTGAGCTATTTCGGTAAAGGTACTTTAGAGGTAATGGTAGTCAAGTTGAACGGGGTTTTTAGCGGTAAAGCCTTGTTCAGACCGGCGCGAAATTACGAAATTTCATGTCGAAATTACGAATGAAATCTAGAGTGTTCATACTGGCTAGATGACATTTGATGTAATTTTGTGAACAGCTGATACTTATTGTTTACATTTTAAATTGTTATAGGGGTAAATAAAGTATTTTGAAATGGAAACAAATAAGAAATAATTACTTACTAAATTGGAAATTATTAATTTGCAACAATTAAAAATGTAAAATGGATAGGTTTCATTTTGCAAAATCGCTTTAATAATTAATTCTAAGATTTGTGTTTAAATTTAAGATCAGCTGTCAATTGTTTTTTTTTTCTTTTCACGGTTGCTCACGGTTGAAACATGCAGTACATAGTTAAAAAAAAGTATTTTTCCAACCATGTACAGAGTTGCACGGAAATGGGCATCGTAATTTCAATGTAATTTCGCCGAAATTACACAAAATTATGTAATTTCGCAAGTGTCAAAATGTATGGGAAATTACGTAATTTCAACTTGATTTCGGTCGAAATCACGAAAGTACGTAATTTCGCGTCGTCTGAATGCCCTATAAGGGAAATTTAGAGGTAATGGTAGCCAGCTTTTAATCTACCCGTTTTACGTACAATGATAATAGAACATTTACAAGTTTAGTTAATAATTATCAAATTATTATGTTAACATAGATAAACAATATATTTATAAAAACACAAAAAAAAAAAAAAAAAAAAAAATAGACTCAAAATTTAATTACATATTGTTTTTGAAAAACTATTTCTGAAAGACAATTTAAGCCTTTTGTTGGGTGAAGCATTCCAAGCCCGCTATTTACATAATATTGTGAACACCAAGTATAAACGGATTAGGTTAAATTAATAAAATAAAAGCATATTATAAGCTTTTATTTTATTAATTTATACAATGCGTGTTTTAATTCCTAACAAATTGACATATTTAATTAAAATTGCAAATATAAAATAATTATTTAATATTACAAAAAACTTATACAAAATAAGAACTTTTTTCATTTGGAAATCGAGCAAATCAAATGTTGAGAAGGAACATATAAATTTGACAAGAAAATGGTTAACTTGTTTATTATTATTAAACCACATGGAAGCTGTAAATTTGTCTTAAATATTTTTAGGATGTATGTATATAAACATATGACACAAACGTAAAAGAAATACCGAGAATGGATAATGATGACAAGAAAAATAATTATGATTCACAATAGTGATTAGGCAGTGGCGGTAATACCTTTCTTGTAAATTAATTAAACCCGATTAATGTACTTATTTTTGATATTTTAAACTATTGTATTTTAATGTTTAATTGAAGTTAATTGTTAACATTATCGTTGTCGTTTCAAAAAAGAAAAAAATAAATATATACTATATATTGTATACTTAACTAAATATATCCAGCAAAAACTTGGTAATGGCATGTAGTTATGGATGTAGTTACTTTTCAATGACAATAACATACCAAATACTTTAGTATGTAATTACTTATTTATGATCATATTTTTGAAAAATGTACTTTTTATTGATTTTTTTTAATTCAATAGCAATTCAGATACATACATATTTTAAGAATGGATAAATATGTACATAAAATTTATAAATTTTTTTACATTTAAACATAAAACAAAAAACAATAAAAAATAGCTTTTAATATCCTGACATTTCATTAGTTATTTGTAACCTAAAATGTAAATTGTTCCTATTGTTTTTAGTAATAATGACTTCAGTATATGTTATTGAACTGCTTGGAAGTAATTAGTTAGTGTAATGACTTTTCTAAAATGCGTACTTGTAATAATATTAGACAAGTAGTTGAATTCAATGTCATCTCTGTGTTTAAATAATGGGTTTATTCAGCTAATGTGTAAATATTGTAGACAACCAAAGTTTTTGCTGGGTAAAAACCAATATTCAAATGTTTTACGAATTATATCAGTTTTATATTTATAAACAAGTGTTACTATTTTTTATTTTTTATTATTATTTTTTCATTCTTGATTTTTGTTTTCTGTAGCTAAAAATAGATATTACAAAAATGGTAATAATATCCTTTTTTCTTATTTTCTATTTATTTAATTTTCACCATCAAGAACGTGTGCTTTTAGGTTATGGACTTGAGTTAATTATCTCTTAACACGTAAAGGCTAATAAAAAGTGAATTTTTGTTGAATGTTTACTTTAGTTTCTATATTTTTTTTAATTTCAACATACGTAGACTTTATGTTTTTTATAAGAGGTGTTGTTTAAATACCTAGTTGGATAGTGAGAGAGGGATCCTATAAATAGTTGCTATTTAAATACGTATGGTAATAGTTATTTTTAGGCACATTAAATATTCATAAATCTATAATAATAATTTTTCGATATTTACAAAATTAATGAATACTTGAAAATGTGATTAGAAAATTACTAAAGAAATTGTATAATTGAGGACATGAAATTATTGAGGTGACGTAGATAGAAAAAATAAAATTTTGGTATCGGACTTTTTTTACATTTTTGTTAAGCATTTCTTTCTATATTTATTTCCTCAAAGAATAAAAGTCTTGTTTGCCCAAAAAAGGTAAATTTCTGCAAAAAAAAATATTTTCAACAAAAAGACGGAATTAAAAAAAAAGTATTAAAAATATCTAAGTTTTCAAAAATCCTGGTTTCATAATAGAAAACCGGTTTTCATCTGGATGAAATTTTTTTTTATCACAAAACCCAATTTTCACAAAAAGCAAAATTGGTACTAAAATCCGTATTTTCAGCAAAAATTCAAATTAAAAAAAAAAAATAAATAAATAAATTATTTTCGAATTTTTACCATAAAATTGAAAAACGAAAAATTCACATTATTCCTAAAAATCCTGGTTTTCACCAAAATCCGTTATAAAAATAAATTTTCTTTAAAATTCTCCAAAAAAATATAGTTTTCATTATACAAACGAATTTTATCTTAAACTTAAATTTATCTTAAAGCGAATTTTCGCCAAAATCCTAGTTTTTAACTATAAAGCGGAATTTTTACTAAAATATACAAAAAAAAAAAAAAAAAAACAGGTTTTAACCTAAATACCGAATTTCATCAAGATCGTAATTTTTGCGTTATAAAATCCAATTTCACCAAAAGAATGGTTTTTCACCATAACATAATTTTTACTAAAATTTATCATAAAATAGAATTTTACCAAAGATTTTACCTCTATAAAACCGATTTTACGACAAACTTCAACAATAAAATACATTTTTATTAAAAGGCATATTTTTCACCATAAACACGAATTTTCTGAATTTTCACCAAAATCTGAGTTTTTTTCACCAAATTCGCCAGAAAAACCAATTTTTAGCAAAAGATTGAAAATTGCAAAAATTTAGATTAATTTTAGAAATAAATACATACAAATTTAAACAATATTATACTGAACGGCAATGAAGTTCAGAAACTGCTTTTTATTAAAGGAACAACAAAAAAATGTTTTTTGAAAATTTTTGTACTTTTATCAAATGATGTATAAAATAATAATTTATTGGGTTTTTTGTTAAAAAAATTATACAAAATATTAAAAAAAAATCTATAGTCGGTCAAACTCGACCATATGCATACAGTGAGCCAAAAAATATCTTGTACACCAAGCACTTCCATTTTTAAGTCAGTGTATCTCTGTAACGCTTTAAGTTTTTAAGTTGAAACAAGATGTTATTAAAGCAGAAATTAATTAGCTTTCTATGAATTATGTTTAATTTGTTTAATATCTAAAAATGAGATATTATAAAATAAATCAATTTTTCGAAACAAAAAAACAAGTTGGACACTCACACTGCACAGTGGGGCAGAATCGAAATTTTTTGGAAATAAATCTGTAACTTCTGATCGGCCGGTTGGATTTTCATGAAATTTGGTATAGGCATAGTAGAGAAGTGTACAATGTTATGGTTGGAAGGGGGCACAACAATCCCCCCAGGGGCGAAGCTCAAAGTTAGGTACCTCTGACATAAACAATTTTTAATCGCTTGCAAAATTTTTGTTTCTCGTCCGATTTCAAATATTTTTATATATTGTTGTAGGCCCTGATAAGACCTATAAAAAACATGCTTACGTGCCCTATTTATCTCTTATATAATTTTGCATGTTCTTGATCCAGTTTTTTTCATATATATCCTAGTATTTCCGACCGATTTTATAAGTTTTTTTACATAACTAATTAAAGAACAAAATTATCTATTGATAAAAAAAATTTGAAGTGTATATCTTTACCGAGTCCGAAAATAAACGATTTTGAATTTGAAAATTGCAAAAAAGACGGCTTTTTGTGTTTTTTTAGCCGATACTTTATCTACACTCTTTTTTATCTAAAATAAAATTTTCTTTAGCAACATATAATAATTTTGCAATTTTTTGAAAGGTAACTTCACAGAGATGACTTTAAGATAAAAAACAAGCCTAATAACTCAATTGGTCATGGTACACACCCTCCCGAATTCAACCCATTTTATATGAAAGTTTTGATTTTAGACCATATTTTCTCAAATCACAAAGCACGAATCGACAAGCGGAATATATTTTAAGAATCTTCAATATGTTGTTAAAAGTTTTAAATCAAAATCTACGGGACTTCGGAAAAATGTGGATTCTATGGCCAAAAATGTAAAAAATCCCATTTTTGGGAATTTTGATTAGTTTATTTGGGAATTCAGGAAAACCCTACCCTTGATTGAAATTTGGTTAACGCGTTTTTATTTATATTAATAAGATCCAAATTTCCTGCAAATTTCATTAAGATATCTTTATAAACAAATATGTTATTACAATTAAAAAATTTGTATTTTCTCCAAAAACCCCAAATTGGGCCTTTTGTTTGGTTTATTTCTAAATAGCGAAATAAATTTTAAAAATATGTATTTCAAATTAAGCTTTAGCATATATAATTTCCGATCTTTTGCAAAAAGATTCAAGTCAATATCATGCCTCATTTCAGAAATATGCGCCTTTAAACTTTTATATTTCCAATTTATTGTATATATGACTATATTTTTACAAACTTGCAACTTTTGCCTTTAGCTTTGCGTGAATAATTACTTAGAAAATTATGAATATTTCTGTATACTTTTAATAGTATCTATACAAAAAATATTTTTATAAAAATAATTAATAAAAATTTTTTATTTTTAATAGCGTTGCCACATTTCCCAAATTTAAGTAAATCTTTATCCTTTTCTAAGCATTCATATATTTCTATTAATGAATTTAAAATAACAAAACAATCAAAAAATGTCTATTTTAACTTAAGACTTGAAGGACCTTTATTATCTTTTAGATATGTGTTCTTGAGCCGATTTAGCTAAAATATATGAATATAATATAAGTATGCGTCAACGTATCAATTTTGGTTGCAATCTGATTATAATTGCAGAAAAAATATCATTTTAAAATTTCTGTGTGTTTGGGAGGAAGAAGAACACGTCCAGTTCTTGATCCAATTTAGCTAAAAAAGTAGACCAAATATATGACAATGTACCAATTTTATACGCAATTTGGTTATATTTGTACGAAAAATTTCACTTTGAAAATTCAGTTTACATGGGCGGTGGGTGTGCCCTTGACCCGATTTGGTTAAAAATTTTAATTTTTCTTAATTTTGCCACGAGACATTACTGTGCCAAGTTTTATATTTGTACAATAATCCCTCTATTTTTGCCGATAGACCGGATGCCATATACCCATCTCATGTAATAAAATTTTTTTTTTAATTTCCTGTATACAAATTAATCAAGTCAATTATAACCTTGGGATTATCCCACTTTTAAACCAATTCTCTTAAAAAAGAAATAAAAAAATACATATATCATTTCTTCTTCTCACCTTTTTCAGGTCTTCGTCGCAGACCTCTTCAACAGGCACCCGCCTCCTATGAAGTCAATTCGGACTTTCTCACCCAACTAATGGAAGAAAATGCCCGCCGACGTTTACAACAACAATTCGAACAACATTTGGAATTGATCAATATGCAATTGATGCGGCAACGTCAGCGAGAAGAACGTTTGCGAGAGCGTTATCGTCAAAATCAATTGGCTGCCATGGCGGCTGAAAATGAGGAATACGAATATATGCGAAAGTTCAAGGAACAAAATGAAAACAATATAAATAGCAACAACAATTTACAACAATATGATCAATACGATAATGCAAATCCAGACTTTTCGTATAAATATCCCACGATTAATAGTTTGGAAAGTCAACGTGGTAGAATTAAGTTTGCCGTGCCACCCACCGATCCACGTTACTATGAGGTAGATGATGAAAGAAATGTTGATACAGAGGAGGGTGATAATAATGAAGACAATGCGATTAGAGTAGAGAATGATGAAGTGGGGGAGGAAGGGGAAAGTGATGTCGAGGGTGTGGAGGTAGATAAGGAAGAAGATTTAGATTCTCGTGTTCTAGAGGAATATGAAGAATATAAACCAGATGAGGAGGAAGACAATAAAGCTGAAGCTAAAACTGATGATGCTAAGAGTTCAACTATGATATTGTCACCAGCTCAAGCAGGTGTGGCGACAGCTAGTGGTGCCAGTAATACCAACTTCCATAGAATTAAACCTCAAACAGCGGCAGCTGCAGCAGCAGCTGGCTTAAATACCGTAAATGTGCAAAGTGAAGCAGCACCAGCACGTCATGATATTAATACTTTAATAGATAAGTTAAATCCCAAAATGGACCATACACAACAGCCGGACTTACATGAAGGTCACGCAATGGTGTTGAGGGAACATTTGGGTATGAAAGGAGAAATGGGCATGTATGTTGTGGCTCTAGTAGCGGGGGTCAGTGCTGCAGCTACTGTGGGGTTATTTGTTTTGGGAATAGCCTGGTACACGTAAGTTTATTCAAACTGTTTAATAAATAAAATAGAATAACTATATAAATGTATTTCTATTTAGATTCCATAATAAAAGCAAGGCCGCAGCCGATGTTGAGTACCCCGCCTATGGTGTAACGGGACCTAATAAAGATATCTCACCTTCAGGAGATCGTAAATTGGCTCAAAGTGCTCAAATGTATCATTACCAACATCAGAAACAACAAATCATTGCTATGGAAAATCGCCAAAACAATGAAGAAAACTGTGAAATGTGCTATGTGGAAAGTGATGATGATAATGAGGAGGCTGATTATACAGTATACGAATGCCCTGGTTTGGCACCGGTAGGTATTAATTTTCTAATTTTTTTCTTATTAATTTTAATTGTTTTCATTTCTTTAAAAAGACTGCTGAAATGGAGGTTAAGAATCCTTTATTCTTGGATGATACACCCGTAACACCTGCCTTGGGTAATCATCCCATAACACAGGTTTCAGCCCAACAGCCCTCTGTTAAAAAGATATTTGAGAAGACCCATAGTAATACAAATACTACTTTGCCCCCAAATACCTCTTCAGCAGCAGCAGCGTCTTCCGAGGATACTAAAAAACAAAAGAAGAGTAAGAAGTAAATATAAATTTTATTTCTAAAACCCCAATTTTTTTCCGCTAAATTCTTGTGAAAAAGAAAACAAACTGTACTATATGTCTGATTTATAAATCCTTTTAAGATTTTATAAAACTATCTAATTCTTTTTTTTCAAATACGAAATACTTTACTATAAAGGCAACAATTTGTTATTTAAAACATTTGAGTTTAACTCTTGTAAACCAAAGGAATTTAATTCCTTTATTAAATAGTCTACACAATTGCGTGAAATAAAAAAAAAAAAAACTAACACTTCAATTATAAAACATTTTATTATAAATTTTATTAGTTTTTTTTAGATTTAAGTTTAACATCTAACAAACTTCTTCCTTAACTATAAGACAAAATTCATAGCAAAAGAATTATTGTAATAATAAAATTAAAAAATTAAAACTGAACATGAAAACAATCTTAAACAAAAATAAATGTTATAAAACTATTTGAAAAAATATTTCTCCAAAATTGATTATTAAATGCGCACTACAAATAAGAAACAGTTTTATCCGAGCCTCTTGTTTTCAACTTCAAAATAAAGCTTTATTAAAAAAAAAAAAAATACAATACAAGAAAAGAAAAGATTTGCCTTCATAAAAAGTATAAAAAAAGAAATAGAAAATGTTATAAAAGATTAGGAAAATTATAAATTTTATTTAGTTTTAAAAGGGTAACTATTTATATGGTGAGTTTAAGGCAGAAATAACCCCCCTTATTTCGTAAATCGCTTCACCTCACTTTGAAAAATTTTCAATACAAATTTTTGAAAAACAAAAACAATTTAGATGAAAATTTTTTAAAAATGTTTAACACATTATTAATAAAGTAAATATCAAAAATATTCGACTTTCCAAGAGGAATGTTTGAAAGTTATCCAGATTCACTATATAAATATTTAGCCTTTATTACCTATTTCTTTTGATTAAACAAAAACTTTTTTTGATTTTTTTTTTTTAGTATTTATTTAATAATATTAAACTTAAATTATTTTTTGCAACAAATTTAAAATTATATGCATCTAGATTAGTCTGTCCCAATGTATAAAAGAGTTCCTGACTTTCCAACTAAAATTGAATATACAAATTTCATTTGTTTAAGGTTTTTGAATTTTTCTATATTAATTCCAAATACAATTTTAATATCCTATAAAAGATATTTGAAAAGCGTATTAAATTTTCTAGCAGGTCCAAACTTTTTCGAATTTTTACAAATTTTTCATAAAAAAATTTGCATTTTTAAATTCTTACTATATAATTTCTTCTAGTTCCAAAGAATATCGCATAAAAGGAAATCACATAAAAAACCCATTTGATTCAAATTGGGTTTTTATTATTAATATTTATGTAAAAAATGTTTAAAAACAATGTTATTGAAAAATTAATCAATACAAATATTTTGAAAGTACAGGATTTAATTCTCATTGCAAAATCATTGAATAATGCAGATTTTATAAAACAAAAAAAAAAATTGATTTAAAAAACTGCATAATTTCAAATTCGAATAAAAAATTTATATAAAAGACCTGCAAATTTAGCTCCTCAATATTTTTATATTATCTAGAGTCTAGACATACTTATAAAATATTGTATTCAAAATATGCGTATTTTGATTAGCTTTCAATTGTTATATAATACAATATATATATAATATTAATGTATCAAGAAAAGCTGCAAAATTGTTTAAAACTTATATTTCCCAAGAAACACACTTCTACGATATTTATACCCTATACCACCATAGATGGTTGGGGTATTATGCGTTTGTGTTGATGTTTGTAACGCATAGAAAAAGTTTTCCAACTCAGAATCATTTTTTAAATCGATCTAACGATGTCCGTCTGTCCGTCGTGCTGGCTGGCAATTTTAAAGATAATTCAGTGAAATTTGGCACGTGGGACTTTTATGATACAAGGACAAAGCCTATTGAAATTGGTTGTGATCGGTACATTATTTCACCTAGCCCCCATACAAATGTCCCCCCGGAATAGAGTTTAAACACTCAAAAATGCCTTAAAAATAAGAATATTTAAATGAAATTCGGTGTAAAGAAGTTCTGTATAAATATCAATCTCTGTATCAAATTTTATGAAGATCGGTGCACAATTGACCATAGCTGCCATGTAAACCTCTCTTCCGAAAACCACTTTAAAGAGCATAAATCCCATACGAATGTTAGCATCAAGTTAATATTCGACACAAATAAGTTTTATGTAAGTAGAAACAACAAAAGAATCGGTCCATAATTGTCCATAGCTCCCATATAAACCCACTTCCAGGAATCGCCCTAAAGTGCATAAAATCATATAAATGTTAGTATCAACGCATTATTCTGTATTCGTATATTTAATAACAAAATGTGTCAAATTCTCTGTGTTAAGTTAGAAAATCAATATAAAATTTATATAAGTATTTTAATGTCACCTCTTTTTTCAAAAAATGCTCCTTTTTCATTATAAATTAATTTCTTTTCTGTTCAAATATTTTTATTATGGAACCAATTATTAAGATAATTGTGTCGCAGTTCTTCAGTCTCCATTAACGACGCAGACCATCGACTACCATTCAAAAACGAACTAAAAGCAGTTGACATTTTTTTAATTAAAAATTTTTTTGATTTTTTTTTTTTTTTTTTTTTCCCAACTTAGACTCCATAATATTTTTATAATGATCAGACAATCCAATAAAAAGTTATTGCGTTTGGTAGATACCGTTGAAAAAAAGTTGTAAAAAATATTTTGATTGGTCCGATTTACTTCATACTGGCCTAAGCAGATTCTTAAAATAGGGCACCACTGATCTTAAAATACACTTACCTCTTAAAGTTAATGAATTCTACGCTTTAATTTTTTTCAAAATATCGGCACATTCTTCATTAATTTTCCTTCTGGAGTTAAAAAATTTTTAACATATTCTTTTTTTTTTGATCCACCATGTCAAAGGATAAATTCATAAATTTGAAATGTAATATTTCAAACTTTCATTTTAGTTGGGAACATTGACAAACTTTTATTTTTCAGTGGAATAAAATTTAGGGAACATGTCTAATAAAAGAAACCTTTATCCTTAAAGATTCTGTTAAAAATAATTTGTTACTATTTTTTACTTAAAGTGTCAAATATGTTGATTCATAGATTTTTTCATTATCAATTAAACTTTAATAATTTAATTCCTTTTTTTTTACTTTAATTTATTAATTTTTTTAATAATATTTGAATTAAAAATTTTGTTTTCATTTTTTTTCACCCGACCCATATTCACAAACAAATTTTAAACGTCTTTTAAAACAAAATTTTTATAGAAATGTTCTCTCTAAAATGTATTTTAAATTTCAAATTTGTTTGTGAATACGGGTGCTAAACTTTTATAAAAAAATAATTTTTGTAAAAATTATAATAAAAACCTATCCAATCATAATTTATATGAGTCTCTATAGATTGCTCATTTCATTTAAAAATAAAGGAATAATCCTTGAATAAATGTAACTAAAGCCAAATTTGAACTTTAATATTTTTAATCCTAAAAAAAAAAAAAAAACAAATTTCTTCTTAAGCAACTTAATTAATAAAATTATTTTTTCCAAAACTAAACACTGACTTACAAAACAACTAAACTTGTAAATTTCGTTAGCAAAATTATTAACTACTAAAAAAAAAAAAAACATTTTTATAAATTTTTTTCTATTTAAAAGCATAAAATTAAGCAAAATTAAATGTGTATAAAACAAAATATTAAATATATATATAATATATAAATTAACTTTAATCTGTACTTTATATATTCCTCCTTTGTAACACTTGAGCATTTCATTTTTTAAATGTATTTTAGATTTAGTTTTAAACCAAAAAGAAAACTTTATCATATTAATAAAAAACAAAAAAGGACAAAAACTAATTCAATTATTTTTTATAAACTACAAAAGAAAAAACATTTAAAAAGGAAAGTGATTTGAAATATTTATAAAAAGAAAAACAAAACTAAGAATTTTAAAATAATCATCTGTGTCAATTTTTAACAAGATTCAATTTCTTTTTCAAAAAAACTTTTTACCAAAAAATTATAAACAATTATTTTAAACTGTTTTTATTAAATACTAAATAAAAAAACACACACATTTTGCAAAAAAAAAAAAAAAATATTTAAAATCATTTATTTATTTGTTTATTTTTTTCTTAAATGACTGTTATAAAGAAACAAAGAAAAAAACTGTTATAAATTTATAACAATTCTTTAACTAGTAATAGAACTGACTTAAAGCTTGTTGATAAAACTAACCCATAAAAAACAACTTTCTACTTAAAATTGAATGTTAATTAAGAAAAAATTAAAAAAAAAACTTTTTAATATAAAAAAAAACTTTTTGCAAAATTTTAAAAATTTTCCCAAAAAGTATAAACAAAAAAAATTTGTTTAAATTGTAAAAACGCTCAAAGACAATATCAACAGGTGTTTTAAACCATAAACCCTTGAAAAAAGAAGAAACTTAAATAGTAGAATTTCTAAAATTAAAACAAAAAAACTGATAATCCTGAAAAGTTTAAAGAGGAAAAAAATAATGAACAAAACTCAGACTAGACAAAAAAGGTAAAACATTTATAAAATAATTGTAAATATTATTCCAGATTTCTTTTAAATCAGTTTATAAATTCTTTAATTTAATTCAATTATTTACTTATTTTTTTTTAATTATAAATTAATTAAACAAACACCTTACTTTATATACATATATTAACAAATATTATTGGTCGAAAGTTTATATATATATAAATAAAAAAAATTGTTAACAGGTATATTATAAATAAAATAATTTAATTATTTTCTTTGAAAACATAAAAAACATTAAAATAAATTTTGTTTAACAAAATATTACATTTAATATAACATATACATACATACATAACTATATTATATATATCTGTGCAGAAAATAAAACTATATATAAATATATAATAATTATTATATATCTAATTATACAAATATATAAATATGATCATAACGGTATACATATACATACATAATTGTGAAAATAAAGTATGAAAAAAAAAACATAAAAACTAAAAGTAAAAAATTATAAATTATACAAAAGGAAGAGAAAATATAAATCTACATAAACAGTATAATATAATACAAACAAAAAACTATGTTTATTTATGTATATACACACACACAATAAATTCCAAAAAATAAATATGAAATAACTAACTTAAAAAATATATAAATGTTTTTATTATTTATTGACATTTTTAGGTTTAAATGTTTTTAGTAAATGTCGTCAGATTGATTGTTGTTTTAGTTTTATATTAAAATTAGGTAAAATTTGCTATATTCATTATATTTGATTTCGTCATTCGTATTCAAATATAACGTATAATTCTGCAAAAACTAAAATATCTGGCAACATTACCATCTACTCAAGCACTATATAAAAACAACTCTGTGTTTACCCCATCATGCGAAAACAACATCAGAATACGTAAGATTTAAAAATTACAATATCCGGTGGAAACGCAATAGGGTTCATCAAACGACTTTCCAATAATTGAAAAAGTCGAAATCGACTTTTTGTTTGAAAATGTTAAGAATTCGACGTATTGCAACCAGATACCCCAAAAAAGTATAAAACAATTGGAACAAGTCGAAAATAATGGAACAAATTACTTAATTTAAAAGCGAACAATATCATTTAATTGTGGGAAATAGTAGTATCATAAAAACATATTTTTGTGTGTAACCAGCACTTTCATTGCATAAATTTTCTGTTAATTTATCAATGTATTTGATTGCATTATATATATTTAATATTTTTTAAGTTATTATAAGACAAAGAAAAAAAAAATAATCAAAAGAGGCGAAAATTTTCGAAAATATTGTATAAAATCAAAAATTGTCGGGAAAGTCAAAAATAGTAGAAAAAGTAGAAAGTCAACAATTGAAAAAAGTAAAAAAGTCGTTCAAAAATTTAAGTAACTAGTCGAAAAGTCGATTTTCTTCCAACTAATGAACCCTAAAATACAAACACAACAGTGATGTTCACTTGTTCTTACTAAAAAAACCGCTGAAAGTTTAGCAAAAATGTATAAAGTTAATTGAATTTGTATCTGCACAAAATTATACCAAATAAATTGCAAAAAACAAGCCATATATTTTTAACCTTGAGTAACGCATAAACCTGCACCGTTGAGCTCGTGCAGCTATCATTGTTTATGGTAATCATTTTTTGTTTTTTTAATTTTACTTCTTTAAAATTGTGCTAGGAACACAATTGCATCGTATGGTCGTAGAAAAGTACTACGTCGGTACGTTATCAAATTAGAACTTATACATGTTTGATGAAAAACACACAACAACCAGCGTATACACATATATATATATATATATACGTCCTACGTTCGAATAGATTTAATTTTATTTCTTACGAAAAGTACGACCATATTTGTCATTTTAAAAACAAAAGTAAGGAAAAAACAATGGAAATATTTTTAATTTAAAATTTTTAACATTTTAAAAGGAAAATAAAAAAATAAAAAAAATAAAGAAAATTACACAATTTGTTTAAAGGTTTCAATTTTCATTTCAAATAAAAAGGTACGTGTAAAACGAACGCAAATATAACTTACCTAGTCTCTACATTAGGAAAATTTTTATCGAAACAAACGTCAAAATCAGAACGAATATATACAAGGTAACCTAAGTTAAACAGCTGATTATTATTTTGGTTGTTACAGTGTCAAACTGCATGTATAAAAAAGAATAATGAATACGCCATATTGTTGTTTTTGTGCAACTGCTGTCACCTTCCACAAATTCGCGTTAAATTTATCTTGATAAAAAATTGTCTAATGTAGACACTAAGTTAAGTATGGTCGAGTAGGATTAAAGAAATTTTTATCAAGACAGACGTCAAAATCAGTGCGAATGTATATAAGGTAATCTCAGATAAACAGCTAAATATTATTTTCGGTTATTACAGCTATCAAACTGGATATATAAAACATAAATAAATTAGCCTTATTGTTTTTTTTTTTCAACTGTTGCCATCTTCCATAAATTCGCGTTAATTTACACATTTATCTTGATAAAAAGATTTTTCTGTCAGAGTGTCAAATTCCCTGAGACTATTATTTCACGTGTAGATTCAAATATTAGTATTATAGGATGTATTATGCATGGTGTTACCAGTACAAAGTGTCATTATAAGCTCAGCTGATCATTTTTGCTTTATTTTTAGTGTAAGATTGAAATGTCATTTTTTAAAGTTTGCATATATTGGTTTGTTTACGAACAAAAGTAAATTTTTTCGGTAATGAAATTTGTATTCTTAATAAAGAAATAAGTGCTGTATAGAAATATTTAATGTATTTTAATTTATAAAAACATTAAATTAAAATTCTTACAATTTTAACAATCATTGTTTACAATTTGCACGTGTTTGATGTTTCAGTTCCAGTCCTTTGTTGTAACAACGACTAATACGCGCTGCATGTCGTATAATGTAAACCTGGCCAAAGTTTTCAGTACTTGAACTAAGACAACTGATCTTGACCATGGTGAAATGTAATCGACGGCAGCTGTACATGGAATTTGACACTTCAGCGGGTAAAAGAAATAATCAGCTGATTGTATGGAGGCTAGGTGAAATAATTTAGCGATTATAACCAATTTCAATAGGCTTCGTCGTTATGCCAAATAATCATATGTACTAAATTTCATCCAGTTATATTTAAAATTGAATATCGTTAAATCGACTCAGAAAATTATAAATATTTTATTAAAAAAAGTGGAAAATATATGATTTGCACTAAAAATTGAACATTAGAAATTAAATTTCTTGTTTGTAAATAAATTAAATTGTAATATTTCATAAAAATGGTAACACTGTCTTGCTTAAATTAAGATAAAAAAAAATAGTCATGCCTGAAAGTTATCATATAAATGTTCAAGATTTTACGAAAGATGTTTAAAACAAAATTTAAAAAAGGTATGTCTGAAAAAGGTATCGTCTAAATTGAGTGTTATTTAGTGGCATCGAATACCCATAAAAATGTATTGAGTAGTCAAAACTACTCAAAATTTACGACACTAGACGACATTAAGCCGCCGCCAAATAGTTCTTGTGAAGGCAGCCGTCGCTGCCACCTACAATTTTAATTCGGCTTGGTTCTCTTATGACAATCGGTGGATTTTCCTTTTTGCTAGTGTAACGAAGAATCTGTGTGTGTTTAATAAATATAGAATTAAAATTAAATAAATTAAATCAAAAATATATATGTGTGTATTAAAATAAAGTAATAATAAAATACAAAAAATATATTAGATACATATATAAAAGTGTGAAAATGAATAAAAAAATGCGGAACAAATTCCGATTAAAACATACATACTGAAAGAATAATTTTCATTGAAAAGAAAATACATGATAGGGGTGAGTTTGCAACATCGTGTTTGGTTTATTTTTTATTTTTTTATAAATCAAATAAATAAACAAAAAGAAAAAAACAAATAACCCCGCCTCAAGCGTTCAATGTTTAAAATGTTCGATACAAAAAATTAAATATTTATTAATAGACATGAAAAGACGGCAACTAACCACGGACATGTTTAATTATCGTCCATTTTTGTTGTTTTGGAGAAAATCAACAACAACAATAATACGAAAATTAAATGTCAGAGGATGTTCTATAAATCCACATTACGAAACATTAATAACAAAAACAACATAAATGGGGTTTCACTCAAGTATAAAAATTTTTCTAAATATTCTGTGATGTTTGGGGGTGATAATAAATAATGAAGTCGTTTTGTTTTTGCAACTAGTGCAATATTTTTTTTTTTATTATTTTCAAGTGTGAACACAAGACCCAAAGTAAAGACATTGTTTGGCTACATTAAATACATTTTTATAATCCTGTGCGCTACTTTTTTTATTATATTTTACAATGATCTACATTCATGGCCATCGATAAATAAAGAATCTAATGGAAGAAAGACGTTTATGTAGAAAAATTTTATTTTATTGTACGTTAAAAATGGCAAATAAGGCAAAATAAATTTTAAATATTCTTTTATAAGTTTCCAGACAAATTCTATAGCCTGAAAAGAATTAATCCTTAGGTCAACGATTCTTTGCTGAGATTCTAAATAGTTTAATAAAATAAATTAAATCAGTGATTCAATTAATTAATTTATTAAATGATCGCAAAAAGCTTCGAAAAATGAATAATTTTAGATCTTTGATCGGTACAAAGAAGACGTATTAATTTAAATGAATAGATGATTTTAAAATTTAAATTCTTATTTTATTATCCTGCCACTCCGACAACAACCGTTACATATGTGTTTTTTAACAATTTTTCAAGAGAACAAAAATAAATTTTAATTTCTATATGAAAGTCATACAAAATTACTTTCAATAATGTTAAATAACTTGCAAAATAGTAAAACTAGTAAAGATTTTTAAAAATTTGGTCGAATAAAAAAATTTTGACAGATTACACATAACTGTTTTTGTCGGAGCTGCAACTTTATGCTTTTTATTGTGAAATTTAATGTGTTCATATTATGTATTGGAAATTGTCAATGATTCTCTTCTTCTGAGGGTTATGGAGTCAATATATGGCTTAGATCAAAAATTACTTTCTATGCATGAAATTTTATACAAAGAGTATCTTCACAAATAGTGAATTTTTCTTTATTGTATGAAATACCAAAAAAACGGACCGAATATTTTAAACATTTCTCATGATGGAAAATTATGGACTTGAGTCTGATTGCATATTATGGAAGTTTTTCGATCAATGTTCATTTCAAACAGATCAATTGTGTTCGATACAGGCTTCCCGTGATCGTTTTTAACAGTTTATAATAGATGATAATCTTTCGATCCCACGAAATACCTTTTGAAGTGGATTCTCTTGCATGGCCGAGCATTACATATGATTTTCTACGCTTTGGATTATCATAATGGATCAATTTTTTATAACCCGTAGCAATTCGATGTGACGCCGAAGCAACATTTCAAACATGCAAAACATGCCTTTTGACTTCTCTTGATTGCAGTTCGTGTGGCACCCACCCTTGTAAATTTCTGGAAATTGTTGCTTGATCTACTCCTAATGATTCTGCAATAACTTATTGCCTTTGACACGAGTCCTGATCGACCGAAGCCTCCAATTCTTCATCTTTAAACTTCTTAAGCTTGACGGAACGCTCTTTATGATGCAAATGTAAATAAATGGTATAACAATTCACGATGCCTTTTGTAAGTGGTTTCCTTCAAAAAATAATAATGAAGTAAAACTTCTCGCAAATGCTCCTTTTTTGGTAGGAAGTTCTCCATATTCAATGCTATGTTATTTACATGTCAACAGAATGGTACATACTGATTAACAAAGCTTAGTGACAGTATTTTCTCATGACATATTTGTAACAATGGACTGCTTGGAAAAAATTACTAAATGCAATCTATTGTAAAACGATGAGAATTAATGCATACATACCCAACATAAAATTATAATTAAAAAAGTATTCATTTTGAACAAGTACAATTATACAAAATCAGTACCAGTTAAAAAATACTATTTTCCAAAAATTACAATGTTTGAAAAAACGTTCATATTTTCCAAAAAGTATTAACTCCAATTTTCAAAATTCAAATTTTTCAGAAAAGTATGCACAAAATTTTTTTTTTAAATGTATATAATAACTTCTAAAATTTTAAATAAAGTACAATTTCAAAAAGTATAAATTTTCCATAAAATTGTCAATTTTCCGAAAAGATTTTTTTTAATTAAGAATTTTTGAACAAAAAATTACCAATTTTCAAGAAAAGGTTGTAATTTTCAAAACAGAAAACATTTTGCAAAAATTAAATTTTTTCAAACCAATTTTAAAAAATTGCAAATTCTCAAAAAATACGAATTTTTATAAATGTGAAAATTTTCCAAAAATAATAGTTTTTTTTTTAATAAAAAAATTAAAAATAAATTTTTTTAAAAATGATAAAATTACAGTGAAGAACATAAAGTTTATTTCATATTCATTGCCGAGTTAAACACACTATGGGATTTTTACTACAATTTTTCTCATGGTTTTTCTCCAGTGCAATTTAAATATTAAAAAGCCACTTAAAAAAAGAATATATATATATATATATATATATATATATATATATATGTATATCAGATTTCTTGTGAAAATTAAGATTAGATCCATTTTAAAGTTTTCATGCATAAAGAATGCAATTTCTTAAAATGATAATAAATTTATTTAATTTTCTTTTATATTATTTTAATTACCGAACTTGTTATCATTATTACTTCTGTTCACATATTGATGTGAATAAAAATTGTTCTAAACATAAAATTTATTATTGGGTTTTATTTCTTTCTAAATCATTTTTAATAGTGTTTAGGTCATCGTATAATTAACCATTGAGAAATAAAATGCAATAGAATTTTTCTAAACAAAGGCATGAAATTTAACTTTATTGAAAACAACAACAATTGTATTGATACATTCATATTGAACAATGAAAGGCTTTTTTGTATTCCATCGAACTTACTACATATCAGGGGTGGGAACGAAAATTGCTTGAAGGGCCAAATGTGTAAATTCACTGATTTAATCGCAATTCACTAATTTTTTTTGTACCATTTTCTAACAATATACAGACAAAAAATAAAAATGAGAATAAAATATGTACTTTATTTGTTCATTTCATGCAAACATAATAATTTCTCCAGTGTAATATTAAAGTTTTTAGATTTTTTTTATTTTCTTATAGCTTAAATCCTTGAGAATGTTTATTTAAAATCTTAATTTAAAGAACGTACATAGATTTGGGATAAATATAAAATTATCTAAAATGTGAAGATCGATTCATATAAAAAAGTATTTCTCAAGATATAATGAATAACTATCATAAAATATTATATTATATCGTATATGGATCATTTCAAAAATTTTTAACCTAGCTGAAACTGCCTTTAATCCTTAATAAGTGTTGTAGTAATACTATTTTAAACAAACGATTTACAGATTTGAATCCAAAAGACTTGAAACTAATAGAGTCCAAATTTCTAGTACCGTAGGTTTCATTTTAAAATCATATTGTTGCTCAAATTTATTTTTTCCCATTCTTTTAAACTTTTTGTTCGCGTGTTTATACTTTTTGATCGCATTCGATTTTATTTTTTTTTTTGGCAAGATCTGTGGGCCACTCAACGGAATACAAATTTTGAAATACGGATTGACGATTGTTGTAATTATGTGTATTTTGTGCTATATATTCAACGCAGTAAATAGTCTCAAAGTTTGGAGAACATAAGCGAAAATTTAAAAAAAGTCGGTTTTCTGGCTGCTTCAACCTAGTTTTTTGTCCAGGGAGCATTAAAAATAAATTTGATAAAAAATTGTATGAACTTTTTGAAAATTACGCAAAATATGCACTTTTTGTTTTTGTATTTTTATACAGCAAAATCCTATTTTTGTAAATCCTGCATACATAGATATAAGAACGGATAAATATAATTGATCGGGACCATAAATTTAAGTCAAATGTCGTTGATAGTTGAAAACGGGTCATTTTTGTCAAAATACGACAGCATGAAACTGACCATAATTGGCACAATTAGGTTCTGTTTGTAATGCTTAACGCATCAAAAAATTTCGAAAGATAAAAATTTTATGGACACAAAAAAAAAAAAATTACTTTGGCTAAAAAGGTATCACATGATAAAGTATCATAATATAAGTTCATTTTCCGCCAAATGTTTAAAAATCGGGATTTTTATTAATTTTTTTTTAAATTTTACTAAAAGGCTCTAAAATATGCCACGTTGATAGTTTTGATAATATACGTAATTTCTACATTAATTATATATAAACTTCTAGTTTGTAAAACTTTTTATATATTCAACTTAAAACAGCTATAATTTTTGCGCCCCCCGCACGAAATGATTAACGAGCAGATTCTACATGCATTCGAGTCACTTTATATTTATAAAATTAAATTTAATGTTCCATAATTTTTATTTATTTAAAATCAAAAATTGTTGATAATGGCCCGGAAGTCTCATGTCTTATTAAAATACGATATAAAAATGACTTTCGTTGCAGAAAACAGACAAAAATCACTCAAATTCCAAAAAAGGAACATATTAAGGTGAGGGCAAAAGTTAAACCTTCTAAATAAGGTCATAAAGCTATATATTAATAAAAGCCGTCCAGCATTTAATAAGATAATTATATTATTGAAACATCTGGTAGTTATGAAGTCATTTATAATATATTTGTAGGTCTTCTTAGGTACTACTATACCATGGGAAGCTAGCTTTTGAAAATTGCTTATCAATTTCGACAGATATATTCTTTCATAATTTGTTCTTCATATTATAAATAATTTTATAGCTATTTTGTCGATTTTTTGACGTAAAAATTACTTTATTCTCATTTTTGTTGATGTATATATGTGTTAATAAGGTCAAAACGTGATATAAGTGAAAGGAACGAATTTTTTTGACTTGAATTTATTACTCTTTAGACAAATAAATGTTTCTCCGAAATATTGGTGAATATTTTTACTTGCATCCCTATAAAAAATATGTTTTCCTTTCAGTAAGGATAAATTGGTTTTTCTTTGATTTTTACAAAAAACATCGTAAATTATATCGCAAACTTTAGTGCAATAATTAAATAAACAAATTCACTTTTAAACGCAACAAATTCAATCTTCTAACATTATAAAATCCAAATCTTTTCTACAAGAAAAGATATATAAATTATAAATACTTAAACGTTTTGATGAGCTGAATATTTAATAATTTTTAAAATACCAGTAATTGAAAATCACGATTATAGTTGGCAAAATATAAATCGTTATGAAAAAAAATTTATTTATAAATTTATTTATAATTTTTTTTTACAGAAATCTTAGTTTAAAAAGAGGGCCGATGATTCTGATAATTTTTTTTAACAGAATAAAATTAGTGGAAAACGCTTTTTTAATGTTTGATCATAAAATGTTCAAAAGTGTACATTTTTAATCCTTTTTACTAAAAATATTGATATGACGTATTAAAAGATCTTTTATGAATCGAAATTTATGCTAAAAATATATATCGTAACCAACTTATGAAAATTCAAAAGGTTGTTACCATAATTTTCAATTTTTTGCTTTAAAACTAATCAATTAATAAAAAAAAATTCATCGTTCACTTAAAGCAAAAATAAATAAAGCACAAAATACCCTTTAAAACAAAATTTTCTTAAAAGGAACATTTTTCGTTTATGAAGTTTCGACTTTTCTTACTTACATCTTACTGATGTCATTTTTATAATTTAGATGACGATATGGATATTTTTCATAACAATCCCAATGTTAAGAATATTTGGAAAACTATTTTTTGATTTGATTATTAATAGCTGATAACTAACTCAAGAGTGGTCTAAACGCATCGTTTCTGAGGTCATTATTTAAAATTGTCTTAAATTTTTTTATTCTAATCTCCGAGCTTTCTTATTTTTTAATGATAAGGTAAAAGTATTCAACATTAGCTGTGTCTTTTTTTTCGAAATTTATATCTGTGTCTATCACTACTTCAAATAAAACGTATCGCAACTAAATATTGGCTTAGATACATAATGTTTGTTACCATGATACAATACAAACTACGTTTACACACAGTTTTTATTTGTAAATAAAAGTGTAATGCGTTGCCGTATAATTTTTTTTATTGTAACTTACTAACTCACGAAAACAATTCCTGATTAACGACGCCAACTGCTGGGAACACAAATGCGCAGAAATGATTGAAAAAACTGCTAAAAAGGGTTAAATTGTGGTACAATCAAGACATGTTTTGTGAAAAAGCTCAAAAAGAAGCTAAAATTAAAACTATATCTCAAAATGTTTATAGCAATCTGGTAAATTAAATTACTCACTCGATCCAAAATTTTTCAGTTCTTTCAATATTTTGCAACTCAAGCAAATAAATTAAATGATTTATTTTTGTTTAAGGTAGTTTTCAAAAATTAGGTTTCCCTACAATTTGTTAAGATCTCTTAAAAAATTGGGACTAGACTTTTTATACTGTTCGAAAAAATGTTTTTAGAACTTAGTGCAAACATTAAGATTTTAAATATTATTTACATTGTCAAAATAAATTATTTAAATACTGAGCAAAATTAATATTACGCCATTAAAAAAAAAAACTTAGCCAAACAAAAGCGATCATAATATACAAGAAATGGGAAAAAGCAAAAAGGCGCTAAAAGGGCTAAACGAAAATTGTAAAAAGCGGCTAAAAAATATTTTTCCCGTTTTGGTCCACTAAAAATGGGTTAAATCTAGCCCGAAAAGGGCATGCCCATTTTTAATACTTTTTGTGTTTTCAAAAATGTGACAAATATTGTGGAAAAAAGAAAAGTTAAAAAAAAAGAAAAATTAAAAAAAAGAAAAATTAAAAAAAAGAAAATTATATATATATAGCAACGGCTGAGAGTGTACACGAAGACCGTGGAGAGTCGATTCGGCGCCGTTCGCAGCAACTCGGACTGACGTATGGAACGACTTGGCTCATTTTACGTCGATATCTTAAATTGAAAGCGTACAAAATACAGATTGTGCAACAACTGAAGCCGCTCGACCTTCCCAAGAGACATCGCTTCGCTATATGGGCTCTTGAAAAGTTCCAAGAAGGTCCGACGTTTTCCAAGCAAATTTTGTTCAGCGATTAGGCCCATTTCTGGCTCAATGGGTATGTAAACAAACAAAATTGCCGCATTTGGGACGCAGAGCAGCCTGAAGAGATTCAAGAACTGCCATTTCATCCAGAAAAAACAACGGTTTGGTGTGGTTTGTGGGCCGGTGGAATCATCGGTCCATATTTCTTTAAAAATGATGCCGGTGCGAACGTAACCGTCAATGGCGACCATTATCGTGCCACGATAACCGACTAGTTGATGCCTGAAATTGAATCTGGTGATCTCGGCGACATTTGGTTTCAGCAAGACGGCGCCACTTCCCACACATCACGCGTATCATTCGCCACCAGTCGAAATGCTCGAACGAGTCATCGATAATTGGACTCAACGGATGACCCATCTGCGACGGCAACGGCCAACAGTCTTCAAAAAATAAATGCCAAAGAATGTTCTTTTAAATGGTAATGAACATTCCCCATTAAATTTGAATTTTCTGTTTTTTTTTCTTTAGAAAAGTAGGGAACCTCGAATTGGATCACCATACACACACATACACACACATACACACACACATACACACACACATACACACACATACACACACATACACACACACACACACACACACACACACACACACACACACACACATATATATATATATATATATATATATATATATATATATATATATATATATGTATATATATGTGTGTGTGTGTTTTCTTCGTTAAAAAAGTAGGGAACCTCGAATTGGATCACCCTATATATATATATATATATATATATATATATATATATATATATATATAATGCTGGCGAGTTTCTATCTATATCCTTAACTTGGTTTCATAAGTCCAATTCAAAAGATTTATGATTTATATAAAAAAAAATTAAAGGACCCCTAAAAATATCAAAGAATCTACTACTATTTTCCGCGGAAAGTTATTAAGATAATTTATGTCAATTAAATTTATGACTTAAATATATTTTAATATTATTTTGTGTTCATCATCGAAACAAAAACACAAGATTACTAATGGTTCACCTAATAAAAAAATTGATGGATAAAGTAAAAAATAAAATTTTCAATTTATAATTTTTCTTAAAAATGTATATACAACAGACAGTTCTTCTGTTTTGAGTTAAATTTGGAAAGTGTAACAATTCTAGCTCAATTACACTTTTTTATATATGTTTATGTAATTGTTTTTAAATAAATGTTATAATGTTTTATTAATTTTCGGTATATTAATTTTTAAATAGATTGTTTATGAGGAGTAACCCAGGACCGCATAAAATTTGTTCTGCGGCCTCAAATGGTCTCAGGGGCCGCATTTGCCCATGGTTGCGATATATATTTTTGGTTTTTATTGATTTGAAGATTTTTAAATGATTAAAATGTACATTAAACTAATGCATTTTCAAATAAGGAACAAATTCAAATAAATTGAGAATTGTATCTATAGATTTAATGCACGTACACCAAAATTGAAGGAGATAAAATAAAAACAAATAGTGAAAATAATTTTAAATAAATGGATGTTTACTTTAACAACTTGCCCAGCCAAGAAAGTATTTTGTTTTACTTGTATCTATATATATTTTGTTGCTGGTGTTGATTATTTTCGGAATTTATTAAGAAAAGTATATACAAACATGATTTCCATACGTATGAAGAAAACAAAAAAAAAAAAAAAAAAATGTGTAAAATAAATTAAAAACAATAATCAAAAGCCCACTAAATAAGCAAACGAATATTTTGTATTTGATGGGGTGTTTTTAAAATACTACTCGTACTCATATAGTATATTCACAAAACTGACATTTTCAGAAAACTGGGTATCGAGTTATTCGAAAAATAATATTTTTAAAAAAAACCGGTTTCGAATACGATTTTACAAATATTTATTATTATTATTATTATTATTATTATTATTATTATTATACTAAAGAAAGTATGCTTATAATAAATGCCATTTGTAATGACAAGTGATATAAAATTAAAAAGTAATATCGCTTTTCTGCAGCTAAAGGATAATGCTCAAATTTTGTATTTTTTGAATTAAATTGTGATAATCCTTCTTCTGACCCAACTTTACCTATGTACATATTTATTGAAATTTACCTTATTCTTGTGACAAACGATAAAACTAAAATTTACTTCTTACCTGGATTCTTTGTTTGTTTTTAAAAAAAAATTATTTAAATATATTAAAAAATATAAAAAATTTCAGTTCTCAGACGTCTTGTGCTACTCAAATCTCAAATTAGAAATTAAAAAATACTCTTAAAGATTTATTAGTTCATAATGAAATGAAAAATACATTAAAGGCTTGATTCAGTACTACAAGCGAATTGTTAAAAATAAAATTTGTATGTAAACTAATCAAAGAATTTTAAATTTTCATAAAAAATTTATTTTTAAACAATTTGATACTCTTAATGCATTAGGCCATAAATAAGGTTCAATTAGCAAATATAAAAAATGGGAAGTATAGGTTAATTTAGTAAACAAAAATAAAAGAAGGAACATTTCATAAAAAAACAGTTAACCGACCTGTCGAATTATTCGAAAATGAAAATTATTTGAATCCGGTCTGTTTTCAAAAAAGGAAAAATCGGTTATCCGGTTTCGGTTTTTGAATACACTTTACTCATAATACCAGCACCTTCACTCCCACCATAACTATATTTTATTTATTATGATATGTAGAAGTGTGAAACGTGTTAAAACAATTTTCCAATATGCACATCAGTTTTTAATTCATATTCATTCATTTAAATAACAAAATACCTAATTCATCGGAACAAACCCAACAACTAGTACGTACGTATGTCTTATACCAACATCATTATGTATTATCATCACATGATTGTTGTTTAGTTGAATATATGTATATATTTTTCTCAAATATAAAGGAAAACGTTTTTATTTTCATAACGCCTACTGCTTAAAAAAAGTACAATCAACAACGACCAGATTTTTCGTTGGCATATTATATTTTATTCTCTATAGTAACACCCAGGTTCTAGTTAAATTTTGATTGATATTCTATTTGAAATACCTGGAAATATGGAAACAATATTTTCTCTTTATATTAACAACATAATATTTTTCTTTTAAACTTCTCCATCATTCTAAATTATAATAAAAATGTTTTAGCTGAAATTTAAAAGAATTGTGAACAAACATAACAGTTCAATAAATAATAATAATAATAATAATAATAATAATAATTAATTGTAATGAAAATTTTTCATATTTTTATAAAAATCAAAGAAACAATTTTTTTTAATATATACTGTACTGTGCAGAAAAAAGCAACAAAATTTGGGTAAACCTAAGAATTGTTTTATTTTTTATATTATTTACTTTACAACAAACATAGTTTTACAAAATTATATGCATATTTAAGTGTTAATAAAAACACAATCTTTTAAAAGGCTTTAACTTGGTCTATTAACAAAAACTGGAATAAAACGGTATAACCTTTATATAAAATTGTTGACAACAATAGCAACATTTAGTTTTGTTTTAAATTTTATATTCTCTATACAATTTTTTTAGTATTGATTCTAGAATAGTTTCCATTTAAATTTTTTGACTACACAACACTTTACACTGCACTCATTTGAAATCGTTATAAAAGATCTTTCATAGAGTTTTGCGTATAAAAATTAGATCGCATTATCAAAAAAGCTGAAGCAATTATGTTTCAAAAGAAAAATATCGAGTTAAACAAAACATTTCTCTATGTAATGTTTATGCTTCTTAAAAACCTATTATTTTAAAAGAATCAAAATTTTCTTGGATTTTTTAAGAAAAGCTAGAATGCAAGTACAGTCATAATTACATCTTGTTCTTATCCAAAATCATTTCTATAATTCCACGGTTTAAGATTTACTCCTTGAAATTTCATCGCGGTGCAGGACGTTACGTATCCGGTTAGAGTGGATGTAATGGAATATTGTTTTAAATTAAATAAAGTAATTTCTTTTTTTTTAATATGCTCAATTTTTAATTTTTGGTAAAAATTTGGTAAAAATCTAAAAAAAAAGATGGGTTTGCGTGAGCATAGTAATATTATTTTTACAAAAATATATACATCCATATAAAGGTTATTTTCCGCTCTATATTTTTTGCATTTTCCTGTCTTTTTAACTCTTAATAAAGCGCGACAAAAACTGAACAAAATAGATTTTTGTCAAAACATAAAAGGAAAGTTACCATTCTGCAAAAATATTCAATAGGAGATGTTATTTTATAAAATAATTTTGGTTATCTAAAAAAGTGCAAAAAATATATAAATTTTGAAAAAAGTAATTCAGAAAAGTTTCACTGATAAAAATTAAAGTAATTAAATCAAAACACGGCGAATAAGCCAAAAGTCAGCACATTAGAGATTTCCGAAGTCGTATAATCCATTAAGACTTATAAAACTATTAATATAGCAAAATCGACGGTAAAATACGTTACAATACTAATATGTTAAAAACTTTAGAAATCGACTATGGAAGCTGACCAAGATGATCAACTATCAATAATGATACATAAATTGTTAGAGGAACTCAAAACGATCATAATAAGACTGCTCCGAGTGGTCTTAAATCATTGAACATTAAAATAATCACACGTGCAATCCAAAGAGGAACAGTTAAGACCATAGTAAAATTCTACAGGTCTGCAAAAAGACATTTATTTCCAAGATAAATAAAAATCACGACTGAATTTGGGCGCAAGCACCTCCTCAGTACTCGAAATCAATGGAACATAGTCTTTTTTCTCCGACAAATCGAAGTTTCTATGAACAATTTGGATGAAATGGTATCATTCAGGCCATTTATCAATATTTGCAATCTATACTATCAGGGTGCTGGAGACGATATGTAATGGTTTTGGATGCTTTTCGGGACAAAGGCTAGGACCGGTACGTAAAATTAATGGTATAATGAATAAGAAAGTTTAAAAATAAGAAGGTGTATCGAAAAGTTCTGCAGGAAGTAATGTTTTCACATACCAGACATATTGACCCCTTGGATATTCCAACGTGATAAAGATCCAAGATAAAACTAAAAATTAATAAAAAATTGGTTAAATCAGCAAATGGTAATCGTCATCGACAAGTCCACACAGTCCCATGATCTTAAGACTATTTAAATTCTATGAAAAAAAAAATAAATAAATCAGAAGAGCGATGGGATTAAGTTCGTGAGAGGTCCACAGGGACTCTTTTGCGAAGTCCTGCATTATTGGACAGGAGTTCCAATCCTAACAATATACAAGCCTTTTTGTTTAATGTCTAATATAAGCCAAGAAGATTCGCTGAAATGGTAAAAAACAGAGGAATTGTCCCAGAATATTAAATTCAACAGTTTGTTTATTTAGTTTTGTCTAGCAAAATTTTGATTTTTGAGTTTATTTCATAATTTCATGAATTTATGTTAGAAATATGGAAAATATATTTTTCTTATTTTTTCTTATTATGTTAATTGTTGTTCAATCTTTTAATATTAACAAATATTTTTCTTCAAAATGAAGAAAATTTTGCGTTATACCCAAAATCAATTAAACTGTAATTTTTTCAGTTAGTTTTGGCTGACACTGTATATTAAGTAAGCTTTTTGGTGAGCAGTACTATTTTGCTTGGTCTGTAACTTCATGAAATGTTTTTAATGGATTTTGAGCGGATTATATATTAAATTTTAGAGATTTCAGAACCGATTTTTGTAGGCAACTCCATTGTTGCAGCACGTCGTCATATTATTTTTAATAGTTACTAAACGAAATTTTTAGCAGGTCATTTAACATACACTGAAAATGCAATTTTTTTTTAATTGTGCTTACGAAATAAATTTTTAGACCTTAAATATACAATGTTCTATATTTTTTAGTATAATATTGGATTACTTGATGCTTTTTTATTCCAAAAAAATCTTAAAATTTAGTGCATTGGGACATATCAAAAAGCATAATTTTTATTAAAAAATTTGTTGAATAAAATTAACAAAAAGAAATGAAAATAAAGGTGCATTCCGCTATTTTTACTATAAAGCTGCCCTTAACTTAAGAAAAATCCCAACAAATTTAAAATATTTGACATATTTTTAACAGTTGAAGATTTTTTTGCACACTTCTAAATATAGTCCACACAGTTCTTTTCGCGTTTTTCTAAAAAGAAACAGATTTACATCTATATAAAAATTATGTTGCAGAATACCTATAATAATTCTGATGGTATACTTTCATTTCGCGTTGGAATCATTGAAGCGATATTTAATGATTTAAAATTTGTCGCATAGTATAAATTAATAATTGTTAGCTATAAAAGGGTAGCATCTTCTTTAGTGTTTAGAAAAATATAGAAAAAAAAAAAAGTAACCTTGGATAACATAATCCCAAAAAAAAAAAACTCAATCAACAATTGTTTTTTTTTTTTTTTAACTCTTTATTTGAATAACAAAACACCACATTAGATTTACAAAATTTTATAAAAATTCCATTTCATTATAATTTATTTTTTTTGCTTCTTCATTTCGCTTCACTCGTACAATCGTTCCTGCATAGATACCAAATTGGCATTTCCCTTTAAAGTGATAAATAAACCAAGCAACTGAAAAAATTGTATTGTATTCATTTTTCTTAACATTTTTTATGTATTTCCGTAAGCGGTTTTTTGTTATTTTTTTTTAGCATTTAATGATTTAATTCTGTTGTAGTTTTTTGTTTTTATTTTAATTATTTTACTAGCGCAATTTTTTGTTGTTATTTACATATAAGTAAATTTTGCTTTGTTTATTTTTTCAAAAGCGATAATAATGGGCGTCTTAACATATGACTGACTGAATGACAGACTGACTTACTAAATAACCACATTGTGTTTAAGTATGTACAGTGTCTCACATAAATTAGTGAATTTTTATTTTTAAATAAAAAATGAGTTATTTTAAATTAGAACGTTAGGTAAATAAAAAATTAATTGTTGCAAAAAAAAAAAAAAAAAATAGTACAAAAATTCAGAAAACACGTGCACTCAGTCACTTCACGTACCCCACAAAAGTAATTTTTGTAATATATATATATATATATATATATATATATATTTGATTTTAATTAATTGGCATTAAGAATCATGTTAAGCATTACTAATTATTTTTATAAATTTGGGGATACAATTTTGGTGAAATGAAACGAAGTTTCTTTACATATACAGTAGCCCAAAAAAGTCTACATATTATCATATTTTTCATATAAACAAGAAAAATAGGCGAGTTTTTCCAACATCAACCTTCTAAGTTAAATAAATTAAATAAAAAATTGGACTAAATAACAGTAAGTAATACTTATGAACTATTATTAATGAAAATTACAATAACTTCAAAAGATGAGAAAAATTGTAAATATTTTTGTGGGGTAAATTCGATGACTTTTCGTAATATTTCTGGAATTTCTTGGAAACAAGGCAATATTTTTGATTGCAATTTTTTGCATTATTAAGCTAATCTATAATCTAAAAATTATTCTTTTAAATCATCTAATAAAATCGTTTTTATGAAATATTAAAATAATCAAATAGTTTAGTGAGACACTGTAGATTTCTATGATTCTAAATATGAAAACAGTAGCATATCGAGGACCTATATTCAAAACCTTCTATCTCAGGATTTCATGAAATTGCGTTTTTAATATTATTATATTCCTTATAATAACGCTCACCTATGATATAAATCTCAAATGAAAATTCATAATTTTTCCAATTTTATCAATGTTTTTGTATCCCTCTACCTTACAAAATAAATATTTTATTTTTATTTTTTAGTGCAAAACCCCCTATAGTAATATTTTATTTTTTGATAATTTAAATACCAATTCTAACTAATTTATACATAAATCGGTTGAATAGTTCTTTAAGTATACAATAATAAATATTCACTAGCTACCCTATGAATTGTGGAACTTGGCAAGAAAATTATTTCCACACAATCTCGAGACTTTCACTGTAATAGTTTCATATATATGCGATAATTAAGATTTATCTTGTATGAGGCCTAACACTTTTTCTAGAGCTGCCCGCCCTATTTTCATATCAGTTATGATTCTTGATAAGGAAATTATTCTTCACAATTTTAAAACTTTTACTCTAATAGTTCTTTATTTAAGCGATAAATAATTTTTACTATAATAATTATTATTTTGTTTGTATGGGGGATATCGTTTCCTCTGCTCCGATCCCGATCAAATAGTAGCCTATTTGAATTATGTTGGTTTTTTTTAAAATTACTAACTAGTTCAAAAACTTTAAAAATTATACATTAAATTAAATGTGTTTTCTACAATGCAAAACTCTCTATCTCTTTAAAATTCTCAATATTAAAACAAATTAATAAATAATAAATATTGTATTTTTTTTTTTTGAATACTTCCAAAATAAGAGAAATAAACAGTATATTTAATATTTTGAAAAGTTGTGTTATTCGAGATATAGAGGTTTTTGAATATAAGCCCTCGATATGGTAAAAAAATATATTTATAATAACTCTTTTATAAAAAATATTTTGATGTATTCATATCTTTTTCATTTCTAATTATAAATTTTGTTTTTGTTAAATCTTTCAAATATTTTACAGCAAAATTTACTGTATGTGGTTTATTGACCATTACAATTAATATGTACACTGCCTGCCACTTGAAGAAGGAATCACATTTTTGTAACTTTAATTAAGTATATCTCCTAAACTAAAGTTCAGAAAAAAAAATTTTTTTGCGCAACCAAATTTCAAAGTGTTGGCTTTAGTTTCCTGAAGAAATAAAAAATATACATATTTTGTTATACAAAAATTATGCATTTATTTAAAAACATGTATTTCTGTGGTACTATTTCGTGTGTCACTTGAATAAGGAATTCTTTTAATATTAATCGGGAAGGCTATGATTTGAATTTCTTTCAATATAAACGGTTAGAGAATTTTTAATTTGATAGTTTTTAAATAGTTTTTTTTTTTTTTTTTTTTTTTTTTTAATGGGAGGTGGTAAGTCTTATAACTCTGAAAAAGAAAAAATTCTAATTTTGAAATCTCAGAGTCAGAATCCGGTCCAAATAGCCAAAAACATTAATAGAGGAAAGACAGTTGTGTACAGTTATTTAAATAACGTGGAAAGATATGGAAAAAACATGAAAGGGAGGAAGAAAATGGCAACAACTCCAAAAGAAAGACGAAAAATTCTTAGAATTTCATCAAATTCTGCCATGTCGGTATCAAAAATACGTGAAAAAAGTGGAGACAGTGCCAGTCTAAGAACAGTTTCACCGTATTTTAAAGTCGTGCCCATACATAGTCCGACGAAAACTGCAAAAAAATCACCACTTAATGAAAAACGTAAATCACAACGTCTACAGTTTGCCAAAAATACAATGAAATGGTCCGACAAAAGGTTTAAAGTTGTATTTTCCGATGAAAAAAATTTAATATTGATGGTCCCGACGGGTATAACTATTACTTCCATGAAATAAAGAGAAATTATTTTTGAGCCGCAGACACAGCCGAGAGGAATAATGGTATGGGGTGCCATTTCGTATTATGGTACCATAGAATTGGTTCATGTATCCTATAAAATTACTGCAACGACTTACAAAAACATTCTGCAGGAAGCATTTCCAAAATTTAATGATTTTTAAAATATTCCTTATTCAAGTGACACACGAAAAAGTACCACAGAAATACATATCTTTAAATAAATGCATAATTTTAGTATAACAAAATATGTATATTTTTTATTTCTTCAAGAAACTAAAGCCAACACTTTGAAATTTGGTTGCGCCAAAAAAATTATTTTTTTCTGAACTTTAGTTTAGGAGATATACTGAATTAAAGTAAAAAAAAATGTGATTCTTTATTCAAGTGGCAGGCAGTGTATATTTTTTTATTTTAGATTAAAGAAAAAAAGCCTTCATAATGTTTCATTTACTTAGTAATATACTAGAAGGATTTAATAGAAATTTTTGTGTTTTAAATGCAAACATTTCATATTTCATTAATTTAAATGGAAGTAAGACAGTTTGTTATTATACCACTACAAAAAAAAAAAAAAAAAAAAAAAAATAAAAAAAATAAAATTAATAAAAAGAGGGAAAAATTAGTCAACTAAAAGAATATGACATCAGTTTCAAGTGAAGAAATTGTAAAATTCTTTTCATAATTTATGTATGTATATTGTATATAATTCATTATATTTGGCTGGGGCTTATGAGCACAAAGATAATTAATTGTATTTAAACAACTATATTCATGTATTTTATTGTTGTTTGATTAAAAGTTTTATTTATAAATGTTAAACTTTGAGACCGAGTTTTAATGTCTTTTACCATTTTTTTTAACGATATGTGTTATAAAAATATATCAATGTAATTTTTCTATTTCTTATATTTGAGTTTAATGTTGATTTTAAAAATATGTATTTATAAGATCTCGAGGTAAATTTTCATGTCGGTTGAGAAATTTCTATTCTTTAAATCTATAAAAAAATCCCAATAAATATCGATTCAAACCTAAGAAAATTTTTAGAAAATTTCCATTAATAAATAGCATATTTCTCAAATTGTATTTGAAGCTATAAAATATGTGTTATGAAACAAACAAGAAAATTTAGAAAGTTTTCTATAAAATTATGTTATGATTTATAAAATCTTGAAGTGATTGTAAAGTATAAAGTTAAGTTTTTTTATATTTTTATATTTATATTTTTCCTTTGATAATATTCAAATGTTGTTCACTTTTTTCATTTAAGAAAGCTTTCAATTTTTTTTAATAAAAAGTTTAAAATTTAAGGTACCTTTAGACTAGTCAAATATTTGACCAAAATGACGTAACCACTATATAAAATATTTCCTAATTTCACTTTTTTAATGGGATAATATTTTTTACTTATCACTAATCATCGTTGACATTTTATCGAATTTGTTTGACAATATTTTTGTAAAATTAGCGGTCACGTAATTTTGAGCAAATATTTGATAAATGTGAACATAGCTTTAGAAATGTTTAAAATGATGAAATCAAAATTTCCTTTTCAGCTATTGTAACAAATATAACAACCTATTATTTATGCATGTAAAATTTCAGTTTTAAAAATAGTTTAGAAAAAAATATTTTTTTAAAATATTTGAGAAACATTAGTTTGTTAATGGGACATCCATTCAGTTTTAAATTATGAAAGTATTTGCAAAAAACAATTGTTATATTAGAACTTTTTTTCTGAAAAAAGGCATAGTTTTAAATTTGAGAGTAAAGGAAATGAAAGCCTATTCTCATGGCTTGTACTTGAAATTTGAAATAGTTTTCAAATGAATAAATATTCAATTTTAAAGATTTTTACTTATTGGGATATATTTTACTACAAAATTTTGTATGTGTAGTATTTTAAACAAGGTAGAGCAAAACAAAATTGGTTTTTTGGTCAAAATTAATTTAAAATTCGTGTTTTTGGTGATTTTTTTTTTTACAATATGTATTTGTTTTTCTATGAAAATTTAAATTTTTGGTAAAACTTCGGTGTTTTTGTTGTTAAGTTTTTTCTTAAGTATTCAGTTAACAAAATTCTGTTTTTTTAATCAAAATTTTATTCGTTTTTAAATTTGTAAAAAATTAGAGTTTTTATGAAAATTTAGATTTTGGTAAAAAATCGTTTTTCTAATGAGATTTCGAGGTTTTTGGTTAAGAAAATTAAATTTTAGGTGAAAATTTAAATTTTTATGAAAATTTTAAATTTTATGAAAATTTTAAATTTTATGAAAATTTTAATTTTATGAAAAAAAAAAAAAAATATAAAATTTTTTATAAATATAGTCAATATGGGTATAAAAATTCTTTTGATAAGAACTAACCATTTGAAAATATACCAATGTGAATTAACAATTACAAGTAATTGTAATTGCAATTTTTCCAATTAAAATTACTTGCAATTGCAAAATAATAGTATTTAATTACATTTTAAATCCTTTAAAAGTAAATCATATCGAAATGCTAAGAAAATTCAATGTAAGATTTTTATTTGAAATAATTTTGTATATTTTTCAACTACAATTACAGGTTAATTGTAATTGCATATATAATAGATTACTTAATGTAATCATTACCCCCCAACTCTGGTCCACTTCCGGAAATTACCTTAAAGTGCATAAATCCCGTATAAATATTAGTATCAATCAGTGTTGCCAATTTAGCATTTTTAGTGCTAGATTTAGCACATTTGAAACTAATTTACTTATCATGAAAAAAATTAATCTAGCACCTGCCACTTTTTCTAGCACTTTTCGAATTATTTTTGACATTTTTTATAGTTTTGTACTATAAAAACTGCAGCTAAATAAATAATGGTGTTTTTAGCGATGGTAGCTAATGCGATCTTTAAAGAGTGTATTTAGCGGAATAAACTTTGTGAAAACCAATACAATTGCAAACATTTAACCTAACTGTTAAATTTTTGGGAGTTTAGTAAACTATAATTCTTTTGTTATAAGAAATAATTATGTACGTTAAAACAACTTATTAATTTTTAAATATAGTTTGCAATTTAGTTGTGAACGTAACTGAATCGATGTCGTAAATTAAAATAAAACAAAATTTTAATTAATTTCGAATCATCTTGAAAATTAAAACATTTATATGTACATAATTAAACTAACTTATTACCAAATTTAAAACATTGTTATTATATTATTTTTTAAAATATTACATGAAGAACAAATTAAAAATGATAATAATAATAATAATAATAATGATAATAATAATAATGATAATAATAATAACAATAATAATAATAATAATAATAATAATAATAATAATAATAATAATAATAATAATAATAATTAATAATATCTTTTGTGAGTATTTTGTTCCATTTTTAAAAAGTTTTTTTGAAGACTAAAAATCAGATTTTTATTTTTTGCTAAATATTAGTTTTGAGGTAAAAGTCTGTTTATTTAGTAAAAAATATTTTTATATTATTTGAATATCATTTTTACTTAGTTAAAAATTCATGAATATATTTAGTATAAACTCGATAATCCGGATTATTCAGTAATTCGGACGGCATTTTCTAATTTATTCCATACTATATAATCCAGATTGAGTAATAAAAACACACTTTTTTACTAAAATTTTATTATAACTTGGAAAATACAATAAGAATTATTAATTAATTTTTAGTTAATTTTTGTTCCCAACATTTTCCATTAAAAATTGTACTCTTTTTACTGAAGAATTTTTTTTTAGATTAACTGAAAATTGTTGAAAAACTTAAAATGTGGAATATTATTAGACCAAAAATTTGCACTTGATACCCTAAGGCTCGGTTTTATACTGTTTTCTTAGTGTATACTTAAGTGCAAACTTAGCTAAGAAAAATTTAAGTAAAAGCTCGCACTTAAGGAATATTTCGTTTTACAGTTTAAAACTTAAGCAATAGTGGCCTTCCTTGATATAGAAGGGGCAATCAAAATGTCCCTAGAAAGACTGGACATACACCATAATATCCAACATGGGTGCGTTTACTATTTACAGGGTAACAAATAGTAGGGGTATTCCGCAAGTTGTAGTTTTATCTCCACTTCTTTAGAATATCACTGTAAACTCATTACTCAGGGAACTTGATTCACTGAAGTTTAAAACTGTCGCTTACGCGGACGATGTCGCAGTGGCTGTATCTGGGAAATAACTAGGATACTATGTCTCACCGCCTGCAAACTGCTCTGGGTCTAATTAGTACATGGAGTACGTTTATAAGGAAAACATCTCCTTCAAATTGCCAGATCACTGCAGCATTATTCAAACAGAAATCTCGGCCATAAAGCGGGCGATGAACTGGTTAATGCACTATAGGGTATTCGGAGTGGATATCCAAATCTGTACAGACAGTCAAGCCTGCCGAACAATCTCGAACATCTCTGAACAAGATGGGGAGGCATTTAAACCTGGAGCTGGTTTGAGTTAGGGTACTTTAAAACACCCTGGGTAATCTTAATGAGGATGAACTAGCCAAAAATGGCTCCAAAAATGGACCAACTGGTTGGAGTATCGCTTTCGTTTTGCGGATCAATAATTCTGCGGAACTTATTGAGGATTACACAAAATAGATGGACAAATTAATCCACATGCACAACCTCGAGGCAAACATGTCCCCATTATGATGATTCTCGATCTAACTTCGTCATGGGACTACCAAGGCATCGGTTACGAATTCTGGTAGCCATCGTCAAAGGCACTGCATTGCTGGTGCGCATAGTAGAAGACTAGGATTCCCTTTTAACGACTTTTGTAGAAGTTGTCACGATGAGGAAGAGAAGAGAAAGGTAGATCATCTTTTATGCCACTGTTCTGTGACATTTGTATTATCAGATCTCCCTGATATTGACATCAGATGGATCAGTTCTTTTATACATGCGTCGAGCTGGTTCGATTCCAACGCTTTTATGGATAAGTGAATTAGTAATACATGATCCCTCAGGATTTCACAACGGAACCAAATTGGACCGAAGTGAGCTGTGATTAGACAGCTGACCACAAACAAAAAGCTTTGAGCTTTTATGTACTTAAAATAGGGTGGTCTCAACTTTCCACAAACATTTTTTTCAACTCAAAATCATAGTTATATTTATTTAGCCTAAAATGCTTTTTCTTAATTATGTTAATTTTTTATTTATTATATTTTTATTTAGGTTAGGTTTGTTAATTTTTGTTTATTTTCAATAAATATTTTTTGAAGACGTCAGACAATTTTCATGCTTAGGAAAAACTTACTGTACGTCTACACGAAAACATTTTTATTTCTTAACATTGGAAATAACATCGGTGATAATAGCGGAAAACAATTTTATTTCCAATTTTGTGTTAAGAGGTGGAGAAAACGTACATGAGAAATTTAAATTGTCTTTTTTTTTTATCGAAAATTTTAATTTATTTTTATTCTTTATTTATCTTTTTAAAACAAAATTAATTATTTTTCAGTTTTCAGTTTTCAGTTTGTTAAAAAGGGCAAAATTGTAAAAGAGAACAATAAATTTGACAGCTTATGTTAAACGTTATTGCTCAGCTTTATGTTCAAACATTTATTGCGAAATAGATTGCGCAATCGATTTTTTATTGGTTCACATGTAACATTTTAAAGAGAATAGAATTTGACAATTTGCAACATAAAAATGTCATAAAAATGTACAATTTCGCCATTAAGTAAGCAGTACAAGACCAGGTCTAAGTATTTCACATATTGAATAAATGATATATTTTAATAGGTCTTTTTTTTAACAAAAGTGCATAAGAAAAAGCCTCGATTATCCAGATTATCCAGCTTATATTGTATGTGGTTTTTAATGATAAATGAGGTTTTGAAAATCAAAATGTTAGGCCATGTGTTATTTGGAATAACATATAACACTATAATTCAGATAACACATATTTGAATAATGATAAAATTAGAATTTTGAAAAATCTCATAAATTTTGTTAAACTTGAATTTTATTACTTTTTAATTTTTAAAGAATCTATTTCATAATATGTTTTTATTATTTTCTTTAATGTTTTTTTTTTAGCTTTAAACCTGAAAATAAATAATATATATCTTTTTTTACATATACATATAAACAATTTTTGTTCTTAGTACTTTTTTCTATCATCTTTTTTTATTTTTAGCCCTTTCTTGTATTTTTCTTTGAAAATTCCAGCACTTTTTCCCACTTAGGTTTTGGCAACACTGGAATCAATATACATACATACTTGCACTTATTATAAGTCCTATATAAGATACCCATAAAATCAATAGTTTTTTGTAGGATTTTTTTTGTTAAAATTGTGTCATTAAAAAAAATTTTTAATTGAAATTTGTTTATTTATTATTATTATTATTATTATTATTATTATTATTATTATTATTATTATTATTATTATTTTTGAAAATTCGGGCTTTTTGGTGAGAAACCGGTTTCTGATAAAAACGATTTTTTTGCAACAGTTTAATTGCTTTCGATGAAAATTATTATTAATGTTTTGAAAAAATAAAATTAAATAAAAAATTAAAATCGATATCTTTTATCAAAAGAAATTAAAATTCGATGCATGAATGTAATAATGCTCAATATGCGATAATGTTTTTTACAGGAATATATCGAATACCCTTATTTTTAATCCTCATATTAATGATATGAAAATTTCGTTCTCCAATATCTGGAATTTATTGTCGTATAATTTCATTTCGATACCATTAATATTGTATAAGATTGAATAAATACATTGACTACTCGTATTATATAAAAAATATATTGTGAGGAGGCTTCTAAATCAACATATTCAAAATTAGAATTTCGTCTGGCTAATTGCCAAAACATAGATTTCATTACCACTAAAACACCTCATTCCTGAAATGTGGAGAGGGAATTTGTAAACAGTCTGTAACGGACCATAATAATTTAGGTTTAAATATTCATGTTTGAATATTTCTGTACTGCATATCTTCCAACAAGGGAGCACACAACGGAGTATCGTAGTTGACCACTGAACGATTTGAGCTTTTTAAGTATAGTTTACAAGGTTTCATACAAGCATCTTGAGGTCCTTGTTTCTACTTAATAACCTGTACGTGATTGCTGTGGCATGAACTGAGGTGGTAAAAAGGATGGAAAAGGTGATCATCAGTATCTTTACTGTCGAAATTTGTATTTCAGTTTTCTGCATATGGCCTATAATTCTTGCGGAAGGAAGTACGTCGATGTTGGATAGATAAAACTTAAAAACAAGTGACGCCGTTTTGATATCTTGTCCCTAAAACTCTATGAACGACTGCCGGTTGAGCATTGCAAACTACAGAATGTTTGGAAAAGTGTGGCGTGGCTGACAGTGTAAAAGTCGTCGAACAGTCAAGCGTTACAAAGATCATTCTTTCACAAGCTCTCTGCTGGTATAAGCCCTGTAAGGTCCGAGTGGTTATTACGATTGTGCTGTACATTTTCTGTAATCCTTGCTGAGCCGCTAGATGTTGGCGGTTCAGCTGGAAGATGAGCTTCGAAAGTTTTGATATCGAGGAAAAATGGATAAGGGCCTGTAGGATAATCCTTCACTCTCATTTCTTATAGCTTTTAGAATGGAGATCATTCCACCTTTTTTGGTGGCATAATAAAACTGATTATATCCAAACATTTTCATACCCTTTTGCAATCACGCGCATTATAAGTGGTTATCAACTGGATATCAAGTACCATTTACTTCTGACAGCTAAAAATATGAATAATATGTTTTCAGAAAGTTATTCCAGAAAATATATTTAGAAAGATGTTTACCAATATCGGTACCATATGCAAAGCTTCATAGTTTTTTGGGAGATGTGTCTTCTGCTCCTCACAAAATTAATTTATCTCATACATTAATTTTTCAATATTACACACTGTGACATGGAATTTATTGTTGTTCACAGCCTCCTCCTTCTCCTCTCATAAATAGTAATCTACAATGTAGAAACAACGTGTGTATATAAATTGTGCCTGGTGGTTGATCTTAAATTAATGTGTAATTAGCGAAGGTTACAGAGGCCATAATGTTTCACCGATAAAAATCATACAACGTTTCTTTTAAAAACAAACTGAACACGTAATACAAATAATTTCTTTCATTTCAACTAAACTAAACTAATTAGAATTATAAAAATTCTGGGATGCTATTATTTTATTTATGTATATTTTATTTTTTTGTTTTCAGTAAACACCAACGAAAAATACAACTTTAATAAACAAAAACAACACAAAGAAAAATCATAAAAAGAAAAACACACATTCAGTTATTAAACAAATATCATTTCGCAAACATTTCATATCCGGAAATGTAAATGATTATCGCTAATAAAGGAAAAAAATATATATGTATGTATGTATATAAAAATAAAAAAAGAATTTTATAAAATGATGATCATGGGCACAAGCTGGTACTTGATTAATCTTCTTGAACATAAATGTTATTTAAAAAAAATGTGTCAATATTAAATTTATATACATTAATGGATTGAAAAGGGCCATAGTCCAAATTGTATTGAGAATATTTAAAGAAACAGAAATTGTCATGATGCGTTATTCGGAAATAACGAGAGAATTATCAAATGATAATTTACGTTATGTTGAATTTGGCAGTGGCGGTAGCAGTCAACAGGATGATTGTCCCCTGAATTTAACAAGGGAAGCTTCACCCATGAGTGATATATCAACTGGTAGTGGTCCTTTGGTTAATCAATCGCCTGCGTCGACATGTCGAAGACATCAACATCAGCAACGTATGCGTTCTAAACAACGTTACGATGATGATCATTATGATAATATATCGTTGGGTAATAGAAATAATTTTAGTGGTTTTTATGCGGGTCTACGCGGTTCGAAACGTTTCTCTAGCAGTGGCAGCAATAGCAGTGTTAATGGCACCGCAAATGGGGCAGCAACTATAGCATATGTGCGACAGCGTAAAGACAGTACACACTCGAACCAGAGTTATCAATTTGAAGCAGACTCGCCTCATACACAAAATATAAGTAAATCTTTGAATATAAAAGGAGCGAAACGTAAAAATTCCATAGGGTGCTTAAATGCTTTTTCCTCGTCACCGGATTCACCGGGAAACTACTACGGTGTAGGGTAGGTTGTTTTATTTTTTTTTATTAAATTATTAAAAATATATATTTTTTATTTAAATTCATTTCTTGTTCACTTTTAGTTGCGGTCCTCCTTCCTTAAAATCTAATAGCTTGCCCGGTCATGCTTCTAGCAAGACTTCTTTAGATTCTACTATTTTAAGTGCTTTACGTATACCCGCCGATGAATTAGCCAACCAATTGACTTTATTGGATTTTCCTATTTTTTCTGCCATACAACCGGATGAGTTGACCAGCTGTGCTTGGACTAAAAAGGACAAACACGTTATTACACCGAATATTGTTGCATTTACTAAACGTTTTAATCACACCAGTTTTTGGATTGTCCAAGAGATTCTCAGTGGTGAACAGCCGAAACAAAGGGCTGAGATATTGGCACATTTTATAAAGGTAAGAATCCTTTTTTTTAAGAAAACGACTTTTGGAAATCACATTTAAGATGGGCAGATGTAAGAAAGAATTTAACGACGCAGACGTTAAAATAAATATATCATCTCTTCATCTTTAATCTCCTAAAATATAAAATTAATGTCAATTATTTCTCTCTCACCAAAAGGTTGCCAAAAAATTGCACGAACTTAATAATTTACACTCTCTATTCGCCATAATTTCGGCTATGCAAAGTGCCAGCATTTATCGTTTAAAGAAGACTTGGGCTTGTATTGCCAAAAAGGATAAACAAAGCTACGAACGCTTGAGTGATATATTCAGCGATCAAAATAATTGGGAAAACTTAAGAGCTTATTTGGAAAGTTTACGTTTACCTTGTATACCCTACCTGGGTTTATTTCTCACCGATTTGATCTATATAGATTTGGCATATCCCCAAAAAGATGGCCTTGAACCAGAATCACGGCGTATACGTATGAATAATATTTTAAGAGTTATAGCCAATTATCAAGAATCCAATTATATGCAAATACAACCCATAGAGGCAACACAAAAGTATTTAAACTCCATAAGGTATATAGAAGAATTGCAAAATATATTTGAGGAGGAACAATATAAGTAAGTTTTCAGCTTTATATTTTATTTGCAATAAAAAATAATTACTTTTTTAATTTTAAGGAAATCCTTAAAATTGGAACCTATTTCTCCCTTGGTTCCCAGCTCTTCTTCTTGTAGTTCTAAGGAATCATTTAATGTAGATGCTGTTACACCAGCTTTGGCCTGTCTTAATCTATCACCCGCCAAAACTTCAGCTTCGGTACGTTTACCTAATTCTACAGCTGTAAAATTTATACCCGGTCATCGAAAATGTCGCAGTCTTGGTACGAAGTAAGTTATGTTTTCTAATATTTAATATTTTTCAACTTGTTCATTGATATCATCTACAATTTCACAATATGAAAATTTATTTCTTTTATACTTCCTTTTTTTTCTGTGCTCTCCACTTTATAACAACACCACCAATAACCATTATCAATCAATCAATCAACCATGACCACTACTTTATTGGATCTCAATTTGTTTTTTAATTTCTCTGAAATTTGTTAAACATAAAATATATTTGAAAACACTTTAAAATCCATTAATTCATTATAAATATTGTCATTTGTTATAAATTAATTCAATTTATTTAATATTCTATAACATTTTCGTTTTTCTATAATATTTCTGTTGCAATTTTTTGTGTGTCTGCGCTCGTGCGTTCGTGCATTTGTGGGCTTTTTTTTCTTGTTTATTTTTAATTTTTTTGTTTTATACTTTTTGTCAATTATTATCTCTATATATATCTATCTATCTATATGTAGGTTTCGTAGCACCAGTTTGCCGCGAAATTTTTCACAAAAGTGTCATTGCTCACTTATAATGCTAACAAAATCTGGCATTGTTATCAATGCTACTGCAACACATAAACGTTGTCCATGTCATTGTCGGTGAGTTGCTTCCGGTCATCAGCTTTTACGTGAAACATTAATTATTAAAAAATTGAATTACTAATTAAATTATTATAAATAGATGAAGCTTTTAAACAATAACAGTTTGCTGATAAAACATTTTTACTTATATTTTTATGCTTTAAACATAATTTTATTATTTCCTTATTTGAAAGTTAATTTTATGTAGTAAAAACATAATTGCCTGCATTTTTGTTTATTTATATCCCATTTGGTATAGTTTTTCTTTAATAGATAATAGATAACATAAAGTAGACTGTTCTATTTATTGGGGTGGTAATAAAAAGTAATAAGCCATTGTTTATGCTTTTTGTTATATATATATATATATATATATATATATATATATATATATATATATATATATATATATATATATATATATATATATATATATATATATATCGGTATATATCAAAATGCTATATACCGATATTTAGCTGCGATTAAATAACCGAATAGCATTATTGCGCACGTGCTGGTTCCTCTCTTTCGTAATGAGTTGTCAATTATGTCAATTCGGTTTAAATATGATCGCCATAGAACGAGCACTAACAGCTTAAATACTTGATTTTTTTATGTAAATTAATTATTCCAGAATTATTTACATCATTTGCATTTATCCAGATTGTCTATTCTCGATTTCATACTACTAAATAATCTATTGGGTGTATGCATAAGTTCCCAGCGTTTTTTCTATGAAAAATCAAAACCAGACATTTTATTCAAAGAATTTTCGACCAGAAACGAATCAATCCACGAACGAATCAATTTGATACTAACAACTTTTTGGGTTAACACTAAGGATTGCGCACGAAAAAATCTGTGCACACTTTGAGGCTTATAACTTAAACTATAAAGGAAAATGTAGTACCGTTAACTTCTTTACATTTGTTAATATTCTCAGTAACTATGTGCTCAATATTGTTGTAATAGCATAATTAGTTTTTCTTATAGCGAAAATTCATGCAAACGCATAATTTAAATTTATAATCAAAACACAAAGTAAAAATGTTCCTGATAGGAACGGTAGACGAAAATTTTTGAGATTATTTAATTTTTTTAAATATGCTGTTTAAAGATCAATATAAAGTATGTACTGTCAAACTCTTTAACATCCATGTCAGGAATTCCATATCACAGATGATATAAGAAATATAGCAGATAAATGTCGTGTAAAAAATCAAAATTGGCAAACGAATTTTTGATATGGCAAGCCATTAGTACGTATGAAAAAAAAACACCTTATTTATAATATATCGCACTTTTTACAGAAAAGTTTACGTAAATGAGTGCTCTCGGAGAAGATTCATTTTTATCAATAGACAGCACAACGAGTTCTAATTTTTCTGGCTTGATTTCATCTCATCATTCCAACAAAAAGGTATTCCAGAAAATATTAAATACTTTATTAAAAAACTAATAAAAACTTAATTTGTCTTTTAAATTTAAAACTAGAACACAACGGTCTTTCAAAAAACAAAATTTCAAAAAGATTAACCCATTGGTTTCATTTTTATAAGCTTAATTGCATGCAATAATTTTTTCGTGTGCAGTCCTTTTAAGTACATCCTTGTAAGTAGTTTAAACTACCGAACAAAACTGTTAACGGTGCTTAAACTTTATCTATCACGTAATTTATTTGTTTTTTCTTTATGTTTTTTGATAAAACTAAACAATAAAATTGTGATTTTTCCTCATCTTTTTGAAAATTTTAAAACTATTGTTTTATTTTCTTTTTTATATTTTTAAACTAGGGAGTATTCTAAATAGAATCAGTAATCAAAAGGGGCAATGGGACAAAACTTCCCATGCACATGGAAATCGGATCCCATATACCCCTTAGGAGCGGAGATAAATGGGCTCAATGTAGTGTACCTCTGACACAGAAAACTTTTACCGCTAGCCAAATTTCTATTTCATTTCATCTTAGCTCTTGATAAGACCTATGGAAAATATGCTTGCATATGCTATACATCTTATAGTGTTCGATTTATTTGCATTTGAAATTTCAACTGCCTCAATTTTGCAAGAACTTGGTCTAGATTTTTCTGTAATTATTTAAAGAAAAAAATGATCTATCAACTAAAGTCGATATCTTTATCGAGTCCAAAAATAAACGATTTTGAATTTGAAAATTCCAATAATTAAGATTTTTTGTGTTTTTGGCCGAAGAAGCCTAAAATAAAATTTTATTTTTAGTCTAAAATAAAATTTTCCTTAAGAACACGGAGATGATTTAAAAATTAAAAACGAGCCCAATTACTTTTCAGGGCTAAGTACAGATCCTTCCAAATTTGAACTATTTTGAATCGAAATTTTGAATTTAGCCTATATGTTTTAAAATCTTAAAGCTAGATTCATGCTTTGGGAATGCAAAATTTGCCAAAGTCTTTTTTCAAACCTGCAACAAATCCCATTTTTAGGATTTTTGCCAGTTTTTTGAAGAATTTCGGAATTCTTACTAATCCTAAATTTGTTTACACTGCATCATTTCTTTTTTTTCAAATAAAATCAGTTATATAGCTGATGTAATTTTTAGTCAATATTACGCTACTTTAAAGTTTAACAAGCCACGAAAATATCCAAAATATTTTACTATTGTGGAAGGTGTGTTTGTGCAAAAAGTGCAATTTCTATTCAACTTTAAAGTAGCATAGTTTTGGTTCTATAAAAGATATTGATTTCAATCTTTTTAAATTTTATTACGAATTATGTCATCTAGGTAAGTGAATTTATTTCAAAAAAAAGTAGTCCATAGTTTTTCTGATTTTTTCAATTAAAGTAAAATTTTTGTAAAAATTTTGTTTGTGGAGAAACTGTAAATATTGTATCTGTAATTAATTCTTTGTTAGTTAAGATATTCTAACGAAATGTTCGGTAATTGTTGACTTTGTCAAATCTTAAAAAATGTAGGATTTTGGTCAAAAAAAAAAAAAAAAAAAATCCCAAAAATGGAATTTTTTTGGATTTTGCCTATAAAGTCCACATTTGTTACATGTTTGGAAAATTGCTTTTGCAAACTCTTTAGAAGACATCAGAGTTTCCGAAACTGCATTCCGTTTGTAGATCCATGCTTTGGGATTTTCGAACATATAGGCTAAGGTAAAAATTTCGATGCAAAATAGGTCAAATTCGGAATGATTCGTATTTAGCCCTGTTTCAAGTTCAAATCGTTTATTTTTATACTCAGTAAAGATATCGACTTAAAATTTTCTTTAGATGATAGATAATTTTGTTCTTTAACTAATTGGATAAACATTTTTTTAAAAATTTGGACAAAATTATTGGACTGGTCCAGATATTCAGATATTTGAAAATTCAAGTGCAAATAGCTTGAAAACTATAAGAAATAAATAGCACATGCAGGTATGTTTTTCATAGGTCTTATCGAGGGCTTTAAGAGGATGTAAAAATATTTGAAATTCAATAACAAACAAAAATTTGTCATGCAGTGAAAAATTTTCTATGTCAGAGGTACCCGAATAGCTTAGCTCCTAAGGGGTCTGTGGGCCCTTTTCCAAACTAAAATTGTACACTCCTCTGCTATTCGTATTGAAATGTAAATCCAACCAGCCGATTAGAGGTTACAGATTTATTTCCAAAAAATTTCGATTCTGCCTCACTGTGCAGTGCTCTTCTGAAACAGATCAAATATGTTCGGTACTGGTCACCTATGATCATTTTATCCAGTTTTAACAGCGCATTATACATGACACCCTTTTGATCGACAGGGATATTCGGTTTTGCTGACGAATTTTCTGGTTGGCCGTACTTCACATACGATTTTTTTCGCTAGGGATTATTGTAATAGATCCACTTTTCATTGCCCGTAATAATTTGATTTCATTTTGTGGCACTGAGGCAGTATTTCTGACATGCATGATCGCCTTTCGACGTTTCTTAGCTTCAGTTTATAGGTCATCCAATTTCCTTGCTTTTGGATGAATCCAAGGGCTTTTAAACGTTTGAAAAACGTTGCTTGATCTACACCCAATGATTCTGCAAGCGTTTCTTGCATTTTTAACGAGTCTTGTCAAACTTTTTCGGCTGGACGGAACGCTCCTTATCATGCACATCGAAATCGCTTCTTTTGAATTATCTAAACCACTCACAACAAGTTGTCTCAGCTAAAGTATGATCCCTATAAATTTCCAACAGAATACGATAGCTTTCAGCAGCGCACAGTGGTCGCAAAATACTTTTTGTGGAAATAATTTTGTAACTTGTGAACCGTAGGAGATATCTAAATAAAATTTTACATAACCACAGCTGAGGTGTTTTCGAGTTGCTCCCTAGCGGTTCACGTGGATAGAGGGTAGACCTCCAAAACTGGTCACCTTGGGTATGTAATAAAAATATATATATATATAGGTAGTCTCCACTTAGTATCATAGGAAACGTTAGAAAATTTCTCCAGACCATGACGCAAAAAACTTAAAATTTAGATTTTAAGTATTTTTTTGGAAAAATAATGTAAATATTTTACCTAAATAAAATTTAAACAAGTAGGAGTAGTCCAATGAAAATTAGACACATAGATGAACTTATATTAAAATTAGGGAATTAAAAAAACTCACACTTTTTCGTACCAAAATACTCAAAGTCCCAACCCGGGGAAAACTTGTTTCAAAAAAATTTTTTTTCGTTAAATTTATCACCCAGACGCTGGAAAAGGCGTGCCTCAGAAAATATTTTTTGTGTGTTTAACCAAAGTATGGGGGTATCTAGCTAATATATTTTTTGTAGAATTAAAAAAAAAAAAAAAAAAATTATAAAACTTTTTCAAAATTGATAGTTTGAATAGGGCTTGAGGAAAAGCATTGTCGAAAGCGACCCCGATTGTACTTTACACGCATTTGCATTAAGAAGCCATTACAAAAATTCTGAAGTCCGGAAAAAAAAAATACTTTAGAAGTGAAAGAATATTACCACCTTTTTGAAAAAAAAAATCCAAACATGTGAGATTTTTTTAGTTTCAACTTCAGATTAATATAGCATTTTATAGGATAAATATATTTATATGATTCTTTCAGACATATTATTTAGAATTTTGTAAGGAATCCGATGAATATTTTTAAAAAAATAAGGCCAATATTGAGCTCGGCAAAAAAACTTAAAAAAATGGGGACCAAAAATGGGGATTAAATATGATTTTATCTAAATATCTCTTAAACTAAAAGAGATAACCTACATATGTAGGCGTATTTTTTGTAGAGATTTACAAGAACAACCTAAATGTAAAATTTTACCTTCAAAAGATAAATGAATTTTTAGCGATTTTTTTTTTAAAATACCCGAGGTGACCAAGTTTGGAGGTCTACCCCCGTCATCATATATATATATATATATATATATATATATATATATATATATATATATATATATATATATATATATATATATATATATATATATATATATATATATGTTATATATATATAACATTATATATATATATATATATATATATATACTCTCCAAATAAAAAGCTTGAAGAAAAAACTTGAATGCTATATGTAAATCCGTAAATTTTCCTAGGGTATTTTGACTATTAAATGCTTTGAGGGTCTTTAATGTTTCTGCTTTACTGCTTTTTCAAATTTCAAAAAGATCATCTATATATTTGCTAAATATCTTTGTTCTTTCCAGCTGTTCCAATGTATTCGGTAGTTCCTCCATAATAAATATTGGATAATAATAATAATAATAATAATAATAATAATAATATATATAGTTTAAAAAATACAACAGTTTTCTTATTATTATTTATTCGTTAAGGAGTCAAACCGAATAATAAGAAAATGTGATAAAAAAGAAACCAAAAGGTCTACAATACACACAAAATTTATAATATTTTTTTAAAGATAGAGTTTGTTCATTATTCATTATTGGGACCCAATATTATAAAATTGAATGAGAAACTTACATGCGGTATAGAGTATAAAAAATAAAAGAATATAAACAGTTGTTTTTCTTTTAATTGAAGCAATTTTGTTAATTTTTGTTTTTTTCCCTCAACACATTTTTTTTATTTGCACTAAAACAAGCCTTTTTCTTATTTAGTTTTAAAAAAATTGTGTTCTTTTTATTATATACTAAATATATTATATTATATACTAAATATAAGCCTTTTCCTCCTTTTTAACTGCTTTCATCTTGAAGCCATAGTAACTATTCATACTAATTGTTTGTTACTCCACCTCATTTCTCTTTACAGCATTTTCGGTAAGTCAAATATTTCCAACGATGCTATAGCTGGTCAAAATGGTGCATGTTATGATGCCCATCACCATGATCATAGTGTATTGAGTCAACAACTACAACAGCGACATCTACTCGATGATTCTGTACTGGAACAGCCCCAATGTGGCAGTGGCACACCCAATGGTAGCATACACATTAATTTAAGCGATAATACAGATGTTATATCATGCCATTTGCATGAAGTCAATGCTCTAAATATACCTACAGATCAACCTAACTCCTTGCAGGGTTGTGTAAGACGTAAAACTGTACAGAAAGAGGGTCGTAAACCAGCAGTGGCCTCTTGGCAACGATATTGGTTACAAATATGGGCTAATTCATTGGTTTACTTTCCACCCAAATCATTTAAGGGCAGTGAACGTAGTGACTTTAAGCGTGAACCCTGTAAGGTGTGTCCCCTAGAGGGTTGGTTTGCTCAAGTCATTGACAATCCAAAACATAAAAATACATTTGAATTGTATCATCGTTCTCTGGGTACAATATACAAATTTCGTACGGACAGTCCACAGGCTACACAATTGTGGTGTAGTACTATTTGTAAGTTGGCCCTACAACAAAATCGTATACCGAAATCCTTGCCTATTAATTTAATGTCCTTTGAATAGGCGCTAGAAGGGAATAAAAAAAACGAACTCAATGAATTTAAAATTACTTAAAAGCGAAATTAAAGCCGGCCAAGAGATATTTTTTATTTAAGAAAAGAAAACCATTAAAGTAGGCAAACAAAAGTAATAATATTTTAGTGTCTTAATTCTGTTTGTTTTTCTTTTATATACAACTTTTTATAGCTTATGCCAAAAAACAAAACTCACAAAAACATTTTTCCAAAATATTCACTTGATATCTCATTTATAAACTACAAAATGCAACATTAAAAATACTCTTTAAATATTTAATTTACACTCGAACAAACAACAACCAGATCTATTTAATTTCTAAGACTGACAATACTTAAAGGAATTTTTTAATCTTAAATTAAATTTAGAAAAAAAAAAAAACAAAAATAATGATGTTTGTTGTGTAGTACTAATTACTATTACTATATTGCGTTTTTCCTTAATACTGTTTAAAGCTAAAAAATACCATGAAAGTAAATCAACGAATTTTGTTTTGTATTTATTTTATTGGAATGAAAGAAGAGATTAGTATTAAAACAAAACAATATTTAAATTTAAGGCATTTCATTTAAGCAACAATTACAACATCATGATTTTTTTATAAACATTTTAGCTTAATATAATTTTCTATTTGTTTTTTGTTTTTCTATTTGTTAGTTAAGGTTTATATCTAATGTTCTATTACATAAATATTAAAACATTTAAATGTGTATCTTATTTATATTTTTATATCATTATAAAGTTTAAGCTAAATTATTTGTTACGAGAAATTACTCACTCACTCTATTTCTCAATCACTCACTAAATCACTATTCAAAGTTCGCTTCACTCACGTTAATTAATTTATAAAACAATATTAAGATGAACAATAATCAAAATTTATATTCTTTATTATTAAGTTTACACACTTAGAAAATATAAAAAAATAACTAAAAATAAAAAAATATGTATATAAAAAAGTAACAAAACAAATTTAATAATGTTTTATTTTATTTATTTAAAGGTAAATGTGTTTTATTAATTTGTTTTTTTTTAATGTTTCAGTTTCTAAGAAAGCTGTATGTTTTAATGGGATTTGTTTATTAAAAATTAAGATTCCAGGAAATTTTTGGGATAAAATTCAAGATTCCTGAAAATTCCATTGCATGGCTGCATTTAAGGTATTTTAACACAAGAGTTTTCTTATTTTTATTTATTTGTTAAGAAATCAAACCGAACGATAGGAAAATGTGATAAAAAAGAAACCAAAAGGTCTGCAATACACACAGAATTTATATTATTTATTTTAAAGATAGAGTTTGTTCATTACTCATTATTGTAACCCAATATTATAAAATTGAATGAGAAACTTACATGCGGTATAGAGTATAAAAAAATAAAAGAGTAGGCTTTTTTTTAATTGTAGCGATTTTATTACTTTTTGTTCTTTTCTCTCAACACTTTAATTTTCACTAATAACAAGCCATTTAAGGTATTTTGACTTTTCTTTTATCGTTTTTAATTTAAATAACTTTTGGTATATAATGTGGCAGAAACGCAAATTGTTTTCAATGGCACGAAAAATTGCTCTTAATTCGGGGAATAATAAAAATAACTTTTTTTCTTTATTTTTATTTTTTCATCAATTTAGGCAATAAACCAGTTAAAAAAAAGTAAATTTTGCAAGAGCGTAAGAGCTTAACCAGCACAATTGTGCTAAGAAATTGACATCCCTACGTAAAATATAAAAAGGTTTGGTCCATTATTGCCCCTAGCACACATATAAGACATACACCTAAGGATCAATTTTCAGTTCATAGATTTCTTAAATATGTGTTTAAGGTTTATTTGAACTGTGGTAAACAATCGTTTTCATGTGCTAAATTTTTGGAAGTTTTTCGAAAGAAAAAGACCTTTCAATATTTCTTTTTAACTTGATTATTTGTTGTTTATTGTTAAGATGCAGCAAATTTAAAAAACGCTTGTTTTCATAAATTACTTAAAAAAAACTACAAATATTATGTGGCGTTCGTTTGTACGCATTTTGAATAATGTTAAAATATCATTAGAGAATTAACAGTAAATTAAAATTTTAGTATTTTGTATGGCTTCCATTGTCCTGAATGGATAGGCAAACAGTGGCTCAGAAATTAATTTCATTGACCAATTTTTTGCTAACACCAAATTTTAATGGCATTCAATAGTAAACATATTGAAACTGAGGTGGCCAAAAAATTAGATCAAAATATTGGTAATTATGGGCGTGTCATGCCGTTAAAGGCAAATATTTTATGTTTGATCAGAAGTAAATTATCATTATTCGCAAACTATTATCGATAATTGGCTGCATTTTTTTGTTATGTTTGTAGGATAATAGTCTTTAAGAAATGGTATGATGTGTCACAGTACCGTTTTTATCTGCTGTTATTAAATGTTTTCTCAGGTACTATATTTTAGTCAAATTTGAATTTTAGTGGAATAGAACCTTTGAGGGTCAAAAGGGGTTAAACAAATTTTACTACCAGAGGAATATATACTTTTGTATCTGTCGGGATTTGTCTGTAGAACACTTTTTCCATTTGAATGAAATTACGTCCAACATTTGTTCATGGAACACATACTAAAAATCAGTTATGATTTGGATTTTAAACCTACAGGATCAATAACAAACAACGACACCAATAAGGAGTTAACAAGTTTAAAAAAGAAACATGTTCAGGATGAATTTCTTAAATATAGGTTGATCAACCAAAACAAGGATCAAGCAATACAAATGATGGGAACACAGCAAGAAGGTTCTTTTCTTTCTTTTCAAATCTTATTTCAAGATTTAAAACAATTACCCATGTACTTGTGTGCAATGAACAAATTAATGTTAGAAAATTTGGCGATTAAACAAAGGAAACTGCACGACAACAAATTTCTTTACGACCTAACGATATTGTCTTGGTTAATATCATACCAATAACAACTATAACAGTCGGTACAAATCAAATTGAATTTATTTTAATCGGAAAATAGTATTATCCATAATATAAAGAAGAAGTCAGTTAGTTTCATTCTGTTTGTATTAATTTAAAATCACTTTCTGACTTTCTTAAGCATTATGACAGTTTGTTAAAGTAATATTTATATAAAATATAAATATATTTTATTTTTATATAAATATATGTATATAATAAATATTTATATTATTTATATTGAAAAATTGTATACCAAATACGAAAAGGAATGCAAATGAAATCACACCGTAAAAACCGGTGATGTATGGTTTGCGATTATTGAAGCCCAAGTACAAACCGGTACCCTCTACATATTATACAAAAATACCAGGAAAATATATAAATCATTGAGTCCAGCAATTTGTAAATATAATATTTGTAAGTTTGCCACTACTTTACTAAATATGTATGTATGTATGTTACCGATGAAAGAAAGCAATTGATTTTAAGAAATTGAAAAATGTTACTAAAGTTATTATCAATAATCTTGAAAAATCATTGACCTTGTTAGAAACCAAGAAATCTAATCTACGTAATCGTCCCATTGGTATAAGTGTCCTATACTATGAAAGTAAAGAGGCCTTTTTGTTGAAGCAGCAAATATTCAAAACCATTTCTTATGGTACCCTAGAGAAAAAAATTAAGCTAAATGGCATGTGCTACTCTTTGCTATTAGCTCCATGCCCACCGCTACTACCGCACACACTTTGGAAAATGAAAAATCCCTTGAACCTGACTCTTCCAATATCTATATTCGCCGTTATTAATTACCATTAAAAACTAATTTTATAAAATATGGCAATGTTCGTTAAAAAACTTAAAAAATTTTTATAAACAAATAATTTATTGAAACGACCTTCTTTTTTGTATCATGGTATTATCTGTTTCCACTTGTCCTTCCACGACATGAGTTTTGCAAAGTTCAAAGTTCAAATTATCAAGGATTAAAATCAATATCAGACAGTTATGAACATATATATATATATATATATATATATATATATATATATATATATATATACTCAACTCAATATGCTCTTAAATCCAAAATATGCAAAAATATGCTGTAACAAATCGATGCCAAAATTCTTGAAACTGCTTGAAACTGATAAATAACTAACAGTTTGGTTCATTTGTAGCCAAGGAAAAAATATGATTTTGCATATTTTTAGTTGCTCTGGTCATAACTTTTACGGTTCCTGGTTACAATGCCTTATGGCAGCTTTGGATAAACCATAACACTTGTTTAGATTAATTAAGCAAAAGCAAATTAATAGGTTCATTTGGAAAAATGTATTATACTAAACCAAAATTCGTTCGTATATGTATATATAATATTATTTTTTCAAAAATTTCGGTCCATAGTAGAAATTTTTAGTACATCATATACTTTTGTATAAAACTAATTATTTACATTTGTTTGGGTAGTAATTTTGGTTCAACGTAAAAAAAATATTGTTCGTCAGAAGGCACTATAAAGTCATGTGGTTTGAAATTCCTGGAGAAAAAAAATTTAAAAGTATTTTTTTCATAACAAGCTGAAATTTACGAATTTTTTGAGACCTAGTATTCTAAGGAAATAACACGAAACGTTTTTGGACGCTGTTAAGGAACCGAAGATGAATTTTTATCATACTTTACACCACCGTAGGTAGTAGGGTTATTATGCGTTTGTGCTGATGTATGTAACGCAGAGAAAAAGTCCAACAACCACCTTAAAGTATACCAATCGACTCAATCATTTTTTGAGTTCGAATTATAATATTTTAATGAAATTCCGTGTAAGCAAGTTTTGTATAAGTATCATTTCTTGCGCTAAATTTCATGAAGATCGGTCCATAATTGACCATAGCTCGCATATAAAACCCTATTCTTAGTATCAAGTTTATAATCGACACAAATAAGTTTTATATAAATAGAAATCATAGTGACAAATTTTATGAGGACCGCTCCATAATTTATCATAGCTGCTATATAAGCCCACTTTCGGGAATCACCCTAAAGTATATAAATATATGTAAATGTTAGTATTAACGTAATATTCTGTATTTGTATATTTTATTTTACAATTAGTAAAAGTCTCGGTCACAATTGTCCACATGTCTAATATGAGACTCCTACATACACATACATGGACATACACAATGGTGTGTGGTATCATATGGTCGGGATTGACTGACTATATTTTTCTTACTCGTTTTTCTTTTAGAATGTTTCCTGTATTCTGCTAATCAACACGCATACTTTGCCAAAAAATCTGTTTCTTGGGACACTCTACTGTATATACTCCTTGAAACTTTTAGTGATGGTATAATATAGATAGGGACCAAATAACACAGAATTGTTGCTTTACCAAATGTTTGTCGATATTAGAGTAATTCAAAATCATTTTTCCAAATTACCTTGGCTATAGTTAAGAGAAAAAATAATCTTGTTGTCAAAATATCGATGTCTGTGTCTTTTGAAATAAAATTTCCGAAGGCACTATATAACTTGCGGATATGAGTGAGATATCAATATATCGATGAATTTTTTCTGAATTTTTTTCCAAAAATATTCTTCTAAATTTGTTTTACTGACTAATATTGCAACTGTCTAATTTTTAATCCAATTTGTTTTAATTATGAGCTGCTAAGGATCAGTAGCATCTGATTTAAAATTTTTACTTACTTTAAAGTAAATTAAACAAAAAAAAAAAAAAAAAAAAAAAAAAAATCAAATTATTTTTCGATGTAAAAAAATGGTATTTATGGCCATAGATAAATTAAATACCCAATTTTTGTAAAATATTATATAATATCTAATTGAACGCCCATAAACTATTGAAAAGTAACCACAAACAGTAGCATTTATACCTACAAATGTCCACATGCGACAACTGCGTCTACTCTATTTAAATAATTGTAAATATACTATGTGATTTGAATAAAATTAACTTATCTAGTACAAAAAAAAAATTATTTGAACTACGCATTGTTGTAGTTTTTATTTTTTTTTTTTTTTGTTTAAGTTTTATAAAAAATCATGTTTATAAAAAAAAAAAAAAAAAAATGTTTGTCTCAATATCGGTGGTGAATTTTAAATTTTGCATTAAATAATGGTGGTGAATTTCTTTAGATTATGTATGTATAAAGTTAAATTTTCAATTGCAGGTGTAACTTAATAGTAAATGTAGTAAAGATTTGAATATTGAATTTTGAGCCAAAAAAATGGTATTTAATTGTAATGAAAATAAATTTCGATTATATTGTTTAATTAAAGACCTTGAAGTGTTAAGACGTTGGAAGTGGAAATTAAAACGGAAGAAATATTAATAAAATAATTGTTGCCGCAAGGAAATTTGGTTAAAGAAAGGAAATTTTGGTGTGAAAAAAAAAAAAATAATAATAATTATAATGAAAGTGAGTTTAATGGAATTTATTTAAAAAAATGCTTAAATTTAAAAGAATCATTTATTATAGCTCAATTTGTGTCTTTTGGTATTATTAATTGGAATATGTTTTACATCGTTTACCTGTTCTTACACCAGTAGTCATACGGAAATGTAAGTGAAGAAGATTTAATGCTAAATAATTTTATTAAAAAAAAGAGTAAAAATATTGAGTCTTATAAAAAATAACTTTTATAATTAGAAATGACATAAAAATGTTACTTATCAATCATTTAATATTGAAGTTTTACATAACTAATTTTATATTAAATATGTCAGGTGCATTTACAAATTCTTTGGAACTGTATTAACTTTTCATACACTCGAAAAACTAGAATGATTTACAAATGATTACCATTTACCTTCTAAAGTGTGCGTAAAAGTAAAACATAACATGATTTTTTTTTTAACAAAAAGATAAACGGAATAAGTTAAGATTAAAACTAAATCAATTATTTGTAGCATTTCTTCTCCAGGTTTTCAGATATATCATTTCATATAAAAAGTAATTATTATTTAAAATTTTTTTAGGCATGACTTTTAAATAAAATTTTAAAGTACTTTTACTAGATTTTTCGCGATATCACTCTATAAGTATTTAAAATTAATAATCACAATTTAGCACTAATAATAAGTCTGTATCTCCTAAACTACTTTTCGGATAGAATTGAAAGGTATGGAAGAGTTGTAGGGGAGGACCTAAGCTTTCAGAAAAATCATCTTATAGTCACCCTGTGATAATACGAGATAAGCTACAGGGTGTCAAAGTTGATTACTTCGAGTATGTAAAAGTTTCAAGAAATACTAATTTCTACATCTCAAGTCCGATTTCAAAGGTTTTTATATTTCTGTAAAGCGTTAGGCAGGATAAAAAAAAAACTTAAGTTATCTCATACATTTAAAAAGATATTTACCCTCGAATTTTGAATTTTTGATTTTTTGCCTCAATTTAATTTCCTTTTTCAAAAATAACCCCTAAGGTATATGAGGGTATTTTTTAAATATTCTGTAATTTGTATTATAATAATAATAATAATATAACAATATGCTGGAAATCTTTTTCGTTATCTCCTTTCGTCTAGAAGTGAAAAATGTTCAATGTCATCAATCTGAAATTAGTATGAAAAATAACTATTTTTTACACAAATATAGTCCTCAGTTTTTTAATATAAAAAAATGTTTTTTTTTTAATATATTTCAAAAGGTGAGGCTTCGTAAATAGTTAATAAAGAAATTTTAAATTGATTTAAGTTTGCACCTTACATCCAGCTACATAGCTTTCATTTGGCATCCATATAGGGTCGATATAATCTTCGTAAATATTGTATGATATTCTTATAAATTACTCATCTTTTGAAACTTTGAAGTCCTTTTGAGAGAAAATTAGACATCATGAAGAAAAACTGGCTACACAGTTTTAGCATGAATTTTCTCTAGTTTTATCTATTTTTATGTGTGGGAATGATTGTTGCAGGTTGATATATACTCGTATTTGAAAATAAGTAGTAACAGGTAACAATTTCAAAAGGATATTTTCTTAAGTTTTTGTGCTGAAACATTTAAATAAAAGATATTATATTGCAGGGATTCATAGTATTCATTTGATACCCATATGGGTTAATGTAACATTCGTATATATTTTATAATTTTTTTAAATGTGTATCTACGAAACTTTCAAGTCCTTTTAAGAGGAAATTTGATGTCCTGGAGAAAAACTGAGTATGCAGTTTTACTACTTATGGTCTCTAGTTTCATGCATATATCGATTTTTTCATGTGTAAAAATGACTGTTACACGGTGTTATCTCTCGCAGATGTGATCTGAATTGGTTCACAAGATCGTTCGATTTCGGTTTTTTTCTGTAGTCGAAGATCTATGTCGACAAAAAATAAAACACTATTCAAATCAATTGCAATAGGTATAAAAAATACATCAATGATACAAATTAAAGCAGTTTCATTTGATTAGCTTTTGTCAGATTTTAAATGAAAATCGTTCTCCGATTATCAAGTAAATTACACAATGCAACAAGAAAAACTTACCTCAATAATTCCAACACATGATGAAAGTGTAAGAGTAATTTAACAGAATCCTGAAAGGGTTTTTCAAAGTCAAGTCGAAATTTGGTTTTATGTCCTATTGAAATTCGAATTTTTCTGACCCCTTTTTTATCCAAACATAATTATATGTTTTTGTTATCTTATTGAGTACCAGCATTATTATATTAAATTTTTGCAGGATGCTACACTAGGGTGGTCCAAAATTGTGTGAAAAAAACCAAAGTCCGTGTATCATTATGTTCCAATCAATTTGGCCAAGATGTTCTAAATGACATCACCTTTCATAATTCTTGGTACGTTTAAATGTTGCTCGCAGAAAGGAATTTTGGACCACCCTAATGCCAAATACTTTTTACGCCCATTTTTGTCTTAGTACTGTTTACTATTTAATCGATTAAAATGAAACGTGTCATATATGTATATCCTTGAAGGAAGTACTGACTGGATGCCAAGCCCATTTTTTTAAAAAAGGGTTAAATTTGTTTCTTGTTTTTTTTTTAAAAAGTTTAAGTTTGCTAATTAATAAACAATTTCAACATACATTAAAATTTTAATATATGACACTGGTAAAAAAGTATATCAGTATGATAAAAGTGAGCGTTAAAAAGGCGTTGCACCTATTTCTTGTGTATATCAAATTTGATGTGAAATTTGAAATAAAGTTTTAAAATTGTTTTTTACTGAAATTGACCTAAAAACTGGGTGTGGAATACTCCAAAGAGTACTACATATATGTGCGAAATTTAATTTGAACTTCCAAAAAAAGAATCGTTTACAAAAAGTGGGCGTGGCATTTTTATTAACATTGTCATATTTTACCGTCCGAAGAATGTACGATATATATATCTACTAAAGATTAATAAATCACTTGAATAATGTGACTTCTCATATGTTGCACACAATCTTATTAAGAAAAGTGGGAGTAAAAGGGATGGGATACTTAACAAAAATCTTACATAAGATTTAAGAGAAGTTTTACATTACATAAAAAAGTAATTACCAATAAATATACTGAGAATTACTGATTTAAATGTTTTCCATTTACACACATAATAATAAGGTGCTACAAAATATTTTGAGTTTAAAAGTGCATAAAATCGAAATTCGAACTAACTTTGCAAAATACTTTGAAGATTTTATTAATCTAATGACATATTTTCATTTCCCGTTGGAATTATCGGGTCAATATTCAATGACCCAAAATTTATTGCATAATGTTTTTTAAGCCATTTAGACATATCTTTTAAAAAGAACTTAGCTTTAGCAAACACTCAATATTTGATATCCTATGGTCAATTCTATTAAGTCCAATTTATAATAAACGTTAATTCTATTCAAACTCTTTCAGTGTTAAACATACTGATTCTTTAGATCCTGACAAAGATGGTTTTTGGGCAGAGAAAAAGTCATGGAAATCACGATGGGTTAAGTACTGGAAACCCAAAACTATTTATATACCCATATGGAAAAAAGTCTGGACACCCATAATACAAAAAGAATGGGTACCCCTGCCAAATTCACCACCTGGTTATTCCAAATCCAATGGAAATACCAAAGTAACTGAATACTATTAATTTAGGATTTAATAACTAATTTAAGTTTATCAATTGATGTATTTATTACTATTTATTCACTTATGATTTGTAAACAACCTTGCCATATTGTTCCATAATAAATTATTCAATTACATATTTATTTATATTTCTATATAAAAAAAAAATATTTATTTTATTTCATAAAAAATAAATTTTTGTTTTTCTTTTTTTAATTTAGTTTGTACCTTAAATAAAAGTTCTTTTTTTAACTTAGGGCTAAACAAAAAGTTAATTAACATACAACAAAAACAATAATCGATAATTAATAAAATTAATAATAAAATTAAAAGCAATAAAATTAAATAATTTAAATTTTAAATAATACGCACGGGAGTAAAGACAGCGTTTAAGAGAGTTATTATTAGAGCATTTAGTTACAAAAAGAGAGTAAAAACAGATTAAATTAACGACAGCAGAGAGAAAATAACAGACTAGAAGAGAACACAGCTTGGAAGATTGGAGGTATTAATACTTACATATATACAGGATTTAAAGGCAAAAGAGGGTGAGAAAGAGAGAGGAAATGGGAAATTTGTGAAAAAGATCATGGCTTCTATGTAGAAAACGTTATAAACGTTGTATTTATTGTGGGACTTAGCTTAGTTTTTACGCTCCTGGAAATTTGAGTGGTTTGCTAGCATCCTGTGCATTATCGGCAGGTTTATTTGCAAATTCGCTACTTTGTACCGGTTGCAGTTGGGTAGATTTATTAGCCAAACTATCATCACGCTTCCACACAGCCTTGTCATTTTTGGCATCTTTGCGATCCCAGTCATGACCATCTTCTATATGTTCATGGACATGTTCTTCTACGTTATGATGATGATGTTCGTGATGATCATCAATGGGGAACCATTCTGAAATAATAACTGGTTTCCAGATTTTCTTCCAATCCGGTACCCATACTTCTTTCCAGCCAGGTACCCAGATTTGTTTCCAGGCTTCCTTCCATTCAAGTTTTTTATCTTCTACCCAGATTTGTTTCTTGGCCGGCTTCCAGATTTTAACCCAAGCTTCCTTCCATTCGAGTTTCTTGTCGGGTACCCAGATTTGTTTCTTGGCTGGTTTCCAAATTTGTTTCCAGTCTTCTTTCCATTCAAGTTTTTTGCTTTCTACCCATATTTGTTTCTTGGCTGGTTTCCAGATTTGCTTCCAATCTTCTTTCCATTCCAATTTTTTGCTAGGCACCCAGATTTGTTTCTTAGCCGGTTTCCATACTTTCTTCCAATGAGACTTCCAAACCAGTTTCTTTTTCCACAAATCATGACTAGTATATTCCCAACCCTCGTGGTCCTTGCCCAAATATTTCTCACCTGGTATGCCTACCTTAATCCATTCGGGTGTCCAATATTGTTTCCATTCGGGCACTTGTATTTCTTTCCAAGCTGGTACTTGTATCTCCTTCCACACTGGCACCCATATTTGTTTCCAAGCTGGCACTTGTATATCTTTCCAGGCTGGCACCTTCGTTGGTACCCACACTGGTTTCCAAATCTTTTTCCAGTCGGGCACTTGTATTTCCTTCCAAGCTGGCACCTGTACCTCCTTCCACACCGGTTTCCAAATTTGTTTCCATGCCGGCACTTGTATATCTTTCCAAGCTGGTACTTTAACTGGCACCCATATGGGCTTCCAGATTTGTTTCCATTGTGGTATCCAAATTTGTTTTTTCGCCGGTTTCCAGATTTTCTTCCATCCCTCTTTCCATGTTACTTTCTTTTTCCAATAGCCTGGATTGTGTTCGTGATGATGATGTTCATGGTGATGATGGTAAAGATCATGCAGACCCTCTAGATCGACACGTTGTTGTGCTATTTGGGTATTTGATACTTGTGATTCAGAGGTTTGTTGTTCGAACACAATTTTATTTGGTGAAGATTGCTGTTGCTGTAGTTTCTGCGGCTGTTGTGGATTTAGTTGTTGATCAGTTGGTAAAGCTTTGCTGTGGACCAATGTCCTTAAGAAAAGAACACTAAATGCTGCTAACTGAAATTAGATAATGGAGAGAAATAATTGTTAAGAATTGTTGCTATTTTTTGCTATTAAATTTCTATAGAATACTGCAGCTATTCCAAAATTTTCTAAAAAATATTTTTGTTATTCGAAATTGTTACAGAAAATTATTTCTTTTCATATATTTTTTATATAGAAAATTTGTGCTATTCCAAAAATATTTATAGAAATTTGCTATTATAAGAATTTTTTTTGCAGAATCTAGTTGTTATTCATAAGTTTTCTAAAATATAATGATGCTATTCGTAATATTTCTATAGAAAAAAATATTTTCTATAGAATATTGGAATACTTACCAAATTGTTTCTATTGGAAAATTTTCTGTAGAAAATTCAAAAATTTTCTATAGAAAACACTTGCTATTTAAAAATTATTTATAAAAAAAATTTTCTATAAGAAATTTTTCGTAGAAAAATATTGCTCTTTGCAAATTATTACTATTCGAATATTTTTCTACAAAAATTTCTTGCTATTAAAAAATTCTCTATGAAAAATTATCGCTATTCGTAAATTTCTATTTAAATATATTTATATTTTCTTTCAAAACTTGTTGCTTTTCGAAAAATTTGTATAGAAAATTGTTTGCTATTCGAACATTTTTTTTTAGCAAATAAGTGCTATTAGAATATTTTATATAGAAAATTTGTTCCTATTCGTATTTTTTTTTAGAAAATTGTTACTATTAAAAAATTTTTGCAATTGAAGTTTTCATTTAGAAAAGTATTGCTATTAAACGATTTTTTTAATTTGTTGCTATATTTTTAAAAACTTTGTTCCTATTCGAAAATGTTTTACAAGAATTGTTGTTATTTAAAAATTTTTTCTATTTGAAAATTTTTATTCGAGAATTTTTTACAATTAATCAACCCTCGTATAAGAAAGCCTTATGGTATTCCTGACTCACCACACTTCAGCTCTTTATTTTGCAAATTATTTATTCAAAACACATACAAAAGAGATCATCAATATTCAATGCTTTATGACTTCATTATGACAATAGAGTTTGTGTCTAAAGTCTTTTGTTTTTTTACTTGTGGTTTGTTTGAACAAACATCCAACGATTGGTTTAGTAAAGATTATGTAAAACATTAAATTTTTTTATCTTTATTATAATTTGCATAATAAAAACAGTTTAGTAAAAACTATAAATTAATTGTATTCTTAATGGATTTTTAATTAAATTTGTATGAGTAGCAAAGCTTCAAAAATTAATTTAAAAATAAAATATGTTTCCTAGTGTGGCTTAATAATAAATAATAAAAAATTAGTGCATAAGATTTCGTTAAAGACATTCATTTTATATGTCTGAAATATTTTTAATTTCTTTTAGTACAAATATTGCAAATTAAATATGATTTGTTAATAATCTCATTTAAATTAAACCAAATATACATATATATTATTTCTCTTCTTCGCATTTTGCAAGACCTCTTTTCTTTCATAAAAATACGAAGTTTGTTTCTTAAGTCTTTTGTTTTCCTTATTTGGCAAAAGTGTTTTGAAAAATTATGCAAAATTTTTAATTTATTATAGTAATTATAAATTATTTATGTTACATTTATGGGTTAATAATCTCAAGAAATTTCTTAAAAAAAAACTTGCCAAAGTAGGTCAACGTAGACTCCAAAGTCAGTAAAATTTTAAATAAAGCTAAACATTTAAATTTTAAAAAGCCAAAAAAAAAACTATTAAAAGCCATCCAGATAAATCAACTTTTTATTTTGGTAATTATTACACAATTTCTGTCTTTTTATGTTTAGTTTTTATTATCTGTTTGTTTTGTTAAAATCCGTAGTTGTTGCTTTTTTTTTGTTGGAAACAAAAATAGAAAGATGTTTTAAACTTTTTAAATAACAGTAGCAATAAGTGGGGACGTCACTTAATGTTAATTTTAATATTTATAATATTCCATACATGTCAAAAATTTGATCATAATTTATTTAATTTATCATCAAATATTTAAATAAAAATTTGGTGGTAATGGTTTTTACTGCAGTTGAGATGACCTTGGTAGATTTCGTTTTCTTTTTTTTTTAATTTAATAATATTTTTATGTGTAGCATTTAATGTTTAATGTTTTCATTAAAAATGGCGTAAAGTTATGATTGGTTGTGACAATATAATTATTAGCACGTTTAGTTTTAATTTAGATATTTATTTTGATTATTTCCTATCAGTGTCTAGAAGTATTTGTTTGATGATGATTTTTAAAAATAAATAGTAGCCATTCGAATATTTTTTATAGAAAATTGTTGCTATTTGGAAACTTTCTTTGAATATTTATGCTATTCGAAATTTTTCTATAAAAATTTGTTGCTGTTCGAAAAATTTTCTCTATTCGAAAATTTTCTGCTGCTGTTTGAAAATTTTCTATACAAAACTGTTGCTATTTATAATTTTTTTATTTCAAATTATTGGTATTCAAATATATTATTTACATCATTGTTGCTATTTAAAAATTCGCTATAGAAAATGGTTGCTATACGAAAATTTTATTATAAAAAATGTTTGCTATTAAAAAATTTTCCATAGAAAATTATTGCTATTCGAAAAATTTGTATGAAAAATTGTTCCTATAGAATATTTTTTCTATTTGAAAATTTTTTATAGAAAATTGTTGATACTTGAAAATGTTCTATCAACAAATTTTGCTATTCAAAAATTTTCTAAGGAAAATTATTGTTATTTAAGAATTTCCTTTAGAAAATTGTTCCTATTGCGAATTTCTTATAGAAAACTGCTGCTATTTGAAAATTTTCTAAAGAAAATTCAAAAACTTTTAGATAATTTTTGTTATTTAAAAATTTCTTTAGAAAATTGTAGTTATTAGAAAATTTTTTATAAAAGATTTTTGTTATTTAAAAATTTTCAATAGAAAATTATGGCTATACGAAATTTTTTATAGAAAAATGTTGCTATTTGAATTTGTTTAAAGAAAATAATTGCTATTCAGAAATGTTCTTTATTATTATTTGAACAAGTTACGCACAAATTTCTTACTATTTACAAATTTCCCATAAAAGAATATTGCTATTGGAAGGCTTTCTATAAGAAATTATTCTTTAAATAATTTTTCTATTCGCTAATTTTAGATGAAAAAAATTGTTTGTTGTTAGAAAATGTTCATAAAAATTTATTGCTATTCTATAAATATTTGCTTCTATTCATTAGTTGCTATTTGAATATTTTCTATAAAAATTGTTTGCTATTTGTAAATTTTCTATAGGAAATTTTTCCTATTCGAAATAATTTATAAAGAAAATTGTTTGTATTCAAAAATTTTCTGTACACTTTAAAAAACTTCTTACCATTCAAAAATTTTCCATAAACAATTTTTGCAATTTGAAACTATTTTATAGAAAATTGCTGCTATTCAAAAATTGTTTCTATTCGAAAATTTTTGATAAAAAATCATTTGTTATATTCTAATGTTCATAGAAAATTTGCTGATATTCAAAAATTGTTTATATTTGAAAGATTTCTGTAGGAAATTTATGCTATTTGAAAATTTTCTATAGAAAATATTTGATATTTGTAAATTTTCGAAAGAAATTTATTTTTATTCGAAACAATTTACATAGAAAATTGTTGCTATTCATGAAAAATGTTTGCTATAAAAAAAATTTATAAAAATTTTTTGCTATTTCAAAATTATCTATAAAAGTTTGTTGCTATTCGAAAATTTTCTTCACAAGTGACTGTTATTCAAAAATTTTCTACAGAAAATTGTTACTATTTGAAAATTTTTTTAATAAAAAATTAATGCTATTCGAAAACTTTTTATATTTTTAAATAAAAATTTGCTGCTATTGGAAAATTAATAATAGAAAATGATTTTTTTTTATAGAAAATTTTAGTTTTGTGAATTTCTATAGAAAATTGTTGCTATTCAAAATAGTTTATATAGAAAATTTATGCTATTCAAAAATATTCTATGGAAAATTTATGCTATTCAAATTTTTTTATAGAAAGTTATTTTTATTCGAAAATTTTGTATACAAAATTGTTGCCATTCGAAAATTTTCTATAAAAAATGTTTTCTATTCGAAAATTTTCTTTTCAAATTATTTAAAATATTCAACAATTTCCTACAAAAAATTGTTACTATTTGAAAAATTTTTAATAACATATTAATGCCATTCGAAGACTTTTTATATCTTTAAATAAAAATTATCTATAGAAAATGATTGCTATTTTAAATTTTTTATAGAAAATTTCGGCTTTGTGAATTTTCTATATAAATTTGTTGCTATTCAAAAATGTTTTATGGAAAATTAATGCTATTCAAAAATTCTTTTATAGAAAATTTTTGCTATTCGAAAACATTGTATACAAAATTGTTACTATTCAAAATTGCTACTATTCTACAAAAACTTTTTGCTATTCGAAAATTTTCTATAAAAATTGTTGCCATTAAAATATTTCTATAGAATGTTGTTGCTATTACAAGATTTTATATAGAAAATTATTGTTATTTTAAAATTTTCTACAGAAAATTGTTGCTATTTTATAATTTTTTATAAAATGTTTTCTATTCGAAAATTTTCTTTTCAAATTATTCAAAATATTCAAAAATTTCCTACAGAAAATTGTTACTATTTGAAAAATTTTTAATAACATATTAATGCCATTCGAAGACTTTCTATATCTTTAAATAAAAATTATCTATAGAAAATGATTGCTATTTGAAATTTTTATAGAAAATTTTGGCTTTGTAAATTTCCTATAGAAATTTGTTGCTATTCAAAAATGTTTTATGGAAAATTAATGCTATTCAAAAATTTTTTTATAGAAAATTTTTGCTACTCGAAAACCTTGTATACAAAATTGTTACTATTCAAAATTGCTACTATTCTACAAAAACTTTTTGCTATTTGAAAATTTTATATAAAAATTGTTGCCATTAAAATATTTCTATAGAATGTTGTTGCTATTCCAAGATTTTGTATATAAAATTATTGTTTTTTTTTAATTTTTTATAGAAAATTGTTGCTATTTTATAATTTTTTATAAAAATGTTGCTATTTGAAAATTTTCTGTAGAAAATTTTTGTTTTACGAAAATTATTGCTATTCGTAAAGTTTCATTACAAAACTATTGCTATCACTTAGAAAATTATTTCTATATGAAAAATTTTCTATGGAAATTATTGATGTTCGGAAATTTTCTAAGGAAAAAAAATTATGACATTTAAATAGTTTCTACACAGAAAAAATATGGTCTGTAAACGATTTATCAAAGATGAAAACTATTCCAAATAGTTTTTTAATTGCATCAATTATTCAATTGATCAAAATTCAAATTTTCTAATACTTTTTACTAAAAAAAGCAATTTATCAGCTTTTAATTATTTTTTTATTGTAACAATTAATAAATTAATCAAATATAAATAAAAATAAATGATCATTTGAATAATTGAATATACAATTATTTTCATACGTTGAATTTCAATTAATGAAATAATTGAATATATATTATTCGTAATTGAAATTGGACTTTAGATTTTTATATGTAAAATGTGAATTTAAATTAAAAACTATTCCAATTACTTTTTTAATTGTATCAATTATTCAATTGATCAAAACTCAAATTTGCTGATATTTTTTATAAAAAAATAAAACAATTTATTGACTTTCAAGTATTTTTCTTATTATTATTAATTAATCAAATATAAATAAAAATTATCAGTTATTTTTTTTGAATAATTGAATATAAATTTTTTTTCATAGGTTGAATTTGAATTGATATTAATATAATTTATTAAAATACTTTGATTTGAAGTGAATGATTTAATTATAAAAATATTTAAAATCATTTTGAAATTCTAATTAATAATTTAATTGAAATATTTTCGAAAATATTTTTTTTCTGTGTAATCTTTAACTTATTCGAATATCCAACTAGATGATGTTATATCGCGTGGTTTAAAAATTATTAAATAATACAAAAATTAATGTGACATTTTTTTTTTCTTTCCTAAAGTCTGCTTTAAGTCTGTCTTAAATTAAAAAGAAAACAAAAAAAAAAAAAGAAGTGTTAATTTTTTGTACAATCTTTTAAATATATTTATACATGCGGATTAAGAGAGGTCAATTTATCATTTTTTTTTGGTTTGATTTAAAATATTGCCAAATTCAATTTTTTAACATTACGTAGTTTCTATTAAAAAAGCAAGTAAAATTGTATAATTTCATTATAGCTTCTATAACGTATGTTAGCCAAAGATGCACGCTATGTAAATATTAAATGGAACCAACCAATAAATTGTCGTAATAATCAATAGATCGTGATGTTAAAAGGGGGAAGTGTTAATTTAAGTATAACGTTTATTTGGAGATTTTCAAAGCAAGAAAAGAGTTATTAAAATTCAAAACACAGAGAAAGTATGTCTAACAAGTAGAAGTGTAAAGGGGGCAAGGTATTACAAAAGAAAAACTGCATACATGAGCTGACTCAAGATATGTTACAAAACATTAATTGTTAAAAGCTACTGTTTTTTTTATCCATGTATCTATCTATTTATCTTTCTATCTATCGATTCCTTTAGGATTTAATTTTTTTAACGATTTAAAGTTTTTATTTTGATTTTTTATCTCCATAAAAAAAAAACACTTGTTTCCTTAATGGGTTTCCGCAATTTAACCTCAATATCTTGCATGGTCGATATGTAAGAAAATAATAGTTAATGGTGTTGCTGATGGAGATTACGTCATGGCTTTTTTAAGGAGAAATGTGAGGAAAAAGAGTGTGGGAAGTTATATGAATGTGTTAATGATTTTGCAAATATGATATTGTCTGATAATAAATGGTTTATAGTTTAACTAAATAAATGATTGTTGATCGTGTTGTTGAACTAATGTTGCATTTACTTTTGCTTTTTTATTTCATTTTATTTTTATTTAAGGGGGGATTTTGCACTTTTGGGATTTTTCAATTGTTAAAATTATTTATTTTTTATGATTTGTTTTTTTTTACTCTAATTAAGTTTGCTGTAAAATAAATGTTTGTATTACATCATGGGTGAGTTGTTGGCTTTGCAAAATGATTTATTTATTTTGAATTAATAAGGTTTTGATCTCAAATTTGGGTTAAAATCGAAGTTAAATATAAAAAGTAAATTTTCGTTATTTTTTTAGAAAATATAAAAGAAGTTGAGAAATTAAGTACACAGAGAAAAAAATTCATATATTTGAAAATTTTCTTCATAAATATTATAAATCGAACGTGACTTTTTTCATACTTTTTTTTATAAAAAATAAAATTTGGTTCATTGATATTATTAAATTGTTCATAAAGAAAATTTTAGTAATTTTGCAAAAATTTTGTTGTCTTTGATTTAGTTTTATTAGATTTGATTGTAAATGGTAAATGAAAATAGTTATACATGAAAATAACAAATAATGTTTAGAAATTTGCATAATTCTGCAGCACATCATTTTGAAAAAAACGCTTCTGTTCTGTTCCTATAATGTAGCTAAAAATCATTAAAAACCTAAAATTTTCCGAAGAAAATTTCAAACATTATTTTACAAATAGAAAATATAAATGAAAATTTTAATAATTTATTTTAAGTCTTCTTGACTTGATTCATTTCAAAAAATGTAAAAAAGTGTTAATATTTAAGACATTATTCTTAAATATTATGAACTAAAATCAATGAAAATAAAATCTTATATTTATGCAAAAGCGTGTTTCATTTTTTTCGAAATAAATTTTAAAGCTAGACCCAGTGTTACCGTTTAGCGACTTGAGTCGCTAATTGTCCATTTTCCAAAAACCTGGTCACTTTTTTGGCTCTTTTTTTAAAATAAAACTAAATGGCGACTTTTGTGCTAAATGACGAGAAACTAAGTTGTTTGAAATATCTCGACCCATTATATATTAATTCCAACGAACAAGTTATTTATTTTGTAATAGTGATGTAAAAAAAGACCCCGAAGAATTTATAAATGTACTGAAACTATTAGGAATTGATGCTGATGATAAAGTTTATGAACAACTATTTAAAACATCAAATGCGGAATCTTTTTGGACTGGATTGGGAAAATTAAAAAAAAAACAGATTTGATGAGTGCTTATATCCTAATTTATATTTTTAATTTGGCTCATAGCAGCTCCTCGGCGGAACGTCTTTTTTTCTAAATTATCACTAATGAAATAAATAATAAATAAATTGTATAACAAACTTAAGGTCAACACTTGTGAGTCCATGCTTTCAGGCCTAAATTTGTTAGAAGGGTATTTGTAACACTGGAGTCCGAGTGAAGACCTCGTACAGAAGTTTAATTAATAAAAAGAGAATTTTATGTTAACTATTTGATATGAATAAATTTTTACTTTAACAATAATAAAAATTATTATAAAAAAATTATTTTGTTATTATAAAAATTAAATTTAGTAGCTTTTCTTAAAACGAAATATTTTTAGTTTTTGTTTTTATTAAGTAAACGAATTTTAAGGAGTTTTTTTTAGGTATTGAAGCAGTTGGCTACTTTTTTTAAATCCCCTTTTTTGGACGCTTTTTCAAAATTTTCAATGCTAACGCTGGGAAGACCTGTTTCAAACACTACTCATTTAAAAGAATTAATTACACTATGCTCGAAAATTATAATATTCTTTTTAACAAAACTAAACTAAAACTAAATCAACGACGCTGAATTTAAAGGTGTTAACCACTTTTAAAAGTTAGCGCACGTTGTTGAGATATTTCATTTTAAAAGGCTAAAAGAGGGGTTAGGAAAATTAAGTTTTTTTTTGCTTAAATTTAATAATTTAGCTGTTAAATTTAAATAAGATAAACAATTATGATTCTATAGAATAATGTGTTCTAATTGTTAAATATATTTTAAATTCTAAATTACAAAACTTTCAACTAACAAAAAATATTACCGATTAACAACTTTTCAAGCAAGAATATAAATACATTAAAAACCAGGCTGAAATTAATTAAATTTATGATTGTAATATATATTTAATCGATTTATTGTTTAATTTACTTAAATAAAGTCTTTTTTATTTCTAATTTTCTATTATTTGTGCTACTTTCATAATAAGGTTTAAACTCAAATATCGCGAATACTATCGCTAACTTCGAAAAACGGCTGCATATTTGTATTAGCTTTACCAGTGAGGTGCCCAGCCTGTTAAAATTTACAACTAGCATAGTGTTATTATTACAAATATTGAAATTATAAAGACACTAAAATATTTAAATTGCTTGTAAGAATATTACAGGTTGTTACAAGTAAAAACGACCATATGATATCCCACACCATTGTCTATGTCCATAAAAATTCGTGAAGGGGTTTTATAGTAGACATGTGGATAAATGTGGACCTATACTTTTACTAAGTGTAAAATAAAATATATGAATACAGAATATTACGTTAATATTACAACATCTATATAAATTTATGCACTTTAGGGTGATTCCAGAAAGTGGACTTAAATCGGAGTGATGATAAATTATGGAGCGATCCTCATAAAATTTGTCACTGTAATTTCTACTTATAAAAAATTATTTGTGTCGAATATAAACTTGATATATGGAAGCCATAGCCAATTATGGATCGATCTTCATGAAATTTGGCACAAAAATTGATACTTACACCAAACTTCCTTACACTGAATTTCATTAAAATATTGTTACATTTAAGGCATTTATGATTGTTAAACCCCTATTCCGGAAGGACATTTGTATGGGGGCTTGGTGAAATAATGGATTAATCATAACCAGTTTCAACAGGGTTCATTCGTGACTCAGTAGAAGAAAATGTGCCAAATTTCATTGAAATATATTCAAAATTATGACCTCTACTTTGTGCACAAAGTTTACAAGGTTTAAGTCCAGCCAATCAGCCTGCCAGACGGACGGACATCGTTAGATCGACTCAAAAAGTGATTTTTGAGTCGATTCTTATACTTTAAGGTGGATGTTGGATGATTTTTTCTATGCGTTACAAACATCAGCATGAACGTATAATACCCCAGTCACCTATTGTGGTGTAGAGTATAAAAAACTAATTCCATTGATATGCGTATTTCATCTATATATATAAAAATGAAATGTGTTTGTCCGTTTGTCTGTTGGCTTATAGACTCCTAAACGACTGAACCGATTTTCCTGAAATTTTTACAGTAATATCACATGAATCCCGAAAATAAAATAGACTAGTTATTTTTTGATTTGCCCAAGGGAAGTGGTACCCCCCATAGGATACTAATATTAAATATCGAATATCTTAAGAGCCGCTGCGCCCATTTTCTTGAATTTTTTGCAGTAGGATCTTCTGAGCAACGAAATTGAACTAAGATAGCTGCAGGGGAGTGGTATCCTCCCATAGGACGCCAATATTTAATATCGCATATCTTAAGAACTGTTATAGTGAGAATGTTCAAACTTGGTAGGAGTTACTCTTATGATAAACTACACCTTTGAAAATTAAAATAAAGAAGGTAGACATATTAAACATCGCGTAACTGAAGAACTTGGTTAAAGCCACTATAATGGAAAACTATAAATTTCAATATAAAAATGAGCTGGGTGGACAGAGGAGAAGCTATACCCCCATAGATAGAAAATATTTTGTTAAAAGTGTATATTTACAAAACAATTTGAAATACAATAAATTAAATTAAATCATAAAAAAATATATTTGTATTTTTTCACACTTATTTTTTTTTTAATTTTAGTTCAATATAATTATTACTTTAATATTTATTTAAACTTAAAGACACTGTTGTCAGATTTGAAGATTTATTGTTATTTTGACAATTTTCGGTTCTAAAAATGGCCTTTAAACGATTTGACAATTTTTGTCAACAATTTGACAAATTTTTCTAAAAAAAAATTTAGAACTATTTTCAGCATTTTTTACATATTTTTCTTTGAAAGTAAAATAGTTGGTACATATATATTAATAACTAAAATAAAAATCTTTTTAAATTTGTCTTTTTAAATGGTTCATTTATAGAAGAAATTTAAGGGAACCAATATATATTATAAATACTTCTATTATATAATGCAAATAAACACTTTACAAAAGGCCAAAAACATTTTGCAATTTTTATCAAAATTTTTAATTTCATAACAAAGTCTTGAATTCCTTAAAAAGCAGTACTAATTATCTAATAATAATACATTTTTTGGAATTGCACTAAGACTTATTTAGTTATTTATTTTTTCTGAGAAAGTCATACAAAATAAACTCAGACTTAATAGATTTGTCAGATGGATTTGACTTCCGTATTGGGCCGACAACATTAAATTAATGTTATTTTTTTAATTTCTTTTTAATTTAAAATTATAAATAAAATAAATTTTTCATAAAAAAAACAGAAAATGTTTATTAACATATAGAAAACCTAAACTTTGATGTAGACGATTTTTTGACGATTTCAAAGAGTCGATTTGACTATTATTTTTTGACGTTTCAGAAAACCGGTTTACTCGACATTCGAAAAATAAACATTTTGAAAAAGCCGACAGCACTTAAACCGAAAAAATCAGTTTTAAAACCGATTGGAAAATCGAGTTGATTATCCTAGTTGTTAGTCATAAATTGTGTAATATGGAATGGTAAATCGATTTCGAGTTTAGTCAAAAATCGATTTTGTGCCAAATAAAATCGATTGTTTACAATCGATTTTATGTTTATGTTAACGATTTTCTATTGAAATCGTTTATTGGATTTTAAAAATCGATTTACTCTTTATGTATGAAATATCTGAACAATTTTGATAATTTTAATAACTTTCTTTGGCAGAATGAAAAAAAGTGTTAGTGTTTTGTGGAAGCACCTGGCAAAATGCTATAAAATTGAGATGTTCCTCCAAAGTTTTGGTTAGATTTATATTAGTTTGTGAACTTATCTCATCGGATTGTATTTGGAGGCCGAACATTTTAGTTATCCGACAGAGAGCCGAAGTATTTATCTCGTCGGATTATATTTAATTTAAAAATAACTCATACGATTCAAGCTAGCCAATTGAGAGCCGAAGAATTTATCTCATCGGATTGTATTTTGAGGACGAAAACTGTAGTTAACCGACTGAGAGCCGAAGAATTTATCTTGTCGGATTGTATTCGGAATTTAGCGTAGCTCACATAATTTTATTTTGATTGCATTTTGAGGACGAAACCTGTAGTTAGCCGACCAAGAGCAGAAAAATTTATCTTGTTGGATTGTATTCAGAATTTATCATATCTCATACGATCTTAGCTAGCCGATTAAGAGCCGAAAAATTTATCTCATCGACTGAGAGACGAAAAATTTGTATCGTCGGATTTTTTTTTTTTTTTTTTGTTAGCTAATACATTCTATCTGACAGTTAACTTTGCAAACACTGTTCTTTTCTCTCGTAGCTAAGTACCGTTTCGTCGTTGTTCGTGCGTCGAAGGAACAAGAAAGCTCCCTTTGAAGAAACTGGACAGACTGAGTATACCCCAGCTGGTAACAAAAACTGCATTACAAATTTTAACCGAAATATAAAAATTTGTATTGAAAAAAGGTAAACAATTTGGTAAAAAGGGAAAAATTAATTGATTAACTTCACAATTAAAAATCCTTTATTTATAATAAAAACTATAAATTCGTGTAAAATAGTGACTATATTTCAAAAATCTCTTTAATTCGATTATTATCGCGTTTTTGAAGGAACTTATTATATTTTTAATAAATTCATTTATATTTTTTAGGTATAATAAATACTTCCATGTCTTATTTGCAAAAATTGCTAATTTAACCTTTTGGGAACTAAATGCATAAAATTGACCCTCTTGCTGTTAAAGGGTTAATTACGTATAATCTTTAATATTATCAGAATAGACCATTCTAATGGTAAATTTTGAAAAATTTCAAAAATACATAAAATTATATATTTGAATAAAGAAAATATGACAAAAAACGTTAGTAAAATCTTAATATTCCGCGAGTGAGAAGAAACATACAAATTTTTTAAATTAATATTTCAGGCCTTAGGTATTTTAAAAATGCTCCAGCTCACATAAATTTAAATATTCAGATGTAATACTTTGGAAATCATATAAGAACATATCAATATTCATTTCTAGAGGGGTACATTTACAACTTTTTTTCGTGAGGCTCTTTAACAATCATAAAGCTAGTAGTAATGCTAGGAATAAAATAGGCCATGTAACATCAAAATTGATGAATGATGACTTTGAAATTGTAGTTTATTAACGGTTTTCAAACGATTGAATTATTGCAAAAAATTATTCTTAAATATTTAAAAAAATTTTGTGATTTTCTTTCCTTAAGTTAAATTTAATTTCAACAACAAATACACAAGATTCGAAATAATTTTTTTTAATCTGGATTATAATATTTTGAGCTACCCTTATCTAGCTCTATTGTGATTAATTTTTTTATTTTTAAATTAATTTTTAAACAATTATTTCCTTTCTAGAAATTTCATAAATTAGCTGAAACATATTAAACCTGTTTTTCCTTTACTTCCTAAATAAACCACTATTTTCTAAATGCCTCTCTTGGTTGCCAATCATGTTTTGAAGATAAACACTGCTGACATACACACACAATTCATTCAATCATTTTTACAAGCGTTTCCATTTGTTGTATTCACTTTCAATTTCATAAGTATTTTCTACATCATGTTAAATTTACAAATATTACAATACATTTCATAATCTTAAAAAAAAGTAAATAAATAAAATAAAAGAAATGAAAATCTGTTGAAAGTATGTGTCTTAAGTCTTTTGATTTTCCGCTGTTATTTGCTGTTGAGTATATGTTTCTTAAGTATTTTGTTTAAAAATACAACAGGAAAAAAAGGAAGTAAAGTAAAAATAAATATTTTATTAACTATTTATAATTTAGTTTGATATGAAATAACAAAATTTGCCGCATAAAAGAAAATATATATATATATATATATATTTTTAATTTCTGTACTAAAAACAGAAACATTTCTTGTTAGTTTAACAAAATATTAAAAATTGTGCGTTTTTTAAACACATTTTTAAATATTTGTTATTACTCCACCAAGCATGAAATTGAAAGTAAACACTTTAAATGAAAAATGATTGTATCCGTTTAATTTAATTTGTTTATTTGCTAACATTTTTTCAAATGTTTAATAACACCCACATTTTTTGAACACTTAGATTATTTTTTTTAATTGAAATTTGTTATTTCTTATAAATAATTTTTAATTTTGTTCTTTCTTTTTTTTAATCATACCACTAGACTCCGCTGGATCCGCATGGCTCCCGAGTCATTTATTTAATTTTGTAAGTTACTTAATGTTTATGTATTTTTTCTGCGATTTTAACGCCCGCGTTAAAATTAAGGATTTAATAAAAGTTCGTTTTGTTTTTTGAATCACGGTTTTAAACCGCTGTTTATTTAAAAAAATTTTTCTTTTATCTAAGATCGTTCAAAAACCTTAAACTATTTCAATCCTCTGTGAGGAATAAACTGTTAAATAATTGTTAAATACTCCAGTTAAATACTCAAGTTGTTGTCTGCCATTAAACTAACAATCAAACCCCCTCCCTAAAAAACACTACACAGTCACATACTCTTGCTAGAGACAGAAGAAGATAAAGAAAGAAATGTATAAGAAAAAAATTTTCAAATAACATTCATAAAAACCTGTAAATATCAACAAAACCAAAAATAAAATCACCAACACATCAACAATAAAAAACTATTACAAAAATACAACAAATATTAAGTGTTAAATTGAAGAGATCTGCGCCTTAAAGTGCATTGAAAGCTTTTTTCTTCTTCTCCAAGTTTTGCGGTTTGTTTTGATTCAGTTTTTGTGCAGAAAAACCTTGAACTGTTAACGGCAAATGATAAAAATAAACAAATAATCAAAACAATGTTACTTGTTAGTGTTTTTGTTGTTATTTATTTACCGGCATATAAATTTGTAAACAAATCGTAAAAAAAGCTTTTTGTCTGGATGGAGACACTCTCTTAAATTTTATTTTTGTCTGAAAACTCTCTTTGTTTTTTGGTGTTGGACATAGCTGTCAGATTAGCGATTTTAATTGCTTTTGGCTACTGAATTTTCTGTTTGACGACATGGCGAATTTTTTGACGATTTATAAACAGGTGGCGAATTGTTTGACTAATTTTTAAAATTTTATTAAATAGGCATTTGTGGAGAAAAAGTGTTAAATTTTCTTACTACAAATCGACTATTTTCGGTATTTGCCTATCTAGCAAAATGAACAGCTTTAATTTATAAATAGCTTCAACTTAGTTACAATACTTATGTAGTAAATGTTTGATAATTTGTTTTCCATCATCTTTCAAGTATATTAAGGATATTAATGATTTCGGTCACAATGAAATAAAAACGTTCATGAATAAATTAATTTTTTGAAACAATTTAAAGTTAAAATGTTGTTATATAATGTTGGAATTATTCTTCTAAAAATTATAATAAATATTAAAATTTTGAAAATTATAAATAAAATTTTGAAAATTATAAATAAAATTTTGAAAATTATAAATTTCCTTTCAAATTTAAAATGCAAAAATTTAGCTCTGCTAAAATATTTCTCGGATACTCTAATGCAATGCATTTTCAAAATTTTGATTGCTGTATGTACAAATTTTAATCTTCCACAGAATAGGCTTGTAAAATCGAATTTTTAATATATTCGTAGTTTTTGTTTTCTTTAGAAAATTATTCTGAAAATTAGAGTCTTTTGCTGCGGGCATATCATACATAAGTCAAAATCCCACACTTTTAAAAAATGTTGTTCTATCAGCTTACATAAAGAATTTTAGTTAATGTAAATATTTTTTCACTCTAATCACTTCAAAACTTATATTTTTACTAAGCAAAATTATATTGTTTCTGCTTATTCTTTTTCCCATTATGAAATGTAAACAATCGTCAAAATCATGATTTTATGATAAAATTTCGAACCTAATTATGTGGATTTTCGTTTTTGAATTACTGTAACTGTTATCCAAACAACTTCTTATAATGATTAAAGAAGTTTTGTTTAGAAGATTCAATTCGTATACTAATATGGAAAATTGAGAAAAATCTTCTATAGCACTTCTAAGAATTTCGAAAAAGTGAGCTATTTCGAAAAAGAATTCACTAAATGCTTGCAGGATTGTATTATGTAAAAGTCTATGTAATATAATTTACTATAATGATTATAAAATGTGTACTCTTAAAAATACATTTAAAAAATATAAGATTACACTAATATTTAATTTCCGGAAAATTTACACAAAAGCGTTCCAATTAATATCATATTATCCAATCTGAATGCAATTGCGATCTAGGACGAGATACAAATAAAAATATGACAGATGTCTGAACAAATCGTCAAAAATAATCAATATGAACTGACCTTATATATATACGATATAAGTAATCTTTCATAGAATAATTTTAAACAAACTTGCATCTTGAAATTGAATACCAACGACGGGAGCATCTACAATACCATCAGAAGATCAATAATCTCATCAAATATTTAAAAATCCATACTAACCAAATGATTATACATTAAACACTTCACCAAAGACTGAGAAAATCATGTAAATCTTTCGTATTACTACTTTTTAAAGATAGATTGAGTCCAAGCAGTTGAAATTGGTTGCAAATTGAATTAAAGACATATTGAGACGCTTTTCTTTTTTCTTTATATTTTTTAAGAGCTGTCGATTTTTTTGTCAAAAAAATTTTAAATCAATTGGAAAGTTAATTAAATTAATTAATAACATAATTAAATTTCCATATAAAATTAATTAATTATTTTATTAAAAAATTATTTGGCATAATTTTTCCTGTGTAGAGTTAATAATTTTTTTTTGCAGAATTTTTAATTTTTATAATGTTAAAAATGTACATTTTTGATAGTTTTTGATTTCAGGATTCCCGAAAAAAAAAACTCGGGCATTGGGAACTGAAAAATTTTAAAAATTTCCGGGAAATTCATCCCGGGAATTCTCGTGATCAAAAACCTAGTTCAAATATAAATTTATTCATTTATATCGTCTTGTGACAGTTATTTTCACACATGAAAAAAATATGCATGAAACTAGAGACCAAAAGTAGTAAAACTGCGTACTCAGTTTTTCTCCAGGACGTCAAATTTCCTCTTAAAAGGACTTAAAAATTTCAAAGGATATACATTTTAAAAAATTATAAAATATTTGCGAATATTATATCAACCCAATATGGGTATCAAATGAAAGCTAAGAATCACTAAATATAAAAATATTTTGTAATTAAATGTTGCAGCACAAAAACTTAAAAAAATATCATTTTAAAAATTGTACCTTTATTTTCAAATATATATCGACCTGCAGCAGACATTCTCACACGTGAACAAATCGTTATATGGATAAAACTAGAGACCATCCATTATAAAACTGTGTAGCCAGTTTTTCTACAGAATGTCAAATTTAATTTAATTAAATATTAATATTTGTCCAAAAAATGATTACAACTTCTCAGCTATCTCCATCGCATACCAAAATGTTAGAGGTATGAACACAAAGTTAAAATCCCTTTATTTAGAGAGTTTTGATATTGAGCATAATATCATTGTACTCACTGAAACGTGGCTCCGAAATAAATCTGGTAAAGAAATTCATAATTCTGAAATTATGTGCAGTAAATTTCAAATCTATGGACGTGATAGAGTGGGTAAAGAAGGTGGGGGAGTTTTGATTTCTGTCTCAACTCTTTTTCCTTCAGAAGAAATATTTTTTAACAATGATCAAAATATTGAATTTATCGCCGTATGTGTTAAAGCCAAATTTAGAACAATTTTTATAACTTGCTCTTATATTCCACCTGCGTCAAACATTCAAATTTATGAACAACATGCAAACGCGATAAAATTTGTAGCTAATAAATCCAAACCTGGAGACTCCATAATTGTTCTTGGTGATAATAAGATCGGAAACATCTATTGAATTACTGGATGCTATTGCTGATTTAGGACTATTCCAAATAAACAACATAGTAAACAAGCTTGGCAAATTACTTGATCTTGTATATGTTGATCAACCTGAAGAATTTAGTATTATTCGCATTAATCCATTATTAACACCTGAAGATACTTATCACCCCACTTTTGAAATAAGCGTATACGTCGAAACAAAGATATCATTACAATCCAATGTAAATGATGAGATGGTTTTTGATTTTAGCAAAGCTAATTATTCCAAATTAAATCACCTACTTTGTTCTGAAAACTGGTTTGAATATATTCCTTACAATAAAGTATGCCCTCGTAATATTGACATCATTTTGAATAAATTCTATGATGGCTTATTTAAATGTTTTAAGAAATCAATACCAATGACGAGGAAAAAATTTGCACATGGACCGCCTTGGACTACAAAGCAGCTCAATGGCTTGAAAAAATTGAAAAACAAACATTATAGAAAATATAAAAAATCCGGTTTATCTATTGATTATATGATGTACTCCATATTAAGATCGGTTTATAATTCAGAAAATATCAAATATTACAATAATTATCTTTTTAGGGTGAAAAGAAACTTTAAAAATAATCAAAAATATTTTTACCAGTTCGTAAATTCTAAGCGTCGAGTCTCTGGATATCTGTCCATGGTGAAATTTGGAGATAAAGAATCCTCAAACGATGCAGATATTTGCGATATGTTTGCTGCTTTCTTCTCATCCGCCTATTCTGATGAAGATTTACATGAACTTTCCAATTATCCATATCCAATTCCAGCTGCAACCCTAATAAATTGTCCAACATTAGATAAATCGATGGTACTGAGAGCTGTACGGAATATAAAATATTCTGATAAATGTGGACCTGACGGTGTTCCAAGCTGTGTTATTATAAAATGTTTACATTCTCTTATATCTCCAATAATCTACTTATTCAACATATCAATATTTAGTGGTTACTTTCCTGAAGTTTGGAGGAAATCTTATATTATACCTTTGTTTAATTCCGGAAGTAGATCCAACATTTCCAATTATAGAGGTATTGCTAAATTAAGTGTTATTCCAAAACTTTTCGAAAAGATAGTTACTGAAATCCTTTCGCATCAAGTTGTATGTTATCTTTCGCAATTTCAGCATGGATTTAAAAAAGGATGTTCTATTACTACTAACCTTTTGGAGTTCACAACCTCAGTTATAACCGCATTTGATTCCAGTTTACAGACAGGCGCAATATACACAGATTTCAGTAAAGCTTTCGATAAAGTAAATCACGATCTCCTATTGTTCAAATTGGATAAACTCGGATTTTCTCCTGTTTTCCTTAAATGGATTTCCACATATCTTAAAAATAGATGCCAATATGTATTATTCAGAGAATGTACATCAAAAACCATTCCTGTTTTATCTTGTGTTCCACAAGGTAGTCATCTCGGCCCCTTATTATTCCTAATATTTATAAATGATTTACTAGCTTGCATTAAGAATTCTAGAATATTAATGTATGCTGATGATGTAAAGCTGAATAGCTTTAACTGTTCCTATCAATATTCCTTACTCCAATCAGATCTTGACAATCTTTATGATTGGTGTATGATGAATCTAATGAATCTGAATTTAAGAAAGTGTAAACACATGATGTTCTACAGAAGAAGTCCAGTACTCTGTAGATACACAATAAATGAATATCAACTTGATCTAGTCGAAGAATTTCTTGATCTGGGTGTGTTGCTTGATTGTAAATTATCCTTTAATTCCCACGTTTCGCAAATCGTTAATAAGGCAAAAGGAGTTCTAGGTTTCCTCAAGCGCTGGGGAAGAGGGTTTAATGATCCTTACGTTTAAAAGCAATTATTCATATCTCTTGTAAGACCAATCCTGGAATATGCTTCCGTGGTCTGGGATCCTCAATACGAAGTTCATATAAAGAAAATTGAATCGGTCCAGAAACAATTTCTCTTATTTTGTCTTCGTAATCTTCCATGGAATCCTAATATTAATTTACCATCATATGAAAGTCGATTACAGCTTATTGATCTCCCTACTCTTGAAAGTAGGAGAAAATATATGAATATTTTATTTGTAATTAATTTAGTAAACGGTTCACTTAATTCTGAGTTCCTGCTTCGTAAGATCGAATTCGTAATCCCAAATCGTCCAACAAGAAATTATACTCCTTTAAAAATAAAATATTTGACAACTAATTATGCCAACTTTGATCCCTTGAGACGTATATGCAATCAATTCAACAGTTTCTATCCATATATTGATTTCTCATTAAATCCAATCCGCATTAAGAGGAGTATTTTTAACTTAGTTAAATGATAAGTTTTTGTTATTGATTATGAAAATATTTTATTGTAAATAGCTTTAAGAATAATATATATGCCTGTAAGAAATTGTAATTTCATTGGCTATTAAATAAATAAATAAAGGACTTCAAAGTTCTGAATTAATATTAATATTATATTTATTATTTAATTATATGCTTTATATAAAGGATTTTTATTTAACATTTTGTGCTGAAACATTTAAATAAAACATTTTTTAATATTGTAGAGATTCTTAGCTTTCATTTGACATTCATATTGGGTTGATATATTTCAAGTAAATATTTTATATATTTTTTTAAAGTTGTGTATCTTTTGGAATTTTTAAGTTCTTTGAGAGAAAAATTTTGACGTCCTGCAGTAAAAATGATGGACTCTAGTTTGATGCATATAACGATTTTTTCATGTGTGAACAAATTTTTAGGAAATTGTTATGCGGTGTTATGCGAACGTTGAGTGTCATGATTGAATTATTAACGATATTAATATATTTATTTGTTTTTATTTTTTCTGAACATAAAAACCTTTAACATTTTTCTACTTGTGGTTAAAAAAGAAACACAAAAATAAAAATAAGAAATTACCCTCTTATACGTTAATAAAATCGTGTTTTTTTAAGCAAAAGTTATAATTCCTTTTTTGTGATTTTAAAATGTTTTTGGTTACATTTGTGTGTATGTATATATACATATATATATATATATATATATATATATATATTCTTCATTTATCATTTATGATCTCATATTTGATTAATACGAACAGATACGAAATTACAAATACATTCAATGATTATAAAAGAAAAAGTTGCCACAGCTCACCTTTAACTACAATTTTAAGCAAAATAGTTCAGTAGTTGGCATTTAATATCAACAGCAAAAGAAATTACATAATATTTTACAAAGATGCAAGTTTTTATAAATTTTTTTTTATAGCTGGTTGTTAAAAATTTTAATAAAGTTTTGGCTTAACCTGCTGCTGTCTCTGCCTGCCTACATGATCTGCCACAACTTGTGACAACCAACAAATATAATAAAAAAATGACAACTTTATAATTTGTATATTAATTAATTGTGTAAATTGTTCATGCATACGTATATGGGTATTCTTGGGCAATGTACTGAAGGCTGTCACGTATTTATGTCAACAAATAAATGCTTATCATGCGAACTTAATAAGTAATATTATCAGTTAAAAATGTTTTTTTTTTTCTTTCTTATAAATAAATGTTCAAATAATAACCCTCAGCAGACAAAAATAAATAAAAATTCAGATTTAATTTTTAATCATTTTCAAGAAATTTTGGTATTTTTTGGATTTAATCAAAGTTTGAAATTATAAATTCATTACAGGTTTTGATAAAATGTTGGGTTAATTGTTCAATTAATATTCTAATTATGTTTTAATTTCATTTTTAATAACAGTAAATAGTTCAATAAAATTTTATTTATTATTATTTTTTTTTTATTTTTTTGATAAATAGTATGGAGCATAGAGCAATAAATAAGGTGTTGACAAGGGTTTAATGACTTTAAATTAATATTCAAAATATTTGTGTGTACATTGTGTGTCTTAAGACTTGCTTGTTCCCACAGATAATGTGGTATATTTTAATTATTACTCGTATGTTTTATAGTATATTAACAAATTTCTAGGAAGAATAAATTCAATTTGAGATCACTTGTATTTTCTTTTAATAGTGAATAAATGTCTGATTTTTAGAAAAATCCTAAATTTTTTAAATGCTTTACAACTAAGGAAATTTTAGATCAAAGTAAAACTCTTAAATATTAAATAAATCGTAAATAAAAAATATTTCATTGCAAATTCCTTAGTATGGACACACTTTAAATTTTTATTAAAAGCCACACATAAAAATCAGTGTTTAAATAAATTTAATTTAAACAGTGATCTTAATGTAAAACATGCTCAGTTGTTTTAAATCTGTTCTTGGTTTTATTGTATCTCTTTTAGTTACAGAGATATTTGGTTTTGAAATCAGCTAAATTTAATCAGGGGGCTAATTCTGGCAGTCGTGATCGAAATTGTTTTCGAATCGAGATTTATTTCAACAGTGAAAAATTTTCTAATGATGGTATTCGATATGAATCGAATCGATTCATTGCTTCAGTGTTGTAAAAAACTTAAAGAAGTATTACAACATTGAATAAAGTAGTAGAAGTATTACAACATTGAATAAAATAAAAGAAAATGTAAACAAAAAACATATGGTTGTGCAAAAAATAACACAATTGAAAGCGATATTTTTTAAAGATATAATTTTAAATTAAAAATGGATCCCATTGTGTTTTTTTACTCGCCGTCTTTCGATTCTGACTAGATTGAAAATATTAATGTCATAAGGAAACAAATAAGAAACTCCTCCGATCCCTTAAGATTAACAAACAATGAGTAAGTACTTACATACATATGTATTAATGTATGTGTTTTTCTAGATTCAAAAAATGTTTTAGACTCACAAAGGAAGCATTTGATTATGTTCTTGGGCAGTTAAAGTTTGAGGGGATACTTTCCACCATGATTCCACCAAAAATTCAGTTGGCGGCAACATTATCATTGTTGGCATCCGGAGGTTTTCAACACACTGTTGGAAATGATTTTTTAATTGGCATAAGTCAAAGTGTTAATATTATGATATATTTTAAAATAAGTAACAAATTTTTTACTTACATTTTCTTTTTTTTTCTTCTGTTTGCTAAAAATACGTTATTTCGAATGCTTCTTTGCTTACGAGTAAAAACTCGCAAGGTTGCATTCAAATGATCATTCGTTATCGAATGCCATCATTAGAAATTTCGATACATTTTTTCGCTATCGAATGAGGGAATCCCAAATGTTAAAAAACTCGAACGTTCGAATGAAAATTTATTCGCATACGAATGCGAGAATTAGCCCCCAGAATAAAAAAATAAATTTTGATGGAAAAATTTTTAATATTTAGGAGCGCATAATTTTCAAATGGTTACATATCTTTAATCTTTTATTCTTTTATTTGAACGATATGCCCATTATTTATCAAGCGCAACTTGGATTACTAATTTTTAAATATTTCAACATATACATTTTTGGTAAAAAAAAACATTTTTTTGTCTTTACTAAAGCTTTGAACTATTTTGCCAAAAGCAGTAAAAAATTCTACTTATACTGGCTTATAATGTAAGACATTTTGCATTATTCTATATATAATTTAGCAGCAAGAAAGTGCAAGACTGGCTGTAGGAATGTTTTTAATTAAAAAAATTGTATTATTTTATATTTTGTAAAACAAAATACGAATTTAACTTTGCTTAAGTAAAAGAAAAGGAACCTCATAACATTCCATAAAAAATTATATAAAATCAAAAAATAAACAAAACACTAGTATGTCCATATGTTAAAATTGCTTCTTATGTGATTTTTTTGATTAAACAACTCAAATTCACATAATGGTAGCTACAAAGAAAAAAAGTCATCAATCACCATAAATTATTATTATACATAAAAAATTGTTTAAATTTACACCGCTCACTAAATTGATTATATCAATTAAAAACAGAAGAAATTTTCTAGTTAAAAAATTTATTAAATCAATCAAGTAGATGATTGAATAAATTAAAAATTTAAATGAAAAAAATCTTACTTTTATTATACTTTTTTGCTTGAATATATTAATTAAATTGTGTTGTAAAATAAATTGATATTGTGCTTCAATTTACTGACCTATACATTTAAAAATTCAAAGGCCTTGAAAGACTTACCGTAATACGCATATTACATAATTTGTGTTGTAATTTTACAAAAAAAAAATATATATTTAAATTTATTATTATATTGTGCACGATAACTAATTTTATGCACAATAACATATAAAAATGTTATCCCGTTCTAAAGTTATTGATTTTAGATCACTCATATCCCCAAAAAAGTACATTGTGAGTAGGGTTTGGGGTTTCCTATGATATTTCTTTTTCCGTAAAAGGGGTATGAAAACCTTAAATTATAGAAAAAAACATTAATTTCTTATAAAGAATGTTAGACAACATTATAATTCATAACTATTTAATAAAAAATAAAATAGTATTAAATTATGATGCATCTATCAAGATTTAAACAATTTCAAATATTTCATACAAATAAAATAAGTCTATTTTAAGTTATAAAACTGTATAACTGAGTTTTTTCTGCCAAAAATTAAAAAAAAAATAATAATAAAATAATTCTTAATCTATGATACTATATTTATGTTTCAATACAAATTGCTTTTCCTATCGTTTTATTTCCATTTTATCTTCATCTTACATTATTAATTAATTCTTTCTACTTTAGAGATGTAAAACACAATTCCGGAAGATATTTAAAATTGTTTCTATTAATTGTTTTGAAATCTTCAGTTTTAAGCTTTTTGAGTTTTCGACAAAATTTTAATTAAACCAATAAAACTTTTAGTGCTAAATCATTTTGAATATATTGAGTTATAATTATTGAAAGGTGAAAGGCAATGTTTTCTTTTTGGTCTCTCAATACGAAGTAAGTATATTTTATTATTTGAATATTTTAAAAAACATAAATACTAAAGTAAAACTAGATTAAACTATATTGTAAATATTAAAGTATAATTTGAAACAGTACATACAACAATAATCCTATACTTTACCTTTACCATTATCCTAATAAGGTCGTCTCAAGCGCAAATAGTCCTTTTTCAGTTAGAATTTTTTTTTTAATTTTTAAAAATTTTGTTTTTGGAACATTACTTTTTTTTAAATCCCAATTATGATATTAACAATTAAAAATTGAAAAAAGATAAGTATCATTGATGATTTTTAATTTCGAGAAGTATTTGTATCAAAAATTAACTATAGAATAAGAACGTCAAAAATACGGGAGAAATATAAGGTCTGAGCAAATTCTGTGTACACAAATTAATCGATAGAGTTAGATAATTTTCAATTAATAAACAGCATTCAGAAGAAATTTGAAAAAGGTTCGGGAAAAATGTATTTCGGGGGAAGAAGTCATAAATAATTTTATCAAGCTGGGGACATTTAATGACCTTAAGTCGTATCAAATTTCATTAGCAACATAAATTTCTTCTAAGAATATGAGAAGATAATTTTGGTGGGAGCGTAAGTTATTCAAAACATGATTACGTAATATCAAGTAAAAACTAACTTTTTATTTTATAAATGAACTATAACAGTTAAATTTGATCGCAAAACTCTCGTAGGGAACCAAAAAATACAAAATTGGGAACACTTTATGTCCCCTATACAATTTTGCATAACGGTGTTGGTGATATAACGGTGTCGGTTTCTACCACAGCAAATTATCAGGTCGTTTCATTAACATCAGGTAACTTTAGAATGATCTTCCAATGTAATAATATTTTTTCCAATTATGTTCTTATATTCCTAGAATAAACTTATATTCCCAGTAGATTTTAAACCAACTTAACGGAGTTATTATTTCAGCTAATCACCAGAAAAGTTTCCTATTGAAAATTATCTAATTCGGCTCATAAATGACAAAAAAAAAAAAAAATAAAAAAAATAAAATATAATAATCCATATTTACATATTCACAAATTTTTCAAAAGTCTAAATCGAAATTATTAAACAGCCCGGAATTTTTTAGCCAGAATTTTGTTGTTTTACCTTCATTGGTATAGTTGCTAAGGTCAGAGAAAGAAATGATATTTCTACATTAATATTCATAAAAAATATGGTTAATTTTGTTAGAAATTGGTACTTTCTAAAAACAAAAATATAAAAGTACTAATTTTTACAAAATTAAACCATTTTCAAAAATAAGCTAAATTAAAAAAAAAACATTAAAAAAATTACCAATATTGAGAAATTCATACACATTTTAAAAGTACCAATTTTAAAAAATTAACATATTTTTAAATCCAAAATAAGTACCAATATTAAAAAAAAGTATCAATTTTCAAAAAGTATTCCAATTTTGGAAAGAAGTAGCAATTTTAAGATTAATGTCCAAAATATGAAAGTAACGTTTTATGAATAAAATTAAAAATTATAAAAATGTACAATTTAAAAAAGCATACGAGTAAAATTTTCAAGAAAGCTGAAACTTAGTACCAATCTAAAAAAAGTTCTCTTAAACAAAAATTCCAATATTAAAAAATACTAATTTTAAAAATTTGAAAAGAAAAAAATTCTAAATTAAAAAACTTAATTTAAAAAGTACCATTGCAAAAAAAAAAAATGTGATCAAAAAATTTTCCAAAAAAGTTCAAAATTTAAAAAAATTACCATTTAAAATCAATTAAAAGAAAAAGTACTAATGTTCAAAAAGTAAAAATTTTACAAAAAAATTACCAATTTTCCAAATAAGTATAAGTTTTCAAAAGGAATTAAAATTAAAAAAAAAAAAAAAAAAACACAAAAAGGTCAACATTTTCAAACAAAAATAGTTCTAAATTTTCAAAAAATAACAATTTGCAATAATAATTCCAACTTTTTAAATAAGTGCTTCTAATTCTCCAAAAAGCACCAATTTACAATATAAAATTTGAAAAAAGTACCAATATAAAAAAGTAACAATTTTAAAATAATACAAATTTCCAGTAAAATCTCAAAATGTTAAAAAAATTCCAAAATAAAAAAAAAAATTACTTTAAAAAAGTATTTAAATTTTTTAAAAAGAATCATTAAAGCAAATGGTTTAAATTAAAAAAAGTATGAGAAAAAGAGTGCAAAATTTTAAAAAAGTGTAATTTAAAATAAATAAAAAATACAAATGTTTCAAATGTACCAATTTTCAAAATAAAAAAAAAAAATAATTTTCAAAAATAATTCAAATTTTTGAAAAAAACGCATTAATTTCCAAAAAAGTAACAATCTTGAAAAAAAAAACATTTTGAAAAAGAATTTAAAAAGTATCTCCAATTTTCACAAAAGCTCCAAATACAATATTAAAAAAATACCAGTCTAAAATTTTCAAAATAGTACAAATTTATATAAAAGTTTAAAATTTCAAAAAAGTTCCAAATTTAAAAAAGGTATTTCAATTTTTAAAAAAGTGTCATTTTAAAAAAATGAATCAAATTAAAAAAAGTACGAAAACAGGAGTTTAAAATTTCAAAAACATAAATTATACTATTTTTGAAAATTTAAACTCAATAAAAAGTACTATTTTTTTTTAAATACCAGTTTAGTAATTCCATTTTTTTAAATCAAAAAAAAAAAAAAATAAAAAAAGTAAAAAATATATAATTTTCAAAAAAGTTGAAATTAACAAATAACGGTATTATGTTCGGATGTAATTTTTTGTGTTTTGGTGATTTTTTTTATTTTAGCGATTTTTTTGTCAATGTGCATTACTTTATAAAATTAGACTACAAAAATAACATGGTAATAAACAATAATAGAATACACGCATTTTTTTCATTGTACAAATAAGTTTTTGATCATTAAAAAAAAAAAAAAAAATATACAATATGTTTTTCAAAAAAGTAATATTTTATATACATAGTATAAAATAAAGCACTATTTCTTTAAGAAACACATAAAATGAAGCCAGTGTTGCCAGAAACTTTTTTCGGATGCCTGCAAACTAAAGCCCCATGTGGCTAAAAAATCTTCATTTTAAAATATAAAGCCCAAATTTTTTGCTACAGTATTTTAATAAACATAAAAATATTTTTACAAAAACTTTAAGATCTTTAATTGCACTTACTTATTTATAAAAAGAAAATATTCCTAATAATTTAAAATATTTTTTATGGATATAAAATATGTCAAAAAATTTCTATAAATAGAAAATATATCGATCATTTTACACAAACAAAATAATACTTTTGAAAAAATTTCAGTCAAATTATTAATCAAAATTTTAAAATGATTTCAAATATTTTTTTAATTAAATATATTACTCAAAATCGAAGTATTCTAACAAATTAAATTCAAATGTTGCATAGAAAAACCTAAAATCGAATTTCAGGTAAAAGTAATACATATTCAATTATTTTATTAATTGAAATTCAAACTATGAAAAAAGTGTATATTCAAGTATTAAAATTATCATTTACTTTTATTTGTATTTGATTAATTTATTAATTGAAACAATCGTTTTATTTTTAGCAGATGATATTTGAATATTTGAATTTTGATCAATTGAATAATTGATATATTTAAAAAAGTAATTGGAATAGTTTTTATCTTTGATAAATCATTTGTTAGATCATAGTGTTTCTGAGCATAGACAAACCCAAAATACAATTTCAATTACGAATAATACATATTCAATTAATTAAAATTTAACCTATTAAAAAAATTGTATATTCAATTATTCAAATTATTACTTATTTTTATTTAATTTTTATTAATTTGTTAATTGATATAATAAGAAAAATAATTGATAGCCGATAAATTATTTTATTTTTAGTAAAAAATAACAGAAAGTTTGAATTTAGATCACTTGAATAATTGATGCAATTAAAAAAGTAATTGAAATCGTTTTTACCTATGATAAATCATTTAATAGACCTTATATTGCCTGCGAATACACAGAAAAAATTATTATCGTATATTCTTCAATTAACATAGTTGTTTCATTAGATTTAATAAATATATTCAAGTAAAAGAAAATTAATTTTAAGTAAAATGTTATTGCTCTTTTAAATCTTTAATTCATTTAATCATCTACTTGATTGATTTCATGAATTTTTTAATTAAAAATTTTTTCTGTTATTCATTTTTTACATTTTTAGTAATTGCAAATTTAAAATAGCTTTTAATTGAATGAATTATTTAATAATATATTTGGTGATTGGTGACTTTTTTCTGTGTATAGAGAATTTTTTAGTTTTTGTTCATAAAAAGATCGAAAATTTTCTATAATTAAAAAATTTAATGCAGGTTTGTTTAATAAAAATAAAAAAAATATTGTCATTAAAAATAAAAATAAAAAAATGGCCAAAAATTTTCGTAAAGAAAAATGTTGAACAAATTTTTATAAAAAATGTTTTATTAAAAAAAAGAATAAAATTGATTGAAAATTCCAATATGTAGAAAATTGTCTAAATAAAAGGAAAATTTTACAGTTTTCTCTTAATAGAAAATTTTCTATCTAAAAAATCAATTAACTATACAATAAAAAATAAAAAAATTATTTATTATTTTTTATAAATTGATAAATATGTTTTTTTACTCATACAATTACTTGCCTCCCTACGAAAATCTGACCCCAAATAATTTTAACTTTTTCATAAAAATTTATAATTTTCCTTCAAATGGTCGATTGCCACTAACAAATCTCATTCAAATCAAAATTCCCAAAAACGTTTTAATTCCCAAGCATCCTTACATATTTGGTATTGTGTATTTATGCTATATCATCTATTCAACTTTCCTGTGTGGTATTTGTAAAATAGTGCTTGTGAAATAATTCCTTAAACTGTTATTCCAAATTTAATTTTTATTTTTAAAATATAATGTTGCTCAACAATAAGGTATGTATGTGTCTTAAGTCTTTTGTTTTTCATATGAGTTTCTTTTAAGGAAACTTATTTTAGATGTTAACAAACCATTTACAAATAAGTAACCAAATATACCAATTTTGTTAGAAAATAGGAAGGATTTAACACTTTTTTATTTACATTTTATAAACAATGTGGTTTTATAATTTTGTTATAAATTACCTTAACTTGGAAAAACGGAAATTAACTACTTTTAATAAATCATAATAAGATAATTGTTTTCTTAAAAAAAAACATAACCCAGAAATGGTGTGGTCTTACACATCAATATATAGTGTTTACATTATATTGATAAAAATATGTTAAAAAGGAAAAATAATAATAACACAGTGCAACAAGGAAAAATTGTCCCAATAATTTTAACGCAGTAGTTTAGCAAAACCCCCCAAAGGATTTTTTAAAATTAGTTCGCATTTCGATTTTATGACCTCTTGAAGTTCGAAATTTTTGTAACCTTTTCCAATATGATTGAAAATAAAAACATTTAAATGCTATTATAATTATCTGTCCACAATAAAACGAAATTTTAGACTTAATATGAACTCGTTCTACAGTTTTGTCAACTCAAAACACAGAGTTTCAGGTTATCCATCCATGATGAAATATGAGAATATCGAGATTTTACAGGATTCTAAAATTTGTGATATGTTTTCTGACTTTTTCTCCTCCTCATGTTCAAATAAAAAATTTAGTATATTCTCAATCTAGCTATATCAAATTCCGGAGTCCACTTCAATAATTTGTCCGGTATTACATATGTATATCCACTATTATGAATGCCATAAAAAAATAGAAAATGGTCCCGATGATATTCCAATCTGTGTGTTAATCAAAAGTATAAATCCATTAGGTTTAACTTTAATATGCTTATTTAACATGTTCTTCTCTTATAGCTAATTTCTAAATATTTAGAAAAAGTCATTCATCATTCCCTTGTTTATATTCGGAAGTAAATCCAATATCTCTAACTATAGGTGTACAGCGAAATTAAGCGTCATTCCCAAACTTTTTAAAAATTAAAAACTGATATTTTATCACACCAAATGTAACTTTATCTTTCTCCTGTCCTCTATAAACCTTTTGGAATTCACGAGTAATGTTATAAATTCTTTCAATCACCATAAGCAAACTGGTACCATTTATATTGATTTAAGTAAGGCTTTCAGTAAGGTAAATCATGATCTTTTTATATATAAGTTGTATACTTTAGGATTATCTCCATTATTTCTAAAGTTGATTACAACTTACCTTATAAATAGACAACAATATGTTCTGTTCAGGAATCATAAATCCAAATCTACTCCAATTCCATCCAGGGTACCTCAAGGTAGTTATTTAGGACCAGTGCTACTCCTTATTTTCATTAATTATTTACTTTCCCACATCAAACACTCAAAAATATTAATCTGCGCTGATAACGTAAAACTTTTCCTTAGCTTTGATGACTCCAATCTTCAAGTGGATTTAAATAACTTCGTTAATTGGTGCAATATCAATTTAATGGATTTGAATTCGAATAGATATAAATATAAATATATATCATTCTATAGACAAAGTTATTATACCTTTAATAATCATCTGTTAGAGAAAGTCGAAACATTCCTTAACCTCGAGGTTCTCCTTGATAACAAATTAAGTTTTAGTTCCCACATATCGCAAACAGTTAATAAAGAAAAAGGAGTTTTAGCTTTCATAAAACTTTGGGGAAAGGAATTTGAAGATCCCTATGTTACAAGACAGTTTTATGTAACCCTAGTAAAACCTATCCTGAAATATTCATCTGTTGTTAGGGATTCTCTATATGAGGTTTACGTAAAGAAAATTGAATCAGTCCAGAAGCAATTTATGCTGTTTTGTCTATGATCACTTACTTGAAATCCAAATATAAATCTTCCTCCGTTTGAAAATCGTTTAGCATTAATTAAACTTTCCACACTTAAGAACAGACGAACTTATTTAAATATTTCATTCATCATAAATTTTATTAATGGTGTTACAGATTCCGAGTTTCTTCTTCTTGATTTGGAATGCATTGTTCCATTTCATCCCACAAGGAACTATATTATTGATTTCTCCCATGATGTAAATCCTATAAAGGAAAACATTCGGTATTTTTGAGCAAACGAGATCGTTTTAGCTTTTAAGTTTTTGTTTTTATAAAATTGTAATCTTATAAGAATTATTTAACTTAATATATTGTATTTTCCCTATTCCCTGTAATAGAGAGCTTTACAGCGGAGCATACTAGCATGCTTAATGAAATCAAGCAATGTCAAATGTTATCTTCAGCCGCCCAAACGGATTATGTAGGTCCTATAATTCACTTCGAGGCTACTCCCGTTATTGAAATCCCTAGTAGGGATCTCTGGATTGGAGCAGAGAAGCTCCATGGAGGGTGTGCTATCTTCACGGATGGCTCGAAGATGGAAGTAGGCACAGGGGCGGGAGTTAACTTTATGGGAACAGATATCAAACGAGGTTTTAGATAATCTGATAGTTGAAGCGTTTTCCAGGTAGAAATTCTAGGCATTTAAAAGGCCCTAGCATTACTGGAGGAGAATGTTGAGAGGGACACTGAAGTAACTATCGATGTGGATAGTCAGACATCAGCGATGGCAATGACAAGTTACTGTGTCAGGTTCAGGTTAGTGCTGGAGTGTAGGAAGGAATTCATAAGGCGAATGGATGCCTACAAAATAAAACTTTGTTGGTGGCTTAGAGGCAGTCAGGGTTGATGGATGGGTCTTAGGTTCCACACTTTTCTTATTTTTCTTATACTTTTCTTTCTTTCCAATCTTTTGCTTTATTCTACTAGAATTTTTCTCTTTCTTCATCTATCAGCTTTCTCTTTTATCTATAAAGAGATCACAATGAACCGAACAGTCTCTGGGTGGAGGCGTGAGGACGCCGATCTTTTTTAACCTAACCTAACCTAACCTATTGTATTTTAGTCTGTAAGAAATTGTATTTCATTGGATTAAATAAATATAGATTTTTTCTGGACACTACATTCTTTTTACGCCCATTTTTGTTATAATAATCTTCAATTTATTTAAATTGACCTTATGTTTAAATTACTGAACCGATTAAAATGAAGCTTGCCACATTTGTATAACCTTGAAGGATGTAATGATAGAATGCCGCGCCAAATTTTTTAATGAAGGATTACTTTGTTTCTTTTTTCTAGTAAGCAAGTTTCAAAATACATTAAAATATTGATGACAGTTGAAAAAAAAATAACAGTACAATAAAAGTGGGAGCAAAAGAAGCGTACCCATACAGATAAAATTTTATAATATAAATTATTTTATATACTTTGTGTGTATCAAATTTTATGTGAATTGTCTTAGTATCATCAAGGAAGTTACAAAATTGATTTTTACTGAAAGTGGGATAAAATCTGGGCGTGTCATCCAATAAATATTTTTCCCATAGTTTTCTTCACAAAACTACTTAATATATATCACTTTAACTTTTTTTAATTTTTATTAATATTATATCCTCATTTCCTTTCGGAGGCTGCACGATATATATTTTTGAAAAATAACGGTTTGCATCATATACTGCAATTAATCTTATTATGGAAAGTGGGCGTAAAAAAAGAGGGGCATTTAATAAACATCATTGAGGTAATTTTTGATGATCCAAAATTTGTCGCATAGTGTAACCAGTTGGTTAGTCTAGAAAATGAAAATAGGAAAATAAAAGAGTTTAATATTTATGGCTTAAGATGTAACTTTTATGATCACAAGGCGAGGTTTGGTGTGCTAATATTAACAGGTTTAAACATTTTCCTAAACTCACATTATGTGTAGTGATACGCATGACCAAAGCTATTGAAATGAGCGAAGAGAAGGATTATTTGTTTTGTCAAGTATTTGATAGTTGGCATGCCTTGATTTTATGGACTTTAGTAATTATATTTAGTTGACAAAGTGTTCAAAAACACAAATGAAAACAGGAAGACTTTTATTTAATAGTCTTCGATAAGTATTTATTTTATAAATATTGACTCGTACATTTTTGAGACAAGGTATTAATGTCAAACCTCTAAAGCAGCTTAAAACGGAAATAGTATGAAGATTTTATAACACGCATAATTTGAAAAATCTGGTATTTTAAAATTTTGAATGGCTGCAGCGTTTTTTCTACAATTTGACATTCTTGTATCGTAGATAGGGTTGCCAGAGAAACTTAGAAATTAGAGAATTTTTTCCATAAGAAATAAATTTTTCAAAAATTTTCTAAGAATAGAAAATTTATCGAACATTTTCTATAGAAAAAATTTAACAAAAATTTTTTATATAAAGAAAATTTAGCGGAAATTTTCTATAGAAAGAAAATATTATCAAAAATTTTTTATGAAAAAAATTTATCGAAAAATTTATCGTAAATTTCATTAAAAAAAAAAATTCGAAAAATTTTCTTTTGAAAGAAAAAATTATCAAAATTTTATATTTTTGTATAATAAAAAAAATTAAAATTTTGTAACATTTTTTATAAAAAAATTAAAAAAAGAAAATTTTTCGAATATTTTATCTAAAAATAAAATTTATTGGGAATTTTCTATAAAAATAAAATTTATTAAATTCCCTATAAAAAGAAAATTTAACGAAAATTCTCCGTAAAGAGAAAATTTATTAAAAATTTTCTATAAAGTTAAAATTTATCGTAAATTGTTATAAAGAGGTAATTTGTCGTAAATTTTCTATAAAGAGAAAAGTTATCGTAAATTCTCTTTGAAGAAAAAATTTATCATTAATTTTCTGTAAAAGGAAATGTTGTCGAAATTTTTTTATAAAAGGAAAATTTATCCTAAATTTTCCACGAAGAGAAAATTTATCATAAATTTTCTATGAAGGGAAAATTTATCGTAAATTTTCTATATCTATTATTATTAAATTTTCTATATCTATTATCTATTATCATAAATTTTCTATAAAGAGAAAATTTATCGTAAATTTTCTATAAAGAGAAAATTTATTGTAAATTTTCTATAAAGAGAAAATTTATTGTAAATTTTCTATAAAGAGAAAATTTATCGTAAATTTTCTATAAAGAGAAAATTTGTCGTAAATTTTCTATAAAGAGAAAATATATCGTAAATTTTCTATAAAGAGAAAATTTATCGTAAATTTTCTATAAAGAGAAAATTTATCGTAAATTTTCTATAAAGAGAAAATTTATCGTAAATTTTCTATAAAGAGAAAATTTATCGTAAATTTTCTATAAAGAGAAAATTTATCGTAAATTTTCTATAAAGAGAAAATTTATCGTAAATTTTCTATAAAAGAAAATTTATCGTAAATTTTCTATAAAGAGAAAATTTATCGTAAATTTTCTATAAAGAGAAAATTTATCGTAAATTTTCTATAAAGAGAAAATTTATCGTAAATTTTCTATAAAGAGAAAATTTATCGTAAATTTTCTATAAAGAGAAAATTTATCGTAAATTTTCTATAAAGAAAAAATTTATCGTAAATTTTCTATAAAGAGAAAATTTATCGTAAATTTTCTATAAAGAGAAAATTTATCGTAAATTTTCTATAAAGAGAAAATTTATCGTAAATTTTCTATAAAGAGAAAATTTATCGTAAACTTTCTATAAAAAGAAAATTTATCGTAAATTTTCTATAGAAAGCAAATTTGTAATTTTATATAAAAAAAAAAAATCGGAAATCTTCCATTAAAAAAACCTATTGAAAGCTTAAATATTTTAAAATTTATAATCCCCAGATTGGGAAGAAATTCTCTGATCTGGCAAACACTGGCTGTGGGGTAGTACTGGTCAAACCCCATTGCAGTTGCAAAGCAAACAAAGCCAGTAATCAAGTAATCAACCATTGAACCACTCAAGCAAAGAAAGTGGTTTAGTCCACCAACCTAAGTAACATACATATGCAGCTACGTGTACAAAAAAAAAAAAAAAAAAAGAAAACAGAAGTGTTACACATGCCTTTATGCAATATTTTCAATATGTTTTTTGCTGAATTGAGATGGTATTTTATGATAAATGAAACTATTTTAATAATTTGAAAGACATACATTTATAAAGACACAAAACTACACAAAATTTATGCAAAAATCTATTTGGCTTGTGTCCACCAATTTTAACACAGGCAAAAATCTTGCAATATATTACAATATAAATGCGTGGTGGCCATTAGTTAGATAAATGAAAGTGCTTGCTCTCCTTGAGATTTTACTTAAAAAATCCTTGTTTTTATAGCTTTAACATGTTTTTGCTGCAGTTATTTTCCAATAGACAACAAGAAAATTGGACTACACAAATTACAGCAGCCAAACCTGCAAACTTAGCATTTCCTTATTATTGATTACATACCAAAACTTTTTACATTTTTAGTGATTTTAAGTTTTTGGTCAAAACATCTTTATATTGTTACATGTTTTTCAACAAAACCTCCCCTTATATTTATGTATGTACGAATATAAAGTTTTCCATGAATACCTTTTTTTTCAAAATGTTCATTTGAACAGTTTGTTTTTTCTCTATAAGTCTGGCTATTTTTTATTTTTTTATTTATTTTATTTTTTTTTGTCATATAGTCGTAGTGCGTTTGGAAAAAAAATATATTTTTCTGATTTCCTATTATTATGTAATTTATACCCAGTGTGTTTAGAGTGTGTGTAAGTATGTGACAATACGCACCATTATGTTTAGCTTTTTTACTTTTAATGTGTCTCCTCTATGATCCTATGGCGTTGTGTTGCAAAAGCAAATTAATCATAAATTATGTTTATCAATAAGGAAGTGTTTTAATTAAGTATATTAATAATATTGTTACGTAGACTATTTTGATGCACATAATAGGATTATTGAGGCGAAAAAGGAGAATTTAAATTAAAGATTATTAAAGGAAAGGTTGATGCTTGTCCATAAAGTATATAATGTAAATTGCAAATGGTTTTAGCGCAAATTCAATATATTTTCAGGAACACCAGTTTTTCAGATTTTTGGAATTAGAGTAAATGTTAAAAAAAAATGGATTTTGGAGAAACTAATAACATACTCGAGCTCGGAAAAGATATCGACTTAAGATTTATTTGTTCCTTAACAAACTGGAAAAAAATTTACTTTACAAAATCAGATAAAAATATTGCGCTATATATTTAAAAAAGGATTAGACTAGTATTATGCAAAATTGAAATAGTTGAAATTTCAAATGCAAATAACTTGGAAACTATAAAGGATAAGAAGCACATGCAAACTTGTGCCTTAGCAAGAGCTTTAACATATCGATAAATAGAAATAGGATAAGTAATAAAAATTTGGTAAGCGGTTAAAAATATTCTATGTCGGAGGTACCCTATTTTTATCATCAATAGCTTCGCTTTTGAGGGGTTTTTGTGGTTTCCTTGCAAACTTAAAATTTTACATTTCTTTGCTAAGCCTATGTAAAGGTTTATTTAAATCCAACTGGTCGATTAGAAGTAACAGATTTATTTCCAAAAAAAAAAAAAAAATATTCTGCCCTACTGTCATTTGAGACGTTTGGAAACAAAAATCGAATTTAGAGTATTAAATAAAAATATGGATGACTTTTTTTCCCATTTTGTAAGGGTGAATAAAATATGTATCCATTATAGTATACCTTAGTTCAAGACGTATTCTAAACAATAGATTCCTTTGAGTTCATTAGCTTCTAAGATGGCGAAGGTGGTCTTATCGGCTAGAAGGTCATGTGATCATTTTCATGATAAATTGTTAAAAATTTTGGACAAAGTATATTTACCTAAAAGAACATTATATTGTGTAACATATTATTTTTTTTTCTTTTAACAAACAAATAATATACTCAATATAATGTTCTTTTAGGAAAATATACTTTGTCCAAAATGTTTAACAATTTATCATCGCCATGAAAATGGTATATAAAATTGCCTAACTGAAATAAAAAGAAATTCTGTTCAGAAGTTATTAATTCAGACATAGATCTGAATAATCAAATTGAAAATTGTTTTTTTTTTATTATAAAATTTTATATATTATCCTATAACAATTTTAAAAGTATTTTTATTATTTTTTAATAAAGCTAAAAACAATACAGGAACTATAACTTTTTAAATAAAAAATTTCGAATATATATAATTTATTGAACAAAGTTGCACTTTTCACTGAAAACCTTAAAAATTGACTAAATTTGATGAAGTATAATTATATAATTTTTATACCCTACACCATTATAGGTGGTTGGGGTATTATGCGTTTGTGCTGCTGTTTGTAGCATCCAAAAATATTTGGTCTACGACTAACCTTAATGTATACCAATCAATTATTTTCTGATTCAATTTAACGATGTCTGCCTGTTTGCTCATTTAAAGCTTGTGATCAATATAATTGAATGACATTTGTCACATATATCTTTTATAGTCCAGGAACCAATCCTATTAGAATTGGTTATGATCGACTCATTATTTCACCTAGCCCTCTTATAAATGTTCCCCCTGAATAAGGGTTTTTCGATCATAAATGCCTTAAATAAATCTCATCTCCGATAAACACTTTAGCGTGCATAAACTCCATACAAATGTTACTTTCAAGTTAATATTTGACTCAAATAAGTTTTATGTAAGTAAAAATCATAGCGCCAAATTTTATCACAATCGGCCCATAATTAACCATTGTCGGGCTTAAGCTGACTATTTGATACCCCACACCTTAAATAACTGTAACTTTTTATAGTTATTTAATAGACTAAAAAATAATTAGAGCCTGTTTTTCACCACTTAAAAAAAGTTAATTTGAAAAAGTGTCTAATTCCCATTTTTACTAAAATTTCAAAGGGAAAGAAATATAAATTCGTAATCAATTGAAATCAAGATCAATAAGATGGTGCTAATTATGTAGCACTTTTTTTATTTTTATATAAAAATTACTTGAGTTAAAATTCTAAAAATTTTTTTGCTGTATTCTGAAACTTAGTATTATTTTCTAATATATGAAAGAAAAATTTTGTTGTATTTTTTGTTACAAAAATTTTCTTTATTTTTTTTTTTCTTACTTAAAAGCCTAAGAATTCTTTATCTTAAAATATTTCCTGATGTTATATCGATATTGCTTTAAAATTTAATAAAAGACTAAAAACTAATAAATACACAAAATTTGGGCAGAGCTCCACAAGATCGGTCAATTTTAGTCAAGTTTATTCGTTACTGAAAAGGAGATGTAGGTGTTGAAGTTAAGATGACATTAGAAGAAGACAGAGTTTTGTGGTAGGTATGTGTTCCCTTGGTTCTATTAAATCCAATATTATCTAACCCAAAAAAAAACCTACTTCCAATGACTAATACAAATTTTAATACTATTTGGACTAGTATTTTAGAAGAAAATTCGTTATTTTTATTTCAGTATATATGGGAAACCGATTTATGCAAAAATTTTTATTATTATTATTTTTTTTTTTTTAAGAAACTAAACATTTTTCAGTTTTTTTATTTTTTGTCAAAAAACGAATTTTGATGTAAAAAGCCGATTTTTGATAAAAATTATACCTTCAATACATATTTTTTAATTTGTTCAACATTATTCACTGGTGCATATTCCTATAAACACACATCAATTTTTTTAAATCAATTTACCAAAAATGGGGCTAAAAAATATTTAAGGTGCTAGAAATTTATATTTTAAATTATTTATTGACTTCACTTAAAAAATTAATAACAGAAAAATTAAAATGTAAAATTTATCCATTTTAATTTTAGTAGTTTAATACCATTTTTATGGCATTTTCCTATATATGCACATAAACTAACTTCAAAAATTCGGTCTGGCATTAATTCGACTAATTTTTGAAGAAAATCACTGTCAATTTCTTATGTGGTTTGCTTAATTTTTAGTTTTAACTCCGTTATTGTCATTATGGTTTCATTCTATGCATTTCTTGCCATGTACCCCCACAGATTATCCATTGGATTTAAATACGGACTGCAAGCCGGTCAGTCCAGTATTGGAAAACTATGTTCATTAAAGCACGATTTAGATTGGTTCAAGACATGGACTACAACATTATCCTGTTGGAATATGCAATCTTCATCTATTTTTTCATCCATAAATGAGAGAAGAGCATTTTTCAATAGTTCATTATAAATTGCACTATTTATTTCAGTTCGAACAAAACATATTTTTGATTTTCCTGCAGCAGAAAAGGTTGCTAAAACCATAACACTGCCTCCACCGAAATTGCGTTTCGACATACGAATTTCGTTCGACCACAAATCATGCCAATAGCAAGAATATGAATCGGGACCATCCAAATTGAATTTCTTTTCATCGGAAAAGATTACTTTATTCTACTCATCTGTCCATTTCATGTAAAGGATTTTCCTTATGATGCTGTTTTAACATTGGAAGTGACAGGAAGATCAAGTTAATTTTTTATTTGTGTAGCATTTAATTTATATCCGGTGGCTTCTTCTTTTATTTTATTAATTTGCCTTTTTGTTAATTTTTGGTTACCTTTTATTGGTTTCCGAACTCCGTATTTCTGCCCTTTCTTAAGAAAGCCTCGAATAACTCCTTCTGAATAGTTAATTTTTCGTCCAATTTCTTTGTTAGAACAGCCTCGATCACGAAAAAGTTTAATTTGAATTTTTTCCTGGTCTGTAAGAAAAATTCCTTTGGGTATCCTTTAAACTGATGAAATTTCCCAATAAAAACAAAAATATTTCCAGTAAACAGAGATGTTGTCATCACTTTAAATGAAACAAACAACTAAAACTGTTAAAATTTTAGACAAATTTTTTATTCCACTGAAATGATCCATATTGGTGATCATTTCAGTGGAATATTCCTTTCTGATTGCTAAATTAAAGAACACAAAAAAAAAGTATATCGTTAAGAGAAACGAATATATTTATACAATATGCTCTAGTGTAGGTACTGAGAGCCAGTGTTGCCAGATGAGGGAAGTTGTCCTCAATTTGGGAACTTTATAGATTATTGTGTATTTTCGTAAAATACAGATTTTTTTATTAATTTATATTTTTATAAATAAATTAACTCTTTATAAAAAAATATGATAAATTTTCTCTTTTTAAGAGAAATGCACAATGGGGCAGAATCAAAATTATTTGGAAATAAATCTGTAACTTCTGATCTGCCGGTTGGATTTTCATGAAATTTGGTATAGGCGTAGCAGAGGCACAACAATCCCCCCAGGGGCGGAGCTAAGGGGGCTCAAAGTTAGGTACCTCTGACATAAAAAATTTTTAATCGCTTGCCCTGATAAGACCTATAAAAAACATGCTTACATGTCCTATTTATCTCTTATAGTTTTCGAGTTATTTGCGTTTGAATTTTTAAGCACCATAATTTTTCATGTTCTTGGTCCAGTTTTTTTCATATATATCCTAGTATTTCCGACCGATTTTATTAGTTTTTTTCTTAACTAGTTAAAGAACAAAATTATCTATTGAATAAAAAAAATTAAAGTCGATATCTTTACCGAATCCAAAAATAAACGATTTTGAATTTGAAAATTGCAAAAAAGACGACTTTTTGTGTTTTTTTAGCCGAAAAAGTATCTACACTCTTTTTTATCTAAAATAAAATTTTCTTTAGCAATATATAATAATTTTTCACTTTAAGATAAAAAACAAGCCTAATAACTCAATTGGTCATGGTACATACCCCCCCGAATTCGACCCATTTTATATGAAAGTTTTGATTTTAGACCATATTTTCTCAAATCCCAAAGCACGAATCGACAAGCGGAATATATTTTAAGAATCTTCAATATGTTATTAAACGTTCTAAATCAAAATCTACGAGACTTTGGGAATTTTTATTAGTTTATTTGGGAATTCAGGAAAAGCCTATCTCTGATTGAAATTTGGTTTACGCGCTTTTATTTATAGTAATAAGATTCACATTTCCTGCAAATTTCATTAAGATATATCTCTAAACAAATACGTTATTACAATTAAAAATTTGTATTTTCTCCAAAAACACCAAAATTGTGCCTTTTGTTTGGTTTATTTCTAAATAGCTAAAGAAATTTTAAAAATATGTATTCCAAATTAAGCTTATCCTTAGCATATATAATTTCCGATCTTTTGCAAAAAGATTCAAGTCAATATCATGCCTCATTTTTTTGCCTTTAGTTTTGCGTGAATAATTACATAGAAAATTATGAATATTTCTGTATACTTTTACTAATATCTATACATAAAATATTTTTATAAAAGTAATTAATAAATATTTTTTATTTTTAATAGGGTTGCCACATTTCCCAAATTTAAGTAAATCTTTATCCTTTTCTAAGCATTCATATATTTCTAATAATGAATTTAAAATAACAAAACAAACAAAAAATGTCTATTTAAGATCGGAAATTATATATCCTAAAGTATAAGCTTAATTTGGAATACATATTTTTAAAATTTCTTTCGTTATTTATAAATAAACCAAACAATAGGTCCAATTTGGGGTTTTTGGAGAAAATACAAATTTTTTAATTGTAATAACATATTTCTTTATAAAGATATCTTAGTGAAATTTTCAGGAAATGTGGATCTTATTAATATAAATTAAAGCGCGTTAGCCAAATTTCAATCAGGGGAAGGGTTTTCCTGAATTCCCAAATAAAAGAATCAAAATTCCCAAAAATTGGATTTTTTACATTTTTGGCTATAGAATCTACATTTTTCCAATCTGCAGCTGTTATTATAGCCTATATTATGAATTTAATTTAACATTTAACATTTTTAGTGTTTAAATGGTTTAGTTATAGTGAAAACATATTTCAACATCTTTAGTATCAAAACTACACTAATTGAAATTTGAGAACGTATAACCCATATACTACAATGACTGATTGTCAGACATAGCCAAATAAATTAAATACTTGACAATCTTTACCATCAAAAAATTTTAGTTAGTTTTTGCTATATTGAGAGTTATATCTCCAAATAGCATCATTTAGAAGTTATCCATAACATACCAGCAAATAATCAACAAAAGGGTACTAACTACTTAAGTAATTTAAAAAAAAAATTTGTCTAAATATATCTTGAGACTTGAGTTGCTCTAAATAACACAAAAGCTTGGATTATCATACTCAGAATAATTTCTATGCACCAGTATTGCAATTCCGTAACTTTTTATTCATTTACTACCGATATCGTTAACTAACGAAAATTTTCGGTTGTTTTAGCGATTTTGCTATTCTCTACTATAAGTTAACGATTTTTTCGTCAGTATACAAGTATTTTAACGTCGAATATCAATAGAAATGAGAGAACGTCATTATTTCAAAAACAAAAATTTTAAATTAAAATTGGATTTTTTGTGTATTTTTGTTAGTTCTTGCTAGTATTTTTGTTACAGAAAATTTTATTTTGTGGTTATATAATTAATATATCATCACCTGAAATGCAAAAGGGCGGAACCACAGAAAAATCGAATGTTCTTTTTTTAGTAGATTTTGTTGTATATCATATTCATATCTTCAAAAATGACATCAATATTAACAAAAGTCAAAAGGCCTTAACATCAACTACATAAATGAAACAGACGTAAAATTAATTCCATTTAAGGAAATATTGGTTTGAAGAGCGTTTTATTATTATTATTTGATTGAAATTTTGCATAAAATTTACAAAAAATATTAATTGATATAAATAAAAAATTAACTAAATCGTTATCTTTTCAAAAACATACTGACACCAAATAAGAATACAAAAAAACTTACTTAAATTATTTGTTGCAGTTATTATTACTTTTTTGATATTTTACAATAATGAATATAATATACTGAATTAATATATATTAATTTCGTAGTTAATATATTGTATGTAACTGACATATGACGGGGCATGTGCTTCTAAAGTTAAACGTACTTTTGCCTATTTCGCAGAAAGTTTGTTTGAAGTGATCCTATATAACAGAAGGGATAAAGCAGCATCTATACAGGCATTAAGGTCGTATGATTAGAAATTAAAAAAAAGGTTGCTTATATCCATGCAATTGTATAGCTACTTGATTTTTCTACGGGAACCGCCTTGGGGGGAAGTTTCAATGGAAGGGACTTAATATTTTACAACTCTACTTCATATCCTATAAGGTGACACAATACGAGAAACATTTAATAATATTTTTTGAAAAGTGCTAAAACGGAATTTTTTTTCTAAATCTTGCGGAAGCAGGTCATCTTTTGACTCTAAAATAACAGCAAATACTTACTACATAATAAACACAAGTTCTTCGTTTTGTAAAACGTCTTATTACATCCGACGAAAAATCCTAGAAAATCGCAAATTGGTTGCACTTAATATAAATGTAATTTTGTTGTGTGGTTTTTTCCATTTTTTTATACCTCACACCACCATAGGTGGTTGGGGTATTATGCGTTTGTGCTGATGTTTGTAATGCACAGAAAAAATCATCCAACACCCACCTTAAAGTATACCAATCGATTCAGAATCCATCCATCCACGATGTCCGTCCATCTGGCTGGACGGCTAACTGTCCATGTAAACCCTGTGTACAAAGTACAGGTCGCAATTTTGCAGATAATTCAATGAATTTTGGCACGTAGGACTTTAATGATACAAGGACGAAGTCATTGAAATTGGTTACGACGGTTCCTTTATTTCACCTAGCCTCCATATAAATGTGCTCCCGGAATGGGGGTTTAACGATCATAAATGCCTTAAATATAGCAATATTTTAATGAAATTTAGTGTGAGGAAGTTTTGTATAAATATCATTCTTTGCGTCAAATTTCATGAAGATCGGTCCATAATTTACCATAGCTCCGATATAAGACACTAATCACCCTACAGTGCATAAATTCATAAAAATGTTAATGTTAACGTAATATTCTGTATGTGTATATTTTATTTTAAATTTAGTAAAAGTATCGGTCCATAATTATCCACATTTCTAATATAAGATCCATGCACGAATTTTGGTGGACATGCACAATGGTGTGGGGTATATGGTCGGACTTGACCGACTATACTTTTTTTACTTGTTTTATTTTGTTTGAAATTTTAAGAGAATTGTAAATTCTTTTGTTTATTTCGTCTTTCAAATGTCAAAGTAGTTCTTAAAAAAATAATTATATTAATAAATAATTTTTATTAAATTCAAATGTGAAACTAAAAAACAAATTTATTAACAAATTTTATGTTATAATTTTTTCTGTGTAAACCTCCATAACACTAACGCCGCACAGTGGCTCAGAATCGTTTTTCATCGGCAAAAACTTTGTAACTTTTGAATCGATAGAGATATTTTAGAATTTTTTACTTTTGATAGAGAGATATTTTCTTGAATTTTTCTCCAGTTTTAATTTCATTAAAATCGGTTTAACAGTTGTTGAGTAATTTGAGACTAAAGTTGAACTTTTAATTATTTTATAGCATTTAGTATGAAAATGCGAATGTTTTGTTTTTTGAATCAGCTTTACTTATAAAAAAAAGTTATAAGCATATAAAAAAACATTTTTTTAATAATACCTAGGATAATTTTGTAAACAGTTTCCCAGTTTAGCAATTCTAGAACAGGTTCCACTAGAAAGGTTTTTAAAGAATCGTTTCCATTATAATCGTTTTTTTTTTGATAAAAAAATGATGATTTTTTTAATGTTTATTTTGTTTTTTATTTAAATAATATTAAGCACAAAAATTTTTTATTTTTTATAATAACGAAAAAGTTTTTAATGTTTATTTAATTTTTTACATAAATAACAATAAAATTAAATTATAATTATCATTAATTCGGTTGGAAAATAGCCTGCAAATATTCCACATTTAGTTCTATATTCTTTCTGACCTCTAGCAGTCCATTTGCTTCTTTATCTAAGTCCTGATGTTCTACTTTCCATTGACTTCGAATGCCAAATCTAGAGATGAGAGGATCGGTCATTGCCAGTAATATATTAAATAGATCTTCATTTGTAGAATTTCGTAATATTTTTCTGCTATTGTGCTCTCTATAAAATCTGTAATTCTTATTCCTTTTTTCCTGGGTTTCCTCTGATAGATCTCCAAGTGGTACTAAATGATGCTTAATAATATCTTCTACATGATAAAGGATTTTGTGAATTGTTGCAGACATATTTCTCCGTAGATATTTGTTTGTATATATTCGTGAAGTTTTTTCGTCGCATAATCACCACATAAACCAAATGTTCTAGAATCACTTTGTTCATTGCACACAAGTACACGATAATTGTTTTAAATTTTGAAATAAGATTTATATCAACACCTGTTATTTCAGATGCTCTTTCGGGATCTAAAAAGAACTGTGTTCTCATCATTCGTATTGCCTGATCCTTGTTTTGGTTGATCAACCTATATTTAAGAAATTCATCCTGAACATGTTTCTTTTTTAAACTTCTTAACTCCTTCTTGCTGCCGTGGTTTCTTATTGATCCTATAGTTTTAAAATCCAAATCATAACTGATTTTTAGTATGTTTTCCATGAAAAAATTTTAGGAGTAATTTTATTCAAATGGAAAACGTGTTCTACAGACGGGGTCCAGATAGGTACAAAAGTATATATGGATTTAAAGAGGGTACTTTCGCCTTTCTTCTGGTAGTAAAATTTGTTTAACCCCTTTTGACTGTCTAAAGTTCTATTCCACTAAAATTCAAATTTGACTAAAATATAGTACCTATGAAAACATTTAATAACAGAGCAGATATAGAAGGTACAGTGACACATCATACCATTTCTTAAAGATTATTATCCTAATAACATGAAAAAATGCAGCCAATTATTGATAATAGTTTGAGAGTAATAATAATTTACTTCTGATCAAATTTTAAAAAATCACATTTTTTTAATAACATAAAATATTTGTATTTAACAGCAGGCCACGCCCAGAATTACCAATATTTTGATATATTTTTTGAGCCACTTTAGTTTCAATATGTTTACTATTGAATGGCATTAAAATTTTGGAAATCGGTGTTAACAAAAAATTTGGCTTTTGACCAGTGAAATTAATTTCTGAGCCACCGTGCGCCGTTCGCGAAAAGTCATTCACAACACAAAATAGATGTCATTAAAAAAAATGTAAAATTTTTTTTAACCCTAAAAGTAAACGAATTTTAAGAAATCCCCATATATTTGCTCATGATGTACTGAAATAATCGCCAATTGTTTGCGAACAAAATTGTTTTCAATTTTTTTATAACAATCTAAAAATTACGAATTTTTTGATAACCATTTTTTTTTTTTTTTTTTTGGCAAAATGTGCTAAACCCTTGATTATCATTCGCTGTTAGGTAACTGAAGATCTATTGTCAACATATTTTAATATTTTTTCTATATTCTGCTCATCAATACACATCGTTTGATTGATCTTTCCACAATATAAATAGAAAAATTCTTCTGATTTGTTTCGACTTAAACAAGTAAATTTATAATTTTAAAATTAAATTCTAACTTATAAAATCTATACATAAAGTCATGTCTATTTGGTGAATCTCATAGATTTTTATGTGTTTTATAATCCAACATTTAATTAAAATGATTTTATGTAAATTATTTAATTTTTTTTGGTTTTATATCATAAATATTTTAACGATATTTTAATAAACTGCAAATTACATTGTCATATAGACAAACTTTATTACTTTTTTTATTTTATTAATTTTGAATTTTGAATATAATCCAACTGCAGCAATAACAAAAACTTAAAACTAACAACAATAATAATAACTTCAGCACCATAAAACGATTGTTGTTGATGTTTGTAGGTTGGCTTAATTTATCTTGTATGTTGCTGGCTTTGTAGCATGAAGTAAGTACAAAGTAAACTTGCCTGTTGAAGTCATTTAACCAAAATACTCATATGCTGAAACATGAATACTTACATACATACATACATACAATCATGCATGCATACATGAATATATTTACTATGTTTTTGATCATAAATGCAGAAAAATGCATTTTTGTATGCGGTAGTCGCGTGGCATTGCTCTTGGCCATCATATGACCACATATAGACACGTACATATCTATGTATGTTTACTTGTAGTGGAATGGGTGACCAAATAGAAATGGAAAAACCGGAAAGGATTTTTCATTTCAATAAATGGTGGAATTAAACAACAATTTTCAATTATATAATTTTTTGTTTTTCTTTCAAACACACACTGACTTGCACATGACATTGTGTTGTTTTTATTTTTCAGTTTTATTTTTATAAAATTGTTACATGTTTTAATTACGATCACCATCGTAGTCGTAAACACTTGCATAGCGATATAATATAATTTCATGAATGCAACTAAAATACATAAATTTTTCAAATTCATTTTGCGTTGTGAAGGGTGTTTTAATACAGATTAAATACGTGTGATGTATAAATGTGTGCCTGCACTTGATCAGCATCTGGTTTGAGATTTGTGGCTGGGTCTCTGTTATACATTCATCTGTCGATCAGTTAGTTAAATTGAAAAGTTTATTGAACTTTATGTTATGAAAATAAGTTTAAGATATTTCATACAATACATCACCATAGGGTATTTTGCATTTGTGCTAATGTTTGTAACACTAAGAAAAAAAGTATGACATCGATCCGATTGACCGACCGTCCGTCTGGATGTCCGTGTAAACCTTGTGCGTAAAGTACAGTTCGCGGGTTTGAAGATAATTCGAAGAAATTTGGAATGTATGCTTTTTTGATACAAGAAATAAGCCTATTTAAATTGGTTTTATTCCTTCCGGAATAGGGGGTTTAACGATCATAAGTGCCTTAAATATAAAAATATTTTAACGAAATTTAGCATCAACCTAATTTCATAAAGATCGGTCCATGATTGACAATAGCTCCCATATAAATCCCTCTTTAGAAAATCACTTTCTCAAGTCACAAATCCCAAATGTTAGCATGAAGTAAATATTAGCATGAAGTTAATATTTGACACAAATAAGTTCTATAGAAGTAGAAACTACTTGCAATAAATATAAGTGACCATAGCTCCCATATAAGCCCAGTTTCGGGAATCACCCTAAAGTGCATAAATCCCATATAAGTCGGTGTTCACACACAGCACTTTTTCTTGCTGCCATTCTGACTTCGTATGCGAGAAAGATATAGAGAATATAAAAGATTTGTATTTCTTCCTCCTCTCTCTCCAACAAACTTGGAATTGCAGCAACGAAAAATTGCTGTGTGTAAACCCCGACTAAATATTAGTGTCAAAATAATATAATGCATATATATATTTTATAGAAATATTGGCCACAGGACATACACAATGGTGTAGGGTGTCGTATGATCGGACTTGACCCACCATACCTTTCTTACTTGTTATATTATAAAATGTCTATCGTTCATTCTATGAAAGAACGCCCAAAAATTATTCATAGGTCTTGGGATTTTGTCAATATTCGGCATACGCACATCCTATGAACCCATTTAAACATTTCCATTTTAATTTTTTTGAATTTTTATATTCACGAAAATGCATTTATAATGCAAATGCAATTTTTGGATGCATTTTTCAAAATTTTCTCTTTTCCTCTGATATTACGAAAATTATAATGTTTACTAAAAATTGCAATATGAATTGTTGAAAAATTTTAAAAAGTGCATAAAATTTTTACATTTTAAAATTTTTTAACGTCCTTTTGACTAGGAAGTGTTATTTATTAAAAAATTCTGTTTACACAGTATTTTGGGCAATTTCTATAAAAGCGATATTTGTCAGTAGAGAAAAAAATACCTTTTACAAACATTTACGCCAATTATATTAAAGTTTGTGAAGATAGTATCCCATGTCTAGTTTCCTGACATCAACGAGATATAGTTCAAACTATTAAGTAAAATGGTTACTTGCTATATAACATATGAATTTCCAATTTCTGATTGGTTAATAGCTTGATTAATAGTTTGAATCTAAAAGACCTAAATTTTCAGTGCAAAACTGAAATAAATCAAAAAATTCTCGAAAGTCTTAACTAAATTTTTTTATATATTTTAGGTTGAAATGGCTGTATTTTCTTGAGATTTTAGGTAAATGATCTAAAATTTTGCTTTTAAAACAAACTTTAGAAATATATGTGGCAAATAAAGTCGAGGCACATAAAGAGTTTCGAAAATTGTTGAAATTCCTCATCTGTATATTGTAGTTTTTACAATATAAATCTAAAAGTATTCTGGATAAGTCAAAGTAAAGATATTTGTGACATTTATGATACATCACACAATGGGACCGATTGCAAAAATTTATCTCCTAAACTAGTGGTCGTATTGAACTGAAATGTATGGGACAGTTGTAGAGGAGGACCTAAGTTTTCAGAAAAAATATTTTGTAGTCATTCAGTGATAACACGAGATAACCTACTTGGTGTCAAAGTTGACCACCTCGAGTAGGAAAAAAACGAAAAAAAAAGCAAATTTTCTAAAAAAAAAAAAATAAAAATAAATAAATAAAAAATCTAGCTTTCACTAAAAAAAATTGCACTGGATTTTCAGCAGAAAAAGAATTTTACTAAAAACTCCAATTTACTAAAAAACAAGTTGTTCATACAAAAACCATTTATTTATTTTTTTAAGTTTTATTTAAAAAAAAAATGTTCACGTAAAAGTCTAATTTCTATAAAACACCAAATTTAAAAATCAATAAAAATGGAATTTTCATGTAAACAGCGAATTAAAACAAGAACTTTAGCTAACAAAAATAATTTTTATATTAAAAGCGAAACGAATCAAAAAATCACTTAAAACTAAAATTTTCACAAAAACGTTTCTGCACCCAAAAAAAACCGGCTCGCCTCAATGACAAAATTTAAAAAAAAAAAATCATAAAAAAATTAATTTCATTAAAATTAGAGTGATCGACTCAGTTTTCCAACCCGTTTTTTCGGTTTAAATACCGTCGGTGTTTTCAAAATGTCCATTTTTCGAATTTTTTTGTTAAAAAAAAACCGGTTTTAAAAATAAGATTTTATAAAAAAAAAAAACGTGACAAATACTGATATTTGTATGGAAATTTAGGAATAATGTTTTAAATGATTAATATTAAAATCTAAATTCTTGTTATGTTTTATGAATATAGTTTAAGGTCAAATCGAATTTAATTCTGTAAGTTTCCAGTAAAAAATTGAGCTTCGAACGAAGCAAGTTTGTAAGGGAGAAAAGTAAAATAGCGCTTGCACATTTCCTTACGAATGGCATTAATGTTCTTATGGCGAGTTCCCATTTCAAAGCAATACATTTTTAACATAATTGATAAAAAAGAAGCGAATGTTTTATTTATAATAAACACTTAGATTAGTTTCACGTATTCTTATTTTTTTCTCCTTAAAATTGCGAACTTATTCGTCTAGTGCATGGTAGTAAGACTTATTTCGAAGCGTATAAAATTGTATTTTTTTTTTTGCAAAATGTCACGTCAGTGACAGGGGGAGCGGTACAGATATTCATAATGGTTTATCTAAAAAACTATTACACTTAGAGCCCTAAAACTTTGTGGAAACTATTTTCTTATCATATCGCGTTGATGAAATGAAAATGGACAGATACAAGAAAATATTAATTTTCGCATGTCTAAAAAAATATTTTAGTGAAAGTCTTAAAAAGCTGTACAAACAATATTTATATCAAATTTCTAATAGGGCAGACAGTTTCAGGGGCAGTAGTAGCTCCCATATAAAGTAAGTATTAGTGAATGCATCAAAAGGGGTAGCGAAGGATACTGGTCTCAGTTTTGATGATTATTTTTTTTATCTTAATTACAATTTGTTTCCCAAAAAAATTATTTAATAAATTTTAACTTGTTTGTTATAAGATTTATCCAGTTTTTGTTAAGAAATATAGTTTTTAGATAGTAATATTAACTTCTACATAAAATCCTGTTAAACGTTTTTTTTTTTTTTGGAATTTCAAAAAATGTAACCGTTTTTTTCAAAATTCCAACTATTTGAAAATCGATTTCTCTAAAAAGTCGAATAATCGATCACCCTACTAAAAACCCAATATTCACAAAAGCCCAGTTATATATTCAGCTGTGTTATTTTTGGACAAATTTTCTTGTTTTTCAATAGCAAAATTCTCGAAAGCATTATTGATTTTTTTACATACATATATATTATATACATATCTAAGTTATCGGGGCCTTCATAAACAAAATGTACGTAAAAATAAAAAACCAATATTAATTTTGATTTTTATGATAAAAAATCATTCTCACACAGAAAATAAAGAGATTTAGATTAAAAGGACTGATTTATTAAGTAAGGCTGAATAGAAGAATATTTTGTAGTATATATTTTGAAAAAAATGCAATTTTTTTCATACAAATGGGCTAAAGATCTGATAAGATTAACTCTTTGTGAAATAATTTAATTTACCTTATGTTTTTAGTTGGTGTTATTTATATGTAATTTATATGTTTTACATGCATTACTAAGTCTATTCGGTTAATCTAATAATTTCCCATTAACCGTTTATTAACCGATCAAATTTTAACCTCGAATAAATATTTGTCGAATCAATTGATTAATTTGAAAACCCGTATAATTGGATTCCCTAGTATTTACTTATTTACACAAAAATTGTGGTGGGTCGTTCTAGAGTTTTAATGTCTCAAGCTCATTTTTGTGAAAACCACTGATCGTGCCTTCAGTAGACAGACTGATGGATGGATAGACAGAACTAGATCGTCTCAAAATTTCATGAGGGTCCAGAATATATATACTTTATGCGGTCTTAAATAAATATTTCAATATGTAGTAAACTGAATAATAGACTCATTACACCCCCATCTTTTTGGTTGTTGAATATAAAACGGAAAGCCAAGGTGAAGAGTATATTAGATTCTTCGCAGTAGAATGTAGCAAGCACTGACTTGTTTTTTTATATAAAGCATATCAAAGTGAGCACTCTTTATTTTTAAATTTCATTTATTGTCATTATTCTCTATCAGTCCCACTGTGCATAATTAAAATGAAATAAACTATCAATTAAAAATAAAACTATCGGCTATGTGATGAGAACAGCATATTGCATAAAATTGGCGATTACGATTTAAAATCGCATAATAGGTGTGATGTGGTTCACAATCGAAAGAAGTTATGCGATTTAGAATCGCAAGCACATACCAAAGCGAATTATCTATTTTGCTTAAACAAAGCTTCAAAAAATAAATAATATGGATTACAAATAAAATATAATATGTTTCCTTTTCATTTTGAAAAAAGCCATATTAATGGTTCAAACAATTTTAAGTAAAAATATGAAATTTAAAATTTGATCCATTATTCTCTTTCATAAATCCCTTGATCCATTATTCTCTTTCTTTCAAGAGAAACAGGTGTACTGCAGCACATGCTGAATGAAATATTTGTCTATTTTAAAACCGCATGACAATTTAGTGATTTTCATCACATAGGCGTATAATAAAAGAAAGAAATCAGAACACACATCTGGCAACAATATGTTTGTCTTAAACATTAAAAATCTTGATTAAGTATAAAAGCTTTTAACAGTCTTGAATAACCAACGTTAAATAAAGTTTTTTTAAAAGCTTTCTTTGTAAACTTATTACGCAGACTTTTAATGACAACAAGCATAAGCTTTTACCAACTTTCGTTTTCATTTTAAAAAAAGTGAGAGCCAAAACAAAAAAAGTTAAAATAAAACTAATTTCATTATGACATACAGATGTCGCCTTTGTGGCTCTTTAAATTACAAAAAAGAAAATTAAATTATCATTAAAACGGTTTTACACACATAATTTTTGAAATGTTTTCATTGTTTTTTTTTGTTTGTTTTTAATAAAACTTTTAACAAATAATTTAAAGTGATTTTCATGCAATTAAATACTCACTCATTTGAATATTTCATTAATAGAGTAATTATTTTGGGAAATAAAATTGTAATAGGAAAATAAGTTTGTATAAATAGTAAAATGTTTTAAATGCATTTGAATGTACATATGTTGATTTTAAGCTGGGTCTATCGGCCGCACGTTCAATCTTTTGGTCTGCCGGTCTGAGGAAGTCATAAAATTGTTATATGTTGTAATAAATTTGTTTTCAAAGACACAGATACACACATTTTTATAAAATTTTTGTTTAATACTAATTTTTAAATTGTTAGAAACTTTTTTTGTTGCTAGAGGAATAAAAAAAAAAATCGTTAATGATTCTCTTAACAATGGCATAGATTAAAATATTATTCGTTTAATGCTGATTTTTAAAAATTTTGTTTTGTGGCAGATATGGATCACCATTTCCCTCTAAATTTAAACAAGTTTAAAACTTTTGGAAAATTGATTCAGAAGGGGTTAATGTGTATTTCGATACAAAAGAAAACGCACACAAAGAAAAAATATGGTTGGTAGCAACAATAATTTAACACTGTCATATTATGATTGGAATTTATGATTGTCTATAAATTATATCGATGTAGCACCATAAAATGGTTGCGCTTGAAATATTGGCTTGATCTTAAGTATATAATAATAACATGGTTGAGTCATAATAAAAATATTGTGGATCTTAGCCATATTATGGTCGTGTGTGGGTTTGATTTCATGATATATAACACTAATATGTTTAATATGAAATCATATTATGTTTGTATAGGGACTTGATCTATATTTCTAAATTTTCGATAGTACTGCAATTTGCACAAATTGATTGGCTTAAATCACCAGAAGACTCTGAAGTTAAAGTTGTGGTACTTTGCGTGGAATATAAAATTTAAGAAGAGAACAAAAATATTGGTGAAGTTGGCATAACGAGTTTATATATATATATATATATATATATGTATATATACATACTCGTATATATATACAAATGCATAAAAATTTCAAATTCACTAACTGTATTACACGATCTCTTTATTTTCCAGTACAAAAACATATTTTTGGTAAAAAAACTAAACTAAATAATTTAATTTTAGTGTATCTTCTTATAATTGTAATAATTATAATTGTCTTGTTTGTTAAAATTTACACAGATAATTTCTTTCCATATGGATCACAATAAGTAAAATCACCTGCACAGTATACATTGCATGCCACTTGAATAGGGAATCACATTTTTTTAACTTTAATTAAGTATATCTCCTAAACTAAAGTTCAGAAAAAAATAATTTTTTGCGCAACCAAATTTCAAAGTTTTGGCTTTAGTTTCCTGAAGAAATAAAAAATATACATATTTTGTTATACTAAAATTATGCATTTATTTAAAAACATGTATTTCTGTGGTACTATTTCGTGTGTCACTTGATTAAAGAATATTTTAAAACTAAGCCAACTCCAGACATTTTCCATTGGATTCAGGTCTGGTGAATATGGGGGCCAATCCAAAAGTTGAACACCCTGTTGATTAATCCATTGTTTTACTGCTCTGGCGGTATCAATCGGAACATTGTCGTGTTGGTACGTCCAAGAAATCATTAAATTTTTTAAATGCTTCCTCCATAATGTTTTTGTAAGTCGTTGCAGTCATTTTGTTGGATACAAAAACCAACTCTATGGTACCATAATACGAAATGGCATCCCATACCATTATTCCGCCCTCTCGGCTGTGTCTGAGGCTCAAAAATAATTCCTCCTTATTTAGGTCATGAAAGTAATAGTTATAGCCGTCGGGACCATCAATATTAAACCTTTTTTCATCGGAAAATATAACTTTAAATCATTTTTCGGACCATGTCATTGTATTTTTGGCAAACTGTAGCCGTTGCGATTTGCGTTTTTCATTAAGTAATGTTTTTTTTGCAGTTTTCGTATGGGCACGACTTTAAAATACGGTACACTGTTCTTAGACTGGCACTGACTCCACTTTTTTCACGTATTTTTGATACCGACATGGCAGAATTTGATGCAATTCTAAGAATTTTTCGTCTGTCTTTTGGAGCTGTTGCCATTTTCTTCCGCCCTTTCATGTTTTTTCCACATCTTTCCACGTTATTTAAATAATTGTACACAATTGTCTTTCTTCTATTAATGTTTTTGGTTATTTGGACCGAATTCAGAGCCTGAGATTTCAAAATCAGAATTTTTTCTTTTTCAGAGTTATTAACAGCCTTACCACGTCCCATTTTGAATAAAAACTATTTAAAAACTATCAAATTAAAAATTCTCTAGCCGTTTATATTGAAAGAAATTCAAATTATATCCTTCCTGATTAATATTAAAAGAATTCCTTATTCAAGTGACACACGATATACTTAATTAAAGTTAAAAAAAAGTGATTCCTTATTCAAGTGACAGGCAGTGTAGAATATAAAAGAACATTGGCAATTAACAAACACCGCTATCAATGAGAACAATGACATTATTAACTATTTTTTGTAGGCAGTTTTTTATATAAAGTATTTGACATTTCTGGTATCCATTTAGATAGATAAAACAGCATGATCCTCAAAAACAAGTAATGTATTCATCAACATTCCTTGTTCTTTGCTAAGAACATAAATGTTATTCAACATATTATGGTCTTCAATTATTTAACAGTAAAGTTGAAAATTAATTATGTGTAATTTATAAATATTAAACAACTTACCAAGTTTTTGGTTTAATATGTAATTAAACGTAATTTTTACAAATTTAAATATTTTTATTGTGAATTTTGCAAAAATTTTTCTTTATTTTCAGTACTCCGAAGATAATCTATTGTGTTGTTTTCTTCGCATATTATGAATATGAAATACTTTCACAATCTAAAACACTTATGTAAAATATTTATATCTAGATTAATTTTAATTAATTCACATTTTTAAATACATATTCAGTATAGTTTCTAATATTTTTTTTAACATGCCCAATAAGTCAAGCCAATAACAAGTTCTATGCAAGAGGCACACTAAACTGAATAAAAATTAGCCAGTATACTTATTGTCAAGTACCAATTACACTATGCGACAGTCAAAATCGGGATGGGATGAAAACAACGGGAAATGTTATATCGGTAAAAAAGAAGTTATACGTGTCCCGGCGTTTCCCCGGGATATAACTTTCCCCGGTAGCTTGAACCCTTCCCGATCACTAACCCCTACCATTTGTCGCACAGTGTTATGTATATAGTTGCCCATACAAAACAAACATATTGTTGTTAAGTCAAAGCAATAGATACAATAATATTTTTATGTATTGAAAATAATTTGTTTGTACATAGAATTTTAGCAACCATAACGTGGTTTTAATCTAAAAAATGTTGCACCAAAAACGTAATTGTAAATTTGAGAACAATATTATAATTGCTATGACCAAATTTTTTTTAAATAAAATATATTCAACAATAACGATGTTTACGATGACAATATATTGTTGCGATGAAAATAATAAAATTGATGTAATCTTATTGCAAAATGTTGCATACAAATTCGAACGATTTTCCTTACGAACTCAGTTACAAAATTACCTCTCCCAGAATTTTGAATTTTTACTTTAAATTATAAGTAATAAATTCAACGAAAGCAGCCGAAAATATGAAAATCTAGCATATTTAAAAATTACTGTTAATATCGCTTCATTCTGTTTTTTTTTTTTTTTATTAATTTTTTGTTCGATTGCCGCCAGAAATGGTGTAATTTTACATATTTTACTTTTTTCAAACTAGAGCTTATTCATGTGTAGATTTTTTTATAAAGAATAGACGTCATCATTGTAGTTTTTTTTCGTTTGTTTTTCAACACATAAACACTTACACTATAGATACTCAGATACACACAACGATAAAAACAATCTGACAATAGCATTTAGCATCAATTTGCATTTAATGAATTGTTAATAAGTTATTAAAGTGTGCGTTCGAATAAAACATAACACAAAATTTTCGTTAAACATCTTTATTAATTACAATATCTTCTAGGCACATGTCAGATTTAACAGCAGATCGAATTTTGAAATCCGGTCGGTTGTGTGCTTTCTAATGGCAGTCAAAGAAAATTGTACAAAATGCAATTTTATTTTTTGATTTTTTTTTTTTTTTGAATTTACTAGAAAATGTTCATTGAGTAAATTTTGACAAAAGTATTGCATTTCAGGGTAGTAAAAAAAGGTTAACAAGGACCTAAAGAATGAGATGAAACTTGATTCAGAAAAAGAAAAAGTTACAAGAATGAATTCCAAGCCCAAAAATTAGGGAAGCTCCTGGGACAGGGGTTCTCAAAAGCATCAGCTACACGATCCTCTTGAAACATTACAACTTGACAACGACCCACAACAATTTTTTTTGTATTAATTAAACGCCAAGTCTAATTTATGTTTGATTTCGAATTAAGCAAACTATGTTGAAACTTACACCAAACTTTTTTAAATTTGAGTTTGAGATCAAATTGAAGCTCATTTGAGAAAAAAATTTAAATAAATTATTTATTTCTCAAATCATTCTGAAATCTAAAAATAAATATGCAAAGTTATTTGCTAATGATTCTTAAACTTATAAATCTACATTTTGAGAGACACATTTGAAGTATATTTAAGAATTAAGTTTGAAACAATTTTGGTAATGAATCAATTTTTCAAATGTCTCTGTTTGTTTACGACATTTTTATTCATTGTCAAACCTGTGAAATTCGAAATGAAGTTAAATTTTTTATCAGGCTTGTCCATGAAAAAATCGTCCCTTTTTGAAAACTAATATTACTTGGCAACCATAATCCAAATCAGCACAAAATAAGTGCCATTAGTAAATGTAAAATATCATTGGAACAAGAACAAAATCGAGAAAAAATTTTCTACAAAATACTTTAAAATCCACACGCAAGGTATAATAAAGTACCTCTGGATGCGAAACCTTGAATTCAGTTATGTGGGTTATATTTCGATATAGTGCAAAAACATTTATAAATTTCCCAAAAATTATAAATTTTTTGGGGAAATTTAACTATCTGTCATTAGCTGTACTATCTAAAATACAAATAGGTGATTGTAAACGTACTAACAAATAAAGTGGTCTATACAAATTTGAATTTAACAATGCAATGGTCCTGTGCTATTTTAAACCACAATCAAATTGTACAATGCAAATAATATAAATTTTGTTTCTAACGAAGTAAATTCTCGAAATTACCCGGGGATCCGCCAAACCAAGAGATATTGGGTGCTAATAAATCTACCAAGATTTTCAGAATAAGTGGCGAAGAGCCCGCTCTAATGTTGACAAAAGTACTGTACAAAAACCAATGAGTGTTAATAAGAAAATGGTCCGAAAATTTTATGAACTCAAATCACAATAACATAATTTTAATTTTATATTTACTGTAAATATATTACAATTTAATTAAATGAGTTTTGGTTGAGATATAAATGTAGGTTCTCATTTTTTCATGGATAAACCTTATCATTCTTAATTTAAGATCAAACTTTCGTATCAAAAAAAAAAAAAAAAAAAAACAAAAAAAAGCAGTATAAAAATTTCCATTTGGAACTAGCAATATGTCCCTCTTTTTAAGGTAACTTATCAAAAAACGAAACGTTTATACCAAAATGTGGAGATAGATCTGTAATTGAATTAATTTATCAAACGGATATAATTAGATTTTTGTTTATTTTCTAATTCCTTGAAATTTATACTGAATTTTAAGAAATTTTATATGAACGTAAGAAGAAGTAAAAATAGTAAAAACTACTTTAAATTTGGGTTTAAGTAAATATTCTCCGCGACCCCCCTAAAATGTTTGTATACACCCCTTGTGTATCGTAGACCACCATTTGAGAACCGTTGTCCTAAGAACTATGCCAAACATGTTCGGCCGCGTAATGGCATGTTGTGTGCATTTCTTCAAAATCAAATATAAGCCATGTTAAAGCTATGCCTAAGCTTTAATCAATCAAACTTAAAAAAAATTAAAATAACAAAGTTGAGAAAAACTTTGAGGCAAAGAATTATCAAAGCTCCTCAATAATAAACAGAATAAAATATTTTCAATACTTTTTATTAGCCTAGAAAATATATGTTATTGCTGACTTTTCTCATGTTCCAAAGTACAAGTTTTATATACCGAATAATCGAAATATGGTCGGCAATAGTATCGAACTAAAAACAAAAAAAAAAAAAAAAATTAAAGAAAAGTTTGTCGTATGATTAGTTTACTCAAAATGCGACATGATATGTGATTGTTTATATCAAAGAGTGTCATAAAAAGACATTGATGATCAGTGTTGCCGTTTTGGTTATTTTTAATCTAAATTGGTTATTTTATCTTCCAATGTGGAGATGATGACTTTTTTCTATTTTGGTTATTTTTTTTTTTTTTTTGTTAAATCAAAATTTTATTTTTATTAGTTTTAAAATTGATATTTACTTTGTTAATCTTGCCAACAATAAAAAAAGAGTGTGCTAAAAATTCATCATACATTTAAAAACTAAAGGTTCCTATAATTTCTCATTCCAATTTAAACTGACAATGAAGAAAATACTCGTAATTTAAATCAATAGAAAATATAAAGATTTTCTAATGTTTAAGCAATAAGTGAAATGGTTTGGGAGATTTTTGTGAGAAAGTTCTAACGATATAACAAACAACCTAAATAATTATAATTACAAAATAAATTGATAGTAAAAAAGAAATGTATATTTAGTGAAGATCGACTATATGATATCCTACACTATTGTGTATATGAGTTAAAGTAATACACACTTGAGAGAGAGCATTATATGGGTCTTATTTGAGAAAAATTTTATTAACATACGAACATTTATGTGAGACTTAAGTACTTTTAACTGATTTTCGGGAGAGGACTCTACATAGAAGCAACAATTAATTTTAAAGCGATCCTTTTGAACCTATGTAAATACATACAAAATTCTTTATAGAATATTTTAGGATTAAAAATGTTTTATTTGTACAGAATTCTGTAGAAATACGCTTATATGTATTTAAGATACTTGAGCTTCAAAATATTGCTCCAAAAAAAAAAAAAAAAAAAACATTTATTTTGAGGATTAGGTGAAAAATGAACCAATTTCTACCAGTTAAGGAGATACTGAGAGGATTGGTATATTTTAGGGGGCTTCCCATTATCGTGCTGTAGAGAATATACAAATGCATATTGTTTAGTTATTAAATAATAAGGGAACTAATTTAAACGCTTAAGTTTCCCATTTGTGCAATTGTACAAATTTGTGCAGCATGTTTCATGCATCCCCTTTTCAAATGCTGTGCATTATTAAGTAAATAATGGAAAAATTTTGTTGAAAGCAATGATATATGCAATGATTTTATTATAATTAACGTAACTATAATTTTTTACATCGCTTCTATTAATAAGTTTTAAAAATAAATATAATCTAGCTGATTTATAAATGCACAATTAAATAACGCAAGTTTGCGGGACTAAGTAGTTGTGCAAACTTATAAGTCTTATGCAAATGATTTTCCATACACTTTTTGAGAGTTCATTTGCGAATGTGCAAACTTGCAGACATTGCACAGTTTGTGAGCGTTTTGCGCGTTTTCATGAAGATCCTTAATAAAAATTTACAAATAACTGTAATAGAAGTGTTTTATCAATCTCGATGTATTTTCAATTGAAACACAACTTTGTAGACAATTTTTAAATTAACTTCCCAGCAAAAACTTTTTGGTTTTCGATAATAACAACCACTTATTAAAGTAGTTTCTTGGTAATGAGGCGTCATTATAATTTGCTTACTCTGTATTACATTAATTACACTAATAAGTACTCAATAGTATAATAGCACAGTAATACTGCAATCACGTGGATGAGTTGGCTAGAGCGCCGGATTAACAACCAGAAGGTTGTTGGTTCAAACCCATTCTGAAGCTTTTAGTTTTTTATAACAAAATGACTAAAAAGATATTTTAAACTGAATAGAGTTTTTGTCGCTTAGGATGCTATGTGCGAGATGGTGTACTGAATAAGACGTTAGTCAGTAAAAACGAATGGTTAGTGTGTGTCCAAGTTAGAGTCTCACTGACGGCACAATTTTTTTTATTTTTTTTTATTTTTGTTTTCGTTTAGGTACATATTTTTGAGTACCTCTAGAGTCAAAAAAATAACTACATGAATTTGTGGACAAGTCGAACAAAAATAACTAGTTATTCAGGCAAAAAATAAGTAGTTTATTTTTGTTTCCAATTATACCTGCTAGCTTACCAGGAAAGCAAAGTTTTTGCTGGGTTATTAAATCTCTCAATTAAATATCTCTTATTTTAAATCTTTAGATTTTGGAATTCATATTACCAAATAAGATTGGCTAAGTTCCTACAAAAAATAACTCCTATTTGTATTCTTTTTTTGTAAATACATAATTGTAAGAGTCAACCTTATTTTCTATTACTGCTCGACTTGGCTGTTTTCCAATTCCAAGTTTATTACAATCTTTTTTACTTTCGACATCATATCGTAAGGACGTGAGAATAATAAAATTTTTGTTATTAAATTTTATATCCAGATCCCCTACACAATTGGATCAGGCTCCACATTTTGATAAACATTGTTCTAAATATTTAAATTTAAAATATTTTTTTCTCTCCTAAAGTCTAAGTACAACTTATGACTAATATGCAAAGTATTTAAAACCTGAATAAATATATTAAGAATATATAATTTTTTTATAATAACTTTGAATTTTTAAAATTTGGTTATTTTTTCCAAAAATTTTAATTAGAAAAAAATTTTTGCCATGGCAACACTGTTGTTGACGCTCGTGACAAGCAACAATGTTTTTTCTGGCCAGATTTAGAATTTACAGTAGAAGCATGCAGAATTGAGAATGTTATTTTAGTCCCACAGAGTATTATTGGAACCAAATTAAAAGCAAATTTAAGAAGGCCCTAGTAGTGCTCAATTGTGATTTTTAATTTTAAATGCTTATAGAGAGATACAGAAAAATTTCGTGAAAGTACTTTAAAATTTTTTTCAGAATTAAAAATAATTTAGTTAGCAATTAATTTTTATATAAAATGATGATATATTAGAGAAATCTGGAAAAGAAATGCTACAAGTAGTTAATTCGTTAAACTTTTATTAAAAGAAAAAAATATATGTTTTATTTGAACGCACACTTTAGATATGGGAGATTCTATGCAAACATATTTCATAATTCTCTTTCAACTAATACAAAAGAAAAAAAAAAAAAATTAAGAAATAAAAGATGAAATATTATTAAGGTAACAATTTGCTCAATTTTGCTATAAATCAAAAGAAATTATGGGTGATTACATACATTTTTGGTGAATGAAAAAAAAAAAAAAAAAAAGACTGCCATATTTGGCTGTAGCGAGTTCTAAAGATTCTCGGTTAAGAAAAAGATATTGAAAAGAAGTTCTATATCAAAAAAAAAAAAAAAAAAAATATATATATATATATATATATATATATATATATATATATATATATATTTAAACATATTTGCTGCTCTTATAAAGGTCATAAGAGTGGTGATGATTCCTATAAAAACTATAATAAAGTTCAACAAAAAACTATAAACTAATTAACTCAACACAAGGCACGGTGTAAAAAGTGTTACTTGACTCCACTATTAAATATTTTTAAAAATAGAAAACAAACAGAAGGAACAAATCAAATAATAACAACAACATTGTTCACTGCTACTTAATAAGTGGCTAAATAATATCAATTATACATTGATTGGATTTACTACCTAACTGGTAGCTTTAAGCATATAAACAATAATAATTGAAAAAATAGGAGAATACAAAATAATTGTAAAAAAAGATTTATCATAAACCATTCGTCTTACTTAATAACATTGTTAGTTAAATAGATGATGTTTACAGAGAGCAACACGGTGGGACGCTGAAGAGTGCTGATGATGGTCGTGGCGGACTAGAAAATGTATTCCATTCTGCCGAGTGTCCAATAAAACTTTTACAATGTATTCTTCTACAATTATTCAATGAACTTAAGCCGAAATACAAAAACTAAAAAAAAAAATAAAATTTTTTAAGTAAAGTACCCAATTTTTAAAAAGTACTAAGTAATTTAAAACAAGGGGCCAATTTTTAATAAGACAATAAAAAACAACAAACAAAGAATTATACAAATTTCCATAAAGCATCAATTTTCAAAAAATACCAATTTCCAAAAATGTACCAATTTTCAAAATAATAGGAACAATTTTAAACAATTATAAATTTTCAATCAAACTTACCAATATTCCGAAAAAGTTCCATGTTTTAAAAATTAAACACCTAAAAGGATAACAAATTTAAAAAGAAAAATGGTAATTTTCCAAAAAAAAAGTACAAATTGTGTTATTTTTTGTTAATTTTTCCCAAAAACGTATTTAGGTACTAATTTAGAAAAGGTTGGTATTATTTTTCACAAAAAAGTAGCCATGTTTTTAAATTTAAGAAAATATCAAGTTTTTAAAAAGTACCAATTTCCAAAAATAAAATAATACCACCGAAAACGTTCAAATTTTTCAAACAAATTACCAATAAAAGTGCCAGTTCTTTAAAAAGAATAAATTTTTAATGATTTAAGAATTTTCAAAAAAAAAAAAAAAAAAAAAAAAACAAACAAAAAAAAAAAAAAAAAAACAAAAAAAAAGTACTAGTAAAATGTTTTAATTTTCAAAAAAGGCACTAACTTAGAAAAAGTATTATTAAAAAAAAATTATAATATTTAAAAACCACAAATTTTTCAAATAATAAGTTGCGATTTTTAAGAAAAAATAAAATTTTTCAAAAAAGTACTAATATATGAAAAAAAAATTAGAAATGTTCAGAAAAATTATAAAAACTCCAGTAAGTACCAAATTTTATCAGATATCAATTTGAAACATCACCAATTTAAAAAAAAGAACAAATTTTTATTAAAAGTGTTAAATTTTATAGAAAGTATTTATAACATTTCAAAAAGTACCAAAACGAAAAATAAAGTACGAACTTTCAACTAAAGTGATAATTTTCAATTTTTTAAGTTCTACGAAAATTTTTAATATTTTCTAATTCATTGAAAGCTATTGATTTTTTTCTTTTAGGAAATTTGTGAAATTTTCGGTGTTTTTCTATGTTTGTAGAAAATTATCTATATTTTCTATGTTTATGGAAAATTTTGGATATTTTCTATTGATATTTCTAATTCAATGAAAGTTATTGATTTTTCTTAGAAAATCTTTGAAATTTTCGATGTTTATGGAAAATTATTGACATTTCTATGTTTTTAGAAATATATCGATATATTCTTTGTTTATAGAAAATTTTTATATTTTTTATGTTTATGGAAAACTTTCAATGTTTTATATGTTTATAGAAAAATTTCCATATCTACAACGTTTAAAAACCATTTTCGATATTTCCTTTGTTTATAGAAATTTCTTCATATTTTTATGTTTATAGAAAACTTTCTATGCTTATAGAATATTTTTGACGTTTTATATGTTTATAAAATATCTTCGATACTTTCTATGTTTATAGAATTTTTCAATATTTTTTATGTTTATAGAAAATTTTCGATGTTCTGTATATTTATAGAAAACTTTCATTGTCTATAAATAATTTCGATATTTTCTATGTTTGTCGAAATTTTCCATGTTTATAGAAAATTTTTGATATTTTCCATGTTTATGGAAAACTTTTGATGTTTTCTATGTTTATAGAAAATTTTCGATATTTTATATGTTTATAAAAGATTTTCGATGTTTTTATATTTATAAATTTGATATTTACTATGTTTGCAGAAAATTGTAGATATTTTCTATGTTTAAAAAACATTTTCGATATTTTCTATGTTTATAGAAATTTTTCAATGTTTCATATGTTTATAGGAAATTATTGATATTTGCTATGTTTAAAAAAACATTTTTAATATTTTTTATGATTACAGAAAATTTTTGATATTTTTAATGCTTATGGAAAACTTTCGATGTTTTCTACGTTTATATAAATTTTTTGATGTTTTATATGTTTATAGAACACTTTCGATAATTTTATGTTTATAAAAAATTCCGATATTTTCTATGTTTATAGAAATTTTTAAAAATTTTTATTGTCTATGAAAAATTTTCGATGTTTTTTATAATTACAGAAATTTTTCTATGATTATAGAAAATTAATCATAGATATTTGATATGCTGTGATCATTGAAAATGTTCGATATTTTCTATGCTTGTAGGATATTTATGTGTTTCATTTCATATTAAATTACTTTTTTGAATTTTGAATGTTTCACAGTTTTTTTGAACAAATTGACCATTATACTCTTTTTTTTAATTGAAATGGGTAATTTGAAAAAATTTAAATGGGTGATTTAAAAATCAACGTTTTTTTTAATAAAGCATAAAATGGAAATTATATTATTCAAAGCATAAAATAGCGTTCTATTTCAATATTGGTAAAAAAATTAAAAAATGTTTTGTACATTGCTTACACAATAATAATAATAATAATAATAATAATAATAATAATAATAATATAACTTTAACATTTCCTAACCGATTTTAAACTTTTTCATCTTGTTTTATAGATTACGGTTCCTTTACACTAAATTGCAAAAAAGAGTTGATAATAAAATTTTGTTAAAAAGAAAACTATGAAAAAATCAAAATTATCCCATATAAATACACCTTACAAACTTCAGGGTCGATGCGGCACTTCATTTCTACATAAAAAAATCGTAGGGGAAGTTGCGATCGAAATTTAAAATTCGGTCTTTTGGAGTAGTCTAATGTACATACATACATCTCTATAGAATACCCCATACTTTTTTTTAATGCTGAATTTTTTTCTATTTCTTCGTAAACCAATCGTCACCAATTATGTATTTTTTTAATAGTTGTTGGCTTGTGCTTGGCTTACTTTTTTTTCTCAGTTGTATTTAAATTAATATTTGTCAAGCTCAATTAATCTGATTAAAAGCTTCTTGTTTTTGTTACTGTTGTTAGCCATTTAATCTATTACTTATACTTTAAAGTATTATCGCTGCTATTGTTGTTGGTTTATTATGTTTTTCCCCAATGCTATTGTATTTTTTTTAGTAATAATTCATGTAATTTATTAAACAAAATTTATGAGTAATTCGTAAATGATGAGTTTCTTAACAAATTTGTGGTTTTTGTTTTTTCTTTTTTTTGTAACATTTATTGCCATTTTTTGGTTTAGTTCCATGAAAAAAAAACTAAGACTAAAATTAACTATTATAATATATGAGTTTTTTTTAAAATGACAGTTTTAACACTGACTAAGACGGAGTTTAGTTGTTGCTATTATTGTTGTTAGTGTTGGCTGCTGTTTCGTTTGAAATGGTTTTTATTTTAAGGTTTAAGTTTGTGGCTTAAGTCTTTTGTTTTTGGGTTTTTTTGTATTTTTTTCCGATTTTTCATTTTAACAGGGTTTAAAGTATTATCTAATTTTTGTTGATAAAATGTAGTAAAATTGAATTAATTTCATTTTGTGTGGAATATTTTGGAATATGTTTTTGTTTATTTTTTTGAATGAAATCTTGTTAATCAGATATTTATAGTAACAAATATTAGTTGATTTTAAAAATAGTTGAATGTTTAGTTGGGAGAAATTCGTAGGTGTCTGGTAAGATTTGTGAGGTTTTGTCAAAATAGATTAAAAGCTTTGGGTTTCGAAAAAGAGGTCTGGCTTTATCCTAGATATAAGAAAAAAAAAAACCTATTTGCAGACAGTAATACTAATAACCCACTGAACTTTTGAGAAATGTATAGGGGTAGTTAAAAAGAAATCTACATAAAAAACAATTGAGAATGTTATGTTCGGCTTGGCCAAATCTATGTACCCACCATCTGCAACTTTTTGTTCCACCGTAATTTAAAATTTCACCTTACATGGTAGGTTAGCGTTGAAGTGGGTGGATCACGCCCACTTGTAGATTAATATTAATTTAACTATAATAAAATTATTACCCGGATAATTAAAAAATGTATACACCCCAAATTAAAAAGAACATTTTTGTACTAAATAAAAGTTTGTTATTTTTTTTTACTAAATAAAAGTTTATTTTTATTTTTCAAATTATATTTTTTATATTAACTGCATTTTAGTTTTTGTTAAAAAACATAATATTAAATTTTCTTTTGTCAATATAACAACAATTTCTTGGAATGATTATGACCTTGAGACAGCAACGTATTAAAAATTGTCATAAAACGTATCAAAATATGTAATGTTGTTGTATCTTCAGCAAACGTTTCTTGAAAGTTTTTTTAAAACTATTAACATATTTTATATTTTAAAGACATTTTGTAAACAAAATATTCCAAAAATATTATTTTCATGAATCATACCCATTGGCTCAAGCTAAGACACTTGTAAAGCTCTTTTAATTTCATCATTTCATCAAATTGAATAAAAGCAATTTAGAGTGCTATATTTGGCTGTGCCGAATCTTATATACCCTTCACCCATGTTGACATGTGTTATATTAAAGTACCTTATATTGGATGTAATTACAAATGCATTTACCTATACCGTATCTATGTAAACACTAAATACTTTAAATAATTTGTATTTTCATATAAAGTTGAAAAAGAATCTAGATTTTGTAAATCCTTATATATATATATATATATATATATATATATATATATCAATTTGACACACAGATAGTACCAGTGCCAGAGGTGGTTATAGGTTTTGTTAGTTCTTGATTGAAAGTCTTTACGCCTACTTTTAAAAAAGTTTACACGCTATTAATAAAGCTATTTACATGAAATTTGACGAATATATGGTGCTTGCACTCTAGAATGTTATAGGTTATATTCAAACTTCCAAAAAGATGAACGCATTAGTTAAAAATAGATCGGAGTATTAGGTGTAGTACCCCCATATAAAGCATTATGGCATATCTAAGGACCTATTATAGGGAGAGACCTCAAATTTCGTGGGATAGGTCCAGGGGAGAGGTAGCCCCCATACAAAGAAAATATAAATTTTCTCATCTAAAGGGCTACTATATTCATATTCATATCAAATTTCGAGTAGGCTAAATAGGTCCAGGAGGAAAAATAGCCCCATACAAAGAAAATATAAATTTTTCCATCTGAAGGAGTAATAGAGAGAGTCTTGAAAAAATTTAAAAGTAATTGTTATATCAAATTTTAAGTAGGGTGAATAGATCCAGGAGGTGTAATAGCTCCCATATAAAGTAAATATTAGTTATCGCATTAAATAGGAAAGCAAAACGTTCAGGTAAAAGCTAGTAAATAACAAATTTAACACTTTGGAAGTTTAATCACTTTTAATATATAATCACCTCGGTGCAGAACAAATATTTTATAAATATAAGACAATATTAAATTAAAAAAGGATATGGTAAAATATTTATGGATCGATTTGGCTGATTTAAAAAACTTAAATTCGACAAAAAAAAAATTCTGATAGATTTATGCAAGAATGAGATCAATTGCTTATATAGGAGTTTCAAAAAATTTTTTGGCCTATAACTCTGTTAATACTGGATCTACGATTTTTTTGTGAAATAACAAAGTTTGTAGCTTAGATAGGCGATTCAAAAAGTTGAAAAACCAAATATATTTGTTGTTGTTTTTATTAACCATGAAAAAAACTACAAAGAAGGCAGGCATTAAATAAATAAAAAAACAGATTTGCCAATAACTCGATTTGGTTACTTCAAAAAACCGAAATGTAAGAAAAATATATGATCGGTCTATATAGAACCAAGTTCGTAGTTTATTTAGGACTGGATATATATATATATATATATATATATTATTACAGTTATCGGTGGGTTTTATAAACGCTATTTCAGCCGACGAGCAAACGAACATCGTCCTATCGACATTATTTCTTATAAGAATCCAGAAATGTTAAGTTTTTTGCTCTCCGACTAGAATTGTGGAAATTATAAACGGAATGACACCTGTGGTGAAGGGTATAATAGCATCGACTTTCTATAAAAAAACAAAAAAAAATGTTAAAAATATTTTAAATATATATATTTTTTATCATAAAAAATGTCGATGTTTTCTGTGTTTATAGAAAATTTTTGACATTTTTTACGTTTATATCAAATTTTCGATATTTTGTATGTATATAGAAAATATTCGATATTTTCTATTTTTATAGAAAATGTTTGATTTTTTCTATTCTAAGAGAGAACTTTCAATGTTTTCTTTGCTCATGGAAAAATTTTCATGATTTCTATGTTTATGGAAAATTTTTAATATGTTCCATGTTTTCAAAAATTTTCTATTTTTTACAAAACAATTTCGGCATTTTCTATGTTTTTAGAAATGTTTTCGATATTTTAAGAAAAATTTTTTTGAAATTGTTCCATTTTTTATATTATGGAAAATTTTAGTTTTTTTTTCTAAAAATTTGGATGTTTTCTATGTTTTTAGAAAATTTTCGATATTTTCTTTGTTTTAGAAAACCATTGATATTTTCGTAGTTTATAGAAAATTCTCTATATTTTCTGTTTCTAGAAATTTTTTGGCATTTACTGTTTTTAGAAAAATTTCAGTTCTTTTCTGTGTTCTATGTTTTTCTTGTCTTAGAAAAGTTTAGTATTTTTATGTTTGTAGAAAATTTTTAATATTTTCTATGTTTTAGAAAATTATCTACCTATATGTTCGATATTTTCTATTTTTGTTTTTAAGAATGTTCCTATTTTCTGTTTTATATAAAATTTTCGTTTTTATAATTTTATAGAAAATTTTCGATATTTGCTATATTTTTGGAAAATTATCGTTATTTTTTTTTTGTTTACCAAAAAATTTCGTTGTTTTCTATGTTTATGAAAATTTTCCATATTTTCTATGTTTTTAGAAAATTTTCCATATTTTCTTTGTTTATAGATAGTTTTCAGTATTTTCTGTGTTTAAAATTATTTACTTTCTATGTTTATAAAAAATGTTCGATTTTCTATATTTATACCAAATTTCGGATATTTTCTATGTTTTTACAAAATTGAGGATATTTTATTGATTAGAGAAAATTTTCAAAAATGTTTCCTATACTTTAACTTCTTAACGTATTAATCATGTCACAATCTTTTCATTTCCTTTATTTATTAAGTGTTTCTTAAAACACATTTTTTTTCTAGTAAAATCCATTTAATTTTTTCCTTTAATCCATCTTAATAAAAAAACTGGTATTTGTCTTAAGTCTTTTGATTTTGTTCGTTCAATCAAACGATAAATTTATTTTTTTGTTTGTTTGTTTATTTATTTAGTCATGCATTTAACTAGATATTTTTAATTTGTTTAGTGCAAATTGATTTGAATTAATTCCTATTTAACATGTAACTGTTGTTAAACAGTAGTCACCGAATGATATTTTAGATTTTTTTTGTAGTTTTTGTGTTTCCAAAAAAAAAAAAAAAAAAAAAAATACTGAGTATAAATTTGCACATGTTAATTTTTTTCTTTTTTTATAATTTTTGCAAAAAAAAAACTGAGATAATAATTTTAAGAGGCAAAATAAACATAAATTTTGCTGTCACGCACAGACAAAAAAAAAATTAAGACAAAAACTTCAAAATGCAAACAAACGGGCGTTTTTTATAATTTAATTTTTTTTAGCGGTTTTAACCAACCCTCTGTATGAGAAGAGTTATGTGTTTTTGAGTTTTTTTGTTAAAACGTGAATTGTGGCATTACAAAAGTGTCCGTTTGTTCACATAGAGGATTTTTTTTTTATTTTTTACTATTTAATTTTTTTCTTTTATTATTTAATGATATATATTTTTTTGTTGTAATTAAGATGATGAAGATACTCCAGGTGATACAAAAGCATTGTAGCTATTGAGTTTTTAAATATAATTTATGTTTTTTTTTCTTTTGTGTTCATTGTATAGTGTTACGGCGTTAAAGTTTGTTTGCTTTTTGGACACTTGAAATTACTTTTTTTTTGTTTGTTGACCTGAAATTTTGTGTGCCTTATTAACAATCCAGTCGGACGGAAAAGCAGACAGACAAATAAGCTTACAAAAATAATAATCTGTGAATAATTATTATTACATTCTATACAAAATCATCTTCATTCGAATTGGATTTTTTGCGTAATTTTGGAAAAAAGAAATAACAACATGGTTAACAAAATCAACATTTTATTACATTCGTTATTATATTAAGTCTGGTTTAACTTGCATGTAAAAGTGACCTTGTTTTTTATATCTATTTATTACACACAGACACACTTAATTAACTTATCATATGGCAATAATAACAAAAGACGGGGGAAAAAAAGGTAGTCGGTTAAAGTAGACCAAGAGATAACTTACACTTGTTTGAATATATAAAACTTACTCAAAAGGAATTGTAAAATACGAGTGATAATGTTGGAAAAAAATTAATATAGGCTGAATAATGAAACACCTAAAGGCAATTTATTCTGCGCTTTCTACGGGGTTTCATCTTTATTTTTTAGTGGTAAAGAGTAGTTGAGGATTTTTTGTCTTTATATTCCTAGAAGGTCGAGGTATGTAAAGGATATAATTGGTATCAAAATTTCAGTCACCAACGGATAACTGAATATATCATGGATAACTGAAAAAATTTTTATACTAACTCAAAAATTGTTCAAGAGTTCCCCCCTCCCCCCTTTTAAAATATTTTTTTTTAATATTTAGTTAAGAACCTACGAGTCATACAGTTATACAATGCCTTATATGTCTCTGATAAAATCGAGTACCAAGTATCCCATACTATAATTCATCTTCGTTTTTGACTTTAAGAAGTAAAATAACATCTTGGACAATTCTATAAAGTATCTCAATTAGATTTAGATCTAATGGATAAGAGCGCCACTCCTTGAAGTTAAAGTTTTCCTTTGTAGATTAATTTGTCATTATCTCTCTGATATCTCTACTTCGTAGGCATTTTTCATTCGATATATGGTATTGTTAAGAATATACATAAAGAGTTGTAGATCCGTATTTTTCTTTATTCACAAAATTTAAACAATGCCATACCAAGGAAAAAATAAGTAATTTCGTTAAAGAATACTTGAATTGGGTTAGACCGGAATGTGAAAAAATAGAGAAATGTTTAATTGATTGTAAAACATGGATAAGTGCACCACAAAAGCCATAAAGCACAGAATTATGGACAATAGTACGGGATACTTTAGGGCATTGTTTTACTTTATGACTCATAAGTTCTTGACAGTTATGTAACACAAAGGATATTTAACTAAATATTGCTAAATATTTCTTCCTTGAATGAGTTTTGGGTTATTTTTTCAAAAGAATTTATTTATTTGTTCGACAAATATGAAAATTTTTTTCAAATTTTAAGTATATCTACCATTTCTTTTATTTAATCTAAACAAATGTTATGGTTTATCAAAGGCTGCCACATATCATTGAAGCAGGCTCATAACCTTTTTTGAAATCTTCGTATATAATTTATTAGGAATAAGTGAACCTATTTATTTGCTCGTAACTGTATATATTGCAATTTTAGCGAAACGCACAGACCTCTAAACATATATTCTACGACTGTGCCACTAAAGGCACTATGATTGTCTATTGTATTCGTATATCATATTTCACCAGCTATGATCATTAGATTCATGCAAAGTATAGATTTGGTAGGGTGAATATAAAGCCTGCACAAAAATTTCGTTTCGTTTTGATTTCATTGCATGAAGTCTTATCTCTTATTTCTTCATCTTTACCATTCACATTAATTCAATTATAGACCTGAGGGCTAAAATATTCAAGAGATACTTTACTGCATTTGTTTTGTTTTTTTTTACTACTAATACACCTACATATATCAAATCGAAAATGGAATAAAACTATAATATTCGAGCCGGGTCTTTAAAGGTTATCTGAAATATTCTCGATCGTGTAAAAGAGAAGGTGAGTTTTGTTATTGTTGATATTAAAGAATTTGTTCCCGATACTACTTCTGCCAGAAAGGTTTAAATATTTCGATCAATGACAGATAAAAGGAATAATTCTGTTCATATATAAAATAAACTCCTTGCAGAAATCTTTTCTGTCCCTGGTGTCACTAGTTTATAAAAAAGGAAGCGTTTTTCTTTAAATTGTCATTAACGTCATATAGGGAAAACTATATGTGTTCTATGATATAATTGTTATATAACTTTAAAGACGATATTTTACTAAACAATGTTTGTTCACAACATTTGTCGTCAATGTTTAAGTGTGGTTGTGACTAGGGTTTTTATCCCGAAAAGTTCCGAAACGAATTTCGCGGGAATTTTGCCAATTTTTCACTTAACGATTTCTGTTTTTTTTGGGGGGGGGGATACCGGAAATTAAAAACTACTAAAAATGTACATTTTTTACCATTTAGGAAAATCAAAAATTCTGTAAAGGACGTTTATTGACCATACTCAAGCTAATACAAGGTTAGATGATTACATTGCTTCGCACCCAGTTCGAAGTAATTAACTCCAAATGAGTTTATTAAAATACCAAAAAATAAAAAAAAATAATTTTCGAACTATGAAATAACGAAATGATAAAACTACTTCAAAAAAGGGTGGTCCGAAGTGCTTTTTTCATTTTTGAAATGCTATAAAATGATTAGTTTTTGCACTATGAATAAACTAATTATACCCAATTAAAGAAAATTATCTACAATTTTGATCTAAGTAAAAACTAATGCTGAACTTTTATTCACTTTGGCATATTTTGTGATTTTTTTTTCAACCTCATTTTGTAATTTGGACAAATACCAATGTATGTTTTGCGCAGAGGTTTTTAGTTAAATTCAAAATGTTTGTACAATATTTTTATGTATGGCAAATTTATTTGGAGCATAAAATGTATTTAAATGGTTTAGTTAAAGCGAAAAAATATCTCAATATCTCTTTAGTATCAAAACTATATTAATTAATATTTAGAAACATATAACCCACAAACTACAATGACTGAACGCCAGAAATAGCTAAATATGTTAAGTACTTGACAATCTATACCATTATACACTTTTAGTTAGTTCTGTCTATATTAGTTGGTATAAATTGAGGGTAATATCTCTAAATTGCGTATTTAGAGATTATCCATAACATATAGTAAATAACCAACCGAAAGGATGCTAGCTTTTTAAGTAATTGAATTGAAAAAAGAAAATATATATCCAAATATATCTTGAGACTTGAATTGCTCTAAATAACACAAAAACTTGGGCTATCATGATCACAATAATTTTTGAGTATCAATATTTAAAAGGCATGCAGATGATCAATTTTTAGTTTTTAGATAATTTACTTTTATTTGTATTATAGTGATCTCGTGATTATGTTTTAGTTCAATTTTGTACAAAAGAAGGTGAAGAAATATAAGAAATTCTACATAAAATTCTATAAATTTGTACAATCAATTAATCAAATATACAGTTAATTAGAACGAACTACTTTTTTTCCATTTGATAGTCAAATTTATTGCAAATTTAAAATATATAATACTTTCTCCCAAATGTACTCGTAAAAATTATAATTGGCTCCATTTTAAATTAAACCGCAATTTCTAGCCAAAATGTCCGAAACTGTTTTTCTCCTTTCTTCCTATTTTTATAATAACTTGGTAAATATGATTCCGACTAGTATAATATTTTACACACATATTATTGGACTTATGTTAGTTAGGTTATGAAAAAAATATGAATATATATTTATTAGTTTCTGAGTTATTGTCCTTTGAAAATGAAAAAAAGGACTTCGAAAATTCTTTATGTCTGAAACCACTGCTACTAGAACACAAAACTTAGAAAACCTCAAAAATGTTAGATGAATTCACGATTTTTAAGATTTTTTCAAGTTTCAACAATTTTTACACATTAATTTTCTATATTTAAGATTTAAAAAAATTATTATTATAATGTTTTAGAGAAGTTAATCGCTGTTCAATTGAGATTTCGAAAAAATTTTATTTATGGTTCTGTGGCTGTGGTGAACGACATTCTGGATTCTTTCTTCAGTTTTTATTGGCGGTGATGAATAACCAGATATTTAAATAGTATAACTTTTTTTTTTTTTTTAATAGATGTAGGTATGAATATATTTTTTAATATAACAATAAATTTCGAAATAAGCATTTTGAAAATATTAACACTCGTATTCAAAAACAACTTTTAAATTTAAAATGCATTTTAAAATAAAATTTTCATACAAATTTTGTCTACAAAATGTATTTTAGATTTAAAATTTATTTGTGAATGCGGGTTATAGATGTATATTTTATGCCCAACAGAAACATTTATTAAAAACTATTTTTAATACCTACACAGAAAAATATTCCAATTATTTTTTAATTGCATTATCATACATCAAAATTCAAATTTTCTAATATTTTTTTCAAAAATAAAATAATTTATCAGCTTTTAATTATTATTTTTCTTATTATATAAATTAATAAATTAATCAAATATTAATAAAAATAAGTGATAATTTGTATAATTAATTATAAAATTTTTTTCATAAGTTGAATTTCAATTAATAAAATAATTCATATATTCATTTGTATAAATATAAATTACAAAAAATCAAAGTATTCTAACAAATTAAATTTAAATTTTACTTAGAAAAATCTAAAATCCAATTTCAATTACGAATAACACATATTCAATTATTTAATTAATTGAAATTCAATCTATGAAAAGAATTGTATATTCAATTATTTAAATTATCACTTATTTTTATTTATGTTTTATTAATTTTTTAATTGATACAATAAGAAAAATAATTAAAAGTCGATAAATTGTTTTACTTTTAGTAAAAAATATTAGAAAATTAAAATTGTGATTAATTAAATAATTAATGCAATAAAAAAAGTTATTGGAATAGTTTTTATCTTTGATAAATCGTTTAATAGACCATTTTTTTGTATAATTATATTAAAAAAGTCATCTTCAAGCATGTATTTTTATTTCAAAGTAGTTAGACAAATATGTAAAATTGAAAACCCTAGCCGTGACTGAAATCCAAAGTGAAAGGAAAATGAAATACTTTGGAATGAATAAAATATTTGCTTTCTTATGGCATATTTTAGAGTAAGAAAATATCATCTGGAATTATAATAAAGTTAAAGAGTTTTTACTATTTATTATAATGCAAATTTTGTTAAAAACTAGTGTAAAATTTTTTACAAAAAGCAGTCGCTACATGGTTAAATTGCCAATCTATCATTATAGTATAATTGCTATTATTTTTTTAAATTTTAAAATTTTTAAAAGCAAAAAAGTAGCATAAATATCCAGAATTATCCATAACTTTTACATACACTTTAATAATCAGGATGTTCAGTTGTATGTTCTATTTTAACATTTTGCGAATTTTTTCGAATTTCGATTTTAAGCCATTTTGAAATATTTAATGTATCTCTGAATTTTTTTAAACCTGCAGCTCACAATTTTAAAAATAATAAAATGAAATTTAGTACCTACAGTTTTTTTTAATATCAGATTCAAATTTGACACAACTAGCTTTTATTTATAAGATTATACATATTTAGGGGTATCGGAAACGATGGCAATACAGTGGTATGCATGGAAAAAATTATATTTTTCCAAATTCATAATTTCCTATTATGATGAATAAACTTTTTACACTATGTAGTATTATTTTTCAGACGTATTTATATCTATTTTTAATTATTGAATAATAAAATAATATTTATAAATATCATATTCACCAAAGAAAAAAATCTATATTTATATTTGCATTGATTTTTTTATATTAATTTTATTCAATGGGTTATAATATTAAAATATATTTAAAATCTAGAGAAAATTATCTTTTTAACGATATCAACCACTTTAATAAATAATAATAATAATAATAATAATAATAATAATAATAATAATAATAATAATCAAGTTAAAATACCGTGGTTTATTTAATGTCACATTTGGAATATCTTTGCCCCTATGTGTATTGTCCTCCGAGCCAATTTGTGTTCGGTGATGTTCAAAAACTTTTCCACTTATTTGCATCTTAATATTATTATTGTTATTATATTATTATTATTATTATTATTATTATTATTATTATTATTACTTTCGTTTTGTGGGTTTCATCAACAATTTCTCGATCTATAGCTTCCTAAAAACATTTGATGAAAAACTCCTAAAAACCGCATTTTTATCATACATTATAGAAAAAAAAATCAGCTTTGGATAAATTTAAATTTGAACATTGATCGATTTATCTTTTGATCAGAGATATTAAAATACCTGCTGATAATACTTTTTCACAACAAAAAATGAAGTTCCAAAAAAGTAAAAAAGATGTAAAATTTACTATTAAGATGCGCTGAAAAATAACTGCAGAAGCAATGATTTTAACCCATGGTTGTCATGGAGAAGTGTCTTTTATGATTTCTTCTCATTGCTTCTAAAGTTGTGTCCTAAAGGTAATTATTATATTATTTTTAGGATGTGAAATTAAAATTTTTAAAATTAATAACAATTTAGTGTAAAGGTGATACGAAATATAAAAATATTAATAGGAATCGCATTCATGGAATAATTAAATTTTTTCTTCGGTAGAGAGAGTGTGGCTACAGCAATATTTGAAATATGTGGTCTTTATGTAATTTTTCAGCACAAATAAGTTTTATACAAGTATAGATTGTTATACTAAATTTTATAAAAATCGGTTAATAATTGATCATATCATTCACATAGGTTCCGATCCATAAAAACTACTTAAAAGCGCATAAATTCCGCGTTAATATTAACATCAATACAAAATTTTATATATTTCAGTTGTATATCATAGTGTCTACATTAAACAAATTTTTATCAAGACAAACGTCAAACTTAACACGAACTTGTGGAAGGTGGCAACAGTTGCACAAAAGCAACAATATGGCGTATTCATTATTATTTTTTTATATATGCAGTTTGATAACTGTAACAATCAAATTAATAATCAGCTGTTTAACTACATTTACATTGTATATATTATCACTGATTTTGACGTTTGTTTTGATAAATATTTACCTAATGTAGACACTAGGTATAAGTATACAAATAAGAAATCAATACTTTGTGGAAGATAAATATAAAATAGATAATTTGCTATGTGAAAAATTAAATATTATTATTATTATTATTATTACTATTACTGATTATTGATTCTTTTGTTCTTCTTTAAATGAAAATAGGTGACTACGAATCTGTTTTTATTTTTTTTCTATCAGGTCTTAACTTTTTTATAGGGGAAATATTGCCCCCTTATTGAGGCGGTATATTTTACCATAACTCGAGAACATTAATTTTTATCCGCTCAATATTTTCGAAGTTATTCGAAAATTGGTGGCGAACATAAAAAAATATACATAAACTTTTCATAACAAATTGGAAGAAATTTTCTTCTTAACTCCGAAAATATTGAGCGAATAAAACACTAATGTTAAGATAACCTGAAGATAATTTTAATCGGCATATATAGACGTTTTATTTGTCTAAATTGGACAAACCGTTCTCGAGTTATGCAAGTGTGACCGCTTAATAAGTTGGTCATATTAGTCGAGCCTATAAAAAAAGCAATACGTGGTAGAAAAAAAAAATGAAAGTAGATTCTTCTTCATCTCGTTAAATCTCATCTAGTCCACTTATTTTTGTTTAAAGAAGAAAAAAATTTGCTTTATTTTGATTACATTCCAAAAATACAATTATCCCACTGTATCAGAAATACCTTCTGATAAAAAATAAAAAAATTAAAAATAAAAAATTAAAAATAAAAAATTTTAAAATTTTCTAAAAATTGTTGATTTATAAAATATTTGTAATAGTTTCCAATAATTATTTAATCTTATAATTATTTCGTTCGATGCTTAAGTTAAAGTCCCGTTATTTTTACACAGCAGTAACGGAACCATTTTTTTATATAAGAAAATTTTAGATTAGTTATTTATATATGTGTGCCAACTGTTTTTAGGAATGCACTTAAAGTTCCACAGAAATATCAAAAACAAAAATTGGTCTTATAAATATTTCAGGATTGTAGAATTAATTTTAAATAATTTTTAGAGCAATTCTACAGGATTTTTTTATCATAAGTTTAAAAACTCGATGTTGAAACTTTATGTATCTTTTAATTGATTATTGGGTAATTGCAAAAAAATTCGACCCAGCTCAGATTTTTACCATCACCGATTTTATTGAAATTCAGCACGTATAATCTACTCCTCTATGCGCTTCATATAACATATAACCCTGCGCCATATCGCTAACGATTCATATTCTATGAAACTTTATAGTTGGACACCCCGAACTTTTTTTTAAAAAGTGAGCAAAATTTAAGTTTAAGTAACTTATACGTGCATTATCAGGTTCCAAAAAAAAAAAAAACTTGGTATCATTGGAAAGATTCTTCTTTATCAAAAAGTTATAACAACTAAACATATTCCTGGCGCAAGGACTTCTAAAATGAAAAATATCATTTATCCTTGGATATCCTGAAAAAGAGTCTTTTAATTTTCATTGTCTTTTTACGCGATTTTTACAATTAATTTGTCTTTATAGTGTAAAAATTTCAGAATAAGATCTCAATAGGATCAGAAGTTACAGCAATTTTTCTTCACTTATACATTTTCTATTTGATATTAAGTGATTTTTAGGCATACTGATAAACCTATTCAAATTTTATTATAACAGATCATTGTTTATTGAAATAAATCACATATATAGCACACTTCTGATCCCGAAAAAATAGTTTGATATTATTTTAGAAATTTCAGGAACACATTAACAAACATTTAACCCACTGTAAGCCACTTCACAAAATCCGCCGGATTATACATTGTACTAAATTTTATAAATATCCATAATTGTTCATACGTTTCATGTCATTTATAAAAAATACTTAAAAGCGCATAAATCCCACATTAAAATTAACAGCAATATACAATTTTATATATTTGAGTCGTATATAAGTATAAATTATCATACACAATTTCACAATAATAGGTCCATAATTGATCTTGGTTCCCATATAATCCCCATTACCGAAAACCAATTAAGCTTACAAAAAATCTGACATAAATATCAATATCGATATAAAATGTAACAAAACTAAGTTTCGTACAAGTATATGATCGCTCCACTAAATTCCATAATGATCGGTACATAATTGACCATGGCTCCCATATAATTCACATTACCCAAAAATACTTAAACGTGCATAAATCTCACAAAAATGCCAATATCAAAATAAAATTTTACATAAATATTTTCATATACGTATTAATTATTGTAACAAATTTTATAAGGATCGTTCCGCAATTGACCATAGGTCCCATATAAGACCCTTTTCCGATAATCGTTTCAATGCCTATACACAAGCATGTATTATATGGTATTATATGGTCGATCTTGACCAAAACTGTTTGTTTTTATCCTTTCCTATTGTTTTGATACTAAATTTAGAAAAAAATTATTAGAGCACTTAGAAAGATATTAATTTGTTAGTAAAATTGTACTAACTGGTACAGACAAATTGTTATAACTTCTGATCCCATTGGGGAGCCATTTTGAAATGTTTACATTATAACAACAAAATGATTGTAAACATTATGTTAAAAAATAATTAAAATTAAAGGACCCATTTTCAGGATATCTTAGGGTAGATAATATTTTTTTCATTTTAGAGGTCCTTGTGCCAGGAAGATGTGTAATATTTATAATTTTATAATAAAAAGGAATATCAGCGCTTTCCATTTATACCAATTTTGTTAAAATCGGATAATGCATATAAAAGTTATTTAACCTTAAACTTTGTTTATTTTTTACAAAAATGCTCGAGGTGTGCTACTTTAGAAATCCATAGACAATGAATCGTAAACAATATGGAACTGATTCATAAGCGATAAAATGCACGATCACTAGTTTAATGAACATCACGAATTTAAAAAAAATCGAAGATATAAAATTATTAAAGCTGTAATTTTGGGTCCAAATTTTTTGAAATTACTCTACTATATCCTAGTTTACCTCGGAATTTTTTCGACAAGATTCTACAAATTCTCCTCTGTTTAAATTGTTCCAAAAATTATTAATCAATTTAAATATATAAATTTTTGTAGATTTTGAATTTTAACAATTTGATTAAATTTAGAGATTCTTCCAAACCCTCAAAATCTCCAGTTGTTACATCCATATATTAAATTAGTTTCGAAGATATATGTATATTTATTAGATATTTCTTATATTTATTAAATCAGATTTTATAAGAGTTCAAAACAAAAGAAATTTTGCCACAAATTGACTTGGATCCATAAAAATTTTTTTCTTCGAACTTTTGGTCATAATTTATACTTTTCTATCGAAAAAAATCACCATTTGAGTTAAAATTTTGTGTAGAGTAAATGTAAAAATAATTAAAAAAAAATTACAAATATTTGGTTCAAGGTAGTTCCTTTTTTCGAGATATTATGAACAAACTAGAACTTAGAAAAGAGGCCATGATTTCTTATAAAGAAAATTATTTTTTTTTTTATTAAATAAAACGAAACGAAACATTATAACGCTGTTTCTTAGATTTAAAAAAAAATGTTTAAATATTTTATACAAATATAATTAGTACCTTTTGTAATTTATGTTAAACACTATGTCTCAGATTTTTACGTTGTTGTGCTTTTGATGCTAAAACTTTTTAAAAATATACTCTAATCTATTGGATAAATTTCATTATAAACAGCTGGCCGTTTATTTCCACTTTATTTCTCTAATTTACATTATTTATCTGTTTTTTATTTAATTAATTTTTACTAAATTAAACATAAATTTGGAAAATACTAAAAACTGGTTCGTAACAACTTTTTTTTGGATCAATCATAATATTCAGAAATAATCTCATATACGTATGAATATAACATGAGTTTAGTTTTTTTTTAAGTATTTGGAAGTTATAATATTTACATCTAACAGATCCATTGCTTGGATAAGAGATGGTGTTTCAAAAGAAAATGTTGTGTTGGATTTAAAAATCTTCCAACCAATTATTTATTTATTTATTTTTTTTATAATAGTGAGTATTTTCGAAATTCAACTTATTTGTGAATGAAATAAAAAATGAAAATAGCTTTAATTTTATTTCCATTTTTTATTTCTAATTTAAAATATTTGTTAATCGATTTATTAATTTTTAATTAAAAACATTAAGGATTTCTATTTACACTAAATCATATAATTTTGTACCTGATTGAAAAAAAATAAATTAAAAAAGAAAATATTTTATTTAATCAAAAGTGAAACATATGTTTTTTTTACAAAAAGATAACCAATTTTTTTATATTTAAATATTCCAACCTTTAATAATACTCATATGTACTTTTTTCAATACAAGAAAAGTTCAACAAGTTCTTAGGATTTTTATTTGAAAACAATATGTTCAAATAGAAAAATTTTCAAGTAAATACTTTAATATTTTTATTAAAAAAAAAATTAAAGAAATAAAGTTATTCGGTTACAAGAAGTTTGTATAAAAAAAGTGATATAATTTTTTCAATTATTTAAGTTAAAAAGAATAATGCCACAGTGGGGCAGAATCGAAATTTTTTGGAAATAAATCTGTAACTTCTGATCGGCTGGTTGGATTTTCATGAATATATAGGCGTAGCGGAGGAGTGTACAATGTTAAGTTTGGAAGGGGGGCACAACAAACCCCTCAGGGGCGGAGCTAAGGGGGCTCAAAGTTAGGTACTTCTGACATAAGAAATTTTTAATCGCTTGCCAAATTTTTGTTTCTCGTCCGTTTTCAAATATATAAGTTAAATAGACATTTTTTGTTTATTTTGTTATTTTAAATTCATTAATAGAAATATATGAATGCTTAGAAAAGGATAAAGATTTACTTAAATTTGGGAAATGTGGCAACGCTATTAAAAATAAAAAATTTTTATTAATTATTTTTATAAAAATATTTTGTGTATAGATATTATTAAAAGTATACAGAAATATTCATAATTTTCTAAGTAATTATTCACGCAAAACTAAAGGCAAAGTTGCAAGTTTGTAAAAATATAGTCATATATACAATAAATTGGAAATATAAAAGTTTAAACGCGCATATTTCTGAAATGAGGCATGATATTGACTTGAATCTTTTTGCAAAAGATCGGAAATTATATATGCTAAAGGATAAGCTTAATTTGGAATACATATTTTTAAAATTTCTTTCGCTATTTAGAAATAAACCAAACAAAAGGCCCAATTTGGGGTTTTTGGAGAAAATACAAATTTTTTAATTGTAATAACATATTTGTTTATAAAGATATCTTAATGGAATTTGCAGGAGATGTGGATCTTATTAATATAAATAAAAGCACCTTAACCAAATTTCAATCAGGGGAAGGGTTTTCCTGAATTCCCAAAAAAACTAATCAAAATTCCCAAAAATGGGATTTTTTACATTTATGGCTATAGAATCCTCATTTTTCCGAAGGTCCGTAGATTTTGATTTAAAACTTTTAACAACATATTGAGTATTCTTAAAATATATTCCGCTTGTCGATTCGTGCTTTGGGATTTGAGAAAAAATGGTCTAAAGTCAAAACTTTCATATAAAATGGGTCGAATTCGGAAGGGTATGTACCATGACCAATTGATAGAAAAAAAATTAGATTATATTCATCAAGCTACTTTACGTACTTACCTTCTTTGGAATCTCATGAATAACCAATTGATATTTTCAAGAACTGAGGTTGTTGCTTACTAGCATTTATTTTAAGTTTTTAAAGTGTCCTTTATTTGATTTCCAACATCCTTATATATTTCCAAACGTACCTTCCTTTGAATATAATTATTAACCCGAGGGATTCTCTTATTGTGAGAAAAGAGCAAACATTTTTTAATTTTTACAATTTTATTAAAGTTTCGTTTGATTTTTTATGTCTCTAATCGTAGGAAAATTTAATGTTTTATTTTATTTTTTTATGTCAAATTCTTGTTTTTATTAAATTCACAAACACTCTTTATCCTATGTGTTGTATGAATTAAATATTGTAGAAATAGTTAAATTAGCTAAAGACATATAATTATAAAATCACTTAGAAATAAGATTAAAAGAATTACTTACTATTTGGTAAATTTTTAGTAGCAGCAGTATTTAAAAGGATAGATATCGTTTCTAAGAAGAAGTTAGAAATTTGAATAAACATGTTAAATAAGAAAAAAAATATATGATATTTTCCTTTTAAGGCTGTCATTGAGAGAGAGTTTTTGGTCTAGTTCATATATGTATTCACATATTGAAAATTATTTCATATATGACACCATATATCAATAAAAATTCTCATATATAGTTCCATATATGGTTATATTTTTCGTATATGTTTTAATATATGAGTCAATATATTGCAAATATAATCATATATTGCTACATATTTTTTCATACATGGACCATGCATAAAAATATATGGGCATTTTTACCTGGGGTATTAAATAATTGCAGTATTAAAAATAATATTACTTATTTTTCTTTTCCAAACAAATTTGAAATTATTAAAACAAATTTTTTGTTGAATAAAAATATAGGAAAATTTTCTATAAAAAAAAAATTAAATAAATACCCAGCTAAATATACTATGTATGGATCATATATTTAAGCATATATGTTGTGCCATATATATTTGGATCCGAAAATTGAGGGTATATGGAAATATATGACCATGCACATATATTCTTATATACATCTGAAAAACTATTGTGAATTACAAATATTTGTTTTTTCTTTCATTTCTGTTTTTTAATTTTATTTAAATACGATCTTTCATGTTCTTGACTTAACCTCCCTTCCTTATTCTTATGCATTTTATGGTCAAACACGCATTAGTAGCATTTTGCGGTCTAGATTTTAAAAATTCCCTTTACTGATAAATCTTTTAAGAATCATCTGAAAAGGTTTTTAATTCATTAAAGACATCTTATGATATTTTTTATTTAACAATAATTAAAGGGAACAGTCTTTTAGCTGTATAAGAAACATGTCTTGCAAAAATAAAAATGTTCATTAATCAAAGAATTAATTGTTTCCCAAAACATCAGATCGAACAGGGAATTGTCTAATATATGTAAGCGTATTTAAATATTCTGATATTTTAGTCTTTAAATATTTGCAATTGTTGTTTAACCGCTGTCTTTCTTTAGCTAAATTTAACAATTTGTGTTAAGCAAAAAAGTAATATTAATTAGAAAATAATTAGTAATATTATTTACTCACGTAACGTTATTATACGCAAATAATTTACCCACCGATTGTGGAAGCTTGATTTCTTTTTTTAAATATTTTTATTTAATTTATGTATTTTATTTAATTTTTTCTTATTTATTTTTTTTTTATTTTTTTATTTTTTTAATATACAGTATTTTATTGTCATGAAATTTCATATTTTTTCTATAAGATTTTCATGTTATGGTTTCGCGGACTAAGAAAGCTCTTAAAGAGCATATATACTTATAATGAAACTCTAAAAATCCTAATCTGAAAGATTAAAAAAGAGGTACAAATTTCTAAATGGCCATCAAAAATGGCAAAAAATATCATTAAAAAAAAAACTTAAACTAAAAAGGACATACACTGCCTGCCACTTGAATAAGGAATCACATTTTTTTAATTTTAACTAAAGTTCAGAAAAATATAATTTTTTCAAAATTATTTCAGTGTTGGCTTTTGTTTCCCGAAGAAATAAAAAATATACATATTTTGTTATACTAAAATTATGCATTTATTTAAAGACATGTATTTCTGTGGTACTTTTTCGTGGGCAAGTTTGTAAAAGCAAGTTTACTTTGAATTTCTAAACTGTCCTTAACTATTTTATTTATTTATTTTATAATTACAATACAATTACAAATTATATTCTAATTCTAATTCTAATTGAGCGGAGAAACAATGACCATAGCTTGTTGTAGTGAAACAGACCAGAGTCTCTGGTGGGAATCGAACCCACAACCCCCATACTGACAGATTAGCTCACTACAAACTAGCCCATCGGGACACCCTGTCCTTAACTAGATTTGCAATATTCTTATAAAAAAAACAATAATATCAATCACGTACCTTCTTTTGAATATAATAATTCACTTTCTTATAATGAAATTTACAAAAAAGAATTTGATTAAAGTTTCGTTTGATTTTTTTATATTTCCAAATTTATAAAAATTTTATTTTTAATTTTATTTTTTAATGTCAAATTCTTGCACCAACCAATTTATTTGGTATTCAAATCTATATATAGTATGAATTAAATATCATTGAAATAGTTAAATTAGTTAACGATATATAGTTATACAAAATCACTTGGAAACAGGGTTAAAAGGGTTACTTATTATTTCGTAAATTTTTAGTAGTTAAAGTATTTAAAATGATAGATATCGTTTATAAAAAAAGAAGTTAGAAGTTTGAATAAAAATGTTAAATAAGAAAAAAAAAAAATAAAATAAAACAGATAGGCATCGAAAGAGTATTTTTGGTGTAGGTCATATATGTATTCATATACGAAAAATTATGTCATATATGACACCATAAATTCTCATATATAGTTTCATATATGGTTATATTATTCATATATGGTTTAATATATAAATCTATATATTACAAATATTACTACATACTTTTCATATATACATCCATATATATCTATATATTTTCATACATAACCACATAAAAAAATATATGAACGTTTTTACCTGGGCATGTAAAATTTTTATCATATATAAAATCAATTTTCATATACGAAACCATATATGAAATATTAAGTCAAACACAAAATGCAATATCACTCTTAAATCAATAAAGGTAAATAAATATGTATTTTAGACATTTTATTATCTATAAATGTTATATTAACATAAAAATACTTACGATACTTTATAATCGACTTATATGCCAAAAATTGGTTTTTCGTATCCTTTGATCGCAAATATCTCACGTATGGGGAAAATATTTTTTAACATATTGTTACAAAGCAAAGCAGTTAAATGCTAAATTTTTCTAAAAAAAGACTGTAAAAAAGCCACACAAACTTCAGCTCCGATACGGCACGGGTTAATACAATATATTTTTACAATGAACGATTCTAGTCTAATGTACATATTCTAAAAAAATTTCCTGACCTTTAAAAATCCAAAAAAAAAAAAAAAATAAAAAAGAAGGCAAGTGTCCGAATATCATTGGTAACATTGACTGGTTTTCTAATTCTTGGTCTTCTTATATTTGTTACAATATAGGAAACTATGTATCTTTAAAATTCACAATTGTCTCAATTGAAAAGTATTGTTTATCTTATAACATGAGTCCAATAATACGTGAGCTGAAAACATTTCATAGCTGTCGTGTTGACCTGTTATTGCCCTAAAAACGGTCATTGGCAAAGAAGTTGTCAAGATTGTTCAACAGACTTTAAAGTTCAACATGCTTGAGATTCATTGTTTCTGGCATATGACTAATAATAAAGGGTGATTCAAGTAGAGATACTTTTTTCAATAGCATTTTTTTGACAAATCACGTGTGAGTCGTGTAATGCTGTCATGTTATTTTTGTTTAGTATTGTTTGGCATTTCATAATGGAAAGACTTACGCCTGAACAACGTTTACAAATCGTTCAACTTTATTACGAAAATTCACGTTCTGTGAGGAATGTGTTTCGTGCACTTCACTCAACTTATGGTCAACATAATCGGCCTACTGAGCGTACTATTCGCAACACCATCACCCATTTTGAGACCCAGCATTCATTTTTGGATAATATTCGACCGAATAGACCACGTCCAGCACGCTGTGAAGAAAATATAGCGGCCCTAGCTGAGAGTGTACACGAAGACCGTGGAGAGTCAATTCGGCGCCGTTCGCAGCAACTCGGAATAACGTATGGAACGACTTGGCGCATTTTACGTCGAGATCTTAAATTGAAAGCGTACAAAATACAGCTTGTGTAACAACTGAAGCCGCTCCACCTTCCCAAGCGACATCGCTTCGCTCTATGGGCTCTTGAAAAGTTCCAAGAAGATCCGACGTTTTCGAGGCAAATTTTGTTCAGCGATGACATTTGGTTTCAGCACATCGCATCAATCAATGGATTTATTGAGAGAACACTTCGGTGAGTACATAATTTCACGCTTTGGGCCGGTCGATTGGCCACCAAGATCGTGTGATATCACACCGTTAGACTTTTTCCTGTGGGGATATGTATGATAATAAACATTTCCCATTCAATTTGAATTTTCTGTGTTTTTTTTCTTTAAAAAAGTAGGGAACCTCGGAATGGATCACCTATTATATATATTTGTATATATTTTTATAATTATTAAATTTATTATAAATTATGTTCTTTTGTGTATAAAATAAATAAAATGCATAAAGAAATAAAACATTTGTGTTATCATTTCTGACATATATGTACATGAATATACATATGTATAGAAATATATGGTCATATGTATCCATATGCACTCAATTTTTGGATCCAAAAATATATGTAGCTCCATATATGCATTGTATATGGTCGATACATAATATTTTTAGCTGGGTATTTCAAATCCGATTTTATTTCATTTTTAAAATAGGAAATAAAATGAAGAATAATTGTAATTAAGCTAAAGAAATAAAATTTATTTTCAAATTAGTTGAAGGCTTTCGAATTTGATTTATATTTTATAAAAGTATATTCGAATACTTCTGTTGAAATATTTTGTAATCTGGCGTGCACAGAAAAAATTATTTAAAATAATTTTTTAATAAAATTATTAATTCATTTTATATTAAAATGTAATTATATTATTAATTAATGTAATTAACTTCATAATTGGTTTAAAGGTTTTTGACAAAAAAAAAAAAAAGCTTTAAAAAAATATACAGGAAAAAGAAAATTTTGTCAATAAAAAAAAAGGAAAGAAAACAAAGTAACTTAAAATCAATTTTCGACCATTTTGAACTATTTGTGCTCATTCTATCGCTTAAATATGAAATATAAATACGTTGTAAGAATTTACTCAGTTTTTGGAGACGTGTTTAATATATAATTATTTGGTAAGTACGAATTTTAAATATATGGTGATATTTTTAAACGTTTCGATACTTTTGTTAATGTTCCCGTCGTTCGTGCCGGTGGTTATATTAAATTTCAAAGATTCAAGTTTGTATCAAAGCTGTTCTATGAAAGATTTATATTAATCGTTTTGATGATTTGTTCAGATAAATGTCATATTCCCTAATGTTTTTATTACCATCTCATCCTATGTCGTTAAGGCACTCTGATAGAATTATATACAAATCTTTATTCGAACGAGTTCAAAGGTTTCAAAAATCTTTTTTGTACGTAATTATCGGTGATTTTAACAAGATGTATAAAACCCTAAGTTAAAACCATGTACTAAGTTTCATTTCCCCCAATCAAATTTCTAGTTTTATTATTTCTTTCGTTTAATTTTACCTGCATTATTTAAATATTTTTAATAATTTAATAAATAAATGTAATAAAATTCATGCGTTTTTATTGACGGAAGGATTTAATTAACTGTAGAATTGAATTAATAAAATTTTTAGTTGATTTTAGACAAAAATTCAATTACAATTCTAATTAATTTGATTAAAAGAATTAATTGAAATTTAAACCAAAATCAGTTATTTTCAGTTAATTCGTATTATCATTTTGGTGATTTCGTAATTGAAGTCCATTTTTATTTTTATATGTGTGTTAACAAATGGAATAATATTTAAATAATTTTATTCCAAATTAATTTCAAGTAACTGAAAATTGTTTTATAAAGAGTAAAAAATGATTTGAAACTATTTTATTTCTAAAAATATAAAATTAGTATAAAAATAATTTATTTTTAATAAATATTTTGAATTAAAATATTCACAAAGAGTAGCTAATAATAAAACTAAAGTAACTAAAATTTTAACATGACAAAAATAAAGTTGATTTAAAATTTCATGTGAAAGAATATGTATGTAACAAATACAGAGACGTCTGAGAGTAAAAAATCTAATTCAATAGTCAAAAACCTAATTCAAGCAATATTGACATTCCTCTGAAATAGTGCTGGCTCGGCAAAAATTTTTTTCTAACCAAAATTTTTGGAAAAAATAACCAACTTAGAAAAAAAAAATGTTAAAATGTGGTCCCTGATCCAATTTTGTAGGGGGTCGGGATATAAAGTTTAATAAAAAAAAAATAAAAATTATTCTCACGTCCGATATGATGTCGAAAGTACTCGTAAATTAAGGTCGAGCAGTAATAAAAAATAAGGTTGACTTTTCCAAATATGTGTTCACAGAAAAAGGATGCAAATAAGAGTTATTTTTTATAGGGACTTAGGCAATCTCATTTGGTAATATGAGTTCCAAAATCTAAGGATTAAATTGGGAGGCTTGGCAAAAACATTCAATATCAATAGTTCATGTACCAAAACGCTAACATATATTAAATTTTAATAAGGTAATTTAAAATTGTGTACAAAACTGTGTTCATTGGGATTGATAAAACACTTTTATTGTAATTATTTGTAGAATAATGTGCTGCCCTTTTTAAATTTTTATTAATGGTCTTCATGAAAATGCGCAAAACCCAAGCAAACTGTGTAATGTGTCAAAAATTGTATAGAAAATAATTTGTACAAGACTTACAAGTTTGCACGACTATTTAGTCTTGTGCATTCATAAATCAGCTGATTTTTTTTTATATTTAAAACTTATTAATAAAAGCGATGTAAAAAATTATAGTTACGTTAATTATAATAAAATCATTGCATGTATCATTGCTTTTAACAAAATTTTTCAATTTTATACTTAATATTGCACAGCATTTGGGAAAAAGGAAGTTCATGAAATATGTCAAGCAAATTTGCACAATTGCACAAGTGAGAACTTTAAGCCTTTAAGTGAGTACCCTTATTATTTAATTATGTTGTCTTGCACAGTTTTAATAATTAAACAAGGTACATTTTTTTATTCGCTACAGCACGATATTGTGGGGCCCCCTAAAATATACCAATCATATCAGAATCTCCTTAACTGGTCGAAATTGGTTCATTATTTCACCTAGTCCCCAAATAAATGTTCTTTTGGAGTAATATTTCGAAGCTCAAATATCATAAATACATATAAGCGTATTTCAACTGAATTATGCACAAATAAATCTTTTTAATACTAAAATTTTCTATAAAAATTTTTGCATGTACCTGCATATAATATGGCATTAAATTTCAAAAGGATTGCTTTAAAATTAATTGCAGCTTCTACATAGGGTCCTCTCCGGAATACACCGAATATACATTTCTTTTTTATTAGTAATTTATTTTGTTTGTTACAACGTTAGACCTTCCTCACAAAAATCTCCCAATCCATTTCACTTTTTCTTTAAATATTAGAAAATTTTTATATTTTCTATTAATTTAAATTATTTTCTTCATTGTCAGTTAAAATTAGAACGAAAAGTTATAGGAACCTTAGTTTTTAAATGTATGATGAATTTTTAGCATACTCTCTTTTTATTGTTAGCAAGACTAAAAGAGTAATTAGCATTTTTAAAACTAATAAAAATAAAATTTAGATTAAACAAAAAAATAATCAAAATGGAGAAAAGTCATTATCTCCACGTTGGAAAATAAAATAACCAATTTTGGTTAGAAATAAACAAAACGGCAACACTGCTCTCAAATAACGTACTAGTTGTGTTATATGCGTTAAACTCTTGGAGGTACCATGTTTGGAGTAACGTCAATCTTTTATTGATATAAGGTGTTAAAAATAGCAAAATGTTTATTATAGAAGTATATAGTACGATAATATTTAACTTCTCGTTTTCCCGGAAAATTTTTTAAAATCACGGGATTTTCTGCCCGGGCTTTATTTTTGTACTTTTTATATCAGTGGATTACAGAAAAAAAAATATAAAAATATTTTTTTACTCCCGTTTCCATCTGAGTTAGAATATGATATATATATATATATATATATATATATATATATATTCAAAGTTCGATTTTCATACAATATTATGAGAATAATATTATGTGGTCTTCAAAATATATGATAAATGTATGATACTGTATGATAACCAACGCATTCTATTTATAGCCCAATTTTTTGGCCATTCGAAATATAACGCAGTATGTTGCAAATTCGAAATACTATACATGCTTTTGATTTCGAAATGGCGATCCAATATGGCGACCACAAATTTCAAATAGTTAGCTTATATAATTTTTTTTTAGTTCATTTTATACCCATTTGTGGCCGCTAATTTCAAATATAAAAATGGAATTTATAAACTTTTTATAGTTAATTAAATATGGTGAAAAATAATTCCTAATTATATATCGTCATTGAAAATACAAAACAACGTAACATCAAAATTTTCAAAATATAGTTTTTGATGGAATATAGCTTATTTTACCAAAATATATATAATAAAAAAAAAAACGATATCTAAGGTTATAAAAATCAATTAAACAATTAAATTTGATTTTAGATGTTTTTTTTTTCAAAGTTATGAAAAATTATGTTACTTTGTTAAGAAGCATTTTCGGTGATGATATAAATATTAAATAATTTTTTTTAAGTATTTCAATATTTATGGGGTTTAAAATTTGTTCATTAAAATTTGTTTCTATTTTAATAACACAGTGATAGAAAATAAAAATGGAATACACTTGGAATGTAATATAGCGCAGTTAGTAGATATGGGTCAGTAGATTATAACATATTTAAAATTTTCATTATATCCCCGAAATTGGGAATTATAGCAAAAAAAAAAAAAAAACGATTTTTCGGATTTTGCGCCTTTTTATTCTGAATGCCTACTAACCAATTTAAGTTTCTTAAACGGCATTAGAAAGAAAAGACCTTACCCTCTTTGAAAAGTATATGGGGAATTTTCTTTTTACATTTACCTTTAAGTAATCGACTTTAAACCTCTAATATATACTTTTTTATTTTAGATTTTTAAAATTAACTTTTGATGCAATTATGTTAACAACACCACGTGGAGTAAAGCAACAAAAATCTGAAATGGTTCCATATGGTACCGGTGTTTGAAAATAAAAAGTTTTTTTCTTTCTTTTGATTTCTGTAATCGCGGATTTTAGCATATGTGTCCAATTCCTCTAATGTAAACTTCAAACACCTGTATAAATAGGCTCATTTGTATTCAATCAATGTGTCGTTGCCCAGTGTTAAAATAGAGTGTGGAAAAAAGTGAAATCAAAATTTTCAAAGTTTTAATTTTTTGCAGTTTTTCGATTAGAAAATTTGCGCCGTTTCGAGATGGCCAAACTTGAGGAGAAAAAACATGAATGGCTCTAAGAGTTGCCTTTTTCTCGAGGCACTCTCACAGCGTAATTTCAATGAAGCTAGAATATCGCGTGATCAAAAAAGGTTTCCAAATTACATTTTAAAATAATTATTAAGCGTTGAAATGTTAATTTACAAACATTTTATAACTCTTTATAATCGATCTAAAAATTTGCATACTTTATATTAGCATTTTTTTTTTACATTTCATATGAAAATTGTATTTATAATAATTTATAATAAATACACCTAGTCTTTTTTAGTTAAGCGAAAAATACTTAAAAAGAAAAAAATTGAATAAAAAGTATTCATGACCTAAGATCGCGGTGTCTTTATGATTTCATAAATTCATCGAAGCACACCCAAGGCGCTAATTGAAATTAGTGAAAATTTATACCAATCTTCAGCCGTTATTGTAGCTTATATTGGTATCAAGTGGTACTCGAAAATAATTACGTGCTTGAATTTTATTTTTGGCTGTAAATTTTTGTCATTGAAAATTTTATTTTATAGTTATATATATATATGGTTATATAATTAATAATTAATATTTGCAACTTTTTATTTATTAACATCATTTAAAGATTTTTTTGTGGTTAGAAGTGAAAAATACATCACCGAATTAATGCTACTCGTATTAAAAAAAAAATATCAATAATCTATGTACACTTTGTTTTTTGCTCTAGGTTAAAAGGGAGGTTTAAACAGATTTGTGGTAGCTATTATGTTTAATAATATAATTTAACGAACTTCCTTTAATTTATATTTTATGTATGTACGTCTGTGTGTATTACATTGTATGTGCATTTATTATTGACATCGGACATAAAATTGAATTTTTTAATTTTTTTTTAAACTTCCAATTTTTAACTACTTTAACATGAAGGGTCATTTCTTGTCCATTAATATCATTTAATTTGATTGCCAGATATTAAAAATATATCAAAAAATTTTATAAAATTAAAAAACGAAAACAAATCTATGCATAATTTGTTGATGAAAATTTGTTTAATGAAATATTAAAAAATCACTATGTTCGCGATTACCTTCAATGTCATCAACAATATCGTATCGCTTTTAAATTGTATTTCAGACATATTGGTGTGGTTTATAGACGTGTGGTAATTTTTTAAATGTTACTGAAAATAGAATTTTGGAAATTTTTTATAACTATTTATCTTAAACCTCCATAACACTAATATGCCTTTCGCTAAAAGTTATTCATGCGAACAGGTTCATGCTGCATATTGGTACTAAATAGCGTTGATATGGCATTAAAATTTTTTTTTCAAGTTTTTTGAACCCTAAAAGTAAACGATTTAAAAGAAATGCCCATATGTACATTTATATTCATAGCAAAACTGTTAAATTTTTTATTTGTATTTTTTTGGATTTTACACTTTATTAGGAAATATATTTTTTCAAATTTTATTTCTAATACTATATTTTATTAGGAATCAAAATGAGCTATCGCTTGATAAAATCAGATGAGAATTATAGAACATTTGATTTTTTTTCAAAGTTGTAAAACTCATAAAATCCTGTTGTTTTACTTGTGTTTTGTTGTTGTCATTATTTTGCATCATAAATATAGAAAAAAAAAACATAAATCCAGAAAAAACTATGGACTTCATTTATTTCAAATAAATTTACTTATCTAGATGACATTATTTTTAATTTTATATGAAAATGTTGAAGTCAATATCTTTTACAGGACCAAAACTACAATATTTTTAAGTTTAATAAGTCACGAAAATTTTCAAAAATTTTGTTAAAAAGTTATAACCAGGGAAACCACAAATATGCAAATTCTAATCTGATTTTATCAAGTTTTGGTTCATTTTACTCCTAATAAAATATAGTATTAGGAAAACGTAAGAAAAATATGCTTACTAATAAAAAGTATGTCAAAAATGGCTATAAAAAATTAAAAATTGAATTTATGATTTTAATATCTTATATAGTTTTGCTATGAATACAAATGTGTATATACTTTTTAAAAAGATCCCTTCTTTTCAATGCTGTTTAAAAAAATTTAAATTGGTTAACAGGTATTCGAGATCAAAATATTTTTTATGTTATACCGGTTTTGGGGATACAACTAACTACACTAAGTTACATTCCAAGTGTTTTTTCTCTGTAGCAAGACAAGAGTCTATTTCATTAAAATAACAATAACTCTATTATTATGAAAACATTCAAAAAGGTGCAACTTTCTATTCTTAAAAACATTCTAAGTATCACATTTGTGCTAAATTTATCAAAATATCGAATGGAACTTTTTGTACGTCTGTATTGAAAGAAGTTAGATATAAAAGAACTTAGATATAAAAGAACTATATAAATTTTTGTCCATGTCTACAATCAATTGCTATTAAGAGCATTAGAGTGTTAAATAAATTTCCAATATTTATTGCGCATTAACTGTACAAAACGTGCTTTATTTTCAAAATATAAAAATTAAAAAAAATTATAATTTTCGAATTGGATCTTCTATGGAAAGAGTACTATAAAATATAGTAAAAAAAAATATTTTTGCACAAGCTAGCTGATGATGTTTACAGTCCGAAAATAGAAATTGTTTACTTTTTTACCTGAAATGCTCTATTGACTAAAATTCTGGTTTCATGGCCCAACGTGTAATGGCATTGTATTAAAATTTTTTCCATCTCACTTCTTATGTTACAAATATACTGAGCAACAAAAACTACCCACCTTATCTCTATACTGGTGGGTAAAAAATTGACCAACAAAAGTGTTAAAGATGTTGCGTTAAACCAAAATAAAAAAAAATAAAATAATAATAAAAATAAAAAACACTCACTCACATGTGGGAAATATTTATTTATTTAATTTCTTTAAGCCGTTAAATTTTTACATATTTTAATAAAATAATATATTTAAGTGATTTTTATTGTTATTTTATTAATTTTTATAAAAAAAAAAAAAAATCATAACTGTTCCATAAAATTACAGCTGGTTTCATGAATACATTGCAACATAAAGATTTATGATACAGTTTTAGATAAATGATACAATAATTTAATCTCACACACTTTTCTCTAATAGGTCAATTTATTTTTATCTAAATTCAATATTTTGTTGACCCTGTTTCTTAGCACTTTTCAATATTTCTAAATAATAAAAATTATATCCCCTCGTTTGTTGTTAATGTAAAACAGAGGTTCTCACAAGATCTTGCTTCGCCACTTCCATTTGATATTGCAATGGAAGCGCGACCCACTACAACCTTGAATAGTTTAAAAATCAGATAAAATGTTATGTAAAGATAAAATCATTTAAAAATAATATTAATAATTGCGATATTGTTTTTGCTTCATGAGATCTTTATTATAAAGAGACTTTTTCGTATAATGCATATCTAATATCATACTTTACGTTCACAAAAGATCGATTCTTTCTTTTGATGGACAATATAGTGAAAAAGATAGTTTCACATAATTAATATTTTTGATGTAAATTGTTCTAATAGTTTTAGGGCTTCGGAACCAATAAGTGGACAAACTTTAATATCTTTAAATTATAAAGTTATTCAAACGAATTTCCTTTTTATAACCCTTAAACTACGCTACTAAGTAAAAGTTTTATGCACTCAGCATTGAGAAGTCGCACAATTGGAGCAAATTTTAACAATCTTAGTACACAAGATGTTATTCTATGGTTAAAATTCGGAAAGCGCATAGAAATGTCATTATAAAAAAAGTTTCATCGAATTAAAGTAATTTAATTGCTTTTCCTGCCTCATCGTATAGTTTTCTTTATTTAATCATTGTAGACTTTATTAAGCATAATATTTTGAATCGAAGCAAAGCATGTATTCCTTGTTTGGTTTTTATGGTACCTAGCTCTACTTGATTCTCAAAAGAATCAAATATATATATATATATATATATATATATATATATATATATATATATATATATACATTAAAGATTGTGTGTTCAAGAATATTTTTCAGGATCTCTTCGCGACCTCACACGAATGCCCTTACGGACCCCTTGTGGGTCGCTGACCCCCGTTTGAGAACCGCTGATGTAAAAATAAAATGTTACTTTTATTTTGTTTTTTAACGTTTGTCGTGGTTGTTGGTGTCACCGATCAAAATGTTAATTAGTTTTTAATTAATTTCAGCTACTGCTCATTTACAAATATCTTTAAAAGCCATAAATTATGATTATTATTATTTTTTTTTAATTAGATTTCCAATAGTGTTGAGGTAAGAGTGAAACGGTTGACATAAAGGTCAACAATTTATTTTAACCATACACAGAGAAAAAACGTGGTTGCGGCATTCGCACGATAACAATATTTTGTTCCTATAGTTATTTTTCATGGATTTTAATAAAATTGTCTTCACGACAAAAATACTTCTGTCTAAATTTAATAATTTAATGGTTAACCTCAATTAAAATTTTAATATGGTTGATAACAAAAATATTATATTTGGAGAATATTTTTACCAGAAGCAAAATTTGACCATTATTAATCATTAAACTTTGCCAATATTTATATTTATTTTTAAGCCATATTTTGTTTTGTTCAACTGTTAAATGTTTGTCATTAGAAATGTTATGTTTTCCTCAAAGATAGAAACTTTGTTTTTAAACCATGTTTTGTTTTTCACAACTATTGAGTGTTTGCTTTTAAAACATATTTTTTTCTCCACAACTATTAGATACATATTTTTGTATATCAATTCAGACGTTTTTCAGTAAGCATTCAAATTATTTGTGAAGAATAACAGCCGTATGTAAAAAACTTAATATTGCTTTAAAAAACATTGTTAAACAAATATAATAAAGGTATTTTAAGGTAGAGCTGAACTTACTTTAAACCTACTTTGAGCGACATTCTGATTAGTCTTAATTTATTTTTTATGTTTTACAAAGAATACTGCCATTGTCCTCTATATTCCAGTCTTCTATTTCCTCCATGTTCTTTGTATCATCATTTTTATTCATTATAAAATCGTCTTTTTGATCCAGGACAAGTATTTAGAGTAAAAACTATAAAAGTACACATGAAAATACATAAAAATATTAAAAATGTTTTAGTAATGTACATTCAATCAAAATAATTAAAATAAGCTCGTTATTTGAGTCCTTATAGAAAATTATTATTATTTTTAACTTCTTTTATTTTTGTGATTTTGTCTAAGTTATAATAACATTAGAAATATATTTATATATTTTAAAAATAATTAATTCTGTCAAGTGTCATTTTATACTACATTAAAAATCCAGATAATCTGCTAATTCCATTTGCATTCAAATCCCTTTATAAACACTTCAAGATTTTAAATGCACCATCAATAAATGAAGAAGAATACGGGGATGTTTATTTTTCTGTTACACTTAAATCGTAAGAATCGAATTTTATGGTCTATATTTCGAAAGAAGAAATAAGTTCCCATGTAAATATATATATTGTAAGTAATTAGTATGTAAAGAATTAATATGTAAATTAATACTTATATCTAATAAATAATTTTCCCTATTTTTTTCTCTTTTGTAAAATATGTAATGGACTTAATAAAAAAAAAAATATTAAAAATAATTTTTTTTTATGTGTGTAAACTTATAACTCTTAGTCATAATATGAAAAAATGGGATTATAATATAATAAAATGAAAACATGATATGATTTAGGGGAATTATAATATGATAAAATCGGATCAAAATATAAAAAACGCTCTATGATGTGATAAAATGCAATTATAATATGTTAAAGTCGAATCATAATATGATAAAAACACACCATTGTATTACAGAATCGAACATAATATGATAAAATGAGTTCACAACATTATAAAATCGAATCATTAAATGATAAAACCGTACAAAAATATGATAAAATGGAATCATAATAATTATTATTTCTATTCATTCTAATTTTTGACTGTAATCATATATTCCAATCATAATATGTTGATTATAGTCACCACAACCATATCTCTGTTTGCACTCTGTGAACGATCACTTAAAGATAGTTATCTCAAAGATGTTAATGTCTTAATAGAATTAACCGGTACATTCTAGGTCTATTAATAGATTTGTATAAATAATCCAATCTATATATAATTTCCTTTCTGAAGGTCCCAAATGACAGACACAAGTCAAATTCGGCTTACTTATAGAACGTTTCGTCATATAAATCCTAACGGAGTGGATTTATATATAATTTCCTAAGCATGTTTTCTCTTTGCAGAACTCTTTATTGCTCCCAGATGAGGAAAAAAAATTGCTTCTTACTTATAAAATATTCGTTCTATAAATAATAACGGAGCCAGATTTTGAAATTTCTGTCGGGGAACGAAGATACAGTATACATACATACTTATTTTTGTAGAAATTGATTATTATTATTTTACATTTTGTTATTAATTCTGCTGAAATTTAAAGGTTTTAGAAAACACCCCAAAACAATTTTACTGCAACAGCAGTTTCTTCTTTAAAAAAAGGATCTTCTCGTACCATTAGGGCTGCTAGTTTCGAATTGTGATCTAACTGGACATTCCTGAAAAACAAAAAAATAAAAAATAAAAAAACCTTAACAATCGACTTTTGCCAAAAATCTTATATATTTTATATGAAACCTATATATTAGGATGTACGTATATAAATATGTCGGAACAGATTTTTTTGCGAAAATAAGAATTTACAGAGCATATCCGCTTAGACCTTTAAAAATATTAGAAAAATGCAGTATTTGATTTTTATAATTGTTATTTTAAAAAATAAATAAGTCATTAATAATAAATCAATACAAATATTCCAATATCCATTAATATTACTTAAAATTTATTCAAGGCATTAAAAAATTACTACATCATATAAACGAATGGGCTTTGGAAATTTCAAACAATTATCTACAAAACAGTGGTTGATCTATAAAATATTGAAATCAGTGCACATAAAAAATTACTGCCTTATATTTTTCAATTATCACAGTTGTTTTATTTCACATTAAAATTTAATTAACATTTTCAAGCAATTCAAGTAAATTTTTTCTCATTTAAATTGTTAATTCATTCAATCAACTACGTGATTGTTTTAATAAATATTTTTATTTGGAAAAAAATTTCAGTTTTTCATTTTTTACAGTTTTTTTACAGTTATTAGTAATTGATATAATCATTTGGTGAATAGTGAAAATTTAAAAAATTTTTATTTGGATAAATTATTTTAGTGATTGGTGACCTTTTTCTGTGCATGTTTTGAAAAGTCTTTATTTAAATTTAAAACAGACCTCTTCTGTAAAACGATTCGTATATCTCGTATATATGTATAGGATTTTAAGATTACTTCAAATTCAGTCATAATGTTGTGTAGTTCTGTACAAATTTCACACTGAACCAAAAAGGTATATAAATGCAATGAAAAAGTTCATTGTTTCAACGAATTTGTTCCTTAGTTTTAATCTAACGTAAATTTAAAATAAAAATTCATTGATTCAATAAATTCGTATTTTGTTTTAATGAACACGTTCGTTGAATATAATAAACAATATCAATAAATAGTGCGTTGGATTAAACAATCAGTAACTTGATTTTAATGAAAATAAACGTTGTCGCAATGAAACTATACGCTGCAATTTTTAACAATTTAATAAACGGTTACCTGGACTTAAATAACATGTAACTTGATTTCAATGAACTTATGCGTTGACCCAATTAATCTATACATTGAAAATACAATACAATAATATCAGGTATATTCTGTACTTGGAATTAATTTTATTTAAAATTAAATTATTAAATTGTATTTAATTAACTTAAAATAGGTAAAAACTAAAAACAAAATGTATATAATACAATATTCATAGTACATTTTAGTAAATAATCGAAATAAACAAAAAATTTCAGGTGATTTAATGTCCTTGATTTAGATGACAACTTACAGATGTCAATCTGTTACATGTTTTTTAAAAAGTCTTAAATTAAAATAATTTCATGTGTGAATATTTATGAATAGAAAACCTTTGATTTTTGTATTCAGGACACTTTTTGAGAAACCTCGTATTTGAGACCAGTAACACATGTTCAGGATCTTATTGACTTCTTTGGATATTCCCGCTCTGCTGGGTATTTACGTTTTTATTATTGACTTATTATTTTCGTTTTTTATTATTTTCACAACATTTTTTTTAAAATACGACATTCCACGTTAAACGATACATAAAACTTCGTTGTTTTCTTTTTCATTTACGTTTGTGTTTTATTATATTACCCGTTAGAAAACAATGAACGAGAACAATGAATTTAACATAAGTTAACGAAATATTTCTTTGACTCAAAGTACTTGTTTGTTGAAGGAAAGCTTTTGCAATCTTAAATTAAAGAATTAGTACTTTAAATAAACGAATTTTACTTCGAGTCATTTTTTTAAGTATTCTTTATTATATATTTTGTTTCCTCTTGTTCTTCTCAATCAACTAACAAGTTCATTGAGCGAACGTAAAAGTTCTTTAAATTCAATTAAAAATACAAACATGTTCTTTACATCAACGAACTAATACGTTAAATGAAAAAACTGATTTACTTAACGAATGGTTTTTCAAGAATAGTTTCAACGTACCGTTCATAAGTACGTTGAATTGTTCTTTGAATTTCAGAAAATATTTTCTTTGAAACAACGAATTCGTACATTTTTCAATGCAATTGCAGTGTGGAATAAAGCAGAAGGCGTTGTATGAAGTAAAATATCAAAATAAGCTTTGGGCTTATCGCTATCAAAAAACCCAACTTTTTACATAAATAAAAATTTGTTTCAACTTGACTGATTACATTTGAACTTGTAACTTGACAACTTCTACTATATTTTGATAAGTTCATTCAAGGCCGTCTGGAAACCCTATTTACCATATTAAACAATTACTTATTAAAAAAAAAATAACCCTTAAGCAATTTCACTTTAAATTTTAAGTTAAAGAAATTTAATTCAAGGTTTCGAAGTTTCCATATTACATTTTTAAAACCTTTTATGTCTTGACGTCACTCTCATTTGCTGTTTGATATTTATGCTTTGAAGTCTTATTTGTTTACTATAAAAATTTTGTCAAAATATTTTTTTCTTGTTTTAACAAAGTCATTATATCATCCACATATAAGTTCGGTTAAATTTAATAATTAAAAAATACGCAGTTTAGAAAATGAAGAAAAGATTAAATAACTGAAAGAAGTATGGCGCCTTCATATCATAAATTTTGAGAAATTAAAAAAAACAAAGAAAGCAAAAACAAAATATGGTTACTGAATTGAACCCTAGTAACTACGATTTCCAAGCTTAGATTTTTTATGAATCCATTTACTAATTTTGTTTTTTTTTTTTTTGCAAAATTTAAAATTCATAATTTTGTATAATTTTTCATAAATAATATATTTATTTATAAACTTATTAATTTATTTTATTTTTTTGGTTTTTAATATAGACTTTGGATATTTTTATTTATTTTTTAAATTTAATAAGTCTGCATAAATATTTTTGGAAACAGCAACATTACAGTAATATAGATTTAAGTTGGGAAATTAAAAAAAAAATTCTGTTATGTAAAATTGTCTACAAATTTTAAAATATTTTTAAAAATTATTCAATAATAATAGGTTTCATCCAGACCTTATTTGACAGTTTGCGAATCACCATGAAAATGTAATATGTTTACTGCCGCCATATTATCGTTACAGTTACCCACCATATCATTTTTGTAGCAAGCATATGTTTGTCATAATTTGGACAAAAAAGAGTTTATAAGAGTTTTTTTCCTGACAAATTCTTTTCAAAAAGTATAAATTCAATAAAATCGGTCTATATGTGCACACTCTAAAAAATACATGTAATACTAGTTGTATTATAAATTGAGTAAGTTTTTGTTTAAAATTACTAAAATGTGTAAATTTAAGTATAAAATGTGTATCAAAATTATTTATATATTATTTTCTACAAAATTACATAAAAAGTTTTTTATTTTGAATATTGTAAACATGTTTATAATATAACAAAACAATTTTATATTTACAATTACAGATTTTGTGTGTACAATATACGTTTCTAACACTATTCATTCAATTAAAAATTGTTTAAATTTACACCTCTCACCAAAATGATTATATCAATTACTAATAACTATAAAATATTAAAACAGAAAAATTTTTCCAATTAAAAAATTTATTAAATCAATCAAGTAGATGATTGAATGAATTAAAAACTTAAATGAGAAAAAATTTTACTTGAATTTTATTTTTACTATTTCTTTAATTTTATTTTCACTTGAATATATTAATTAAATTTTGATGTAAAATGAAACAACTGTTAATGAAAAATACAAGATAATAATTTTTTCTGTGTACTGATTTCAATATTTTATACGTCGACCACTGTTTCCTCGAGAATTGTTTAAAACTTCCAAAACGAATTCGAATGATGTAGTAATTTTTTAATATTCTCACAGAAAAAAATATATTCGAAAAAAATTTCAATTAAATTATTAATCAGAATTTTAAAATGATTTCAAATATTTTTAAATTTAAATTAATTTCTCAAAATCAAAGTATTCCAACAAATCAAATTCAAATTTTTCATAAAAAATTGATAATTCAATTTCAATTACGAATAATACATATTCAATTATTTTATTAATTGAAATTAAACCTATAAAAAAATTGTATATTCAATTAACATTTATTTTTATTTATATTTGATAAATTTATTACTTGATACAATAAGAAAAATAATTGAAAACCGATAAATTGTTTTACTTTTAGTAAAAAATATTAAAATATTTGAATTTTGATCAACTGAATAATTTATAAAATCAAAAAAAAAAAATCGGAATAGTTTTTATCTTTGATAAATCGCTTAATAGATCATATTTTTTTGTGTACCCAAAGTATATATTCCACTTGCTTGAAGATGGTAATACAAAGTAGGCAAAATTTTGTTTAAAAAAATAATTATTTTTAAAATAATTTCTTATTTTTCACATAAATGCATACTAGAGTGTCCCGTGGAAACGCTTTTTTGTGATCTCGATGTAGGAAGGCCGCTCAAACGATGAATATACAAAATATATTTTAAAAAACTTTAAAATTCATATGCAGTTCTATACTAGGGATTGAAAATCCCAAATGTGCCATTTTGGCAAAAAAAGTTTCCACTTTTTTCGTGAAATAGGTTTCAAAAAATTCGTTATTTTAAGCTCGTTATGGAAAAATATATTACAATTTTTCCCCATGGGATTTTGTTGCGATAGAGGACTTTTTAGGGCATTTTTGTGAAAAACTTTTTTGAAAATTATTTATTACGGCCATACTTATTATAATGCAACTTTTTAATATTATATATGTAAAGGAACAAAATTATGATATTTTTATTCATTTTGTAATAAAAAAAAAATATCAATGGACTAACATTTTTGCGAACATTTCTTTATATCTATATATCCATAACTGGCTGAAAATTACAAATTTTTTGATACCCATTTCGAGACACAATTCTCAAAACTTTTTTTTTTTTTTGACAAAATATTCTATAGGCGTGACTTTAAATCGCTGGTAGGAAACTGAAGATCAATTTAAAAAATTTTTGAAATATTTTTTTTTACATATCCAACATCGTTTACTTAATCTTCCTAAGAAATTTGTTTACATACATTCATACATACATAAAAAATTAACTTCTACACATTTGTATTAGATACTAATAAATTGGAAAAAGGGAAATAAAAATTGTGCAAAATTTATTTTTAAATAATTGAATATATACAAAAGTGAAAAAATTATCTCCTATCAGTAAAACTTTCTGTAAAATTGTTCCAAAATTGCTGCCTTCTTTATTACATATACTGCAGTGCATCAATCAAGCCTTAAACCAACATTTTAATGTCTAAGGGCCGTTATTATAACCTACCTATAAGCTTATACCTTATAGGTCGTTTATAATAATAGTAAAAGATAAAAAAACCTAAAATGAGCAATAAAGTAAGCTTTATTTATTTTTGGTTATTACAACTTTATTTTAAATTAAATTTTATAATTTTGATAATACGGCAAGGTCAAATCAAAAACCTAATACTTTTGGACAGTTGACGTAGTGGCAACATGAACAATACAAAGAAATAAAAAATAAGGAATTTTTTAAAATAAATGATTTAAAACAAAATAGTAAAAATTACTAAAAACTATACCGGAATATATATGCAATGGTTTAATACAAGTTTCATATCCAAAAATTCAAGAATTAAATTTACAGCATAATTCAAAATTTAATTATTTAGTTATATTACTTTAAACAAATTTATATGTACTGATTCTATTGCATTGTACGTCACTATATATATCAGATTTATACTTATAAGCAGTTTATCTGTAATTTTACATATTAGTATTGTGTAAAAATACATTAAAATGCTATATTGCTAAACATTTTTTAACACATCTATAGGTAACTATACACATTTTGGGTTTTATTTTTCACTTAAAATTTATGTGTATTTTGAATTTCGACACAACATGTATTTTTACCATAATTGTAGAAAGAGTCAAGTTACTTACCACAAATAGAGTAAATTTAAATGAAAATTTATTAGAGTGTGTAATAAAAAGCCTGACACCCTAAAAATTTATTCACAATTTTGTCATCTGATTAAGTTTAAACTAAGGTCGCTTTTGCCCCCCTTTAATTTATTTTTTGTAAATTTTAAATACTTTTCCCATAATTTTTAATTTAATGTGACATTTATTTTTTTAGCCATGATTATTTATTAATTATTCACTTTACCTATATTATGACCCTTTCCCTTTTAGTAATCTCTTTTCATCAACTATTTAATTATACAAACGGTGTTGCCATGTCAACATTTTTTTTTCTAACCAAAATTTTTGAAAAAATAACCAAATTAGGAAAAAACTCACCAAAATTTAAAAATTCAAAGTTATTTTATAAAAATTAATATAATCTTAATATATTTATTTAGGTTTTAAATACTTTGCGTATTAATCATAAACTTTAGTTAGTCTTTAGGAGAAAAAAGTATTTAAAATTTAACTGTTCAGAACAATGTTCAGAACAATGGTTTCCTGATTTAATTTTGTAGGGAGTTGGGATATAAAGTTTGATAACACAAGTTAACAAATTAAAAAAAGTTAAATGGTGCCAAGAAACCGTTAGTGGTTCTGTAACATGCCGACACTGGTAATACTAAAAATGTGAAAAATTTTTTCCTACGTGTAGTTTTGGATATAATTTAATTTTTAATAGTAGCTGTCCAACGTACTTTTTTCGGCTTTGCTTGAAACCCTATCGCTATTTTTGTTTAATAAATTCATTTTAATAACATGTCGTCGCCGCGAAGAAGTTGTCTCAATGTGGTGACTACACCGTTAAAAAGTTAAGAAAACCTATAACGGATTTTACAAAAAGTGCTTATTTTTCTTATTTTAATTTAGAAATTGAGGATAAAAATAAGCCGTGGATTCCTCAAATGGTTTGTAAAATGTGCTGTGAACATTTAAGACAGTGTATGAATGGTCAAAGATGTCGTATGAAATTCGGAGTGCCTATGCAGTGGAAAGAACAAAAAAAATAACTTAGATGACTGCTACTTTTGCTGTATTAAATTACGTGGAATTAATCTGAAAAAAATTATTTATCCAGTCGTAAAATCAGCCAGAAGACATCTACCACATTCCCAGGAAGTACCTGTTCCAAAATTATGCTCTAAAAATGAACCCTTGTTTGAAGAAATCTTTGACAAAATGAGTAGCGATAGTGATTTCGAAGAAATACCGTCTACAAACTCCGAACCATTTAAGCAAGAAGAATTAAATGATATAGTAAGAGATCTTGAATTACCTAAGGAATCTGCAGAGGTATTGGCTTCTAGACTAAAAGAAAGAAACTTATTGGCATCACATACAAAGTGACATACTATCGCAAAAGAGAGCAAGACTTACTACAACTTTTTCATTCGAAAGACGATATTGTATTTTGTTCTGATGTGCTAGGCCTTATTCTGGCAATGGGTCTTTCCGAATACCAGCCAAATGAATGGCGCCTACTTTTACACAATGGCAATAATATGGTTCAGTTCCAATTGCCCATTCTACAAGACTAAAATAAGAATACCTAAATATCGCACTTGTGCTAGACAAAATCAAATATAGCGAGCACCAATGGATTATTTGTGTTGATCTTAAGATAACTAATTTCTTATTAGGACAGCAAAGTGGATTCACCAAATATCCATATCCAAGCACCTACACTGGGAAAAAAGAAATTGGCCAGTACGTGAGGCGTTGGGAGTTGGAAATCATAACATCATAAATCCATCTTTAGTTCCAAAAGACAAAATTATATTGCCCCCCTTGCACATTAAACTAGGTCTTATGAAGCCGTTTGTCAAAGCCCTGGATAAAAATGGCCAGTGTTTCTCTTATATAACGAAAAAATTTCCAGGACTAACCTTAGAGAAGATAAAAGCAGGAGTTTTTCATGCTCCACAAATAAAAATATTAATTAAAGATTTCAGTTTCCTAAATTCAATGAATGATTTGGAACGGTGTGCTTGGACTTCTTTTGTTGAAGTTATTAAAAACTTTCTTGGAAATTACAAGTCAAGCAATTACCGCGAAAATGTTAACGATATGCTAGATAACTTTAGAAACTTGGGATGCAACATCATTTCGATCGATTCCCAGATAATCTTAGATCTTGTAGCAATGAGCAAGGATCATCATTCATCAGGATCTGAAAACTATGGAAGAGAGGTACCAAGGCCGATGAGATCGGCATATGATGGCTGACTACTGTTGGGGAATGCAACGAGACCTTCCCAGTGCACATCATTCACGAAAGTCACGAAAAAGAAAGTTTTTATGTAAATAATAATGCAAACAATCACTTTTTTCATATATATGCACAAAAGCGAAATACTAGAAAACTACACTTAAGAATTCCAACTTTTTGTTATTTTTGTAATCAGTATGAAGTCCTAGTTTAAAAAATGTATACAGTTCCTTGGCACCAAAACTAATGTTGACTTGTGTAATAGAAATTTATTTATTCTCACGTCCTTATGGTATGATGTCGAAAGCAAACCAAATTGTAATAAATTTAGAATTGCAACAGTAATAAAATATAAGGTTTACTTTTACAATTATGTGTTTACAGAAAAAGAATGCAAATAAGAGTTATTTTTTATTGAGACTTAGTCACAAAAGATTCAACCGTTCATATAGCAAAGCACACAATATTAAATTTAATAAGTTAATTTAAAAATTGCGTACAAAATTGTGGTCCAATTGAAAATACAGCGAGTTTGATAGAACACTTTTAGTCCTAAAACATTCTGTAAAAAAATTTATGTATCTACATAAATTATAACGTTCAATTTCAAAAGGATCGTTTTAAGATTAATTGTAACTTCTATATAGGGTCTTTTCCCGAAAATCAGTTAAAAGTACTTAAATCCCATATAAATGTTAGTATGTTAATAAAATTTGTCTCAAATAAGATTAACAATAGCACCACTGTTGCCAGATAATTATAGTATAAAATCGTCAAAATTCAACGAAAAGAATCGTCAAAATCAGCATAATTTTTTTTGAAATCCTCAAAAAATCGGAAAAATTCATATTAAAAAAAGTAATAATAAGTTTTGAAACTATTTGTTTATTAAATAAACTTCCAATATTGTTTTATATTACATAAATCATACTGTTTGCCGGAAATGATATAATATCGAAATTTCGAAATATTTATTTCTAATGACATAAAAAATATAAACATTTGGAAAAAACTTCAAAATAAAAATAATAAAATTAAAAAATTTTTGGAATAAAGATATTCAGAGAAATATATCAAAACTTTAGAGATCCATAGTCCGTAAATTAAGAGGAAGCGATCAACATTTTTACATTTATTTAATTACAATTAAAAGTGCCACTGAATCGTTATAAAAATTATTTTAAAAGTCAATTGGGCCGGTACTCCTAATTTACGGAAAATAAACTCAATTAAAAAAATTACTCAAAAAATCAAATGTATTGATTTTATTTTTAATTAAAGTAGTAAAAATTCAATACATTCTTCAACTCTTTTATCTATGAACAAAACTATTTCACTATTATTATATATTTTTCTTTTCCACAAAAATTTTATTTCACCAATACTGATTAAATTGCATACGAACTTCAAAGTAAAAGTTTAAACTTCCTATAGTCCTTTTCTCTCTATCTACTACAATAAAAAATCAAATTTAAACAAGAAAAATTTACGTGTGTGAACATTTCTTGAAAACGTCATTTTTTAAACAAAAATTGTCAAAATGCCGATAAATCGGCAAATCTGGCAACAGTGAATAGTACCTATATAATGCTTTCTCTCTCTCAAGTGTGTATCACTTTAATGAACACACACAATAGTGTAGGATATCATATAGTCGGTGTTCACTTAATATACATTTCTTTTTTAATAGTAATTTATTTTGTAATTATAAGTATTTAGGTTGTTTGTTACATCGTTAGAAGTTTTTCAAAAAAATCTTTCAATTCATTACATTTTTTGGTTACATATTAGAAAATCTTTATATTTTCTATTGATTTAAATTGTTTTCTTCATTGTCAGTTAAAATTGGAATGAGAAGTTATAGGAACCTTTAATTTTTAAATGTATGATGATGAGAATGTGCTCTTTTTATTGTTGGCAAGATTAACAAAGTAAGTACGAATAGCATGTTCAAAATTAATAAAAATAAAGAAACCAAAATTGAAAAAAAAAATCATCATTTCCACATTGGAAAATAAAATAACCAATTTTGGTTAAAAATAACCAAAAACGGCAACACTGTATACAATATCGTATTTTGGTTTGTATCTAGTTAATCTTTATACGAAAAGAGCAAATCATTTTTCATCAGGAACATGATGTATGAGAGAAAAATGTAGCTTTAAAATTATGTATATGTGTCTGTCTATGCTGTTTGTTTTTCCCTAGTGAAGGTGTTTGATTTAATAGACACAAATAGCAATTTTTTATTGGTTGCCACATATGTTTCTTTTTTATTGCTATTTTATTTCTTACTTTGGTGTCTTTATTTTTTTTTCTCTAAATTGCTATGCGCCGTGTATTTTTGTTTATATCCATAAAGTTAATAAAAAAAACTATATTCGTTTTTTTTTTTTTTTTTTTTTGGTTTTTCTGCAAAATCTTTAAAATAAACAAACAAACCAACCAACCAACCAAGATACAAATAACAAAGTCAAATAGTATATGAAGCAATATGTTACTGTGTTTTATTGTTACTTGAACTCGAACTTTTTTGTTGAAAATTTCCGCAAGTTGTTGTTTGTTTTTCTATTTGTTATTGCACATGCAACCCACTCACACATTACAATAAAACAATTGTTACATTATAGAGGAGAAGGTATCCGATAGTTTTATTATTGGTAGTGTACAAAGTGTCATTTTATTGGGTATTTTTATATATTCTCCACAGCCACTAGTGGTATAACAGGTTTTATATAAATCTGTCGTTCCCTGTGTAACAATAAATAAACATTGAAAATTCATTTCATGGTTTATATAAAATGCTGAGATGTCTATGTCGGTCTGTCTGTGGTAAACATTTTCTCTAACAAACTTCTTAAACCAATTGAATTAAATTCACCCAGTTTATTTATTGTTTTCTTAAGAAATTTGCTATTAAAAATCGATTAAATCGTTTTTATGGAAAAAAGTTATACGAAAAAATTTTAAATTAAAAAGTATACTACTCAGCGGAGTTATATATGACAGACTTTCAGAATTTCATCTGCATTTACCGATTTAACACTGCACTAAGGTTAAATATTGCACACTGCTGGTTCTCAAGCAAAACTTCAACATTTCGGAGGGAAAAACTTGTTCTGGACTTTTATTCATTTATTATACAACGAAAGACATCTTTGTAAAGTGTGCGTTTAAATAAAACATAACACAGAATATTCGTAATAACTCTTACTGCCGTTAATTTTAAATAATCCTTCTTGAATACAATAAAATCTTCAAGAGACATGTCGGATTTAACATCAGATTGAATTCTTGAAATCCGGTTGTTTGTCCGCATGCAGATTCCAGTCAAAGAGAAATGTACAAAATAAAATTTGATTTTTTTTTTTTTTTTTTTGAAATGTTGCATGAGTAAATTTTGATAAAAGTATTATATTTCAGGCTAATAAAAAATCTAAAGAATGAGATGAAACTTGTTTCAGAAAAAGAAAATTTAACAGAAATGAATTCCAAGCCCAAAAAGTTAAGAAGGTCCTAAAAGCTATGCTAAACATATTCGGCCGGGTAATGACACGTTGTATTTATTTCTTCAAAATCAAATGTGAGTTACGTTAAAGTTATGTCCAAGCTTTAATCAAACAACTCCAGGGCAAAGAGTAATCAAAACTCCTTTTTATTATTAATATTTGTATTTATTTATTGTATCTTCTTAAAAATAGAACTAACAATAGGTATTACAATATTAAATCTAAAAATTATAATTTATCTGGTTCATCCAGTGTCAGACGATAAACATTTCTTCTGATTGATTTTATATAATGCTCAGATATGAAGTATTTATTCTTTTTAAGCGTATGTGACCATTCTTAATATATTAGGAGCGAGTTGGTTTGGGTGTGTTTCAAGCTTTTTTAGATATGTTAATGCATGTTTTCTTATTTTATTTGTTACCAGAGGTACCCGCAGATCTTTATGGATATTAGAGTTTTTTACATACCAAGGAGCGGATGTAATTGTTCTTAAAATTTTATTTTGGCGCCTTTGTATTTTTTCAATATTAGAAGCTGAAATCGTGTCCCATAATTGAATACCATAGCACCATATTGGCTTTAGAATTGAGTTGTAAAGCAATAGTTTACAGTCTAAACTCAGCTTAGAAATTCTTCCAATGAGCCAGTTAATCTCAAGTGCTTTCAACTTTATTTGGGTTAACTTTGCATCAATATGAGTTTTCCTTGTAAGGCGTCGATCTAGATGCACACCAAGGTATTTAACCTCAGTTTGTTGGAGTATAACTTATTTGTTCAAACTGTTGGTCATGATTCTCTCCGCAATATGAAGGTTATGTTTTTTTTTATTTTCCATTGCCTTAATCATGCTTCTAAATCAGATACATGATCTTGCAGGAATATAGATCCTTCTTGGGGTAAATATTAAAAACAAAAAAGGACCCAGTTTACTTCCGTGAGGTACGTCTGCTGTTATAGGCTGGGGTGAACTTAGGAAGTTTTCTTCTTTAAGGATAAAATTCCGTTGACTTAAGTAGCTTTCAAGTAGCTTGTATGTATTTGAGGGTAAATTTTTTCTTATTTTATATAACAAACCTTTGTGTCATACCTTGTCAAAAGCTTGGGAAACGTCGATGAAGAGAACAGAACAAAATTTATTTTCTTCAAAAGCCTTATTAATGTTATAATAAGTCTAAGCATTTGTTCAATAGTGCTATGTTTTCTTCTAAAACCGAATTGATGCTTCAACTTGCTCATACGATTCTAAAAATTCCTCAATAATAAAAAAAATAAAACTATTTTCAATATTTTGTATTAGCCTGGAAAACATACACTATTGCTGACTTTTCTCATATTCCAAGGTATAAGTCTTATAAATCGAATACATTCTTCTTTTCCATTTTAAGCATATTGCGTATTACTTCAACACTCCTTTTTGTTATATTTACAATTATATTTCCTTCCATTTATTCCGCGATATTCCAAACAGGTTGATTTTGGCAATCTTTACGAGTCTATATGATGACTCTGTTCTCTTCTGTGCTTTCAGCAAACCTAAACATTTTTTATAATTTTCAATGTATGTACTAACAAGTTAGAATGGTATATTCGGCTGAACCAAATCTTATATACCCTTCACCCGTATTGAAATGTGTTATGTGAAAATTAATACATTACAAATATTTATTTACCTATTCTATATCTACGTAAACACTAAAAACTTTAAATAATTTACATTTGCATATAAAAGTTGCAATAGAACCAAGATTTTATAAATCCTTACATATATATTATAAAAACGAGAAAGAAAGATATAGTCGGTCAAGAACTACTATCTGATACCCTACCCCATTGTGTACGAGCATAAAAATTCTGGAAGGCGACTTATATTACACCTGTAGCCAATTTTACTAAATGTAAAATAAAATATACAAATACAGATTAATGCGTTGAAGCTAACATCTAGATGATCTTATGGACTTTAGGGTGATTCCTGGAAGTGGATTTATATGGGAGCTATAGTAAATTATGAACCGATGCTCATAAAATTTGACAATGTTGTTTCTACTTATATAAAACTTATTTGTGTCGAATATTAACTTGATACTAACATTCGGAGCTATGGTCATTCGGGAGCTATGGTCATTCGGGTGCTATGGTCAACTGTGGACCGATCTTCATAAAATTTAGTACAAAGATTGATACTTGTACAGAACTCTTTGCACCGAATTTCATTAAAATATTCTTATTTTTAAGGCATTTTTGAGTGTTTAAACTCTATTCCGGGGGGAGATTTTTGTGGGGGGCTAAGTAAAATAATGGATCGATCACAATCAATTTCAATGGACTTTGTCCTTGTAAGATAAAAATCCCACGTTCCAGGTTTCATTGAATTATATTTAAAATTGCCACCCGTAATTTGTGCACATGGACAGCCAGTCAGCCGTCCAGCCAGAGGGACGGACATCGTTAGATCGAATTAAAAAGTGATTCTGAGTCGATTGGTGTTGGATAACTTTTTCTATGCGTTATAAACTTCAGCACAAACCCATAATACCCTAACCACTTATGGTGGTGTAGGGTATAATGAGGTGTAAGTTTGTTTGTTTATGTATCAATCACGTCTAAATGGCTAAACGGATTTTCACGACATTTGACACACAGATAGTATCAGTGTCGGAGGTGGTTGTAGGCTATTTTAAATCCCGATTGGACGTCACATCCACATTTTATGCTTACTTTAAAAAATCTATTTTTTCAATTTTGCACATTATTAACGGAACTATTTACATGAAATTTAAAGCACAAATAGTGCTTGCATTTTAGAACGTTATAGGTTATATTGGATCTTCATCGGATGACACGCCCATATTTTACGCCCACTCTTTTAAAACTCTAAAACGGATAATCAGATTTGTTTAAAATTTCAAAGCATCATTCTGCGTGTTCCTAAATTCAAATTCGATATTTTATTTTTCGATCGGAGCAGGAAGAGTATCACGCCCCCCCCCCCATATAAAGCATTATGGCATATCTAAGGAAGAGTTCTCAAATTTCGTGGGAACCTTAATTTTATTATATCATATATCTCTTCTAAAAGATTATATATGAAGGATTTAAAAGTAATTATCATATCAAATTTCAATTAGGTTTGATAGGTCAAGAGAGAGTAGTAGCTCCTATAAAGTAAATACTACTTTTCACATCAATGTCTGAGCGGTTTTGGACTCTTGAAAACCCTGGTTTTCAGTTATTTTATTTTTTTAGCAAGATTTTTTTTTTTAATTTTTTAAATCAAAAGTCTAAAATTATACGTTTATACGCTGTACTCTGAAAAGAATTATAAATTTTGGTGTTCATAATATCAATATGAAAGTTTTTTATTTTACGTTATAACTTTTGAAAAATATTTCTGAGTTTTTTTTAATTTGAAATAGTTATTGTTTTAATTTATTTTATTATTCCTAATCCTGGTATTTGAAAATATCTCTTTCCGAATTGAAATAAAATTTGTTTTGTGATTGAAATACTACAAGTAAGCACAAAAAAAACTAGTGAACAAAATTCCGGTTATACAAAATTATACCAAGAGATGGTTTATGTTTTTTATGAAATAATGAATTCCATGAAATGTGAAATACGAAATAACCATTTGTCTTCCGATTTGATTCATATTTGGCATATACACACTTTATACTACCATATAACTTCAAATTTCAAATGACAGAAAATTCGCGGTTTTATTCATGATACTAATTCTACAAAAAATCAAAATATGTCACAAACTCGCCTTTTTTAGTTCTTCATATCTTTTGGAGCTGAATCCCGATTTCATTAACTTTAACGAGATTAGAAAAGAAACGTAGTCTTTTTAAATACCATAATAATAGAAAAATACATTTCTAATGTAGATGTATTTTCTCGATACACTTTTGAAAGCGTTCTCCCCTTACGATTTTTTATTTTTTTTTAAATAAAGCTAAAAATTGGTAAATTGACTGAACAATTCAGTTTTTATGTGATGGAAAGTTGTACTATTTTTAATAATTTATTTATAAAAAAAAGTCAAAAAATTTTTCTGTACAAAAACTCAATTATTTTAAAAAAATTGTTTTTATTACTTAAAATATTAATTGTTTCATAGGTTATTTTTTGGTTTATTTCTAAAAAATTGAGGAAATGTGTGCCGAAATAAATATATATATATATATATATATATATATATATATATATATATAATTATATATATATATATATATATAATTATATATATATAATTAGAAAATCTGATAAATTTTAATACTATATCTTTTTTTGAATTTTTTGACGAAAAAATTATATAAAACTGCACTTCAAAATATGAAATTGCACTAATGCAAATAATGCAATTTCCAAAAAATTTTGCATTTTTGACTAACTTAGCTTGAAGCGTATACAAGCACAGTTTAATTTTTTTAATCAATAAAATTGAACTTCTACGTATTGAGTGACTTTTATATGTTTAAAGTTGGACACTCTTTGCGTAAAACGTAGAAAAGCTTTAGTATTTAAAAAATAATAATATTTTATATGGGAAAAAGTGATGGTATTTTTTACTAAAAATTTTTAAAAATAATAAACATTTTTTTCACAAAAAAAAAAAAAAATAATAATAATAATAAATAAATAAACCAATAAGTTAACCAATAAATAAAAACTTTTTAAGATAAAATGAAAAAATTAAAAATCGAAGAGGGAGAAAGTTTTCAAAAATTCATTATAATGCATATTTTTTAAACAATATTATTTTTATCATAGTTGGATTTAAAGAGGACATAATTTCTTCTTGTTCCCTATTTATTTCAGTGAAATCTGATTGCAAATTTAAAAGTTATGAATATTTAAACCTTTATACTTAGTTTATTTTTGACCATTTTCTATAAATAAAAATCGCGAGTTTTTCGGAATGGTATTTTATTTTTAAATGTACACTTTTTATTGAAAATGTGTACTTTTTTGAATGTTTTTGAATGATTTCCTTGAAAAAAGGGAAAATATTTTTCTTTTTTTTAATATACCAATTTTACAAAAATTTTCCTTTTTTTTTGGTACTTTTTTCCTTGAAAATGTTTAAGATATTTTTATTTAGGTATGTTGTTTTTTTATTTATTGAAAGATTATATTTTTAAAAACTATATGTATCGACATCCTTAGCTTATGCTGATGACGTTGTTATACTGATCACAGGGAAATTTCTTTCCACGATCAGCGACGTCATGCAGTCTGAACTTATCGAACTGTCCTCATGGGCTACTAGTAAGGGTTTAGGGGTCAACCCGAGGAAAACGGAGCTAGTTCTTTTCACCAGAAGGTACAAGATTGAGCGGTTTAGGCTACCGGTACTAGGGGAAACTTAACTAATACTGGAAAAGGAAGCAAAATATCTTGGAGAGTTTCTTGATAGTAAACTATCTTGGAAGAGGAACACCCAAGAAAGGCTTATAAAAGGTCTCAACGCCTACTACACATGCACGAACTCCATAGGTAAGAATTGGATTTACACCTCGGTGGTGAGACCAATTCTGACGTATGGATGTCTAGTCTGGTGGGAGGCAATGAAATAGGAAGTCGTAGGAATCTTTTGTCTAAGGCCCAGAGATGTGCTTCGATTGGCATCATAGGTGCCATAAGAAGCACACCTCAGGCGGTACTTGATGTTATTCTGCATCTCCTACCCTGCCCTGGCCTGGACTATAAGTGCACGAAGGTTTATTTCGGGGAAAATCCTATACTGATTATCCCGAGTAGAGACCAACGGTCAGGTAGGGAGAAACTATTCAGTGGAGTATCGGTATTCACTGATGGATCCAAAATGGATACAGGCACTGGTGCAGGTGTGTATCTGGTTGAGAAGAACATCAGGGAAACGTATACACTTTCGGATAGTTGCAGTGTGTTCCAAGCGGAAATTCTGGGTATTCTTATGGCCACGGAATTGATAGCGGGGAACAGTGAAGAGAATACAGAGGTAACTCTGTATGTAGATAGCTAAAGGCGCTAAAGGCCCTGAAAGGACATTTTGTCAAGTCTAGGTTAGTTAGCGACTGTAAGAAGGTTCTGAGGAGATTGATGAGAAATTATAATATTAGACTCTGCTGGGTACCGGGATATGCGAGATCATTGGCAATGAGGTAGCTGATGCTCAGCTTTGGATAGGACTGTAAGTGAAAGTGATGTGAGACCACCTCTAGGCTTTTACTTCATGTTAATTAGATAGTTTATTCAGGATAGTACAATTCATGCATGGAATCGTAGAACTTGATATAGCAGATACAAATCTACTTTTAGGCATGAAAAGGGAAAGCCTGAAGACTATGATAGGTATTCTGACAGGTCATTGTCTCATAGGGGGAATGACAGGGAATTTGGATATAGGTTCCCCTGGTCTTTGCAGGATGTGCGAGATAATGAGGAGCTAGCGACTGGAGGGCATATTATATTTCAATGCTCATGTCTACAACTAAGTAGGCAGAAATGGTTGGGCAGTCGATTCGTTGACGAATTGGACAGTATATGGAAGATCGATCGCGATAGATTGATAGGATTCGTCATGGGAATAGGCTGGCTAAGAGAAGGTCGTTGGCTTAGAGCTAACGATATAGGACGGTATCAGTTTTCCTTTCCAGGTATTTTCCATTCTTTTCTATACTTTTCTTGGTCTCAGCTTTTTCTATTATTTTCCTTTTCTGGTCTTTTCTATAATTTCCTCTATAAAATCTCTCTATATATTCTACGAAGGAACTCACAATGGACCTCTAGGTCTCCGAGTGGATGCACAGGTACTCTTCTGAGTACTTTGTAACCCTTCTTTACCTACCTACCTACCTACCTAGAAAGTAGGGAATCTTTTCATTAAAATAAAAATCCCAATTTTTTGGAGACTCACACATCTGCTATGCATGATATCGTTTTGTCTAAAACATATTAACATTTTTTCATATAAAAATTACTATTTATATATTTATTTATTTTTTTTATTATTTTTTAAAATATGAATAGAATTATATATTTTATTTAAAAAATATATTTATTGTAAATTTAAAAATTTATTAAAAAAATGCATTGGATAATTTAATATTTCAAATTGTAGTAAAAAAAAAAACAATTTTAAAATACAGTTAAAGAAAAACTAAAATTTAATGAATTCGCAATTATCAAAAATGCAGCTAAAAATTGCAGTTTTATTTTGCAAATATTTTTTTTAGCAAAAAGGATATTTTGGAAATGCTGTCTGAATTACTCAAAAGGAAGACAATAACTTTTTATACTCTTTTAAAATTATACAAATCCGTTAATAACTTCAAGAAATATGAATATATAAAACTGCATATTTTCTATAATTTGTTAACTTCTATACAAAAATAAGAAAAGATTTATGTTTATATGAAAAATGTGTAACATGTTTTCTTTTTTTGTAATTTTTTTATATATATATAGTAGATTTGCGAGTACCAAAAATTTTAGATTTTTATTTTAATGTAAAGTTTCCATACTTTAAAAATATGTTAAAAAATTAAAAATATTTAAAAAAAAAATGCATTTAAAAATAAAAAAAAATTACAAAAATGTATTTATTCTTACTTATTTTTGATTTGTTCGTATTAAAGTCGACATAAGCAAAATTGAAATACCGGTTAAATCATTAAAACTCACAAAGCCTTCCCAGAGCAATATGCTATTTAAAATTACATACCTTTGATTTTTTTTTTTTTTGGTTTTTGGGAAAATAAAAAAGCGAAAAACAATTACGAGTTTTTTTTATATTTCGTGAAAATGAAAACTCAAATTGATAAATGGCTTAATGGAGTTTGTGTACGAGTATAGAAAAGTTTATAGAAATTGAAAGACATCATGGAACGCTCGAATGTATAAATAAATAAATAAATATATATATATATATATATATATATATATATATAATTTTTAACTCTAATTTAATTGATCGTCTCTTTTGAAAATTTTACCATTTTTGACATATGGTACTTTTTCTCTAAATTACACTATTTGGAAAGTTTTAACATTTGTACAAATTATTATAGTTTGAAATAAAATATTAAATTTTTCATGATGTTTTCCAAGAACGAGTACACAGGCAAATTCAATTTTAAATTTAATTCTTAAATTGTTGTGGTATTTTTAATACAAAAAAAAAAAAAAATAAATTTTATTTTACATTATAATTTAAGAAACAAGCATCAGAACATCAAAAGAGGAAATATTTTCGTAAATTGTTTGGTAATTTTTTCTAGAACATCAAGGCTCTCGAAAAAAAATGAGACTAAATTTATTTACCTTGGATCATCTCCTTAAGAAACAAATTTTCCACAAAATGAATCGAAAAGGGAATAAAAAATTCGTTTTAGTAGATATCCTTTAGTCTAGGAATACTTTTTTTTATTTTTATGTTATTCATTAATCTGAGCTAATGTATACCAACTGAAGAGAAATTTAATTGTAGCTTTAATTGAGTCTAATTATAATTATAGTTATTTAATAATTAGTAATATATTACCTTTAGATTTATTTTTCAGTTGTTTAAAAGTTTACTTGCTGGATACCTAATATGATCATCAAATACAGAGATGATTAAAAAAATGCTTCATAATTCGAATGGAAATAACCGGCATTTGGATACAGGTGCTCAAAATCCATAATCCAAAATTACTCCTTGAGATGATGATGATGATCGTCGTCTTGTAGTTGATTTTTTCAATTTTTATATATGTGCAAGGGAAATGATTTATAAAATAATTCTAGATTTAAACGATTGAAATTTTCTTCAAAATTGCTCTTAAAAATGCTTTAAACTCGTGTAAACAGCAAAATTTCTTCAAAATTTATTGATCAAAATTTATTGAACAAAACTTTTGAAGATTTTATTGATGCCGTGTATATAAGCATCAAAATCGCATCTGGCAATATTGATAACTATAAATAATTTGACAGCATGTTCATTCTTTTGATTCAATACATCGGACTCTCTACGCTTTGCACCAACGTCGATGTAAACAAAATTCTAGTTCGCGTCCACAAGCGCCATCAAAACAATGCTCTTTTTCTTTTTATAATTGAAATATGCGCTTCCACAGTGTGCTGGTGCTATATTTTTGATATGTTTTTTTATTTAATAAATTAGGTTTTACCTTTAAAAATTCATCTTTTAATACTTTATATAATGCAGCGCAGACTTCATATTGCATATCGATGATCTTGATCTTTTAAACAAGAACATCAGACTTGCGTAACTGTCCCCAGTCGCTAAAAATCTCAAAGTAATTGCCAGGCGTTCTCCGGGGCATATAGATTCCCGCATATTAATATTGGCCATTTCTATTGATGGGGTGACGAGATTAAGCAAATAATCAAAATCGTCTGGTGACATTCGCAAAAAGTTTTTGTATTGGTCGGGATCATTCCTTTTTAAACGCTCCTTAAAAAGATATACATACCATTACCCTCGAAAAGAAAAGGTCGAACCCAATGTTCCTTTTGTTTTCTTCCCCCAATAATAAAAATGTTGATGCTATGATGATTGTGTCGTCGTCCATACTTATTAATTGTTTTTTTTTTTTTTATAATAATAAATTATTTTTTATAATTATTTCACAAAAGAAGCAAAACAGCTGATCAAAGTCAGTATTTTCAATATAAAAAGTTTACCAATAGCGTAAATTAGCTTCAACAAATTTTGATAAAATTTTTATCAAAAGATTTTGTAATATTTTGAAAGAATATTTTGATAAATTTTTTGAAATGTGTAAATAGAACATCAAAATAAATTTTCAAAATTTTGATAAGACTTCAAAATACATTCAACCGTGTAAATCTAGCTTAAATAAATATATCTATATACCTTTTGTCAAAACTAGTTGGACACTTAAATTATAGTTATCAATTATAATTTCTATATTAATTATTAATTCAATTAATATAAGACATTTATTTTTTTTAAGTGTAATATGTATAAATTGGCAGCACTTCAAGTACCTACTGGAAAATGTTATTGATTTAAAAATCAATTTTCGTTAAAAAAAAAAATAAAATTATTGCAATAAATTACTTACTAACTATATTATTGCAGTCCTGCAGAACTTTTCACTTGTTAACAATCCATCACGAAGATCACTTCATCTTAAAATACTTATCGCTAAATTTATAGTTACCTTAACTTAAAACTTATCTTAACCTAAAATTTATACACAGAAAAAAGATTGTGTATAAATATAAGAATTTATTTTCATTGATTTTAGTTCATAATATTTATGAATAATGTCTTAAATATTAACACTTTTTTACATTTTTTGAAATGAATCAAGAGTCAAGAAGACTTAAAATAAATTGTTTAAATTTTCATTTATATTTTCAATTTGTAAAAAAATGTTTGAAATTTTCTTCGGAAAATTTTAGGTTTTTAATGAGAAGGAAGCGCTTATTATCACAATGATGTGCTGCAGAATGCGAGCGAAATTATGCAAATTTCTAAACATTATTTTTTTACAAATTTTCCTTGAAATTTTGCGTTTCTTGTTATTATTTTCCTGTATAACTATTTTCATTTACCATTTGCAATCAAATCTAATAAAATTAAACCAAAGATTTAACAAAATTTTTGCAAAATTACTAAAATGTTCGTTATGAACAACTTAATAATATATATGAACAAATTTTATTTTTTATGAAAAAAATTTTTGAAAAAAAGTCATGTTCGATTCATAATATTTATCAAAAAAATATTCAAATGCATGAATTTCTTTTCTTTGTGTACTTACTGCAAACCGAAAGGTTGTATACTTATATTATCCCTGAACTATTTATACTTACCACCTGAAATCAACTCTAAAATTGTTTAAATATAATAAAACTTGTAATTGAATTGAAGCCAACAGAATTCTTACACTTTATTTCCTAAAAACAATCCAAAGAAAGGTGAGTTTTTTTATGCAGCAATAGCCAGCTACCCTACGGATTCTAAAACTACAATTATAATTACTCCTATATCAATAATTATAATGAAATCTGTTTTTTTATAGATTGACCCTTACATTAATTACATCCCCCCCGTCTCTGCCATTATCTATAAGAAAAGCAACAAACAAGATCCCTAAGTTATTAATTACAAATTTTTAACATTACCAAGAAAAATACGAAAAAAGGCTTTCAATTTTCCATACGTTTAACAGTTACTTTAGTTCTCGGTTTGTCAAATTGAAGAATTTTATTCAAATTTGTCTAAAATAAATTAATTAATTTTACCGATATTTCTGCAATTCTACATGACTTTAGTCAATTTGAAGACATTTAGTCATATTGAAGAATTTTATTCAATTTGACTAAAATATAATTAACTTTCTTCAATTTTACTTACCTTGTAACGAATCCTAAACAATTCCATACTTGTCAGAAATTTTTCCTATCTATAACACCAGCTAAGCTCTTCGGACATTGGGGAAATTATTTTAATTTTCTGCTAAATAATATTTATTATTATAAAATTAAAATTTAGGTAGCTATAAATCTATAGATACGAATACCGAAACAAATAATAATAATAATAATTTTAAACAGAAAACAAAACTAAAAATCAAAATTATGTAAAGGGGTTGTTTCCGAAAACTTGATAATATTTGTGCCTTTTTTTAAACCGGTCCATTACCTATAGCTATTCATTTTATTACTCTTGAATGGCGCACTTAATTCTAAATTTTGATCCTTAAATGTTTCGTGAAATTATTAGAGTTGATTTAAAAGTGCATATTTGGAAAAAACAAGTTTATTTAACAAACATAAAATATGGTAATTGTTTCTTAAATAGATAATTAAAAATAAAATAAATTAATTTATGTTGTATTGAATGTATTACAATTCAGTGTGTAGGGTGTAAAATTTAAATCATATATATAACATTTGTGGTAATATAAACTCACCAACATTTCCGCAGACCTGTTGCCAAAGGAGCTTTAATGTGTTGATATTGATGTCTGGATTTTTTTCTATATTTTAGTAATTTTTATATTTTATGTTAAAAATTTTGAATTATTGATGTTAATTAAGTATATTATATAATTATGTTAACTATAAGTATTATTATATTTGTGTGTGTATGTGTGAATTTATGTTTATATGTTTAATATAGATTTAGATTTAAGTTAGAAAATAAGTAAGTAATGGTATTTTATAGTCATTGTTATTCATTTAAATTATGGTTTAAGAGGTAATTAGTAGATTAAGTTAACATGTATTATTTAATTAGAACAGGAACATTAGGAACTGTCAGGAATTTTCTATAGAAGATTTCTCAGATTCTGAGCTGAGAAAATTTCTCAGGAAGTTGTAGTTATAAATTTGGTGTATTTTATTTTAGAAATTGTGATTCGGTGCGGTTTTCTTCTTTTTGGATTCACATTTACTTTAAATTTAAAATTTTATTTAGTTTTATTAGGAAAAAAAAATTAACTTTCTGTTCTTCTTTTTGAGCCCAATATAAGATTTTTCTTCTTGATTGATTCAACCAAATTTGTAAATTAATTTATTGATGAAAATTGACAATATTTCAAAATTTAGTGATGATAGTGATGCTTCAAATATATCTTTTGTTACAGCACAAAAATTTAAAAACGGTATTTTCCGTTATTTTAAAGTTTTTCAAAATTTGTATTTTGATTTAATAAAAATTATAAATTGTTCAAATTTTATTTTATTTCATTTTTTTTTCAGCCAAAGTCAACCTTTTTACAATCGTAATATAATACAATCAATATTTTCAAACTTTCCAATATTCAACTCAAAGTATAATTTTTTTATTTCATATTATTTTTAATTTTTTTTTTTTAGAAAAGTATTTTTAACTCTTGTAAATTTAGTCAAATTAGCTAAATTTTTTTATTCATATTGAATTTTTTATTAAATTTGACTAGTCTATTTTATTTAATTTTACTAAATTTTAGTTAAAGTAAATTCGTTTATTTTTATAAATATCGTTTTCATACATATACACATATATTCGACAATGTATACTAGAAACTAAATAATTAATAAATATTTTTTAATATTAACAAAAACCGTAATTGTATTCATTTAATAAACTCAACATAAAATAAATGTTTGAAAAACACCTGCAAACTGATTTTGAGAAATTTTCTTTAATATTATATGGTTTTTGTAAATTTGAAAATATTTGTTCAAATTGAAGAATTTTATTCAATTTGAATAAAATGTATTAGACAATTTTAAAATTAACAAAAAAATTAGTTAATAGATAATTTATTAATTAATAGATAATTTATTTAAATGAACTTTTTTTGAGGATGTTAAATTGAAGAATATTGTATGTTGTTTCATCTACGCAGAGCTACTGCCAGTTTAACTAAATTTTCGTCGATTTAACAGATTTTTTTTTTTAATTTTTTAACGAAATTTTAATCAATTTTTTTTTAGCTGATTTGAAGAAATATTATATTGACTTGAAGAAAAAATCTGTTTATTTAAATATTTTTTTCGTTAAAATTCTACGAAAATTTTTCGTCAATATTACATACGACATTTCTTTCAGTGTTTAATTTCCTATTAAATAACATTCGTTCATACGGTATCCTTCTCAATTATTAAAGATTTATATCATTTATTGTTAACATCCTCTTAAACCACAAGCAATGGTGCAATATCATCATTATCATTATTTTACCTTCTTCTTTAATTTTAAAGTACAAACTCTTAATTCACATGCACACACAAACACGCATGCATTCGCATTCAACAAAAAGTGCACTAACTGAGGATGGACGGATGAATGGATGAATGAATGTTGTCTTCGTTTAGTGTATTGTTTTTATAGGAAATTAAATGTTAAAGCTACATTGAAATATGGTAGGTAGGTAGGTATTTGCCATTGATTGTTGTTTTTATTGCTGCCCAAGTAACGAAATGTTTCCTTGAGATTTTTGAATTTTTTTTCCCTTCTTTTTTTTTGCAAAAATCAAAAAAAAAAAAAAAATACATTACAACAACATTAATAAGTTTAAATGTTAACTATGTACAACATATTGTTGTTGTATAAAATAATGTTAAGTTATATGCGAGATTACAAGTGCTGCACTGTCGCAAAGCTCTAAAGTAGCGGCAACTAAAAACCCAACCGAACAAGAGACAAAACAGTGAGTCATCAAACCATACCATTCTTGGTGCATAGCAACCATTATTAAAAGAAGATGAAGATAATGATGGCTATACGATAACAACAAATATAATTCAATACAATTTTTTTACTTTTGGTTAATGTTTTTTTTTTTTTTGGTTTTTTGTATGTTTGGATGTTGTTTTTTTTTTTTTTTTTTGTTAAATTAAAATTATATGAATTTTGGCAGCTGGTCTAAAGTGTTTTGAAGGCTCTTCTTTTTTTTTCAAAAATTTCAAGTTGTAACGAGTAAAGTTATTTTTAGTTGTTCGTTCGCTTGTTCGATTTTGGCAGAGGTTTCCTGTTTGTTACCATAGATTACATAATACTCGTATGAATGAATGTTTTTGAATTTTCTGTTAATGAAGAAGATCTTGCTTGCTGTTGCTACTACTTGTTGCCTGTTAAGTTTAAGAGAGTGTGTGAGTGATGTCAAGAGGCTGTTGAAACAGTGAATGTGGCCAAATGTAGAGAGATGAAAAAAACACAAGTGGTCTTTTTCTGTTTCTTATCTAACTTCCGTGTAACATCTTCATGTTAATTCGAGTCTTTATTCGCTTGCTTTAAAAAGCGGCACTGTTTTATTAAAAAATTAAAAAAAAAAATTGAATCAAGTGAGAAAGTTATATTCGGCTTGACCGAATCTATATATCCACCATCTGCAACTTTTTAAAATTTAACTTTGTATGGGAGGAGGGCAACAAAGTGGGAGGACCACGCCCTTTTTTATTTCTGAGTTCATATTGGTCCTTGTCCTTTATTGTAAAAGATATCGGTCGAATGGCATACACTGTAGTTACGATGGACACCCTCTTTTTCTACTATTCGGTCCATAACTTTTTTGTTTATATATCGATTTTTCTCATTTTCAATACCAAACAAACTTTATATAAAACAAATATTTGAGCCAAATTTCGTCCCCTAGGATGTCCGCCCTGATGTCTTAGATGATTATTTCGACATGTTACACACGGAATGACAAACCGAATATCATCAATTTTTGATAGTGGGCATAAAAATTAAGATAAACTAAAGCATGAATAAAACTATTTAAATGCTTCATGTCGTGCTTATACTAAATATATTGTCGTCGTTTTTATGTAATTTTGGTTTGGGAAATTTCCTCTGTAAAGTTTTTTTTAATGGCTTAAAAGGGTTTCATATAAAAAAAAAAAATAAAAAATTTACAGCTTTTGGAACATCGATAGATAGTTTAAAATAAACAATAAAAATTTTATTTGTTAATGCTTCACTAATAAATCATCGAAATTTTTCTATAAAAAGACAACTCATCGAAAATTTCCTATAAAATAAAAAGTTATCGAAAATTTTCTAAAAAAAAAAATTCATTAAAAATTTAATATAAAAGAAAATTTATCCACAATTTTTAATAAAAATAAAATTCATCGAAAATTTTCTTAAAGAAAAATATTAAAAAATATGTAAAAAAAATATATATAATATATAGAAAATATACCAACAAAGAAGAAAATTTATCGAAAATTTTCTATATAAGAAGAAAATTTATCGAAAATTTTCTATATAAAAGAAAATTTATCGAAAATTTTCTATATAAAAGAAAATTTATCGAAAATTTTCTATGTAAAAAGAAAATTTATCGCAAATTTTATACATAAAAAGAAAATTTATCGCAAATTTTATATATAAAAAGAAAATTTATCGAAAATTTTCTAAACAAAAAGAAAATTTATCGAAAATTTTCTATATAAAAGAAAATTTATCGAAAATTTTCTATATAAAAAGAAAATTTATCGCAAATTTTATATATAAAAAGAAAATTTATCGAAAATTTTCTATACAAAAAGAAAATTTATCGAAAATTTTCTATATAAAAGAAAATTTATCGAAAATTTTCATTAAAACATTCTTATTTTTAAGGCATTTTTGAGTGTTTATGGGGGCCAAGTGAAATAATGAACCGATTAAAACCAATTTCAATAGGCTTCGTCCTTGTATCATAAAAGTTACACGTGCCAAAATTCATTGAATTATCTATAAAACTGCGGCTCGTACTTTGTGCACAAGGTTTACATGGGCAGCCAGCCAGACGGACGGACATCTTTAGATCGATTTAAAAAGTGATTCTGAATCGATTGGTATACTTTAAGGTGAGTGTTGGATAACTTTTTCTATGCGTTACAAACATTAGCACAAACACATAACACCCCAACCACCTATGGAGGTGTAGGGTATAAAATAATACCAATAATTTCCTATCAAAAGGACATTTTTATATACATATTTATATGGGGATTTTTTCAAATTCGTTTACTTTTGATGTTCAAAAAAAATCTACATTAACCGGCTTTAAAGAAACTCTAATCTCTTCGCGTGAATGAATTTTTGCTGACGGCGTCAGTGTTATGGAGGCTTAAGGCAAAAAGTTGAAAAACTTACAACTATTTATATATAAAAAACTACCCCATGTGCATTACCTACAACAATGTGTCTAAAATATAAATTAAAAGTGAAATGATATGGGTAGCGATCATAGTGATTTTTTAAAATATCATTAACAAAATTTTAATCCACAAAGTATGCATGGGGGTTTTTTTTTAATTTTATAACATTTTTTGATATATTTTTAATATCTGACAAAAAAATAAAAATTATAATGATATTAAAGAGAAGAAATGACCGTTTATGTTATGGTAGTTAAAAAAATTAAAAAAATTCCATTTTAAGAATATCAGAACTAAATGTACATATATAACCTACATAAAGGTATACAAAATACAAATTAAAGCAGGATTGTTGGGTTTTATAATAGTGAACAGAACTTTGACCATAATACTGATTTAACATACCTTTAGAATATCGAGAAAAAAACAAAACAAAATGAACATAGATCTTTTATTTTATTTTTTATTTTATATTTTTCACATCTAACCACAAAAGAGATCTTTAAATGATGTTAATAAATAAAAAGTTACAAATATTAATATAAAATTTAAAAGTTGTATTAAATTCAAAAGCGTAATTATTTTTGAGTGACACTTGATTCCGATAAAAGCCATAATAACACCTACAGATTGGTATACATTTTTACCAATTTCAATTAGCGCCTTGAGCGTGCCTCGACGATTTATGAAATATTAAAAACACCACGATTTCAGTTCATGAATACTTTTTTGTACAATTTTTTTTTTGTTGAAACCTATTTTTCGCTTAATTAAAACATCTATCTATTATAAATATAATTTATTATAAATATAATTTCACATAAAATCTAAAAAAAGTTAATATAAAGTACGCAATATTTTAGATCGATTTTAAAGATTTATAACATTTTTCAAATTAATATTAAATCACGCTGCAACAATTTTAAAATGTAATTTGAAACCTTTTATGATCACGCGATACTTTAACTTCATTAAAATTACGCTATAAGTGTGCCTCGCGAAAAAGGCACCTATAAAAGCCACTCACGTTTTTTCTCCCCAAGTTTCTCGCTGCTATTGATGACACATTAACAAGATATATCACAATCTATTTGTAATTTCAAGAGTAATAAACCTCCATTCTTTATTTTACAATGCTCCAAATGGCGCAAATTTAAAAAAAAAATAAAATTTTGAAAATTCTGGTTTCACCACTTGTACACAATATAATTCAACACTGGTCAATGATAGACTGATATACTGACTGATTGACCTACAAGATTGACTACAAGTGTTTGTTTGGACACATATTTAGAAATCTGTGATTACAGCAATTAATTGTTCTGCTTCCTGAAATGTTGTTAAAATAAGTACAATTATATATACAATTATATATATATATATATATATATATATATATAAATGTATACATACATACATAAGGATGAATATAACTCTTTTCCATACTCGTGCAAAATTCATGCTGGAAACTTCTTTATTTTGAAAGTTATGTAGAAAAATATTATTTAAGGTCAAATTTTCTATATAAGTATATATATATTTTCTATATAAATATACATATATATATATATATATATATATATATATATATATATATATATATATATTAAATATGAGGTCATAAAAAATATATTTTGAAATAAACAATATATTGATTTGAATGGTGTTCTTCCTTACAAATAAAATAATCATTGCATATCTAAAAAGCTATTACAACGAAAGCCCTAATACTTTGTGGTAATAGACTTTCTCATCAACTTCCAAAATTGTGATGAAAATAGAAGGGGAAGGTACAGAGGAAATGGGAACTCCCATGCAAAGCAAATCTTATTTATCACATATATGAACCGTATTATACCAAAATCCTTTAAATTGTGTGATAGTAATATCCTTATAATGTTACATAATTGAGATAGAAATAGGGCGAGCTGCTTTAGGGGGAGTGTTAGCCCCCATACAAGGTAAATTCTAATTATCACATACAATCTAAGGAACTCTTACTATGATGTTTAAGCTTTTGTGAAAATAATTTTCTTATCAAGTTCCACAATTGAAATGAAAATAGATAGGGTAGATTTGAAGGGGGTAGTTTATTTAAAGAACTATTCAACCGATTTTAGAAATTCTGGCGAAATTCATATTCAGCATGTACACATAAATTAGTAAGAAATGATGTTAAATATTATAAGAAATAAAATAATTACACAGTTACTAGCTATAATGAATATAATGACATCATAAATGTGATTTCATGAAAATACTCAAAGAGGATATTGAATAAAAGCCCTCGATATATGGTGAATCTCTTTTTACATTTACCTTTAAGAAACCGACCTTAAACCTCAAATGTTGCTTTTAATTCTAATTATATAAATTAACTTTTGATGCCATTATATTAACAAACAACAAAAATTCAATACCAGAAATGGTTCCATGTGGAACCGCAAAGCATTCAAATTAAAAAAAAAAATATATATATATATATTTGAAAATAACAATTTTTTTTTTTTTTAATTCTATTGATTTCTTTAATCGCGGATTTTAGCATACGTATCCAACTACAAATACTTGTAGAAATAGCCCAACTTATGTTCAATCAGTCTGTCGTTGACCAGTGTTGAATTACATTGTGGACAAGTGGTGAAAACAAAATTTTAAAATTTTTTAGAAAATTTGCACCGTTTCGAGTGTTTTAAAATAAAGAATGTAGGTTTATTGCTCTTTTCGATACATCTGTTTAATGTGCTCGCAATAGAAACGCTATAGGAGGTACCCAAACTTGAAGAGAAAAAACGTGAATGGCTCCACACTCACAGTACAATTTCAATGAAGCTAAAGTATCGCGCAATCAAAAATGGTTTCAAAATTACATTTAAAAATCATTTTGGCGCGATAAAATATTAAAATTAAATATTAAATTAAAATTTTTCATATTTTATGTCAAATTATATTTAGAATAAGTATAATTATTCTGTATTAGTTAAGCGAAAAATGGGCTTCAACATAAAAATTGTATAAAAATTATTCATGACGTGAGATCGTGGTGTCTTTTAAATTTCATAAACCCAAGGTGAAAATTGAAATCGGTAAAATGTAACCCAATCTGTAGTTGTTAACTATAGCTTATATCGGTATCAAGTGGCACTCAAAAATAATCACGCGTTGAAGATTTTTTTTTTATGGTTAGATGTGAAAAATACATCAGCAAATTAAAAGCAATTAAAAAACGAGAATAGGTCAAGACCGACTATATGATATCCTACACCATTGTGTACGAGCATAAAAATTCGGGAAGGGGACTTATATACACATGTGGCCAATTTTAGTAAATGTAAAATAAAATATACAAATACAGAATAATGCATTTATACTAACATCTAAATGATTTTATGGACATTAGGACGATTCCTGGAAGTGGGTTTATATGGGAGCTATGGTAAATTATGGAATGATTCTCATAAAATTTGGCAATGTTTTTTCTATTTACATAAAACTTATTTGTGTCGAATATTAACTTGATACTAACATTCGTATGGGATTTATGCACGTTAAAGTGATTTTTGGAATTTGGTTTTATATGGGATTTATGGTCATTTGTGTACCGATCTTCATAATATTTGATACAAAGATTGATACTTGCACAGAACTTCTTTACGGTGAATTTAATTAAAATATTTTTATTTTTAAGGCATTTTTGAATATTTAAACCCTATTCCGGGGGGATATTTGTATGAGGGCTAGGTGAAATAATGGACCAATCATAACCAATTTCAATAGGCTTCATCCTTGTATCATAAAAGTCCACGTGCCAAATTTTATTGAATTATCTTTAAAATTGCGACCTGTACTTTGTGCACAAGGTTTACATGGACAGCCAGCCAGCCGTCCAGCCAGCCAGATGGACGGACTTCGTTAGGTCGATTTAAAAAGTAATTCTGAGTCGATTGGTATATTTTAAGGTGGGTGTTGGATAACTTTTTCTATGTATTACAAACATTAGCACAAACGCATAATACCCCAATTACATATGATGGTGTAGAGTATAATTAAAAAAATTAAACAAATCTATGCACACTTTGTTTTTATTCGATATTCTAAATTAAGGTTAAAACACATTATAGCGATAATGTTCACTAATATAAAACTTATCGATCCTTCTTTAATTTGTATTGTGTATACTCTTGTGTGGGTTACATAAGTGAATTTAGTTTAGATATCGAACGTAAAATGGAATTTTTAAATTTTTTTTAAATTACTGATTTTTAACTATCATAACATAAACGTTAATTTCTTGTCCATTAATATCATTTTAAAAAATTTGTAGATTGTAAAATATTAAAAATATAATAAAAAATTTTATAAAATTAAAAGTCAGGAAAATATATATAATCATCAACTATATCGTATCATTTTTAATTTGTATTTTAGACATATTGATGTGGATTATAACGTGTGGTAATTTTTTAAATATTGTTGAAAATATAATTTTAGCAATTTTTTATAACTTTTTATTTTAAACCTCCATAACACTAATGCCGTTCTCTAAAAGTCAATTACGTGAACATATTTGTGTTTCATTAAAGCCAGCTAATATTGGTAGTAAATGACGTTTATGTGCCATTAGAAAAATTTCGAATTTTTTTGAACCCCAAAAGTAAACGAGTTTGAAATCAATTTCTGATTATAATTATTATTGTATTCTATTTAATATTTGTCAAATTTTCTTCAAATAAAACAATGTTATTTATATTTTTGAAAAATATTTTTATTTTTTTCTATTTTTTAACAAAAAAAAACTAAAAAATAGTTTAACAACTTTTATTTCTTTTGTCTTAATTCTTAAATTTTTATTTACAAAACATATTTATAAATTTATTTTTTGTGTGTAAAATTAACTCTTTTTTCCTCTCCATACAACTGTTTTGCCTTTAATAGCTGCAGTTATATAGAAAAAACTTCAGAGTGAATGACTAATTTGTACAAACTTAAAACTAAACTTTATAAAGAAAAAATGAAAAAACAAATGAACGAAAATGTTTTATTCTATGAAAAGAAAAAGTATAGAGTAATTAAAAAAAGCCTTAAAAATAACAACAAATTAATAATAATAACAATAATTTTTGGATAAAATGAAAAATGTGAACTGTAATAAAATGATAAAATTTTTATGGACTAATGTATGTATGTATGTATATTGGAGTTAAAAAAAGCTGAAATTTTTGTAATAATTTCTTTTGTTGTAAAATTAACTAATTATTTTTACAAGGCCTTCTTCAAAAGATTGAAATTATAACTTGTTTTGTTTGTTGACATCGTAAAAATTTTAAGAAATTCAAAATTGTGCAATGAATTGTTTCATTTACAGTGATAAACGAGTTGGTGTATGGTTGGCGGATTAAGATGACATCTAACCCAATTTTATACATTCAAATGGAAAGGAAATTGTGTTGGTTTCTTTTAATTTGGGGAACTTGTTTAACAATGACAAACATGGTTTTCAACAAATATACAATACATTGCAATGTTTGATTAAATGAAATTTGTTTAGGTTTTACACGCACAATTCATTAATTAATTGATTGTTTAATTAATTCTTTAAAATATTGTGGACAAAATTTGCGAAATTGTACAATATTAAGAGCAACTTGTTATAGCCAGTTTTACTATTCTATCTTAAGCTCTTGCTCTTAACTATAGATGAGTGCTACGCTAATTAGTTAGTTTTTCACACACACATGCTCTTACAGTTTAACTAAATCACTCAGTCACGCTTGAGCTTTCCAACAGGAAGATTGTGCTATCGCACTGAAAAAAATTTGTGAAAAAATGTGGGAGAATGTTTATTTAAGAAATTTTATATATTTTTTGTACCTGTTTTAAGAAAATTGTTTTAATATTCCTTTATAGTTTTTTTTATAGAAAATAAATTATTTAAGAGCAATAGATCTTTTTTAATTTCAATATATTAAATTATAAAGTTGAACATTTATTCTGTGTACAATATAAGAGCGAGAGAGTAATACAGAACATATACAATTATAAAATGTGAATGAAATGCGTTCTCAGCTATAGATTAACTTAAGAGTATGGAAAACCAAAATCTGGCCTTTTGTTAACTCCAAACATAAATTTATTTTGTTAAATATATTTTTAACAAGAGATAAACCACAAAACAATGGCTAATATTACAAAAATTTTCTAAATGCATTAATGGTTTAGGAATAACCAGTGAGTAAATGTAGAAGAGATAACTTTTGGTTGAAAATAAATGTTTTTAAAATATCAAGAGAGAGAAAGTGAAGAAACGTTATAATGATTTCAGTACTGTGGCAAAACATTTAAACATTATGCAATAAATAATGCTGTATGTTTTTCTTTTCTTGTTTCGTGTTACTAACTATAACCTAGTTAAAAAGGGTTTAACGGAAATAATTTCTTAATCCCAACCATGGCTATGGGGTACCCAAACTTTTTCCCATACTGGTTTCCACACCTTTTTCCATTCTTGTACTTTAACTTCTTTCCATACGGGTACCTGTATCGATTTCCATTCTTCTTTCCAGGCTTGTTTCTTCTCGGTAGCCCAGACTTGTTTCTTTTCTGTACGCCAGATTTGTACTTTTTCTTCTACCCAGGTTTCACGTTTCTCTTTAATCCAGATTTGTTTCTTAACTGGTTTCCACACTTGTATCCATTCAACTTTCCATTCAAGTTTTTTCTCAGTTCTCCATTCTTGTTTCTTTTCTGTCTTCCATTCTTGAACTTTTTCGGTTTTCCATTCTTGTTTCTTTTCTATTTTCCATTCTTGTACCTTTTCGGTTTTCCATTCTTGTTTCTTTTCGGTCTTCCATTCTTGCTTCTTTTCGGTACGCCAAACTTTTTTCCATACGGGTTTCCAGATTAATTTCTTACGCCATAAATCGTGACTGGTATACTCCCAGCCTTCGTGATCTTTGCCAAGATATTTTTCGCCAGGTATGCCCATTTTAACCCATTCGGGTACAAACATTTTCTTCCAGTCCGGTACTTGTACCTCGCGCCATACGGGCACTTGTATTTCTTTCCATACAGGTACTTGGATTTCCTTCCATATGGGTACTTTTATTTCACGCCATATAGGTACTTGTATCTCTTTCCATACGGGTACTTGTATGTCCTTCCATACGGGTACTTGTATCTGTTTCCAAATGGGTTTGGTAATTTTCTTCCATTCTGGTACTTTAACTTCCTTCCAGGCTGGCACTTCACGTTCTTCGATATGGGGTTTTTTGACTATCTTCCAATCGGGTACTTTTTCTTCCTTCCATACTGGTACTTTAACCTCTTTCCAAATGGGTACTTGTATTTTTTTCCATTTAGTTTCCCAGGCTTCTTTTTTAACGGTCTTCCAGACTGGTACCCAATCTTCTTTCCATACAAGTTTCTTTTTCCATTCACCTTCAGGAGGATGGGCATAGGCAAAACTCACTACGAGAGCACAAGTGGCACCCAAGAGCTATAACAAAAAATCAAAAAGAGAAAAATTAAACCAAAGAGAGAAAGAAAAGAGAATTAGTTTTTACTATTTAAATTTGTTAATTTTTTTTTTATGTGATGTTAGTTTAATGTTTTAACTAATTAATCATTAATTTATATTAATTTGTTTATTAAGTTAAATTTTTAACCAGATATTGTTGATTTCATTTTTTTTTTGCTTCTTCTGTTGTTGCTTGTTCAAAATTTTAAGAAAAAAGTTCTCATATTTAAATATGTTTTTTTTTGAGTGCTAATAATTTCAATTTTGTGTTTTTTTGTTTTATTTTTTATTTACTTAATTATGTTTATTACATGCAAATAATTTGGTTTTTATGGCAAAATTATTAAGTGAAATATTTTTTGAAAATAAAAATTAATGAAACTGTTGAAAAAAAAACATTTATTTCTTAATTTATTGTATGATAATATGCATATATTGCAAAAAAGTTGCTAAAAGTTTAAATAGCAAGCAACATAAATTTAAGTACTTTTTTTTGTATATGCATAAGTGAAGATAAAGAGAATTTATAAATCTTTTGTTAAAAATCTTTCTTAACTTATAATGTTATGGCGTTTTTTAACTAAATATTAAAAGTTTACTCTATGATAGGAATGTTGCTAAACTATTTAAAATGTTGTCAATAAAATATTGCCTTTTTGTTAGTATAATGTATATACCTTTCAAATGTCTCCTATAAAAGAAAATCTAGAAAAATAAATTCTGGAAAATTGTTTATATTTCTTAATTTATCAATGAAATAATTGTTTTGCTTTACAAACATGTTGCTGATGCTATGCATATGTTGCAAAAATGTTGCGACAGAATACTCTCAACAATTTAAACAGTAAAGAGGAATTTTTACATTTTGTTGAACTTATAAATTAAAATTACAGTTTATTTGTTTAATTCCTGATACTTTTATCAAAAACACACCAATTTAAGTACTACAGATCCTATTTTACATACTGTTTAGGATAAGTTGGATTATATACAAATTCTGAATGAACTATGAGAATTGTTTTAAGTATTCCTGGAGTTATTTTTTTAGTACCAAGAATATTAAGAAATAATATTTTTTTTTTAATTTTTTATACTTAAACATTTGTAAATTTACTCGCAACATATTGGTCTTCTTAAATTGTTATTAAATTGCTATTGAGAAAGTCTGTTTCATTTATTTTTAAATTATTATACAATTGTTTGTTAAATGGTTTTGAATTTTTGTCAATGATTATTATTATAAAGTTTGCAATACATTCTGTTTGAAAATTGACTCGCTGGCATACTTAGATTGCTCTAATTTTGTTGAGATGGCTGGCTGCTTAATAAAGGCTGATATTTTGCTTTATACATTTTTTACTATTTTGCGATTTTAAATTGAATTATATTGAGCATTTAATATTTTTAAAGCCTAAAATTAGCTTCAACACTTTAAGAATAAATAAACTTTAAGAATAAATAAATTTTTCTTTTAAATTTCTTAGCAAATTGTTAAACTTAAAAGTTGTCTGCAACATGTTGCTTATACAGCTTTTTTAAATTATGTTTTTGAATTTGTTGGCAACATATTGAACTTGCTCGTAAATTAGGTTAAAGATTTTCCATATGAAATGTTTGTAAAATAAGTAATTAATATAATTAGTACTTAATTGTTGTCTGCAACATGTTGAATAAAAAGATTCATTTGCGTATTTGTTAGTAAAATATTTAACTTGTTATATTGCTAAAAATATATTAAGTGTTTTACGTATTTAGAGCTTAAAAGTTGTCTATAAACAACATGATTATAAAGTGTTTCAATAAATTATATTGATTAATTTTCTGGCAACATTTCTGATTTACAAATGCGAAATTAAACAGCGCAAGTTTTCGAAACTAAATAGTCGTGCAAACTTATATGCAAATGAATTTCCATACAATTTTTGACAGTTTATTTGAGAGTGTGCAAACTTGCACGTTTTCATTATTTGAAAATTTTTATATTAATTTGTTATTTAAAATTTAATTTTGCAAAAAGAAATATTGCTCGTAAAACTTTTAACATTTCAAAAAAATATTTGAGTACTAATTAATCAATACTAGCATTTTTTCGGATATTTTTACAATATTTTTAGCTTTACATTCTTCAATACAACAGAAGAAAACAGAGTATTTCTTAAGAAAAAAAAATAAAAATTCTTAAAAAATAATGAAATCATCAATCAATTTTATTAATTTGCTCAAAGATTTTAACTTATGGCCGATATATATATAAATTTTCCAAGTCTTTTTTTTCATATTTTCTTCTAACAAATTTAACAAATTTTCAAACTCTTATGTGGGATCACTAATATACTATGTCCACAGAAATTCTATTTTTAAACAATTTATACCAAGAAAATATAAAACTTTTTTTACTTTAAAAAATTATCAATTTACTTATAACTTTGACTTTTATAAACGAATTTCTCTAAACTTCAATCTCGATATTCTCGAATTTATAAATAACAAATATGAGCAAACATAAACTATTGCAATGGTTCATGGGATGGACCATTCAATACCAATAAACAATCTCTCAGACATTAAAAAAAAACATTATTAATTTTTTAAAAAAAATCGATGTTCTTTTTTCATTATTTATGGAATTATATTTAATTAAGATTGATTTTAGTTTAATTTTAATGTACAAATATTTTCCTTAATTGCAAAATCCGTAGCAGAAATATTTAAGGATATTTTAATAAATTTACAATTTGGTAGGATATTTAAAAAAAATTATTTAGCTTAATTTATATTGTAGAATATATCTTTCATTGACTTTTTCTTTACAAAGTTTTGTGCTTATAATTGAAATATTACTAGTACCATGTTGTTTGAAATATAATCTCAAATTTTGTAAAAAAAAAAAAAATAGTCTAAATACTCTTCTTGGATATGAACAAATTAATTTTTGTTGCATATCATTGGTTTTTGATATTGTAAAGTTTTCGAAAATTAAAATTGAATATTTTGTAATATTTAGCTTAATTTATAAAATATTCCACTTCTGAATGAAAAACATTTTTCCGCATAGAATTAAATAAATATTCCAATTTTTAATTTCTTAAGACATTGAAAAAAAATAATCGTTTGAAATTATTTCCATTATATTCATTCCACTTGTAATTTTGAAAAATTTTTTAAAGAAATAAAATATTATTTTTTATATCTTTAAATAAGCTCATTACAGTAATCCTTGTAAAAAATTTTTATGCACTTTTATTTTATACTCATTATTTTTAAATTTTTATTAACACTTAAAAATATTCCCGCCAAAAACACAAAAATATTAAATGCCACTTTATTAAATACATTTGATTAAAAAAATTTAATAAAAGCTTTATATATTAATTTCTATATTATTCTTTTTTTTAATTTTTTTTTATTATTATTTTTTATTCTTTTAAAAATTCACTTTTTTGAATATTGTTTATTTTGCATTATTGTATTCAACGTCTTTTGTTTCAAATTTATTTTTAGATCTTTTCATATTTTATTTATTTTAATAAAATATTTATTTCTTTTTTTATCATTTTCTGATCTTAGCGAACACCCACCAATAAATTTAGGGATCTCATGCTTAAAACTCCCCTTGTTGCCGCGTTAAAAGGCGTTAAACTTTATTTAGCACCAGTAATTGTCTGCCTCTGTTGAGGTCTTCTAATATAACTACCCACATTTCTCCACAGCGGATCTATTTATATTTTGGAAAAAGATCATCACCACCACCAGCCAGCCATCAACGAAACATAAACTTCAAAACAAAAAACAAACAAACGTCAGCTGCAAAATACAGCCGCAGCGCTGCTAACAGCATTAACTGCAGTGCGAATAAAGTCGTGGCCAATAGAATGAAAACAAATCGAAACAAAAATATAGCCATACCGAATGAAACATTTTTGAATACAATTTTGGATACAAAATAAATCGTATACTAATCGTAAAAAGAAAAACCACAAAAACAACGCTTATAGACACGTAAAAAAAAGCATAAAAACAATAAAATTAATACTCAAAATTACATTTAACGAAATGCAGTAGTAAACAAGTACGAGTTGTAAAAATAAAAGAAAAATATCATATTGAAACGATCTGCCACACACACTCTGTTTGTTGGTTAAACAAATGATCATTAAGCTCATCTGTAAGCGTTTTTAAAAATACAGCGTTAAAAACATTTAAAAAATCTTTGTTTTATTTTTTCCCTTCAAAAAAAGTTGTTTGTGTATTTTACTGCAAACTTCGCTCAGCTGCACTTTGTTGCTGTCTAGCTCTCATCTCAAGCTTTGAGGAATGAAATTTGTAAAAAAAAATAATAAACTTGTTGTAGTTTTTTCGCTCTCTTTGGAAGAAGTGCAGAAACTTGGATGTTATATATTCGAGGAACTTCTAAGGAGTCGGATAAGTTTATTAGGACGTCAGAAATTTTTCTTATTTGCTACACAGAAAAAAAAATATTTTTTAAAATTAGTTGATTAATAAGTGGGGTAATTCCAAAAAATTTCGACTCAATTCGGATTTTGACTATCTCCGATTTTGATGAAATTCAGCTCATATAATTTACTCCTCTATGCGTTTCATATGGCGTATTAATATGCAACATATTGCTAACGGTTCATATTCTATGAACCTCTAAAATAGGAGACCTTGAACTTTTTTTTGTCAAGAATTAGCGAAATTTAAGCTCGAACAGCTTTCATGTGCATTATCATATTTAAACAAACTTGGTATAAAGTCATAGCAACTAAACACTTTTCTGGCGCAAGAACCTCTAAAATGAAAAAATATCCTTTATCATTGAATATCCTGAAAAAGGGTGTTTTAATTTTCATTATTTTTTTACACGATGTTTACAATCAATTTGTCGTTATAATATAAAAATTTCAAAATGGGATTTCAATGGTATCAGAAGATACATAAATTTTTCTGTACTAACGAACACATTTTCTCTTAGATATTAATTGTTTTTTGATATACTTATTAAAATTTTAATAAAACATATCATTATTTATTGAATTAAAAAAAAATGACATTATTTTAGAATTTTCAGGAGCACATTAATAGACCTTTAACACGCTGCAAACCCACTTTATAAAATCCACCGAAAATTTGTGACGATTTTAAATATTATTTCTTCAAATTTGATACATGAGATTACAAAGGCAAAATTTGCTGAAATTGATCATTATCGGTCCATTTTGTTACCTATACCCCATACAACTTTTTTTCTCTTAATAGCGGTTTAACACATGTAAATATCTGAAATACTCGTATGTCGTATTAATGTAATTTCAGCATACATAAGTTTTGTAAAAGTACAGATCATTGTACCAAATTTTATAATAATCGATCCATAATTGATCATACTTTTCACGTAGGTTCCGCTGCCTAAAAATTACTTAAAAGCGCATAAATCCCACATTAGTGTTAACGTCAATACAAAATTTTATATATTTGAGTTGTATATGAGTATAAAACATTATAAAAAATTTCACAATAATAGGTCCATAATTGAACATGGTTCCCATATAGTCCTCATACCCGAAAATCAATTACACTTGCATAAATCTAAAACAAAATATCAATATCGAGATAAAGTTTAACACAACTAAGTTTTGTACAAGTACAGACCCATAATGATCGATCCATAGTTGACCATGGCTCCAATATAATTTACATTCCCGAAAAATACTTCAACGTGCATAAATCTCACATAAATACTAATATCGAAATAAAATTTTACATAAATAATTTTCATATACGCATTATTTATTGTAATAAATTTCATAAGGATCGTTCTACAAGTGACCATAGGTCCCATATAAGGCTCTCTCCCGATAATCATTTTAGTGCCTATACACAAGCATGTAGGGTATTATATGGTCGATCTTGATCAAAACTGCTTGTTTATATCCTTTCCTGTTTGTTTTGATACTAAATAAAAAAATTAAAAAAGCGACAAAATGATTGTAAACATTATGAAGAATAATGAAAATTAAAAAATCCTTTTTCAGGATATCCTAGAACAAAGGATAATTTTTCATTTTAGAGGTCCTTGTGCCAGGAAGATGTGTAACTTTTATGATTTTATGATAAAGAGGAATATCAGTCCTTTTCATTGATATCAATTCTGTTAAAATCGGGTAATGTACATCCATGTAATGTAATCCATTATACAACATTTAAACTTAAAAAAAAATAGAAGCTTTGCTCTTTTCAGAATTCAGAATTTTTTTCCGTTCCTATAAGTACTTTTTGCACTTTAAATTTAAATTTAAGTCCAATATTATCTTCAACTTTGCGTGTTTCAACTTTAATGCGTTTAGTCATTTCGAATCCGGAAATATTTGCAATACTTCTGTTTCATGGTCTTTTATTTTTTCTGCTCCAGATATCCGATAAATTTTAATGTCATTGTTTAACTTTCTTATCACTCTATAAACTAATTGCCAACTGACACGTAGCTCTTTTCCATTTTTTTAAGTCCAATTTGGATGAGTTTTAATAGTTTCCAAGATTTTTTATGTGTTTTCCATTGTGAAGCAAGCACACAAAAACATTTTTGAAAATTCGTATTATTATAAAATCTGGAGTCTTTTTCCAAGATATAATGATTACAAAATGAAAAATAAGTTATCAGCAGACAAAGTTTGAAACGAAAATATGTGTTACATGTTATTCGAACGCACATTTTAAACATAATGTTAATTTTGTTCCGAAAAATGCCAACGCTCCAAACTACCCAGAACTTTAAACAATTGAGAGATATTGGGTCTTTGTCAAAAGGTAATTAAGGAAGAGTAATGCTGCGTCCAAATCATTGACAAAATTCCAATGAAAGTGTGAAACTATTTAAATCTCTATACAAAACATATCCAAATTAAGTGATACAATCTTTTTTTGTCTAAAATGAGTTCCTTTAAGAATCAACTGGCACTAGCTGCAAGAAAAACCAATGAAGGAAGTCGTACTCGATTCGATTGAAAATATTATGCTTGATAAAGGCAATAATGATCAAATAAAAAAAAGTGATGCTGTCCAATGACACAATGTAAAGAAAACTTTACGATGTGGCAACATATAAATATATTATGCCAATATATTTTTTTTTATGTCGTTTCAATGACCTTTCCGAATTTTTACCATGGAATAACATCCTGTGGAATAAGGTTGTTAAAATTTGCTCGAATTGTGAGCTTTCGCAATGCTGAGTACACAGAACTTGTATTTCGCAGAGAAAATTGCGGGCTATAAAAAGAACATTAGCTTAAACGATTTTATAATCTAAAGACGGAAAAATATCGATAAAATAACATATTTTTTTCACAAAGATTTAAAACTCATGTGTTAAATTTAATTTTAAATCATTTTAGTTGAAATATAGCAAAGTTTATCCGTTTATTGACTCCGAAAAATTTTTTATGCGGAACTATCTTTTTCGCTCTTTAGTCCATCAAAACAAAGAATCAAATAAAGAATCTTTTGTGGATACAGAGATATATATATTATCCGAAAAAAGTTTTTGGTTGCCGACCCATGGCTTTCAATTTCTGCACATGTAGAGTTATCATGCAATATTGTCTCAATATTATTTTCCATGTTTCTTTCTGGAAATGAGAAAGGAAAAGAAAAGAGAAGAAAATAATATGTATATATAGCATATCAAATATTCGTAATGTTTACCTATATTTATCCACTCCCGCCCCGGGATTTGATTTATGGTCTTGTTTAAGTGAGTTCATTCCATGACCTAAGAAAGCATAGCTGAATGCTATCGGGTGCTTCCACAGGTTGCGGATAGTGGAAAGTTCCGTAGATATGCGGAGCAGCTGCCATGGCAATCGCGGACAATCAGCGGTTCTTAGTGGAGGGTCTGAAAGGGATTTCGGATGGCACTGGACTCCTAACAAATTCTGAGTACCTACAATACTCGGAACGTCAAGGCGAGTGATTGGCGCCTTCAAATAACCAATAGCCAATAACTACCAGCGACTGTTCCTCATGTCAGGGGCGGCTGGAAGCGGGCCTCGAATCTTGTAACAAGCGGCTCGCTATATAAACGTGATGTAAGGCTTCTAAGCCAGCCAGCCTGGAGGCTTTGCTGGCAGTTCCTGTTCCAGGATTGGATGCAGATGCCAAATCAGCTACTCATCTTAAATCAATTGATTACCGAACACTCAAGAGGCCCTATGCTCCTTATAGGAACTAAAGAAATCAATATATATATATATATATATATAAATCGTTTGTGGTCACTCGTAGTACGCCATTTTGCTTATGTTTTCTAAGGAAATTGAAATATTTGTCGTATAGTTTTCCATAATCCAAAACTTTTTGTCCTTAAGATGATGATACTAGCAGTTGATTTATTAAATAGTTTTATATTTGCTATGGTAAAGAATTATAAAATAATTTAATATACATTTATTAATAATTATAAACTTTTAACATTACCGAGAAAAATAGCTCTTCTAAATTTCAATACATTTAACAGTTGTATTAGTTCTCTGATTGCATTTTGTGTCATTCAGGTGTTTACACATAAATTAACATATTCTACATCACTATTATTTATAGACGGATACATATTTGTTTTTTTTGATACAACACAAGTTCACACCTATTTTTCAAAAGAGTATTTATGTTTACTGATTTTTTAAACAAAAAACAAACACGTGTTTTGGTGTCCATAATATATGCATATATATATATTATAGACACCAAAACACGTGCAAACACTTTGTTGTTAGTCGTTCAATTAACTGATCTTCTTCAATATGCGTTTTCCATATTGAAGTAATTTCTTCAAATCTGCATGACTTTCTTCAATTTGACTAAAATAAATTGTTTAATTTCAACGAAATTCTACATGCCATTAGTAGATTTGAAGATATTTATTGAAATTGAAGAATCTTATTCAATTTGACTAAAGTTAATTAGTTAATTTTTACAAAGATAATTATCATTTTGTTTGCTAATGATATTAATTAGTAAACTTTATTTTCAACATATTTTAGAATTAAGTCATTTAAAAATTTTTTTTTTTTTTTTTTTGGCTCCAAAAGCAGTTGAGGGTTACATTTGCTTTTTGAACTGTCACTGTTACCTTTTAGTTTTATTTTCATATAATTTCAATGAAATCCAAATACAAATGAATTATTATCTTTCGTTATGTTTTCCTTAAAATTTTTTAATATTTCTAATTTTAACTTTTGATCTTCGTATTTTAAATGTTATCCTTGACTAGTTTTATCAAAAGTTTCATAATGTATTTTCTGAGTTATAGTTTATCTTATTATGTAGAAATTTTTTTACAAGAAATTTTTGTTTATTCCGAATATTAGTTAAAAAAAAAGAAAATTGACTGTAATTAAGAAACTACAAAAATGCCTTTTAGTCGAGATCTGCATATATATATATATACATAATTTTATTATCTGTTTTTTTAAACCCCTAATTAATTATTATACCCTTCACATAAAATAAAGGTTATATGTATATAAGTTTGTCATGTTATTTAGGGCCCCAAATTGAAAAATATTCATGATTGTTATGATTAAAAATAACTTCTGAGAATATATGTCTGTATGTCTGTCCGTCTGTATTTTGAAATGGATTTTTTGATGCCCATAGTCCAATAAATACATTTATTTTTCAGCACGTGTGTGGCATATAGTCTCAAAAAACTTGGTATTGAAATTCAGTGAAATCCGTTTAGGAATGGCGGAGTTATAAACGATTTTCTAGAACAGCCTCAAAATGTTTTCCTATTGAAAAGTTGTGAGATTGAATAGTCTATAGGAAGTGTTCTAGACTGCAAACCGTTAAACTTGAGTTCGTATCCCCGGGGTTTCTTATAAATTTCTGTTTTTTCCTAAAAAAAAAAAAAAAGAAAAATATAAAAATTTTTATTATTAAAAAAAAAAATAATTTCACTAGAATTTCTAGGCACGTTTTGATGTGATTTTCATAAAAAAGTTTTATTTAGATTTAAGTTGCTTTTTTAGCTTTTTATATAAGCAATAAAGATAGTAAATTTCAATATATCGATGTGGTTTCTGACTGAAGGACTTTAGGTCTTGAGATTATTGGCCAAGGCATCGAAAAATTGTTTTGTAATTTATCTTCAAATAAAAATTAAAATTTTGAAATATCAGATTAAGGAACTGTTAAAAATATTTTTAATTACATAAATAATAATTACATTTTTATTCGAACCCATATGAACACTTTAAAACTCCTAGCTTTGAATTCTTACATGCTAGGCCACATGGCATTTTGAAATTTTCAATTCAAAAAATAGTTTTACTTTAATTTGTGTAAAAGAAATAATTTTTCGGCATTGTTGAATTTTAAATATATTCGAAATATAGTGTCACATATATGAGAAGTACTTATAGTTGTTTTTCAACAAAATGTCTATGGTTATAGATGGTCTTGAAAGTGTTCGTATTCCCGAAGAATACATTTGAATTTTATTTTAATATGGGTATATAAATATATATATATATATATATATATATATATATATATATATTTATATATATATTTTTTTTGAGTATGTGAGATATTTTTTCTTAAAATATTTTCACTTAACTGTAATTGTGTTTTAGATTTTCAAATCTAGATAATAAGGTGGCATATCATGTTTGGTGGAATTATGTCTTAGACTCATCTTCTTTAAAAATTTTTAAAATTTGAAAATACCCAGCAAAAACTTTTTGGTTTTCGGTAATGACAACTACTTATTAAAGTAGTTTCTTGGTAATGAGGCATCATTATTATTTGCCTACTCTGTATTACATTAGTAAGTACTCAATAGTATAATAGCACAGTAATACTGCAATCACGTGGACGAGTTGGCTAGAGCGCCGGATTAACAACCAGAAGGTTGTTGGTTCAACCCCATTCTGTCTAAAAAGATATTTTAAACTAAATCGAGTTTTTGTCGCCTAGGATGCTATGTGCGAGATAGTGTACTGAGTAAGATGTTAGTCAGTAAAAACGAATGGTTAGTGTGTATCCAAGTTCGAGTCTCACTGACGGCAAAATTTTTTTGTTTTTTTTATTTTTGTTTTCGTTTAGGTACATATTTTTGAGTACCCCTAGAGTCAAAAAATAACTACATGAATTTGTGGACAAGTCGAACAAAAATAACTACTTATTCAGACAAAAAATAAGTAGTTTATTTTTGTTTCCAATTATACCTGCTAGCTTACCAGGAAAGCAAAGTTTTTGCTGGGTAGCTAATTCAAGTTGAAATATCTAATTCAAAGTATTTTTTTGGAAAAACAATTGTTGGTAGAAAAATGACAATTTTTTCATATATATTTTTTACTCTGCTCTTCAACAAATGGTCTGAGCGATCTTACCAATTCATATGCCCAACGAGTTTTCGGAGACTTTCTACATTACAAATTTCCAATGTCATGGTTAACACTAGTTTACAAATATTAAGTATATTTACAGATTGAAGCGGAAATTTTGATAAGTGATAATTCCAATACGTTTATATACATATGAAATACAGATTTTGTGAAGGGTATAAAAGATTTGGCCCAACCGAATATATCACTTCAACTTATTTTTGTATCGCTTTAATCGTTAAGAATGTTAAAAAAGTAAATGTTCACTAGAATCTACAAAAATTTACCGACTTTTGAATTTTGACCATAACTTACCCTAGAATTGTTTATTGATTTCACTAATATTATGCACAATATATTTTTACAACCCAATGAACGATTCTAGGGGGAGTTGCGGTCAAAAGTCAGTATATTTTGGTACAGTCTAATGTTCACAAAATGATATTCACTTTTGCTCCAAGAGAGAGAGAGAGAGAGAGAAAACAAGAAAAAGTAAAGATCTTCCTAAGCTGGGTTTATATAAAGATATAGTCTAAATTTAAACAAATTAGAATGCTATATTTGGCTGTGACGAATCTTATATACCCTTCACCCGTGTTGGTATGTGTTATATAAAAATGAAATATGTTATATTGGATATAATCACGAATATATTTACCAATACTATATCTATGTAAACACTAAAAATTAATAATTTGAATTTTCATATAAAGTCGAAATAGAATCAAGATTTTATAAATCCTTATATTCTTATATATTTAAAAAATGAGGTTTATTTGTTTGTTTGTTGGTTTGTGTATCAATCACGTCTAAACGGCTGAACCAATTTTCACTAAATTTGACATACAGATATGACTAGTGCCAGAGGTAGTTATAGGCTTCTACGTCTAGTTTTAAAAGCAACCTATTTTTCAATTTAACATGTTAATAATGAAGCTATTTACATATAATTTGACGTTATAGGTTATGTTGGATCTTAATCGAATACCACATTAATATTTTACGCCCACTTTTTTAAAAGTCAAGCGGATGAACCGATTAGCTTAAAATAGATCTGAGCAGGGAGTTTAGTAAAGTAAATATTTATTATAGCATATCTGAGGAACTATTACAATGAGAGCCCTCAAATTTCGTGAGACATTTATCCTATCATATCGCATTGATCAAAAATGAAAGTAGAACGGATAGGTCCTGGGAGAGAGGTAGCCCCATACAAAGAAAATAAAAATTTTCTCATCTAAAGGACTATTGCAGTGAAAGTATAAAAAAATAAAAGTAATTTTCAAATCAAATTTCTAATAGGGTGAATAGGTCCAAAACGGGTAGTATATAAAGTATAAAGTAGATTATAGCATTAAATAGGGTAGCGAAATGCACCGATAAAAGTTAGTAAATAACATATTTAATACTTTGAAATCTTACAAAAGTTCGCACTTATTTAAGGAAGATATAATAATTTCGGTGCAGAACAAATATTTTATATACGAGTACGTAAGACAATATTAAATTAAAAAAGCGTATGAAGGAAAATTTATGGATCGATTTAACTGATTTAAAAAACCGAAATTCGAAAAAAAATATTTGTAATAGATTTATGCAAGAATGAGGTCCATCGCTTATATAGGAGTTTCAAAAAATCAAATAACGCAATTTGGTCTATAACTCGATTTTTTTCACTTTCCGTTTTTTTTTTGTGAAAGAACGAAGTCTCTAGCTTACATATATAGGTGCTTTAAAAAGTTGAAAAAACCAAATATGCATTAGTTTATTGTTGTTTTTCAGTACCCATGAAAAGAACAACTATAATTGAAGCAGACATAAAATAAATTACAAAAAAATATAATTTCCAATAACTCGGAAACTGTTTTTGACTGATTGGTTGATTCAAAAAACCGAAATTTCACAAACGCCAGTTTTATGTCGAAAAAACCTCAAAAAAACGTTTTTTTTACATATATCTCCGACATTTGTGAACCGATATTACTGAAATTCTCGAAAGGATTTCCGATCGTTTTATATATTTATTATATATGGCAGTTGTCGGTGGGTTTCATAAACGCTATTTCAACCGGCGGATAGATGGACATCGTCCTATCGACATCATTTCTTATAAGGATACAGAAAATATAAACCTTTTTGCTCTCCGATAAAAATTGTGGTAATTACAAATGGAATGACAAACTTATATGTACCCTTTACACCTGTAGTGAAGGGTGTAAAAAGGTAACAAACGAAATTTGTAATAGGTATTTCTTTAAAAAAAAAAAAAAAACAACAAATTAAATAACGTGACGATTTTTGTAAATAATAATGAATGAATAAATTAATTAATTTATTACTTAATATTCTCTCTATATTCTCTACTACAACAACGCTTTTATAAAAAAAAACAAAAACGTCTTCGTTATTAATTAAACGACATTGAGTTAAATTTTTATCTTCTTTGTGGTTGTTTTGTTTATTTCTTGTGTATTTCTTTAGAAAAAAAAAACTAACCTGCCTCAAGCAATAATTTGTTATGATATCATATCTTTTGTAGCTAACTGAGTATTTGGGGAATTTCCCCCACCTTTACAATCTCTAATTCACAGGCAGAAGAGAGAGAGAGAGAGTGAGTGTAAGTAATCAAGATCTTGTTTAATTTCACCTTCACTCATTTTATTCATTCATTGTCTTTTTCTCTTTCTTTTATATTATTTTACTCTCACTTTTCATGGGATACTTAAATGAAGTGGAGTATAATTTTTCTTGGCAAAGTTAAGTTTACATTAAAATTAAAGGCAAATTTTTAAGGTTATTTTTATGGTACGAGTAAAATGCTACCAATTTATGTTATTTTATATTAAAAAAATATATTAAAATAACCGTTTCTTAATGTCGTTTAATTGTATCACGTATTAAGTGGCATCGTGACATCGATCTAGTTGTTGTCTGAAACATTTATTTTCTGTATATTACGTTTCTACTGTTTTGATTAAAAAAAAAAATTTATTTAATGTAATAGATTTAAATCTAATGGCACAGTGCGCCCAAATTTATTTAATTTTTGGCGCTGTTGCGTGTTAACTGCTAATGATATATGAACGCTAAGATATGGATTATTAAGTTATTTAAAACAATACCAAGGTTTTATAGTTTTTGTATGTTGCAGTAACTTTTTTGAACGATTGATTTATGTATTTTTATAATTTATTTTTATTTGGTGTTTGTTTATGTTTTTGAAATTTCATTATCTTTAATTTCTAGATTTTTTGAAAATAAATCTTTAAAGTGTGTGTTCAAATAAAACATAATATGTTTTTTTAACAAAAGATAAACGAAATAAGTTGGAATTAAAACTAAATCAACTACTTGTAGCATTTCTTCTCCAGATTTTTCTGATGTAACATTTTACATAAAAATTAATTGCTAACTAGATTATTTTTAAATTTTTGAGGTATGATTTTTCAAAAAAGAAAAATTAAGTACTTTTATGTATTATTTTTTGCGGTATCTCTATATAAGCATTTGAAATAAATAATCATAATTAACTTGGATCCAATTTTTTTATAATTGCCAAAATTCTGGGTAGTTTAAATAACTAGTAGTTTGTGGGACTAAAATAAGATTCTCAGTTTTGGGTGCTTCTACTGTAATCACAAAATTCTAAATCTAGATCTAGTCAGAAAATGTTAAAAACACTGTTGCATGTCATAAGTGTCATCAATGTATTTTTATGACACTCTTTGATATGAATATTCGAGTTTATTCAGACTAAAGAAGCAAGACAATCACATATCTTATCGCATTTTGAGTAAATTTGTCATACGACAAATAGTTTTATAAATTTTTATTGTTTTTATTTCGATACTATTCAGGACCATTTTCTCGATTATTCAGTATAAAAAACTTGTACCTTGGAACTAGGGGTTTTATCCTCTGAAATCCTGGGGCGAATTTCACAGGAATTTTTCCAGTTTTTCACTTCCCGATTGCTGGAAATCTTGGTAATTAATAACTATCAAAAATGTGCATTTTTTACCACTTTTAAAAATCAAAAATTCTATAGAAACGTTGATACGTATGAATACAATAAGCTACCAATATCTTTAAAAAATATTATGGTTTTATCTACGTATAAAGCTTATTTCAAATAATATTTACTAAGTAACAATGAAACACTTCTTACGTTATAAATAAGAATATAAATATGTCATTTTGTATATATTTAAATATTTTTTTTTCTTTTTTCATATATATTATAAACTTAATATTTTATTGTTATATACATATGTATATGTTGAAATAATATTGTTATTAATTTTTTATAATCCTCTATAAAGCCATAACTGTTGCTGGGGCAATTTTTAGATATTCCTGTAAAAAAAACACAGAAATAAAAAGTAAAAAAAACTGGTGACAGAAAATGAGGAAGCCAGAATTTTGCATAAGTAGCTAGTCCCGTTGTGGCCCTCCATACCACTACAGAAGGCCTTCCAAGATTTTTGTTTCACATTCCTAATCATGTTTTTAAACTTCAATAAGGACTTGTTTCCTAATCTCTTTGCCTCATTAAATAAACGTCGGCACTCTTTGCGAGTGTCACCTATTTCGAAGTTCCACCAGCGTGGTTTGCTCCTTCCTTTGCAAACATGCTACTATATCAAATACATTAGTTAGCAATTCAGCGGAGGACTCAATGTTCCGACGATTACAAATGGCAGGGGCTTTGGAAGGAGTTGGGATAGAATATCGTATTGTTCCAACTAATTTATTCTACTCCTATTCTGAATAGGGTTAACGCCAGGTAAACGGCGTTTTATCATTTACCACCTTGGTTATCGCGCGAAGTTTGTTGTTTGGCGGAGGTTCGCTATGTTCTTCGGCTATGTAGCTGATGACAATATAGATGATGCCATGATTTGTCTCTCAGGGCGCTACTACCGTGTCTTCATCACTAAAATCAGAGAAAATGAAGATATTAAGTTTTCTGCTTGCTACTATGTACGATCGTATATTACCTGATCTTGCAGCTTGTAACAGCATGTAGATATCTGCACGAAGTCTGCTTACGATCCTGGGTTCTTGGACAAACGCATACTACTCGCCTCTTTAAGCCATCGGAAGAATCAACGCAACTTGCTTTATCTACGCCATAGTCATTTTAAGAATGATTGTGACGTTGACGTCATGCTGGTCTGAGTCCAGGAGGTCGTCTTCGTCAATTAGTTCGTCCACCCACCCAAAAAACTCACCCAAAAACTCAAAATTTGAAAAGGTGTCCTCTTGAGCTAGAGAACTAGTAGTCTCCAAACATGTTTGGCGTAGCTCTTAGGAGCTTCTCTACTTTTTGGGCTTGGAATTGTTTTTTGTGACTTTCTTTTTCTGAGCAAAGTTGCATCTCATTTTTTAGGTAATTGTTAACCTTTTTTTATTACCCTGAAATGTAATTCTTTTGTCAAAATTTACTCAATTAATATTTTCTAGTAAGTTTAAAAAAAATAAAAATTAAAATTTTATTTTGTACATTTTTCCTTGACTGTCATCTGCACGCGGTCAAATGATCGGATTTCAGGAATTTGATCTGCTGTTAAATCAAACATGGCTCTAGAATAGAGGCTCTATCACAAGCATCAGCTTCACGACCCCCTTGAGACATCATAACTCCAAAACGATTCACCACAATTTTTGGTTTATATATAATTTTATAATTATATATATATATATATATATATATATATATATATATATATATATATATATATACTGAATGCCACTTGAATAAGGAATCACATTTTTTTAACTTTAATTAGTATATCTCCTAAACTAAAGTTCAGAAAAAAATTATTTTTTTTCGCAACCAAATTTCAAACTGTTGGCTTTAGTTTCCTGAAGGAATAAGAAATATACATATTTTGTTATACTAAATTTATTCATTTATTTAAAGACATTTACTTCTGTGGTACTTTTTCGTGTGTTACTTGAATAAGGAATATTTTAAAACTAAGCAAACTGTAATTTATTTTTAAATTTTAGGTTTTAAAAATGAAAGTTATTATCTTCTAGCATTCAATTAGTAATGGGTACTGCCACCATTTTCAGAAATAACCTCAAAAATGCGATTTGGCATCGACTTATATAATGATTCTAAGTAATTTAGCGAAATTGAACTCCATGCTTCCGTTATTGCATCCTTTAAGCATTCTATCGTCTCAAACTGTTTTCCTCCTTCATAAACTTTTCTTGCAAGCCAACCCCAGACATTTTCCATTGGATTCAGGTTTGTTGAATATGGGGGCCAATCCAAAAGTTGAACACCTTGTTGATTAATGATGGGTCCAAAGAAATCATAAAATTTTGGAAATGCTTCCTCCAGAATGTTTTTGTAAGTCGTTGCAGTCATTTTGTTGGTTACAAAAACCAATTCTATGGTACCATAATACGAAATGGCACCCCATACCATTATTCCGCCCTCTCGGCTGTGTCTGCGGCTCAAAAATAACTCCTCCTTATTTAGGTCATGGAAGTAATAGTTATACCCGTCGGGACCATCAATATTAAATTTTTTTTCATTGGAAAATACAACTTTAAACCATTTGTCGGACCATGTCATTGTATTTTTGGCAAACTGTAGACGTTGTGATTTGCGTTTTTCATTAAGTGGTGTTTTTTTGCAGTTTTCGTCGGACTATGTATGGGCACGACTCTAAAATACGGTACACTGTTCTTAGACTGGCACTGACTCCACGTTTTTCATGTATTTTTGATACCGACATGGCAGAATTTGATGAAATTCTAAGAATTGTTCGTCTTTCTTTTGGAGTTGTTGCAATTTTGTTCCGCCCTTTCAGGTTTTTTCCACAGCTTTTCACGTTATTTAAATAATTGTACACAATTGTCTTTCCCTTATTAATGTTTTTGGCTATTTGGGCCTGAGATTTCAAAATCAGAATTTTTTCTTTTTCAGAGTTATTAAGATCCTTACCACGTCCCATTTTGAATAAAAACTATTTAAAAACTATCAAATTAAAAATTCTCTAGCCGTTTATACTGAAAGAAATTCAAATCATAGCCTTCCTGATTAATATTAAAAGAATTCCAAATTCAAGTGACACACGAAATAGTACCACAGAAATATATGTCTTTAAATAAATGCATAATTTTAGTATAACAAAATTTGTATATTTTTTATTTCTTCAGGAAACTAAAGCCAACAGTTTGAAATTTGGTTGCGCAAAAAATTATTTTTTTCTGAACTTTAGTTTAGGAGATATACTTAATTAAAGTTAAATAAATGTGATTCCTTATTCTAGTGGCAGGCAGTGTATATATATTTCTTTACTTTATAATTAATTTTTAATTTTATATATTTATTATTTAACACCAAGTCAAAGATTTAAAGTACGATTTTAAAGTTTAATATAAAACAAAATACCATAGTTTTAATTTTAAGTTAGAAATCTAATTGAGGTTCTTTTAAGAAAAAACGTTAAATAAATTATAATTTCTTATTTTGCATTCAAATGTTAATCTTAAATCATTCTGAAATCTAAAAATAAATGCAAAGGAGAATATTTGAAAAATGGGATTTTCTCAATTTGATATCAAAAGTTATTTTCAAATCATTCTTAAACCTAAAAAATTAATTAATTTCCAAGAGAAAATATTTAAAAAGTGGCGCTTGATATCTCTTGTGATTAAACTTCTCTTTTTGTTTTTATTTCCTCTCAAACCGTTGACATTTGAGAAAAAATGTAATTTTATATCATCCTCAATCTGATCTTAAATTGATTTCGTATTAAAAGGAACATAAAATATAAAAATTGTGATTTTTACAAAATTTACTGATATTTTATGAAAACATAAAAAGAAGTGAAAGTGTGCAGTTCAATAGACATTTAGATAAAAAAGTGCGTTAAATTTTTTTTTTTTTTAAATATGTTGTGTACGGACCCCCATTTCAGAACCGTTGCTCTAGAAGATATTGTAATATAAAAAGATACCCAGCAAAAACTTTGCTTTCCTGGTAAGCTAAGAGGTATAATTGGAAACAAAAATAAACTACTTATTTTTTGCCTGAATAACTAGTTATTTTTGTTCGACTTGTCCACAAATTCATGTAGTTATCTTTTGACTCTATGGGTACTAAAAAATATGTACCCAAACGAAAACAAAAATAAAAAAAAAATTTGCCGCCAGTGAGACTCGAACTTGGACACAAACTAACCATTCGTTTTTACTGACTAACGTCTTACTCAGTACACCATCTCGCACATAGCAGCCTAAGCGACAAAAACTCTATTTAGTTTAAAATATATTTTTAGACATTTTGTTATAAAAAACTAACAGCTTCAGAATGGGGTTGAACCAACAATCTTCTGATTGTTAATCCGGCGCTCTAGCGAACTCATCCACGTGATTGCAGTATTACCATGCTATTATACTATTGAGAGCTTATTAATGTAATACAGAGTAGGCAAATAATAATGACGCCTCATTACCAAGAAACTATTTTAATAAGTAGTTGCTATTACCGAAAACCAAAAAGTTTTGCTGGGTATTTACAATTAACAGCAGTGAGAGTTATTACGATAATTTTATGTTATGTTTTATTCGAACGCCCTCTTTAATGTTTGTGCTCTAAGTTGAAATTAAATGCCTCGCACTAATTTGAATCAATTATTTTGCCTCGGTTTTTTTTTCTCTTCTTTCTTTGTTTCTTTTTTTATATTTTAAGGAACAAATTGGAAAATAAATGCGTTATTTATAGCAGCTATTAGTTTTACAAAGTTATTAGATAAAAATCACATAAAATCATTTTTGAAAAGTTTGATGAACCGAAAGAAAACATTGTAAGCAGATAATCTTAAAGTTGTTTAAGCAGTTCAAGAAAATATTAATTCTTTCTAGTCTCTCTTACATCTAAATTATTCTCTCGACATTACTTGATATTAAAATATTTATTGATCTTTTTATTTTGTATTTTATTTCCCTTCTCCATGCATTATTTTTTAAATTAAATCCAAAGCTTGTCTTATCTAAATCTGACCTAAATACGACATAAATAGGGTTTTTATCCCGAAATTCCCGGGACAATTTTACCGGGATTTTTTACAATTTGTTACTTCCCGATTCCCGGGATTTTTTGTCAGGAATTCCAGGAATTGAAAACTATTAAAAATTACTATATTTACCATTTTAAAAATCCAAAATCCAATAAGAAACGTTGATTGACTATGGTTGCATCAAGAATTTGAACTTCCAAATTCAAAAATTTGTACACATTAATTTTATATTGTTAAGACTAAAAAAATATTATTTTTATGACTTGAAGAAATAGCTCAGGGTCCAAGGGAGATTTCCGAAAAATTATTCTAGAAGACATGTTCATTTATGGTTTCTTCAAACATCTATTGTTGCTGTAATGAACGTTGTCCATGATTCTTTCTTTAAGTTTTTATTGTAGGTGATGAATAACCAGATACTTATGACCTTATTCTGTAACTTTTCGTTCGTTCTGTTAATATACAGAAACTACAACGTTAACAAATATATTTTTTAAATTCTACATCATTCGTTACATTTAACATTAATAAAAATATGTTAATATTACATAGATTACGTTAGGCATTTTAAAAATTTTACTTAATTGCCAGTTACAAATTTTATAGCTTTCAGAGGTGATTCAAGGTAAACTTCATTCTAAAAAATTTATGGATATTTGCAAATCTGACAACAATTTTCATATTTGTAATCAACTTTGACTGTTAGTTTTCTGTCAACAAAAATAAATCGAATTTATTTAAATATTTTAAAACATTTGAAAATATCTTTTCTGAAATATTTTGTGCTGAGAAAATATACGAAAAAAATTTCCAATAAGGACAGGTCGGTGTTGATCAAGTTGCTGAGTCTGTGAAATTTGTATTGGTCGTATCGTACGACAATTCACCATATCGAGATTGTTCAAGGCGTCCAAATAATAACAATTATTAAATTGTGCCTATATTACAGCAGAGACAACGGACCATTAAACAGTCTTACGTCAAAGTATTGCCAGATGTGCAGAATCCAATTTCAATCAATCGACATGACGATGTGGCGATGAAGGACTATATGTGCATACTCTCTGATCGCATGCCAAATAGTAAACTAATTGAGGGTAAGAATATTTCTCGCATAGATTACGCCAATTTGACACAAATATTGTGTACTTGGCCCAACTACACTCTTTTTTTTTTGGTTTTTCTGAAGTTGTTTATGTCAACATAATGCAGCCAACATCTCAAATTCAGCTGGATTTATACAGTAGCGTTATACAAATTAGACCTTTCGGTTATGCCATTGTGAAAAACCGCGTCAGTTAGTTGAACGAATAAATGCAGATAAAAAATATATTTTTCTTTAGTTCCTTACACATAACTTATTTTATTCCATTCTAACAATCTCCTGTTAATATTGGAAAACTTTTTGTTTTGTACTTTATAAAATTACTCGTATCTTTAAAATTGAAGGGAAAGACGGACATCCTTAAATAAAAGAAAATTATTCTGACTGCATTTAAATGCATTTAAAACTTATGATTTGAACAGTCATTATAAGGTTTAAACTCTATGGGTTAAAAAGAATATTTGCAGAAATATATCTTTTGTAACTGTAAATTACTCTTAACAAATTCCATGGAAATCGGTCTATTTGTTAGGGTAATTTATCATATATCTTATACAGCTCTTATACAGGGACTTCCCTTATAATCACTCAAACATTCATAAAATCCATAAAAAAATTTGCATAAATAGGTTTTTTTTTCTAGTTCAATCACATAATTTTCTTTGCAAACTTTCTTTTATTTAATAATAATTTTAGAAAAAATTAACTCAGAATAACTACCCAGCAAAAACTTTTTGGTTTTCGTTAATGGCAACTACTTATTAAAGTAGTTTATTGGTAATGAGACGTCATTATTATTTGCCTACTCTATATTACATCAACAAGTACTCCATAGTGTAATATCACAGTAATATTGCAATCACGTGGTTCAGTTCGCTAGAGCGCTGGATTAACAACCAGAAGGTTGTTGGTTCAGCCCCATTCTGAAGCGGTTAGTTTTTTTTTAATAAAATATCTAAAAAAAATATTTTATATTAAAAAAGTTTTTGTCACTTACAAAATGAAGTGCGAGATGGTGTACTGAGTAAGATGTTAGTCATTAAAAACAGATGTTTAATTTGTGTCCAAGTTCAAAACTCACTGATGGCAAAATTTTTTTTGTTTTTTGTTTTTCTTTTTTATTTTTATTTTCGTTTTGGTGCATATTTTTTAGCATCTCTAGAGTCAAAACTACATAAATTTGTGGACAACTTGAACAAAAATTACAAGTTATTCAGGCAAAAAATAAGTAGTTTATTTTTGCCTCCAATTATACCTGCTAGCTTACCATGCTGGGTGTTGCTGAAATTGACAAGTAAATTCGTTTAAAAAGTCGCTTATAAATTATGAATTTATGTTATGATAACGTACTTTCTTAATGTTAAATAAAATAATGCAGTTATGGAAAACAAATTTCGAAAAATTCATGTTATAGAATTAGAGCATTCAATATTAAAACACTTTCAGATTTTTAAAAATTGATATCGGTATGAATATATTTTTTAATATAACAATGAGCAAACAACTTTTAAATTGAAAATCCCTTTTAAAATAAATTTTTCATACACAATTTCTCTCTCAAATGTATTTCAAATTTAAAATTTGTTTATGAATACGTGTATAAATGGATATTTTATTTATTACCCAACAGAGATATTTATTAAAAACTATTTGCAATACCTATTACAATTAAAATAATTACACAGGTCAACAAAAAATATATCGCCAATAATTCTTAGAGACTTGACTTGTACTACATTTTTATAGCACCATTTCTTGTCTATAAAACGTGAATAAATAATTTGCTCTGCCTATTAACTAGAAAATAATATAACCTAAAAACTCCTCAGGGAAGGATATTTTCTTTGGTCGTCAATGGGTTAAACATGTGATGATATGGAGAAAAACCTAAAAGTAACTGAATGATTGAAATTACTATACCTACAATATTTGTAACATATTTTTCACAATACTTTTTTAGTGATGACCTGTTTTATATTAAAAAAGTCATCTTCAAACATATAGTTTTATTTTAAAAGTATATATATATATATATATATATATATATATATATATATATATATATATATATATTTGCGTGCAAATTATATGTAAAATATAGTTTTTTTCCATATTTTTTAAATAATATCCCATTTTCCCCTAATACCCGGAAATTCCCAGGAATGCCTTAAATGAAATCCCGATTCCCGGAATTTTAAAAAATGACAGCAAATTAAAAACCCTAGACATAAGTAGAAAAGTTAATTGAATAAATTTTAACATTTTTTTTTTTTCAGTTGATTCCCTCATAAAATTTTATTTTATTTCCCTACTTTTAATGGTCTACTGCCCTTCTCTTCACATTTACAACCAAACGACCTTGAAAGTAAATTACAATAATCATGATGATGTTGTTATATTATAGTTTCTAAACCTGTACTGGAGTACTTGCACGAAAAAAGAAATAAACACACAACTAGTGAAAGAAAGATAAAATAGCCCTTTTTGTGAACTGAGACTCCCATACAAAATTGGTTTCAATTATCTCAACTGTGGTATGTTGTTTAGTTGGAGATTGAGTACTTTCAAGTGACATTTACCAATCAGTTTTATTACCTTAAAATTTTTGGGGCTTTGAAAATGTAAAGTGTGAGTTAGTTAAAATTTTGTTTTAATTTTTGCCCTGTTGTATAATAGCTGTTAATTTCTATAATGAGTTTTTTGTATGTTTTATTTAAAAATAAAATGAAATAAAATAAAATAAATAAAGTAAAAAGATTTTATTAAATCATTGTTAAGTTGTAGTAAAATTAAAAAGTAAAATGCCCAGCAGAAAATTTAAGACATGAAAAATTTATTTTATTTTTATTTCGGCTGCTGCTAAATTCTAGACTTTTCATTAGAATATATGTGAAACTAAATTTGATCTACGCTTTAAACTTGACAGTAACAATAAAGATTTAGCTTTATTATCAGGTCCCTTTGCACACCAACATTCCATAGAGTCGAACAGACTTCTTTTACGCAGTATACAGAAAAAAATAAAACTGGACTTCAATTGCGAAATTGTTTAAATTAATTAAATATTTTATTGATTTTGCTTCAATCACCAAAATAATACTATTAATTAACAGGAAATAATTGTTTTTCAATTAAATTTCAATTAATTTTTTTAATCAAATTAAGTAGAATTATAATTAGAATTTTCATTTAACTCAATCAGGTGCGGATTCTGTCAAAGCATTTGGAAGGGGGAGTATTTATTTTTTATTTTTTTAATTCGAAATTATGTACAAGACTTTAATATCTAAAAATTTAAGTTGATAAGTGGCGATCAGATTTTAAACAATATTTTTATAATCAAATTTTTAACTATTAATTTTCTTGATATTTTACTTCATTATTCCTGTTTAGTTTTTGAAATACAAACAATAATTTTTATGAATCTATGGTTCGTAAATTTAAGAGATTTTAATAATTTAAGGTGTGTTTTTATTTAATTGTTATCCTCTAAAGCATTTCAAACAAATAAATGTATTTCAATGAAATTAATTAAAATTCATGACCTGAAAAATACGAAAGGTTGATACTTGGAATATCAATTTTGCTTAAATAGGTCTAAATTATATTCTTTAATATCAAAAGCTTACTGATACAAAAATTTCGAATTAATCTGATAAAAGGAACCGTACCGAAAATCGATAATTTTTTTTATAAAAATAAAATATTTTATTTTCATTTGATTTCAATTAATAATAAATAGCTTTGCTTCATTACTTGTAAAAAGTAAGGAATTGTAAGAAAAACAACAAAGTTGTCAAGCGCGAAAAACTAAAATTTTTTTAAGACTTTACCTGAAAAATTACCATTTCTAGACATTTATTATTGATAATTTATGTGTAAATATTTTTATTTAGTTTTCAAAATAAAATTTTCATTATGTATAATTTAATAATATCTAGGATAAATATTATATTTTGTATGAAAAAATTCGGGAAAAACTTTTTGTTCTTACGTAAGCGCTTTTTGTAAAAGGTTTCAGATAGATTTTGATTTCTAAAACAAAAAATATTTTTTTTTATCAACCAATAAAAATCGTGTTATTTTTTTTATTGAAAGATGCATTTTTGATCGTATGATCTGTAAAATTTAAGCTTGAATTTAAAAGAAATTACAAAATAAAAATCCTTAAAAATGTGCATTTCCTACGTTTTTATTAAACAAGTGCCAATTTTAATTTTATTTAAAAAGAAGATGCAAATTTTTGGATAGACAATGTTGAAGATAAATCCATCATTCCTTTTTCTATGTATGACTAACTAATTTTTAAAATAAAATAATTTTTATTTATTTCATTTTCCTGTTGTAAATTTTTCTTCGTGTTTAACTTTTTTATTTGAAAAATTCATTCTGAGGGGAGAATTTCCTTCCCCCGATTCCAAATATCCGCGCCTGAACTGAACTAATGCTTTTATTAGACCCATTCTAAATTTAATTAAATCCATTGCAAAAAAAGTGTTTCCCCCAATAAAAATTCTCAAATTACAGCAAAATGCTTCACGAGTATTACTATTTTATAAATACATATCTATCTAATACAAAATTTGTTTTACAAAATGCTTGTAAGGTATAATGTAATATAAGGTCAGGGGTTCTCACAAGCTCTTGCTTTACGACCCACCGTAATTTTGCAATTACAAATTCAAAAACAAACGTTTGAAATATCATAATTTTATATATCTCAAATATATATTTCACATATATCTTAAAATATATTCAGCATAGTTGAAGCTGAATTTAAAGTTTTAATTCTCAGTTTGATATAAAATGTTATTCTTAAATAAGGCTAAAGAAGGTGTTAAACATAGAATTAATTTTCTTCATAATTTATTGAATCTACCATAGGTGGTTGAGATATTATGCGTTCGTGCTGATGTTTGTAACGCACAGAAAAAATCATCCAACACTCACCCAGAATCACTTTTTGAGTCGATCTAACGATGTCAGTCCGTCCGTCTGACTGGCTGGACGGATGGCTTGCTGTCCATGTAAATCTTTTGCACAAAGTACATGTCGCAATTTTTATAGATAATTCAATGAAATTTGGCACGTAGGACTTTACTGCCATAAGGACGAAGTCCATTGAAATTGGTTATGATCGGTCCATTATTTCACCTAGCCCCTATATAAATGTCCTCCCGGAATAGGGAATTAACGATCATAAATGCCTTAAATGTAACAATATGAAATTCGGAGTAGGTTTTGTATAAGAATCAATCTTTGTGCCAAATTTCATGAAGATCTGTCTATAATTAACCACAGCTCCCATATAAAACCCTATTCCGAAAATCACTTTAACGTGTATAAAACACATACACATTTTATTATCTGATTTATATTCGACACAAATAATTTTAATATAAATAAAGTGCATAAATTCATATTTTAACGTAATATTCTGTATTCGTATATTTTATTTTACACTTACTAAAGGTATAGGTCCACAATTGTACACAGTTCTAATAGAAGACATACACAATGAACCCCCACAAATTTTGATGGATATGATCGAGCTTGACCGACTATATCTTTCTTACTTGTTTTTTTTTGTGTGTTTTGCGAAATAATTGGATAATAAATGCATTTAATTTGAAAAAAAAACTGATGAATATCATAAAAAAATTAAGTTTTTTCTAAAATAAAATTATTTGTCATCAATTTAAGACCAAGTTTTTTTTCATCGGACAACCACATAAAAAGTTGTTATAAATTAAAATATGAACGATGACGGATCTAAATTATTTCGAATTTAATAATTTTGGATAAAACTTTATTTATTTTTTTGTTTTTGCTTCAAAATTTATCTAAATCGAATAAGTGTGGTTCCAGATTTGGTGTACAATATTTGTTTCGAAAATTTGTCAATAACTTTAAACTATATTGATGTTAAAATTTTCGAAATTGAGATTTCTTCGATTTCAAAGTTAGTTAAATTATTTAGAAATTTTGTAGAAATCTGAGCGAAATCATATTGCATGAATGATTAAATTTTTGACAAAAATTTAAAATCAATATACACAAAAGCCTCAATAATCCGTCGAACTCGATAATTATCATGTTTTTAAATTATGAATATCTAAGAAATTTTTTAAGTACATATGAAGTAATAAATAAATGTATGTACAAACAAAAGGTCCTCGTGACCCCTACGCGGACTCCCATTTGAGAACCGTTTTAATAGATTGTGTTGATTGTTATTTAGAGGATTGTGTATGATATATTAAGTGCATACTTATTGCTTATTCCCGGATCTTAGTCGGAATTTTTGACAAGGGACTGAGGTAGATTTTACAACCTATGGAACGACATGCCAATTAAAACCGTAAGCAACAAATAATCGAAAACAATTTATAAATTTATCCAAATAGCACCTTTAAACAATATGCACCTCTGATACAAATTCTAAATACCCTCCGGCACCAACGACTGTAATACCAAAATGATTAATAATTTCATAAAATTTTAAAAACATTTATTTACCCGATAATTATATATTTAACATCGTCTTTGGCATCTGAAGAAAAATTTTATAGAATATTTTATTTTATCTATTGCAGTTCATCTATTTGTCCACCTAGAAACAAAACTGTTATGGCTTCACAGAAGTTCAATTAAAATACCACAAGGAACTACTATTATAGGTAAGTTTGAACTAAGGACTGCGCATGAAAAAATTAGCGCTATAATTCATCTTATAAAAACGAAATCCATAGGTTAATCATTTTGAAATTTAGTTTTGTTAAAGACCGTATTTTTAATAATTAAAATTTCATTAATTTTAATCAAAAAATTTAATATTTTCTGGAATTTAAGATTTATTGCGTATTCAGTTACCACTTTTTTGTTGTAATGATAATGATATGCGAAATCAGTCTAAAAAATTTAAAATTGGTTGTGCTTTCTAATGATAGAAAGAAATATTTTTCTAGAGTACTCATTTCTCTGTTTAAAGTATCATTCATTATGAATAAAGTGTTTTCTTCATGCACGTACGAATAGCTGGCCAGACAAATAAATTTGATCGACAATTTTGATTTTTCTAACGATATTTATCTGCTATGTTTTCCATAACATCTGTGATTTGGAATTCCCGATCAGGATGTTGTGAAAAGTTCGACAGTACGTACTTTACATTGTCCTTTAAATAGATTTATATTAAAAAAAATTAACCTCAATAATTTTCATCTCCTCCTTTGTCTATACATTTTCTCTACTTATTGGATCTTCAGCCTACCTTTTTTAAACTTTTCTGATAAAAGATATTGAGCAATTTATTAAATTAGACGCATTTCATCTAGAGATGTAGAGATTTTAACTTAAAATACGTATTGTTTTGTGTACGATCCTACATTCTGAAGCAGGAAACTTAAGAAAACTCCATAAAGACCTGTGATGGAAGCCGGTCTAATAATCTAAAAAGTTCTATGATTGAAGCTGGAATAATACTCTTTAAAGACGTATGATTGATATTGAAATAATCTACTATTGAAATTAGAATACGATTGAAGTTGAAATACGACTAAAGTTGGAATAATATAAATATTTAAATGCTGGAGTAGGACTCTTTAAAGAACTACAATTAAAATTTTAATAAAACTTAGATTGAAGTTGAAAAAAGGCTTTATAAAAACCTACGAATGAAGCTGCCATTAGGCAAATATTGAAATTGTAATACGAATCTCAAAAGACCGAATATTAAAACTTTGGGGTTCTTCAAATACCTATCTTTGAAGCTGAAATATTAATCCATTAAATGCTACTAATCATACAGGAATAAGACTCAATAAAACCCCACTAGAGAAGTTGTAATAATGCAAAGATAGGATTCTTTGAGGGCCTGAGATTGAACCTAGAACACTACTCTATAAAGCTAGAATAATGCTAAGACGGAAGCTAGAATAAAACTCTTTATAGTGATAGAATTAAGTTGGAGTTAAACCCTACGAATTGAACTGAAAGAAGACTAAGTTTACAGCTGTAATAAATATCTTTAAAGACTTAATATTGAAACTGGAATAAGGTCCCATAAAGAGCTACAATAAAGCTAAACTTCAACAGTGAGAAGATCTATGATAGACATCATAAAGATCAAAGATTGAAGTTTAATTAAAGTTTTATGACCGTAGCTGGATTAAGGTTAAGAATGAACCTAAAGATCTATGATTAAAGCTGAAATGGAAATATATAGTTACTTACGATTATTGCAAGATGACCTACTTTAAATAATACTCGAAATCAGATATTAAGTTTCTTAATGGAACTCTGAGGAAACAACATGAACGGTTCAGTTATAAGTATTGTATTTATATAAATTCCCTACAGTAGGATCAGAAATTGAACCCACAAATACATTTTTTTAACTCCTAGAAGATTCAGTTGTGGGAACCAAAATCTTCGATTAGCAATGAATTTGATTCAGAACGAAACTATCTTCACAGTTTTTTACAAAATCAGTCTGGAAAAAACCATTGGCAAATTTTTTTGAATACATTAGAGTTTTCGAGACTTCATTCTGTTTGTAGATTAATGCTTTGGGATGAATATATAGGATATATAGGCTAACGTCCAAATTTCTATATAAAATAGGTGAAATTGGGGAGAGTCTGCGCTAATCGATATTGGGTGTTTGGGCTTGTTTTCTTATTCTAAAATCATGTCTATGACGATACCTTTCAGAAAAGTATAAAATTAGTATATGTTCTTAAAGAAAATTTTACTTTAGAGGAAAAAGATTGTACACACTTTTTTGACGTAAAAAAGAAATCATCTTTTTTGCAATTTTAAATTTCAAAATCGTTTTTTTTTTTTTTTTTTTTGTTCTTTAACTAACTGCGTAAAATCGGACAAAAATTTTGGGGTATATGTTAAAAAAAAACTGGATCAAGAATTTGCAAAATTAAGATAGTTGAAATTTCAAATGCAAATAGCTTGAAAATTATAAAAGATAAATAGTACATGCAAGCATGTCTTTCATAGGTCTTACTAAGGGCTTTAAGAATATGTAAAAATATTTGAAATTGGATAAAAAACAAAAATTTGGCAAGCGGTTAAACATTTTTTACATCAGAGTTATCCTGTTTTGTGATCCAATAGCTCCGTTCCTGAGGGGTATGTGTGGCCTTCTTCGAAATTTAAAAATTCACACTCTTCTGCTATGCCTATGTGAAATTTTATGCACATCTAACTAGCCGATTAAAAATTACAGATTTATTTCCAAAAAATTTCGATTCTGCCCCACTGTGAATCGACGTAGTGTTTTTGGAAAACATAGGCTGTTGATTTTAATGTGGATAGGCTACTGCAATTAGGGCCCCTTCTTTGGAATGAAGTCGAGAGTGTACTCATATACATTTAATTAATAATGCCAACTTAGACCTTTTCGTGCTAGATTTTAGTAGTCCAAAATGCGAAAAATAATTTTTAGCTCGAAACTAAAAAAAGCGTAAATTTAGCACTTTTAACAATTTGCTTTTAGCACTTTTTGCTCCTTTTTACTTTTTTAAAAATGGAAAAATTAAAATTTTAAAGTTAATTTTATTCGACAATTTCAAAATACTAATCCCTATTTTTCCAGAGATCTTAACAATTCGTAAATAATATTTATTAAAAAAAACCTGTCTTCAACAATTAAAATTGTTTGAGTGGAAAAGTGTTGAAAGATCTGAAAAATTTTGAATCTATGTTATTAATAATAACCTGTATATAAATTTACCCAGTTTGCCACTAATATTTTGAGGTAACCTATACAAATGGTTGACTAATTGTAAAAATGTTGCTTATATGTTTCTTTTCACTTTTCAGAACAAATTTTAATTTTTCACAAAACTTTTCTTGATTGTACCCATGGTATAAGAAGTAAGGTAACGACAATTCTACAACAACTATAACAAAAAAAGCTCAATGTATTTTATGTTTGCATTGAAATCTCTTATGTCAACTTTAATTTTGACATTTCACATATTTGTTTACGTAATAAAAAAAAAGATTGAAACGCAATAGCACAAAAGTAAACAAAAAATGTAAACAAAGATTGTAAACATAAACAACAATTTGACACTTTAGATTTTAGAACACAAGCCGCTATATTGTTGCCAAAAATAAAAAAATTTTCAGCTGTTTAAATGTCGTTACCTGATTAATCTACCCTGATTGTAACACAAAACTGTTGTCTTTCTAAATTTAGCCTTTTTTCAAACATTTCTACGCGTTTATGTTCGTAATAGTTGGCATCACTGCATTTAATCTAAGTCTCAAATAAGCAATGAACTTAGTTTTGTTTTGTGAAAATCTTAAAAATTTACACCGTATAATTTCCAATTGGGTCTAATTACACAATGACATAGCCAGTAAGTACATCAACTAACTTTATTTAATTTCATTTACTTCACATTTTTACACAAAATACAATACGAACATGAACTGAAAAAATAAGATTAAGAAAAAAAAAATTGGGTCAGGTGAGCATCAATTTTATGGCTATAATAATGCTGCTGGTGGTTATGTTTAATGTAAAATACACACACAGATACACTCATGGGAAAAAGTGAATTTGCTCTATTTTACAAAGTTGGCTAGCAGGTTGTTGTTTTTTTTTTTTTTTCTTGCTTTATGAATAACAATAAAAATAAAAAATTTCCATAAAAAGTAATATCGGGTTCAATAACTACAATGCCTTATTTTTATCCACTCTACAATGGTCTTGTAGACCATAAATACTATGTAAGTAAAGAAATATCTGTGTAAATTTAAAACTACATTGTTTGGCCACATATGTACAAACATACAATATGCCTTACATATTGGGAATTGTTGCATTCAACAGAAATCTTACTAAAAAGAAGAAACAGCAACAAGTGTAAACAAGTGTTGTTACAATTGTTTAGGCTTGATTTCTGGAGCAGCATCTTTTTTCTTTCAATTACACTTTCAATGACCAGCCAATCAACCAACCAACCAGTTCTGAATATAGTGATTTACCAATACTAAAGAAGTAAATGAATGCTTATGAACGACAACGAGTCAAGTGATATAAAAGTTATGTGAGCGTTTTCGATTAAGTAATGAAGATTCGTTCGTAGTCTTTACAAATTCACAATATGCAATGAAAATGTTGATTGGAATATATTGAATGTGTGGCATGTAGCAATGATACAATCACCGCTGCTAACTAACCAACTAGACCTGATCCATGGTTGCTGGATATTGTTTGTCTACTGCAGGTGCTGCTTTGTGGAATCTCCAAATTACTAGTCGCATGATTGGCACCACTGTATACTTTAACAGGATTGTTAAATTTTTTTCTTAATTTAATTTTCGTTTCTTTTATTTGTTGTTGAATGGAGAAATTAGTTTTTGTTTTCACTGCCGCATCTTACAAATCCATAAAATTATATTACAAAATATTATTATGTAATTTGGACAGCAATGTTATAATGTATTTATAATGTAATATAACAGTTTTTTTCAGTTGCAACTGAATTTGAAAATTTAAAATTAAAGAAGATGAGTTTTTAATCATTTGATCATAAAGATTTACATGATGATTTAGTTTGATTTGAAAGCAATTAAAAAATCTTTAGCATAGAAATGAGCGGTTAGAGCTGTCTTATCCGCAAGACAGTCTTTATACTACGTTATATTTGACGCAGCAAATCGGATGAATTAAGTGATGATTTAAAAAGACACAATCCTACAACACCTGGTTGAGCGAATTTTTAAGAGTTGAACAGATCAAAGGCATAACTTAGCGGCAAATTAAAGTATAAGTTCAAATAAAACATAACACCCAGTTTTCGTAATAATTCTTGCTGTTTTTAATTTGAAATATCTTTCTTGATTACAATATCTTCTAGAGACATGTCAGATCTAAAGCAGATCGAATTCCTGAAATCCGGTCATTTGTCCTCAGGCAAATGGCAGTCAAAGAAAAATGTACAAAATAAAATTTTAATACTTTTTTTTAACTTTTTTTTAAACTTACTAGAAAATTTTAATTGAGTAAATTTGAAAAAAGCATTATATTTCAGTGTAGCTTAGCAAGAATCTAGCAAGAATCTAAAGAATGAGATGAATCTTGATTCAGAAAAAGAAAATGTCGCACGAATGAATTTCAAGCTCAAAAAGTTTAGAAGCTGCTAAGTGTTATGCCAAACATGTTCGGACGTATAATAGCACATTGTGTTCATTTTTTTTAAATCAAATATGAGTGAGTAGGGTTTTGGGGTTTCCCGTGATATTTCTTTTCACGGGAAACGGAAATGAAAAATTTAACGTAGTGTCTATACTAGACAAATTTTTATCAGGATAAACGTCGAATTTGTACAAGGTAACCTCAGTTAAAATGCTAATTATTGTTGTTTTTGTGCAACTGTTACCACCTTCTATAAACCCAGGTTAATTTTGACATTTGCCTTGATAAAAAAATTTTCTAATGTAAACATTATATAAATTATAAGAAAAAGACACTGAGTTTTATATTTAAAAAAATTTTATTTTATTTTTTTTTTTTTTTTTTGGAAATACTCTTTTTGATGAACAAATAAGAAACATATAGTCGTTCAAGCCTAACCATATGATACCCCGCACCATTATTTATGTCCATCAAAATTCGGGGGTCTTATATTAGACATGAGGACAATTGTGGACCGATACTTTTACTAAGTGTAAAATAAATATACGAATACAGAATATTACGTTAATACTAACATTTATATGAAATTATACACTTTAGGATGATTTCCGAAAGTGGGCTTATATAGGAGCTATGGTAAATTATGGAGCGATTCTCGTGAAATTTTTCACTGTGATTTCTACTTGTATAAAACTTATTTGTGTCGAATATAAACTTGATACTAACATGTGTATGTGCTTTATGCATGTTAAAGTGATTTTCGGAAGGGAGCTATGGTCAATTATGGACCGATCTTTATGAAATTTGGCAAAAAAAAATTGAAAATTCCTTACACCGAATTCCATTAAAATATTGCTATATTTAAGGCTTTTATGATCGTTAAACTCCTATTCCGGGTGGACATTTGTATGGGAGCTAGGTGAAATAATGGAACGATCTTTACAAGGCTTCGTCCTTGTGGCAGGAAAGTCCTACGACCCAAATTTCATTGAATTATCTTCAAAATTGAGAGCTGTACTTGGTGCACAAGGTTTACATGGATAGCCAGCCAGCCAGCCAGACGGACGGACAGACATCGTTAGATCGAATCAAAAAGTGATTTTGAGTCAATTGCTATACTTTAAGGGTAGTGTTGGATGATTTTTTCTGTGCGTTACAAACATCAGCACAAACGCATAATATCCCAACCACCTATGGTGGTGTGGGGTATAAAAACATTCATTAAATTATATTTGAGAATATTGACTGCGACTTTTTGCGATCTTTTAAAATATTAGAAAAAATGTGCGGTATCTCATATTAGCAATTTCTTAAAAATTAATTCAATACTTTAAGATAATGACTAAAAATTTGATATGAGAATAATACATTAAGATATGTGTGGTTAGATCCTGTCACGCTTACTCACAGAATTACAATACAATATCTCCAAAACTGGATTATTATCGTTTTAAAACTGCCAAATGTGACATTCTATGTTGTATCCAAAAGCGTGCTTCACTAACATAATTTTTCTTTTTACCCAATTTTTTAATAACAAAAAAATGTTTATATGTTTTTTTTAAGGAAATACATTTTTCAAAAGCCTATAACTTCCAAACTATTCAATTGCACCAAAAAAAAAATTAACATAGACATTTTCAGCGTTAAAAGTTAATGAAAGTATTAATGAAAATTAAAAAAAAATCAGAGGTGAATCAGAGGTCTCAATTTAAGCACAAACATATAGTAAAAGATCGAAATAAAAGATTTATGTAATGTACTCTTGAATTAGTTATTAACTTACATTTTTGGCAATGGAAAATTTCATGGAGTTTTAGTCATATCCTGCATTATCGTAATAACATAAGCAGTTAACCCTCAAGAGGTACGATATTTTAGGAATAAATAATTTATTATATACATTATATACAATATATTATATACATTTCTCGATAACAACACATTAATTCTAATTTAAGTGCCGTCAACTAAACTTATAAAAATCATTGTAGTTGTTTGATTGATTATGGCTAAAGAAAAAATATCTTCCAAATAATGTGAACTTTCTAAAGCGTATTTTAATATTATTTTATTAGGCTTAAATTCAGAATACCGGCCCCCTTGATTTTTAAACAATTTTTATAACGATTCAGTAGTATTTTTATTGTGATTAAAGTAATGTTCTTAGTTTACGAGTTATGGGCCTCTTAAAATTTTAATATATTTTTTCTGAATATCTTTATTAATACACATATGATTTAAATTGTATGAATACCGTTTAAAATTACGATCAAATACCTTCCTAATGATATATAATATGGAACTTACAATTTTTTTTATTAAAAAAAAAAAACTTATTTTAACAAAAAAAAAAGAAAGTCCTTGAGTCCGGCTGAAAACCGGCTACACCGAAAAACTTTTATTAACGTTAAAAGAAAACATTTTTATTTCAACTGGGCTGGTAATCTTAATTTGTTCCTTTTATTTTTTATTTTTTCTTTCTTTTTGCGAAATTTTGAATCGAAAAAAAAAATGTGAAAATGTAACTTTTTAAGAAAAATTTTTACTTTTTTGGAAAAAGTCTGTAATTATTTCCATTTCAAATTGCGTAGCTCTGCTTTAAATGCCAGAGGATCGTCTATTTGATATTTTTCTTTTCGTTATAGAGATCTTCAACTGTAATTTAAATCAGGTGTATTTGAAAATGTGATATTGAAATGCATAAAGTGTCATCGCAAATATTACCTCTAATTGATTGAGTATTGCACTGAATTTGTAACAAAAATTATTATTAAACAAGAAACAAATAAACGTATTGAGCAAATTTACTAAAAAAAATACCATTTGTGGGAAATAATTTGTCTTGTCCTAAGGCAATACTATTAACTAATAAACCCAGTAAATACTTATTTGCCCTATAAACTTAAATTGAAATTTAATATGAGCTAACAAACTATTGCGCAAAATTAGAGCATTAAATTTAAACTAATACTTTGTTTGTTTTTTTTTTTTTTTTAAATTGTGCAAAAATAAAAAATCTGTAATTTGCAAAAATAAATAAATTTTGCCAATAATTTAGTTAATGTAGTAGTTGTTGTCTTTTCTCTTTGGCCAGTTGGTGTACAACAATATTTCTTTTGATTAAATAATGACAAGTAAAATAAGTAAACGACAACAAAAAAAAAAAAAAAAAAAAAATACAAACAGCAATAACATGGAATCCAGCATGGAACAACAACTGCTACAATAACAATATTTATGCACGCTGGTTGCGTCACATGCAATTGCATGTATGGCCTTCACGCGTAAGCAAATTACAAGTGACTTACTTGATGATGATGGCAACGACTCACGGCGAAATGGAGCAGATGATATTAGTTAGCCATGGGGTCTAACTTAGGGATAGAGGAGAGATATATAATCATATATGCACAAAAATAATAACGATTATAAGCAAAATAATAAACGTCATCATGACGATTATCAAAAATGATAATCACGATGATTTTTGTGTTTCTTTCTGATTGCAAATAATTGCAAACTTTATAAATGAAAAGCAACAATTTGTTTACCTAAAACTTAAGTGTGTGTGCGTTCAGTTTTTGTCCAGATTTATGAACATAAATTTCAACTATGAAATTGGACAATTACAAGTCTCTTGCTTTTTTTTAAGATACCTTCATAAAAACAACAATAATAAAAAACAACATTCTCAATTGTTTTTTATTATTGTTTCGGCTTGATCGAATCTATATACCCAACATCTCCAACTTTTTTTAAAAAAAGTGGGTGAACCATGAACATTTTTTGGTTTCTGAGTTTACATTGAATTCTTTGTAAAAAATTTCGTTGATGTTTAACCTTAAATAGAAGGTGGGCGGTAAAGTGGCTCCTCGCCCATTTTTTGTTTCCGAGTTGACATTCGTTCTTCAATCATTTCTATAAAATTTCGTTCATGTACATGATTTTAGTAAAAGTATAAACTAGAGTAACGACGGACACCCTGTTTTTCTTGTATGTATTTGGTCCATATTTTTTTATTTATGAAATGATTTTGCTCATTTTCAATACCAAACAAACCTTGTATGAGACAAGTACTTGAGCCAATATACATATATACCTTATGGGGTCTTAGACGATTATTTCGACATGTTACATACGGAATGACAAAACCAAAACCAATATACCCCTCATAATTTTTTGATGGTGGGTACAAAAATTATGAGAAGATATCATGCATGATGACCATAGACTCCAACTTCAACAGCAGAAGGGAGAAAAGAAAAAAAAGTATTAAAATAAATATTTTTAAATACTCTTGGTCAGTAATTATGCGGGTTTTTTTTTTTTCGTTGCATATAACTACTTACACATTTTTGAGTTTCACTAATTTCAAGAAGTTGTCATAAATCATACACTATTGTCTTAAGGAAAACATGAAACGTAGCAGTGAATTAAAAAAATATCCATAAATAAAAACCCGTTGATCTTCAATAAGATACTTTTGTTGCCAACAGCTTGAATAAAAAATTAATAATCAATTTTTACTGATGGGAAAATTATTTAAAAATTAAGGTCAACATTAATAATGTCTTCTGATATGAAATATATTAATGTATATATGTATCTTTATTTTTTTCTAAAAACACAAATTTTTGCCCAAAAACATAAGGGATCCCTCGCAGAGGCTCCTTTTGATATACATATGTATGTATATATGAACAAATCTAAACTATAATTGCAATAATAACAAGTTTTCGAAAAATTTACAATAAATAGAAAATTTTTGAATAATTGACTATAAATAGCAAATGTTTTAAAACTTGACTATAAATAGAAAAATTTTCAACAATTTACTATAAATAGAACATTTTTTAATAATTAACTATAAATAGCACATTTTTAAAAGATTCGCAATAAATAGAAAATTTATGAAAAATTTACTATAAATAGAAAATTTATGAAAAATTTACTATAAATAGCAAATTTATGAAAAATTTACTATAAATAGCAAATTTATGAAAAATTTACTATAAATAGAAAATTTATGAAAAATTTACTATAAATAGAAAATTTATGAAAAATTTACTATAAATAGAAAATTTATGAAAATTTTTTTATAAATAGAAAATTTATGAAAAATTTACTATAAATAGAAAATTTATGAAAAATTTACTATAAATAGAAAATTTATGAAAAATTTACTATAAATAGAAAATTTATGAAAAATTTGCTATAAATAGAAAATTTATGAAAAATTTACTATAAATAGCAAATTTATGAAAAATTTACTATAAATAGAAAATTTATGAAAAATTTACTATAAATAGAAAATTTATGAAAAATTTACTATAAATAGAAAATTTATGAAAAATTTATCGGCTAAATATCTTCAAATTTACAAAAAGCATGTAAAATTGAAGACAAATTTTCCAAATCAATTTGCATATGTTTTTTAAAGGTTTAGTTTATGGTGAGATTATTAAATAAATACAATTACAGTTTTTGATAATATTAAAAAAAATATATATACATACGTCTTATAATTTTATTAATTATTTAGTTTTTACTAAACATTGTCGAATTTATATATATGTATGAAAACGATATTTATAAAAATTTTATAAAATGTATTAATTCATATATGAGTTTACCTTAACTATAATTTAGTAGAATTAAATAAAATAGTGTAGTTAAATTTAATAAAAATTCTTCGATATGAATAAAAAATTTATGGAGTTTGACTAAAGATAAGTAAAATTGAATAAAGATAATTTTATTTTAGTCAAATTGAATAAAATTCTTCATGTAGAATTGAAGAAACTTCGTTAAATTAACTAATTTATTTTATTTAAACTGAATAAAATTAGTCAATTTTGATAAAGTCATGTAGAATTGAAGAAATTTGGTTGAAATTAACTAATTTATTTTAGTCAAATTGAAGAATTACATTTAGAGTTGAAGAAATTTCTTCAATATATAAAACGCAAATTAAGGAAGATCAGTTAAGACGATAGTCATTGTTGCTAATGCTTTGAGTTTTAAGATTTATTGTAATTTTAATTATAATAAATATGAAAATAAATAAAGAAATAAATAAAATAAAAAATTTACTACAAATAGCAAATTTATGAAAAATTTACTATAAATAGCAAATTTTTTTAAAAATTTCCTATAAATAGCAAATTTTTGAAAAGTTTGCTTTAGATATAATTTTTTTTATTTATTATAAATAGTCTGTAAAAGTCTGTAAATTAAATTGAGTAACTTTTTAAATTTTTCAAAACCCTAAATACATATTTTTTTCTTTCTTCTTTTCAAAAGATATGTATGTATTTTAAGGCGACTGACTCACTCCCTATGGGAGGGAAAAAGGTGTTTTTGTGAAATAGACCTCGGTACATTTTATAATATTTATCAAAATATTTTGATTCTCCGAGCTGGATCGTTTTTAAAAAATTTTTTTTTTTAGTTTTTTGAACATTTTTCTCTCAAAGAAACGCACACAAAATGTGGTATCATTTAAAAGGTAATCAGAAGCCGCGCCCATTTATAAACATACAAAATATATCCAAGGGTGACCTAAATAATTAAATACTACACAAAATATCCTATTTTTCAAGGGTTTTCACAATATTGTTTGTTATTTTTAATAAAAATTAAGATTTTTAAATTTTTACTTGCTTTAAATTGCTGGTATTTGATTAACTTTTATCTCAATATTCTTGAAATTTCGCGGTTATTCAGACAGTCAATCTGATATAAAATTTTATAAAAACATAGTCAATATGGGTATCAAAATTCTTCTTTTGATAAAATCTACACGTTTAAATTAAAATATTTATGAAAATTGCAAAAATACTATTAATGATAATAAATAACATTAATAGTGAATGTATAAAAATACAAAAAGGATTAAAAAATATAACTTACTAATGTACTGAAAATGTTCATTAATTGTAAAACATTAAACAATCTGATAAATTGCAGTTTTATTCCCGCCAGTGCTTGAAAGAGCTCTATGATTCCAATGAAATTAATTAAATACCAGGTAAAATAATACGTATCAGTGTTTAAAAGGCTCTATTTAGATTACAAGCTGTTACAGAAATTAGACATAATACAGGTTAAAGGCCTTCTTGAGTACATTATAAATCAGTTTTAGAAATTTTCAATATACCCACAAAATTTCGAGTTATTCACAAAAAACTGTTGTTGGGTAGGTTCTTGTATAAATATATTTCTAATTCTGTTATTCTTTTATTTATTTTTCCTTTTCACACTTCTTTGGAAAGTAGAACAAACAGGCTTTTCAATCGTGTGCATTGAAAGTGCAATTGAATTGTTTTGGTCAAATATTAAAAGCAAATTTACAAACAACTTCTAGAAAAAAAAATTTAATTTTTCCACAATTTTTCGAGTTTAATTGCGATTTATGCAACGATGCCATAATTTTTAAGGACATTTTTATTGTGAACATAAGCAAATTTAATTTTTAAATTGTACAAAAACTTTGGAACTTATATTAATTATTCATAAAATTGATTACAATTTTTTTCTATAATTAATTCGTTTTGAGTTATTTATTGACAACTTATTCAAATTGGTTAAAAAAATTAATTGAATTAATTTAGTCAATAAACTGTGTCATATTAAGGACGTTCATCATAATTAGCAAAAATTTGGTAAATTTAAATTCTCTAAATCTTTTCAACATTAATAATTTTTTTATATTTTTTCTGAATAACAAGTTGAATCATATATGTCGCATATAACCTTGAATACCCCTAACAATTTTAACCCCATTTATCAATATTATAAACTCATAAATCAAAATGAATAATGATGTTAAACATAATTTCTACTACCTGATACGAATTAAACTTTTGTTGAAAAGTAAAAACAGTAATAAGTTTATTAAAAATTATTTTAGAAATTCTATAACTAAAAAAAATGTACGTTTATTAGCAAAACATGAAATATAACAATTTATGCATTCACAAAAAAAAAAAAAAAAAAAAAAAAAACAAAGAAACAAAACCTACGTATTTATTATAATTAAAAAAAGATTTATCATAGTGTTTTTAATACAGCATGATTTTTGTTAGTGTGTTAAAAAAATACAAAAAATAAAAGAAAACTAAAATAAATGTTGAATTTCTAATCATGTTCAAAATACAACTTAAATAAATAAAAAAAAAAAAAACCCCACTAAATATTTCAAACGACCTTTGCGGGTGTAAAGGGAAGGCTACGACGATATAAACTTCAGCTCATAAATCAACAAAAACCAACCAGTCATTCAACTCTTGAAATTGCTAGCAGAGTTTGAGTTTAAGCTTTAGTTTTAGTTGATTTATTTTATTATTCACTTTTTGTGTTTTTAAAATTGTATTTACTGATTTCATTAGTATAAGCAACGGTGGGCTTGGTAGGCGATAAGGTGGATCAAAAAACAAATTGGACCTAGTAAAATTAGATTTATTAGAATATTATCCAAATTTTATTATTTACCGTAAATTTTTTTTAAAATTTTCTATTTATACAAATTTTTTCAACAAATTGCTACTTATAATAAATTTTACCTAAATTTGCTATTTATAGTAAATTTTAAAAAATTTGCTATTTATAGTAAATTTTTCAAAAATTTGCTATTTATAGTAAATTTTTCAAAAAAAAAAAACAAAAAAAAAAAGAAATTGCTATTTATAGTATATTTTATCTAAATTTGCTATTAATAGTAAATTTTTCCTAAATTTACTATTGATTGTTAACTTTTATTCAAAAGTAAAAATAGTATTAAGTTTATAAAAAATTATTTTAGAAGTACTATAACTTAAAAAATCTACTTTTATTAGCAAAACATGAAATATAACAATTTATGCATTCACAAAAAAAAAAAAAATAGATGAAAAAAACCTACGTATTTATCATAATTTAAAAAATGATTTAACTCATTTTTAATACTGCACGATCTTCGTTGAATTTCTAATAAAACTTAAATAAATTAAAAAACACCCCACTAAATATTTCAAACGACCTTTGCGGGTGTAAAGGGAAGGCTACGATGAAGTAAACTTCGGTTCATAAATAAACACTTTTTATGTTTTTATTATTGTAATTACTGATTTCTTTAGTATAATGAACAGTGGGCTTGGTGGCTAATAAGGCGGATAAAAAAAAACAAATTGGACTTAGACCAATTAGATTTATTATAAATTTATCAAAATGTTAATATTTATCGTAAATTTTTAAAAAATTTTCTATTTATAAAAACTTTTTAAACAAATTGCTATTTATAATAAGCTTTACCTAAATTTTCTATTTATAGTAAATTCTCCAAAAAAAAATGTTATTTTAATAAATTTTACCTAAATTTGCTATTTATAGTAAATTTTACCTAAATTTGCTATTTATAGTAAATTTTACCTAAATTTGCTATTTATAGTAAAATTTACCTAAATTTGCTATTTATAGTAAATTTTACCTAAATTTGCTATTTATATTAAATTTTACCTGAATTTGCTATTTATGGTAAAATTTTCAAAAAATTGCTATTTTATTTAATTTTTCATAAATTTGGTATTTAAATCAAATTTTACCTAAATTTGTTATTTTAAGTAAATTTTATCTTAAGTTGATATTTATAGTAAATTTATCCTTAAGTTGATATTTAATATTTTACCAATATTTGTTATTTATAGCAAATTTAACCTAAATTTCTTATTTATAGCAAATTTTACCTAAATTTGCTATTTATAGTAAATTTTCCTGAATTTGCTATTTATAGCAAAATTTGCAAAAAAATTGCTATTTTAGATAATTTTTCATAAATATGGTATTTATATCAAATTTTACCTAAATTTGTTATTTATAGTAAATTTTATCTTAAGTTGCTATTTATAGTAAATTTATCCTTAAGTTGCTATTTATAGTAAATTTTACCTAAATTTGCTATTTATAGTAAATTTTACCTAAATTTACTATTTATATCAAATCTATATTAAGTTGCTATTTATAGTATATTTTTCCTTAAGTTGCTATTTATAGTAAATTTTACCTAAATTTGCTATTTATATTAAATGTTTCATATATTTGCTAATTATAGCAAATTTTACCTAAATTTGCTATTTACAGTAAAATTTTCAAAAAGTTGCTATTTTAGTTAATTTTTAATAAATTTGGTATTTATATCAAATTTTACCTAAATTTGTTATTTATAGTAAATTTTATCTTAAGTTGCTATTTATAGTAAAGTTTTGCTATTTATAATAAAATCTAGCTTGGACTATATAGACTTTAGAGTTTATTGAAAACTATAGACTAAATTCTAGCCCAAACTATTGACTAAATTCTAGTCTGGACTATAGATTAGATGCTAGTCTAGACTATAAGCTAAATTATAGTCTAGACTATAGACTTGATTATAGTCTAGACTTAATACTATCATCTAATTTCGACTATAAATTACATTTTTGTCTAGACTATAGACTAGATTCTAGTCTAGAATATTTCCTATAATAGTTTTGTCTAATTCAGACTATAGACTTAATTATAATCTAGAGTAAGAACTATAATCTAGTTTAGACTTTTAACCAGATATTTGTTTACAATATAGGCTAGATTCTAGTCCAGACTATAGACTAAATTATAGTCTAGATTTTAAATTAGATTCTAATCTAGTCTAGACTATAGACTAGATTCTAGTCTAGACTAAATATTATGCTTTAAGTTCGGCTATAGACTAGACGCCATAACCCTGAAATTTATATTTCTATGCAAATTTCTTTTACACCGCACAGCGTTCTTTTTTGGTGGTATGTGTGATCAAAATTTGGCATTTTTTGTATCGCGCTATCCCGGGAATTTTAAAGGCACTTGAGTTTATAAAAACTACCAGAATTTTAACAAAAACTAATTAATTTTAGTAAATTTTTTAATAAAATGTGGCTTAAAAACCTCGTTGGAAACTTCATGTGACTTCCTTTTCGTAATGTGTTTGATAGCACTGTAATGACAGACTTATTTTAAATTCATTTACTAACCACTTTAAAGATATATTTGCACTAGAGACCACCAAGTGAAAAAGTATAACTGGTTGAAACGATATTGTCTTAAATTTGTCAATAGTATTGACATGTTGAATTTGAAACTTGTTAAAAAATGTATATGTCCATGATAAAATTAAGAAGCGGTGTAAGGAGTGACTGAAAAGTTATAAAGTATTTGCATAAGATGATTCCTAACTAGGAATGTATTGAAAATGTATTTTGTTTGATATCTACAAGAAGGTCTGATCAAATCTATAATGCAAACACATTTCAACAAACTCTTTAATGCCGTTTAACTCAATTTTTAATAACTTACGGAGGTTTTCAGTAAAAATACTTGTCAGCTGGTAATTTTTTAACTATTGTCAGTGGACTTCACATGTACAGTGACTTTCAAAAATATACACCCCTATCATGAATGAAACGTTTTCCCTTTCCCTAAATTTGCAATCGTGAAAAAATTCTCCATAAATAATTTCATGCTAAAATAAAATTCCCCTTATCGTGAATGATTTTTTCCCGCGCGAATTTTTTCACTTTTTCTTTTAATTTATTCACTTTATTTTTGCTGGGAAACAGAACAAAACATGTAAGTAGTTCTTCTTATAATTCGAATATTAAAGTTTAAAAAATTTATTTTAAGGACACTATCCGTTAATAAGGCAAAAACTGATATATTTCTCAACAAAATGCAAAACAACAGGACGATTGCTTGCGGATTTGTAAAGCTTTTGAAAAACGTGAATAAATCTAATACAGAGAATTAATTTAAAAGTTTTTCTTTTTTTGTTTTATTGAAATAGGTCATTTACAATGTATCGGGTACCTCCAAGGGGTTAGATGCGTTCCGCAAACCTCGACGAACAATTCGCCGGTGCTTTCTTTCCTCCTCTTGCAATAAAATTATTGCTCCAATTCTAAATATTTTGTAAACATTTTAATTTGTTGCAATTCTTTTGTTTCGTTTGGTTTCCAAACAGTAGCAGAATTATTTTATTAGATAGAAGTTAGTCAAACTATCACTGCAATACTAAATATTATGCTTTATTTTTTAACTTTAAAATATTATATTTGTGAGTGTATCTTTTTGAATAAAAAGTTCTTCAATTTTTAATTTTCTTTTTTTTATTTCCTTCTTTTTTACATTCACTGGGAACTGATAGCGGGAAAATTCTTTATGGGAGATTCACGATAGCAAATTTTTCCCTTCGAGAGGAATTAAAATTTCATGGGAACAAAAATTCTACTTGTTATTCACAATAGAGGTGATAAAATTCTTGAATTTGGTTTATAAAATCAATTTATAACAGTTTAACAATTTTTTCTAAATACTTTACTGAAATGTGTTTAAAAAAAAATGTGTTCATTTCTTTTTATACCCTACACCACCATAGTTGGGGTATTATGCGTTTGTGCTGATGTTTGTAACGCACAGAAAAAAATCATCCAACCCCCACCCTAAAGTATACCAATCGACTCAGAATCACTTTTTAAGTCGACCTAACGATGTCCGTCCGTCCGTCTGGCTGGACGGCTGCACAGTGGGGTCAAACGCAAATTTTTTGGTAATAAATCTGAATCTCCTAAACTACTGGTCGGATCAAATTGAAATGTATGGAAGAGTTGTAGAGGAGGACCTAAGCTTTCAGAAAAATCATCTTGTAGTCACCCTGTGATAACACGAGATAAGCTACAGGGTGTCAAAGTTGACTACCTCGAGTATGTAAAAGTTAAAAAAAATCGTAACTTGTACAACTGAAGTCCGATTTTAAAGATTTTTATATTTCTGGAAAGTGCTTGGCAAGATAAAGAAAAAATAAGCTTACTCATCTAAGTTATCTCTTACAGTTAAAAAGATATTTACGCTTGAATTTTGAATTTTTGATTTTTTGGCTCGACTTTCTTTCGTTTTTCCAGAATAAGTCCGGAGATGTATGAGGTAAAAATTTTTTAAAACTATTCTGTAATTTGCTACATATTTCAAAATAATATGCTAAAAGAATTTTTGGATTATCTCAATTCGTCTAGACGTGAAAAATATTCAAATTAGCACTCTGAAATTGGCATGAAAAATGGCTATTTTTTTTACAAAAATATAGTACAATTCATTCACTTTTTTCTCAAAGTTCCGTTAATAAAAAATTTATTTCCTTATTAATTTCAAAAGATAAGGCTTCATAAATGGTTAATAAAGAAATTTTGAATTGATTTAAGTTTGCACCCTACATCCAGCATTGGCCGAAAATTGTCAATTTTAAAAAATAGTTTCATTTTTATCGATTAATAAAAAAAATGTCACGCGAGCTTTTTTAAATTTGGTATCCATATTTTTTATAGAAATAGATTTAGAATGATTTAACACTAAACTGCTTCCCGCCCGGCCAAAAACGAATGCAGGAGTGGAGATTTTATGTTAAAAGTCAGTTTTTTTAACGACTATTTTTAAAAGCATATTAAAAGCATATTAGCATAATATTTTTAATATTATTTCTTATGTAATGTATAAAACACAAATCAAGCTTTCATTCCTAAAAAATCAATAAAATAGCTTCAATAACCTGTTTTTGGTAATTTTTCAAAAATAATTTTTTTTTTTTTTAAATAGCCGAAAATCCAAAAAAATTTAATTTTTTTAATACAACTCCACTAATTTTGCAAATACTTTAAAAATGTTAAAAGAATATAAAAATAGACTTATTTACCAATTCAACGATGTATAAAATGTTGATATAGGTCATTTAGTAATAGTAATATAATGGCCTCAAAACTACCAAGTCACGTCAAAAGTTGCAAAATTCACTATTTTGTTCCGTATTTCCATATGTGTGTATACGTAACACTCAACTGCATTGCTTATTTTTGTTACGAGATAATAATATTTATTAATGAATTTATTTAAAGTGTTCATAATTTTTTTCTACTGAAAAGGTTTTTAAAATTACCTAAGTACATAAATAAGTATATTTTCCTTCGTTTTTTATTACATTTTTTTAAGTTTTTAAATAATTTACCTAGCTACTTAATTAATGAATTATAACAAAAATGATTTTTTTACAATCGCATAGGTACATTTTTTGAAGTACCTGTTTAACACTACAGGTCATAAAAATAAACTGAATGAAATTGGGGGTTTTGAGCAAAAATTTAAATTTTTTAATTCATTTTTGCCTGTCACCATTTACCTGATATAAATATTCTTTTTCTATATATAAGTATCCTTATAAATATGCAGATTTATTAGTGAATTTGCCATTATGGAGATTACATTAAAACACTTTTCTATTTGCAAAGTAATCTGGGATAATCTATTTGATATTATAAATCGTCAGGAAAAAATAAGAAAACTCATTGATACAGTAGTATCTTTTGGTTTAACTCTTACTGCAGAAGACAGTTTAAAGCTCGAAAATTTTTATAAATCATACGAAAAAAAGATGCAAGCTTCAGATTGGTCAATACCAAAGTTCAAGAAGAAAAATGAAGAGTGGTTGGAGGGAGAAATACCAATTTTCATCGGAAAGCAGAAAAAGGGTCGACCAAAAAAAAGTTAAGATGAAGTTCAGCTAAGAACAAAGAGGACCAAACAGGAATCTATTCTAAATTCACATACGAATGCCGAAATAAAAGATACATTTAAAGCTTTAGTAACACGTACGCAACCAAAGGAAGTAGAAAAAGTTATAGATGTGTTGCCAACAGCTTCTCCCGATTGATAACATCGGATAATCCAAAGCATAGTGACACCGAAATCAACATCGTCCTTTACCTCTGAAGATGCTTTAGCTCTAATATTAAATTTAGGATTATCAAGAAACCAATACGAGATTTTGAGGAAATCTGTTAGCGAAAAAGGATATGATATCTTTCCCAGTAGCAAATCAGTGAGAGAAGCGAAAAGTAATATTTTACAGCCTATGGAGTACCCGGTTAATGCTTCTGTTAAAAGTGCTAAAGTTAATATATTGCAATTACTTGAAAATACTGCCTCTAGAATTATATCAACCTTCAGCAATGATAACATTGAAAAATGCAAAGACTCTGAACTTATTTTAATATTCAAATGGGGCTGCGATGGAACATCAGGATTTTCGGAATACAAACAACTGGATGGAAGTAATTCTGGAAATAATTATTCCTCGCTGTTTATAGCGTCTCTGGTACCACTTCGAATGCGCTTAAATAAGCCTTCCTCATCGACAAGAAATGACTCGCTTTTTGATGATATATGGATAAATTTAACTCCAGGTTCCAAATTTTTGTGCCGTCCAATCCTTTTTGATTGGACAACAGAAACCACGGTTACAATAAACAGCATTGTCAACCAATTGGAAGAAGAAATTAAAGCATTGCCCCCAATATATGTAAAAGTATCAAACAGAACTATTAAAGTTACATTTCAACAACAATTAACGATGATTGATGGAAAAGTTGCAAACGCTATAACAGATACAACATCTACATGAAAATGTAATATATGTGGAAAAATAAGTTCACAATTTCAGGATAATTCTGAAGTCCTTGTTAATAAAAATTCTTTAAAATTTGGAATATCACCACTCCACGCAAGGATAAGATTTTTGGAGTTCTGCTTACATCTTGCATATGATATGAAGTACAGAAATATTCCGTATATGTGATTTATGCACGTTAAAGTGATTTTTGAAAGAGGGTTTTATATGGGTTTTATATGGGAGCTATGGTCAATTATGGACCGATCTTCATGCAATTTGGCAAAAAAAAATGATACTCCTTACACCGTATTCTATTAAAATATTGCTATGTTTAAGGCCTTTAGGAAACGTTAAACTCCTATTCCGGGAGGACATTTGTATGGAGGCTAGGTGAAATAATGGACTGATCATAACCAATTTCAATAGGCGTCGTCCTTGAATCATGGAAGTCCTATGTGCTAAATTTTATTGAATTACCTGCACCTGTACCTGTACTTTGTGCACAAGGTTTACATGGACAGCCAGCCCACAGTGGGGTCAAACGCAAATTTTTTGGTAATAAATCTGAATCTCCTAAACTACTGGTCGGATCAAATTGAAATGTATGGAAGAGTTGTAGAGGAGGACCTAAGCTTTCAGAAAAATCATCTTGTAGTCACCCTGTGATAACACGAGATAAGCTACAGGGTGTCAAAGTTGACTACCTCGAGTATGTAAAAGTTAAAAAAAATCGTAACTTGTACAACTGAAGTCCGATTTTAAAGATTTTTATATTTCTGGAAAGTGCTTGGCAAGATAAAGAAAAAATAAGCTTACTCATCTAAGTTATCTCTTACAGTTAAAAAGATATTTACGCTTGAATTTTGAATTTTTGATTTTTTGGCTCGACTTTCTTTCGTTTTTCGAGAATAAGTCCGGAGATGTATGAGGTAAAAATTTTTTAAAAATATTCTGTAATTTGCTACATATTTCAAAATAATATGCTAAAAGAATTTTTGGATTATCTCAATTCGTCTAGACGTGAAAAATATTCAAAGTTAGCACTCTGAAATTGGCATGAAAAATGGCTATTTTTTTACAAAAATATAGTACAATTCATTCACTTTTTTTCTCAAAGTTCCGTTAATAAAAAATTTTTTTCCTTATTAATTTCAAAAGATAAGGCTTCATAAATGATTAATAAAGAAATTTTGAATTGATTTAAGTTTGCACCCTACATCCAGCATTGGCCGAAAATTGTCAATTTTAAAAAATAGTTTCATTTTTATCGATTAATAAAAAAAATGTCACGCGAGCTTTTTTAAATTTGGTACCCATATTTTTTATAGAAATAGATTTAGAATGATTTAACACTAAACTGCTTCCCGCCCCGCTAAAAACGAATGCAGGAGTGGAGATTTTATGTTAAAAGTCAGTTTTTTTAACGACTATTTTTAAAAGCATATTAAAAGCATATTAGCATAATATTTTTAATATTATTTCTTATGTAATGTATAAAACACAAATCAAGCTTTCATTCCTAAAAAATTAATAAAATAGCTCCAATAACCTATTTTTGGTAAATTTTCAAAAATAATTTTTTTTTTAAAAATAGCTGAAAATCCAAAAAAATTTAATTTTTTTAATACAACTCCACTAATTTTCCAAATACTTTAAAAATGTTAAAAGAATATAAAAATAGACTTATTTACCAATTCAACGATATATAAAATGTTGATATAGGTCATTTAATAATAGTAATATAATGGCCTCAAAACTACCAAGTCACGTCAAAAGTTGCAAAATTCACTATTTTTATTCCGTATTTCCATATGTATGTATACGTAACATTTTAGTTTGCTAATGTATTATGTAGGTATATATTTGTTATTATAAAGTAGTAAATTCTTTATTTGAGTAATATTTATTTAATTTGTTCTACATATTTACATACTTATTATACATATATCCCGTATATTTATTTTATTAATATATTATCGAAGATATTATTAGAGATTTTCTTGAAAATAATCAGAAACATCAAACGTTAGCAAAATTTTTAACTTCCTTAGCTTCGGAATCCTCTTTTTCTATTTTTTCTATTTTTTGGTAGCCATCGAGTTCTTATAGAATATATAACTGGATCTGATGATATTAATAAATATTCCATATTTTGCGCTATTTTCGAACATTTTCGGGTATTGAAGTCATATTGATTCATTGATTTCCAGGGGTATGTAATGTTAAGTAGTTCTTTAGTTTCGTAAGCAAAAATTTTAAATTTGTCCGCATTAATTTGTTTTTTGCTATTAATGGCTGCCAATATAATCTTAAAACGCTTCAAAATATTTAAGTCAATGCCTGTGATTGAAGATGTGAGTTCCGGATTTTCAAAGAAACGTCTTGCTGTATTTCCATCGTTTGAGCTTCCATAGCCATGTAGAGGTTTATCAATTATTAATCCGAGTTGTTCTTTGAATTCTTTTCTTCTCCTCTTTTCGTAATTCGTGAAGTTCCAAATTGTTTTTTACTGTAGCATTTTCCTACCCGGGAATATTTCTGTACTTCATATCATATGCAAGATGTAAGCAGAACTCCAAAAATCTTATCCTTGCGTGGAGTGGTGATATTCCAAATTTTAAAGAATTTTTATTAACAAGGACTTCAGAAATCTCAGTGACAAATTTTATGAGTATCGTTCCATAATTTACCATAGCTCCCATATAAGCCCACTTTAGAGAATCAGCCTAAAGTGCACAAATTCATACAAATGTTAGAATTATCGTAATATTCTGTATTCGTATATTTTATTTTACACTTAGTAAAAGTATCGGTCCACAATCGTCCACATGTCTAATATAAGACCTGTCCATGAATTTTGATGGACATACATAATGGTGTGGGATATCATATGGTCGGGCTTGATCGAATATATCTTTCTCACTTGTTTTAATTTTGTTTAATTCGTTTTTAATTATTTAATTTAATTCTGTATACTGAATTTAAATCGAAAGCATTAAGAACGCTGAGTTGTAAAAAATTGGTTTTATAAAACATAGTCTATAATTTTCGATTTTTGTGAAGAGTTTTGGAAATCACTGCATGTATTTTACTAAAAGTCTTTACAAAATTATTAAATTAATTTCTAATAAATTTAATTTTGTAAGAAAATTTAAAAATTTATTAATTTTTAAACGAGTTAATTAATCAATAGATAAGATTTTCTTTTCTCCTTTTTAGATCCGTTAGTGCATAGATTCGCATCCTATATGTGTCTCAAATGTTCAACTTAGATCGATTAACGATAACTATTATTATTAATCCGGGATCCGAGATGTCGAAAATTTTGTTCCGTTTTCGCGGAAAATCACAAAAACGGTGAAATTGCATTTCCTACTCACACCTCAAAAAAGTACATAGTGCACCACTCCACAGTTCTTTGAACGAATAACTGAATTTTGTTAAAATTCACTTAAAATTAAGTTGCAAACGTAGTCATCATGACGATGATTATGATCAACTAATAAACAAATATTGAATAATGATCATGCTGATCATGAGGTTCATTAATGAGGATAATGTGAATGGAATGAAATGATTTTAAAGTGGCTGCCGTATATTTATGTATGTTTGCATATTGCAACAAATTGTCATCATGGTAAATAATCAGTCAGTCACTAATGTATGTTATTATTGAAGTAAGTAATCAAACAAATATAATTTAAACATATACATATTTGCTGTTTAGGCCAAGTTAATAAACAAAATCTTCGTTACACTTGGTAGCGTTTTATATACAAATATATTTTTTTGTTAATTAAACTTACGTTGAATGATGCTGCAATTGGGCATGTCATCACAATTTCACATACATTTACTCATTTACTTACTTTGTCTGCTCGTTTTCAGTAAGACATTAATTGTTATCTTTGTCATTAATCGATTTTAATATTTTTTGTTACAAATTTTCTGATATGTAGTCAAGTACCAAAACATGTCAAGGAATCTTAGTTAGCGGACTTGTGGGTCTCCTACATAGATCAGACATAATCTTGGTAACTATATTTATTAAAAAAAAAAAACTATTTTTACTCCCAAGTGGAAAAAACTGAAAACTGTTGCAATATTGGTACTTTCATAAAATTAGTAACATACATCTCAATCACACTTCATATTGATTCTAATTTCATGCCTCCAGGTTTATACATCCAAGGGATATCGTACCACTGTCTAACCTTCTATGAGCAAAGGGTACCAAAACACTACCGAAGTATAGATATTTTTAGGGAGATATACAGTACAATTTCTTAAATCATTATGTCGACGTTAACAGCATTAAAGTTTTTAAATATTTTTATTAAAAGTGTATCAAAAAAAAAAAAAAAAGATTTAACTCCTAAATAATTATAAAAAATAATTGTTATAAAAAAATCAAAATGTACCATTTGAAGAACAAAAAAGTATCACAAAGTTTTATGAATCCTTAGTTACTTGGAAACATGTATCTTTAATTTAATGTTTCTAGATCAAATATAACAAAAACTTTATAAAGTATCATTTGAAAAACAAAAAAGTACCACAAAGCCCTATCTTGTGGATTATCACTCACTTAGCACATTGCATTTAATTTCATGTTTCTACATTAATTATTAAAAGAATTCAAAAAGTACCATTAGATGACCGAAAAAGTACTACCCACTTACGACCATGTATCTTTAATTTCTTGTTTATACAAAAAATTCATAAAAAGTAGCATTTGAAGAACAAAAAAGTACCAAAAATTCCACTCTTGTAGATTCTCCCTCACTTAGGGTCAGGTACATAATTTCATATTTCTTGGTTAATTATTAAAAAATTTAAATAGTATTATTAGAAGAACGAAAAGGTACTACAAAATCTTAAGTCTTATAGATTCTCATTCACTTAAGACCATGTATCATTAATTTCATGTTGCTAGACAAAATATTATAGAAAATTCATTAGAAGAAATACCATAAAGTCCCTACTTGTGGATTCTCACTCAATTAGGACTATGTGCCACATTAATTTCTTGCTTCAAGGTTAATTATTACAAAAAAATTAAAAAAAATACTTCAAAGTCCTGCTAGTGAATTTTTACCCACTTAGAAACATGTATCTTTAATTTCATATTCCTAGGTTCAATATTATAGAAAATATGAAGAGTATCATTTAAAGAACGAAAAAGTGCCATTGCTCTCATTTATTCAGGGTCACGTAAGTTTATAGTATACGAAATACGGAAAGTACCATTAAAGGAACAAAAATGTACCAGTAAGTCTGGCTTTTTGTGGATTCAGACTCAAAAGTATATAAAAAGGTACTATTTTTTACTAATGGTATCTTTGTTAAAATTAGAGGAAAAACTAACCATTGAGCAACAATTTCTTTCATTTCTAATTCATACAGATAGAGTATTCGAGTTTTCATATTAATCGGTTAATTCGACAAATAATTATTCGGACTTAAAAGTTGATTGGTTAATAGCAAATTATTTTATTAACCGAATCGCGTAGAAATATTTTAAAAAAGTACTAAAAAGGGGCTAAATTTAAAAATACAACATTTTTGTAGTACAATCAAGAAAAATGGTCTGAAATTTAAATTTCTTTTGAAAAGTTAAAACAAAACTTATAAACAACATTTTTACCATTAATCAACCATTTGGATCGTACATCTTGAAATATTAATAGCAAACTGGGTAAATTAAAATGAAGGTTATGGAGATTCTATTATTATGAATCTCGATGTTTGAGTGAAAAAGTGTTGAAAGACTTTTTTACCCAAACAATTTTAATCGTTGAAGACAATTTTTTTTAATAATAAAGTTTTTTATGAATTGTTAAGATCTGTGGATAAATTTGGGTACTAGCCTTTTCACATATATAGGTAGAACTTAGTACAAAAATTATCAAAGGAAAGTAAAGATTCAGAAAAAAAAAATTAACGTTGCCCCATTAAAATAATTTTCCATTTTTTAAAAAAGTAAAGAAGAGCTAAAAAGGACTAAAAGAAAATTGTTAAAAAAAAATTGCAAAATTTGCTGGTTTATATATATATATATATATATATATATATATATATATATATATATATATATATATATATGTGGACCATTTTGTCCCAGAACAATTTATATTGCAGTTTTTAGTAAACATAACTTTTTTATAATATCAGAGGTAGACAAAAAGTTATAGTCCGAAATGCGTTATTAGATTTTTTGAAGCTTCTATATAAGCTATGGGCCTCATTCTCGCATAAATCTAGCACACTTTCAAATTTTTTTAAGACTTCCACTGTAACAGTCCTTTATATAAGAAAATTTATATTTTCTGTTTATGGGCGCTACATCTCTCCCTGGACTAATTCGTCATATTTTCATTTCATCAATGAAATATGATAAGATAATGGTTCTTACGAAATTTGAGGGCTCTCAATGTAATGCTTCCTTAGATATGCCATAATGAATATTTTCTTTATATGGGGGTACTACTCCCCCTGCTCCGATACAAAAACGAATTATCATATTTGAATTTAAAAAAACACAGGATGATGATGTGAAAATTTTAAGCAAATCGGTTAATTTGTTTTAGAGTTTTAAAAAAGTGAGCATAAAATATGGGTGTGTCAGCCGATGAAGATTAAACATAACTTATAAGATTCCAAAATGCAAGCACTATCTGTGCGTAAAATTTCATGTAAATAGCTTCATTAATAACGTGCAAAATTTAAAAAACTTATTTTTTAAAGGCGTAAAATGTGTATATGACGTCCAATAGATATCCAACAAAGTCTACAACTACCTCCGGTACTGAAAATCGCTTCAGCCTTTTAGACGTAATTGATACACAAACAAACAAACATGCACCTAATTTTTATACTCTATACCACCATAGGTGGTTGGGCGCATAGAAAAAGTTATCCAACACCCATCTTAAAGTGTGCCAATCGACTCAGAACCACTTTTTAAATCGATCTAACGTTGTCCGTCCGTCTGGCTGGACGGCTCTCAAAATGTTTGTCCATGTAAAACTTGCGTACAAAGTACGGGTAGCAATTTTAAGGATAATTCAATAAAATTTGGCACTTGGGACTTTTATGATACAAGGACGAAGCCCCCATACAAATGTAACACACCCTCTCCCCCCTCGGAATAGAGTTTAAACTTAAAAATGCCTTAATGCTTCAAAAACACCTTAAAAATAAAAATATTTTAATGAAATTCGATGAAAAGAAGTTCTGTGCAAACCAAATTTTATGAAGATCGGTCAATAAATGACCATAACTCCCATATAAACCCCTTTTCCGAAAATCACTTTAACGCGCATAAATCCCATATGAATGTAGTATCAATTTAATATTCGACACAAATAAGTTTTATGTAAGAAGAAACAACATTAGCAAATTTTATGAGAGTCGGTCTATAATTTACCATATCATTATTCTCTATTTGTATATTTTATTTTACATTTAGTAAAAAGGTGTTGGATATCGGTCTTGACCTTTCTTATACATTCTTATATATATATATATATATAAGGATTTATAAAAATGTAAATTATTTATAATATATTATATATTATATATTATATATTATATATTATATATTATATATTTCAAATTCATATAACAAATCTCAACATGGGTGAAGGGTATATAAGATTCGTCATTGCCGAATATAGCACTCTAACTTGTTTAATTTGTTCCTATTATTAAATGAGTCACAGAGAAAATAATTTTGTTCAAAAGAAGAATTTCCAGGAAATCTTAAATATAAATTTACTTCATTATTGATTACTCAGAAACAGTTAATTAACAATCCTTTAACCCAAACAATTATAATTTTAGACATTTATGTAACCACAGCAACAAAAGTACCAACAAAACTGCTGGGACATTTTATTTGTTTTCTAAATTTATTTTACTATATTTTTAATATTTACAAAATAGCTAATAACAAATGTTATAATTTAAATTGTTATTGCAACAGTTAATTAATTCCAAATTTTAACCAAAACACACGCTACAAGAAACTTGACATATGGTTTTCAGCAACAATTAAACAGCAAACAAAAAAATAACCATTAATTTGTCATTTGGCAAATTTTCAAAACATACTTGTTTGCAAATAATTTTAGGTTTGTGACAAAAGAAAGAAAAAACATTATTAAAACTTTAAAACAAAATTAAATTTCCTTTAAATGTCGTCAAGCAGAACTAAGACCAATATTTTGTCAGACTCACGTTTTTCCCAATTTTTTTCTGTGCTACAAATAATAACCATAAAAAATTAATTGAAACTTCCTGGTTTTAGTGCTAAAAGTAATAACAATAACAAAATGTAACACTTACACACATTTTTTAATGCCAAAAAAAAAAAAAAAAGCAACAAAAATAATAAACTTAAAAGGGAACTGTTGCCACACTACTTTAAGCAACAAACAGTGTGTCAGTTGTAGCAAATAATTAACGACACCCGATGTGAAAGAAAGCTTTACGATCATAATTTGCACTACTAACATGAATCCCTTTTTTAAAAACAAATTAACATAATCATGATAATTTTTTCAAATATTTACTTTAAAGTCTGGCTTCCTTGTGAATTTTTGTTGTATTTGATTTTATGTTTAGTGATATATAATAATAAACCTCATCAGGAAGATAGTTTTTGAATAATTTTGAAATATGTATATAATGAAAAAAAAAAAATACATGTATTTATTTAACTGATTGTAATTTGTTTTTTTTTTTTTTGCAACAACAAAAAAAATTGCTATATTACCAAAAAAACATCACAATTCAGTTGCGATTTTTAAAAAATATATATTTTTTGCTATTCGGTAATACCGGACTTTTTGTAACGTTTTTGCTTTTTTTGTATTTTTGAGACTTTTTTGCAATTTGGCAACTTTTTGCTTCAGCAATATTTAAATTTTTCGATTTTTTTTTCGTTTTAGTGATTTTTTTCGTAAATTGGGAATTTTTTCTTTTGTAACTAGGAGACTTTTTTTAGTTTTTAATTAATAATTAAATTTATTAATTTAATATTCAAAAAAGTATTTCAAGGAAACATCATACCACTTTTAAATAATAATAACATTATCGGTTTCCGTAAATATCATGGCACTGTCGAAAGAGTTAATCGTTTAACTGGAGAGATTAGAGAATCTTTTGAACAGAAAAAACATTGCTAAGCCATTTTTCTAGATGTGGTAAAAGCCTTTGATAAAGTTTGGCAACAAGGTATAATGCACAAAATTAAATGCTTATTGCCTCCTAAGGTCATTATTTACTAGGGTCATAGATTACAAGGGTCTTACCTATTCAACCGATCATTTAAGTTGAAGTACTCGTATAATGGACACGTGTCGGAACAACCCCCTAAGTAAACTCAAAAGTAAACATGTTACATTTGTGCTCAGCATGGGAATTTATCATCCTGCCATGCTTAACAATATAAACATCCCACAGTCTGACCATGTGACATACCCTACCATACATCTAGAATACGGCGGATCAATAAGTCCGTGACTTTTTGAATGAAACACAGTTTTTTTTTGCAAAACAAAAATTTATTTTTCAATATAATCTCCTTTTAACTGAATACACTTAGTCCAACGTTTCTCCAGTTTTTGTATCCCTTCCAAAAAATAGGATTTTTCGAGGTCCTTAAAATAGGCATTTGTTTGGTCAATAATTTCATCGTTATAGTTGAATTTCTTTCCACCAAGCCATTTCATTTGGTTTGGAAATAGCAAGTAGTCACTAGGGGCTAAATCCGGAGAATATGGCGGATGAGGTACCAATTCGTAGCCCAATTCATAGAGTTTTGCCATTGAGACTGCATTTGATGAAAAAGAACTTTTTTCTTGGACATATTGTTCCTTTTCTTTTTAAATCCTCATTAAATCGGTCTAATAAGTTTTCATAATATTCGCCGTTTATTGTTTTTCCCTAATCGATGTGGATTATCCCGCGTGCATCCCAAAAACCTGTTACCATCACCTTATTAGCCGACAAACTTGCCTTGGCCTTCGTCGGAGCAGGTTCACCCGGAGAAACCCATTGTTGCTGCTTGGTCTCCGGAGTACAGTAAAGGATCAATGTTTCATCCACAGTTACAAAACGCCGCAAAAACTCATTCGGATTGCGGTTAAACAACTCCAAACAATCCTTTGAAGTTGTCACACATTTACGTTTATGGTCAATTGAGAGCAAACGCGGCACCCATCTTGCAGACAACTTTCTTAAACCCAGCTGATCATTTGAAATCGAAACCACACTGTCATATGAAATGCCTATGGCATCAACAATCTCACGCACTTTTACTCTTCGGTCGGCCAACACCATATCTTGGATTTTTTCGACATTTTCGGGTGTACTGACCTCAATTGGCCGTACAGAACGTTCAACGTCATTTGTACGAAAGTCAGTGTCTGCATAGTATTTATCGAGCTTTTGCTTGGTTTGACTGACGGTTTTTTTTCGCAAAAAATAATGTTTAATGAACACTCGAAATTCACTTTTTTTCATTTTTAAAAAAATACACGAGGTTGTATGTTTTGAATAGCTGTTAAACGCAAAATAAATAACGACACTTGCTCAAAATTTGACAGTAGTCTATTAACAGGTGTTACTTGATGGGAATAGTGTTGCATTTCAAACTACGCGTTAAGTTCGAAAAGTCACGGAAATATTGATCCGCCCTCGTACATCTAGACAAACGTCTTACTTGCCGTCGACATGTAGAAGCCAAGAGGCTACATATGAGAATCCAAGCTTCTAATATGCACTGGATAATCAACTATCAATCAAAATTAAGCCTTGACTATAAAGTCATCCTGTATAAAAGCATCTTAAAATCAATTTGGACAAAGGTACCAACATAGATCTTATACAGAGTGTCCAATTAAAAATTCTTATAATCATGACAGAAGCACCATGGAATATAAGAAACAAAAGTATCCACAAGGATTTAGAAATACTATTGGTAGAAGACGAATTTATAAAAATTCGTGAAAGATATGTCTTGAAACTACAGCTTCATCCTAAACCACTGGCAAGACAACATAACAGATCGCAAACATCAACACGGCTTCGTAGGAGCGATATAGCCATTTATTAAGTTGAGACTTATGAAAACAGATATTTTTTCAAATTTGTATAATTTGTCAATTTGTTTATAATATGGCAATCTTTCAGGCCATGGAAAATTTGTAAACTATCCATCTATCTATTAAAATAAAAAATGTTTAAAAGGCCTCATACAAACTACCATAAATTCACTGAAGCCAATTTTAGATAAAAAGAAATCCAATTGTTAATAAAAAGGAATTTTTAAAAATAAAAATTAAAAAAAAAAAATAATAAGTATCAATTCAAGAAAAAGGTTATAAAATTGAAAAAAATACAAAAATTAAAAGAAAAAAAAAACAAATTCTTAAAATGGATCAAATTTTCAAAAAAGAGCAGAAATTTTTTCAAAATAATACGCATTTTCGAAAAGTAGTTTGTATGTACCAAAAAAATTAAAAAAAAAGACAAAAAAACCAAGTTAAAATAAAATTTAAAGTTCAAAATAACGTTGCAATTTTCAAAAAAGTAACAATTAAAAAAAACCCATAAATATAAAAATTTTCATAAAAAGAACCAATATAAAATAATGTTAAAAGTTTACAAAAAAAATATAAAAATTTCAATTTAATAATAGCAAATTTCAAAAAAGTACAAATTCTTAAAAAAAGCAATAATATTCAAATTCATTTTAGAAACATTTTAATTTATTAAGAAAATTAAAAATCCCAAAAAATTTAAAAAAGTTAACTTTCAGCAAACTAAAATCATAATTTAAAGAAAAAGGAGAACTTTAAAAAGTACCAATTTTAAATAAAGTTCAAAAAAGTACATATTCCTATAAAAGCACTTACTTAAAGAAAATACATAACGATTTAAAAAAAATCATTTACAAAAAATAATAATAATAATAGAATTAATTAAAAATTTTAAAAATAAGAATTTTCAACAAAAAAAAATTATAATTTTAAAAACAAAAGAAGGAAAAATTTTCAATTAAATAATATTTATTATTTTAAAAATTACAAATTTTCATAGAAGTACATTTTCTTAAAAAAATACCAATTAAAAAATACAATATTTTAAAAACTGTATTTGTTTTCAAAACATAACAATTTTTAGAAAAACGGCACCAATTTTCACAAATAAAAAATGTTCCAATTTTCAAAACAGTAACAGTTTCATGAAAAAGTAAAAATTTTCAGAAAAAAAGGACAAAGACCTTAGTAGCTAGTTCCGAGTTATTGTGATATTAATATGTAAATTTATTTACTATAAATAAATAGAAAAAAAAATAAATATATGCTTCCACAAAAGTGCCAATTTAAAAAGTGTACTATTTAAAAAAAGAGTATTAATTTAAAAAAGGAAACAATTTTCAAATAAAATTTCCTATAAAGTTAAAAAAAACATAACAAATCGAAATATTTCAGTAAAAGTGCAAATTTTAAAAAAGGTATCAAGTAAAAATGTTCATCAAAAGTACTAAATTGAAAATAAATAAATAAATAAACGAATCAATTTTCATAAAAATGTACAGGACCAATTTAAAACGAGAAAGAAAGATGTAATCGGTCAAGACCGACCCTACACCAAATAAATACACTAAAATAAAATATACAAATAGAGAATAATGCTAACATCTACATGAGTTTATGCACCTTAGGGCGATACCTGGAAGTAAGTTTATATGGGAGCTATGGTAAATTATAGACCGATTCTCATAAAATTTCGCAAATAAAACTTATTTGTGTCGAATATTAACTTGATACTAAATTCGTATGGGATTTATGCACGTTAAAGTGATTTTCGGAAGAGATGTTTATATGGACCGATCTTCATAAAATTTGGTACAAAGATTGATACTCGTACAGAACTTCTTTGCACCGAATTTTAGTAAAATATTCTTATTTTTAAGGCATTTTTGAGTGTTTAAACTCTATTCCGAGGGGACATTTGTATGGGGGCTAGGTGAAATAATGGACCGATCACAATCAATTTCAACAGGCATCGTCTTTATATCATAAAGGTATCACGTGCCAAATTTCATTGAATTACCTTTGAAATTGCTACCCATACTTTGTGCACAAATTTTACATGGAAAGCCAGCCAGACGGACGGACGGACATCGTTATATCGATTTGAAAAGTGATTCCGAGTCGATTGGTATACTTTAAGGATAACTTTTTCTATGCGTTACAAACATCAGCACAAACACATAATACCCCAACCACCTATGATAGTGTAGGGTATAAAAAAGTACTTAATTTTAAAGATGCATTCTTTTCCAAAAAGTACAATTACTTTTTAAAAAGTAACAAAGTATATTTTCTAATCTAATTTTCAAAATAAAACAATTTTTGTTTTCTTAAAGTACCATTATTGACAAAAAGCATGAAAAAGTGTTGAGAAGTATACATTTAAAAAAAAAGTACCAATTAAATAAATCGTTCTTTCTTTTCCAATTATCATAATATTACCAAAACAAAAGCTCCAATAAAAAAACTATAAATTAAAAAAAAAAATACTAATTAAAAAAAGCACAAATTTTCAAAAAAGGGAATATTTAATATACAAAAAAAAAAAATACAAAATTTTTAACACAAGTATAATTTCGTATAGTTTTTATCGAAAAACTAATAAAATCACTCATATATTAAATTGTATAAATTTTCGCTTAATGTTTGTCTGTGTGTCCGTCTACTTTTGATAATAACTGTCACGTCTCTATACTTTAAAAGGGTTTTGGTTGAAATCATTCATGCTTTACGAAAAGGATGTCAAGCTTAAACACAATTTATCTCATTATAAGGCCAAAGATTATGAAAATTATTTCCTCAAAACTCAAGACCTGTTTAGCAACAAGGAACAAAACAAAACCTGATGCTAAAAAAGAAACTAACACATGACATGAAAGCCACAGGCTAATGCAATCAATTTTGTTAATAAAAACTAAAAACACAACTAGCATAACCAAGTGGCAAGAGCAAATTTTTAATAATTTTTGTTATTAAAGCTAAAGAAAAAAATATTTTGCTTAAACAAACATGTCTAATATACAATTGAATAAGAAAAACTTTAAATAAAAATAGATGCACAAAATCATGTGGCTGGCATAAATGGAGGCTTTTGAAGATGCCACTCTTAGACTATTGTCATCATCTACTTTATCAGTGGGACTTTGTAACTTGGAAAAACTATTGTTTTTTTTTTAACATATTACTATATTAAGTAGTTGTTGTCATATACAGGAAAATTTTATATTAAAATAAAAAATATTTTTTGTTAAAAAAAAAAAATAAAAAGCCATCATTAATATTGATCAGGAGTTACAAGATGAAAAATATTCACACATAATTTTAATGCCATAACAACCATGGATGGGCAGACGGACGGAAGGACAGACATTTGTTTTGGCAGTTAATAAGGAAATCGAAAATTATGCAATTGAATATTTTAGCATTTGAATGTTAAAAACAAGATGAAAATTAACAAACCCATGAAATAAATGCAAAAAGAAAAAAAATAAAACTCAATGTATTGGATAATTTAAAAAACACCTTTAAGCCAAAAAGGTTATCATGTTTTATGTTGTGGCTTTTAGGAGTAGGATTACATTATTAAATATTATAAAATACTTGAAAAGTAAAAATATATATATATTTATAGATAAAAAATATATTTATAGATAATGCAATAAAGTTTAGTAGGGTAATGGTTATGAAAAAATATGGTCATATAAAATAGCCCAAAAAATCTCAACCAATAATTTTGCTTCTATCATTAAAATTTTTATAATTTTTATTATAATATTTATTTTTGGGTCTTTAAGCATCCTTAAAAAATTCCAAAATAAATTTGCTATATTTAAACTCATAGTGATTTTCCTAATTACCTTCATTTCTTTAACCATCTAATTTATGTTAACCACCACTGTTTTTAATTAAGTTATGACTAAACGTTTAAAAAACCAAAATTTTTTTAAATTTATTTAAGTTTTTTAATGTTTTTTTTTCACTTCTTTTAATTTTTGAAATATTGCTATTAATAATGATGATTATCTAAAATATTAAATTTACAAGGTTAAAGATTTTTATTATTCGTTACTTACATTACACTTACACACTTGTTATTAAGGTTAAAATAAAAATGTTTGTTAAAGAAATAATACTTTAGAGTCAACAGCAAAATAAAAAATATTAAATATTTAAAAATTTAATAAAGAAATTTTTGAAATAAAGTTTTGAGATAAGATAAAAAAAAGAATGTATAGACAACTGCTAGGTTACACCTTCGACTAAGAGTAATTACTTAGCTTGTACGAGGCTCAGGAGAAAAGTTTATAGGAAATAAAAGGAGTTAAATTTTACCTAACTGAAATGAGTTTGCCTTAGATTCATCCTTATACACATGGTCAGAGCTGAGCTGTTTCCGAGTTGATTTGGAGGAGCACAAATCCCTAGCGAGTCACTGAAGTAGTGGGTGAACCTCCAAAGTTGGTCACCTCGGGTATGTATTTTTTTTTTAATCGCCAAAAATTCACTTATGATTTTATTGTACAGAAATTTCAAACATAGATAGTCCTTGTAAATTTCTACAAAACATACGCTTATATATGTATGTATTCTCTTTTAGTTTAATAGACATAATAGACAAATTTTTCTTTCATTTTCGACCTCGTTTTTTTTTAAGTTCTTTTAAGCTTTATGGGTTTTCTAATTAGGGTCCCAAAATTTTTTTAAAGTATACAATAGATTCTTTATAAAATTCTGAATAACATTGCTGCTGTGGATTCTGAAGTGGAAATTTAAAAAATGAAAAAGTCAACTTTTTAATTATATCTATCCCCGGCTTATGATTTTGGATAATTTGGTATAAAAAAATGTGGAAATTTTTTAATTTCCTGATTTAAAACAAGTTTTTGTATACTACTTCAAAATTTCAGTAAGATATCTTTAATCATTTAAATTTTATTTCAGTCCAAATATTAACGTTATTTCTAAAAAACGATTTTAAGTTTCTTGAGTCATGGTCAGATGAAATTTGACCGCATTTAATTTAACGAAAAAGCAACAGCGAACGATAAGTTTTCCAAAATATGTAAATTGACAAAAAAACGCTTTATTAAAAAAAATCGCTAAATTGCAAAAAAAAGTAATAATAATAAAACAAAACAAACGCCGATTTCCACACAAAAAAAAACAAGAAATAAAAAAATTGCCAAATCTAAGAAATAAGTAACTAACAAAATCACACCATTACATAAAAAAAAACTCGAAAATGAAAAAAATATTATTAATTACAAAACAGAACAAGTGAGAATGTTTAATTCGGCTTGGCTGAATCTATAAACGCACCATCTGCAACTTTTTAAAATTTTAAGTTATATAGGAGGTGGGCGGTAAAGTGATCGGCCCATGCTCATTTTTTCTTTCCGAGTTTACATTGATCCTTGGACTATTTCAAATTTAAAAATTTCATCGTGTTCTACCTTACATGGGAGGTGGGCGGACTACGCCCATTTTTGTTTTCCGAGTTTACATTGGTCCTTGAACTATTCTTGGAAAATTTTCTTGATGTAATGCTTTTTATACCCTTAACCACAGGTGTAAAGCGTATCACAAGTTTGTCATTCCATATATATATATATATATATATATATATATATATATATATATAAGAAACCGACCTTAAACTTCAAATATTTTTTTTTTTTTTTAATTCTGACATTTTATAATTAACTTTTGATGCAATTATATTAACAACATTTTGTGGAGTAAAACAACAAAAATTCAAGTCCTACGAGGCTTGCCGGTACGTGTGGTACCGGCAAGCCTCAAATTTAAAAAATAACGTAAACTACAAACACTTGTAGAAATAGTTCAACTTGTGCTCATCGGTCTGTCGTTGACCAGTGTTGAAATATATTGTGAACAAGTGTTGAAACCAAAATTTTCAAAATTTAAAATTTTTGCATTGTTTCGATTAGAAAATTTGAGTCGTTTTGAGTATTCCAACATAAGAATGAAGGTTTATTGTTCTTGTATTATGAATAGTCTGAGATGCATCTCGTTAATGTGCCCTCAATAGCAGCGCTATAGGAGATGCCCAAACTTGGTGAGAAAAAAACGAGAATGACTCTAAGAGGTGCCTTTCAATGAAGCTAAAATATCGCGTGATCAAAAAAGGTTTCCATATTACATTTTACATTTTTTGTGACGCAATAAAATATCAATTTGCAAAAATGTTATAAGTCTTTAAAATCGATCTAAAATTCTATTCGATTTTAAGTTAAGCGAAAATGGGTTTCAACAAAAAATTGAATAAAAAGTATTCATGACCTGAGATCGCGGTGTCTTTAATATTTCATAAATCATCGAGGCACACCCAAGGCACTAATTGAAATCGGTGAAAATGTATACCAATCTGTAGGTGCTACTATAGCTTATATCGGAATCAAGTGGAACTTAAAAATAATTACGCGTTTGAATTTAATGCAACTTTTAACATTTTTGGGTGTACATTTTTGTCATTGAAAAATTTACTTTATAGTAATATAATTAATATTTGAAACTTTTTATTTATTAACATAATTTGAAGAGTTTTTTTGAGGTGACATATAAAAAATACATCAATTAAAAAATTTAAAAAAAAAAACCTATGCGCACTTTGTTTTTTAGTCGATATTCTAAAGCGAGGTTTAAACAAATATGTGATCGCGATTATTTCCGCTAATACAGAACTTCTTGAGCCTTCTTTAATTTGTATTTCGTATAATTTTGTATAGGTTGCATATGTGCATTTATTTTTGATATCTGGCTTAAATGTAATTTTTATAAATTTTTTTAAATTTCTGAATTTTAACTACCATAACGTAAACAGTCATTTCATATCCATTAATATACATTTAAACAATAAATTTTATAAAATCCAAACACGAGAATTTTTTTAATGAAATGTTTGAAAATCATTATGATCGCGATTATTTTCGTATCACTTTTAACTTGTATTTTAGTCATATTGATGCAGATTATATCTGGTGGTAATTTTTTAAATAATGTTGAAAATAGAATTTCGAAAATTTTTTTAAACTTTTTGTCTTAAACCTCCATAACACTGACGCCGTTCGCTAAAAGTCATTCATACAAACAGATTTGTGTTGCGTTAAAGCCAGCGAATATTGGTACTAAATAGCGTTGATTTTTTTGAAACCCAAAATTAAACGATTTTGAAGGAATGCCCATATATATAGCATGTTACTTGCTTTTTACTAAAATATTTTAACAATTTTTTTCCATTAGCCTTTTCTAACAGACCTCCTCGTCTTTGGTACGAGTACACTTATGCTTGAATGACTTTTATGGATGAATTTGCGTTTGTTGTGAGCCACATACCGTTTTAAATACAAAAAAATAATCTTAAAGTAAATGTTACTTACTGTCAAATATGATGTAGTATTTAAAACCTAGTTACGCATAAATAATGTTCAAACAGAATATGGGCGTAAAAGCAAAAAAAAAAAAAAATGTCTTGATCAATGTCAAATTATTAAAAATAAATAATTTATAAAAATATGAATAAAATCAATCAAGAACTTACAATTAATGAAAGTAAATAATAATCTTGTTGAAATTGTATTAAAGTGATCGCAACAACACTATTACGGTTTAACTTTAATAAACAACAACAATATTAATCAATAATAAAAATGACAGCGGGTATTTGTTGTTATTATTACGCCTTGGGTTTATGTTGTTGTTTTTTAAGTGTTTGTTTTAATCACTAATAGTTTTAATCGCCTAAATCCACACTTTGTTTACATTTACATTAGGTTTATTACATTGCACAGTGGTCCCAAAACGCTTTTTTTAATAATTCTACAACTATCTATATCTAAAAAAAATTTCACAAGGTCAGAGATGAGGTATTTTTCAGTTGATTTGGAGGAGCACAGCTTCCTAGCGGGTCACGGGGGTAGATGGTAGATCTCCAAAGTATGCAATTTTTTAAAAAATTTTTCAAAAATTCATTTATGACCTGAATGTAGAAACAAATATATATATAGGTAGTCCTTGTAAATCTCTACAAAAAACATGATTACACGTGTATGTTATCCCTTTCTTTTTATGAGAGATTTAGGCAAAAGCAAATTTTACCCTCATTTTTGGCCTACTTTTTTTTAAGTATTTTAAACTTGGGAGCAATTATTTAGGGCCTAAAATTTTTTGAAAATTTCCACTAGATTTCTTAAAAAATTCTAAATAATATTGCTGCAAGAATCATATAAATATATCTATCCGACAGAAAGTTATATTAATCTGAAATTGAAAAAATCACTAACGTATATACGTGTAAAGTAAAATCGGAGACGTTTTGGGCAACGGTTTCCCCCTCAAGTCCTACTCAAACAAAATAACAATATGCCAAAATCTGCTAAATGCAAAGTTTTACTCACGCTTCACATTTTTTTTACTTTGCTAAAATTTAATTTCAAATTTATCATAATAAAATGAGAGAATTATACTGTTTATAATGCATGTATGTATATAATAGTAAAAGTAAGTAAAATATATATGTATCTTTTATTAATACGAAATAAATATATTTTACAAAAGGAAAAAAATTTAAGAAAATATAAAAATATATTTTAATATTCTTATAAAAATTACGATATATTGCAAGCAATATTTTGAACTAACGTTTTTTATTTATATAATTGTTTTATGATTGAAAACTTAAGTAATATTTTTCCCATTCCTTAATTTTTCTTTAAGTATGAAAATTGTTTGACGACTTAAAAAATATTTACTGAAAATAAATAAAAATACAAAATTATTTTAAATTAAAAAAAAAAAAATATATTTTCTTTGTGGTTATATACACTGGTGCACATTCCTATGAATGCATTTAAAATTTTTTTGTTTTTCTTGTTTAAAATTTTGTTTTTCTTGGAGGTATATTCGTTTCTCTTAACCAAAAACAAACAATGTTGTGTTGTTATAACGGTACTTTTCTTATGTAAGAAATATTTGTTTCCTACTTTTGTTGTTTTCTGATGAAAACATCTCTGTTTACTAGAAATATTTTTGTTTTGATTGGGAAATTTCATCAGCTTAAAGGATGCCCAAATAAAATTTTCTTATAAACCAGAAAAAAATTAAAATTTTTTCATGATCAAGGCTGTTCTAACAGAGAAATTGGATGAAAAATTAACCATTCGGAAGGAGTTATTCGAGGCTTTCTTAAGAAATTACACAAATACAGAGTGCGGAAACCAACTTAAGGTAATCAATAATTAACAAAAAGGCAATTATATAATTAAATTAAATGCTACACAAATGAAAAATAAACTTGACCTCCCTGTCACTTCCAAACATGTTGCACACATTTTGCGAACAGATGGTAACATAAAATGGAAGAAGCCAAAATGTAGGCCAATGTTAAAACAGCAAGGAAAATCTTTAAAATTTGCGCGCAAACACATTAAATAGACAGATGTGTGGAATAAAGTAATCTTTTCTGATGAAAAGTAATTCAATTTGGACGGTCCCGATTCATATTCTTGCTATTGGCATGATTTGAGGTCAAACGAAATTCGCACGTCGAAACGCAATTTCGGTGGAGACAGTGTTATGGTTTGGGCAGCATTTTCTGCTGCATGAAAATTAAAAATATGTTTATTTCTAACAAAAAAAAAATATAATGAACTGTTCTAAGATGCTCTTCTCTCATTTATGGATGAAGATTGCATATTCCAACAGAAATCTAAATCATGGTTTAATGAAAATAGTATTCCACTATTGGACTGGCCGGCTTGCAGTCCAGATTTAAATACAATGGAGAATCTGTGGTGGTACATGGCCCCTAAAGTTTACGCAAAAAATTCACAGAATGAAACCATAATGACAATAATGGAGTTAAAACTAAAAATTAAGCAATTTTGGGAAGAAATTGTCGCCGATTTTCTTCAGAAATTAGTCGAATCAATGCCGGACCGAATTTTTGAAGTTATCCAAAACAAAGGCTCATCAACACAATCTTAACAATGCTAAATTGGTTCATTAGTTTAAGTGCATATATAGGAAAATGCCATAAAAAAATGACATTAAACTACCAAAATTACAATGAAAAATATTTAGTGTACATTTTAAGTACATTTTTTGTTATTAATTTTTTAAGCCAAGTCAATAAATTTTTGGTAAGTTGATTAAAAAAAACATTATGTGCGTTTATAGGAATATGCACTAGTGCATTTTGCACCAATATCTTTTTAATTTTGCAGACCATAAGGTTAAGATATCTTTACATCTTTTAAGTTATTTCAAAAAGAAATATATATATATATATATATATATATATATATATATATATATATATATTGTTGGTTCATTTCTTTGTTAACTTAAGTTTTAAACTGTAAAACCTTTTACTTAAATGCTTCCTAACTAAGTTTGTACTTAAGTATACACTAAGGGAACAGTATAAAACCGGGTCGTAATTTTTTATTTTACAAGATTTACTATAAATATTGTTTTGGCAAGACCTTAGATAACTAAAATTATAAGAAAATATTTGGTATTGTTCTCATATGACATATTTCATTTCAAACATTTTACAAGTTAAATTCGATTTTTGTAAAATATTTGCGATATTTTACATTTTGTTTAATAAAATTTATAATTAAAATTTATATTAAATAGATCCACAAATATTGAATAAACATAATGCACAAAAAAATATTAGATTAGCCTTTAAGAAATATATTTGACAACGATAGGGAAAATTTTCTTCTTCACCATCAATCACTAGCAGGTGTAAAATTTAAAACTATTTAACACCTAATTTTTTTATTTTAAATTATATCATTTTTGGTTTTATTTTGTACCTAGATATTAAAACACAAAATTTTCAACAATTCAAATTTATTTTTTAATGAGAAATTAATATATTGAAAAAATATTTGATTATTATAAAAATTTACTTATGATATTATTACATATATACTAGGGTATCCAATCGATTAACCATCATTCGGTTATCCGATAAATTTTGTTCGATTAACTGCTCGAATAATTTAAAATTGTCTATTTTCAAATAACGCATAAACCAAATGGTTTTTGTCGAATAAACGATTAACCGAGTTCTGGAGTTATAAATTTAGAACATTTTTTTTTTTTATTTTTAAGATAAATTTATGTTAACTACATATTTTTTAACATGTTTGTTATATCCCAGCAAAAATAAATAAAAGTCATTTTTAGGGAAGTACTTTTTCATTACTTCTAAATTCTGAATATGTGTACGTCTTCTTCTTGTGACATTTGTCTTGTTAAAAAATTGTCCAAAAATTTTACTAAAAAGAGATTCAAATGAATTGTTTTGATTATTTTTGAAAATACTTGTTACTAAAAAAAAAACTGTTTTAAACAAATGAAAAATAATGACGCATATTTTTTTTATTCAAAAATATGTTTCTTTATATAAAAATTAAAACTTATATCCTTGCGCCGATAAAAAACAATTTTGATGTTCATTCAAATTTTTTATGAAATCGTGAACAAAACTTCCTTCTCAGTGAATAGGTATCAAAAAAGAGAACATCTTCCAATGACAGACCTATGACAAGTAATAAAGATATAGTCGGTCAAGCCCGACCATGTGATACCATATACCATTGTGTATGTCCATCTAAATTCGTCGAGGGGTCTTATATTAGACATGTGGACAATTGTGGACCGATACTTTTACTAAGTGTAAAATATTACGTAAATACTAACATTTATATGAATTTATGCACTTTAGGATGATTCCCGAAAGTGGGCTAATATGGGAGCTATGCTAAATTATAGGATGATCCTAATAAAATTTGTCACTGTGATTTCTACTTATATAAAACTTATTTGTATCGAATATAAGCACGATACTAATATGTGTATGTGATTTATGCACGTTAAAGTGATTTTCTGAAGAGGGTTTTATATGGGAGCTATGGTCAATTATGTTCTGATCTTCATGAAATTTGGCACCGAGATTGATACTTATACAGAATTTTCTTACATCAAATTTTATCAAAATATTGCTACGAGTATATTTAACGCATTTATGAACGTTAAACTCCTATTACGGGATTACATTTGTCAGGGGGCCAGGTGAAACAATGGACCGATCATAACCAATTTCAATAGGATTCGTCCTATTGTGCCGTTCAAACGAACGGACATCGTGATTATGAGTCGACTGATATACTGATGCGTTACAAGCATCAGCATAAACGCATAATACCCCAATCACCTATCGTGGTGTAGGGTATAAAAAAGACATGGTTATAACTTCATAAATACTTAAACTTGTGACAATAGAAATTTTGAAAAAATACCAATATTAGTTTTGACTTTTTTGATGAAAATCATTCGCAGTCAGAAAGTAAAGAGTTACATTACAAATGTATTATTTAATAATTTGGATTAATTGATTTATTAAATAATTTGGAGAATATTTTGTAGCATTAGGCGAAAGAACTAACAAGATGGACCCTTTTTGAAAGAATTTGATCCATAGTATGTTTCTATAAAACTATTTCAATAGAAACTATTCAATACTATAAATATTTTACATTTATTACTAAGATAATTCGGTTAAACGAATAATTTGCTGTTAATCGATTATTAACCGATGAACGTTTAACCTCGAATAATTATTTGTCGTATAATGCGATTAATATGAAACCCCGAATAATTGTATATCCTAATATATACATATTAATAATATAAATATAATACAAATTAAAGTAAATGAAATTACTTTATTGATTGAGTACTTGACTGCAACTGAATTTATTTTATTATTTCTTTAACAAATTTGTATGTTTATTAAAGTGAATTTCGATTGCAGACATTTGTCAGCAATATTATAATTCGTGGAAAAAGTAAGTAAATGAATTTTTTAATTTTTTATTGATAATTTTAGTTTTCTTAACTTACATTTAAAATACGTTGAAACAGTTTAAAATATTTGCTACTTCCTCATTTTCCCACTTGTTACTTGCCTCTCATATTTTTCTGATGATATTACTTTCGAGCAAAATTATTTAGAATATGAAAGGAATAGCAACATAAACCTTCTAATTTTACCAATTTTCTAATGTATAAAATACTTCTTAAAATTTTCGTTCTCAACTTGTTTCGCCATTTGCTTTTCACAAGACTTATAAAGCTAAATAAATGCTCCACTTCAACATTAGAGAAGGGTAGAACTAATAAAGATATTACGAATTTGGACAACTGTTAGAATGGGTCTTCAAACGCCGAATTTTTGAAATTATAAACTTGTATCCAAAATGATGTTGTGTTCATGTTGCTTTCCCAATTACGTTAGCTTTCCCATTGTATTTGTACATATTATTAATTCAATATCTTTATCAAAAGTGAAATAATAGCAGGTTTTGTCTCTTTTAAAGTGTCTTCAATAGAAAACATACTTATTTTCTTTAAAATATTTATATATTTTGGTAATCGATTGAATAATTCTGTAACTAATTCTTTTGTATACATTTAGAATGTATTAAAAGTTCTTCGTTTTCATAATTTAGTTTCAGATTATTATTATTATTATTATTATTATTATTATTATTATTATTATTATTATTATTATTATTATTATTATTTTTCTTTAATACAATTTTCAAACGAATATTCAAAGCTGAGGAAATATGAAATATGACATTTTGTGTAATAATTTCAATAACTTTTTCTCTAACATATATTTTAAATATATTTTAAATTTTAAATGGTCGCTTTTTATTGTTTGTAAAGTTTTGTTTAAAATTTGTAAATCTTCCAAAATATTTTTTAGGAAATACGATAACAAAAATAATTTTTCATTCTAATAAAACTTGTACAAAATGTTTGAAGTGCAACATTTTTCATGTGTATATACAACAACGAAACGCGTCTTAATTTCTAAACATTTCTCACATATTCTTTTTATTGTGGTCTCTATGGACATCCAAAGAGTTGCTTTGCAAATATTTTTAGACATATACCCAGAAGAAAACGATCAAATGCTCCCCCTATATATTGGCTAAACACACAAAAAATATTTTCTGGGCCACATCTTTTACAATGGCAGCGTGATTATTTTATTGAAAAAAGTCAATTTTTGAAACAAGTTTTCCCCGGACTTTGATTTTGGGCATTTTGGTTCGAAAAAGTGGGAGTTTTTTTAATTCCTTGATTTTCAATCAATTTTGTCTATATTGTGCCAAATTTTCATTGGAATACCTCTTTTGTTGTAATTTTATTTAGCTCCAGACATTAACATTATTTCTCAAAAATATGCTTAAAATCCAAATTTTTGGTTTTTCGGGTCATAGTCTAAAGAAATTTTAATCTCACGAGTTCAGAGATACCAAATACTTACTTAATACTTTGTTGATCTTGACTTTGATGTTTGAGAATTTTACTAAAAATTTAAAAAGGTTTTTCAAAATTGACAAAGTTTGGATAGGGCTTGAGAGGAAACCGTTGCCCAAAGCGCCTCCGATTTTGCTTTTCACGCATTTACGTTAAGATTGCTTTTGAAACCATTACAAAAATTCTGTAGTTCGGAACAAAACAAATATTTTAGAAGTGGAAGAATATTACCACCTTTTTGGAAGATAATCCCGAAAATGTGATATTTTTTTAAAGTTTCAATTTCCGACTAATACAACTAGGCCAAAAATGAGGGTAAAATTTGCTTTAACCTATTTTTTTTTTAGAGATTTATAAGGACTATCTATATGTAAATTTCTTTTACATTTAAGTCATAAATGAATTTTTAGCGAATTTTTTAAAAAATTGCCTATCCTAGGTTAGCAATTTTGGCGGTCTACCCTTTACCCCCGTGATCTGCTAGAAAGCTGTGTTTCTCCAAATCAACTGGAAAACTCCTCAGCTCTGACCTTGTCAAATTTTATTTAGATATCAACGGTTCACAAGTTACAGAATTATTTTCAAAAAAAAATCGTTTTGGGACCACAGTGCATTGTATTTGTGTATTTGTAGGAGGGGAGTTTTATAATGAAATTTAAATATTTCAGAATTGTAATTATATCTTGAAGATTGCCGATTAATTTTAGCGTTATATCGTAGTATGGATTTGTTTTAAATAAAATTTTATTGAAGTTTATCTTTTTCATCATATCTCATAAATCTTGATAAAAATAAATTACGAAATTCTCCTCATATACTTAATTAAGCTATTAAATTGTTTTATAACATAAAATATATATATTTTTTTTTTTATTATTAAGCTATTTTTTAATCAATTCATGGTTTATTGACTTTAAATCATAAATGTCGCCGACAAAATACATACATCAAATCAAATCGTCAATCATAAAAAGCAAAAGACAGCAAAAACTATATAAATACTGTTTAACACAATAATTTGTATGTATGTAAAATTTGGCACGCGTAAATTAATCGTTTGGAATTTGTAAAATATTGAATAAATAAACTATTTATTTTGATTTTATTTTCTTATATTTTTCATGTAAATATTAACATTAATAATTTTTAATAAATGGAATTTAAAAATGTAAATAATAAATAAAAAATTAACACTTGAATAAAGTGTATATACACGTTGTTGCTTGAATGAAACTTTTGATTGAACACAATTTCAATTATTCATTTAAATTATTCGCTGAAAAATAAAGTATAAATATGATATTAATGTCTTTGGAATTAATGCTGAATTATTAATTGATATTTTTTTCTTTGATTTGGTTAATAATTAAATTAGCTAAGTTGTGCTATTTAAAAAAAATAATTTAAAATTAAAACTCATAATCAGGAAATTATGAATTCAAATTATTATTTACATACTTTTGTATGTATTTTGCGTGACAAGTTTCAAAAAATATTTTGTTTTGACAGACGAGAATTTTCGTTGGCGACATTAATTTGTTATTATCTTTTGTTTGATTTTTGTACTGTGTAATGATGAGTTGATTGAATCTGATATGATTGTGGCATACTCAGAGAGGTTAGAACACCAACGAGACCTAGAAAATATAGAAATAGCATCTATAATTTGATGTTAGATTCAAAAAGTTTTAGGTAGTTGTTAAACCATTATCAACGATATATCACATTCGTTGTTCGAACTTAAAATGGCAACGCTATACACAAAAAGCAGAAAGGGCGATATTTTGGGGCGTGGCAAAAAAATATTTTTTGCATTTTCGAAAACCTCATGAATTATTCTTTCATTCTAGGGGGAGACTGACACAACTTTTCTTTCGATCCACTAAATGTACACTAGCATTAAGCTAGTCATTGTGCATTTTATGGCGTATAAATCGGTTCCATATTTTATGGACCTTTAAACTGAAACACCTCGGACATTTTTTGTCAAAAATAAACAAAGTATAAAGTTGAATAACTTTTATATGCATTATCCGATTATAACAAAATTGTTGTCAATTGAAAGGACTGATATTCTTCTTTATCATAAATTCAGAAAAGTTACATATCTTCTTGGCGCAAGAACCTCCTAGGATATCCTAAAAAATGGTCTTTTAATTTCCATTATTTTTTTTTTAAATGTTTACAATAATTTCAAAATGGGACCTCAATGGAATTACCAGGAAAGAATAAAAACAAGCAGTGTTTATCAAGATCGACCAAAATAATTATCGGGAGAAGGCCTTATATGGGTCTTACGGTTAATTGTTAAACAATCCTTATAAAATTTATTACAATAATATATGTACATATTAAAATTATTTATGTAAAATTTTATTTCAATATTGGTATTTATGTGAGATTTATGCACATTTAAGTGTTTTTCGGGAATATGAATTATATGGAATACATGGTTAATTGTGGGCCGATCATTATGAAATTTAGCGGATCGATGTTCTTATTCGGAGTGCTAAAGTCAATCCAAATCCTATAGACAACACTCTTTTTTCCAGATATTTTCTCACTTCTGAAGGAAAACATAGCCTTGCCAGGCGCTCCCTGTCGGTATAAGTGATAAAGAAAATAGAGTTTTTGCATCACATGTCCACCATTGTGTAAACTTGACTTTAAGGTGTTCGTTTGAATTAAATGTAACATACATTTTTCGTAATAACTCGATAACAATAACCTTAAAATTCTTGATCAAATACTTTCTCAATGCTTTTGAAATATGTTGGTTTGCCATTGGTTTATATAAGTAATTTTTGACCAAGTATTTGAATTTTAGAGTGATCATAATGCTTAATAATGACATAAGTCTTTGTTAGTATATTGATGTAGTGTAACGTTTAATAAGGTTGTGTGTATTTTTATACCCTACACCACCTCAGGTGATTGGAGTATTATGCATTTGTGATGATGTTTTAACCCCTCATCACCCTTTTACCTTTCGACTCAGAATATTTGTTGATTTAATGAAACACAAATCTGTTCGTGAATGACTTTTAGCGAAAGGCATACATAAATCTTATTTGTCTTCATAAATCTTCTTTGTCCTCATTTATCCGGCCATACCATTTTTGAATCTGGTTTCTGAATAAAGCATTATATTTTTGAAGTTTATAGCAAATTTAAATTATTTACACAGGGACATAACGGAGTTATTGATTTTTGGCCGAAATTTACCACAGTGCAACGTTCTTTTTTTTTATATAATTTTTTATGTCCTTAACCGTTGGAGATATCTAAATAAAATTACACATGATAAGACCAAAGATACTTTTGAGTTGATTTGGATAAGCACAGGTCCCTAGGGTAGAGGGTAAACCTCCAAAGTTGGTCACCTAAGGTATGTAAAATGCATATATAACTTGAATAAAAAAAAAAAAAATACATGTAATTAGCCCTTGCAAATCTCTACAAAAAATATGATTATGTTATTTTTTTAGTTTAAGAGAAACTTAGGTTGAAGCAAATTTTATCGTCATTTTTGACCTCGTTTTTTTCATTTTAATTTTCGCTTAATTCAGGTCCAAACATTTTTTTGAAAATATCCACTAGATTTCTTGCAAAATTCCAAATAATCTTGCTGCATGCATCATATAAATGTATCGATGCAATAAGAAGTTATATAAGTCTGAAGTTGAAACATTAAACAAATTTCATATTTTTGTGATTATTTTCTAAAAAGGTGTTAATATTATTTTACTTCAAAAATATTTTTTTTTTTTTTTGTTCCGGACTATAGACTTTTTTAATGGTTTCAAGAAAAATCTTAACGTAAATGCGAGTAAAGTAAAATCGGAGGCTACGGTTTTCCCCCAAACCCCATCTAAGCTTTGTCAATTTTGAAAAAGTTTTTTTAAATTTTTTTGTAAAATTCTCAAAAGTTAAAGCCGAGATCATAAAAAGTATTTTCTCGATATTGATATTTATGTGAGATTTGTGGAAGTTTAATTTATTATCGGGAATGAGGGTTTTATGGGAAACATGTTAAATTATGTGAAATTATGTATGATGATTTATACTTATGCTTATATATACATATATACAATTTATTATTGGTGGATTTATGCGCATTAAAGTAGATTTAGCATTTGAAACAACATTTATTTTTTCGTGATCAGCAATGTGCTATATATACGACTTGTTTTATAAGTTCTGATCCCATTGAGATCCCATTTTAAAATTTTTACACTAGAATGAAAAATCTATTCTAAACATCGTGTAAAAAATAATTAAGATACCTTTTTCAGGATATCCAAGGATAAAGGTATTTTTTCCTTTTCAATGATACCAAATTTGTTAAAATCTGATAATGCACACAAACGTTCTTCAAGCTTAAATTTTGATAATTTTTGACAAAAAGCTCGAGGTGCCCGACTTTAGAGGTTCATATAATGTGAACAGTTAGCAATATGGTACAGATTAATACGCCATATGAATTGCATAGGGGAGTAGATTATATGTGCTGAAATTCATCAAAATCGGAGATGGTAAAAATCCGAACTAGGTCGACATTATTGGAATTACCCAATATAATGTGTCGATTTTTTTAATTACCTCAATTCGCCTAGCCGTTAAAAATGATCAAAGTCTGGACTTAAAATTGAGTAGAATCATTCCATTTAAAACTAATAAGTCAAATTAAAAATTTAGACCTTGCCACCACGAATTTAAAAATACCATTTTTTGAGATACGGAACTGGGAAATTATTGAGTAGAATTGAGTAGAATCATTCCATTTAAAACTAATAAGTCAAATTAAAAATTTAGACCTTGCCACCACGAATTTAAAAATACCATTTTTTGAGATACGGAACCGGGAAATTAAAATCGCGAAATATCGACCATTCAAATTCAACATAAAAACATGATTCAGATATCATGGTAATTTTATTACCTTTAACCTTTTAACGTTCATTGAGGTCTATAGAACGTTTTAACGCATATATCTTGGAAGATATTTGTATTTGTATAAAGACAATTTATCTTGTTATTTTAAATCTCGAATTATCGCGGAAATCATACTAAAACTCGATATTTGCGACAGCAGTATTGATGAATAATAATTTTGCCAAATTTCTTTAAATTTTAATGATTTGTGGAAGCAATTGGAGATTTTTGTAATAATTCTTAATAGTTTATAGAAAACATTTTCATCATTAACATATGTTTTTAAAATTTTAAAAAATACCATTTTTTGAGATATTTACCCGCGAACTATAAATCGCGAAATATCGACCATTTTATTGAGAAAAAAAACCGTATTGTACGTCATATTAAAGAAAATTTTGATATCTTTAATATGACATCCCAATGAATCTTGTACCATTAATACTTTGAAAAATATTTGTAATTATGTGTATACAACTTGGTACATTTTTTTTTTGCTATTTCTCTTCAAATCGCTATATTTCGCGAATCACTTGATAAAATTATCTGAAATTTTTTGGCCGTCTTAGTTTTGATAAATATAATGATTTTACCAAATATCATCAAATTCGAGAGCGGTAAGGAAACCAGCTGGTTGGTTTTAAATGTAATCAGCACGAAAAATAGTTTTTTTTTACAAAAAAGTGGTCTGATTCTTTCACTTTTTACAAAATTTATTTAATAAAAATTATATTTTTTTTCACATAGTTCAAAAGACAAGACCTCCATGTATAATAAAAAATTTTTATTTGATTAAGAGTTGCACCCTACGTACAGCGTTGATCAAAATATCAATTTCAACGGGCTAGAAAAAAAGTCACACAAGATTTTCCAAATCTAAACAAGTAAGAATGTTATATTCCATATATATCCATATTTGGAATTGCCGTACATGCTTCTGTTTAAAAGATATCAGCAGGAAGGTATGAACTAGGGTTATAACGGACACCCTGCGTTTCTAGTATTTGGGACATACAATTTTTGTTTAGGAACCGATTTTGCCAATTTTTAATAACAAATAAACCTTATATAAAACAAATATGTGGTCCGCCCCGAATCCTATTCTGCTTTCAACAGACAAACATAGCTACATCGACTCAGAATCTTACCAGAACCTTAAATGATTTTTTCGACATGTTACACACGGAATATACTTTTTTGATATTGGGTATAAATATAGTTTTAATATTACATGTATATATAGATTGTTTTGACACTAAACTAGTTCCTGCTCTTTAAGAAATGTACACACACAGAAGAGCATATTTTATGAAAATAGTAAAATTATTAGAATCATATTTATTAAGTACACAAAAAACATATTGAAATTATTATTATTATTATTATTTTTTAAATTTATTTGTAATGTAATGTAAAACCGATCTTTTCGTGCACCAAAAATCATTTTGTTAGCTTTAGTGGGTAATTTTTAAATCTAAAAAAGGAAATACAAAAATTTTAAATTGTTTAAGCAAACCTTTTTCCAATTTTTAAGTATGAAAAAATATAAACATAATATTTATAAAAACAGACATATTTACATATCCACTGATATACATATTGTCAACATAGCTTTTGAAATGAAGAAAATGTAAAGGAGGTAAAAAGTGATCCCCAGAATCTTCGACTGGTCATAAATTTAAGCTTCGCGAACAAAGAAATTCTGGAATTTGTTGATGTATGTGTTTTTTTATGTTACATTGCATTAAAATGCATAATACCATAAATTTGTATACTTCTATTGGCAAAAATATCGCGAATATATATAAGTATACTTAGTTTGATGTGAAATAATATTTATATATATATATATATATATATATATATATATATATATATATATATATATATATATATGTAGTTAAGAAAAGAAAATTATATATATATATATATATATATAATATTGCAAGTATAAATATTATTTCACATCAAACTAAGTAAAGCTCTCAATTTCAAATCTCTCCTGTAAAAAGTGTTGATTGTCCTTTTGCATTTTCAGTGACGATTGGGTATAAAAAGACTATATTTAATTTCAATTCGTTTAATTTTAATAACAGCAATATATATTGAAAAAAAAATTAAAAAAGAGTTCACGTTTAATTTATACACATTCGACTTATGTGTTAAAGTAAAGCTCATACAATATTTCATTAACTTTTCATATAAATCAATTTATATAAATTTTATACTAAAAAAATAGATGTAATATAATCTTAAAATTCATAACAATAGATAAAAACAAGTTTTTATAAAAAATAAAAAGTTCATAAATAAAATTTCCTGCTAATTTCACAGCAATAAAAAAATATAGTTTTTTTCTTAACTACTAAAAAAGCTTAGTAAGGGTTTTTACAACGAAACTATCATTTAGTGTTTTTTTTTTTTTTTTTTGTACTTAGTCAATTTAAAGCCATAGAATACAACTAGAATTTTATGTGAGAGGCAGTTCAAACTAAATTTTCCATAAATTTACTCATTTTCTTCAAAACACAAAAACAAAACATATGTGACTACATGCATTTTGTTGTTGCATGAATTAGGTTTTTGACAACTGAATTAGGTTTTTGTCTCTCACATAAACTTCTAGTTGTATTCTATGTTTAAAGCCTTAAAAAATATTAAAATATCTCTTCCCCTCTAATTAGCACTGAGCTCTTACAAATGGTTCATCGTTAGCTATAAATATCGTACTAGAATTTTCCAAATAATGTAATTGACGTTCAGTTACCAGCTCTTTATAGAATTTATAGACAAGTTTATAAAGAATGATTTGTAGTGCTAGACCTAAAAGAAAAATATATTTAATATAATTTAATATAAAATAATAAAATATTTAGGCTAATAATAGTTTTATCTTACCAACTGATATTAGTATTATTATCAAGGCAAATGGTCCTAAATCTATATTTACTTTACCGAATTCATAAATATTTTTTAAAATTGTTACAAATAAATATATGCAAATGACTAGGATGCAGGCAAAACTATTGTACAGCCACGGTATTAGAAATAAATGTTTTCCCTGAAATTAAAAAAAATAAATAAATACTATAAAATTATTATTAAATTATTATTATTATTTTTAATAGTTTTATATACGTACCTTGAAGGCACCCCAAATGAGAAAGGGTGAGGTTAAAACAAAAGTCAAACTAAATGATAGGGAGACACTTAATAATGATACTGAAAAAGATTTAAATACAAAAATAAAAAAAAGATATTAAATGTATTTTAAATTACTTCTTAGAAATTTTTATAATATTTGTAATGAATTTTCCATTGAAATTTAAATTTCATTAATAAGATTTTATTGTTTACTAACATAAATCTGGTGTGCTACCCACCATCGTATTGATATAAAGGTAACGAAATAAAATGAAAAGTTAAGAGTTCAAGGTATTTTTATTATTATAATTTCTGGTACTCAGTTTCTTCTAATTTTCATATAAATTTGTTATTTTTCATAACAAAATCTTTCTTTTAGTTTTAGATTCTAAATTTGCATTTTAAAGACAAATACATATACTAATTATACTTCATTTTCCCTATCTGGTATCAAGAAATCTTTCTTTATTGTGGTCTATGATTTCACAATAATATGGGAGGATGTATCCTTATTTTTTCAAATGTAATAATAATTTGAATAAAATTTAATGAATAGAATATTAAAGTATAACATTTTTAAAGCATATAACTTACGTTTTGTAACAAAATATTGAAAAATCGAAAGCCAAATTAGAAAATTCACTAAAGTGTCACTTTATTTTGTCGCACAAAGTCCGCGATCAGCACAACACTTTTACCCCAAACACGAAATGCAAATAATTCAAAAAATTCTTTTGTTTATTAAATTAAACAATACAAGACGACAAACACCTGGACACCAAAAAAGTAGCCCATAATGCACCTTGGCGACAATTATTATGAAGTAAACAGCTAGAGTAGGAAACCGCACTTAATTTTGTCCGACATTGTATATATAGATTTATTTAAACCTCTATCAAGCCTACATCACTTCTAACAGCGCATCTACACTTAACCCCAGGTCTACAACTGAGATCGCGTTTTTAACACGATTTTTATAAAAATATTTTTTTAAATGTAAAACAATCATTAAAAGAAAATAATTTTACGAAAAACATTGTTCTTTTTAGTAATTTCCAAAATATATAAGCACACACACATACAATCTTCCGTGTGTATGTATTTTTTTGACAGTTCATCTCATAAGATGATTGTGTAGAGAAATCTCATCAGAACAGTCTCATAATACTTATTATAATACTAATATTTCAATCTACACATGAAATAATTCTCTCAGAGAGCGAATTTGACACTCTCTGACACAAAAATCTTACATATTATGTTACGTCTAGACGGGCTGTTAATCTCAGTTGTAGACCTGGGGTAACAGCCCGTCTAGACGTAACATAATATGTAAGATTTTTCTGTCAGAGAGTGTCAAATTCGCTCTCTGAGAGAATTATTTCACGTGTAGATTCAAATATTAGTATTATAAGATGTATTATGAGACTGTTGTGATGAGATTTCTCTACACAACAATCTTATAAGATGAACTGTCAAAAAATACACACACACTGAAGTTTGTATGTGTGTGTGCTTATATATTTTGGAAATTACTAAAAAAACAATGTTTTTTTGTAAAACTATTTTCTTTTAATGATTGTTTTACATTTAAAATAATATTTTTATAAAAATTGTGTTAAAAACGTGCGATTTTTTTAAATAAAAAGTACATGTTTATTCTGTGACTGATTGAAAATAATAATATCCTATAGGATTTATTAGAATACGTGTACCCCTTTTTTAAGATTTAACATAATATAAACATAATGGTTACTCTCCTCTGCCGGCGTTATCTCACATATTATATCAGCGTTAGTCTCAGTTGTAGACCTGTGGTAAACGCCCCGCCACAATTATGTTTACACTCACAAAAATAATCTCAAAACAAAATCGCATTATTAGTAAACAACGGCACTCATGGTGTCGTCACATTCCAATTATGCTTACCAATTTTTCTATCCTCATCATATGACAATCCCTCCGCCATAGCTTTCGCTTTATCTTCCTTGTATTTGACTAGATTTATTATCAATCCAGTGGAACACAAAATCGATTGTAATAAATAAAACAATCCTATAAATATTACAATTCTTTGTATATTTTGACCGCAAATTTTAGTTCTCATGACGAATTGAAAATAAATTTAAACTTTATATTTTGTATTCTTTTAATAATCACTGCACTTAATATTCTTGTGTATTCTTTGCTGTAAATTTGCAACTGAATGTAATGAAGAAAAAGTTTTTGTTGTTTGATATTTTATTTGAATATGTAGCCGGCCGGTTGTTATTGTTGTTATTGTGTGTGTGTGTTTTTTTTTTTTAAATGATAAAATAGCATCATTATTTATTAAAAGAGAAAGAAAAAGAGAAGAGTAAATTTAGAAAGATTCCATTGGAATAAAAGATGCCAGATAGTTTTAAATGTAATTCTGTAATATTTGTTACATTTTGTATAATTCACAAAATTATTATAATTAAGTGGTGTGGGATGGAGATGTTTTGTCAGGGTTCCCAGATTATTTTCGAGTCTTATCCCCAAATAGAAAAACTTCATCTCAAAAAATTCCAAAATAACTGCTTATATTATCCCCAAAAATTATACATTTATTTTATAGATTAGTATAAACTCATTACCTTTTTTTAACTTCATTCCATTTCCTTTGTAGATATATAGGTTTGGGTAGGTAAATTTACCTAAATAGTCAATATTGAAAAAATAAATTTCCTATAGGTTTTATAAAAATTGTTTTAACATTTGTATTAATAAATAATTTACGTAATTTTTATAGTTAATGCAAATACCGAAGATTAAGTTTTCATAAAAGTATGATAAATCAAGTTCCAATTATTCTTGATACACTTCATTCACATTTTTAACAACTAATTGTAATATATAATTATAGAAGGCTTCTAAATCGCAATAAGAATAATAGAGTATCAATTCGATCAAACATTATCCTCTCGTCCAATCCATGCAATAATCATCTTATTGCAGAGATTAGGATTAATTTTTTTAACTTTATGGTATCACATCCAGTATAGCAGTTATTTTTTATTGTCTTCATTGCACTGTTATTGAATAAATAAATGGGTTTATCTTACTAAAAATTAATATTTATATTTTTCCTAAGTTAATAAGAATAATTATAGAAATGACATAAAAATCCCCCAAAAAAAACTCCAAAAAACCCAAAAACCTGAAATTCACTCTTAACAAATCCCCTAATACCCAAACAAAACTTTTCATCGCCATTTGCCAAAAGAAATCACCAATTTGGGATAAATCCCCTAATCTGGCAACACTTTGTTTTGTATTTATTGTATAGTAAATATAAATATTTCATAGATTATTATACTAAGAGAAAATAAATTCAAGATGAAATTGAAAAGATTATTTCGTAATTTTTATTCCCTACACCACCATAGGTGGTTGGGGTATTGTGCGTTTTTGCTGATGTTTGCAACGCACAGAAAAAATCATCCAACACCCAACTTAAAGCATACAAATCGACTCAGAATCACTTTTTGAGTCGTTCTAACGATGTCCGTCTGGCTGGAGGACGAGCTTATTGAAATTGGTTATGAACGGTCCATTATTTCACCTAGTCCCTACACAGATGTCCTCCCGGAATAGGGGTTTAACGATCATAAATGGCTTAAATATAGCAATATTTTAATAAAGTTCGGTGTATGGAAGTTTTGTATAAGTTTCAATCGTTGCATAAAATTCATATAAATCCTTTTATATCTATATATAAATCATTATATATATTTATATATATATATGTATATTATAAAAATGAGGTATAAGTTTGTTTGTTTATTTTTTTTTCTGTTTGTGTATCAAACACGTTTAAACGGCTGTACCGATTTTCACGAAATTTTACGCACAGATAGTACCAGTGCCAGATTTGGTTATAGGCTTTATTGGATCTTGGATATCACACCCACATTTTACGCCTACTTGAAAATGGAATTTGACGCACAGATAGTGCTTGATTTGTAAAATATTATAGGTTATGTTGGTTCTTAATCGAATGACACGCCTATATTTACGCCCATTTCTTTAAAACTCTCAAAAAGGTGAACCGATTAGCTTAACATATATCGGAGCAGAGGGTGTAGTACCCACCATATAAAGCAAATATTCATTACCGCATAAAATAGGATAGCGAGACTCACCGGTAAATCTAGTAAATAACAGATTTATTATTTTGGAATTTGATAAAACTTCCCATATATTTAAGGAAAATATAACCACTTCGGCGCAGAACAAATATTTTATAAATTTAAGAAAATATTAAATTAAAAAAGGGTATGGAGGAAAATTTACGAACCGATTTGACAGATTTAAAAAACCGATATTCTAAGAAGAGCATTTTTTTCAACAAAAAGTCAATTGTTCGATTATTCGAAAGTCGAATTGATGAACCCTACTCAATTAATGACTTTTTTAGCTCTTTTTCAGTTCTTTTTTTGCTGGGTACTTAAAAAAATAATACATACATTTGCTTAAACCAAAAAAAAAAAAAAAAAAAAAAACAACAACAACTTATATGCATAATATATATTTATATATTTTTGTATGTATATACAAACAAACTGATTGCATATACAAAAAACAACAACACCAATTATCATCATTATACTGCTGTTGTCAACTAAACTGCTTGCTTATACAAAAAACAACAACACTAATAGTCATTGCAATACTTAATATTGACGCGAATCGACAAGTGAGTGGGAAGGAAATTCCCCCGAAATGAATTTGTCAACTGAGAAAAATTAAACACGAAGAGAAATTTACAATAGGAAACGGAAAAAATAAAAATTATTTGGAAAAAAGTAATGATGCATTTATCTTCAATATTGTCTATCCATAAATTTGCATTTTCTTTAGAAAATTTTTAAGCAAATCAATAGGTTTTAAAAATTGACACTTGTTTAATAAAAAATGTAGGAAATGCACATTTTTAAGTATTTTTATTTCACTTTTTTTAAATAACTACATAACATATTTATGATTTTTTGTAAAATGTTAAATTCTTCTAATGGTAAATAATTTTATAATATCATTTATTTTCCTGGGCTTACAAAATTCTAAATTTCCAAATTTCATTAAATTCACGCTTAAATTTTACGAATCATACGATCAAAAATGCATTTTTCGATAACAAATAATTTGTCTAAGTACTAATTTTATCAGTTAATGAAAGATTAATTTTATAAATCAAAATCTATCTAAAAGTTTTCACAAAAAGCGCTTAAGTAACAACATAGAAAAAGTTTTTCCCAATTTTTTTCATACGAAATATAATATTATTAAATTATACTTAATGGAAGCTTAATAAAAATTTTTACACATAAATTATCAACGATAAATGCCTAAAAATGCTAATTTTTAAAGCAAAATCTTAAGAAAAAGTTTAATTGAAAATATGCATAATTTTGTAACTAAAAAACAATAAAAATTTTGATTTATACTCAAAAAAAAAAAAAAAGTTGGTAAGTTCCTGGATAAATTCTGTTATGTTTTTTGTTAATTTTTTCTTTCAAGATTTTTTGAAAAGTAGAAGAATCAAGCTTACTATTCCTTTTTATATATTTTGGTCAAATATTGAAAGAAAATTTTTAAACAACATTTAAAAAAAATGAAAATTTTCAAGTTCTAATGCAATTTATTATAAATTTTTCTACAAAAGACTATGCAACGATGTAATATTTTTTAAATATTTTTTTGGAAACAAAACAAGATTTATTTTCTTTTAAATTGGATAAAAATTTTAGAACTTTTTCGATTTTATATGGAATGGTTTAATTAAACTTTTTATACGTTTTTATTTTTGCCCCAATTATTTTCTTAAAAATATGTTAAAAATAATTTGATAAAGTTTTGAAATTTTTGTTTGAGTATTTAAACGATTTGAAAAAATGACGTCTCATTTTATTGCAAAAGAAATAGCATTTAATAAAAAATAGCAATTTTGAAATAGAAAAACAAATTTAATTAAAAAAAAAATAATAAATTATTTTTTATTTGTAGTAAATATATAAATATAAATAAAGTTTAAAAGCTACGTTCTTTTGCTTTCTTCATTCAATTAAATTCAAAATATAGGTAGCTACACGCAGAGAAAAAATTTAGTTGTAGTAACCATAATCTAAGAGCAACATATTGTATATTCATATATTCGAATATGATCACAGCAAAAAATAGAAATGATTAAAAGTAATAATTATTATGATTCCACTTTGTCATATTGTATCCAATTTTATGGTTAGTTTTTTCATGTTGAGCATAGTTTTACATATAATTGAACAATCTTATTATATTATTATACCACATTGTCATATTATGATTCCATTTCATCATATTATTACCTTATGTTATCATATAGTTATCCAATCTTATCATATTATTATTTCATCTTATCATATATTAATAAAAAATTATTATATTTATAAAATTTTAAAATAATATAGAAATGTGCTCATTAGCCAACATATATATATATATATATATATATATATATATATATATATATATATACCTGTATTGCTCTAAGCACAACTTTTAATTATATTTACTCATATATAAACTAAACGAGAATTAGATTGATGTTGAAAAACAAATATTAATATATATATATATATATATATATATATATATATATATATATATATATATGTATATATATATATATATATATATTTAAAAACAAACAAGTAGTCAAGTTTTCCACTAAGTTTATGAAAAGGATAAGTATTATATTTATTTGTAACATTTTATGGTTATAGGAATAATAATATTAATATGGTTTAAAAACAGAATATGGTTTAAGAATAAGGAAAAAGACTGCAAATATTTAATGATTGTAGATGTGATGATATGTTTCATAACAAAATTTTGTTTCTGGTAAAAATATTTAATGCACATGTAATTTTTGCAGTCAATCATATTCAAATTAATATTGAGTGTAAAGATTAAAAGACAAAATTAAATTAAGATCATTGTTATCATGAACACAGAGTTATTAAAATTTAATAAAATTAACAATGAGAACATAATATTGTTGTAGTGATAATGCTGTAACCATGTTTTTTCTCTGCGTGTACGAGATTTTTAGTGCACTAACTATCATCAAAACATTTTTTTTTTTCGAAGTATTTTAACACTTTTATTTTTACGAACGATAGATTCATAAAAATTTTATAGTTCAAAAGTTATTTATAAAATATGATCACCACCCATCAACTTAAATTTTTAGCTATTAAAATCTGTACATAATCTGGAATTTTTCAAAAAAAAAAAAATCCCCTCCAAATGCTTTGACTGGATCCGCGCCTGTATTAATATAAATGCTTGTGTATGTATATTACTAACAGATCTTCTCAATTTTAGTTGCTAATGAACCAACTTGATTGACTAAGAAAAAACAAAATTTTGTAAAAATATTTATGACCGATCAATATGAAAACGAAATCCTTAAAAAAGGGCTTAAAAAAGTCAGAAATGTGTTTTGCCCGATATCTCGGTTATTATTGGACCGATCTAGTTCATTTCTTCACCATAAAAATTCAGAAAAAATTTTCCAAATCTTTTTAAAAAAGAAGTCCCTAGATTATAGAGACTTCAGAAAAACGAAAACGTTTTAAAAACTTTTTTCTCATATCTCTGCCGTTTATAAACCGATCTTGCTGAATTTCAATAGCAAAATTTCGGATTTCCGATATATATATTTCGAAAAAAAAATGTTAAATGACTGTAACAAAAGTGCAATTCTTCAGATAAAACTTCTGTTATTATGCGTGTATTCAAACTATTAACAAAACATAATGGTCCTACTCGTACCTTTAAAAGTACAAATCAATTCAGAATGACTTTCTGTCTTCGTTTGTCCATCCAAGTGAACCTAGTCTTATTGAGAATTTTCTGTAAAGTATTTTTATTATTCAACAATTTATAGAATATTTTTGTTAAAATAAAATCAAGAAATCAAAATCATGTTTTTTGGAACATATTTCATAAATTCAACATCTTATGTCGGGATAAGAGAACTTTTAATAATTAAATTAACATAAATAAAAAAAAAAATAATGGAAAATGTTAGAAATGTACTTTTAATGCTAAAAAATTTATTTTATTTGGAAAAAAGTGCTAAAAAGCATTTAGTATTATTTTTTTCACAAAAAAAAAGCTGCAATAGCTGAAAAATAATAGAAATAAGTGCTAGAATTACACTTTAAATGCCGTTATGGCAACGCTGTTACAAACGGAATGACAAATTTATATATACCTTTTATACCTGTGGTGAAGGGTTTATACAAAATTTTTATTTTCACCCAAATTCGTCTAAAAACTTTTTGAATTTCTATATAAAAATAGAAAATACACATTTTTTCGACCGATTAAAAAAAATATATTAAAAATATTTATACAACATTAACTTTAACACAAAATACGTAAACATGTTTCTAAATACCTATGCTTAACAACTCTATTGTGAAAAAAAGTAGTTTTTATAAAATAAAATAAAATGAAATAAAAATACAAACTTGAAAATTTTCGATTTTAAGTTTTTACCACTGTGATTAAAAATTGCAAAAAATCTGTGACTTTGAATGTGCATTTCAAACGGAGGGCGAAAAAAAAATTAACATTTTTCTTTAACAGATAATGACTCCTCAGTTTATCTATATTTACCTAGAAGTAATTACTTTTTCAAAATATTAGTTTTCAATTAATCGCCATTTTTCTCAATTTCACCCATCTGCGCGACGAGTGTCAGGTGTACCCTGACATAAAACCATATTAAACTTGCACTAATTCTCTTACTCACTAATACTCTCTAATCCTAATCTAATACTCTCTAATCACATGCGTCGGTTGTTTAGTAAATGTTTTAATTAAAATAATAACGAAAATCTAAATATCGTCGGTGCGCTGACAAAATGTTCTATGTGTTTTTGAACTTTTCAGGAGAACGAAATAATAATTTGTCGTTTGTGTGAAAGTCATAAAAAATGATAAGCTAACTAATCCAAATATTTGATAATAGTTTGAAATTGGAAATGGTTGATCAATAAAGCTTTGGAATGGTCCAATAAAAATTTTTTTGAAAAATTATACTTACGATTTTTCGCCAGCGTATATGTATTATCAAAATGATAAATATAAATAAAGAAATAAATGACAAAAAGTTTTAAGATAAAAAAGCTGGTCGTTGTTTTTCTCTTAGTAGTGGGGCCATTCGTTGCATCTATGGTACAACAATTTAACAAGGTACAGTTTCAAAAGGATCGCCAACAAATACAACAATGCAATAATAGCAGGCATTTTTTTGTCTTAAATAGACCTGACACGTCAAACAAAAGAAAAAAAGCACGTGCAAATTGGAAAAAACGATTGTTGAAATTGAAAAATAATAAGAATAAATTGTTTTAATGTTTTTTATTAATTGAAATAAATTAAATGCAGTACTTTTTTCTTTATTAAAATTATAAATTTCACTACCAAAAAAAAAAAAAAAAAAATACTTTTGCTTGTAAACAAACTAATGCATGCAAACGTAAAAATTGATATTTCAGTCTTACACTAAAAAATGAAGGAAAAAAATAATCAGTTGAGTTTAAAATACCACCTTGTACTGGTTACACCATGGTTGCATCCATTAGTGCTTGAGCAAAAGTGTTAGTGTAGTGTAAAGAGAGCAAGAGAGTGCCAAAAAAATAATAACAATTAAAAGAAAGCATCAGTGTTGCCGTTTTGGTTATTTTCAACCAAAATTAGTTATTTCATTTTCCTATATGGATTTCTAATATGATGACTTTTTTTCATTTTGATTGTTTTTTTTTTTTTTTTGTTAAATCAAAATTTTATTTTTATTAGCTTTAAAATGCTATTTACTCTGTTAAAGTTGCCAACAAAAAAAGAGAGCGTGCTAAAACTTCATCACATTTAAAAATTAAAGGTTCCTATAACTTCTCATTTCAATCTTAACTGATAAATCAATAGAAAATATAAAAATTTTCTAATATTTAACCAAAGGTGAAATGGATAATCCAATCCATTGTCAAATTGTGAGAAAGTTCTAACGATGTAACAAACAACCTAAATACTTGTAATTACAAAATAAATTACTATTAAAAAATAAATGTATATTCGGCGAAGACCGACTATATTATACCCTACACTATTGTGTATATGCCTTAAAGAAATATACACTTGAGAGAGAGCATTATATGGCTGCTATGTTTAATCTTATTTAAGCCAAATTTTATTAACATACGAACATTTATGTGGGATTTAAGTACTATTACCTGATTTTCGGGAGAGGACCCTATGTAGAAGCTACAATTAATCTTAAAGCGATCCTTTTGAACATACTAAATTTTTTATACAATATTTTAGGATTAAAAATGTTTTATTTGTGCAGAATTCTGTAAAAGTACGCTTATATATATCATCATCGGCATAATCACGGGACCCCTGAACAATGTCACAGGGTTGTTAAAACAATAAAAGATGCATTGGAAAATCGGCAATACTGCTCTTCTGTATTTCTTGATGTTAAGCAAGCTTTTGATAGAGTCTGGCATAATGGCCTACTATACAAATTAAAACAACTACTGCCTGCACCTTTTTACCTACTCTTGAAGTCTTGCTTAAATGAACGTAGTTTTTATGTCAACATTAACGATGATAATTCAGAAATCGATGTAATAAAGTCCGGTGTACCGCAGGGAAGCGTGTTAGGTCCAATCCTTTATACAGTATTTACTGCAGAAATACCTTCGAATACGGATGTTATGATTGCCACATATGCAGATGATACTGCTATATTAGCGGTCAAAGAATCAGTATCTGAAGCTTCAGCAATAGTTCAATTACAACTCGATTTATTAAACGTATGGTTAAAAAAGTGGAATATAAAAGTGAATGCTGATAAATCAACTCATGTTACTTACACTCTTAAAGAAGGTGACTGTCCGCCGGTTTATCTTAATGGAACTTAGATACCTAAATCCAACTGTTTTAAATATCTTGGTATGAATATTGATAGACGTTTAACATGGAAAAATCATTTACAACTGAAGAGAAAGCAATTTGATATAAAAACAAGAAAAATGTACTGACTACTAGGTCCAAGTTCAGAATTGAATCTAAACAACAAATTAATACTATATAAGACAATGTTAAAACCTATCTGGACTTATGGAATTCAGTTATGGTGAACAGCGTCGTACTCTAACATTGATATTATTCAGAAATATCAGTCTTAAACTTTAAGACTATAACAGAAGCGCCTTGGTTTGTTAGAAACAACAACATTCATCATGACCTTGACATTTCCAAAGTTAAGGAAGAAATAAAGAAATATAGCATGAACAGACTCAGCTACCACAAAAATATTTTGGCTATAGCTCTTTTAGATGACAATGACGAAATAAGACGGCTAAAAAGACTACATGTGCTAGATCTTCAATTTATACTTTAAACTAATGTCATTTTAAGAAAATACGTCTAAAATATAAAAAATTGTGACAGTCACACAAACCTACCTCTCCACACGTACACATTTTTCCATCATTTCTTTATTTATAATTAAAAAAAAAAAAAAAAAAAAAAGAAAAACAAAACTTAAAAAAAAAAAAACATTATTTGTAAATAGCAGATTGATGTAAACAGAACTCTTCTTCATGTTTGTTTTGTTTATCCAACTAGTCACATGGAATTAACAACAAACATTCTTGCCAATATATAAGATATATAAAAAAATGCAGAGTTGCAAGAAAGGGGATTAGTTGACATAGGGGACTGTCAGTTTGAGTTCCGGTGAAGAGAGCTTTTTCTTTTGAACCTTTTTCGGAGATGCACGCCGTCGCATAAATAAAAATTTGAACCAATCGAACAAGATTGTAATTTATAAAAAAAAAAAAAAAAAAAAAAAAGATTTTTTTCTTACCACGCCAAGACTAAGGAGGCATCCTATAACAGCTAGAGAAAGGGTGAAATTCTCTCGAGAGAAGCAAGTATACTAAACAAGGCTGGAAAAATATATGATATTCCAGAGTGAGCTAGGACACCTAAATTATATCTATAGCCAGGAGAAAACCGGTAAGAAATATAGTTCAAAACAAAATATAAAGGAAGAGAACTTCGCGTCATCCCAGCAAATCGCTACCAGCGACATGACCTTCAAATCTTCCAAGTTGAAAGTTATGACCATTTTGTCTCCAACACGTGTGTAGATGTTTTTCTTGTGAAATTTGTGTGTCATGTGTATGTAATTTTTGAAAAAAAGACATTTTTATATTACTAAAAAAAAAAATAAAATATATATATATATGCTAATATTATAATAAACATATTATTAGAATACAATTAAAGAACATCTAAAAATTAAAGAAAAGAAAAATACATTGATTAAAATTTGTAAACATATTACTAATTCAAATTTGTTAATCTAAGAGCATTCAAAGTTTAAGATTATTGTATAAGCTCTTGTAAAAGTTATAAACACGTTAAATTTAAAATTCATATTTTATATGTACCAGTATTGTCAGTCGTATTAATAAAAAAAAAAATGTTATTTCTATACTCTCTCATGTACATGATTAGGTTAACATTTTTAGTATTAAATAAAATCACATTGTTTTAAAATTTCTTATTATAATTATACTCAAGAATTATGACTATTAATTATTTTGTTAATAAATAACTACAAATTATGATTGTAATAATGTTAAAGATTTAATCTATTTTTGTCACATAATTCAAAAGATAATGTATTAATTTACACATTAGAGAGAGTTGGTAAGGTAGCGAGGTAAATTTAGGAAGGCGAAATCTTTTGCTTATTTAGGGACATCTTAACGATTACTTGGGCTTGTCAAGATGTCATGGTTGACTGTGATATGTCAATAGGGGTGGGCAGCCCTCGCAAGACATATACATCCGTATTCTTGCATCTTAATATTTCTCCTACATCCTATCTCGGTCTAAGCAAACTTGCTTCCTAATAAAACCTCTTTCCATACCGTCCCGGTTTACTGGCACAAAATTTCAAATGTCAATGACTAGCGGAAAACGAAAGAACCTACACACCCGGCGAGCTAAAGCCGCAACTACAGCCTATGTGCCAGCTCCGCAAATTGAGGTCAAAAAAAAAAAAAAAATAAAAGTAGTCATTACATTTTGGCGCCCAACGTTCGAGCATTTTAAAAGAAATGCTACCGTACAATATATGGTATCATTTTCAGGTATCGTTTGTCCCGGAAAGTATACCAATACTAGGCCTGAGTTGCGACGAAACTGACTAAGTAACCATATATTGAGAGACAACCTAATTTAAGTTACAACGTGCAAAATTTTATAAGTCTTGGTCCAAAAGACTATACAGTTTAGTGTCCAATAGCTATAACTGTTTGTCACGAAGAAATGAAAATTAGAACGTCTCGATTTTTTTCTATGTGCTATCCACAAATTGTAAGTAGTTTGCAAAACCGCGTCTTATTATGATCAATAATAAAATGAAACTAAACATCTTCAGATATGGATATAATATAATTTATTACGTTTTTTTTTAAACGTGAGATAAGTTAAAAACAACAAAGTATTTAACTTTATAACTATATACTATACTTCTATAAAAATTAGAAATATATTAATATTAGATATGAAAGGAAATTGTTGGACTCCAGGAAAATAAGTTTTCGCCACATCAATCCTTACATATACTGAGCTACCGATAACCAACTCGAAATTTATCTCGTACTTATCTAAAAAAAAAAAAAAAAAAAAAAGAATAATAATAAATAATAATAATAGTAGATTAGCAAAAAAAAAAAAAAAAATAAAAAAAAAAAAAAAACTAATAATAATTGTACATATCCATTATATGTCTAAAAATATATTATCTGTGCGTGTGAACCAGTAGAATACAACTTTTTGTTTTTTGTATAAATTTACTAACATAACAAAACCGCAATTATATTGAATCTTGGCTATATTTCTATCTAATTCGAATCTAAATTTTATGACCTTTAATCTTTGACAACTTATCTACATTTAGTGTATAAAATTTCGAAACTTTAGAATATTTACAAAACACAGTGTTCCAAGTACAAGCAGTTATCAAGAGCTACCTTTTTCTCGTATACCATAAGAATTTATTTTTGAATTACAAGTTTTTTTTGGTAGACATAGATAAAATTTATTACATTAGACAATTCACAATTTAACCATGGCGACTGGCTCTAATAATACCAGGAATACCAGAGCATCTAATCGTCTGGGAGGTAATAGAAGCTCTAATGTAGGTAACTCAGCAACCTCCAATGTAGTTACAACAACAACATCCTCTAATCACCAGCCTATAAATAATATTGCTACTACAGCTCAAACAACTACAAATGTAATACCACCGTTAATGTCCTTACAATTTCCACCAGGTACAGGTCCTCAAACAACATCACCACCAGAAACAGCCAGTACACTTCGCTCACCAGAATATAGCAGTTTGACAGCTAGAGGCATCGTTCAACAACGTACAAATATGCAGCGACAAAATACACAAATGCCAAGGCTTGCTGAAGAAGTGAGACCAGAAACGCCCATTAACGGAGATGGATTATCACTGAGGGATTACGTTAGTGCATCTGTAGGTGCAGCACAAGCTACAATTATGAGACAAGTTCAAGAAAACCTAATGGCACTTGTTCCTCAAATTATAAGAGACTCGTTAAGGTCAGAACATAACTGCACTTTCGAAAACCCACACAGAAGTCAGGCAAATGCAAATAATAACCGAGATCGTTTACCAAATCAAAACAACAATTATAGGAACCAAGCAGAACCAACGTTTTTACCACCACAACCGCAATACCAATACAATCCACTGAATATGTTACCTAGTTTTAATCACAACACACCCTTACAAATGGAAAAATGGGGTATCAAATACGATGGCAGCAATCAAATGATGAGTGTGGAAGATTTCGTTTTCCGTGTCGAAGCTTTACGAGAAGATTATCAGTGTCCTTGGAGCATTTTCATGAAGGGTTTTTATCACCTAGTTTCAGGTAGTGCTCAGCAATGGTTTTGGGACTTTAGGAGGCAAAATCCCTCGTGTGAGTGGGAACATTTGAAATATCACTTGATACGTAAATTCAGGCGTTATGAAAGTGATTTCGAAATTCAACGAAAAATAGTGGAAAGACGTCAACATCCCTCTGAATCTGCAGACGCATTCATTGCAGATATAGTCAAGCTACAAAATCAGTTGCGTTTCAGTATTCCAGAATATGAGTTAGTTCGAATGGTAAAAGACAATCTGAAAGATGGAGTGACACAGCTTATTTTCCCAATGGAAATTAGTAGCATGGATCATCTTCTCGAGGAATGCCGTAGAGCCGAGCGCAATTTGGCAAAACGAACACCGTATCGCCAACAAATAAACAACCTCAGGAGGATTAATGAACTTGATTACGAAGAATTACAAGAAGATAACAGCCAACATCATGTCGAAGCCATTAACCACGGAAACATTCCAAGTAAACAATTGAATTGTTGGAATTGTAAAACACCAGGACATTCTTTCGTTGACTGTACGCTGACTCAAAGAAACCTTTTTTGTTACCGATGTGGGTTCGACAATGTGATATCACCAAACTGTCCTAAATGTAAGGGAAACAGCCAGAAGAACATGTTGAAAACTGGACCAATATGTTCACTACAAAACTAAAGCCAGTAAAAGACCATTCTATAAAGAGTTTACTTCACAATTCCGAGAAACCTTCGAGCGAAAATAATGTAAATAAAAGAAAAGAAATAATTCCGCATGAAACCAGGCTAGAAATTTATAACAAAAAAAGAGCAGAAATATTCAAAGATGTTTTTTCGGAGCAAAAAAATCGGATATCAAAAACTAGGCAAAGGTATCAAAAACGTAAACGCGAAAGAAAGGAAATAGCATCAACAATTATATCCGGTGAATTTGACATTAGACCTTACATGGACGTGATGGTAAATGGAATAAAATTTAAAGGCTTAATGGACAGCGGAGCTTCGATAAGCTGTTTAGGCGATGATTGTTTAACAAATGTTAACAAAATGAACATCCCAATTATGGACTTCAAATCATCAATACGTACAGCCGATGGAAAGAAACACCAAATTATAGGAAAAGTTAAAACAAAAATACAATGCGGGGATAAAAGCGAAGAAATTATACTTTACCTCGTACCAAACCTCAAACAAAAACTTATTTTAGGATATGACTTTTGGCAGCGTTTAGGCATAAAGATTTGTATAAATGCTATCAGAGTAAATGAGGTAGAAATGAACAAACAGGAACTAGATATTCACGAGTTAACAGCAGAACAATCCTCGATGCTAGAAAATGTAAAATTATCGTTTAGATGTTACACTCAATATGGACTTGGTAAGACACATCTTGAGACACACTCAATTGACACCGGAAACGCTCCCGCGAAAAAAATGCGATACTACCCCATAAGTCCTGCAATTCAAAAACTCACCTATGCCGAATTAGACCGCATGTTAGAGCTAGATGTCATTGAAGAAGCCACTAACGCCGAATGGAATAACCGAACAACGCTTGTCATTAAACCGAATAAAAATCGATTATGCTTAGATGCCAGAGAGCTTAATAAAGTAACAAAAAAAGATGCATATCCGCTCCCCAACATCGAGGGATTGCTAGCTCGATTAGGTGATACCTATTATATTTCTGCAATAGATTTAAAGGATGCCTTCTGGCAGATCCCGTTGGAAAAATCTGATAGGCCGAAGACAGCATTCACAGTACAAGGGAGACCTCATTACCAATTCAAAGTAATGCCTTTTGGTTTGTGCAATGCTGCCCAACGCCTTTGCCGCCTCATGGACAAGGTCATCCCATATGAACTTAAAGACCGGGTATTCGTCTATCTCGACGACCTGCTCATTGTGTCTCCAGATTTCCAAACACACATGGAAATGTTGCAAACTGTTGGAAATAAACTGACAGCTGCAGGCCTCACGATTAACATGCAAAAATCGAAATTTTGTTATAAAGAGCTACGCTATTTAGGTTATATCGTAGGAGGAGGAAAATTAAAACCGGACACGAGTAAAATGGATGTGATTCTTAAGATAAAACCTCCTAAAAACCCTAAAGATGTTAGAAGATTTCTCGGTACAGTAGGATGGTATCGAAGGTTTATACAAAATTTCTCCACACTGACATCACCACTTACAGACCTGCTAAAGAAGACAAAAAAATTCACTCTAACACCAGAAGCTCTTGATTCGTTCGAAAAACTTAAACAAAGCTTAGTTTCTAGTCCGGTACTGATCAGTCCAAACTTTGAACGGCCATTCTTCGTGCAATGCGATGCCTCTAATGTAGGAATAGGAGCAGTTCTGTTCCAAAAAGATGATGAAGGCGCAGAGCACCCCATAGAATTCTTTTCCAAAAAACTCAACACCGCACAAAAAAATTATTCGACAACCGAAAAGGAATGCCTTGCCGTAGTTCTGGCTATAGAAAAATTCCGCCAATACATCGAACTTGTGGAATTCACGGTCATAACTGATCACTCGAGCCTAAAATGGCTGATGAAGCAGCAAGACTTAAATGGACGTTTGGCTCGTTGGAGCTTGAAACTTCAACGCTATAATTTCGAGATCGAACACCGAAAGGGAAGTAAAAACGTAGTACCTGACATGTTATCAAGGCTCGAAGTAGAGGAAATTATAACACCCACAAACATAATAGATTTCCATTCCAATGAATTTAAAAGTCGAGAATATTGTTCATTAATAGACACCATTGAACAAAACCAAGATAGACTACCTGACCTTAAAGTAAAGGATAACATTGTTTATAAGAGAGTGAAATTCAATCAAGATGAAATCGCTAACGAAGAGGACTGTTGGAAAATATGGTTGCCTAACGGATTAACAGAAGAAATAGTAAAAAAATCACACATATACAATACTGCCCACGGAGGTACTGCAAAAACCCTTTTCAATATTAGAGAATTCTTTTATTGGCCCAATATGGTTAAACAAATTAAACAATTTATAACTGAATGCGATACCTGCAAGGAGATCAAGCACCCTAAGCAGACACTAAGGCCTACAATGGGAAGAGAAGTGGTAACACAAAGACCTTTTCAAAAAATTTATGTGGATTTCCTTGGCCCTTACCCGAGGTCAAAATCAGGCAATACGTTTGTATTCATCGTACTAGACCATAAAACAAAATTTGTTGTATTAAAAGCCATGTCTAAAGCATCTACTAAAGCAGTAATCAAATTTTTAATAGACGAAATTTTTCATAAGTTTGGTGTGCCAGAAACAGTGCACTCCGACAACGGCAAACAATTTGTATCAGAATCTTTTCAAGATATACTTAAAGCCTATGGTGTGAATCATATGAGAACAGCAATTCACTCACCTCAAGCTAACGCTAGTGAAAGAGTGAACCAATCAATTTTGACAAGCATAAGAAGCTATATACAACAGGACCAATCGAAATGGGATCAAAACCTTTCTAAAATTGAATGCTACCTAAGATCAACCATACACGGCTCAATAGGAGTAACACTATATTTTGCCCTTACAGGATTCAATATGATTACACACGCTCAAGCTTACTCAATTCTTAAAAAACTTGGTTCACTTGAAGACGATACTATTGTACTGCCTAAACATGATCAAATGAAACTGATACATAATAAAATATCCACTAAAATACACGAAGCTTATAAAAGAAATGAAAAATCTTATAACAAAAGAAGTAGACACGTATCATTCAAACCTGGCCAAGAAGTTTTTCGTAAAAATTTCATTCAAAGCAACTTCAAAAAAGGTATCAACGCAAAGCTTTGTCGTCCATGGTTGAAATGTCGAATTGTCAAGTCTATAGGTAACAACCAATATGAGGTAGAAAATTTGAAAGGCAAACTAATTGGAGTTGTCCATGCCCAGCATTTAAAACATTAAGTATTTGAATAACTTACCTGAAAAATTTAGATTACATTCGTAATTTCCAGTTAAGTGTTCTTCACGAAATCCATGCCGTTATAAACAAATCCATTTATTTGGGCGTACGTAGGCAGGCACCATAACTTCTAATTGCTCACACTGAAAAAAAAAAATATATATATGTAGAATTTTCTTTAGGTAAAACACTTATCAATGATAATTTAAATTCAATAGTAGATTTGTGCACATCATTTTTTTTTTTGCTCAGACGCTTTGTTCAAAAAAATATACAACTAAATGTAAATAACTTGAGACGAGATATTCACTTTTATAATACACTAGGTTCCAAGTAGTTAGATTAAAATTAAATTATATCGCCCAGGTTAAGCACAGTATCGCCTTTATATACATTAAGTAGTTATTCAATGTATCATTTTGCGTTGTTCATTATTTTTTTATAGCTTATTGCACATAACTAATCGCCCTTGCTAGACTCTACCTGCACAGACAAATATTCAACAACACGATGATCGCTATTACTGTCAATAGCATAAATCTCAATCCTTTTTCCCAATTGCAATGATTCTGCAGATACCTGTTGAAAAACCATAACATTAAAGGCAATTCTCAAGTCAAGGTATTCTATTACACTTATTTTTTTTTGACGCATTATATGGCCACACGCCTCGTATCAGGTAGAACTTAAAATACCTGGAAACTGCAGAAACTACCTTTGGCCTTCTGCTGAGGATGCAATGGCAGAGTCATTCCTCTATTCACTGATACCTGTTAATATAAAACATGAATACATAATACATAATCATTCATATCATTAGACTGAAAGTATTATTATTTTCCTTGTTACCAACTTAGTTGTTGTGACTTTTTCTCAACTCATTGTATTCCACAAGTTGTATACAATAAGCTGGCTTTGTGACAGTCACACAAACCTACCTCTCCACACGTACACATTTGTCCATCATTTCTTTATTTATAATTAAAAAAAAAAAAAAAAAAAAAGAAAAACAAAACTTAAAAAAAAAAAAACATTATTTGTAAATAGCAGATTGATGTAAACAGAACTCTTCTTCATGTTTGTTTTGTTTATCCAACTAGTCACATGGAATTAACAACAAACATTCTTGCCAATATATAAGATATATAAAAAAATGCAGAGTTGCAAGAAAGGGGATTAGTTGACATAGGGGACTGTCAGTTTGAGTTCCGGTGAAGAGAGCTTTTTCTTTTGAACCTTTTTCGGAGATGCACGCCGTCGCATAAATAAAAATTTGAACCAATCGAACAAGATTGTAATTTATCAAAAAAAAAAAAAAAAAAAAAGATTTTTTTCTTACCACGCCAAGACTAAGGAGGCATCCTATAACAGCTAGAGAAAGGGTGAAATTCTCTCGAGAGAAGCAAGTATACTAAACAAGGCTGGAAAAATATATGATATTCCAGAGTGAGCTAGGACACCTAAATTATATCTATAGCCAGGAGAAAACCGGTAAGAAATATAGTTCAAAACAAAATATAAAGGAAGAGAACTTCGCGTCATCCCAGCAAATCGCTACCAGCGACATGACCTTCAAATCTTCCAAGTTGAAAGTTATGACCATTTTGTCTCCAACACGTGTGTAGATGTTTTTCTTGTGAAATTTGTGTGTCATGTGTATGTAATTTTTGAAAAAAAGACATTTTTATATTACTAAAAAAAAAAATAAAATATATATATATATGCTAATATTATAATAAACATATTATTAGAATACAATTAAAGAACATCTAAAAATTAAAGAAAAGAAAAATACATTGATTAAAATTTGTAAACATATTACTAATTCAAATTTGTTAATCTAAGAGCATTCAAAGTTTAAGATTATTGTATAAGCTCTTGTAAAAGTTATAAACACGTTAAATTTAAAATTCATATTTTATATGTACCAGTATTGTCAGTCGTATTAATAAAAAAAAAAATGTTATTTCTATACTCTCTCATGTACATGATTAGGTTAACATTTTTAGTATTAAATAAAATCACATTGTTTTAAAATTTCTTATTATAATTATACTCAAGAATTATGACTATTAATTATTTTGTTAATAAATAACTACAAATTATGATTGTAATAATGTTAAAGATTTAATCTATTTTTGTCACATAATTCAAAAGATAATGTATTAATTTACACATTAGAGAGAGTTGGTAAGGCAGCGAGGTAAATTTAGGAAGGCGAAATCTTTTGCTTATTTAGGGACATCTTAACGATTACTTGGGCTTGTCAAGATGTCATGGTTGACTGTGATATGTCAATAGGGGTGGGCAGCCCTCGCAAGACATATACATCCGTATTCTTGCATCTTAATATTTCTCCTACATCCTATCTCGGTCTAAGCAAACTTGCTTCCTAATAAAACCTCTTTCCATACCGTCCCGGTTTACTGGCACAAAATTTCAAATGTCAATGACTAGCGGAAAACGAAAGAACCTACACACCCGGCGAGCTAAAGCCGCAACTACAGCCTATGTGCCAGCTCCGCAAATTGAGGTCAAAAAAAAAAAAAAAAAATAAAAGTAGTCATTACAAAATGGTTAATGTACTTGCATTTTAATTTACTTTCAATAATAATTTAAGTAGCTTGTAGATATAAAGGAATATATCTTTTGTTAAGTTCACTGGAATTTAACGTTTCTGTAATATTTTAAATACTAATAAGATTATATATATATATATATATATATTTAAGATATTTGAGCTTCAAAATATTGCTCCAAAAGAACATTTATTTATGGACTAGGTGAAATAATGAACCAATTTCGGCCAGCTAAGGAGATTCTGAGTCGATTGGTATATTTTAGGGGGCTTCCAGATATCGTGGTGTAGCGAATAAAAAATGTACCTTGTTTAGTTATTAAAACTGTGCAAGACAACATAATTAAATAATAAAAATTTAAAAAGGGAACCTTATTATTTTACAAATAACTGCAATAAAAGTATTTTATCAATCCCGATGTATTTTCAATTGGACCACAATTTTGTACACAATTTTTTAATTTACTTATTAAAATTTAATAATTTAAATCTTTAGATTTTGGCTCCTAAAAAAATAACTCTTGTTTGCATTCTTCTTCTTTTCCTCTGAACACATAATTGTGAAAATCAACCTTATTTTATATTACTGCTCGACCTAGCTGTCTTTGTTATATAAATTAAAATATGATATTTGATTTTAACAATAATATTAAAAAAAAAAACAAAGTTGTTAACCTTTACAAGGCCCGATATTTTGGTCTGAAGGGGTATAACTGATTTATTAAATGATTTTCCTAATTTAAAGAGTTTATTCATGATGACGACTATTGTCATTATTCAACAACTTAAAAAAGTAATACATATTTTAAAACAGATATGTTTAGGAAATGTTTAGTCAAACTTATAAAACCAGATCAGTGTAACCGGTTGAACACCATAAAATTGATTTTTTATATGAAAAACATAAAAACCTATTTTATGGCTAAAAGGACGGAGATAGAGGCAAAATGACCAAAATCTGTGATCACTCCTATTTCCTTCTAAAAATCGATTCTTTTTTATGAAGTTTTTATTTTTTTACAAATTGTTCACCTTTTTTCTTCTAAGAATACCTTTTTTTTAACTTCCAAAAGGTGCAAAATATTATGCATTTAGTTTTACCTTTGAAGTGATACTTCCTCTTTTTTTGCTTACAAGCAAGTTTTGTTTTTTATTTATTTATTTATTTATATTATTTTGATTTCAGTTCTTTCTTTTAATTCCTTGAATATAAAATTTGCCTGTCAAGGTCATTTTAAACATGTTATATAAGTATGTTTGCAGTTTTCTCAATAAAAATTAAATGTATTTTGCATTAAGTGGCCAGATGTTAATGTAAAAGAAAAATCAAAATGTTGAGCAAAAAATTAAAAACAATTAAGAGATTCACATTGTGCGCTATCATGTTCTAATGTTCTAAAATTTTGTAATAGTCTAAAAATATTGTTGTTGCTTTTCAAACTTTATATGTTATAGTTATTGTGCTGTCGTGTTTAATCAGTAGAGATGATTTCCTACAAAAACAATTAAAGAAATGTTGTTTATTTACTTGAGTCTGCCAGACTCAAAAATATACTTTTTGCACAAACTGGCTATTATTTTAGTTTATTCTCTTATTTTTGGCCGGTTTAAATTCAAAATAGCACAGTAAATTATGTGGGGTTGTTCACAACAGTCGTATTTTTTCACATTTGACAATATGTGAATACCCTAAATATTTAATATACACTGCCTGCCACTTGAATAAGGAATCATATTTTTTAACTTTAATTAAGTATATCTCCTAAACTAAAATTCAGAAAAAAATAATTTTTTTGCACAACCAAATTTCAAATTGTTTGCTTTAGTTTCCTGAAGAAAAAAAAATATACATATTTTATTTTACTAAAATTATTAATTTATTTAAAGACATGTATTTCTGTGGTACTATTTCGTGTGTCACTTGAATAAGGAATTATTTTAATATTAATCAGGAAGGCTATGATTTGAATTTCTTTCAATATAAACGGCTAGAGAATTTTTTAATTTGTTAGACTTTAAATAGTTTTAATTCAAAATGGGACGTGGTAAGGCTCTTAATAATTCTGAAAAAGAAAAAATTCTGATTTTGAAATCTCAGGGTCAGAATCCGGACCAAATAGCCAAAAACATTAATAGAGGAAAGACAGTTGTGTACAATTATTTAAATAACGTGGAAAGATATGGAAAAAACATGAAAGGGCGGAAGCAAATTGAAACAACTCCAAAAGAAAGACCAAAACTTCTTAGAATTGCATCAAATTCTGCTAGTCTAAGAACAGTGCACCGTATTTTAAAGTCGTGCCCATACATAGTCCGACGAAAACTGCAAAAAAGTTTAATATTGATTTTACTTCCATAAATAAGGAGGAATTATTTTTGAGCCGTAGACACAGCCGAGAGGCCGGAATAATGGTATGGGGTGCCATTTCGCATTATGGTACCATAGAATTGGTTTTGTATCCAACAAAATGACTGCAACGACTTACAAAAACATTCTGGAGGAAGCATTTCCAAAATTTAATGATTTCTTTGGACCCATACTTTAGACGTACCAACACGACAACTTCTCCAATTCATACCGCCAGACCAGTAAAAGAATGGATTAATCAACAAGGTGTTCAACTTTTGGATTGGCCCCCATATTCACCAGACCTGAATCCAATAGAAAATGTCTGGGGTTGGCTTGCAAGAAAAGTTTTTGAAGGAGGAAAACAATTTGAGACGATAGAATCCTTAAAGGATGCAATAACGGAAGCATGGAGTTCAATTTCGCTAAATTACTTAGAATCATTATATAAGTCGATGCCAAATCGCATTTTTGAGGTTATTTCTAAAAATGGTGGCAGTACTCATTACTAATTGAATGCTAGAAGATAACAACTTTCATTTTTATAACCTAAAATTTAAAAATAAATTACAGTTTTGCTAGTTTTAAAATATTCCTTATTCAAGTGACACACGAAAAAGTACCACAGAAATACTTGTCTTTAAATAAATGCATGACTTTAGTATAACAAAATTTGTATATTTTTTATTTCTTCAGGAAACTAAAGCCAACACTTTGAAATTTGGTTGTGCAAAAAATTATTTTTTTCTGAACTTTAGTTTAGGAGATATACTTAATTAAAGTTAAAAAAATGTGATTCCTTATTCAAGTGGCAGGCAGTGTATATCGAAAGAAAAAAATCATATTAAATACAAAGTCCATAAAAATTTGCCTTAAGTAGCCAACCATAGTAAATGTGAATGGAACAGGATGTTACTGTTTGGCGCTTAACTTTAAATGTGGTCTACCTATACGAGTATTTTATATATTTTAAATGTCTATGTATTTTTAAATTACGACGGCATTCCATATGAGTTTTTTTTATTAGGATTCTGTTAATTTTTTTGTACAAAATAAAATCTTAAGTTTAGTTAGTCAAAGGGTTGTTCAATATTAATTTTTTTTAAAGTTATGAATTCATAAGATCCTATGAATCATAAGGGATTCCCATCGTTATGGAATCTAACCCTAATTAAGCTACTTATAATACACAGAGAACAAAATTCATATATTTGAACATTTTTTTCATAAATTTTAAAAATCGAACATGACTTTTTTCCCAAACTTTTTTCATAAAAAATAAAATTTTTTTCATAGATATTATTAAATTGTTCATAATGAAAATTTTAGTAATTTTGCAAAAATTTTGTTAAATCATTGGTTTAGTTTTATTAGATTTGAGTGCAAATGGTAAGTGAAAATAGTTATACATGAAAATAATAATAATAATAAACTCCTCAAAATGGCAAAATTTCAAGGAAAATCTGTAAAATAATAATGTTTAGAAATTTGTATAATTTCGCTCGCATTCTGCAGCACATCATTTAAAAAAAAGCGCTTCTCTTCTGTTCCTATAATGTAGCTAAAAATCATTAAAAATCTAAAATTTTCCGAAGAAAATTTCAAAAAGTTTTTTAAAAATTGAAAATATAAATGAAAATTTAAACAATTTATTTTAAGTCTTGTTGACTTTTCATTCATTTCAAAAAATGTAAAAAAGTGTTAATATTTAAGATATTATTCTTAAATATTATGAACTAAAATCAATGAAGATAAATTCTTATATTATGCACAAACTTTTTTCTGTGTACCAGGCACACTAGCCTATAAAACAGTCTTATATGCGGATGATATTGTTACGAAATTGTAATTAAATGCAAATCTAACGGTTTTAACGGCTGATTTAAAATTAAATAATGCTTCTAAATCTTTCTCAATGCTTCTCATTCTTTCTCAATGCTTCTCGACCTTTCTGTTTATGTTAACAGCAGTTAACATATCTGTAGAAATTATTAACATAGCTGTAAACATACAACATTGAATAAAAAGCTTTCACCATTGTTTGTAAGTATGGCAACATTAAATGTTGAAGCAGCTAACATTAACATCAAAAGCTCTAGAATTCGAATATACTAGTTTGTCCGTTAAAAACATTATAGAAAGAACACCATTGAGTGAGTCTGATTGGAAGCATCGTTAAGTAAAGACAAATTAACTGCCTTGGCTGTATATTCTTGTACATTATTAAAGCGTGCTGTATAAAGTGTGTAATTTAAGTGTGTTTATATTAGAACACAAGTGACTATTTAAACTGTTGTTGTACATTTTAAATAAAATAAAGAGTCGTTACAACTTTTAAACTACTAAACTGCTTTTATTTGCAATCAAAGTACCGGTTTATTTAAAAGGAAATAAACCACAGCTTTTAAAAGGCAAAAACGTAACAATATGAAAGTGTATCAGTTTGAATTGGGCCTTTATCTGCAGAGTAAATGGAGGATTGAGTATGAAAAACTAAGCTTTTTGTATTCACATGGAGGTATAAAGTGTGGTATATTCTTACTTGGAGTGATACTAACAGTAACGGAGAGTGCGATATATCTTGGTACCATTCTGGATAAGAGTTATCTTGAATTTTTAATATCAATTTAAGTGCCTCAAAGGCACTAACATCAGTCTATATTACTACAAATATAAACTGGCTACTAGAAGCTTTTATCAAACCCACAATGATGTATGTACGGGGTATATGCTTGGTGGCAAACATTGGATAAGGTAACATGTAGCAATCATTTTGAAAATGTTCTGAGAACAACGGTAATCCTAATGACAGGCGCATTAAGGATAACCCCAAGATAAGCGTAATTTGTGATGCTCAACTGGCTGACAGTCGACTTGTTGGTCTGACAAATTACGTTTGATAGAGCAATAAGACTTAACGTTATTGGAAGCTGTAAGTAGAAAGGATGTAAACACTCCGGGATCTACTGGAGAATATTGATTACTGAACTCCACGACCCTTTGTTTCCACGATTTCTTTAAGAAGACATAAGAATAATATAGGGCGATTTAATTAAAACAAATATAATATTCCTCCTAGCAAATAAGAATGAGACCCGTTAGCATCATTAATAAGTTAAATTCAAAGTTCAATGCTTCCTTAAACTTATAGGAAATTATTAAATGCAATAATACAAAATTCAAATTATTAAATACTTAATAAAATTATAAAATATATTGAAATATCTAAGCATACTTCTTTGATAAAAACTATAGCTTCTAAATCATGGATTCTGTAGAGGACGTATTCCCAGAGTAAAGCAGTCGATGAATGTACACTGACTTCTATATGAAAGGAGACAGATTCGGAGGAGGCTTCTACATTTAGGAGACTGGTACAAAATAGAGTTCATCAAATCGACTTTCGAATAATCAAACAATCGACTTTTCGTTGAAAAAGGTCTATAAGTCGAAATCGACTTTTTGGTTAGAAAATTGTCGAGAAATCGACTTTCTTGTTTCGAGATAGTCGAAAAGTCGAAAATAGTCGAAAGTAGTCAAAAAGTCGTAAATAGTCGGAAAAAGTCACAAAGTTCGAAAAAGTCGAAAATAGTCGGGAAAAAGTCGAAAATAGTGTAGTTTATTTAAAAGGAATACTTTATTAGCAGTTTTCATTTAAACTACATCATCTAACTGTTGGAAATAGTACGGCAAAAACATATTTTTGTGTTTCCTTGCATAGATTGTGTGTTAATTAATCAATATATTTGATTGCGTTGTATATATTTTATATATATTTTTTAGTTTTTTTTTTTAAGATAAATAACAAAATATAGTCAAAAGAGGCGAAAAATCTCGATAATATCATATAAAATCGAAAATAGACGAAAATAGTCAAAAAGTTGGAAAAAGCCGTAAAGTCTGAAAAAGTCGAAAATAATCCAAAAGTCGAAAAATGTATTCCAAAATTGAAAAATTCGAAAAATTGACTATTGAAAAAGTCGAAAAATCGATTATTCAAAAATTGAAAAACGTCGAAAATTCGACTTTTTGCTCCAACCATAAAACCCTACTTTAATAATATGTTCATAAGCTTTAAGCTTATGAACATATTATGTTTTTTATCCTCAGTGTTGTCAGATTGGGGGATTTTGGGAAATGGGTATGAAAAATTTAGTGTGGCGATTAGAAGATTTGTTGGGGATGAATTTCAGGTTTTGGGGATTTTTGGAAATTTTTTGAGAATATTATTTTATTTCCATAATTTTTCTTTTTGACTTACAAAAAATTAAAAAAAAGCATAATATTCCGCCCCATATCAAATTTTTAGTAAGAGTACAGCAAAAACTTTGCTTTCCTGGTAAGGCAGGTATAATTGGAAACAAAAATAATCTACTTATTTTTTGCCTGAATAACTAGTTGTTTTTGTTCGAGTTGTCCACAAATTCATGTAAATATTTTTAAACTTTTTATAGTATAAAATATCTTTTTACACAACCTTCTGGTTGTTAATCCAACGCTCCAGCCAACTGATCCACGTAAATGTAATATTACTATGCTATTATACTAATTGAGTACTTATTTATGTAATAGAGAGTAGGCAAATAATAATGATACCTCATTACTACAGTAAGGAATCATTTTCATATTTATGGGTTGAAATAGGTCAGGTATTACATAGGATAGTGTATATAAAAATAATTCTGAATAAAATATTTATGCTGAAATTAGGAATTTTTTTGACTGATTGATACGAAATGACATTGCGTTCCAAAAAAATATTGAATCTCGGTCAACTTTTATAATTACAGGCTTACTACGCCATTCCAGAAGCTAACGTTTTATACCATTTAAGGATCACAAACAACATGTAAAAGAAAAAAACGGTGTTATTTTTATTTATTTAAAAGACCTTGAATGAAATATTTATGTTCGAAGTCCATAAAAATCACCACCTTTAAGGTACGTCATTCCGGAAGTAAGGTAAAGGTTCAATTTACAATATGTTCAAAATTATTTAAAAAAAAGCGAAGACAGTTCTTCTCGAATATAATGTTTCTATTACTATACTTTGGGGTTCATTAGTGGAGAAATATTCCTCTATATAACTATAAATACTCGATAGAATCATAATTTCATATAATATTTTTCTATACTAAAATATTTACTTAATCATCATACATAATAATATTAATTAATTCCCTTATTTTTCTTTGTAATTTCAGATTTATTCCAAAGAATTCATGATTGGTGCTATTTTTTTTTTTTTTTTTTTTGTCTGCAGATTTTCATAGCATTCCAAATATTTTATAAGTTTTTCACAAGTTATATGAAATTTCATTTATTATTTTACTCATTGTTAATTTAGTGTATAATTTATATTTTCGTAAAAAAAAGTTCGAAAATAAATGTAACAATTTGTGTATAATACTTGTTTAAAATAGAATATATGATGTGATGCTATTTTATTGACCACAGCTATACTCATAATTCTCATAAAATGTAATAAGTGCTGTCTTCTTTAAATTATAAAATTTAAAACCCGGAATTCTTGAATAATTTCAATCATTTAGTATAGAAAATTCAATGCTTCCAATAATTTTCTTTATTTTAATTTTGTATTCGATTTTAATAATATTCTTTTTGTATACAATTTTTCTATTTGAATAATTTTCTTTTTATACAAAATTTTTCGTTTTGAATAATTTTCTTAACAGAAAATTTTTCTATTCGCATAATTTTCTTTACAGATAATTTTTAAATTCGAATAATATTCTTTTTTTTTTATTCGAACAATAATTAATATAATATAAATAATTTTCGTTCTCTAGGAAATTTTTCGATTCGAATAATTTCCTTCTATAGAAAATTTTTCGATTCGAATAATATTCCTTCTATAGAAAATTTTTCGATTCGAATAATCTTCCTTCTATAGAAAATTTTTCGATTCGAATAATTTCCCTTCTATAGAAAATTTTTCGATTCGAATAATTTTCCTTCTATAGAAAATTTTTCGATTCGAATAATTTTCCTTCTACAGAAAATTTTTCGATTCGAATAATTTTCCTTCTATAGAAAATTTTTCGATTCGAATAATTTTCCTTCTATAGAAAATTTTTCGATTCGAATAATTTTCCTTCTATAGAAAATTTTTCGATTCGAATAATTTTCCTTCTATAGAAAATTTTTCGATTCGAATAATTTTCCTTCTATAGAAAATTTTTCGATTCGAATAATTTTCCTTCTATAGAAAATTTTTCGATTCGAATAATTTTCCTTCTATAGAAAATTTTTCGATTCGAATAATTTTCCTTTTATAGAAAATTTTTCGATTCGAATAATTTTCCTTCTATAGAAAATTTTTCGATTCGAATAATTTTCCTTCTATAGAAAATTTTTCGATTCGAATAATTTTCCTTCTATAGAAAATTTTTCGATTCGAATAATTTTCCTTCTATAGAAAATTTTTCGATTCAAATAATTTTCCTTCTATAGAAAATTTTTCGATTCAAATAATTTTCCTTCTATAGAAAATTTTTCGATTCGAATAATTTTCCTTCTATAGAAAATTTTTCAATTCGAATAATTTTCCTTCTATAGAAAATTTTTCGATTCGAATAATTTTCCTTCTATAGAAAATTTTTCGATTCGAATAATTTCCCTTCTATAGAAAATTTTTCGATTCGAATAATTTCCCTTCTATAGAAAATTTTTCGATTCGAATAATTTTTCTTCTATAGAAAATTTTTCGATTCGAATAATTTTCCTTCTATAGAAAATTTTTCGATTCGAATAATTTTCCTTGTATAGAAAATTTTTCGATTCGAATAATTTTCCTTCTATAGAAAATTTTTCAATTCGAATAATTTTCCTTCTATAGAAAATTTTTCAATTCGAATAATTTTCCTTCTATAGAAAATTTTTCGATTCGAATAATTTTCCTTCTATAGAAAATTTTTCGATTCGAATAATTTTCCTTCTATAGAAGATTTTTCGATTCGAATAATTTTCCTTCTATAGAAGATTTTTCGATTCGAATAATTTTCCTTCTATAGAAGATTTTTCGATTCGAATAATTTTCCTTCTATAGAAGATTTTTCGATTCGAATAATTTTCCTTCTATAGAAGATTTTTCGATTCGAATAATTTTCCTTCTATAGAAAATTTTTCGATTCGAATAATTTTCCTTCTATAGAAAATGTTTCGATTCGAATAATTTTCCTTCTATAGAAAATTTTTCGATTCGAATAATTTTCCTTCTATAGAAAATTTTTCGATTCGAATAATTTCCTTCTATAGAAAGTTTTTCGATTCGATTAATTTCCTTCTATAGAAAATTTTTCGATTCGAATAATTTTCCATCTATAGAAAATTTTTCGATTCGAATAATATTCCTTCTATAGAAAATTTTTCGATTCGAATAATATTCCTTCTATAGAAAATTTTTCGATTCGAATAATTTTCCTTCTATAGAAAATTTTTCGATTCGAATAATTTTCCTTCTATAGAAAATTTTTCGATTCGAATAATTTTCCTTCTATAGAAAATTTTTCGATTCGAATAATTTTCCTTCTATAGAAAATTTTTCGATTCGAATAATTTTCCTTCTATAGAAAATTTTTCGATTCGACTAATTTTCCTTCTATAGAAAATTTTTCGATTCGACTAATTTTCCTTCTATAGAAGATTTTTCGATTCGAATAATTTTCCTTCTATAGAAAATTTTTCGATTCGAATAATTTTCCTTCTATAGAAAATTTTTCGATTCGAATAATTTTCCTTCTATAGAAAATTTTTCGATTCTGTTGGTTTTGAATTCATTTATTAGAATCATATATTCTTACAATGTAAATCGTTAGTTTAATTATAATACAGAGTTGCAAAATATTGTATAAGAATATACATACAAAAGGAACTATGTTAAATAGAGTGCAGGAGAAATACAGTTTTATAAATAAATTTTCATTCAATCTCAACACTCTCCCTGAATGAAAAATTTCCAAAATCAACATATTTTTCGTGCACTCTTTACATACATTAAAAAATAAGAGATCAAACAATTATAAAATTAACGTTTCAATTCAAAAATAATTTTTCTTAATATACATATGTGTCAGTAAATACCAAATTTATTTCTAAAGTATTCTAATTTCTGAAGAGTAACAGCTTTTGTGAATACATCTGCAATCATCTCGTTTGTACATAGATATTCCAAAATGACTTCCTTCATGTCGATTTTCTGGCGAATAAATTTGGCTTTTATATCCACATGCTTTGTTCTTGGAGAATAATTATTGTTAAGGGCAACTTGTAATGCGCCCTTGTTATCGCAATATAACAACATACTCTTGTTGCTACCAGGATTAAGTTCAGCTTCTAGGCGTTTCAACCAAACTGACTCTTGTATTGCAGCATTTAGAGACATGAACTCGGCTTCTGTCGAAGACAATGCCACTGTCTTTTGCTTCTTTGTTGACCATGAAATTGCGCCGCATTGGTAAATAAATACATAGCCGGTTGTAGATTGGCGATCGTCAACGTCTCCGGCCCAGTCTGCATCACAGTAACCCTTCATATCATTTTCTGCTTCTTTTCTATAAATGATACCTTTGTCGATTGTACCTTTCAAATACCTCATTACACGTTTAACCGCTTCCCAGTGGGGTTTACCTGGGTTAGTTCCGAATCGACTTAGCAAATTTACGGCATAGCAAATATCTGGTCGAGTTATTTGTGCAGCGAACAACAGACACCCAATTGCCTGCATATATGGAATGTTTATCATTTGCTCTCTACTCTCTTTGTCTTGTGGACACATTCTGGATGACAGTTTCTGATTGTAATCCATCGGAGTTGAAGTTGGGTTACACTCACTCATTCCAAATCGTTCCAATACATCTGCTATGTAACGTGACTGATCAATTTTAATAGCATTTTTGCTTCTGGTGATTTTTGTACCAAGTACTGAAGACACCTCTCCCATATCTTTCATTTTAAACTTGCAGGCGAGCTTGGATTTCAGTTTTCCAATTGATTCCACATTGTTGGAGAATATTAAGACGTCGTCGACGTAAATAGCCACATATAACATTTGACCATTACCTATCCTATGGTATACGCACTGGTCAACCTCTCCTCTCACAAGACCCATTTTGAGCAGTTCATTGTTTATTGTTTCGTTCCAAACACGTCCCGACTGCTTAAGACCATAAATGGATTTTTGAAGCTTACAAACCTTTTCGGAGCCATCATCGAACATTTCAGGTTGTTCCATATATACGGTCTCCTTCAATGTTCCATTCAAATATGCACTTACTGCGTCCATTTGATGTACGAACATATCATATTTAACTGCCAATGCCAATAAATATCGTATTGTGTCATATCTGACGACAGGTGCGAAGGTTTCATTAAAATCTATTCCTTCTCGTTGAGAAAAACCTTTGGAGACGAGTCTAGCTTTCCACCGCACAGCATTACCATTTTCATCTCTTTTGGTTTTAAACACCCACTTACATTTTATTGCTTTTTCACCTGGTGGTAAGTTTGTCAGCATCCACGTTTTATTTGCCATCAACGAATCGAATTCTTCTTTCATTGCAGCTTTCCACTCGGCTGAGTTGTTTGACATCATTGCATCCTTCACGCTGATTGGAGTATCAGAAACGAACTGCATTGCACAAAAATTATGTGACTGCTGATTTTTATTTGCCAGACGGTTAGAACGACGGATATTTGTGTTTTCTGGAATGTTTCGTGCCTCGTATGCATTAGGAGACCATTCACCATCATCATTTACTTCAACGGGTGATGGTAAAGGAGACGACCACGCAACAGAATCATCATAATCGCTTTCCCAGGATTCAACTTCTTCAGAGGTTTCATTTGTCGTAGGGGTTTCAGGTGCTAATTCCACCTCGTTACCATTCTCCCCTGAATTAACACTGTCGTAGGCTTGAATCAATTCCGGATAATAAATATCTTTTTCGACGTTCATATTCACTTTGCTTCCTTCTAAAAACACTACATCACGACTAATGATTATAACGTTGTCTTTAGGGTTAAACAGTCTATAAGCTTTACTTTCCGTGCTATACCCCATCATGACGCATTCTATCGATTTTCCATCTAGTTTATGACGTTTTTCTTTTTGTATATGTACTAGGGCTGGACATCCAAAGACTCTTAAAAACTTTAAATCAGGACGGCGGCTAGACCAAATTTCTTCGGGAGATTTTTCTTCACTGCGACAAGGGACTCTGTTGATTAAATAACCAGCTGTGTTAGCAGCTTCAGCCCAAAAACGTTGATCTAATCCGCTATCGATGAGCATACACCTAACACGTTCCATCAAGGTTCGGTTTATTCGTTCCGCTGTACCATTTTGTTCCGGAGAATATGGACACGTCTTTTGATGAATTATTCCGCTGTTCTTCAAAAAATATTCAAAATTTTTATTCACATACTCACATCCGTTGTCCGTTCTTAGAATTTTTATTTTTGTTTCACATTGGTTTTCGGCCATTTTTTTAAATTCAACAAACATTTCAAAAACATCAGATTTCCTCTTGATTGGGTACACAAATAATTTTCTGGAAAAGTCATCCACAAATGTGACTAAAAATCGAGCACCGGAAAATGAATTGACATTAATTGGTCCAACAACGTCGGAGTGTATCACTTCCAATAGTTTTGTGGCTCTCGTACCATCTTCTCTAATTGGTTTTCTGGTCTGCTTACCTTTTATGCAGACTACACAAGGCTCTCTATTTTCATTTCCAAAATCAATGCCAAAAGAAGATTTTTTCACTTTATTCAAATTTGAATCACAAATATGGCCCATTCTTCTATGCCATAAATTAATTTCCTTTCTAGCAACAAAAACTTTGTTCTGCTTTATTTGTGGTTCACTATTTATACGATACAAGTCGTTGTAAACTGTAGCACAAGTAACAAGATTGTCATCTTCATCGAAAATACTGCATTTTCCACCCTCAAAAATAACTTTCTTACCATCTCTATTCATTTGCCGTACAGAGAGAAGGTTGGCACACAAATTAGGTACATATTCAACGTTTTTTACCGTTACTCTTTTTTTCTCGTTTCCACTTAAAATATTCAAGTCGACGTCGCCTGCGCATTCAACGTTCAATTCATTTTTGTTAGCAACAATAACCGTTTTATTTTCAACGTTCTTTATATTGTACATATAACTATCGTTGTTCATCATATGGTTGCTAGCGCCGCTGTCAACATACCAATACAAGGAGTTTTCTGTGTTGCTGTAACTTTCGTTTGTGTTTGTGGCTGCAGAAACATTCATACTCGTTGCTATGAGTGTTGATGAAGTCTTCTTCTCGTTTTTTCTATTCTGTCTACCATTGTTGTTGTTGCCTTTATTTTGGCAATTCTTAGAAATATGCCCATATTCCTTACAACTATAACACTGAATTGGTTTCTTCTTCCTCCCCTTGATGTTCTTGCTGTATAAAGCAGCTTCTTTCTCTGAAGTTTGCGCATCAAATTTAGCATCTTGAAGGAGGAGATTTTTTACCATATCTATTGTCAGCTTTTCCTTTGAGTTCTCGACGGCCATCACCAGCGGCTTAAAATCATCCGATAACCCGGCTAGCATTAATGATGCTGTAAGCTCGTCATCTATGTTAAGTCCAGCGTTCTTAACTTTCAAGGCAATTATCACTATTTCGTTCACGTACTCCTGTATTGAGCTATAATTTTTCAGCTTTATATTAACCAACTGCTTAAGTAGTTCAACTTTTCGTGTGAGGCCAGTATCCTCATAAGCGCTCATCAACGCATTCCAAGCTTCTTTGGCAGTTGTAGCTGCTGCAATATGTCCATAATTACATGGATCCACCATTAAAGTAATTTCCGCCAAGGCACGTTCATTCAAGGGAGCATCAGCGACATCAACTACGTCAGATTCCACAACCTTCCAGCAGCCCTTAATAATGAGACAAGATTTGGCCTGCCTCTTCCACACATCGAAATTCTCGCGTCCTCTTAAACGCTCCAACGAAAATCCTACTGGAAGACTAGCCATCTTTTTGCTCCACGAAGAAAAAAAAAAAAAAAAAACTTTAATAAAACTTTCCGAGAAAAAAAAAACTTTGTCTAATACACGCGCGACATGCGGCCCATAACCTGTTGGTTTTGAATTCATTTATTAGACTCATATATTCTTACAATGTAAATCGTTAGTTTAATTATAATACAGAGTTGCAAAATATTGTATAAGAATATACATACAAAAGGAACTATGTTAAATAGAGTGCAGGAGAAATACAGTTTTATAAATAAATTTTCATTCAGTCTCAACAGATTCGAATAATTTTCCTTCTATTGAAAATTTTTCGATTCGAATAATTTACCTTCAATAGAAAATTTTTCGATTCGAATAATTTTCCTTCTATAGAAAATTTTTCGATTCGAATAATTTTCCTTCTATAGAAAAGTTTTCGATTTGAATAATTTTCCTTCCATAGAAAATTTTTCTATAGAAAATTTTTCGATTCGAATAATTTTCCTTCTATAGAAAATTTATCGATTCGAATAATTTTCCTTCTATAGAATATTTTTCGATTCGAATAATTTTCCTTCTATAGAAAATTTTTCGATTCGAATAATTTTCCTTCTATAGAAAATTTTTCGATTCGAATAATTTTCCTTCTATAGAAAATTTTTGGATTCGAATAATTTTCCTTTTATAGAAAATTTTTCGATTCGAATAATTTTCCTTTTATAGAAAATTTTTCGATTCGAATAATTTTCCTTTTATAGAAAATTTTTCGATTCGAATAATTTTCCTTTTATAGAAAATTTTTCGATTCGAATAATTTTCCTTTTATAGAAAATTTTTCGATTCGAATAATTTTCCTTTTATAGAAAATTTTTCGATTCGAATAATTTTCCTTTTATAGAAAATTTTTCGATTCGAATAATTTTCCTTTTATAGAAAATTTTTCGATTCGAATAATTTTCCTTTTATAGAAAATTTTTCGATTCGAATAATTTTCCTTTTATAGAAAATTTTTCGATTCGAATAATTTTCCTTTTATAGAAAATTTTTCGATTCGAATAATTTTCCTTTTATAGAAAATTTTTCGATTCGAATAATTTTCCTTTTATAGAAAATTTTTCGATTCGAATAATTTTCCTTTTATAGAAAATTTTTCGATTCGAATAATTTTCCTTTTATAGAAAATTTTTCGATTCGAATAATTTTCCTTTTATAGAAAATTTTTCGATTCGAATAATTTTCCTTTTATAGAAAATTTTTCGATTCGAATAATTTTCCTTTTATAGAAAATGTTTCGATTCGAATAATTTCCTTTTATAGAAAATTTTTCGATTCGAATAATTTTCCTTTTATAGAAAATTTTTCGATTCGAATAATTTTCCTTTTATAGAAAATTTTTCGATTCGAATAATTTTCCTTCTATAGAAAATTTTTCGATTCGAATAATTTTCCTTCTATAGAAAATTTTTCGATTCGAATAATTTTCCTTCTATAGAAAATTTTTCGATTCGAATTATTTTCCTTCTATAGAAAATTTTTCGATTCATTAATTTTCCTTCTATAGAAAATTTTTCGATTCATTAATTTTCCTTCTATAGAAAATTTTTCGATTCGTTAATTTTCCTTCAATAGAAAATTTTTCGATTCGAATAATTTTCCTTCTATAGAAAATTTTTCGATTCGAATAATTTTCCTTTTATAGAAAATTTTTCGATTCGAATAATTATCCTTTTATAGAAAATTGTTCGATTCGAATAATTTTCCTTTTATAGAAAATTTTTCGATTCGAATAATTTTCCTTCTATAGAAAATTTTTCGATTCGAATAATTTTCCTTCTATAGAAAATTTTTCGATTCGAATAATTTTTCGATTCGAATAATTTTCCTTCTATAGAAAATTTTTCGATTCGAATAATTTTCCTTCTATAGAAAATTTTTCGATTCAAATAATTTTCCTTCTATAGAAAATTTTTCGATTCGAATAATTTTCCTTCTATAGAAAATTTTTCGATTCGAATAATTTTCCTTCTATAGAAAATTTTTCGATTCGAATAATTTTCCTTCTATAGAAAATTTTTCGATTCGAATAATTTTCCTTCTATAGAAAATTTTTCGATTCGAATAATTTTCCTTCTATAGAAAATTTTTCGATTCGAATAATTTTCCTTCTATAGAAAATTTTTCGATTCGAATAATTTTCCTTCTATAGAAAATTTTTCGATTCGAATAATTTTCCTTCTATAGAAAATTTTTCGATTCGAATAATTTCCTTCTATAGAAAGTTTTTCGATTCGAATAATTTTCCTTCTATAGAAAATTTTTCGATTCGAATAATTTTCCTGCTATAGAAAATTTTTCGATTCGAATAATTTTCCTTCTATAGAAAATTTTTCGATTCGAATAATTTTCCTTCTATAGAAAATTTTTCGATTCGAATAATTTTCCTTCTATAGAAAATTTTTCGATTAGAATAATTTTCCTTGTATAGAAAATTTTTCGATTCGAATAATTTTCCTTGTATAGAAAATTTTTCGATTCGAATTATTTTCCTTGTATAGAAAATTTTTCGATTCGAATAATTTTCCTTTTATTGAAAATTTTTCGATTCGAATAATTTTCCTTTTATAGATAATGTTTCAATTCGAATAATTTTCCTTTTATAGAAAATTTTTCGATTCGAATAATTTTCCTTTTATAGAAAATTTTTCGATTCGAATAATTTTCCTTTTATAGAAAATTTTTCGACTCGAATAATTTTCCTTGTATAGAAAATTTTTCGATTCGAATAATTTTCCTTCTATAAAAAATTTTTCGATTCGAATAATTTTCCTTCTATAGAAAATTTTTCGAATCGAATAATTTTCCTTCTATAGAAAATTTTTCGATTCGAATTATTTTCCTTCTATAGAAAATTTTTCGATTCATTAATTTTCCTTCTATAGAAAATTTTTCGATTCGAATAATTTCCTTTTATAGAAAATTTTTCGATTCGAATAATTTTCCTTTTATAGAAAATTTTTCGATTCGAATAATTTTCCTTTTATAGAAAATTTTTCGATTCGAATAATTTTCCTTTTATAGAAAATTTTTCGATTCGAATAATTTTCCTTTTATAGAAAATTTTTCGATTCAAATAATTTTCCTTTTATAGAAAATTTTTCGATTCGAATAATTTTCCTTTTATAGGAAATTTTTCGATTCGAATAATTTTCCTTTTATAGAAAATGTTTCGATTCGAATAATTTCCTTTTATAGAAAATTTTTCGATTCGAATAATTTTCCTTTTATAGAAAATTTTTCGATTCGAATAATTTTCCTTCTATAGAAAATTTTTCGATTCATTAATTTTCCTTCTATAGAAAATTTTTCGATTCATTAATTTTCCTTCTATAGAAAATTTTTCGATTCGTTAATTTTCCTTCAATAGAAAATTTTTCGATTCGAATAATTTTCCTTCTATAGAAAATTTTTCGATTCGAATAATTTTCCTTCTATAGAAAATTTTTCGATTCGAATAATTTTCCTTCTATAGAAAATTTTTCGATTCGAATAATTTTCCTTCTATAGAAAATTTTTCGATTCGAATAATTTTCCTTCTATAGAAAATTTTTCGATTCGAATAATTTTCCTTCTATAGAAGATTTTTCGATTCGAATAATTTTCCTTCTATAGAAGATTTTTCGGTTCGAATAATTTTCCTTCTATAGAAAATTTTTCGATTCGAATAATTTTCCTTCTATAGAAAATGTTTCGATTCGAATAATTTTCCTTCTATAGAAAATTTTTCGATTCGAATAATTTTCCTTCTATAGAAAATTTTTCGATTCGAATAATTTTCCTTCTATAGAAAATTTTTCGATTCGAATAATTTTCCTTCTATAGAAAATTTTTCGATTCGAATAATTTTCCTTCTATAGAAAATTTTTCGATTCGAATAATTTTCCTTCTATAGAAAATGTTTCGATTCGAATAATTTTCCTTCTATAGAAAATTTTTCGATTCGAATAATTTTCCTTCTAGAGAAAATTTTTCGATTCGAATAATTTTCCTTCTATAGAAACTTTTCGATTCGAATAATTTTCCTTCTATAGAAACTTTTCGATTCGAGTAATTTTCCTTGTATAGAAAATTTTTCGCTTCGAATAATTTTCCTTGTATAGAAAATTTTTCGCTTCGAATAATTTTCCTTGCATAGAAAATTTTTCGCTTCGAATAATTTTCCTTGTATAGAAAATTTTTCGCTTCGAATAATTTTCCTTGTATAGAAAATTTTTCGATTTGAATAATTTTCCTTGTATAGAAAATTTTTCGATTCGAATAATTTTCCTTGTATAGAAAATTTTTCGATTCGAATAATTTTCCTTGTATAGAAAATTTTTCGATTCGAATAATTTTCCTTGTATAGAAAATTTTTCGATTCGAATAATTTTCCTTGTATAGAAAATTTTTCGATTCGAATAATTTTCCTTGTATAGAAAATTTTTGGATTCGAATAATTTTCCTTGTATAGAAAATTTTTCGATTCGAATAATTTTCCTTGTATAGAAAATTTTTCGATTCGAGTAATTTTCCTTGTATAGAAAATTTTTCGATTCGAATAATTTTCCTTGTATAGAAAATTTTTCGATTCGAATAATTTTCCTTGTATAAAAAATTTTTCGATTCGAATTATTTTCCTTATATAGAAAATTTTTCGATTCGAATTATTTTCCTTGTATAGAAAATTTTTCGATTCGAATTATTTTCCTTGTATAGAAAATTTTTCGATTCGAATAATTTTCCTTCTATAGAAACTTTTCGATTCGAATAATTTTCCTTCTATAGAAAATTTTTCGATTCGAATAATTTTCCTTGTATAGAAAATTTTTCGATTCGAATAATTTTTATTGTATAGAAAATTTTTCGATTCGAATAATTTTCCTTGTATAGAAAATTTTTCGATTCGAATAATTTTCCTTGTATAGAAAATTTTTCGATTCGAATTATTTTCCTTGTATAGAAAATTTTTCGATTCGAATAATTTTCCTTCCATAGAAACTTTTCGATTCGAATAATTTTCCTTCTATAGAAATTTTTCGATTCGAATAATTTTCCTTGTATAGAAAATTTTTCGATTCGAATAATTTTCCTTCTATAGAAAATTTTTCGATTCGAATAATTTTCCTTCTATAGAAAATTTTTCGATTCGAATAATTTTCCTTCTATAGAAAATTTTTCGATTCGAATAATTTTCCTTCTATAGAAAATTTTTCGATTCGAATAATTTTCCTTCTATAGAAAATTTTTCGATTCGAATAATTTTCCTTCTATAGAAAATTTTTCGATTCGAATAATTTTCCTTCTATAGAAAATTTTTCGATTCGAATAATTTTCCTTCTATAGAAAATTTTTCGATTCGAATAATTTTCCTTCTATAGAAAATTTTTCGATTCGAATAATTTTCCTTCTATAGAAAATTTTTCGATTCGAATAATTTTCCTTCTATAGAAAATTTTTCGATTCGAATAATTTTCCTTCTATAGAAAATTTTTCGATTCGAATAATTTTCCTTCTATAGAAAATTTTTCGATTCGAATAATTTTCCTTCTATAGAAAATTTTTCGATTCGAATAATTTTCCTTCTATAGAAAATTTTTCGCTTCGAATAATTTTCCTTGTATAGAAAATTTTTCGATTCGAATAATTTTCCTTCTATAGAAAATTTTTCGATTCGAATAATTTTCCTTCTATAGAAAATTTTTCGATTCGAATAATTTTCCTTCTATAGAAAATTTTTCGATTCGAATAATTTTCCTTCTATAGAAAATGTTTCGATTCGAATAATTTTCCTTCTATAGAAAATGTTTCGATTCGAATAATTTTCCTTCTATAGAAAATGTTTCGATTCGAATAATTTTCCTTCTATAGAAAATTTTTCGATTCGAATAATTTTCCTTCTATAGAAAATGTTTCGATTCGAATAATTTTCCTTCTATAGAAAATTTTTCGATTCGAATAATTTTCCTTCTAGAGAAAATTTTTCGATTCGAATAATTTTCCTTCTATAGAAACTTTTCGATTCGAATAATTTTCCTTCTATAGAAACTTTTCGATTCGAATAATTTTCCTTCTATAGAAACTTTACGATTCGAATAATTTTCCTTGTATAGAAAATTTTTCGCTTCGAATAATTTTCCTTGTATAGAAAATTTTTCGCTTCGAATAATTTTCCTTTTATAGAAAATTTTTCGATTTGAATAATTTTCCTTGTATAGAAAATTTTTCGATTCGAATAATTTTCCTTGTATAGAAAATTTTTCGATTCGAATAATTTTCCTTGTATAGAAAATTTTTCGATTCGAATAATTTTCCTTGTATAGAAAATTTTTCGATTCGAATAATTTTCCTTGTATAGAAAATTTTTCGATTCGAATAATTTTCCTTGTATAGAAAATTTTTCGATTCGAATAATTTTCCTTGTATAGAAAATTTTTCGATTCGAATAATTTTCCTTGTATAGAAAATTTTTCGATTCGAATAATTTTCCTTGTATAGAAAATTTTTCGATTCGAATAATTTTCCTTGTATAGAAAATTTTTCGATTCGAATAATTTTCCTTGTATAGAAAATTTTTCGATTCGAATAATTTTCCTTGTATAGAAAATTTTTCGATTCGAATAATTTTCCTTGTATAGAAAATTTTTCGATTCGAATAATTTTCCTTGTATAAAAAATTTTTCGATTCGAATTATTTTCCTTGTATAGAAAATTTTTCGATTCGAATTATTTTCCTTCTATAGAAAATTTTTCGATTCGAATTATTTTCCTTGTATAGAAAATTTTTCGATTCGAATAATTTTCCTTGTATAAAAAATTTTTCGATTCGAATAATTTTCCTTCTATAGAAAATTTTTCGATTCGAATAATTTTCCTTCTATAGAAAATTTTTCGATTCGAATAATTTTCCTTCTATAGAAAATTTTTCGATTCGAATAATTTTCCTTCTATAGAAAATTTTTCGATTCGAATAATTTTCCTTCTATAGAAAATTTTTCGATTCGAATAATTTTCCTTCTATAGAAAATTTTTCGATTCGAATAATTTTCCTTCTATAGAAAATTTTTCGATTCGAATAATTTTCCTTCTATAGAAAATTTTTCGATTCGAATAATTTTCCTTCTATAGAAAATTTTTCGATTCGAATAATTTTCCTTCTATAGAAAATTTTTCGATTCGAATAATTTTCCTTCTATAGAAAATTTTTCGATTCGAATAATTTTCCTTCTATAGAAAATTTTTCGATTCGAATAATTTTCCTTGTATAGAAAATTTTTCGATTCGAATAATTTTCCTTGTATAGAAAATTTTTCGATTCGAATAATTTTCCTTGTATAGAAAATTTTTCGATTCGAATAATTTTCCTTGTATAGAAAATTTTTCGATTCGAATAAATTTCCTTGTATAGAAAATTTTTCGCTTCGAATAATTTTCCTTGTATAGAAAATTTTTCGCTTCGAATAATTTTCCTTGTATAGAAAATTTTTCGCTTCGAATAATTTTCCTTGTATAGAAAATTTTTCGATTTGAATAATTTTCCTTGTATAGAAAATTTTTCGATTCGAATAATTTTCCTTGTATAGAAAATTTTTGGATTCGAATAATTTTCCTTGTATAAAAAATTTTTCGATTCGAATAATTTTCCTTGTATAAAAAATTTTTCGATTCGAATAATTTTCCTTGTATAGAAAATTTTTCGATTCGAATAATTTTCCTTGTATAGAAAATTTTTCGATTCGAGTAATTTTCCTTGTATAGAAAATTTTTCGATTCGAATAATTTTCCTTGTATAGAAAATTTTTCGATTCGAATAATTTTCCTTGTATAAAAAATTTTTCGATTCGAATTATTTTCCTTGTATAGAAAATTTTTCGATTCGAATTATTTTCCTTGTATAGAAAATTTTTCGATTCGAATTATTTTCCTTGTATAGAAAATTTTTCGATTCGAATAATTTTCCTTCTATAGAAACTTTTCGATTCGAATAATTTTCCTTCTATAGAAAATTTTTCGATTCGAATAATTTTCCTTGTATAGAAAATTTTTCGATTCGAATAATTTTCCTTGTATAGAAAATTTTTCGATTCGAATTATTTTCCTTGTATAGAAAATTTTTCGATTCGAATAATTTTCCTTCCATAGAAAGTTTTCGATTCGAATAATTTTCCTTCTATAGAAATTTTTCGATTCGAATAATTTTCCTTGTATAGAAAATTTTTCGATTCGAATAATTTTCCTTGTATAGAAAATTTTTCGATTCGAATAATTTTCCTTGTATAGAAAATTTTTCGATTCGAATAATTTTCCTTGTATAGAAAATTTTTGGATTCGAATAATTTTCTTGTATAGAAAATTTTTGGATTCGAATAATTTTCCTTGTATAGAAAATTTTTCGATTCGAATAATTTTCCTTGTATAGAAAATTTTTCGATTCGAATAATTTTCCTTGTATAGAAAATTTTTCGATTCGAATAATTTTCCTTGTATAGAAAATTTTTCGATTTGAATAATTTTCCTTGTATAGAAAATTTTTCGATTCGAATAATTTTCCTTGTATAGAAAATTTTTCGATTCGAATAATTTTCCTTGTATAGAAAATTTTTCGATTCGAATAATTTTCCTTGTATAGAAAATTTTTCGATTCGAATAATTTTCCTTGTATAGAAAATTTTTCGATTCGAATAATTTTCCTTCTATAGAAAATTTTTCGATTCGAATAATTTTCCTTCTATAGAAAATTTTTCGATTCGAATAATTTTCCTTCTATAGAAAATTTTTCGATTCGAATAATTTTCCTTCTATAGAAAATTTTTCGATTCGAATAATTTTCCTTCTATAGAAAATTTTTCGATTCGAATAATTTTCCTTCTGTAGAAAATGTTTCGATTCGAATAATTTTCCTTCTATAGAAAATTTTTCGATTCGAATAATTTTCCTTCTAGAGAAAATTTTTCGATTCGAATAATTTTCATTCTAGAGAAAATTTTTCGATTCGAATAATTTTCCTTCTAGAGAAAATTTTTCGATTCGAATAATTTTCCTTCTATAGAAACTTTTCGATTCGAATAATTTTCCTTCTATAGAAACTTTTCGATTCGAATAATTTTCCTTCTATAGAAACTTTTCGATTCGAATAATTTTCCTTGTATAGAAAATTTTTCGCTTCGAATAATTTTCCATGTATAGAAAATTTTTCGCTTCGAATAATTTTCCTTGTATAGAAAATTTTTCGATTTGAATAATTTTCCTTGTATAGAAAATTTTTCGATTCGAATAATTTTCCTTGTATAGAAAATTTTTCGATTCGAATAATTTTCCTTGTATAGAAAATTTTTCGATTCGAATAATTTTCCTTGTATAGAAAATTTTTCGATTCGAATAATTTTCCTTGTATAGAAAATTTTTGGATTCGAATAATTTTCCTTGTATAGAAAATTTTTCGATTCGAATAATTTTCCTTGTATAGAAAATTTTTCGATTCGAATAATTTTCCTTGTATAGAAAATTTTTCGATTCGAATAATTTTCCTTGTATAGAAAATTTTTCGATTCGAATAATTTTCCTTGTATAGAAAATTTTTCGATTCGAATAATTTTCCTTGTATAGAAAATTTTTCGATTCGAATAATTTTCCTTGTATAGAAAATTTTTCGATTCGAATAATTTTCCTTGTATAGAAAATTTTTCGATTCGAATAATTTTCCTTGTATAGAAAATTTTTCGATTCGAATAATTTTCCTTGTATAAAAAATTTTTCGATTCGAATTATTTTCCTTGTATAGAAAATTTTTCGATTCGAATTATTTTCCTTGTATAGAAAATTTTTCGATTCGAATAATTTTCCTTGTATAGAAAATTTTTCGATTCGAATAATTTTCCTTGTATAAAAAATTTTTCGATTCGAATAATTTTCCTTCTATAGAAAATTTTTCGATTCGAATAATTTTCCTTCTATAGAAAATTTTTCGATTCGAATAATTTTCCTTCTATAGAAAATTTTTCGATTCGAATAATTTTCCTTCTATAGAAAATTTTTCGATTCGAATAATTTTCCTTCTATAGAAAATTTTTCGATTCGAATAATTTTCCTTCTATAGAAAATTTTTCGATTCGAATAATTTTATTTCTATAGAAAATTTTTCGATTCGAATAATTTTCCTTCTATAGAAAATTTTTCGATTCGAATAATTTTCCTTCTATAGAAAATTTTTCGATTCGAATAATTTTCCTTCTATAGAAAATTTTTCGATTCGAATAATTTTCCTTCTATAGAAAATTTTTCGATTCGAATAATTTTCCTTCTATAGAAAATTTTTCGATTCGAATAATTTTCCTTCTATAGAAAATTTTTCGATTCGAATAATTTTCCTTCTATAGAAAATTTTTCGATTCGAATAATTTTCCTTCTATAGAAAATTTTTCGATTCGAATAATTTTCCTTCTATAGAAAATTTTTCGATTCGAATAATTTTCCTTCTATAGAAAATTTTTCGATTCGAATAATTTTCCTTCTATAGAAAATTTTTCGATTCGAATAATTTTCCTTCTATAGAAAATTTTTCGATTCGAATAATTTTCCTTCTATAGAAAATTTTTCGATTCGAATAATTTTCCTTCTATAGAAAATTTTTCGATTCGAATAATTTTCCTTCTATAGAAAATTTTTCGATTCGAATAATTTTCCTTCTATAGAAAATTTTTCGATTCGAATAATTTTCCTTCTATAGAAAATTTTTCGATTCGAATAATTTTCCTTCTATAGAAAATTTTTCGATTCGAATAATTTTCCTTCTATAGAAAATTTTTCGATTCGAATAATTTTCCTTCTATAGAAGATTTTCCATTCGAATAATTTTCCTTCTATAGAAGATTTTTCGATTCGAATAATTTTCCTTCTATAGAAGATTTTTCGATTCGAATAATTTTCCTTCTATAGAAGATTTTTCGATTCGAATAATTTTCCTTCTATAGAAGATTTTTCGATTCGAATAATTTTCCTTCTATAGAAAATTTTTCGATTCGAATAATTTTCCTTCTATAGAAGATTTTTCGATTCGAATAATTTTCCTTCTATAGAAAATTTTTCGATTCGAATAATTTTCCTTCTATAGAAAATGTTTCGATTCGAATAATTTTCCTTCTATAGAAAATTTTTCGATTCGAATAATTTTCCTTCCATAGAAAATTTTTCGATTCGAATAATTTTCCTTCTATAGAAAATTTTTCGATTCGAATAATTTTCCTTCTATAGAAAATGTTTCGATTCGAATAATTTTCCTTCTATAGAAAATTTTTCGATTCGAATAATTTTCCTTGTATAAAAAATTTTTCGATTCGAATTATTTTCCTTGTATAGAAAATTTTTCGATTCGAATTATTTTCCTTGTATAGAAAATTTTTCGATTCGAATTATTTTCCTTGTATAGAAAATTTTTCGATTCGAATTATTTTCCTTGTATAGAAAATTTTTCGATTCGAATAATTTTCCTTCTATAGAAACTTTTCGATTCGAATAATTTTCCTTCTATAGAAAATTTTTCGATTCGAATAATTTTCCTTCTATAGAAAATTTTTCGATTCGAATAATTTTCCTTCTATAGAAAATTTTTCGATTCGAATAATTTTCCTTCTATAGAAAATTTTTCGATTCGAATAATTTTCCTTCTATAGAAAATTTTTCGATTCGAATAATTTTCCTTCTATAGAAAATTTTTCGATTCGAATAATTTTCCTTCTATAGAAAATTTTTCGAATCGAATAATTTTACTTCTATAGAAAATTTTTCGATTCGAATAATTTTCCTTCTATAGAAAATTTTTCGATTCGAATAATTTTCCTTCTATAGAAAATTTTTCGATTCGAATAATTTTCCTTCTATAGAAAATTTTTCGATTCGAATAATTTTCCTTCTATAGAAAATTTTTCGATTCGAATAATTTTCCTTCTATAGAAAATTTTTCGATTCGAATAATTTTCCTTCTATAGAAAATTTTTCGATTCGAGTAATTTTCCTTCTATAGAAAATGTTTCGATTCGAATAATTTTCCTTCTATAGAAAATTTTTCGATTCGAATAATTTTCCTTCTAGAGAAAATTTTTCGATTCTAGAAAATTTTTCGATTCGAATAATTTTCCTTGTATAGAAAATTTTTCGATTCGAATAATTTTCCTTGTATAGAAAATTTTTCGATTCGAATAATTTTCCTTGTATAGAAAATTTTTCGATTCGAATAATTTTCCTTGTATAGAAAATTTTTCGATTCGAATAATTTTCCTTGTATAGAAAATTTTTCGATTCGAATAATTTTCCTTGTATAGAAAATTTTTCGATTCGAATAATTTTCCTTGTATAGAAAATTTTTCGATTCGAATAATTTTCCTTGTATAGAAAATTTTTCGATTCGAATAATTTTCCTTGTATAGAAAATTTTTCGATTCGAATTATTTTCCTTGTATAGAAAATTTTTCGATTCGAATTATTTTCCTTGTATAGAAAATTTTTCGATTCGAATTATTTTCCTTGTATAGAAAATTTTTCGATTCGAATAATTTTCCTTCTATAGAAAATTTTTCGATTCGAATAATTTTCCTTCTATAGAAAATTTTTCGATTCGAATAATTTTCCTTCTATAGAAAATTTTTCGATTCGAATAATTTTCCTTGTATAGAAAATTTTTCGCTTCGAATAATTTTCCTTGTATAGAAAATTTTTCGCTTCGAATAATTTTCCTTGTATAGAAAATTTTTCGCTTCGAATAATTTTCCTTGTATAGAAAATTTTTCGCTTCGAATAATTTTCCTTGTATAGAAAATTTTTCGCTTCGAATAATTTTCCTTGTATAGAAAATTTTTCGATTTGAATAATTTTCCTTGTATAGAAAATTTTTCGATTCGAATAATTTTCCTTGTATAGAAAATTTTTGGATTCGAATAATTTTCCTTGTATAAAAAATTTTTCGATTCGAATAATTTTCCTTGTATAGAAAATTTTTGGATTCGAATAATTTTCCTTGTATAGAAAATTTTTCGATTCGAATAATTATCCTTGTATAGAAAATTTGTCGATTCGAATAATTTTCCTTGTATAGAAAAGTTTTCGATTCGAGTAATTTTCCTTGTATAGAAAATTTTTCGATTCGAGTAATTTTCCTTGTATAGAAAATTTTTCGATTCGAATAATTTTCCTTGTATAGAAAATTTTTCGATTCAAATAATTTTTCTTGTATAAAAAATTTTTCGATTCGAATTATTTTCCTTGTATAGAAAATTTTTCGATTCGAATTATTTTCCTTGTATAGAAAATTTTTCGATTCGAATTATTTTCCTTGTATAGAAAATTTTTCGATTCGAATAATTTTCCTTCTATAGAAACTTTTCGATTCGAATAATTTTCCTTCTATAGAAAATTTTTCGATTCGAATAATTTTCCTTGTATAGAAAATTTTTCGATTCGAATAATTTTCCTTGTATAGAAAATTTTTCGATTCGAATAATTTTCCTTCCATAGAAACTTTTCGATTCGAATAATTTTCCTTCCATAGAAACTTTTCGATTCGAATAATTTTCCTTCTATAGAAAATTTTTCGATTCGAATAATTTTCCTTCTATAGAAAATTTTTCGATTCGAATAATTTTCCTTCTATAGAAAATTTTTCGATTCGAATAATTTTCCTTCTATAGAAAATTTTTCGATTCGAATAATTTTCCTTCTATAGAAAATTTTTCGATTCGAATAATTTTCCTTCTATAGAAAATTTTTCGATTCGAATAATTTTCCTTCTATAGAAAATTTTTCGATTCGAATAATTTTCCTTCTATAGAAAATTTTTCGATTCGAATAATTTTCCTTCTATAGAAAATTTTTCGATTCGAATAATTTTCCTTCTATAGAAAATTTTTCGATTCGAATAATTTTCCTTCTATAGAAAATTTTTCGATTCGAATAATTTTCCTTCTATAGAAAATTTTTCGATTCGAATAATTTTCCTTCTATAGAAAATTTTTCGATTCGAATAATTTTCCTTCTATAGAAAATTTTTCGATTCGAATAATTTTCCTTCTATAGAAAATTTTTCGATTCGAATAATTTTCCTTCTATAGAAAATTTTTCGATTCGAATAATTTTCCTTCTATAGAAAATTTTTCGATTCGAATAATTTTCCTTCTATAGAAAATTTTTCGATTCGAATAATTTTCCTTCTATAGAAAATTTTTCGATTCGAATAATTTTCCTTCTATAGAAAATTTTTCGATTCGAATAATTTTCCTTCTATAGAAAATTTTTCGATTCGAATAATTTTCCTTCTATAGAAAATTTTTCGATTCGAATAATTTTCCTTCTATAGAAAATTTTTCGATTCGAATAATTTTCCTTCTATAGAAAATTTTTCGATTCGAATAATTTTCCTTCTATAGAAAATTTTTCGATTCGAATAATTTTCCTTCTATAGAAAATTTTTCGATTCGAATAATTTTCCTTCTATAGAAAATTTTTCGATTCGAATAATTTTCCTTCTATAGAAAATTTTTCGATTCGAATAATTTTCCTTCTATAGAAAATTTTTCGATTCGAATAATTTTCCTTCTATAGAAAATTTTTCGATTCGAATAATTTTCCTTCTATAGAAAATTTTTCGATTCGAATAATTTTCCTTCTATAGAAAATTTTTCGATTCGAATAATTTTCCTTCTATAGAAAATGTTTCGATTCGAATAATTTTCCTTCTATAGAAAATTTTTCGATTCGAATAATTTTCCTTCTAGAGAAAATTTTTCGATTCGAATAATTTTCCTTCTAGAGAAAATTTTTCGATTCGAATAATTTTCCTTCTATAGAAACTTTTCGATTCGAATAATTTTCCTTCTATAGAAACTTTTCGATTCGAATAATTTTCCTTCTATAGAAACTTTTCGATTCGAATAATTTTCCTTGTATAGAAAATTTTTCGCTTCGAATAATTTTCCTTGTATAGAAAATTTTTCGATTTGAATAATTTTCCTTGTATAGAAAATTTTTCGATTCGAATAATTTTCCTTGTATAGAAAATTTTTCGATTCGAATAATTTTCCTTGTATAGAAAATTTTTCGCTTCGAATAATTTTCCTTGTATAGAAAATTTTTCGCTTCGAATAATTTTCCTTGTATAGAAAATTTTTCGATTTGAATAATTTTCCTTGTATAGAAAATTTTTCGATTTGAATAATTTTCCTTGTATAGAAAATTTTTCGATTCGAATTATTTTCCTTGTATAGAAAATTTTTCGATTCGAATAATTTTCCTTGTATAGAAAATTTTTCGATTCGAATAATTTTCCTTGTATAGAAAATTTTTGGATTCGAATAATTTTCCTTGTATAAAAAATTTTTCGATTCGAATAATTTTCCTTGTATAGAAAATTTTTCGATTCGAATAATTTTCCTTGTATAGAAAATTTTTCGATTCGAATAATTTTCCTTGTATAGAAAATTTTTCGATTCGAATAATTTTCCTTGTATAGAAAATTTTTCGATTCGAATAATTTTCCTTGTATAAAAAATTTTTCGATTCGAATTATTTTCCTTGTATAGAAAATTTTTCGATTCGAATTATTTTCCTTGTATAGAAAATTTTTCGATTCGAATTATTTTCCTTGTATAGAAAATTTTTCGATTCGAATAATTTTCCTTGTATAAAAAATTTTTCGATTCGAATAATTTTCCTTCTATAGAAAATTTTTCGATTCGAATAATTTTATTTCTATAGAAAATTTTTCGATTCGAATAATTTTATTTCTATAGAAAATTTTTCGATTCGAATAATTTTCCTTCTATAGAAAATTTTTCGATTCGAATAATTTTCCTTCTATAGAAAATTTTTCGATTCGAATAATTTTCCTTCTATAGAAAATTTTTCGATTCGAATAATTTTCCTTCTATAGAAAATTTTTCGATTCGAATAATTTTCCTTCTATAGAAAATTTTTCGATTCGAATAATTTTCCTTCTATAGAAAATTTTTCGATTCGAATAATTTTCCTTCTATAGAAAATTTTTCGATTCGAATAATTTTCCTTCTATAGAAGATTTTCCATTCGAATAATTTTCCTTCTATAGAAGATTTTTCGATTCGAATAATTTTCCTTCTATAGAAGATTTTTCGATTCGAATAATTTTCCTTCTATAGAAGATTTTTCGATTCGAATAATTTTCCTTCTATAGAAGATTTTTCGATTCGAATAATTTTCCTTCTATAGAAAATTTTTCGATTCGAATAATTTTCCTTGTATAGAAAATGTTTCGATTCGAATAATTTTCCTTCTATAGAAAATTTTTCGATTCGAATAATTTTCCTTCTATAGAAAATTTTTCGATTCGAATAATTTTCCTTCTATAGAAAATGTTTCGATTCGAATAATTTTCCTTCTATAGAAAATTTTTCGATTCGAATAATTTTCCTTCTATAGAAACTTTTCGATTCGAATAATTTTCCTTCTATAGAAACTTTTCGATTCGAATAATTTTCCTTCTATAGAAACTTTTCGATTCGAATAATTTTCCTTGTATAGAAAATTTTTCGCTTCGAATAATTTTCCTTGTATAGAAAATTTTTCGCTTCGAATAATTTTCCTTGTATAGAAAATTTTTCGCTTCGAATAATTTTCCTTGTATAGAAAATTTGTCGCTTCGAATAATTTTCCTTGTATAGAAAATTTTTCGATTTGAATAATTTTCCTTGTATAGAAAATTTTTCGATTCGAATAATTTTCCTTGTATAGAAAATTTTTCGATTCGAATAATTTTCCTTGTATAGAAAATTTTTCGATTCGAATAATTTTCCTTGTATAGAAAATTTTTCGATTCGAATAATTTTCCTTGTATAGAAAATTTTTCGATTCGAATAATTTTCCTTGTATAGAAAATTTTTCGATTCGAATAATTTTCCTTGTATAGAAAATTTTTCGATTCGAATAATTTTCCTTGTATAGAAAATTTTTCGATTCGAATAATTTTCCTTGTATAGAAAATTTTTGGATTCGAATAATTTTCCTTGTATAGAAAATTTTTCGATTCGAATAATTTTCCTTGTATAGAAAATTTTTCGATTCGAATAATTTTCCTTGTATAGAAAATTTTTCGATTCGAATAATTTTCCTTGTACAAAAAATTTTTCGATTCGAATTATTTTCCTTGTATAGAAAATTTTTCGATTCGAATTATTTTCCTTGTATAGAAAATTTTTCGATTCGAATTATTTTCCTTGTATAGAAAATTTTTCGATTCGAATTATTTTCCTTGTATAGAAAATTTTTCGATTCGAATAATTTTCCTTCTATAGAAACTTTTCGATTCGAATAATTTTCCTTCTATAGAAAATTTTTCGATTCGAATAATTTTCCTTGTATAGAAAATTTTTCGATTCGAATAATTTTCCTTCTATAGAAAATTTTTCGATTCGAATAATTTTCCTTCTATAGAAAATTTTTCGATTCGAATAATTTTCCTTCTATAGAAAATTTTTCGATTCGAATAATTTTCCTTCTATAGAAAATTTTTCGATTCGAATAATTTTCCTTCTATAGAAAATTTTTCGATTCGAATAATTTTCCTTCTATAGAAAATTTTTCGATTCGAATAATTTTCCTTCTATAGAAAATTTTTCGATTCGAATAATTTTCCTTCTATAGAAAATTTTTCGATTCGAATAATTTTCCTTCTATAGAAAATTTTTCGATTCGAATAATTTTCCTTCTATAGAAAATTTTTCGATTCGAATAATTTTCCTTCTATAGAAAATGTTTCGATTCGAATAATTTTCCTTCTATAGAAAATTTTTCGATTCGAATAATTTTCCTTCTATAGAAAATTTTTCGATTCGAATAATTTTCCTTCTATAGAAAATTTTTCGATTCGAATAATTTTCCTTCTATAGAAAATTTTTCGATTCGAATAATTTTCCTTCTATAGAAAATTTTTCGATTCGAATAATTTTCCTTCTATAGAAAATTTTTCGATTCGAATAATTTCCCTTCTATAGAAAATTTTTCGATTCGAATAATTTCCCTTCTATAGAAAATTTTTCGATTCGAATAATTTCCCTTCTATAGAAAATTTTTCGATTCGAATAATTTCCCTTCTATAGAAAATTTTTCGATTCGAATAATTTCCCTTCTATAGAAAATTTTTCGATTCGAATAATTTTCCTTCTATAGAAAATTTTTCGATTCGAATAATTTCCCTTCTATAGAAAATTTTTCGATACGAATAATTTCCCTTCTATAGAAAATTTTTCGATTCGAATAATTTTCCTTCTATAGAAAATTTTTCGATTCGAATAATTTTCCTTCTATAGAAAATTTTTCGATTCGAATAATTTTCCTTCTATAGAAAATTTTTCGATTCGAATAATTTTCCTTCTATAGAAAATTTTTCGATTCGAATAATTTTCCTTCTATAGAAAATTTTTCGATTCGAATAATTTTCCTTCTATAGAAAATTTTTCGATTCGAATATTTTTCCTTGTATAGAAAATTTTTCGATTCGAATAATTTTCCTTCTATAGAAACTTTTCGATTCGAATAATTTTCCTTCCATAGAAACTTTTCGATTCGAATAATTTTCCTTCTATAGAAATTTTTCGATTCGAATAATTTTCCTTCTATAGAAAATTTTTCGATTCGAATAATTTTCCTTCTATAGAAAATTTTTCGATTCGAATAATTTTCCTTCTATAGAAAATTTTTCGATTCGAATAATTTTCCTTCTATAGAAAATGTTTCGATTCGAATAATTTTCCTTCTATAGAAAATTTTTCGATTCGAATAATTTTCCTTCTATAGAAACTTTTCGATTCGAATAATTTTCCTTCTATAGAAACTTTTCGATTCGAATAATTTTCCTTCTATAGAAACTTTTCGATTCGAATAATTTTCCTTGTATAGAAAATTTTTCGCTTCGAATAATTTTCCTTGTATAGAAAATTTTTCGCTTCGAATAATTTTCCTTGTATAGAAAATTTTTCGCTTCGAATAATTTTCCTTGTATAGAAAATTTGTCGCTTCGAATAATTTTCCTTGTATAGAAAATTTTTCGATTTGAATAATTTTCCTTGTATAGAAAATTTTTCGATTCGAATAATTTTCCTTGTATAGAAAATTTTTCGATTCGAATAATTTTCCTTGTATAGAAAATTTTTCGATTCGAATAATTTTCCTTGTATAGAAAATTTTTCGATTCGAATAATTTTCCTTGTATAGAAAATTTTTCGATTCGAATAATTTTCCTTGTATAGAAAATTTTTCGATTCGAATAATTTTCCTTGTATAGAAAATTTTTCGATTCGAATAATTTTCCTTGTATAGAAAATTTTTCGATTCGAATAATTTTCCTTGTATAGAAAATTTTTGGATTCGAATAATTTTCCTTGTATAGAAAATTTTTCGATTCGAATAATTTTCCTTGTATAGAAAATTTTTCGATTCGAATAATTTTCCTTGTATAGAAAATTTTTCGATTCGAATAATTTTCCTTGTACAAAAAATTTTTCGATTCGAATTATTTTCCTTGTATAGAAAATTTTTCGATTCGAATTATTTTCCTTGTATAGAAAATTTTTCGATTCGAATTATTTTCCTTGTATAGAAAATTTTTCGATTCGAATTATTTTCCTTGTATAGAAAATTTTTCGATTCGAATAATTTTCCTTCTATAGAAACTTTTCGATTCGAATAATTTTCCTTCTATAGAAAATTTTTCGATTCGAATAATTTTCCTTGTATAGAAAATTTTTCGATTCGAATAATTTTCCTTCTATAGAAAATTTTTCGATTCGAATAATTTTCCTTCTATAGAAAATTTTTCGATTCGAATAATTTTCCTTCTATAGAAAATTTTTCGATTCGAATAATTTTCCTTCTATAGAAAATTTTTCGATTCGAATAATTTTCCTTCTATAGAAAATTTTTCGATTCGAATAATTTTCCTTCTATAGAAAATTTTTCGATTCGAATAATTTTCCTTCTATAGAAAATTTTTCGATTCGAATAATTTTCCTTCTATAGAAAATTTTTCGATTCGAATAATTTTCCTTCTATAGAAAATTTTTCGATTCGAATAATTTTCCTTCTATAGAAAATTTTTCGATTCGAATAATTTTCCTTCTATAGAAAATTTTTCGATTCGAATAATTTTCCTTCTATAGAAAATTTTTCGATTCGAATAATTTTCCTTCTATAGAAAATTTTTCGATTCGAATAATTTTCCTTCTATAGAAAATTTTTCGATTCGAATAATTTTCCTTCTATAGAAAATGTTTCGATTCGAATAATTTTCCTTCTATAGAAAATTTTTCGATTCGAATAATTTTCCTTCTATAGAAAATTTTTCGATTCGAATAATTTTCCTTCTATAGAAAATTTTTCGATTCGAATAATTTTCCTTCTATAGAAAATTTTTCGATTCGAATAATTTTCCTTCTATAGAAAATTTTTCGATTCGAATAATTTTCCTTCTATAGAAAATTTTTCGATTCGAATAATTTCCCTTCTATAGAAAATTTTTCGATTCGAATAATTTCCCTTCTATAGAAAATTTTTCGATTCGAATAATTTCCCTTCTATAGAAAATTTTTCGATTCGAATAATTTCCCTTCTATAGAAAATTTTTCGATTCGAATAATTTCCCTTCTATAGAAAATTTTTCGATTCGAATAATTTTCCTTCTATAGAAAATTTTTCGATTCGAATAATTTCCCTTCTATAGAAAATTTTTCGATACGAATAATTTCCCTTCTATAGAAAATTTTTCGATTCGAATAATTTTCCTTCTATAGAAAATTTTTCGATTCGAATAATTTTCCTTCTATAGAAAATTTTTCGATTCGAATAATTTTCCTTCTATAGAAAATTTTTCGATTCGAATAATTTTCCTTCTATAGAAAATTTTTCGATTCGAATAATTTTCCTTCTATAGAAAATTTTTCGATTCGAATAATTTTCCTTCTATAGAAAATTTTTCGATTCGAATATTTTTCCTTGTATAGAAAATTTTTCGATTCGAATAATTTTCCTTCTATAGAAACTTTTCGATTCGAATAATTTTCCTTCCATAGAAACTTTTCGATTCGAATAATTTTCCTTCTATATAAATTTTTCGATTCGAATAATTTTCCTTCTATAGAAAATTTTTCGATTCGAATAATTTTCCTTCTATAGAAAATTTTTCGATTCGAATAATTTTCCTTCTATAGAAAATTTTTCGATTCGAATAATTTTCCTTCTATAGAAAATTTTTCGATTCGAATAATTTTCCTTCTATAGAAAATTTTTCGATTCGAATAATTTTCCTTCTATAGAAAATTTTTCGATTCGAATAATTTTCCTTCTATAGAAAATTTTTCGATTCGAATAATTTTCCTTCTATAGAAAATTTTTCGATTCGAATAATTTTCCTTCTATAGAAAATTTTTCGATTCGAATAATTTTCCTTCTATAGAAAATTTTTCGATTCGAATAATTTCCCTTCTATAGAAAATTTTTCGATTCGAATAATTTCCCTTCTATAGAAAATTTTTCGATTCGAATAATTTCCCTTCTATAGAAAATTTTTCGATTCGAATAATTTCCCTTCTATAGAAAATTTTTCGATTCGAATAATTTTCCTTGTATAGAAAATTTTTCGATTCGAATAATTTTCCTTGTATAGAAAATTTTTCGATTCGAATAATTTTCCTTGTATAGAAAATTTTTCGATTCGAATAATTTTCCTTGTATAGAAAATTTTTCGATTCGAATAATTTTCCTTGTACAAAAAATTTTTCGATTCGAATTATTTTCCTTGTATAGAAAATTTTTCGATTCGAATTATTTTCCTTGTATAGAAAATTTTTCGATTCGAATTATTTTCCTTGTATAGAAAATTTTTCGATTCGAATTATTTTCCTTGTATAGAAAATTTTTCGATTCGAATAATTTTCCTTCTATAGAAACTTTTCGATTCGAATAATTTTCCTTCTATAGAAAATTTTTCGATTCGAATAATTTTCCTTGTATAGAAAATTTTTCGATTCGAATAATTTTCCTTCTATAGAAAATTTTTCGATTCGAATAATTTTCCTTCTATAGAAGATTTTTCGATTCGAATAATTTTCCTTCTATAGAAAATTTTTCGATTCGAATAATTTTCCTTCTATAGAAAATTTTTCGATTCGAATAATTTTCCTTCTATAGAAAATTTTTCGATTGGAATAATTTTCCTTCTATAGAAAATTTTTCGATTCGAATAATTTTCCTTCTATAGAAAATTTTTCGATTCGAATAATTTTCCTTCTATAGAAAATTTTTCGATTCGAATAATTTTCCTTCTATAGAAAATTTTTCGATTCGAATAATTTTCCTTCTATAGAAAATTTTTCGATTCGAATAATTTTCCTTCTATAGAAAATTTTTCGATTCGAATAATTTTCCTTCTATAGAAAATTTTTCGATTCGAATAATTTTCCTTCTATAGAAAATTTTTCGATTCGAATAATTTTCCTTCTATAGAAAATGTTTCGATTCGAATAATTTTCCTTCTATAGAAAATTTTTCGATTCGAATAATTTTCCTTCTATAGAAAATTTTTCGATTCGAATAATTTTCCTTCTATAGAAAATTTTTCGATTCGAATAATTTTCCTTCTATAGAAAATTTTTCGATTCGAATAATTTTCCTTCTATAGAAAATTTTTCGATTCGAATAATTTTCCTTCTATAGAAAATTTTTCGATTCGAATAATTTCCCTTCTATAGAAAATTTTTCGATTCGAATAATTTCCCTTCTATAGAAAATTTTTCGATTCGAATAATTTCCCTTCTATAGAAAATTTTTCGATTCGAATAATTTCCCTTCTATAGAAAATTTTTCGATTCGAATAATTTCCCTTCTATAGAAAATTTTTCGATTCGAATAATTTTCCTTCTATAGAAAATTTTTCGATTCGAATAATTTCCCTTCTATAGAAAATTTTTCGATACGAATAATTTCCCTTCTATAGAAAATTTTTCGATTCGAATAATTTTCCTTCTATAGAAAATTTTTCGATTCGAATAATTTTCCTTCTATAGAAAATTTTTCGATTCGAATAATTTTCCTTCTATAGAAAATTTTTCGATTCGAATAATTTTCCTTCTATAGAAAATTTTTCGATTCGAATAATTTTCCTTCTATAGAAAATTTTTCGATTCGAATAATTTTCCTTCTATAGAAAATTTTTCGATTCGAATATTTTTCCTTGTATAGAAAATTTTTCGATTCGAATAATTTTCCTTCTATAGAAACTTTTCGATTCGAATAATTTTCCTTCCATAGAAACTTTTCGATTCGAATAATTTTCCTTCTATAGAAATTTTTCGATTCGAATAATTTTCCTTCTATAGAAAATTTTTCGATTCGAATAATTTTCCTTCTATAGAAAATTTTTCGATTCGAATAATTTTCCTTCTATAGAAAATTTTTCGATTCGAATAATTTTCCTTCTATAGAAAATTTTTCGATTCGAATAATTTTACTTCTATAGAAAATTTTTCGATTCGAATAATTTTCCTTCTATAGAAAATTTTTCGATTCGAATAATTTTCCTTCTATAGAAAATTTTTCGATTCGAATAATTTTCCTTCTATAGAAAATTTTTCGATTCGAATAATTTCCCTTCTATAGAAAATTTTTCGATTCGAATAATTTCCCTTCTATAGAAAATTTTTCGATTCGAATAATTTCCCTTCTATAGAAAATTTTTCGATTCGAATAATTTCCCTTCTATAGAAAATTTTTCGATTCGAATAATTTCCCTTCTATAGAAAATTTTTCGATTCGAATAATTTCCCTTCTATAGAAAATTTTTCGATTCGAATAATTTCCCTTCTATAGAAAATTTTTCGATTCGAATAATTTTCCTTCTATAGAAAATTTTTCGATTCGAATAATTTTCCTTCTATAGAAAATTTTTCGATTCGAATAATTTTCCTTCTATAGAAAATTTTTCGATTCGAATAATTTTCCTTCTATAGAAAATTTTTCGATTCGAATAATTTTCCTTCTATAGAAAATTTTTCGATTCGAATAATTTTCCTTCTATAGAAAATTTTTCGATTCGAATAATTTTCCTTGTATAGAAAATTTTTGGATTCGAATAATTTTCTTGTATAGAAAATTTTTGGATTCGAATAATTTTCTTGTATAGAAAATTTTTGGATTCGAATAATTTTCCTTCTATAGAAAATTTTTCGATTCGAATAATTTCCCTTCTATAGAAAATTTTTCGATTCGAATAATTTCCCTTCTATAGAAAATTTTTCGATTCGAATAATTTCCCTTCTATAGAAAATTTTTCGATTCGAATAATTTCCCTTCTATAGAAAATTTTTCGATTCGAATAATTTCCCTTCTATAGAAAATTTTTCGATTCGAATAATTTTCCTTCTATAGAAAATTTTTCGATTCGAATAATTTTCCTTCTATAGAAAATTTTTCGATTCGAATAATTTTCCTTCTATAGAAAATTTTTCGATTCGAATAATTTTCCTTCTATAGAAAATTTTTCGATTCGAATAATTTTCTATAGAAGGAAAATTATTCGAATCGAAAAATTTTCTATAGAAGGAAAATTATTCGAATCGAAAAATTTTCTATAGAAGGAAAATTATTCGAATCGAAAAATTTTCTATAGAAGGAAAATTATTCGAATCGAAAAATTTTCTATAGAAGGGAAATTATTCGAATCGAAAAATTTTCTATAGAAGGGAAATTATTCGAATCGAAAAATTTTCTATAGAAGGGAAATTATTCGAATCGAAAAATTTTCTATAGAAGGGAAATTATTCGAATCGAAAAATTTTCTATAGAAGGAAAATTATTCGAATCCAAAAATTTTCTATACAAGAAAATTATTCGAATCCAAAAATTTTCTATACAAGGAAAATTATTCGAATCGAAAAATTTTCTATAGAAGGAAAATTATTCGAATCGAAAAATTTTCTATAGAAGGAAAATTATTCGACTCGAAAAATTTTCTATAGAAGGAAAATTATTCGAATCGAAAAATTTTCTATAGAAGGAAAATTATTCGAATCGAAAAATTTTCTATAGAAGGAAAATTATTCGAATCGAAAAATTTTCTATAGAAGGAAAATTATTCGAATCGAAAAATTTTCTATAGAAGGAAAATTATTCGAATCGAAAAATTTTCTATAGAAGGAAAATTATTCGAATCGAAAAATTTTCTATAGAAGGGAAATTATTCGAATCGAAAAATTTTCTATAGAAGGGAAATTATTCGAATCGAAAAATTTTCTATAGAAGGGAAATTATTCGAATCGAAAAATTTTCTATAGAAGGGAAATTATTCGAATCGAAAAATTTTCTATAGAAGGGAAATTATTCGAATCGAAAAATTTTCTATAGAAGGGAAATTATTCGAATCGAAAAATTTTCTATAGAAGGGAAATTATTCGAATCGAAAAATTTTCTATAGAAGGAAAATTATTCGAATCGAAAAATTTTCTATAGAAGGAAAATTATTCGAATCGAAAAATTTTCTATAGAAGGAAAATTATTCGAATCGAAAAATTTTCTATAGAAGGAAAATTATTCGAATCGAAAAATTTTCTATAGAAGGAAAATTATTCGAATCGAAAAATTTTCTATAGAAGGAAAATTATTCGAATCGAAAAATTTTCTATAGAAGGAAAATTATTCGAATCGAAAAATTTTCTATAGAAGGAAAATTATTCGAATCGAAAAATTTTCTATAGAAGGAAAATTATTCGAATCGAAAAATTTCTATAGAAGGAAAATTATTCGAATCGAAAAGTTTCTATGGAAGGAAAATTATTCGAATCGAAAAGTTTCTATAGAAGGAAAATTATTCGAATCGAAAAATTTTCTATACAAGGAAAAATATTCGAATCGAAAAATTTTCTATAGAAGGAAAATTATTCGAATCGAAAAATTTTCTATAGAAGGAAAATTATTCGAATCGAAAAATTTTCTATAGAAGGAAAATTATTCGAATCGAAAAATTTTCTATAGAAGGAAAATTATTCGAATCGAAAAATTTTCTATAGAAGGAAAATTATTCGAATCGAAAAATTTTCTATAGAAGGGAAATTATTCGTATCGAAAAATTTTCTATAGAAGGGAAATTATTCGAATCGAAAAATTTTCTATAGAAGGAAAATTATTCGAATCGAAAAATTTTCTATAGAAGGGAAATTATTCGAATCGAAAAATTTTCTATAGAAGGGAAATTATTCGAATCGAAAAATTTTCTATAGAAGGGAAATTATTCGAATCGAAAAATTTTCTATAGAGGGGAAATTATTCGAATCGAAAAATTTTCTATAGAAGGGAAATTATTCGAATCGAAAAATTTTCTATAGAAGGAAAATTATTCGAATCGAAAAATTTTCTATAGAAGGAAAATTATTCGAATCGAAAAATTTTCTATAGAAGGAAAATTATTCGAATCCAAAAATTTTCTATACAAGGAAAATTATTCGAATCGAAAAATTTTCTATACAAGGAAAATTATTCGAATCGAAAAATTTTCTATACAAGGAAAATTATTCGAATCGAAAAATTTTCTATACAAGGAAAATTATTCGAATCGAAAAATTTTCTATACAAGGAAAATTATTCGAATCGAAAAATTTTCTATACAAGGAAAATTATTCAAATCGAAAAATTTTCTATGCAAGGAAAATTATTCGAAGCGAAAAATTTTCTATACAAGGAAAATTATTCGAAGCGAAAAATTTTCTATACAAGGAATATTATACGAATCGAAAAATTTTCTATAGAAGGAAAATTATTCGAATCGAAAAATTTTCTATAGAAGGAATATTATACGAATCGAAAAATTTTCTATAGAAGGAATATTATACGAATCGAAAAATTTTCTATAGAAGGAAAATTATTCGAATCGAAACATTTTCTATAGAAGGAAAATTATTCGAATCGAAAAATTTTCTATAGAACGAAAATTATTCGAATCGAAAAATTTTCTATAGAACGAAAATTATTCGAATCGAAAAATCTTCTATAGAAGGAAAATTATTCGAATCGAAAAATCTTCTATAGAAGGAAAATTATTCGAATCGAAAAATCTTCTATAGAAGGAAAATTATTCGAATCGAAAAATTTTCTATAGAAGGAAAATTATTCGAATCGAAAAATTTTCTATAGAAGGAAAATTATTCGAATCGAAAAATTTTCTATAGAAGGAAAATTATTCGAATCGAAAAATTTTCTATAGAAGGAAAATTATTCGAATCGAAAAATTTTATATAGAAGGAAAATTATTCGAATCGAAAAATTTTCTATAGAAGGAAAATTATTCGAATCGAAAAATTTTCTATAGAAGGAAAATTATTCGAATCGAAAAATTTTCTATAGAAGGAAAATTATTCGAATCGAAAAATTTTCTATAGAAGGAAAATTATTCGAATCGAAAAATTTTCTATAGAAGGAAAATTATTCGAATCGAAAAATTTTCTATAGAAGGAAAATTATTCGAATCGAAAAATTTTCTATAGAAGGAAAATTATTCGAATCGAAAAATTTTCTATAGAAGGAAAATTATTCGAATCGAAAAATTTTCTATAGAAGGAATATTATTCGAATCGAAAAATTTTCTATAGAAGGAAAATTATTCGAATCGAAAAATTTTCTATAGAAGGAAATTAATCGAATCGAAAAACTTTCTATAGAAGGAAATTATTCGAATCGAAAAATTTTCTATAGAAGGAATATTATACGAATCGAAAAATTTTCTATAGAAGGAAAATTATTCGAATCGAAAAATTTTCTATAGAAGGAAAATTATTCGAATCGAAAAATTTTCTATAGAAGGAAAATAATTCGAATCGAAAAATTTTCCTTCTATAGAAAATTTTTCGATTCGAATAATTTTCCTTCTATAGAAACTTTTCGATTCGAATAATTTTCCTTCTATAGAAAATTTTTCGATTCGAATAATTTTCCTTCTATAGAAAATTTTCGATTCGAATAATTTTCCTTCTATAGAAAATTTTTCGATTCGAATAATTTTCCTTCTATAGAAAATTTTTCGATTCGAATAATTTTCCTTCTATAGAAAATTTTTCGATTCGAATAATTTTCCTTCTATAGAAAATTTTTCGATTCGAATAATTTTCCTTCTATAGAAAATTTTTCGATTCGAATAATTTTCCTTCTATAGAAAATTTTTCGATTCGAATAATTTTCCTTCTATAGAAAATTTTTCGATTCGAATAATTTTCCTTCTATAGAAAATTTTTCGATTCGAATAATTTTCCTTCTATAGAAAATTTTTCGATTCGAATAATTTTCCTTCTATAGAAAATTTTTCGATTCGAATAATTTTCCTTCTATAGAAAATTTTTCGATTCGAATAATTTTCCTTCTATAGAAAATTTTTCGATTCGAATAATTTTCCTTCTATAGAAAATTTTTCGATTCGAATAATTTTCGATTCGAATAATTTTCCTTCTATAGAAAATTTTTCGATTCGAATAATTTTCCTTCTATAGAAAATTTTTCGATTCGAATAATTTTCCTTCTATAGAAAATTTTTCGATTCGAATAATTTTCCTTCTATAGAAAATTTTTCGATTCGAATAATTTTCCTTCTATAGAAAATTTTTCGATTCGAATAATTTTCCTTCTATAGAAGATTTTTCGATTCGAATAATTTTCCTTGTATAGAAAATTTTTCGCTTCGAATAATTTTCCTTGTATAGAAAATTTTTCGCTTCGAATAATTTTCCTTGTATAGAAAATTTTTCGCTTCGAATAATTTTCCTTGTATAGAAAATTTTTCGCTTCGAATAATTTTCCTTGTATAGAAAATTTTTCGATTTGAATAATTTTCCTTGTATAGAAAATTTTTCGATTCGAATAATTTTCCTTGTATAGAAAATTTTTCGATTCGAATAATTTTCCTTGTATAGAAAATTTTTCGATTCGAATAATTTTCCTTCTATAGAAAATTTTTCGATTCGAATAATTTTCCTTCTATAGAAAATTTTTCGATTCGAATAATTTTCCTTCTATAGAAAATTTTTCGATTCGAATAATTTTCCTTCTATAGAAAATTTTTCCATTCGAATAATTTTCCTTCTATAGAAAATTTTTCGATTCGAATAATTTTCCTTCTATAGAAAATTTTTCGATTCGAATAATTTTCCTTCTATAGAAAATTTTTCGATTCGAATAATTTTCCTTCTATAGAAAATTTTTCGATTCGAATAATTTTCCTTCTATAGAAAATTTTTCGATTCGAATAATTTTCTTTCTATAGAAAATTTTTCGATTCGAATAATTTTCCTTCTATAGAAAATTTTTCGATTCGAATAATTTTCCTTCTATAGAAAATTTTTCGATTCGAATAATTTTCCTTCTATAGAAAATTTTTCGATTCGAATAATTTTCCTTGTATAGAAAATTTTTCGATTCGAATAATTTTCCTTCTATAGAAAATTTTTCGATTCGAATAATTTTCCTTCTATAGAAAATTTTTCGATTCGAATAATTTTCCTTCTATAGAAAATTTTTCGATTCGAATAATTTTCCTTGTATAGAAAATTTTTCGATTCGAATAATTTTCCTTCTATAGAAAATTATTCGATTCGAATAATTTTCCTTCTATAGAAACTTTTCGATTCGAATAATTTTCCTTCTATAGAAATTTTTCGATTCGAATAATTTTCCTTGTATAAAAAATTTTTCGATTCGAATAATTTTCCTTCTATAGAAAATTTTTCGATTCGACTAATTTACCTTCTATAGAAAATTTTTCGATTCGAATAATTTTCCTTCTATAGAAAATTTTTCGATTCGAATAATTTTCCTTCTATAGAAAATTTTTCGATTCGAATAATTTTCCTTCTATAGAAAATTTTTCGATTCGAATAATTTTCCTTCTATAGAAAATTTTTCGATTCGAATAATTTTCCTTCTATAGAAAATTTTTCGATTCGAATAATTTTCCTTCTATAGAAAATTTTTCGATTCGAATAATTTTCCTTCTATAGAAAATTTTTCGATTCGAATAATTTTCCTTCTATAGAAAATTTTTCGATTCGAATAATTTTCCTTCTATAGAAAATTTTTCGATTCGAATAATTTTCCTTCTATAGAAAATTTTTCGATTCGAATAATTTTCGATTCGAATAATTTTCCTTCTATAGAAAATTTTTCGATTCGAATAATTTTCCTTCTATAGAAAATTTTTCGATTCGAATAATTTTCCTTCTATAGAAAATTTTTCGATTCGAATAATTTTCCTTCTATAGAAAATTTTTCGATTCGAATAATTTTCCTTCTATAGAAAATTTTTCGATTCGAATAATTTTCCTTCTATAGAAGATTTTTCGATTCGAATAATTTTCCTTGTATAGAAAATTTTTCGCTTCGAATAATTTTCCTTGTATAGAAAATTTTTCGCTTCGAATAATTTTCCTTGTATAGAAAATTTTTCGCTTCGAATAATTTTCCTTGTATAGAAAATTTTTCGATTCGAATAATTTTCCTTCTATAGAAAATTTTTCGATTCGAATAATTTTCCTTCTATAGAAAATTTTTCGATTCGAATAATTTTCCTTCTATAGAAAATTTTTCGATTCGAATAATTTTCCTTCTATAGAAAATTTTTCCATTCGAATAATTTTCCTTCTATAGAAAATTTTTCGATTCGAATAATTTTCCTTCTATAGAAAATTTTTCGATTCGAATAATTTTCCTTCTATAGAAAATTTTTCGATTCGAATAATTTTCCTTCTATAGAAAATTTTTCGATTCGAATAATTTTCCTTCTATAGAAAATTTTTCGATTCGAATAATTTTCTTTCTATAGAAAATTTTTCGATTCGAATAATTTTCCTTCTATAGAAAATTTTTCGATTCGAATAATTTTCCTTCTATAGAAAATTTTTCGATTCGAATAATTTTCCTTCTATAGAAAATTTTTCGATTCGAATAATTTTCCTTCTATAGAAAATTTTTCGATTCGAATAATTTTCCTTGTATAGAAAATTTTTCGATTCGAATAATTTTCCTTCTATAGAAAATTTTTCGATTCGAATAATTTTCCTTCTATAGAAAATTTTTCGATTCGAATAATTTTCCTTCTATAGAAAATTTTTCGATTCGAATAATTTTCCTTGTATAGAAAATTTTTCGATTCGAATAATTTTCCTTCTATAGAAAATTATTCGATTCGAATAATTTTCCTTCTATAGAAACTTTTCGATTCGAATAATTTTCCTTCTATAGAAATTTTTCGATTCGAATAATTTTCCTTGTATAAAAAATTTTTCGATTCGAATAATTTTCCTTCTATAGAAAATTTTTCGATTCGACTAATTTACCTTCTATAGAAAATTTTTCGATTCGAATAATTTTCCTTCTATAGAAAATTTTTCGATTCGAATAATTTTCCTTCTATAGAAAATTTTTCGATTCGAATAATTTTCCTTCTATAGAAAATTTTTCGATTCGAATAATTTTCCTTCTATAGAAAATGTTTCGATTCGAATAATTTTCCTTCTATAGAAAATTTTTCGATTCGAATAATTTTCCTTCTATAGAAAATTTTTCGATTCGAATAATTTTCCTTCTATAGAAAATTTTTCGATTCGAATAATTTTCCTTCTATAGAAAATTTTTCGATTCGAATAATTTTCCTTCTATAGAAAATTTTTCGATTCGAATAATTTTCCTTCTATAGAAAATTTTTCGATTCGAATAATTTTCCTTCTATAGAAAATTTTTCGATTCGAATAATTTTCCTTCTATAGAAAATTTTTCGATTCGAATAATTTTCCTTCTATAGAAAATTTTTCGATTCGAATAATTTTCCTTGTATAGAAAATTTTTCGATTCGAATAATTTTCCTTCTATAGAAAATTTTTCGATTCGAATAATTTTCCTTCTATAGAAAATTTTTCGATTCGAATAATTTTCCTTCTATAGAAAATTTTTCGATTCGAATAATTTTCCTTCTATAGAAAATTTTTCGATTCGAATAATTTTCCTTGTATAGAAAATTTTTCGATTCGAATAATTTTCCTTCTATAGAAACTTTTCGATTCGAATAATTTTCCTTCTATAGAAATTTTTCGATTCGAATAATTTTCCTTGTATAGAAATATTTTCGATTCGAATAATTTTTCTTCTATAGAAAATTTTTCGATTCGAATAATTTTCCTTCTATAGAAAATTTTTCGATTCGAATAATTTTCCTTCTATAGAAAATTTTTCGATTCGAATAATTTTCCTTCTATAGAAAATTTTTCGATTCGAATAATTTTCCTTCTATAGAAAATTTTTCGATTCGAATAATTTTCCTTCTATAGAAACTTTTCGATTCGAATAATTTTCCTTCTATAGAAAATTTTTCGATTCGAATAATTTTCCTTCTATAGAAAATTTTTCGATTCGAATAATTTTCCTTCTATAGAAAATTTTTCGATTCGAATAATTTTCCTTCTATAGAAAATTTTTCGATTCGAATAATTTTCCTTCTATAGAAAATTTTTCGATTCGAATAATTTTCCTTCTATAGAAAATTTTTCGATTCGAATAATTTTCCTTCTATAGAAAATTTTTCGATTCGAATAATTTTCCTTCTATAGAAAATTTTTCGATTCGAATAATTTTCCTTCTATAGAAAATTTTTCGATTCGAATAATTTTCCTTCTATAGAAAATTTTTCGATTCGAATAATTTTCCTTCTATAGAAAATTTTTCGATTCGAATAATTTTCCTTCTATAGAAAATTTTTCGATTCGAATAATTTTCCTTCTATAGAAAATTTTTCGATTCGAATAATTTTCCTTCTATAGAAAATTTTTCGATTCGAATAATTTTCCTTCTATAGAAAATTTTTATAGAAAATTTTTCGATTCGAATAATTTTCCTTCTATAGAAAATTTTTCGATTCGAATAATTTTCCTTCTATAGAAAATTTTTCGATTCGAATAATTTTCCTTCTATAGAAAATTTTTCGATTCGAATAATTTTCCTTCTATAGAAACTTTTCGATTCGAATAATTTTCCTTCTATAGAAAATTTTTCGATTCGAATAATTTTCCTTCTATAGAAAATTTTTCGATTCGAATAATTTTCCTTCTATAGAAAATTTTTCGATTCGAATAATTTTCCTTCTATAGAAAATTTTTCGATTCGAATAATTTTCCTTCTATAGAAAATTTTTCGATTCGAATAATTTTCCTTGTATAGAAAATTTTTCGATTCGAATAATTTTCCTTGTATAGAAAATTTTTCGATTCGAATAATTTTCCTTGTATAGAAAATTTTTCGATTCGAATAATTTTCCTTCTATAGAAAATTTTTCGATTCGAATAATTTTCCTTCTATAGAAAATTTTTCGATTCGAATAATTTTCCTTCTATAGAAAATTTTTCGATTCGAATAATTTTCCTTCTATAGAAAATTTTTCGATTCGAATAATTTTCCTTCTATAGAAAATTTTTCGATTCGAATAATTTTCCTTCTATAGAAAATTTTTCGATTCGAATAATTTTCCTTCTATAGAAAATTTTTCGATTCGAATAATTTTTCTTCTATAGAAAATTTTTCGATTCGAATAATTTTTCTTCTATAGAAGATTTTTCGATTCGAATAATTTCCTTCTATAGAAGATTTTTCGATTCGAATAATTTTCCTTCTATAGAAGATTTTTCGATTCGAATAATTTTCCTTCTGTAGAAAATTTTTCGATTCGAATAATTTTCCTTCTATAGAAAATTTTTCGATTCGAATAATTTTCCTTGTATAGAAAATTTTTCGATTCGAATAATTTTCCTTGTATAGAAAATTTTTCGATTCGAATAATTTTCCTTGTATAGAAAATTTTTCGATTCGAATAATTTTCCTTCTATAGAAAATTTTTCGATTCGAATAATTTTCCTTCTATAGAAACTTTTCGATTCGAATAATTTTCCTTCTATAGAAACTTTTCGATTCGAATAATTTTCCTTGTATAAAGAATTTTTCGAATCGAATAATTTTCCTTCTATAGAAAATTTTTCGATTCGAATAATTTTCCTTCTATAGAAAATTTTTCGATTCGAATAATTTTCCTTCTATAGAAAATTTTTCGATTCGAATAATTTTCCTTCTATAGAAAATTATTCGAATCGAATAATTTTCCTTCTATAGAAAATTTTTCGATTCGAATAATTTTCCTTCTATAGAAAATTTTTCGATTCGAATAATTTTCCTTCTATAGAAAATTTTTCGATTCGAATAATTTTCCTTCTATAGAAAATTTTTCGATTCGAATAATTTTCCTTCTATAGAAAATTTTTCGATTCGAATAATTTTCCTTCTATAGAAAATTTTTCGATTCGAATAATTTCCTTCTATAGAAAGTTTTTCGATTCGAATAATTTCCTTCTATAGAAAGTTTTTCGATTCGAATAATTTTCCTTCTATAGAAAATTTTTCGATTCGAATAATTTTCCTTCTATAGAAAATTTTTCGATTCGAATAATTTTCCTTCTATAGAAAATTTTTCGATTCGAATAATTTTCCTTCTATAGAAAATTTTTCGATTCGAATAATTTTCCTTCTATAGAAAATTTTTCGATTCGAATAATTTTCCTTCTATAGAAAATTTTTCGATTCGAATAATTTTCCTTCTATAGAAAATTTTTCGATTCGAATAATTTTCCTTCTATAGAAAATTTTTCGATTCGAATAATTTTCCTTCTATAGAAAATTTTTCGATTCGAATAATTTTCTTTCTATAGAAAATGTTTCGATTCGAATAATTTTCCTTCTATAGAAAATTTTTCGATTCGAATAATTTTCCTTCTATAGAAAATTTTTCGATTCGAATAATTTTCCTTCTATAGAAAATTTTTCGATTCGAATAATTTTCCTTCTATAGAAAATTTTTCGATTCGAATAATTTTCCTTCTATAGAAAATTTTTCGATTCGACTAATTTTCCTTCTATAGAAAATTTTTCGATTCGACTAATTTTCCTTCTATAGAAAATTTTTCGATTCGAATAATTTTCCTTCTATAGAAAATTTTTCGATTCGAATAATTTTCCTTCTATAGAAAATTTTTCGATTCGAATAATTTTCCTTCTATAGAAAATTTTTCGATTCGAATAATTTTCCTTCTATAGAAAATTTTTCGATTCGAATAATTTTCCTTCTATAGAAAATTTTTCGATTCGAATAATTTTCCTTCTATAGAAAATTTTTCGATTCGAATAATTTTCCTTCTATAGAAAATTTTTCGATTCGAATAATTTTCCTTCTATAGAAAATTTTTCGATTCGAATAATTTTTCTTCTATAGAAAATTTTTCGATTCGAATAATTTTCCTTCTATAGAAGATTTTTCGATTCGGATAATTTCCTTCTATAGAAGATTTTTCGATTCGAATAATTTTCCTTCTATAGAAGATTTTTCGATTCGAATAATTTTCCTTCTGTAGAAAATTTTTCGATTCGAATAATTTTCCTTCTATAGAAAATTTTTCGATTCGAATAATTTTCCTTGTATAGAAACTTTTTCGATTCGAATAATTTTCCTTGTATAGAAAATTTTTCGATTCGAATAATTTTCCTTGTATAGAAAATTTTTCGATTCGAATAATTTTCCTTCTATAGAAACTTTTCGATTCGAATAATTTTCCTTCTATAGAAACTTTTCGATTCGAATAATTTTCCTTCTATAGAAATTTTTCGATTCGAATAATTTTCCTTGTATAAAGAATTTTTCGAATCGAATAATTTTCCTTCTATAGAAAATTTTTCGATTCGAATAATTTTCCTTCTATAGAAAATGTTTCGATTCGAATAATTTTCCTTCTATAGAAAATTTTTCGATTCGAATAATTTTCCTTCTATAGAAAATGTTTCGATTCGAATAATTTTCCTTCTATAGAAAATTTTTCGATTCGAATAATTTTCCTTCTATAGAAAATTTTTCGATTCGAATAATTTTCCTTCTATAGAAAATTTTTCGATTCGAATAATTTTCCTTCTATAGAAAATTTTTCGATTCGAATAATTTTCCTTCTATAGAAAATTTTTCGATTCGAATAATTTTCCTTCTATAGAAAATTTTTCGATTCGAATAATTTTCCTTCTATAGAAAATTTTTCGATTCGAATAATTTTCCTTCTATAGAAAATTTTTCGATTCGAATAATTTTCCTTCTATAGAAAATTTTTCGATTCGAATAATTTTCCTTCTATAGAAACTTTTCGATTCGAATAATTTTCCTTCTATAGAAAATTTTTCGATTCGAATAATTTTCCTTCTATAGAAAATTTTTCGATTCGAATAATTTTCCTTCTATAGAAAATTTTTCGATTCGAATAATTTTCCTTCTATAGAAAATTTTTCGATTCGAATAATTTTCCTTGTATAGAAAATTTTTCGATTCGAATAATTTTCCTTGTATAGAAAATTTTTCGATTCGAATAATTTTCCTTGTATAGAAAATTTTTCGATTCGAATAATTTTCCTTCTATAGAAAATTTTTCGATTCGAATAATTTTCCTTCTATAGAAAATTTTTCGATTCGAATAATTTTCCTTCTATAGAAAATTTTTCGATTCGAATAATTTTCCTTCTATAGAAAATTTTTCGATTCGAATAATTTTCCTTCTATAGAAAATTTTTCGATTCGAATAATTTTCCTTCTATAGAAAATTTTTCGATTCGAATAATTTTTCTTCTATAGAAAATTTTTCGATTCGAATAATTTTCCTTCTATAGAAGATTTTTCGATTCGAATAATTTCCTTCTATAGAAGATTTTTCGATTCGAATAATTTTCCTTCTATAGAAGATTTTTCGATTCGAATAATTTTCCTTCTGTAGAAAATTTTTCGATTCGAATAATTTTCCTTCTATAGAAAATTTTTCGATTCGAATAATTTTCCTTGTATAGAAACTTTTTCGATTCGAATAATTTTCCTTGTATAGAAAATTTTTCGATTCGAATAATTTTCCTTGTATAGAAAATTTTTCGATTCGAATAATTTTCCTTCTATAGAAACTTTTCGATTCGAATAATTTTCCTTCTATAGAAACTTTTCGATTCGAATAATTTTCCTTCTATAGAAATTTTTCGATTCGAATAATTTTCCTTGTATAAAGAATTTTTCGATTCGAATAATTTTCCTTCTATAGAAAATTTTTCGATTCGAATAATTTTCCTTCTATAGAAAATTTTTCGATTCGAATAATTTTCCTTCTATAGAAAATTTTTCGATTCGAATAATTTTCCTTCTATAGAAAATTTTTCGATTCGAATAATTTTCCTTCTATAGAAAATTTTTCGATTCGAATAATTTTCCTTCTATAGAAAATTTTTCGATTCGAATAATTTTCCTTCTATAGAAAATTTTTCGATTCGAATAATTTTCCTTCTATAGAAAATTTTTCGATTCGAATAATTTTCCTTCTATAGAAAATTTTTCGATTCGAATAATTTTCCTTCTATAGAAAATTTTTCGATTCGAATAATTTTCCTTCTATAGAAAATTTTCGATTCGAATAATTTCCTTCTATAGAAAGTTTTTCGATTCGATTAATTTCCTTCTATAGAAAATTTTTCGATTCGAATAATTTTCCTTCTATAGAAAATTTTTCGATTCGAATAATTTTCCTTCTATAGAAAATTTTTCGATTCGAATAATTTTCCTTCTATAGAAAATTTTTCGATTCGAATAATTTTCCTTCTATAGAAAATTTTTCGATTCGAATAATTTTCCTTCTATAGAAAATTTTTCGATTCGAATAATTTTCCTTCTATAGAAAATTTTTCGATTCGAATAATTTTCCTTCTATAGAAAATTTTTCGATTCGAATAATTTTCCTTCTATAGAAAATTTTTCGATTCGAATAATTTTCCTTCTATAGAAAATTTTTCGATTCGAATAATTTTCCTTCTATAGAAAATGTTTCGATTCGAATAATTTTCTTTCTATAGAAAATGTTTCGATTCGAATAATTTTCCTTCTATAGAAAATTTTTCGATTCGAATAATTTTCCTTCTATAGAAAATTTTTCAATTCGAATAATTTTCCTTCTATAGAAAATTTTTCGATTCGAATAATTTTCCTTCTATAGAAAATTTTTCGATTCGACTAATTTTCCTTCTATAGAAAATTTTTCGATTCGAATAATTTTCCTTCTATAGAAAATTTTTCGATTCGAATAATTTTCCTTCTATAGAAAATTTTTCGATTCGAATAATTTTCCTTCTATAGAAAATTTTTCGATTCGAATAATTTTCCTTCTATAGAAAATTTCTCGATTCGAATAATTTTCCTTCTATAGAAAATTTTTCGATTCGAATAATTTTTCTTCTATAGAAAATTTTTCGATTCGAATAATTTTCCTTCTATAGAAGATTTTTCGATTCGAATAATTTCCTTCTATAGAAGATTTTTCGATTCGAATAATTTTCCTTCTATAGAAGATTTTTCGATTCGAATAATTTTCCTTCTGTAGAAAATTTTTCGATTCGAATAATTTTCCTTCTATAGAAAATTTTTCGATTCGAATAATTTCCTTCTATAGAAAGTTTTTCGATTCGATTAATTTTCCTTTTATAGAAAATTTTTCGATTCGAATAATTTTCCTTCTATAGAAAATTTTTCGATTCGAATAATGTTCCTTCTATAGAAAATTTTTCGATTCGAATAATTTTCCTTCTATAGAAAATTTTTCGATTCGAATAATTTTCCTTCTATAGAAAATTTTTCGATTCGAATAATTTTCCTTCTATAGAAAATTTTTCGATTCGAATAATTTTCCTTCTATAGAAAATTTTTCGATTCGAATAATTTTCCTTCTATAGAAAAGTTTTCGATTCGAATAATTTTCCTTCTATAGAAAATTTTTCGATTCGAATAATTTTCCTTCTATAGAAAATTTTTCGATTCGAATAATTTTCCTTCTATAGAAAATTTTTCGATTCGAATAATTTTCCTTCTATAGAAAATTTTTCGATTCGAATAATTTTCCTTCTATAGAAAATTTTTCGATTCGAATACTTTTCCTTCTATAGAAAATTTTTCGATTCGAATAATTTTCCTTCTATAGAAAATTTTTCGATTCGAATAATTTTCCTTCTATAGAAAATTTTTCGATTCGAATAATTTTCCTTCTATAGAAAATGTTTCGATTCGAATAATTTTCCTTCTATAGAAAATGTTTCGATTCGAATAATTTTCCTTCTATAGAAAATGTTTCGATTCGAATAATTTTCCTTCTATAGAAAATGTTTCGATTCGAATAATTTTCCTTCTATAGAAAATGTTTCGATTCGAATAATTTTCCTTCTATAGAAAATGTTTCGATTCGAATAATTTTCCTTCTATAGAAAATTTTTCGATTCGAATAATTTTCCTTCTATAGAAAATTTTTCGATTCGAATAATTTTCCTTCTATAGAAAATTTTTCGATTCGAATAATTTTCCTTCTATAGAAAATTTTTCGATTCGAATAATTTTACTTCTATAGAAACTTTTCGATTCGAATAATTTTCCTTCTATAGAAAATTTTTCGATTCGAATAATTTTCCTTCTATAGAAAATTTTTCGATTCGAATAATTTTCCTTCTATAGAAAATTTTTCGATTCGAATAATTTTCCTTGTATAGAAAATTTTTCGATTCGAATAATTTTCCTTGTATAGAAAATTTTTCGATTCGAATAATTTTCCCTGTATAGAAAATTTTTCGATTCGAATAATTTTCCTTGTATAGAAAATTTTTCGATTCGAATAATTTTCCTTGTATAGAAAATTTTTCGATTCGAATAATTTTCCTTGTATAGAAAATTTTTCGATTCGAATAATTTTCCTTCTATAGAAACTTTTCGATTCGAATAATTTTCCTTCTATAGAAACTTTTCGATTCGAATAATTTTCCTTCTATAGAAACTTTTCGATTCGAATAATTTTCCTTCTATAGAAAATTTTCGATTCGAATAATTTTCCTTGTATAAAAAATTTTTCGATTCGAATAATTTTCCTTGTATAAAAAATTTTTCGATTCGAATAATTTTCCTTGTATAAAAAATTTTTCGATTCGAATAATTTTCCTTGTATAAAAAATTTTTCGATTCGAATAATTTTCCTTCTATAGAAAATTTTTCGATTCGAATAATTTTCCTTCTATAGAAAATTTTTCGATTCGAATAATTTTCCTTCTATAGAAGATTTTTCGATTCGAATAATTTCCTTCTATAGAAGATTTTTCGATTCGAATAATTTTCCTTCTATAGAAGATTTTTCGATTCGAATAATTTTCCTTCTGTAGAAAATTTTTCGATTCGAATAATTTTCCTTCTATAGAAAATTTTTCGATTCGAATAATTTTCCTTGTATAGAAAATTTTTCGATTCGAATAATTTTCCCTGTATAGAAAATTTTTCGATTCGAATAATTTTCCTTGTATAGAAAATTTTTCGATTCGAATAATTTTCCTCGTATAGAAAATTTTTCGATTCGAATAATTTTCCTTGTATAGAAAATTTTTCGATTCGAATAATTTTCCTTCTATAGAAACTTTTCGATTCGAATAATTTTCCTTCTATAGAAACTTTTCGATTCGAATAATTTTCCTTCTCTAGAAAATTTTCGATTCGAATAATTTTCCTTGTATAAAAAATTTTTCGATTCGAATAATTTTCCTTGTATAAAAAATTTTTCGATTCGAATAATTTTCCTTCTATAGAAAATTTTTCGATTCGAATAATTTTCCTTCTATAGAAAATTTTTCGATTCGAATAATTTTCCTTCTATAGAAAATTTTTCGATTCGAATAATTTTCCTTCTATAGAAAATTTTTCGATTCGAATAATTTTCCTTCTATAGAAAATTTTTCGATTCGAATAATTTTCCTTCTATAGAAAATTTTTCGATTCGAATAATTTTCCTTCTATAGAAAATTTTTCGATTCGAATAATTTTCCTTCTATAGAAAATTTTTCGATTCGAATAATTTTCCTTCTATAGAAAATTTTTCGATTCGAATAATTTTCCTTCTATAGAAAATTTTTCGATTCGAATAATTTTCCTTCTATAGAAAATTTTTCGATTCGAATAATTTTCCTTCTATAGAAAATTTTTCGATTCGAATAATTTTCCTTCTATAGAACATTTTTCGATTCGAATAATTTTCCTTCTATAGAAAATTTTTCGATTCGAATAATTTTCCTTCTATAGAAAATTTTTCGATTCGAATAATTTTCCTTCTATAGAAAATTTTTCGATTCGAATAATTTTCCTTCTATAGAAAATTTTTCGATTCAAATAATTTTCCTTCTATAGAAAATTTTTCGATTCGAATAATTTTCCTTCTATAGAAAATTTTTCGATTCGAATAATTTTCCTTCTATAGAAAATTTTTCGATTCGAATAATTTTCCTTCTATAGAAAATTTTTCGATTCGAATAATTTTCCTTCTATAGAAGATTTTTCGATTCGAATAATTTTCCTTCTATAGAAGATTTTTCGATTCGAATAATTTTCCTTCTATAGAAGATTTTTCGATTCGAATAATTTTCCTTCTATAGAAGATTTTTCGATTCGAATAATTTTCCTTCTATAGAAAATTTTTCGATTCGAATAATTTTCCTTCTATAGAAAATTTTTCGATTCGAATAATTTTCCTTCTATAGAAAATTTTTCGATTCGAATAATTTTCCTTCTATAGAAAATTTTTCGATTCGAATAATTTCCTTCTATAGAAAATTTTTCGATTCGAATAATTTTCCTTCTATAGAAAATTTTTCGATTCGAATAATTTTCCTTCTATAGAAAATTTTTCGATTCGAATAATTTTCCTTCTATAGAAAATTTTTCGATTCGAATAATTTTCCTTCTATAGAAAATTTTTCGATTCGAATAATTTTCCTTCTATAGAAAATTTTTCGATTCGAATAATTTTCCTTCTATAGAAAATTTTTCGATTCGAATAATTTTCCTTCTATAGAAAATTTTTCGATTCGAATAATTTTCCTTCTATAGAAAATTTTTCGATTCGAATAATTTTCCTTCTATAGAAAATTTTTCGATTCGAATAATTTTCCTTCTATAGAAAATTTTTCGATTCGAATAATTTTCCTTCTATAGAAAATTTTTCGATTCGAATAATTTTCCTTCTATAGAAAATTTTTCGATTCGAATAATTTTCCTTCTATAGAAAATTTTTCGATTCGAATAATTTTCCTTCTATAGAAAATTTTTCGATTCGAATAATTTTCCTTCTATAGAAAATTTTTCGATTCGAATAATTTTCCTTCTATAGAAAATTTTTCGATTCGAATAATTTTCCTTCTATAGAAAATTTTTCGATTCGAATAATTTTCCTTCTATAGAAAATTTTTCGATTCGAATAATTTTCCTTCTATAGAAAATTTTTCGATTCGAATAATTTTCCTTCTATAGAAAATTTTTCGATTCGAATAATTTTCCTTCTATAGAAAATTTTTCGATTCGAATAATTTTCCTTCTATAGAAAATTTTTCGATTCGAATAATTTTCCTTCTATAGAAAATTTTTCGATTCGAATAATTTTCCTTCTATAGAAAATTTTTCGATTCGAATACTTTTCCTTCTATAGAAAATTTTTCGATTCGAATAATTTTCCTTCTATAGAAAATTTTTCGATTCGAATAATTTTCCTTCTATAGAAAATTTTTCGATTCGAATAATTTTCCTTCTATAGAAAATGTTTCGATTCGAATAATTTTCCTTCTATAGAAAATGTTTCGATTCGAATAATTTTCCTTCTATAGAAAATGTTTCGATTCGAATAATTTTCCTTCTATAGAAAATGTTTCGATTCGAATAATTTTCCTTCTATAGAAAATGTTTCGATTCGAATAATTTTCCTTCTATAGAAAATTTTTCGATTCGAATAATTTTCCTTCTATAGAAAATTTTTCGATTCGAATAATTTTCCTTCTATAGAAAATTTTTCGATTCGAATAATTTTCCTTCTATAGAAAATTTTTCGATTCGAATAATTTTCCTTCTATAGAAAATTTTTCGATTCGAATAATTTTCCTTCTATAGAAAATTTTTCGATTCGAATAATTTTCCTTCTATAGAAACTTTTCGATTCGAATAATTTTCCTTCTATAGAAAATTTTTCGATTCGAATAATTTTCCTTCTATAGAAAATTTTTCGATTCGAATAATTTTCCTTCTATAGAAAATTTTTCGATTCGAATAATTTTCCTTCTATAGAAAATTTTTCGATTCGAATAATTTTCCTTGTATAGAAAATTTTTCGATTCGAATAATTTTCCTTGTATAGAAAATTTTTCGATTCGAATAATTTTCCCTGTATAGAAAATTTTTCGATTCGAATAATTTTCCTTGTATAGAAAATTTTTCGATTCGAATAATTTTCCTTGTATAGAAAATTTTTCGATTCGAATAATTTTCCTTGTATAGAAAATTTTTCGATTCGAATAATTTTCCTTCTATAGAAACTTTTCGATTCGAATAATTTTCCTTCTATAGAAACTTTTCGATTCGAATAATTTTCCTTCTATAGAAAATTTTCGATTCGAATAATTTTCCTTGTATAAAAAATTTTTCGATTCGAATAATTTTCCTTGTATAAAAAATTTTTCGATTCGAATAATTTTCCTTGTATAAAAAATTTTTCGATTCGAATAATTTTCCTTCTATAGAAAATTTTTCGATTCGAATAATTTTCCTTCTATAGAAAATTTTTCGATTCGAATAATTTTCCTTCTATAGAAAATTTTTCGATTCGAATAATTTTCCTTCTATAGAAAATTTTTCGATTCGAATAATTTTCCTTCTATAGAAGATTTTTCGATTCGAATAATTTCCTTCTATAGAAGATTTTTCGATTCGAATAATTTTCCTTCTATAGAAGATTTTTCGATTCGAATAATTTTCCTTCTGTAGAAAATTTTTCGATTCGAATAATTTTCCTTCTATAGAAAATTTTTCGATTCGAATAATTTTCCTTGTATAGAAAATTTTTCGATTCGAATAATTTTCCCTGTATAGAAAATTTTTCGATTCGAATAATTTTCCTTGTATAGAAAATTTTTCGATTCGAATAATTTTCCTCGTATAGAAAATTTTTCGATTCGAATAATTTTCCTTGTATAGAAAATTTTTCTATTCGAATAATTTTCCTTCTATAGAAACTTTTCGATTCGAATAATTTTCCTTCTATAGAAACTTTTCGATTCGAATAATTTTCCTTCTATAGAAAATTTTCGATTCGAATAATTTTCCTTGTATAAAAAATTTTTCGATTCGAATAATTTTCCTTGTATAAAAAATTTTTCGATTCGAATAATTTTCCTTGTATAAAAAATTTTTCGATTCGAATAATTTTCCTTCTATAGAAAATTTTTCGATTCGAATAATTTTCCTTCTATAGAAAATTTTTCGATTCGAATAATTTTCCTTCTATAGAAAATTTTTCGATTCGAATAATTTTCCTTCTATAGAAAATTTTTCGATTCGAATAATTTTCCTTCTATAGAAAATTTTTCGATTCGAATAATTTTCCTTCTATAGAAAATTTTTCGATTCGAATAATTTTCCTTCTATAGAAAATTTTTCGATTCGAATAATTTTCCTTCTATAGAAAATTTTTCGATTCGAATAATTTTCCTTCTATAGAAAATTTTTCGATTCGAATAATTTTCCTTCTATAGAAAATTTTTCGATTCGAATAATTTTCCTTCTATAGAAAATTTTTCGATTCGAATAATTTTCCTTCTATAGAACATTTTTCGATTCGAATAATTTTCCTTCTATAGAAAATTTTTCGATTCGAATAATTTTCCTTCTATAGAAAATTTTTCGATTCGAATAATTTTCCTTCTATAGAAAATTTTTCGATTCAAATAATTTTCCTTCTATAGAAAATTTTTCGATTCGAATAATTTTCCTTCTATAGAAAATTTTTCGATTCGAATAATTTTCCTTCTATAGAAAATTTTTCGATTCGAATAATTTTCCTTCTATAGAAAATTTTTCGATTCGAATAATTTTCCTTCTATAGAAAATTTTTCGATTCGAATAATTTTCCTTCTATAGAAGATTTTTCGATTCGAATAATTTTCCTTCTATAGAAGATTTTTCGATTCGAATAATTTTCCTTCTATAGAAGATTTTTCGATTCGAATAATTTTCCTTCTATAGAAGATTTTTCGATTCGAATAATTTTCCTTCTATAGAAAATTTTTCGATTCGAATAATTTTCCTTCTATAGAAAATTTTTCGATTCGAATAATTTTCCTTCTATAGAAAATTTTTCGATTCGAATAATTTTCCTTCTATAGAAAATTTTTCGATTCGAATAATTTTCCTTCTATAGAAAATTTTTCGATTCGAATAATTTTCCTTCTATAGAAAATTTTTCGATTCGAATAATTTTCCTTCTATAGAAAATTTTTCGATTCGAATAATTTTCCTTCTATAGAAAATTTTTCGATTCGAATAATTTTCCTTCTATAGAAAATTTTTCGATTCGAATAATTTTCCTTCTATAGAAAATTTTTCGATTCGAATAATTTTCCTTCTATACAAAAATTTTCGATTCGAATAATTTTCCTTCTATAGAAAATTTTTCGATTCGAATAATTTTCCTTCTATAGAAAATTTTTCGATTCGAATAATTTTCCTTCTATAGAAAATTTTTCGATTCGAATAATTTTCCTTCTATAGAAAATTTTTCGATTCGAATAATTTTCCTTCTATAGAAAATTTTTCGATTCGAATAATTTTCCTTCTATAGAAAATTTTTCGATTCGAATAATTTTCCTTCTATAGAAAATTTTTCGATTCGAATAATTTTCCTTCTATAGAAAATTTTTCGATTCGAATAATTTTCCTTCTATAGAAAATTTTTCGATTCGAATAATTTTCCTTCTATAGAAAATTTTTCGATGCGAATAATTTTCCTTCTATAGAAAATTTTTCGATTCGAATAATTTTCCTTCTATAGAAAATTTTTCGATTCGAATAATTTTCCTTCTATAGAAAATTTTTCGATTCGAATAATTTTCCTTCTATAGAAAATTTTTCGATTCGAATAATTTTCCTTCTATAGAAAATTTTTCGATTCGAATAATTCTTCTTCTATAGAAAATTTTTCGATTCGAATAATTTTCCTTCTATAGAAAATTTTTCGATTCGAATAATTTTCCTTCTATAGTAAATTTTTCGATTCGAATAATTTTCCTTCTATAGAAGATTTTTCGATTCGAATAATTTTCCTTCTATAGAAGATTTTTCGATTCGAATAATTTTCCTTCTATAGAAAATTTTTCGATTCGAATAATTTTCCTTCTATAGAAAATTTTTCGATTCGAATAATTTTCCTTCTATAGAAAATTTTTCGATTCGAATAATTTTCCTTCTATAGAAAATTTTTCGATTCGAATAATTTTCCTTCTATAGAAAATTTTTCGATTCGAATAATTTTCCTTCTATAGAAAATTTTTCGATTCGAATAATTTTCCTTCTATAGAAAATTTTTCGATTCGAATAATTTTCCTTCTATAGAAAATTTTTCGATTCGAATAATTTTCCTTCTATAGAAAATTTTTCGATTCGAATAATTTTCCTTCTATAGAAAATTTTTCGATTCGAATAATTTTCCTTCTATAGAAAATTTTTCGATTCGAATAATTTTTCTTCTATAGAAAATTTTTCGATTCGAATAATTTTCCTTCTATAGAAAATTTTTCGATTCGAATAATTTTCCTTCTATAGAAAATTTTTCGATTCGAATAATTTTCCTTCTATAGAAAATTTTTCGATTCGAATAATTTTCCTTCTACAGAAAATTTTTCGATTCGAATAATTTTCCTTCTATAGAAAATTTTTCGATTCGAATAATTTTCCTTCTATAGAAAATTTTTCGATTCGAATAATTTTCCTTCTATAGAAAATTTTTCGATTCGAATAATTTTCCTTCTATAGAAGATTTTTCGATTCGAATAATTTTCCTTCTATAGAAAATTTTTCGATTCGAATAATTTTCCTTCTATAGAAGATTTTTCGATTCGAATAATTTTCCTTCTATAGAAAATGTTTCGATTCGAATAATTTTCCTTCTATAGAAAATGTTTCGATTCGAATAATTTTCCTTCTATAGAAAATGTTTCGATTCGAATAATTTTCCTTCTATAGAAAATGTTTCGATTCGAATAATTTTCCTTCTATAGAAAATTTTTCGATTCGAATAATTTTCCTTCTATAGAAAATTTTTCGATTCGAATAATTTTCCTTCTATAGAAAATTTTTCGATTCGAATAATTTTCCTTCTATAGAAAATTTTTCGATTCGAATAATTTTCCTTCTATAGAAAATTTTTCGATTCGAATAATTTTCCTTCTATAGAAAATTTTTCGATTCGAATAATTTTCCTTCTATAGAAAATTTTTCGATTCGAATAATTTTCCTTCTATAGAAAATTTTTCGATTCGAATAATTTTCCTTCTATAGAAAATTTTTCGATTCGTATAATATTCCTTCTTTAGAAAATTTTCCGATTCGAATAATTTCCTTCTATAGAAAGTTTTTCGATTCGATTAATTTTCCTTTTATAGAAAATTTTTCGATTCGAATAATTTTCCTTCTATAGAAAATTTTTCGATTCGAATAATTTTCCTTCTATAGAAAATTTTTCGATTCGAATAATTTTCCTTCTATAGAAAATTTTTCGATTCGAATAATATTCTTTCTATAGAAAATTTTTCGATTCCAATAATTTTCCTTCTATAGAAAATTTTTCGATTCGAATAATTTTCCTTCTATAGAAAATTTTTCGATTCGAATAATTTTCCTTCTATAGAAAATTTTTCGATTCGAATAATTTTCCTTCTATAGAAAATTTTTCGATTCGAATAATTTTCCTTCTATAGAAAATTTTTCGATTCGAATAATTTTCCTTCTATAGAAAATTTTTCGATTCGAATAATTTTCCTTCTATAGAAAATTTTTCGATTCGAATAATTTTCCTTCTATAGAAAATTTTTCGATTCGAATAATTTTCCTTCTATAGAAAATTTTTCGATTCGTATAATATTCGTCCTATAGAAAATTTTTCGATTCGAATAATTTTCCTTCTATAAAAAATTTTTCGATTCGAATACTTTTCCTTCTATAGAAAATTTTTCGATTCGAATAATTTTCCTTCTATAGAAAATGTTTCGATTCGAATAATTTTCCTTCTATAGAAAATGTTTCGATTCGAATAATTTTCCTTCTATAGAAAATGTTTCGATTCGAATAATTTTCCTTCTATAGAAAATTTTTCGATTCGAATAATTTTCCTTCTATAGAAAATGTTTCAATTCGAATAATTTTCCTTCTATAGAAAATGTTTCAATTCGAATAATTTTCCTTCTATAGAAAATTTTTCGATTCGTATAATTTTCCTTCTATAGAAACTTTTCGATTCGAATAATTTTCCTTCTATAGAAACTTTTCGATTCGAATAATTTTCCTTGTATAGAAAATTTTTCGCTTCGAATAATTTTCCTTGTATAGAAAATTTTTCGCTTCGAATAATTTTCCTTGTATAGAAAATTTTTCGATTCGAATAATTTTCCTTGTATAGAAAATTTTTCGATTCGAATAATTTTCCTTGTATAGAAAATTTTTCGATTCGAATAATTTTCCTTGTATAGAAAATTTTTCGATTCGAATAATTTTCCTTGTATAGAAAATTTTTCGATTCGAATAATTTTCCTTGTATAGAAAATTTTTCGATTCGAATAATTTTCCTTGTATAGAAAATTTTTCGTTTCGAATAATTTTCCTTGTATAGAAAATTTTTCGATTCGAATAATTTTCCTTCTATAGAAAATTTTTCGATTCGAATAATTTTCCTTCTATAGAAAATTTCTCGATTCGAATAATTTTCCTTCTATAGAAAATTTTTCGATTCGAATAATTTTCCTTCTATAGAAAATTTTTCGATTCGAATAATTTTCCTTCTATAGAAAATTTTTCGATTCGAATAATTTTCCTTCTATAGAAAATTTTTCGATTCGAATAATTTTCCTTCTATAGAAAATTTTTCGATTCGAATAATTTTCCTTCTATAGAAAATTTTTCGATTCGAATAATTTTCCTTCTATAGAAAATTTTTCGATTCGAATAATTTTCCTTCTATAGAAAATTTTTCGATTCGAATAATTTTCCTTCTATAGAAAATTTTTCGATTCGAATAATTTTTCTTCTATAGAAAATTTTTCGATTCGAATAATTTTCCTTCTATAGAAACTTTTTGATTCGAATAATTTTCCTTCTATAGAAACTTTTCGATACTTCTATAGAAAATTTTTCGATTCGAATAATTTTCCTTCTATAGAAAATTTTTCGATTCGAATAATTTTCCTTCTATAGAAAATTTTTCGATTCGAATAATTTTCCTTCTATAGAAAATTTTTCGATTCGAATAATTTTCCTTCTATAGAAAATTTTTCGATTCGAATAATTTTCCTTCTATAGAAAATTTTTCGATTCGAATAATTTTCCTTCTATAGAAAATTTTTCGATTCGAATAATTTTCCTTCTAGAGAAAATTTGTCGATTCGAATAATTTTCCTTCTATAGAAACTTTTCGATTCGAATAATTTTCCTTCTATAGAAACTTTTCGATTCGAATAATTTTCCTTCTATAGAAACTTTTCGATTCGAATAATTTTCCTTGTATAGAAAATTTTTCGCTTCGAATAATTTTCCTTGTATAGAAAATTTTTCGCTTCGAATAATTTTCCTTTTATAGAAAATTTTTCGATTCGAATAATTTTCCTTCTATAGAAAATGTTTCGATTCGAATAATTTTCCTTCTATAGAAAATGTTTCGATTCGAATAATTTTCCTTCTATAGAAAATTTTTCGATTCGAATAATTTTCCTTCTATAGAAAATTTTTCGATTCGAATAATTTTCCTTCTATAGAAAATTTTTCGATTCGAATAATTTTCCTTCTATAGAAGATTTTTCGATTCGAATAATTTTCCTTCTATAGAAGATTTTTCGATTCGAATAATTTTCCTTCTATAGAAAATTTTTCGATTCGAATAATTTTCCTTCTATAGAAAATTTTTCGATTCGAATAATTTTCCTTCTATAGAAAATTTTTCGATTCGAATAATTTTCCTTCTATAGAAAATTTTTCGATTCGAATAATTTTCCTTCTATAGAAAATTTTTCGATTCGAATAATTTTCCTTCTATAGAAAATTTTTCGATTCGAATAATTTTCCTTCTATAGAAAATTTTTCGATTCGAATAATTTTCCTTCTATAGAAAATTTTTCGATTCGAATAATTTTCCTTCTATAGAAAATTTTTCGATTCGAATAATTTTCCTTCTATAGAAAATTTTTCGATTCGAATAATTTTCCTTCTATAGAAAATTTTTCGATTCGAATAATTTTCCTTCTATAGAAAATTTTTCGATTCGAATAATTTTCCTTCTATAGAAAAATTTTCGAATCGAAAAATTTTCCTTCTATAGAAAATTTTTCGATTCGAATAATTTTCCTTCTATAGAAAATTTTTCGATTCGAATAATTTTCCTTCTATAGAAAATTTTTCGATTCGAATAATTTTCCTTCTATAGAAAATTTTTCGATTCGAATAATTTTCCTTCTATAGAAAATTTTTCGATTCGAATAATTTTCCTTCTATAGAAAATTTTTCGATTCGAATAATTTTCCTTCTATAGAAAATTTTTCGATTCGAATAATTTTCCTTCTATAGAAAATTTTTCGATTCGAATAATTTTCCTTCTATAGAAAATTTTTCGATTCGAATAATTTTCCTTCTATAGAAAATTTTTCGATGCGAATAATTTTCCTTCTATAGAAAATTTTTCGATTCGAATAATTTTCCTTCTATAGAAAATTTTTCGATTCGAATAATTTTCCTTCTATAGAAAATTTTTCGATTCGAATAATTTTCCTTCTATAGAAAATTTTTCGATTCGAATAATTTTCCTTCTATAGAAAATTTTTCGATTCGAATAATTCTCCTTCTATAGAAAATTTTTCGATTCGAATAATTTTCCTTCTATAGAAAATTTTTCGATTCGAATAATTTTCCTTCTATAGTAAATTTTTCGATTCGAATAATTTTCCTTCTATAGAAGATTTTTCGATTCGAATAATTTTCCTTCTATAGAAGATTTTTCGATTCGAATAATTTTCCTTCTATAGAAAATTTTTCGATTCGAATAATTTTCCTTCTATAGAAAATTTTTCGATTCGAATAATTTTCCTTCTATAGAAAATTTTTTGATTCGAATAATTTTCCTTCTATAGAAAATTTTTCGATTCGAATAATTTTCCTTCTATAGAAAATTTTTCGATTCGAATAATTTTCCTTCTATAGAAAATTTTTCGATTCGAATAATTTTCCTTCTATAGAAAATTTTTCGATTCGAATAATTTTCCTTCTATAGAAAATTTTTCGATTCGAATAATTTTCCTTCTATAGAAAATTTTTCGATTCGAATAATTTTCCTTCTATAGAAAATTTTTCGATTCGAATAATTTTCCTTCTATAGAAAATTTTTCGATTCGAATAATTTTCCTTCTATAGAAAATTTTTCGATTCGAATAATTTTCCTTCTACAGAAAATTTTTCGATTCGAATAATTTTCCTTCTATAGAAAATTTTTCGATTCGAATAATTTTCCTTCTATAGAAAATTTTTCGATTCGAATAATTTTCCTTCTATAGAAGATTTTTCGATTCGAATAATTTTCCTTCTATAGAAAATTTTTCGATTCGAATAATTTTCCTTCTATAGAAGATTTTTCGATTCGAATAATTTTCCTTCTATAGAAAATGTTTCGATTCGAATAATTTTCCTTCTATAGAAAATGTTTCGATTCGAATAATTTTCCTTCTATAGAAAATTTTTCGATTCGAATAATTTTCCTTCTATAGAAAATTTTTCGATTCGAATAATTTTCCTTCTATAGAAAATTTTTCGATTCGAATAATTTTCCTTCTATAGAAAATTTTTCGATTCGAATAATTTTCCTTCTATAGAAAATTTTTCGATTCGAATAATTTTCCTTCTATAGAAAATTTTTCGATTCGAATAATTTTCCTTCTATAGAAAATTTTTCGATTCGAATAATTTTCCTTCTATAGAAAATTTTTCGATTCGTATAATATTACTTCTTTAGAAAATTTTCCGATTCGAATAATTTCCTTCTATAGAAAGTTTTTCGATTCGATTAATTTTCCTTTTATAGAAAATTTTTCGATTCGAATAATTTTCCTTCTATAGAAAATTTTTCGATTCGAATAATTTTCCTTCTGTAGAAAATTTTTCGATTCGAATAATTTTCCTTCTATAGAAAATTTTTCGATTCGAATAATATTCTTTCTATAGAAAATTTTTCGATTCCAATAATTTTCCTTCTATAGAAAATTTTTCGATTCGAATAATTTTCCTTCTATAGAAAATTTTTCGATTCGAATAATTTTCCTTCTATAGAAAATTTTTCGATTCGAATAATTTTCCTTCTATAGAAAATTTTTCGATTCGAATAATTTTCCTTCTATAGAAAATTTTTCGATTCGAATAATTTTCCTTCTATAGAAAATTTTTCGATTCGAATAATTTTCCTTCTATAGAAAATTTTTCGATTCGAATAATTTTCCTTCTATAGAAAATTTTTCGATTCGTATAATATTCGTCCTATAGAAAATTTTTCGATTCGAATAATTTTCCTTCTATAAAAAATTTTTCGATTCGAATACTTTTCCTTCTATAGAAAATTTTTCGATTCGAATAATTTTCCTTCTATAGAAAATGTTTCGATTCGAATAATTTTCCTTCTATAGAAAATGTTTCGATTCGAATAATTTTCCTTCTATAGAAAATGTTTCGATTCGAATAATTTTCCTTCTATAGAAAATTTTTCGATTCGAATAATTTTCCTTCTATAGAAAATGTTTCAATTCGAATAATTTTCCTTCTATAGAAAATGTTTCAATTCGAATAATTTTCCTTCTATAGAAAATTTTTCGATTCGTATAATTTTCCTTCTATAGAAACTTTTCGATTCGAATAATTTTCCTTCTATAGAAACTTTTCGATTCGAATAATTTTCCTTGTATAGAAAATTTTTCGCTTCGAATAATTTTCCTTGTATAGAAAATTTTTCGCTTCGAATAATTTTCCTTGTATAGAAAATTTTTCGATTCGAATAATTTTCCTTGTATAGAAAATTTTTCGATTCGAATAATTTTCCTTGTATAGAAAATTTTTCGATTCGAATAATTTTCCTTGTATAGAAAATTTTTCGATTCGAATAATTTTCCTTGTATAGAAAATTTTTCGATTCGAATAATTTTCCTTGTATAGAAAATTTTTCGATTCGAATAATTTTCCTTGTATAGAAAATTTTTCGATTCGAATAATTTTCCTTGTATAGAAAATTTTTCGTTTCGAATAATTTTCCTTGTATAGAAAATTTTTCGATTCGAATAATTTTCCTTCTATAGAAAATTTTTCGATTCGAATAATTTTCCTTCTATAGAAAATTTCTCGATTCGAATAATTTTCCTTCTATAGAAAATTTTTCGATTCGAATAATTTTCCTTCTATAGAAAATTTTTCGATTCGAATAATTTTCCTTCTATAGAAAATTTTTCGATTCGAATAATTTTCCTTCTATAGAAAATTTTTCGATTCGAATAATTTTCCTTCTATAGAAAATTTTTCGATTCGAATAATTTTCCTTCTATAGAAAATTTTTCGATTCGAATAATTTTCCTTCTATAGAAAATTTTTCGATTCGAATAATTTTTCTTCTATAGAAAATTTTTCGATTCGAATAATTTTCCTTCTATAGAAACTTTTTGATTCGAATAATTTTCCTTCTATAGAAACTTTTCGATCCTTCTATAGAAAATTTTTCGATTCGAATAATTTTCCTTCTATAGAAAATTTTTCGATTCGAATAATTTTCCTTCTATAGAAAATTTTTCGATTCGAATAATTTTCCTTCTATAGAAAATTTTTCGATTCGAATAATTTTCCTTCTATAGAAAATTTTTCGATTCGAATAATTTTCCTTCTATAGAAAATTTTTCGATTCGAATAATTTTCCTTCTATAGAAAATTTTTCGATTCGAATAATTTTCCTTCTAGAGAAAATTTGTCGATTCGAATAATTTTCCTTCTATAGAAACTTTTCGATTCGAATAATTTTCCTTCTATAGAAACTTTTCGATTCGAATAATTTTCCTTCTATAGAAACTTTTCGATTCGAATAATTTTCCTTGTATAGAAAATTTTTCGCTTCGAATAATTTTCCTTGTATAGAAAATTTTTCGCTTCGAATAATTTTCCTTGTATAGAAAATTTTTCGCTTCGAATAATTTTCCTTGTATAGAAAATTTTTCGATTCGAATAATTTTCCTTCTATAGAAAATGTTTCGATTCGAATAATTTTCCTTCTATAGAAAATTTTTCGATTCGAATAATTTTCCTTCTAGAGAAAATTTTTCGATTCGAATAATTTTCCTTCTATAGAAACTTTTCGATTCGAATAATTTTCCTTCTATAGAAACTTTTCGATTCGAATAATTTTCCTTGTATAGAAAATTTTTCGCTTCGAATAATTTTCCTTGTATAGAAAATTTTTCGCTTCGAATAATTTTCCTTGTATAGAAAATTTTTCGCTTCGAATAATTTTCCTTGTATAGAAAATTTTTCGATTCGAATAATTTTCCTTCTATAGAAAATGTTTCGATTCGAATAATTTTCCTTCTATAGAAAATTTTTCGATTCGAATAATTTTCCTTCTAGAGAAAATTTTTCGATTCGAATAATTTTCCTTCTATAGAAACTTTTCGATTCGAATAATTTTCCTTCTATAGAAAATGTTTCGATTCGAATAATTTTCCTTCTATAGAAAATTTTTCGATTCGAATAATTTTCCTTCTATAGAAAATTTTTCGATTCGAATAATTTTCCTTCTATAGAAAATTTTTCGATTCGAATAATTTTCCTTCTATAGAAAATTTTTCGATTCGAATAATTTTCCTTCTATAGAAAATTTTTCGATTCGAATAATTTTCCTTCTAGAGAAAATTTGTCGATTCGAATAATTTTCCTTCTATAGAAACTTTTCGATTCGAATAATTTTCCTTCTATAGAAACTTTTCGATTCGAATAATTTTCCTTCTATAGAAACTTTTCGATTCGAATAATTTTCCTTGTATAGAAAATTTTTCGCTTCGAATAATTTTCCTTGTATAGAAAATTTTTCGCTTCGAATAATTTTCCTTGTATAGAAAATTTTTCGCTTCGAATAATTTTCCTTCTATAAAAAATTTTTCGATTCGAATAATTTTCCTTCTATAGAAAATGTTTCGATTCGAATAATTTTCCTTCTATAGAAAATTTTTCGATTCGAATAATTTTCCTTCTATAGAAAATTTTTCGATTCGAATAATTTTCCTTCTATAGAAGATTTTTCGATTCGAATAATTTTCCTTCTATAGAAGATTTTTCGATTCGAATAATTTTCCTTCTATAGAAGATTTTTCGATTCGAATAATTTTCCTTCTATAGAAGATTTTTCGATTCGAATAATTTTCCTTCTATAGAAAATTTTTCGATTCGAATAATTTTCCTTCTATAGAAAATTTTTCGATTCGAATAATTTTCCTTCTATAGAAAATTTTTCGATTCGAATAATTTTCCTTCTATAGAAAATTTTTCGATTCGAATAATTTTCCTTCTATAGAAAATTTTTCGATTCGAATAATTTTCCTTCTATAGAAAATTTTTCGATTCGAATAATTTTCCTTCTATAGAAAATTTTTCGATTCGAATAATTTTCCTTCTATAGAAAATTTTTCGATTCGAATAATTTTCCTTCTATAGAAAATTTTTCGATTCGAATAATTTTCCTTCTATAGAAAATTTTTCGATTCGAATAATTTTCCTTCTATAGAAAAATTGTCGATTCGAATAATTTTCCTTCTATAGAAAATTTTTCGATTCGAATAATTTTCCTTCTATAGAAAATTTTTCGATTCGAATAATTTTCCTTCTATAGAAAATTTTTCGATTCGAATAATTTTCCTTCTATAGAAAATTTTTCGATTCGAATAATTTTCCTTCTATAGAAAATTTTTCGATTCGAATAATTTTCCTTCTATAGAAAATTTTTCGATTCGAATAATTTTCCTTCTATAGAAAATTTTTCGATTCGAATAATTTTCCTTCTATAGAAAATTTTTCGATTCGAATAATTTTCCTTCTATAGAAAATTTTTCGATTCGAATAATTTTCCTTCTATAGAAAATTTTTCGATTCGAATAATTTTCCTTCTATAGAAAATTTTTCGATTCGAATAATTTTCCTTCTATAGAAAATTTTTCGATTCGAATAATTTTCCTTCTATAGAAAATTTTTCGATGCGAATAATTTTCCTTCTATAGAAAATTTTTCGATTCGAATAATTTTCCTTCTATAGAAAATTTTTCGATTCGAATAATTTTCCTTCTATAGAAAATTTTTCGATTCGAATAATTTTCCTTCTATAGAAAATTTTTCGATTCGAATAATTTTCCTTCTATAGAAAATTTTTCGATTCGAATAATTTTCCTTCTATAGAAAATTTTTCGATTCGAATAATTTTCCTTCTATAGAAAATTTTTCGATTCGAATAATTTTCCTTCTATAGAAAATTTTTCGATTCGAATAATTTTCCTTCTATAGAAAATTTTTCGATTCGAATAATTTTCCTTCTATAGAAAATTTTTCGATTCGAATAATTTTCCTTCTATAGAAAATTTTTCGATTCGAATAATTTTCCTTCTATAGAAAATTTTTCGATTCGAATAATTTTCCTTCTATAGTAAATTTTTCGATTCGAATAATTTTCCTTCTATAGAAGATTTTTCGATTCGAATAATTTTCCTTCTATAGAAGGAAAATTATTCGAATCGAATAATTTTCCTTCTATAGAAAATTTTTCGATTCGAATAATTTTCCTTCTATAGAAAATTTTTCGATTCGAATAATTTTCCTTCTATAGAAAATTTTTCGATTCGAATAATTTTCCTTCTATAGAAAATTTTTCGATTCGAATAATTTTCCTTCTATAGAAAATTTTTCGATTCGAATAATTTTCCTTCTATAGAAAATTTTTCGATTCGAATAATTTTCCTTCTATAGAAAATTTTTCGATTCGAATAATTTTCCTTCTATAGAAAATTTTTCGATTCGAATAATTTTCCTTCTATAGAAAATTTTTCGATTCGAATAATTTTCCTTCTATAGAAAATTTTTCGATTCGAATAATTTTCCTTCTATAGAAAATTTTTCGATTCGAATAATTTTTCTTCTATAGAAAATTTTTCGATTCGAATAATTTTCCTTCTATAGAAAATTTTTCGATTCGAATAATTTTCCTTCTATAGAAAATTTTTCGATTCGAATAATTTTCCTTCTACAGAAAATTTTTCGATTCGAATAATTTTCCTTCTATAGAAAATTTTTCGATTCGAATAATTTTCCTTCTATAGAAAATTTTTCGATTCGAATAATTTTCCTTCTATAGAAAATTTTTCGATTCGAATAATTTTCCTTCTATAGAAGATTTTTCGATTCGAATAATTTTCCTTCTATAGAAAATTTTTCGATTCGAATAATTTTCCTTCTATAGAAGATTTTTCGATTCGAATAATTTTCCTTCTATAGAAAATGTTTCGATTCGAATAATTTTCCTTCTATAGAAAATGTTTCGATTCGAATAATTTTCCTTCTATAGAAAATGTTTCGATTCGAATAATTTTCCTTCTATAGAAAATGTTTCGATTCGAATAATTTTCCTTCTATAGAAAATGTTTCGATTCGAATAATTTTCATTCTATAGAAAATTTTTCGATTCGAATATTTTCCTTCTATAGAAAATTTTTCGATTCGAATAATTTTCCTTCTATAGAAAATTTTTCGATTCGAATAATTTTCCTTCTATAGAAAATTTTTCGATTCGAATAATTTTCCTTCTATAGAAAATTTTTCGATTCGAATAATTTTCCTTCTATAGAAAATTTTTCGATTCGAATAATTTTCCTTCTATAGAAAATTTTTCGATTCGTATAATATTCCTTCTTTAGAAAATTTTCCGATTCGAATAATTTCCTTCTATAGAAAGTTTTTCGATTCGATTAATTTTCCTTTTATAGAAAATTTTTCGATTCGAATAATTTTCCTTCTATAGAAAATTTTTCGATTCGAATAATTTTCCTTCTATAGAAAATTTTTCGATTCGAATAATTTTCCTTCTATAGAAAATTTTTCGATTCGAATAATTTTCCTTCTATAGAAAATTTTTCGATTCGAATAATATTCTTTCTATAGAAAATTTTTCGATTCCAATAATTTTCCTTCTATAGAAAATTTTTCGATTCGAATAATTTTCCTTCTATAGAAAATTTTTCGATTCGAATAATTTTCCTTCTATAGAAAATTTTTCGATTCGAATAATTTTCCTTCTATAGAAAATTTTTCGATTCGAATAATTTTCCTTCTATAGAAAATTTTTCGATTCGAATAATTTTCCTTCTATAGAAAATTTTTCGATTCGAATAATTTTCCTTCTATAGAAAATTTTTCGATTCGTATAATATTCGTCCTATAGAAAATTTTTCGATTCGAATAATTTTCCTTCTATAAAAAATTTTTCGATTCGAATACTTTTCCTTCTATAGAAAATTTTTCGATTCGAATAATTTTCCTTCTATAGAAAATGTTTCGATTCGAATAATTTTCCTTCTATAGAAAATGTTTCGATTCGAATAATTTTCCTTCTATAGAAAATGTTTCGATTCGAATAATTTTCCTTCTATAGAAAATTTTTCGATTCGAATAATTTTCCTTCTATAGAAAATGTTTCAATTCGAATAATTTTCCTTCTATAGAAAATGTTTCAATTCGAATAATTTTCCTTCTATAGAAAATTTTTCGATTCGTATAATTTTCCTTCTATAGAAACTTTTCGATTCGAATAATTTTCCTTCTATAGAAACTTTTCGATTCGAATAATTTTCCTTGTATAGAAAATTTTTCGCTTCGAATAATTTTCCTTGTATAGAAAATTTTTCGCTTCGAATAATTTTCCTTGTATAGAAAATTTTTCGATTCGAATAATTTTCCTTGTATAGAAAATTTCTCGATTCGAATAATTTTCCTTGTATAGAAAATTTTTCGATTCGAATAATTTTCCTTGTATAGAAAATTTTTCGATTCGAATAATTTTCCTTGTATAGAAAATTTTTCGATTCGAATAATTTTCCTTGTATAGAAAATTTTTCGATTCGAATAATTTTCCTTGTATAGAAAATTTTTCGTTTCGAATAATTTTCCTTGTATAGAAAATTTTTCGATTCGAATAATTTTCCTTCTATAGAAAATTTTTCGATTCGAATAATTTTCCTTCTATAGAAAATTTCTCGATTCGAATAATTTTCCTTCTATAGAAAATTTTTCGATTCGAATAATTTTCCTTCTATAGAAAATTTTTCGATTCGAATAATTTTCCTTCTATAGAAAATTTTTCGATTCGAATAATTTTCCTTCTATAGAAAATTTTTCGATTCGAATAATTTTCCTTCTATAGAAAATTTTTCGATTCGAATAATTTTCCTTCTATAGAAAATTTTTCGATTCGAATAATTTTCCTTCTATAGAAAATTTTTCGATTCGAATAATTTTCCTTCTATAGAAAATTTTTCGATTCGAATAATTTTCCTTCTATAGAAAATTTTTCGATTCGAATAATTTTTCTTCTATAGAAAATTTTTCGATTCGAATAATTTTCCTTCTATAGAAACTTTTTGATTGGAATAATTTTCCTTCTATAGAAACTTTTCGATCCTTCTATAGAAAATTTTTCGATTCGAATAATTTTCCTTCTATAGAAAATTTTTCGATTCGAATAATTTTCCTTCTATAGAAAATTTTTCGATTCGAATAATTTTCCTTCTATAGAAAATTTTTCGATTCGAATAATTTTCCTTCTATAGAAAATTTTTCGATTCGAATAATTTTCCTTCTATAGAAAATTTTTCGATTCGAATAATTTTCCTTCTATAGAAAATTTTTCGATTCGAATAATTTTCCTTCTAGAGAAAATTTGTCGATTCGAATAATTTTCCTTCTATAGAAACTTTTCGATTCGAATAATTTTCCTTCTATAGAAACTTTTCGATTCGAATAATTTTCCTTCTATAGAAACTTTTCGATTCGAATAATTTTCCTTGTATAGAAAATTTTTCGCTTCGAATAATTTTCCTTGTATAGAAAATTTTTCGCTTCGAATAATTTTCCTTGTATAGAAAATTTTTCGCTTCGAATAATTTTCCTTGTATAGAAAATTTTTCGATTCGAATAATTTTCCTTCTATAGAAAATGTTTCGATTCGAATAATTTTCCTTCTATAGAAAATTTTTCGATTCGAATAATTTTCCTTCTAGAGAAAATTTTTCGATTCGAATAATTTTCCTTCTATAGAAACTTTTCGATTCGAATAATTTTCCTTGTATAGAAACTTTTCGATTCGAATAATTTTCCTTCTATAGAAAATTTTTCGATTCGAATAATTTTCCTTCTATAGAAAATGTTTCGATTCGAATAATTTTCCTTCTATAGAAAATTTTTCGATTCGAATAATTTTCCTTCTATAAAAATTTTTCGATTCGAATAATTTTCCTTCTATAGAAAATTTTTCGATTCGAATAATTTTCCTTCTAGAGAAAATTTTTCGATTCGAATAATTTTCCTTCTATAGAAACTTTTCGATTCGAATAATTTTCCTTCTATAGAAAATTTTTCGATTCGAATAATTTTCCTTCTATAGAAAATTTTTCGATTCGACTAATTTTCCTTCTATAGAAAATTTTTCGATTCGAATAATTTTCCTTCTATAGAAAATTTTTCGATTCGAATAATTTTCCTTCTATAGAAAATTTTTCGATTCGAATAATTTTCCTTCTATAGAAAATTTTTCGATTCGAATAATTTTCCTTCTATAGAAGATTTTTCGATTCGAATAATTTTCCTTCTATAGAAGATTTTTCGATTCGAATAATTTTCCTTCTATAGAAGATTTTTCGATTCGAATAATTTTCCTTCTATAGAAAATTTTTCGATTCGAATAATTTTCCTTCTATAGAAAATGTTTCGATTCGAATAATTTTCCTTTTATAGAAAATTTTTCGATTCGAATAATTTTCCTTCTATAGAAAATTTTTCGATTCGTATAATATTCCTTCTATAGAAAATTTTTCGATTCGAATAATTTTCCTTCTATAGAAAATTTTTCGATTCGAATAATTTTCCTTCTATAGAAAATTTTTCGATTCGAATAATTTTCCTTCTATAGAAAATTTTTCGATTCGAATAATTTTCCTTCTATAGAAAATTTTTCGATTCGAATAATTTTCTTGTATAGAAAATTTTTCGATTCGAATAATTTTCCTTGTATAGAAAATTTTTCGATTCGAATAATTTTCCTTGTATAGAAAATTTTTCGATTCGAATAATTTTCCTTGTATAGAAAATTTTTCGATTCGAATAATTTTCCTTCTATAGAAAATGTTTCGATTCGAATAATTTTCCTTCTATAGAAAATTTCTCGATTCGAATAATTTTCCTTCTATAGAAAATTTTTCGATTCGAATAATTTTCCTTCTATAGAAAATTTTTCGATTCGAATAATTTTCCTTCTATAGAAAATTTTTCGATTCGAATAATTTTCCTTCTATAGAAAATTTTTCGATTCGAATAATTTTCCTTCTATAGAAAATTTTTCGATTCGAATAATTTTCCTTCTATAGAAAATTTTTCGATTCGAATAATTTTCCTTCTATAGAAAATTTTTCGATTCGAATAATTTTCCTTCTATAGAAAATTTTTCGATTCGAATAATTTTTCTTCTATAGAAAATTTTTCGATTCGAATAATTTTCCTTCTATAGAAACTTTTTGATTGGAATAATTTTCCTTCTATAGAAACTTTTCGATCCTTCTATAGAAAATTTTTCGATTCGAATAATTTTCCTTCTATAGAAAATTTTTCGATTCGAATAATTTTCCTTCTATAGAAAATTTTTCGATTCGAATAATTTTCCTTCTATAGAAAATTTTTCGATTCGAATAATTTTCCTTCTATAGAAAATTTTTCGATTCGAATAATTTTCCTTCTATAGAAAATTTTTCGATTCGAATAATTTTCCTTCTATAGAAAATTTTTCGATTCGAATAATTTTCCTTCTAGAGAAAATTTGTCGATTCGAATAATTTTCCTTCTATAGAAACTTTTCGATTCGAATAATTTTCCTTCTATAGAAACTTTTCGATTCGAATAATTTTCCTTCTATAGAAACTTTTCGATTCGAATAATTTTCCTTCTATAGAAACTTTTCGATTCGAATAATTTTCCTTGTATAGAAAATTTTTCGCTTCGAATAATTTTCCTTGTATAGAAAATTTTTCGCTTCGAATAATTTTCTTTGTATAGAAAATTTTTCGCTTCGAATAATTTTCCTTGTATAGAAAATTTTTCGATTCGAATAATTTTCCTTCTATAGAAAATGTTTCGATTCGAATAATTTTCCTTCTATAGAAAATTTTTCGATTCGAATAATTTTCCTTCTAGAGAAAATTTTTCGATTCGAATAATTTTCCTTCTATAGAAACTTTTCGATTCGAATAATTTTCCTTGTATAGAAACTTTTCGATTCGAATAATTTTCCTTCTATAGAAAATTTTTCGATTCGAATAATTTTCCTTCTATAGAAAATGTTTCGATTCGAATAATTTTCCTTCTATAGAAAATTTTTCGATTCGAATAATTTTCCTTCTATAAAAATTTTTCGATTCGAATAATTTTCCTTCTATAGAAAATTTTTCGATTCGAATAATTTTCCTTCTAGAGAAAATTTTTCGATTCGAATAATTTTCCTTCTATAGAAACTTTTCGATTCGAATAATTTTCCTTCTATAGAAAATTTTTCGATTCGAATAATTTTCCTTCTATAGAAAATTTTTCGATTCGACTAATTTTCCTTCTATAGAAAATTTTTCGATTCGAATAATTTTCCTTCTATAGAAAATTTTTCGATTCGAATAATTTTCCTTCTATAGAAAATTTTTCGATTCGAATAATTTTCCTTCTATAGAAAATTTTTCGATTCGAATAATTTTCCTTCTATAGAAGATTTTTCGATTCGAATAATTTTCCTTCTATAGAAGATTTTTCGATTCGAATAATTTTCCTTCTATAGAAGATTTTTCGATTCGAATAATTTTCCTTCTATAGAAAATTTTTCGATTCGAATAATTTTCCTTCTATAGAAAATGTTTCGATTCGAATAATTTTCCTTTTATAGAAAATTTTTCGATTCGAATAATTTTCCTTCTATAGAAAATTTTTCGATTCGTATAATATTCCTTCTATAGAAAATTTTTCGATTCGAATAATTTTCCTTCTATAGAAAATTTTTCGATTCGAATAATTTTCCTTCTATAGAAAATTTTTCGATTCGAATAATTTTCCTTCTATAGAAAATTTTTCGATTCGAATAATTTTCCTTCTATAGAAAATTTTTCGATTCGAATAATTTTCTTGTATAGAAAATTTTTCGATTCGAATAATTTTCCTTGTATAGAAAATTTTTCGATTCGAATAATTTTCCTTGTATAGAAAATTTTTCGATTCGAATAATTTTCCTTGTATAGAAAATTTTTCGATTCGAATAATTTTCCTTCTATAGAAAATGTTTCGATTCGAATAATTTTCCTTCTATAGAAAATTTTTCGATTCGAATAATTTTCCTTCTATAGAAAATGTTTCGATTCGAATAATTTTCCTTCTATAAAAAAATTTTTCGATTCGAATAATTTTCCTTCTATAGAAACTTTTCGATTCGAATAATTTTCCTTCTATAGAAACTTTTCGATTCGAATAATTTTCCTTCTATAGAAACTTTTCGATTCGAATAATTTTCCTTGTATAGAAAATTTTTGGATTCGAATAATTTTCCTTGTATAGAAAATTTTTCGATTCGAATAATTTTTCTTGTATAGAAAATTTTTCGATTCGAATAATTTTCCTTGTATAGAAAATTTTTCGATTCGAATAATTTTCCTTGTATAGAAAATTTTTCGATTCGAATAATTTTCCTTGTATACAAAATTTTTCGTTTCGAATAATTTTCCTTGTATAGAAAATTTTTCGATTCGAATAATTTTCCTTGTATAGAAAATTTTTCGATTCGAATAATATTCCTTGTATAGAAAATTTTTGGATTCGAATAATTTTCATGTATAGAAAATTTTTGGATTCGAATAATTTTCCTTGTATAGAAAATTTTTGGATTCGAATAATTTTCTTTGTATAGAAAATTTTTCGGTTCGAATAATTTTCCTTGTATAGAAAATTTTTCGATTCGAATTATTTTCCTTGTATAGAAAATTTTTCGATTCGAATTATTTTCCTTGCATAGAAAATTTTTCGATTCGAATTATTTTCCTGGTATAGAAAATTTGTCGATTCGAATAATTTTCCTTCTATAGAAACTTTTCGATTCGAATAATTTTCCTTCTATAGAAACTTTTCGATTCGAATAATTTTCCTTCTATAGAAAATTTTTCGATTCGAATAATTTTCCTTGTATAGAAAATTTTTCGATTCGAATAATTTTCCTTGTATAGAAAATTTTTCGATTCGAATAGTTTTCCTTGTATAGAAAATTTTTCGATTCGAATTATTTTCCTTGTATAGAAAATTTTTCGATTCGAATAATTTTCCTTCTATAGAAACTTTTCGATTCGAATAATTTTCCTTCTATAGAAATTTTTCGATTCGAATAATTTTCCTTCTATAGAAAATTTTTCGATTCGAATAATTTTCCTTCTATAGAAAATTTTTCGATTCGAATAATTTTCCTTCTATAGAAAATTTTTCGATTCGAATAATTTTCCTTTTATAGAAAATTTTTCGATTCGAATAATTTTCCTTCTATAGAAAATTATTCGATTCGAATAATTTTCCTTCTATAGAAAATTATTCGATTCGAATAATTTTCCTTCTATAGAAAATTATTCGATTCGAATAATTTTCCTTCTATAGAAAATTATTCGATTCGAATAATTTTCCTTCTATAGAAAATTTTTCGATTCGAATAATTTTCCTTCTAAGGAAAATTTTTCGATTCGAATAATTTTCCTTCTATAGAAAATTTTTGGATTCGAATAATTTTCCTTGTATAGAAAATTTTTGGATTCGAATAATTTTCTTTGTATAGAAAATTTTCCTTCTATAGAAAATTATTCGATTCGAATAATTTTCCTTCTATAGAAAATTATTCGAATCGAAAAATTTTCTATAGAAAATTTTTCGATTCGAATAATTTTCCTTCTATAGAAAATTTTTCGATTCGAATAATTTTCCTTCTATAGAAAATTTTTCGATTCGAATAATTTTCCTTCTATAGAAAATTTTTCGATTCGAATAATTTTCCTTCTATAGAAAATTTTTCGATTCGAATAATTTTCCTTCTATAGAAAATTTTTCGATTCGAATAATTTTCCTTCTATAGAAAATTTTTCGATTCGAATAATTTTCCCTCTATAGAAAATTTTTCGATTCGAATAATTTTCCTTCTATAGAAAATTTTTCGATTCGAATAATTTTCCTTCTATAGAAAATTTTTCGATTCGAATAATTTTCCTTCTATAGAAAATTTTTCGATTCGAATAATTTTCCTTCTATAGAAGATTTTTCGATTCGAATAATTTTCCTTCTATAGAAGATTTTTCGATTCGAATAATTTTCCTTCTATAGAAGATTTTTCGATTCGAATAATTTTCCTTCTATAGAAAATTTTTCGATTCGAATAATTTTCCTTCTATAGAAAATGTTTCGATTCGAATAATTTTCCTTTTATAGAAAATTTTTCGATTCGAATAATTTTCCTTCTATAGAAAATTTTTCGATTCGTATAATATTCCTTCTATAGAAAATTTTTCGATTCGAATAATTTTCCTTCTATAGAAAATTTTTCGATTCGAATAATTTTCCTTCTATAGAAAATTTTTCGATTCGAATAATTTTCCTTCTATAGAAAATTTTTCGATTCGAATAATTTTCCTTCTATAGAAAATTTTTCGATTCGAATAATTTTCCTTCTATAGAAAATTTTTCGATTCGAATAATTTTCCTTCTATAGAAAATTTTTCGATTCGAATAATTTTCCTTCTATAGAAAATTTTTCGATTCGAATAATTTTCTTGTATAGAAAATTTTTCGATTCGAATAATTTCCTTGTATAGAAAATTTTTCGATTCGAATAATTTTCCTTGTATAGAAAATTTTTCGATTCGAATAATTTTCCTTCTATAGAAAATGTTTCGATTCGAATAATTTTCCTTCTATAGAAAATTTTTCGATTCGAATAATTTTCCTTCTATAGAAAATGTTTCGATTCGAATAATTTTCCTTCTATAAAAAAATTTTTCGATTCGAATAATTTTCCTTCTATAGAAACTTTTCGATTCGAATAATTTTCCTTCTATAGAAACTTTTCGATTCGAATAATTTTCCTTCTATAGAAACTTTTCGATTCGAATAATTTTCCTTGTATAGAAAATTTTTGGATTCGAATAATTTTCCTTGTATAGAAAATTTTTCGATTCGAATAATTTTTCTTGTATAGAAAATTTTTCGATTCGAATAATTTTTCTTGTATAGAAAATTTTTCGATTCGAATAATTTTCCTTGTATAGAAAATTTTTCGATTCGAATAATTTTCCTTGTATAGAAAATTTTTCGATTCGAATAATTTTCCTTGTATACAAAATTTTTCGTTTCGAATAATTTTCCTTGTATAGAAAATTTTTCGATTCGAATAATTTTCCTTGTATAGAAAATTTTTCGATTCGAATAATATTCCTTGTATAGAAAATTTTTGGATTCGAATAATTTTCATGTATAGAAAATTTTTGGATTCGAATAATTTTCCTTGTATAGAAAATTTTTGGATTCGAATAATTTTCTTTGTATAGAAAATTTTTCGGTTCGAATAATTTTCCTTGTATAGAAAATTTTTCGATTCGAATTATTTTCCTTGTATAGAAAATTTTTCGATTCGAATTATTTTCCTTGCATAGAAAATTTTTCGATTCGAATTATTTTCCTGGTATAGAAAATTTGTCGATTCGAATAATTTTCCTTCTATAGAAACTTTTCGATTCGAATAATTTTCCTTCTATAGAAACTTTTCGATTCGAATAATTTTCCTTCTATAGAAAATTTTTCGATTCGAATAATTTTCCTTGTATAGAAAATTTTTCGATTCGAATAATTTTCCTTGTATAGAAAATTTTTCGATTCGAATAATTTTCCTTGTATAGAAAATTTTTCGATTCGAATAGTTTTCCTTGTATAGAAAATTTTTCGATTCGAATTATTTTCCTTGTATAGAAAATTTTTCGATTCGAATAATTTTCCTTCTATAGAAACTTTTCGATTCGAATAATTTTCCTTCTATAGAAATTTTTCGATTCGAATAATTTTGCTTCTATAGAAAATTTTTCGATTCGAATAATTTTCCTTCTATAGAAAATTTTTCGATTCGAATAATTTTCCTTCTATAGAAAATTTTTCGATTCGAATAATTTTCCTTTTATAGAAAATTTTTCGATTCGAATAATTTTCCTTCTATAGAAAATTATTCGATTCGAATAATTTTCCTTCTATAGAAAATTATTCGATTCGAATAATTTTCCTTCTATAGAAAATTATTCGATTCGAATAATTTTCCTTCTATAGAAAATTTTTCGATTCGAATAATTTTCCTTCTAAGGAAAATTTTTCGATTCGAATAATTTTCCTTCTATAGAAAATTTTTGGATTCGAATAATTTTCCTTGTATAGAAAATTTTTGGATTCGAATAATTTTCTTTGTATAGAAAATTTTCCTTCTATAGAAAATTATTCGATTCGAATAATTTTCCTTCTATAGAAAATTATTCGATTCGAATAATTTTCCTTCTATAGAAAATTTTTCGATTCGAATAATTTTCCTTCTATAGAAAATTTTTCGATTCGAATAATTTTCCTTCTATAGAAAATTTTTCGATTCGAATAATTTTCCTTCTATAGAAAATTTTTCGATTCGAATAATTTTCCTTCTATAGAAAATTTTTCGATTCGAATAATTTTCCCTCTATAGAAAATTTTTCGATTCGAATAATTTTCCTTCTATAGAAAATTTTTCGATTCGAATAATTTTCCTTCTATAGAAAATTTTTCGATTCGAATAATTTTCCTTCTATAGAAAATTTTTCGATTCGAATAATTTTCCTTCTATAGAAAATTTTTCGATTCGAATAATTTTCCTTCTATAGAAAATTTTTCGATTCGAATAATTTTCCTTCTATAGAAAATTTTTCGATTCGAATAATTTTCCTTCTATAGAAAATTTTTCGATTCGAATAATTTTCCTTCTATAGAAAATTTTTCGATTCGAATAATTTTCCTTCTATAGAAAATTTTTCGATTCGAATAATTTTCCTTCTATAGAAAATTTTTCGATTCGAATAATTTTCCTTCTATAGAAAATTTTTCGATTCGAATAATTTTCCTTCTATAGAAAATTTTTCGATTCGAATAATTTTCCTTCTATAGAAAATTTTTCGATTCGAATAATTTTCCTTCTATAGAAAATTTTTCGATTCGAATAATTTTCCTTCTATAGAAAATTTTTCGATTCGAATAATTTTCCTTCTATAGAAAATTTTTCGATTCGAATAATTTTCCTTCTATAGAAAATTTTTCGATTCGAATAATTTTCCTTCTATAGAAAATTTTTCGATTCGAATAATTTTCCTTCTATAGAAAATTTTTCGATTCGAATAATTTTCCTTCTATAGAAAATTTTTCGATTCGAATAATTTTCCTTCTATAGAAAATTTTTCGATTCGAATAATTTTCCTTCTATAGAAAATTTTTCGATTCGAATAATTTTCCTTCTATAGAAAATTTTTCGATTCGAATAATTTTCCTTCTATAGAAAATTTTTCGATTCGAATAATTTTCCTTCTATAGAAAATTTTTCGATTCGAATAATTTTCCTTCTACAGAAAATTTTTCGATTCGAATAATTTTCCTTCTATAGAAAATTTTTCGATTCGAATAATTTTCCTTCTATAGAAAATTTTTCGATTCGAATAATTTTCCTTCTATAGAAAATTTTTCGATTCGAATAATTTTCCTTCTATAGAAAATTTTTCGATTCGAATAATTTTCCTTCTATAGAAAATTTTTCGATTCGAATAATTTTCCTTCTATAGAAACTTTTCGATATGAATAATTTTATTTCTATAGAAACTTTTCGATTCGAATAATTTTCCTTCTATAGAAACTTTTCGATTCGAATAATTTTCCTTGTATAGAAAATTTTTCGCTTCGAATAATTTTCCTTGTATAGAAAATTTTTCGCTTCGAATAATTTTCCTTGTATAGAAAATTTTTCGATTCGAATAATTTTCCTTGTATAGAAAATTTTTCGATTCGAATAATTTTCCTTGTATAGAAAATTTTTCAATTCGAATAATTTTCCTTGTATAGAAAATTTTTCGATTCGAATAATTTTCCTTGTATAGAAAATTTTTCGATTCGAATAATTTTCCTTGTATAGAAAATTTTTCGATTCGAATAATTTTCCTTGTATAGAAAATTTTTCGATTCGAATAAATTTCCTTGTATAGAAAATTTTTCGATTCGAATAATTTTCCTTGTATAGAAAATTTTTCGATTCGAATAATTTTCCTTGTATAGAAAATTTTTGGATTCGAATAATTTTCCTTGTATAGAAAATTTTTGGATTCGAATAATTTTCTTGTATAGAAAATTTTTGGATTCGAATAATTTTCCTTGTATAGAAAATTTTTCGATTCGAATAATTTTCCTTGTATAGAAAATTTTTGGATTCGAATAATTTTCCTTGTATAGAAAATTTTTCGATTCGAATAATTTTCCTTGTATAGAAAATTTTTCGATTCGAATAATTTTCCTTGTATAGAAAATTTTTGGATTCGAATAATTTTCCTTGTATAGAAAATTTTTCGATTCGAATAATTTTCCTTGTATAGAAAATTTTTCGATTCGAATAATTTTCCTTGTATAGAAAATTTTTCGATTCGAATAATTTTCCTTGTATAGAAAATTTTTCGATTCGAATAATTTTCCTTGTATAGAAAATTTTTCGATTCGAATAATTTTCCTTGTATAGAAAATTTTTCGATTCGAATAATTTTCCTTCTATAGAAAATTTTTCGATTCGAATAATTTTCCTTGTATAGAAAATTTTTCGATTCGAATAATTTTCCTTGTATAGAAAATTTTTCGATTCGAATAATTTTCCTTGTATAGAAAATTTTTCGATTCGAATAATTTTCCTTGTATAGAAAATTTTTCGATTCGAATAATTTTCCTTGTATAGAAAATTTTTGGATTCGAATAATTTTCCTTGTATAGAAAATTTTTCGATTCGAATAATTTTCCTTGTATAGAAAATTTTTCGATTCGAATAATTTTCCTTCTATGGAAAATTTTCGATTCGAATAATTTTCCTTGTATAGAAAATTTTTCGATTCGAATAATTTTCCTTCTATAGAAAATTTTTCGATTCGAATAATTTTCCTTCTATAGAAAATTTTTCGATTCGAATAATTTTCCTTCTATAGAAAATTTTTCGATTCGAATAATTTTCCTTCTATAGAAAATTTTTCGATTCGAATAATTTTCCTTCTATAGAAAATTTTTCGATTCGAATAATTTTCCTTCTATAGAAAATTTTTCGATCCGAATAATTTTCCTTCTATAGAAAATTTTTCGATTCGAATAATTTTCCTTCTATAGAAAATTTTTCGATTCGAATAATTTTCCTTCTATAGAAAATTTTTCGATTCGAATAATTTTCCTTCTATAGAAAATTTTTCGATTCGAATAATTTTCCTTCTATAGAAAATTTTTCGATTCGAATAATTTTCCTTCTATAGAAAATTTTTCGATTCGAATAATTTTCCTTCTATAGAAAATTTTTCGATTCGAATAATTTTCCTTCTATAGAAAATTTTTCGATTCGAATAATTTTCCTTCTATAGAAAATTTTTCGATTCGAATAATTTTCCTTCTATAGAAAATTTTTCGATTCGAATAATTTTCCTTCTATAGAAAATTTTTCGATTCGAATAATTTTCCTTCTATAGAAAATTTTTCGATTCGAATAATTTTCCTTCTATAGAAAATTTTTCGATTCGAATAATTTTCCTTCTATAGAAAATTTTTCGATTCGAATAATTTTCCTTCTATAGAAAATTTTTCGATTCGAATAATTTTCCTTCTATAGAAAATTTTTCGATTCGAATAATTTTCCTTCTATAGAAAATTTTTCGATTCGAATAATTTTCCTTCTATAGAAAATTTTTCGATTCGAATAATTTTCCTTCTATAGAAAATTTTTCGATTCGAATAATTTTCCTTCAATAGAAAATTTTTCGATTCGAATAATTTTCCTTCTATAGAAAATTTTTCGATTCGAATAATTTTCCTTCTATAGAAAATTTTTCGATTCGAATAATTTTCCTTCTATAGAAAATTTTTCGATTCGAATAATTTTCCTTCTATAGAAAATTTTTCGATTCGAATAATTTTCCTTCTATAGAAAATTTTTCGATTCGAATAATTTTCCTTCTATAGAAAATTTTTCGATTCGAATAATTTTCCTTCTATAGAAAATTTTTCGATTCGAATAATTTTCCTTCTATAGAAAATTTTTCGATTCGAATAATTTTCCTTCTATAGAAAATTTTTCGATTCGAATAATTTTCCTTCTATAGAAAATTTTTCGATTCGAATAATTTTCCTTCTATAAAAAAATTTTCGATTCGAATAATTTTGCCTTCTATAGAAAACTTTTCGATTCGAATAATTTTCCTTGTATAGAAAATTTTTCGCTTCGAATAATTTTCCTTGTATAGAAAATTTTTCGATTCGAATAATTTTCCTTGTATAGAAAATTTTTCGATTCGAATAATTTTCCTTGTATAGAAAATTTTTCGGTTCGAATAATTTTCCTTGTATAGAAAATTTTTCGATTCGAATAATTTTCCTTGTATAGAAAATTTTTGGATTCGAATTATTTTCCTTGTATAGAAAATTTTTCGATTCGAATTATTTTCCTTCTATAGAAAATTTTTCGATTCGAATAATTTTCCTTCTATAGAAACTTTTCGATTCGAATAATTTTCCTTGTATAGAAAATTTTTCGATTCGAATAATTTTCCTTGTATAGAAAATTTTTCGATTCGAATAATTTTCCTTGTATAGAAAATTTTTCGATTCGAATAATTTTCCTTGTATAGAAAATTTTTCGATTCGAATAATTTTCCTTCTATAGAAAATTTTTCGATTCGAATAATTTTCCTTGTATAGAAAATTTTTCGATTCGAATAATTTTCCTTGTATAGAAAATTTTTCGATTCGAATAATTTTCCTTGTATAGAAAATTTTTCGATTCGAATAATTTTCCTTGTATAGAAAATTTTTCGATTCGAATAATTTGCTTTGTATAGAAAATTTTTCGATTCGAATAATTTTCCTTGTATAGAAAATTTTTCGATTCGAATAATTTTCCTTGTATAGAAAATTTTTCGATTCGAATAATTTTCCTTGTATAGAAAATTTTTCGATTCGAATAATTTTCTTTCTATAGAAAATTTTTCGATTCGAATAATTTTCCTTCTATAGAAAATTTTTCGATTCGAATAATTTTCCTTCTATAGAAGATTTTTCGATTCGAATAATTTTCCTTCTATAGAAGATTTTTCGATTCGAATAATTTTCCTTCTATAGAAAATTTTTCGATTCGAATAATTTTCCTTCTATAGAAAATTTTTCGATTCGAATAATTTCCTTCTATAGAAAGTTTTTCGATTCGATTAATTTTCCTTCTATAGAAAATTTTTCGATTCGAATAATTGTCCTTCTATAGAAAATTTTTCGATTCGAATAATATTCCTTCTATAGAAAATTTTTCGATTCGAATAATTTTCCTTCTATAGAAAATTTTTCGATTCGAATAATTTTCCTTCTATAGAAAATTTTTCGATTCGAATAATTTTCCTTTTATAGAAAATTTTTCGATTCGAATAATTTTCCTTCTATAGAAAATTTTTCGATTCGAATAATTTTCATTCTATAGAAAATTTTTCGATTCGTATAATATTCCTTCTATAGAAAATTTTTCGATTCGAATAATTTTCCTTCTATAGAAAATTTTTCGATTCGAATAATTTTCCTTCTATAGAAAATTTTTCGATTCGAATAATTTTCCTTCTATAGAAAATTTTTCGATTCGAATAATTTTCCTTCTATAGAAAATTTTTCGATTCGAATAATTTTCCTTCTATAGAAAATTTTTCGATTCGAATAATTTTCCTTCTATAGAAAATTTTTCGATTCGAATAATTTTCCTTCTATAGAAAATTTTTCGATTCGAATACTTTTCCTTCTATAGAAAATTTTTCGATTCGAATAATTTTCCTTCTATAGAAAATGTTTCGATTCGAATAATTTTCCTTCTATAGAAAATGTTTCGATTCGAATAATTTTCCTTCTATAGAAAATTTTTCGATTCGAATAATTTTCCTTGTATAGAAAATTTTTCGCTTCGAATAATTTTCCTTGTATAGAAAATTTTTCGCTTCGAATAATTTTCCTTGTATAGAAAATGTTTCGATTCGAATAATTTTCCTTCTATAGAAAATTTTCGATTCGAATTATTTTCCTTGTATAGAAAATTTTTCGATTCGAATAATTTTCCTTGTATAGAAAATTTTTCGATTCGAATAATTTTCCTTGTATAGAAAATTTTTCGATTCGAATAATTTTCCTTGTATAGAAAATTTTTCGATTCGAATAATTTTCCTTGTATAGAAAATTGTTCGATTCGAATAATTTTCCTTGTATAGAAAATTTTTCGATTCGAATAATTTTCCTTGTATAGAAAATTTTTCGATTCGAATAATATTCCTTGTATAGAAAATTTTTGGATTCGAATAATTTTCTTGTATAGAAAATTTTTGGATTCGAATAATTTCCTTGTATAGAAAATTTTTGGATTCGAATAATTTTCCTTGTATAGAAAATTTTTCGGTTCGAATAATTTTCCTTGTATAGAAAATTTTTCGATTCGAATTATTTTCGTTGTATAGAAAATTTTTCGATTCGAATTATTTTCCTTGCATAGAAAATTTTTCGATTCGAATTATTTTCCTTGTATAGAAAATTTTTCGATTCGAATAATTTTCCTTCTATAGAAACTTTTCGATTCGAATAATTTTCCTTCTATAGAAAATTTTCGATTCGAATAATTTTCCTTCTATAGAAAATTTTTCGATTCGAATAATTTTCCTTCTATAGAAAATTTTTCGATTCGAATAATTTTCCTTCTATAGAAAATTTTTCGATTCGAATTATTTTCCTTCTATAGAAAATTTTTCGATTCGAATTATTTTCCTTCTATAGAAAATTTTTCGATTCGAATAATTTTCCTTCTATAGAAACTTTTCGATTCGAATAATTTCCTTCTATAGAAATTTTTCGATTCGAATAATTTTCCTTGTATAGAAAATTTTTCGATTCGAATAATTTTCCTTCTATAGAAAATTTTTCGATTCGAATAATTTTCCTTCTATAGAAAATTTTTCGATTCGAATAATTTTCCTTCTATAGAAAATTTTTCGATTCGAATAATTTTCCTTCTATAGAAAATTTTTCGATTCGAATAATTTTCCTTGTATAGAAAATTTTTCGATTCGAATAATTTTCCTTCTATAGAAAATTTTTCGATTCGAATAATTTTCCTTCTATAGAAAATTTTTCGATTCGAATAATTTTCCTTCTATAGAAAATTTTTCGATTCGAATAATTTTCCTTCTATAGAAAATTTTTCGATTCGAATAATTTTCCTTCTATAGAAAATTTTTCGATTCGAATAATTTTCCTTCTATAGAAAATTTTTCGATTCGAATAATTTTCCTTCTATAGAAAATTTTTCGATTCGAATAATTTTCCTTCTATAGAAAATTTTTCGATCCGAATAATTTTCCTTCTATAGAAAATTTTTCGATTCGAATAATTTTCCTTCTATAGAAAATTTTTCGATTCGAATAATTTTCCTTCTATAGAAAATTTTTCGATTCGAATAATTTTCCTTCTATAGAAAATTTTTCGATTCGAATAATTTTCCTTGTATAGAAAATTTTTCGATTCGAATAATTTTCCTTGTATAGAAAATTTTTCGATTCGAATAATTTTCCTTGTATATTAAATTTTTCGATTCGAATAATTTTCCTTGTATAGAAAATTTTTCGATTCGAATAATTTTCCTTGTATAGAAAATTTTTCGATTCGAATAATTTTCCTTGTATAGAAAATTTTTCGATTCGAATAATTTTCCTTGTATAGAAAATTTTTCGATTCGAATAATTTTCCTTGTATAGAAAATTTTTCGATTCGAATAATTTTCCTTGTATAGAAAATTTTTCGATTCGAATAATTTTCCTTGTATAGAAAATTTTTCGGTTCGAATAATATTCCTTGTATAGAAAATTTTTGGATTCGAATAATTTTCTTGTATAGAAAATTTTTGGATTCGAATAATTTCCTTGTATAGAAAATTTTTGGATTCGAATAATTTTCCTTGTATAGAAAATTTTTCGGTTCGAATAATTTTCCTTGTATAGAAAATTTTTCGATTCGAATTATTTTCCTTGTATAGAAAATTTTTCGATTCGAATTATTTTCCTTGCATAGAAAATTTTTCGATTCGAATTATTTTCCTTGTATAGAAAATTTTTCGATTCGAATAATTTTCCTTCTATAGAAACTTTTCGATTCGAATAATTTTCCTTCTATAGAAAATTTTCGATTCGAATAATTTTCCTTCTATAGAAAATTTTTCGATTCGAATAATTTTCCTTTTATAGAAAATTTTTCGATTCGAATAATTTTCCTTGTATAGAAAATTTTTCGATTCGAATTATTTTCCTTGTATAGAAAATTTTTCGATTCGAATAATTTTCCTTCTATAGAAACTTTTCGATTCGAATAATTTCCTTCTATAGAAATTTTTCGATTCGAATAATTTTCCTTCTATAGAAACTTTTCGATTCGAATAATTTTCCTTCTATAGAAAATTTTTCGGTTCGAATAATTTTCCTTGTATAGAAAATTTTTCGATTCGAATTATTTTCGTTGTATAGAAAATTTTTCGATTCGAATTATTTTCCTTGCATAGAAAATTTTTCGATTCGAATTATTTTCCTTGTATAGAAAATTTTTCGATTCGAATAATTTTCCTTCTATAGAAACTTTTCGATTCGAATAATTTTCCTTCTATAGAAAATTTTCGATTCCAATAATTTTCCTTCTATAGAAAATTTTTCGATTCGAATAATTTTCCTTCTATAGAAAATTTTTCGATTCGAATAATTTTCCTTCTATAGAAAATTTTTCGATTCGAATTATTTTCCTTGTATAGAAAATTTTTCGATTCGAATTATTTTCCTTCTATAGAAACTTTTCGATTCGAATAATTTCCTTCTATAGAAATTTTTCGATTCGAATAATTTTCCTTGTATAGAAAATTTTTCGATTCGAATAATTTTCCTTCTATAGAAAATTTTTCGATTCGAATAATTTTCCTTCTATAGAAAATTTTTCGATTCGAATAATTTTCCTTCTATAGAAAATTTTTCGATTCGAATAATTTTCCTTCTATAGAAAATTTTTCGATTCGAATAATTTTCCTTCTATAGAAAATTTTTCGATTCGAATAATTTTCCTTCTATAGAAAATTTTTCGATTCGAATAATTTTCCTTCTATAGAAAATTTTTCGATTCGAATAATTTTCCTTCTATAGAAAATTTTTCGATTCGAATAATTTTCCTTCTATAGAAAATTTTTCGATTCGAATAATTTTCCTTCTATAGAAAATTTTTCGATTCGAATAATTTTCCTTCTATAGAAAATTTTTCGATTCGAATTATTTTCCTTGTATAGAAAATTTTTCGATTCGAATTATTTTCCTTCTATAGAAACTTTTCGATTCGAATAATTTCCTTCTATAGAAATTTTTCGATTCGAATAATTTTCCTTGTATAGAAAATTTTTCGATTCGAATAATTTTCCTTGTATAGAAAATTTTTCGATTCGAATAATTTTCCTTGTATAGAAAATTTTTCGATTCGAATAATTTTCCTTGTATAGAAAATTTTTCGATTCGAATAATTTTCCTTGTATAGAAAATTTTTCGATTCGAATAATTTTCCTTGTATAGAAAATTTTTCGATTCGAATAATTTTCCTTGTATAGAAAATTTTTCGATTCGAATAATTTTCCTTGTATAGAAAATTTTTCGATTCGAATAATTTTCCTTGTATAGAAAATTTTTCGATTCGAATAATTTTCCTTGTATAGAAAATTTTTCGATTCGAATAATTTTCCTTGTATAGAAAATTTTTCGGTTCGAATAATATTCCTTGTATAGAAAATTTTTGGATTCGAATAATTTTCTTGTATAGAAAATTTTTGGATTCGAATAATTTCCTTGTATAGAAAATTTTTGGATTCGAATAATTTTCCTTGTATAGAAAATTTTTCGGTTCGAATAATTTTCCTTGTATAGAAAATTTTTCGATTCGAATTATTTTCCTTGTATAGAAAATTTTTCGATTCGAATTATTTTCCTTGCATAGAAAATTTTTCCATTCGAATTATTTTCCTTGTATAGAAAATTTTTCGATTCGAATAATTTTCCTTCTATAGAAACTTTTCGATTCGAATAATTTTCCTTCTATAGAAAATTTTCGATTCGAATAATTTTCCTTCTATAGAAAATTTTTCGATTCGAATAATTTTCCTTTTATAGAAAATTTTTCGATTCGAATAATTTTCCTTGTATAGAAAATTTTTCGATTCGAATAATTTTCCTTGTATAGAAAATTTTTCGATTCGAATTATTTTCCTTGTATAGAAAATTTTTCGATTCGAATAATTTTCCTTCTATAGAAACTTTTCGATTCGAATAATTTCCTTCTATAGAAATTTTTCGATTCGAATAATTTTCCTTCTATAGAAACTTTTCGATTCGAATAATTTTCCTTCTATAGAAAATTTTTCGGTTCGAATAATTTTCCTTGTATAGAAAATTTTTCGATTCGAATTATTTTCGTTGTATAGAAAATTTTTCGATTCGAATTATTTTCCTTGCATAGAAAATTTTTCGATTCGAATTATTTTCCTTGTATAGAAAATTTTTCGATTCGAATAATTTTCCTTCTATAGAAACTTTTCGATTCGAATAATTTTCCTTCTATAGAAAATTTTCGATTCCAATAATTTTCCTTCTATAGAAAATTTTCGATTCCAATAATTTTCCTTCTATAGAAAATTTTTCGATTCGAATAATTTTCCTTCTATAGAAAATTTTTCGATTCGAATAATTTTCCTTCTATAGAAAATTTTTCGATTCGAATTATTTTCCTTGTATAGAAAATTTTTCGATTCGAATTATTTTCCTTGTATAGAAAATTTTTCGATTCGAATTATTTTCCTTCTATAGAAACTTTTCGATTCGAATAATTTCCTTCTATAGAAATTTTTCGATTCGAATAATTTTCCTTGTATAGAAAATTTTTCGATTCGAATAATTTTCCTTCTATAGAAAATTTTTCGATTCGAATAATTTTCCTTCTATAGAAAATTTTTCGATTCGAATAATTTTCCTTCTATAGAAAATTTTTCGATTCGAATAATTTTCCTTCTATAGAAAATTTTTCGATTCGAATAATTTTCCTTCTATAGAAAATTTTTCGATTCGAATAATTTTCCTTCTATAGAAAATTTTTCGATTCGAATAATTTTCCTTCTATAGAAAATTTTTCGATTCGAATAATTTTCCTTCTATAGAAAATTTTTCGATTCGAATAATTTTCCTTCTATAGAAAATTTTTCGATTCGAATAATTTTCCTTCTATAGAAAATTTTTCGATTCGAATAATTTTCCTTCTATAGAAAATTTTTCGATTCGAATAATTTTCCTTCTATAGAAAATTTTTCGATTCGAATAATTTTCCTTCTATAGAAAATTTTTCGATTCGAATAATTTTCCTTCTATAGAAAATTTTTCGATCCGAATAATTTTCCTTCTATAGAAAATTTTTCGATTCGAATAATTTTCCTTCTATAGAAAATTTTTCGATTCGAATAATTTTCCTTGTATAGAAAATTGTTCGATTCGAATAATTTTCCTTGTATAGAAAATTTTTCGATTCGAATAATTTTCCTTGTATAGAAAATTTTTCGATTCGAATAATTTTCCTTGTATAGAAAATTTTTCGATTCGAATAATTTTCCTTGTATAGAAAATTTTTCGATTCGAATAATTTTCCTTGTATAGAAAATTTTTCGATTCGAATAATTTTCCTTGTATAGAAAATTTTTCGATTCGAATAGTTTTCCTTGTATAGAAAATTTTTCGATTCGAATAATTTTCCTTGTATAGAAAATTTTTCGATTCGAATAATATTCCTTGTATAGAAAATTTTTGGATTCGAATAATTTTCTTGTATAGAAAATTTTTGGATTCGAATAATTTCCTTGTATAGAAAATTTTTGGATTCGAATAATTTTCCTTGTATAGAAAATTTTTCGGTTCGAATAATTTTCCTTGTATAGAAAATTTTTCGATTCGAATTATTTTCCTTGTATAGAAAATTTTTCGATTCGAATTATTTTCCTTGCATAGAAAATTTTTCGATTCGAATTATTTTCCTTGTATAGAAAATTTTTCGATTCGAATAATTTTCCTTCTATAGAAACTTTTCGATTCGAATAATTTTCCTTCTATAGAAAATTTTCGATTCGAATAATTTTCCTTCTATAGAAAATTTTTCGATTCGAATAATTTTCCTTGTATAGAAAATTTTTCGATTCGAATAATTTTCCTTGTATAGAAAATTTTTCGATTCGAATTATTTTCCTTGTATAGAAAATTTTTCGATTCGAATTATTTTCCTTGTATAGAAAATTTTTCGATTCGAATAATTTTCCTTCTATAGAAACTTTTCGATTCGAATAATTTCCTTCTATAGAAATTTTTCGATTCGAATAATTTTCCTTGTATAGAAAATTTTTCGATTCGAATAATTTTCCTTCTATAGAAAATTTTTCGATTCGAATAATTTTCCTTCTATAGAAAATTTTTCGATTCGAATAATTTTCCTTCTATAGAAAATTTTTCGATTCGAATAATTTTCCTTCTATAGAAAATTTTTCGATTCGAATAATTTTCCTTCTATAGAAAATTTTTCGATTCGAATAATTTTCCTTCTATAGAAAATTTTTCGATTCGAATAATTTTCCTTCTATAGAAAATTTTTCGATTCGAATAATTTTCCTTCTATAGAAAATTTTTCGATTCGAATAATTTTCCTTCTATAGAAAATTTTTCGATTCGAATAATTTTCCTTCTATAGAAAATTTTTCGATTCGAATAATTTTCCTTCTATAGAAAATTTTTCGATTCGAATAATTTTCCTTCTATAGAAAATTTTTCGATTCGAATAATTTTCCTTCTATAGAAAATTTTTCGATTCGAATAATTTTCCTTCTATAGAAAATTTTTCGATTCGAATAATTTTCCTTCTATAGAAAATTTTTCGATTCGAATAATTTTCCTTCTATAGAAAATTTTTCGATTCGAATAATTTTCCTTCTATAGAAAATTTTTCGATTCGAATAATTTTCCTTCTATAGAAAATTTTTCGATTCGAATAATTTTCCTTCTATAGAAAATTTTTCGATTCGAATAATTTTCCTTCTATAGAAAATTTTTCGATTCGAATAATTTTCCTTCTATAGAAAATTTTTCGATTCGAATAATTTTCCTTCTATAGAAAATGTTTCGATTCGAATAATTTTCCTTCTATAGAAAATTTTTCGATTCGAATAATTTTCCTTCTATAGAAACTTTTCGATTTGAATAATTTTCCTTCTATAGAAACTTTTCGATTCGAATAATTTTCCTTCTATAGAAACTTTTCGATTCGAATAATTTTCCTTGTATAGAAAATTTTTCGCTTCGAATAATTTTCCTTGTATAGAAAATTTTTCGCTTCGAATAATTTTCCTTGTATGGAAAATTTTTCGATTCGAATTATTTTCCTTGTATAGAAAATTTTTCGATTCGAATTATTTTCCTTGTATAGAAAATTTTTCGATTCGAATAATTTTCCTTGTATAGAAAATTTTTCGATTCGAATAATTTTCCTTGTATAGAAAATTTTTCGTTTCGAATAAATTTCCTTGTATAGAAAATTTTTCGATTCGAATAATTTTCCTTGTATAGAAAATTTTTCGATTCGAATAATTTTCCTTGTATAGAAAATTTTTGGATTCGAATAATTTTCTTGTATAGAAAATTTTTGGATTCGAATAATTTTCCTTGTATAGAAAATTTTTCGATTCGAATAATTTTCCTTGTATAGAAAATTTTTCGATTCGAATAATTTTCCTTGTATAGAAAATTTTTCGATTCGAATAATTTTCCTTGTATAGAAAATTTTTCGATTCGAATAATTTTCCTTGTATAGAAAATTTTTCGATTCGAATAATTTTCCTTGTATAGAAAATTTTTTCCTTGTATAGAAAATTTTTCGATTCGAATAATTTTCCTTGTATAGAAAATTTTCGATTCGAATAATTTTCCTTGTATAGAAAATTTTTCGATTCGAATAATTTTCCTTGTATAGAAAATTTTTCGATTTGAATAATTTTCCTTGTATAGAAAATTTTTCGATTCGATTAATTTTCCTTGTATAGAAAATTTTTCGATTCGAATAATTTTCCTTCTATAGAAAATTTTTCGATTCGAATAATTTTCCTTCTATAGAAAATTTTTCGATTCGAATAATTTTCCTTCTATAGAAAATTTTTCGATTCGAATAATTTTCCTTCTATAGAAAATTTTTCGATTCGAATAATTTTCCTTCTATAGAAAATTTTTCGATTCGAATAATTTTCCTTCTATAGAAAATTTTTCGATTCGAATAATTTTCCTTCTATAGAAAATTTTTCGATTCGAATAATTTTCCTTCTATAGAAAATTTTTCGATTCGAATAATTTTCCTTCTATAGAAAATTTTTCGATTCGAATAATTTTCCTTCTATAGAAAATTTTTCGATTCGAATAATTTTCCTTCTATAGAAAATTTTTCGATTCGAATAATTTTCCTTCTATAGAAAATTTTTCGATTCGAATAATTTTCCTTCTATAGAAAATTTTTCGATTCGAATAATTTTCCTTCTATAGAAAATTTTTCGATTCGAATAATTTTCCTTCTATAGAAAATTTTTCGATTCGAATAATTTTCCTTCTATAGAAAATTTTTCGATTCGAATAATTTTCCTTCTATAGAAAATTTTTCGATTCGAATAATTTTCCTTCTATAGAAAATTTTTCGATTCGAATAATTTTCCTTCTATAGAAAATTTTTCGATTCGAATAATTTTCCTTCTATAGAAAATTTTTCGATTCGAATAATTTTCCTTCTATAGAAAATTTTTCGATTCGAATAATTTTCCTTCTATAGAAAATTTTTCGATTCGAATAATTTTCCTTCTATAGAAAATTTTTCGATTCGAATAATTTTCCTTCTATAGAAAATTTTTCGATTCGAATAATTTTCCTTGTATAGAAAATTTTTCGATTCGAATAATTTTCCTTCTATAGAAAATTTTTCGATTCGAATAATTTTCCTTCTATAGAAAATTTTTCGATTCGAATAATTTTCCTTCTATAGAAAATTTTTCGATTCGAATAATTTTCCTTCTATAGAAAATTTTTCGATTCGAATAATTTTCCTTCTATAGAAAATTTTTCGATTCGAATAATTTTCCTTGTATAGAAAATTTTTTCCTTGTATAGAAAATTTTTCGATTCGAATAATTTTCCTTGTATAGAAAATTTTCGATTCGAATAATTTTCCTTGTATAGAAAATTTTTCGATTCGAATAATTTTCCTTGTATAGAAAATTTTTCGATTTGAATAATTTTCCTTGTATAGAAAATTTTTCGATTCGATTAATTTTCCTTGTATAGAAAATTTTTCGATTCGAATAATTTTCCTTCTATAGAAAATTTTTCGATTCGAATAATTTTCCTTCTATAGAAAATTTTTCGATTCGAATAATTTTCCTTCTATAGAAAATTTTTCGATTCGAATAATTTTCCTTCTATAGAAAATTTTTCGATTCGAATAATTTTCCTTCTATAGAAAATTTTTCGATTCGAATAATTTTCCTTCTATAGAAAATTTTTCGATTCGAATAATTTTCCTTCTATAGAAAATTTTTCGATTCGAATAATTTTCCTTCTATAGAAAATTTTTCGATTCGAATAATTTTCCTTCTATAGAAAATTTTTCGATTCGAATAATTTTCCTTCTATAGAAAATTTTTCGATTCGAATAATTTTCCTTCTATAGAAAATTTTTCGATTCGAATAATTTTCCTTCTATAGAAAATTTTTCGATTCGAATAATTTTCCTTCTATAGAAAATTTTTCGATTCGAATAATTTTCCTTCTATAGAAAATTTTTCGATTCGAATAATTTTCCTTCTATAGAAAATTTTTCGATTCGAATAATTTTCCTTCTATAGAAAATTTTTCGATTCGAATAATTTTCCTTCTATAGAAAATTTTTCGATTCGAATAATTTTCCTTCTATAGAAAATTTTTCGATTCGAATAATTTTCCTTCTATAGAAAATTTTTCGATTCGAATAATTTTCCTTCTATAGAAAATTTTTCGATTCGAATAATTTTCCTTCTATAGAAAATTTTTCGATTCGAATAATTTTCCTTCTATAGAAAATTTTTCGATTCGAATAATTTTCCTTCTATAGAAAATTTTTCGATTCGAATAATTTTCCTTGTATAGAAAATTTTTCGATTCGAATAATTTTCCTTCTATAGAAAATTTTTCGATTCGAATAATTTTCCTTCTATAGAAAATTTTTCGATTCGAATAATTTTCCTTCTATAGAAAATTTTTCGATTCGAATAATTTTCCTTCTATAGAAAATTTTTCGATTCGAATAATTTTCCTTCTATAGAAAATTTTTCGATTCGAATAATTTTCCTTCTATAGAAAATTTTTCGATTCGAATAATTTTCCTTCTATAGAAAATTTTTCGATTCGAATAATTTTCCTTCTATAGAAAATTTTTCGATTCGAATAATTTTCCTTCTATAGAAAATTTTTCGAATCGAATAATTTTCCTTCTATAGAAAATTTTTCGATTGGAATAATTTTCCTTCTATAGAAAATTTTTCGATTCGAATAATTTTCCTTCTATAGAAAATTTTTCGATTCGAATAATTTTCCTTCTATAGAAAATTTTTCGATTCGAATAATTTTCCTTCTATAGAAAATTTTTCGATTCGAATAATTTTCCTTCTATAGAAAATTTTTCGATTCGAATAATTTTCCTTCTATAGAAAATTTTTCGATTCGAATAATTTTCCTTCTATAGAAAATTTTTCGATTCGAATAATTTTCCTTCTATAGAAAATTTTTCGATTCGAATAATTTTCCTTCTATAGAAAATTTTTCGATTCGAATAATTTTCCTTCTATAGAAAATTTTTCGATTCGAATAATTTTCCTTCTATAGAAACTTTTCGATTTGAATAATTTTCCTTCTATAGAAACTTTTCGATTCGAATAATTTTCCTTCTATAGAAACTTTTCGATTCGAATAATTTTCCTTGTATAGAAAATTTTTCGCTTCGAATAATTTTCCTTGTATAGAAAATTTTTCGCTTCGAATAATTTTCCTTGTATAGAAAATTTTTCGATTCGAATTATTTTCCTTGTATAGAAAATTTTTCGATTCGAATTATTTTCCTTGTATAGAAAATTTTTCGATTCGAATTATTTTCCTTGTATAGAAAATTTTTCGATTCGAATTATTTTCCTTGTATAGAAAATTTTTCGATTCGAATAAATTTCCTTGTATAGAAAATTTTTCGATTCGAATAATTTTCCTTGTATAGAAAATTTTTCGTTTCGAATAAATTTCCTTGTATAGAAAATTTTTCGATTCGAATAATTTTCCTTGTATAGAAAATTTTTCGATTCGAATAATTTTCCTTGTATAGAAAATTTTTGGATTCGAATAATTTTCCTTGTATAGAAAATTTTTCGATTCGAATAATTTTCCTTGTATAGAAAATTTTTCGATTCGAATAATTTTCCTTGTATAGAAAATTTTTCGATTCGAATAATTTTCCTTGTATAGAAAATTTTTCGATTCGAATAATTTTCCTTGTATAGAAAATTTTCGATTCGAATAATTTTCCTTGTATAGAAAATTTTTCGATTCGAATAATTTTCCTTGTATAGAAAATTTTTCGATTCGAATAATTTTCCTTGTATAGAAAATTTTTCGATTCGATTAATTTTCCTTGTATAGAAAATTTTTCGATTCGAATAATTTTCCTTGTATAGAAAATTTTTCGATTCGAATAATTTTCCTTGTATAGAAAATTTTTCGATTCGAATAATTTTCCTTGTATAGAAAATTTTTCGATTCGAATAATTTTCCTTGTATAGAAAATTTTTCGATTGGAATAATTTTCCTTGTATAGAAAATTTTTCGATTCGAATAATTTTCCTTGTATAGAAAATTTTTCGATTCGAATAATTTTCCTTGTATAGAAAATTTTTGGATTCGAATAATTTTCCTTCTATAGAAACTTTTCGATTCGAATAATTTTCCTTCTATAGAAATTTTTCGATTCGAATAATTTTCCTTGTATAGAAAATTTTTCGATTCGAATAATTTTCCTTCTATAGAAAATTTTTCGATTCGAATAATTTTCCTTCTATAGAAAATTTTTCGATTCGAATAATTTTCCTTCTATAGAAAATTTTTCGATTCGAATAATTTTCCTTCTATAGAAAATTTTTCGATTCGAAAAATATTCCTTGTATAGAAAATTTTTCGATTCGAATAATTTTCCTTCTATAGAAAATTTTTCGATTCGAATAATTTTCCTTCTATAGAAAATTTTTCGATTCGAATAATTTTCCTTCTATAGAAAATTTTTCGATTCGAATAATTTTCCTTTTATAGAAAATTTTTCGATTCGAATAATTTTCCTTCTATAGAAAATTTTTCGATTCGAATAATTTTCCTTCTATAGAAAATTTTTCGATTCGAATAATTTTCCTTCTATAGAAAATTTTTCGATTCGAATAATTTTCCTTCTATAGAAAATTTTTCGATTCGAATAATTTTCCTTCTATAGAAAATTTTTCGATTCGAATAATTTTCCTTCTATAGAAAATTTTTCGATTCGAATAATTTTCCTTCTATAGAAAATTTTTCGATTCGAATAATTTTCCTTCTATAGAAAATTTTTCGATTCGAATAATTTTCCTTCTATAGAAAATTTTTCGATTCGAATAATTTTCCTTCTATAGAAAATTTTTCGATTCGAATAATTTTCCTTCTATAGAAAATTTTTCGATTCGAATAATTTTCCTTCTATAGAAAATTTTTCGATTCGAATAATTTTCCTTCTATAGAAAACTTTTCGATTCGAATAATTTTCCTTGTATAGAAAATTTTTCGATTCGAATAATTTTCCTTGTATAGAAAATTTTTCGATTCGAATAATTTTCCTTGTATAGAAAATTTTTCGATTCGAATAATTTTCCTTGTATAGAAAATTTTTCGATTCGAATAATTTTCCTTGTATAGAAAATTTTTGGATTCGAATTATTTTCCTTGTATAGAAAATTTTTCGATTCGAATTATTTTCCTTGTATAGAAAATTTTTCGATTCGAATAATTTTCCTTCTATAGAAACTTTTCGATTCGAATAATTTTCCTTGTATAGAAAATTTTTCGATTCGAATAATTTTCCTTGTATAGAAAATTTTTCGATTCGAATAATTTTCCTTGTATAGAAAATTTTTCGATTCGAATAATTTTCCTTGTATAGAAAATTTTTCGATTCGAATAATTTTCCTTGTATAGAAAATTTTTCGATTCGAATAATTTTCCTTGTATAGAAAATTTTTCGATTCGAATAATTTTCCTTGTATAGAAAATTTTTCGATTCGAATAAATTTCCTTGTATAGAAAATTTTTCGATTCGAATAATTTTCCTTGTATAGAAAATTTTTCGATTCGAATAATTTTCCTTGTATAGAAAATTTTTGGATTCGAATAATTTTCTTGTATAGAAAATTTTTGGATTCGAATAATTTTCCTTGTATAGAAAATTTTTCGATTCGAATAATTTTCCTTGTATAGAAAATTTTTCGATTCGAATAATTTTCCTTGTATAGAAAATTTTTCGATTCGAATAATTTTCCTTGTATAGAAAATTTTTCGATTCGAATAATTTTCCTTGTATAGAAAATTTTTCGATTCGAATAATTTTCCTTGTATAGAAAATTTTTCGATTCGAATAATTTTCCTTGTATAGAAAATTTTCGATTCGAATAATTTTCCTTGTATAGAAAATTTTTCGATTCGAATAATTTTCCTTGTATAGAAAATTTTTCGATTCGAATAATTTTCCTTGTATAGAAAATTTTTCGATTCGAATAATTTTCCTTGTATAGAAAATTTTTCGATTCGATTAATTTTCCTTGTATAGAAAATTTTTCGATTCGAATAATTTTCCTTGTATAGAAAATTTTTCGATTCGAATAATTTTCCTTGTATAGAAAATTTTTCGATTCGAATAATTTTCCTTGTATAGAAAATTTTTCGATTCGAATAATTTTCCTTGTATAAAAAATTTTTCGATTCGAATAATTTTCCTTGTATAGAAAATTTTTCGATTCGAATAATTTTCCTTGTATAGAAAATTTTTCGATTCGAATAATTTTCCTTGTATAGAAAATTTTTCGATTCGAATAATTTTCCTTGTATAGAAAATTTTTCGATTCGAATAATTTTCCTTGTATAGAAAATTTTTCGATTCGAATAATTTTCCTTGTATAGAAAATTTTTGGATTCGAATAATTTTCCTTCTATAGAAACTTTTCGATTCGAATAATTTTCCTTCTATAGAAGGAAAATTTTTCGATTCGAATAATTTTCCTTGTATAGAAAATTTTTCGATTCGAATAATTTTCCTTCTATAGAAAATTTTTCGATTCGAATAATTTTCCTTCTATAGAAAATTTTTCGATTCGAATAATTTTCCTTCTATAGAAAATTTTTCGATTCGAATAATTTTCCTTCTATAGAAAATTTTTCGATTCGAATAATTTTCCTTGTATAGAAAATTTTTCGATTCGAATAATTTTCCTTCTATAGAAAATTTTTCGATTCGAATAATTTTCCTTCTATAGAAAATTCTTCGATTCGAATAATTTTCCTTTTATAGAAAATTTTTCGATTCGAATAATTTTCCTTTTATAGAAAATTTTTCGATTCGAATAATTTTCCTTTTATAGAAAATTTTTCGATTCGAATAATTTTCCTTCTATAGAAAATTTTTCGATTCGAATAATTTTCCTTCTATAGAAAATTTTTCGATTCGAATAATTTTCCTTCTATAGAAAATTTTTCGATTCGAATAATTTTCCTTCTATAGAAAATTTTTCGATTCGAATAATTTTCCTTCTATAGAAAATTTTTCGATTCGAATAATTTTCCTTGTATAGAAAATTTTTCGATTCGAATAATTTTCCTTCTATAGAAAATTTTTCGATTCGAATAATTTTCCTTCTATAGAAAATTTTTCGATTCGAATAATTTTCCTTCTATAGAAAATTTTTCGATTCGAATAATTTTCCTTCTATAGAAAATTTTTCGATTCGAATAATTTTCCTTCTATAGAAAATTTTTCGATTCGAATAATTTTCCTTGTATAGAAAATTTTTCGATTCGAATAATTTTCCTTGTATAGAAAATTTTTCGATTCGAATAATTTTCCTTGTATAGAAAATTTTTCGATTCGAATAATTTTCCTTGTATAGAAAATTTTTCGATTCGAATAATTTTCCTTGTATAGAAAATTTTTCGATTCGAATAATTTTCCTTGTATAGAAAATTTTTCGATTCGATTAATTTTCCTTGTATAGAAAATTTTTCGATTCGATTAATTTTCCTTGTATAGAAAATTTTTCGATTCGAATAATTTTCCTTGTATAGAAAATTTTTCGATTCGAATAATTTTCCTTGTATAGAAAATTTTTCGATTCGAATAATTTTCCTTGTATAGAAAATTTTTCGATTCGAATAATTTTCCTTGTATAGAAAATTTTTCGATTCGAATAATTTTCCTTGTATAGAAAATTTTTGGATTCGAATAATTTTCCTTCTATAGAAACTTTTCGATTCGAATAATTTTCCTTCTATAGAAATTTTTCGATTCGAATAATTTTCCTTGTATAGAAAATTTTTCGATTCGAATAATTTTCCTTCTATAGAAAATTTTTCGATTCGAATAATTTTCCTTCTATAGAAAATTTTTCGATTCGAATAATTTTCCTTCTATAGAAAATTTTTCGATTCGAATAATTTTCCTTCTATAGAAAATTTTTCGATTCGAATAATTTTCCTTCTATAGAAAATTTTTCGATTCGAATAATTTTCCTTGTATAGAAAATTTTTCGATTCGAATAATTTTCCTTCTATAGAAAATTTTTCGATTCGAATAATTTTCCTTCTATAGAAAATTTTTCGATTCGAATAATTTTCCTTCTATAGAAAATTTTTCGATTCGAATAATTTTCCTTCTATAGAAAATTTTTCGATTCGAATAATTTTCCTTTTATAGAAAATTTTTCGATTCGAATAATTTTCCTTCTATAGAAAATTTTTCGATTCGAATAATTTTCCTTCTATAGAAAATTTTTCGATTCGAATAATTTTCCTTCTATAGAAAATTTTTCGATTCGAATAATTTTCGTTCTATAGAAAATTTTTCGATTCGAATAATTTTCCTTCTATAGAAAATTTTTCGATTCGAATAATTTTCCTTCTATAGAAAATTTTTCGATTCGAATAATTTTCCTTCTATAGAAAATTTTTCGATTCGAATAATTTTCCTTCTATAGAAAATTTTTCGATTCGAATAATTTTCCTTCTATAGAAAATTTTTCGATTCGAATAATTTTCCTTCTATAGAAAATTTTTCGATTCGAATAATTTTCCTTCTATAGAAAATTTTTCGATTCGAATAATTTTCCTTCTATAGAAAATTTTTCGATTCGAATAATTTTCCTTCTATAGAAAATTTTTCGATTCGAATAATTTTCCTTCTATAGAAAATTTTTCGATTCGAATAATTTTCCTTCTATAGAAAATTTTTCGATTCGAATAATTTTCCTTCTATAGAAAATTTTTCGATTCGAATAATTTTCCTTCTATAGAAAATTTTTCGATTCGAATAATTTTCCTTCTATAGAAAATTTTTCGATTCGAATAATTTTCCTTCTATAGAAAACTTCGATTCGAATAATTTTCCTTGTATAGAAAATTTTTCGATTCGAATAATTTTCCTTGTATAGAAAATTTTTCGATTCGAATAATTTTCCTTGTATAGAAAATTTTTCGATTCGAATAATTTTCCTTGTATAGAAAATTTTTCGATTCGAATAATTTTCCTTGTATAGAAAATTTTTCGATTCGAATAATTTTCCTTGTATAGAAAATTTTTCGATTCGAATAATTTTCCTTGTATAGAAAATTTTTGGATTCGAATTATTTTCCTTGTATAGAAAATTTTTCGATTCGAATAATTTTCCTTGTATAGAAAATTTTTCGATTCGAATAATTTTCCTTGTATAGAAAATTTTTGGATTCGAATTATTTTCCTTGTATAGAAAATTTTTCGATTCGAATAATTTTCCTTGTATAGAAAATTTTTCGATTCGAATAATTTTCCTTGTATAGAAAATTTTTCGATTCGAATAATTTTCCTTGTATAGAAAATTTTTGGATTCGAATTATTTTCCTTGTATAGAAAATTTTTCGATTCGAATAATTTTCCTTGTATAGAAAATTTTTCGATTCGAATAATTTTCCTTGTATAGAAAATTTTTGGATTCGAATAATTTTCCTTCTATAGAAACTTTTCGATTCGAATAATTTTCCTTCTATAGAAATTTTTCGATTCGAATAATTTTCCTTGTATAGAAAATTTTTCGATTCGAATAATTTTCCTTCTATAGAAAATTTTTCGATTCGAATAATTTTCCTTCTATAGAAAATTTTTCGATTCGAATAATTTTCCTTCTATAGAAAATTTTTCGATTCGAATAATTTTCCTTCTATAGAAAATTTTTCGATTCGAATAATTTTCCTTCTATAGAAAATTTTTCGATTCGAATAATTTTCCTTCTATAGAAAATTTTTCGATTCGAATAATTTTCCTTGTATAGAAAATTTTTCGATTCGAATAATTTTCCTTGTATAGAAAATTTTTCGATTCGAATAATTTTCCTTCTATAGAAAATTTTTCGATTCGAATAATTTTCCTTCTATAGAAAATTTTTCGATTCGAATAATTTTCCTTCTATAGAAAATTTTTCGATTCGAATAATTTTCCTTCTATAGAAAATTTTTCGATTCGAATAATTTTCCTTCTATAGAAAATTTTTCGATTCGAATAATTTTCCTTTTATAGAAAATTTTTCGATTCGAATAATTTTCCTTCTATAGAAAATTTTTCGATTCGAATAATTTTCCTTCTATAGAAAATTTTTCGATTCGAATAATTTTCCTTCTATAGAAAATTTTTCGATTCGAATAATTTTCCTTCTATAGAAAATTTTTCGATTCGAATAATTTTCCTTCTATAGAAAATTTTTCGATTCGAATAATTTTCCTTGTATAGAAAATTTTTCGATTCGAATAATTTTCCTTCTATAGAAAATTTTTCGATTCGAATAATTTTCCTTCTATAGAAAATTTTTCGATTCGAATAATTTTCCTTCTATAGAAAATTTTTCGATTCGAATAATTTTCCTTCTATAGAAAATTTTTCGATTCGAATAATTTTCCTTCTATAGAAAATTTTTCGATTCGAATAATTTTCCTTCTATAGAAAATTTTTCGATTCGAATAATTTTCCTTGTATAGAAAATTTTTCGATTCGAATAATTTTCCTTGTATAGAAAATTTTTCGATTCGAATAATTTTCCTTGTATAGAAAATTTTTCGATTCGAATAATTTTCCTTGTATAGAAAATTTTTCGATTCGAATAATTTTCCTTGTATAGAAAATTTTTCGATTCGATTAATTTTCCTTGTATAGAAAATTTTTCGATTCGAATAATTTTCCTTGTATAGAAAATTTTTCGATTCGAATAATTTTCCTTGTATAGAAAATTTTTCGATTCGAATAATTTTCCTTGTATAGAAAATTTTTCGATTCGAATAATTTTCCTTCTATAGAAACTTTTCGATTCGAATAATTTTCCTTCTATAGAAATTTTTCGATTCGAATAATTTTCCTTGTATAGAAAATTTTTCGATTCGAATAATTTTCCTTCTATAGAAAATTTTTCGATTCGAATAATTTTCCTTCTATAGAAAATTTTTCGATTCGAATAATTTTCCTTCTATAGAAAATTTTTCGATTCGAATAATTTTCCTTCTATAGAAAATTTTTCGATTCGAATAATTTTCCTTCTATAGAAAATTTTTCGATTCGAATAATTTTCCTTCTATAGAAAATTTTTCGATTCGAATAATTTTCCTTGTATAGAAAATTTTTCGATTCGAATAATTTTCCTTGTATAGAAAATTTTTCGATTCGAATAATTTTCCTTCTATAGAAAATTTTTCGATTCGAATAATTTTCCTTCTATAGAAAATTTTTCGATTCGAATAATTTTCCTTCTATAGAAAATTTTTCGATTCGAATAATTTTCCTTTTATAGAAAATTTTTCGATTCGAATAATTTTCCTTCTATAGAAAATTTTTCGATTCGAATAATTTTCCTTCTATAGAAAATTTTTCGATTCGAATAATTTTCCTTCTATAGAAAATTTTTCGATTCGAATAATTTTCCTTCTATAGAAAATTTTTCGATTCGAATAATTTTCCTTCTATAGAAAATTTTTCGATTCGAATAATTTTCCTTCTATAGAAAATTTTTCGATTCGAATAATTTTCCTTCTATAGAAAATTTTTCGATTCGAATAATTTTCCTTCTATAGAAAATTTTTCGATTCGAATAATTTTCCTTCTATAGAAAATTTTTCGATTCGAATAATTTTCCTTCTATAGAAAATTTTTCGATTCGAATAATTTTCCTTCTATAGAAAATTTTTCGATTCGAATAATTTTCCTTCTATAGAAAATTTTTCGATTCGAATAATTTTCCTTCTATAGAAAATTTTTCGATTCGAATAATTTTCCTTCTATAGAAAATTTTTCGATTCGAATAATTTTCCTTCTATAGAAAATTTTTCGATTCGAATAATTTTCCTTCTATAGAAAATTTTTCGATTCGAATAATTTTCCTTCTATAGAAAATTTTTCGATTCGAATAATTTTCCTTCTATAGAAAATTTTTCGATTCGAATAATTTTCCTTCTATAGAAAACTTCGATTCGAATAATTTTCCTTGTATAGAAAATTTTTCGATTCGAATAATTTTCCTTGTATAGAAAATTTTTCGATTCGAATAATTTTCCTTGTATAGAAAATTTTTCGATTCGAATAATTTTCCTTGTATAGAAAATTTTTCGATTCGAATAATTTTCCTTGTATAGAAAATTTTTCGATTCGAATAATTTTCCTTGTATAGAAAATTTTTCGATTCGAATAATTTTCCTTGTATAGAAAATTTTTGGATTCGAATTATTTTCCTTGTATAGAAAATTTTTCGATTCGAATTATTTTCCTTGTATAGAAAATTTTTCGATTCGAATTATTTTCCTTGTATAGAAAATTTTTCGATTCGAATAATTTTCCTTCTATAGAAACTTTTCGATTCGAATAATTTTCCTTGTATAGAAAATTTTTCGATTCGAATAATTTTCCTTGTATAGAAAATTTTTCGATTCGAATAATTTTCCTTGTATAGAAAATTTTTCGATTCGATTAATTTTCCTTGTATAGAAAATTTTTCGATTCGAATAATTTTCCTTGTATAGAAAATTTTTCGATTCGAATAATTTTCCTTGTATAGAAAATTTTTCGATTCGAATAATTTTCCTTGTATAGAAAATTTTTCGATTCGAATAATTTTCCTTGTATAGAAAATTTTTCGATTGGAATAATTTTCCTTGTATAGAAAATTTTTCGATTCGAATAATTTTCCTTGTATAGAAAATTTTTCGATTCGAATAATTTTCCTTGTATAGAAAATTTTTGGATTCGAATAATTTTCCTTCTATAGAAACCTTTCGATTCGAATAATTTTCCTTCTATAGAAATTTTTCGATTCGAATAATTTTCCTTGTATAGAAAATTTTTCGATTCGAATAATTTTCCTTGTATAGAAAATTTTTCGATTCGAATAATTTTCCTTCTATAGAAAATTTTTCGATTCGAATAATTTTCCTTCTATAGAAAATTTTTCGATTCGAATAATTTTCCTTCTATAGAAAATTTTTCGATTCGAATAATTTTCCTTTTATAGAAAATTTTTCGATTCGAATAATTTTCCTTCTATAGAAAATTTTTCGATTCGAATAATTTTCCTTCTATAGAAAATTTTTCGATTCGAATAATTTTCCTTCTATAGAAAATTTTTCGATTCGAATAATTTTCCTTCTATAGAAAATTTTTCGATTCGAATAATTTTCCTTCTATAGAAAATTTTTCGATTCGAATAATTTTCCTTCTATAGAAAATTTTTCGATTCGAATAATTTTCCTTCTATAGAAAATTTTTCGATTCGAATAATTTTCCTTCTATAGAAAATTTTTCGATTCGAATAATTTTCCTTGTATAGAAAATTTTTCGATTCGAATAATTTTCCTTGTATAGAAAATTTTTCGATTCGAATAATTTTCCTTGTATAGAAAATTTTTCGATTCGAATAATTTTCCTTGTATAGAAAATTTTTCGATTCGAATAATTTTCCTTGTATAGAAAATTTTTGGATTCGAATTATTTTCCTTGTATAGAAAATTTTTCGATTCGAATTATTTTCCTTGTATAGAAAATTTTTCGATTCGAATAATTTTCCTTCTATAGAAACTTTTCGATTCGAATAATTTTCCTTGTATAGAAAATTTTTCGATTCGAATAATTTTCCTTGTATAGAAAATTTTTCGATTCGAATAATTTTCCTTGTATAGAAAATTTTTCGATTCGAATAATTTTCCTTGTATAGAAAATTTTTCGATTCGAATAATTTTCCTTGTATAGAAAATTTTTCGATTCGAATAAATTTCCTTGTATAGAAAATTTTTCGATTCGAATAATTTTCCTTGTATAGAAAATTTTTGGATTCGAATAATTTTCTTGTATAGAAAATTTTTGGATTCGAATAATTTTCCTTGTATAGAAAATTTTTCGATTCGAATAATTTTCCTTGTATAGAAAATTTTTCGATTCGAATAATTTTCCTTGTATAGAAAATTTTTCGATTCGAATAATTTTCCTTGTATAGAAAATTTTTCGATTCGAATAATTTTCCTTGTATAGAAAATTTTTCGATTCGAATAATTTTCCTTGTATAGAAAATTTTCGATTCGAATAATTTTCCTTGTATAGAAAATTTTCGATTCGAATAATTTTCCTTGTATAGAAAATTTTTCGATTCGAATAATTTTCCTTGTATAGAAAATTTTTCGATTCGAATAATTTTCCTTGTATAGAAAATTTTTCGATTCGAATAATTTTCCTTGTATAGAAAATTTTTCGATTCGATTAACTTTCCTTGTATAGAAAATTTTTCGATTCGAATAATTTTCCTTGTATAGAAAAATTATTCGAATCGAATAATTTTCCTTGTATAGAAAATTTTTCGATTCGAATAATTTTCCTTCTATAGAAAATTTTTCGATTCGAATAATTTTCCTTCTATAGAAAATTTTTCGATTCGAATAATTTTCCTTCTATAGAAAATTTTTCGATTCGAATAATTTTCCTTGTATAGAAAATTTTTCGATTCGAATAATTTTCCTTGTATAGAAAATTTTTCGATTCGAATAATTTTCCTTCTATAGAAAATTTTTCGATTCGAATAATTTTCCTTCTATAGAAAATTTTTCGATTCGAATAATTTTCCTTCTATAGAAAATTTTTCGATTCGAATAATTTTCCTTTTATAGAAAATTTTTCGATTCGAATAATTTTCCTTCTATAGAAAATTTTTCGATTCGAATAATTTTCCTTCTATAGAAAATTTTTCGATTCGAATAATTTTCCTTCTATAGAAAATTTTTCGATTCGAATAATTTTCCTTCTATAGAAAATTTTTCGATTCGAATAATTTTCCTTCTATAGAAAATTTTTCGATTCGAATAATTTTCCTTCTATAGAAAATTTTTCGATTCGAATAATTTTCCTTCTATAGAAAATTTTTCGATTCGAATAATTTTCCTTCTATAGAAAATTTTTCGATTCGAATAATTTTCCTTCTATAGAAAATTTTTCGATTCGAATAATTTTCCTTCTATAGAAAATTTTTCGATTCGAATAATTTTCCTTCTATAGAAAATTTTTCGATTCGAATAATTTTCCTTCTATAGAAAATTTTTCGATTCGAATAATTTTCCTTCTATAGAAAATTTTTCGATTCGAATAATTTTCCTTCTATAGAAAATTTTTCGATTCGAATAATTTTCCTTCTATAGAAAACTTCGATTCGAATAATTTTCCTTGTATAGAAAATTTTTCGATTCGAATAATTTTCCTTGTATAGAAAATTTTTCGATTCGAATAATTTTCCTTGTATAGAAAATTTTTCGATTCGAATAATTTTCCTTGTATAGAAAATTTTTCGATTCGAATAATTTTCCTTGTATAGAAAATTTTTCGATTCGAATAATTTTCCTTGTATAGAAAATTTTTGGATTCGAATTATTTTCCTTGTATAGAAAATTTTTCGATTCGAATTATTTTCCTTGTATAGAAAATTTTTCGATTCGAATTATTTTCCTTGTATAGAAAATTTTTCGATTCGAATAATTTTCCTTCTATAGAAACTTTTCGATTCGAATAATTTTCCTTGTATAGAAAATTTTTCGATTCGAATAATTTTCCTTGTATAGAAAATTTTTCGATTCGAATAATTTTCCTTGTATAGAAAATTTTTCGATTCGAATAATTTTCCTTGTATAGAAAATTTTTCGATTCGAATAATTTTCCTTGTATAGAAAATTTTTCGATTCGAATAATTTTCTTGTATAGAAAATTTTTCGATTCGAATAATTTTCCTTGTATAGAAAATTTTTCGATTCGAATAATTTTCCTTGTATAGAAAATTTTTCGATTCGAATAATTTTCCTTGTATAGAAAATTTTTCGATTCGAATAATTTTCCTTGTATAGAAAATTTTTCGATCCGAATAATTTTCCTTGTATAGAAAATTTTTCGATTCGAATAATTTTCCTTGTATAGAAAATTTTTCGATTCGAATAATTTTCCAATGTATAGAAAATTTTTCGATTCGAATAATTTTCCTTGTATAGAAAATTTTTCGATTCGAATAATTTTCCTTGTATAGAAAATTTTTCGATTCGAATAATTTTCCTTGTATAGAAAATTTTTCGATTCGAATAATTTTCCTTGTATAGAAAATTTTTCGATTCGAATAATTTTCCTTGTATAGAAAATTTTTCGATTCGAATAATTTTCCTTGTATAGAAAATTTTTCGATTCGAATAATTTTCCTTGTATAGAAAATTTTTCGATTCGAATAATTTTCCTTGTATAGAAAATTTTTCGATTCGAATAATTTTCCTTGTATAGAAATTTTTCGATTCGAATAATTTTCTTTCTATAGAAAATTTTTCGATTCGAATAATTTTCCTTCTATAGAAATTTTTTCGATTCGAATAATTTTCCTTCTATAGAAAATTTTTCGATTCGACTAATTTTCCTTCTATAGACAATTTCTCGATTCGAATAATTTTCCTTCTATAGAAGATTTTTCGATTCGAATAATTTTCCTTCTATAGAAGATTTTTCGATTCGAATAATTTTCCTTCTATAGAAGATTTTTCGATTCGAATAATTTTCCTTCTATAGAAGATTTTTCGCTTCGAATAATTTTCCTTCTATAGAAGATTTTTCGATTCGAATAATTTTCCTTCTATAGAAAATTTTTCGATTCGAATAATTTTCCTTCTATAGAAAATTTTTCGATTCGTATAATATTCCTTCTATAGAAAATTTTTCGATTCGAATAATTTCCTTCTATAGAAAGTTTTTCGATTCGATTAATTTTCCTTCTATAGAAAATTTTTCGATTCGAATAATTGTCCTTCTATAGAAAATTTTTCGATTCGAATAATATTCCTTCTATAGAAAATTTTTCGATTCGAATAATTTTCCTTCTATAGAAAATTTTTCGATTCGAATAATTTTCCTTCTATAGAAAATTTTTCGATTCGAATAATTTTCCTTCTATAGAAAATTTTTCGATTCGAATAATTTTCCTTCTATAGAAAATTTTTCGATTCGACTAATTTTCCTTCTATAGAAAATTTTTCGATTCGAATAATTTTCCTTCTATAGAAAATTTTTCGATTCGAATAATTTTCCTTCTATAGAAAATTTTTCGATTCGAATAATTTTCCTTCTATAGAAAATTTTTCGATTCGAATAATTTTCCTTCTATAGAAAATGTTTCGATTCGAATAATTTTCCTTCTATAGAAAATGTTTCGATTCGAATAATTTTCCTTCTATAGAAAAAGTTTCGATTCGAATAATTTTCCTTCTATAGAAAATGTTTCGATTCGAATAATTTTCCTTTAATAGAAAATGTTTCGATTCGAATAATTTTCCTTCTATAGAAAGTTCTTCGATTCGAATAATTTTCCTTCTATAGAAAATTCTTCGATTCGAATAATTTTCCTTCTATAGAAAATTCTTCGATTCGAATAATTTTCCTTCTATAGAAAATTCTTCGATTCGAATAATTTTCCTTCTATAGAAAATTCTTCGATTCGAATAATTTTCCTTCTATAGAAAATTTTTCGATTCGAATAATTTTCCTTCTATAGAAAATTTTTCGATTCGAATAATTTACCTTCTATAGAAAATTTTTCGATTCGAATAATTTTCCTTCTATAGAAACTTTTCGATTCGAATAATTTTCCTTCTATAGAAACTTTTCGATTCGAATAATTTTCCTTCTATAGAAACTTTTCGATTCGAATAATTTTCCTTGTATAGAAAATTTTTCGCTTCGAATAATTTTCCTTGTATAGACAATTTTTCGATTCGAATAATTTTCCTTGTATAGAAAATTTTTCGATTCGAATAATTTTCCTTGTATAGAAAATTTTTCGATTCGAATAATTTTCCTTGTATAGAAAATTTTTCGATTCGAATAATTTTCCTTGTATAGAAAATTTTTCGATTCGAATAATTTTCCTTGTATAGAAAATTTTTCGTTTCGAATAATTTTCCTTGTATAGAAAATTTTTCGATTCGAATAATTTTCCTTGTATAGAAAATTTTTCGATTCGAATAATTTTCCTTGTATAGAAAATTTTTGGATTCGAATAATTTTCTTGTATAGAAAATTTTTGGATTCGAATAATTTTCCTTGTATAGAAAATTTTTCGATTCGAATAATTTTCCTTGTATAGAAAATTTTTCGATTCGAATAATTTTCCTTGTATAGAAAATTTTTCGATTCGAATTATTTTCCTTGTATAGAAAATTTTTCGATTCGAATAATTTTCCTTCTATAGAAACTTTTCGATTCGAATAATTTTCCTTCTATAGAAACTTTTCGATTCGAATAATTTTCCTTCAATAGAAAATTTTTCGATTCGAATAATTTTCCTTGTATAGAAAATTTTTCGATTCGAATAATTTTCCTTGTATAGAAAATTTTTCGATTCGAATTATTTTCCTTGTATAGAAAATTTTTCGATTCGAATAATTTTCCTTCTATAGAAAATTTTTCGATTCGAATAATTTTCCTTCTATAGAAAACTTCGATTCGAATAATTTTCCTTGCATAGAAAATTTTTCGATTCGAATAATTTTCCTTCTATAGAAAATTTTTCGATTCGAATAATTTTCCTTCTATAGAAAATTTTTCGATTCGAATAATTTTCCTTCTATAGAAAATTTTTCGATTCGAATAATTTTCCTTCTATAGAAAATTTTTCGATTCGAATAACTTTCCTTCTATAGAAAATTTTTCGATTCGAATAATTTTCCTTCTATAGAAAATTTTTCGATTGGAATAATTTCCTTCTATAGAAAATTTTTCGATTCGAATAATATTCCTCCTATAGAAAATTTTTCGATTCGAATAATTTTGCTCCTATAGAAAATTTTTCGATTCGAATAATTTTCCTTCTATAGAAAATTTTTCGATTTGAATAATTTTCCTTCTATAGAAAATTTTTCGATTCGAATAATTTTCCTTCTATAGAAAATTTTTCGATTCGAATAATTTTCCTTCTATAGAAAATTTTTCGATTCGAATAATTTTCCTTCTATAGAAAATTTTTCGATTCGAATAATTTTCCTTCTATAGAAAATTTTTCGATTCGAATAATTTTCCTTCTATAGAAAATTTTTCGATTCGAATAATTTTCCTTCTATAGAAAATTTTCCGATTCGAATAATTTTCCTTCTATAGAAAATTTTTCGATTCGAATAATTTTCCTTCTATAGAAAATTTTTCGATTTGAATAATTTTCCTTCTATAGAAAATTTTTCGATTCGAATAATTTTCCTTCTATAGAAAATTTTTCGATTCGAATAATTTTCCTTCTATAGAAAATTTTTCGATTCGAATAATTTTCCTTCTATAGAAAATTTTTCGATTCGAATAATTTTCCTTCTATAGAAAATTTTTCGATTCGAATAATTTTCCTTCTATAGAAAATTTTTCGATTCGAATAATTTTCCTTCTATAGAAAATTTTTCGATTCGAATAATTTTCCTTCTATAGAAAATTTTTCGATTCGAATAATTTTCCTTCTATAGAAAATTTTTCGATTCGAATAATTTTCCTTCTATAGAAAATTTTTCGATTCGAATAATTTTCCTTCTATAGAAAATTTTTCGATTCGAATTATTTTCCTTGTATAGAAAATTTTTCGATTCGAATTATTTTCCTTGTATAGAAAATTTTTCGATTCGAATAATTTTCCTTCTATAGAAACTTTTCGATTCGAATAATTTTCCTTGTATAGAAAATTTTTCGATTCGAATAATTTTCCTTGTATAGAAAATTTTTCGATTCGAATAATTTTCCTTGTATAGAAAATTTTTCGATTCGAATAATTTTCCTTGTATAGAAAATTTTTCGATTCGAATAATTTTCCTTGTATAGAAAATTTTTCGATTCGAATAATTTTCCTTGTATAGAAAATTTTTCGATTCGAATAATTTTCTTGTATAGAAAATTTTTCGATTCGAATAATTTTCCTTGTATAGAAAATTTTTCGATTCGAATAATTTTCCTTGTATAGAAAATTTTTCGATTCGAATAATTTTCCTTGTATAGAAAATTTTTCGATCCGAATAATTTTCCTTGTATAGAAAATTTTTCGATTCGAATAATTTTCCTTGTATAGAAAATTTTTCGATTCGAATAATTTTCCTTGTATAGAAAATTTTTCGATTCGAATAATTTTCCTTGTATAGAAAATTTTTCGATTCGAATAATTTTCCTTGTATAGAAAATTTTTCGATTCGAATAATTTTCCTTGTATAGAAATTTTTCGATTCGAATAATTTTCTTTCTATAGAAAATTTTTCGATTCGAATAATTTTCCTTCTATAGAAAATTTTTCGATTCGAATAATTTTCCTTCTATAGAAAATTTTTCGATTCGAATAATTTTCCTTCTATAGAAAATTTTTCGATTCGAATAATTTTCCTTCTATAGAAAATTTTTCGATTCGAATAATTTTCCTTCTATAGAAAATTTTTCGATTCGAATAATTTTCCTTCTATAGAAAATTTTTCGATTCGAATAATTTTCCTTCTATAGAAAATTTTTCGATTCGAATAATTTTCCTTCTATAGAAAATTTTTCGATTCGACTAATTTTCCTTCTATAGACAATTTCTCGATTCGAATAATTTTCCTTCTATAGAAGATTTTTCGATTCGAATAATTTTCCTTCAATAGAAGATTTTTCGATTCGAATAATTTTCCTTCTATAGAAGATTTTTCGATTCGAATAATTTTCCTTCTATAGAAGATTTTTCGATTCGAATAATTTTCCTTCTATAGAAGATTTTTCGATTCGAATAATTTTCCTTCTATAGAAAATTTTTCGATTCGAATAATTTTCCTTCTATAGAAAATTTTTCGATTCGAATAATTTTCCTTCTATAGAAAATTTTTCGATTCGAATAATTTTCCTTCTATAGAAAATTTTTCGATTCGAATAATTTTCCTTCTATAGAAAATTTTTCGATTCGAATAATTTTCCTTCTATAGAAAATTTTTCGATTCGTATAATATTCCTTCTATAGAAAATTTTTCGATTCGAATAATTTCCTTCTATATAAAGTTTTTCGATTCGATTAATTTTCCTTCTATAGAAAATTTTTCGATTCGAATAATTGTCCTTCTATAGAAAATTTTTCGATTCGAATAATATTCCTTCTATAGAAAATTTTTCGATTCGAATAATTTTCCTTCTATAGAAAATTTTTCGATTCGAATAATTTTCCTTCTATAGAAAATTTTTCGATTCGAATAATTTTCCTTCTATAGAAAATTTTTCGATTCGACTAATTTTCCTTCTATAGAAAATTTTTCGATTCGAATAATTTTCCTTCTATAGAAAATTTTTCGATTCGAATAATTTTCCTTCTATAGAAAATTTTTCGATTCGAATAATTTTCCTTCTATAGAAAATTTTTCGATTCGAATAATTTTCCTTCTATAGAAAATTTTTCGATTCGAATAATTTTCCTTCTATAGAAAATTTTTCGATTCGAATAATTTTCCTTCTATAGAAAATTTTTCGATTCGAATAATTTTCCTTCTATAGAAAATTTTTCGATTCGAATAATTTTCCTTCTATAGAAAATTTTTCGATTCGAATAATTTTCCTTCTATAGAAAATGTTTCGATTCGAATAATTTTCCTTCTATAGAAAATGTTTCGATTCGAATAATTTTCCTTCTATAGAAAAAGTTTCGATTCGAATAATTTTCCTTCTATAGAAAATGTTTCGATTCGAATAATTTTCCTTCTATAGAAAATGTTTCGATTCGAATAATTTTCCTTTAATAGAAAATGTTTCGATTCGAATAATTTTCCTTCTATAGAAAATTTTTCGATTCGAATAATTTTCCTTCTATAGAAAATTTTTCGATTCGAATAATTTTCCTTCTATAGAAAATTTTTCGATTCGAATAATTTACCTTCTATAGAAAATTTTTCGATTCGAATAATTTTCCTTCTATAGAAACTTTTCGATTCGAATAATTTTCCTTCTATAGAAACTTTTCGATTCGAATAATTTTCCTTCTATAGAAACTTTTCGATTCGAATAATTTTCTTTGTATAGAAAATTTTTCGCTTCGAATAATTTTCCTTGTATAGACAATTTTTCGATTCGAATAATTTTCCTTGTATAGACAATTTTTCGATTCGAATAATTTTCCTTGTATAGAAAATTTTTCGATTCGAATAATTTTCCTTGTATAGAAAATTTTTCGATTCGAATAATTTTCCTTGTATAGAAAATTTTTCGATTCGAATAATTTTCCTTGTATAGAAAATTTTTCGTTTCGAATAATTTTCCTCGTATAGAAAATTTTTCGATTCGAATAATTTTCCTTGTATAGAAAATTTTTCGATTCGAATAATTTTCCTTGTATAGAAAATTTTTCGATTCGAATAATTTTCTTGTATAGAAAATTTTTCGATTCGAATAATTTTCCTTGTATAGAAAATTTTTCGATTCGAATAATTTTCCTTGTATAGAAAATTTTTCGATTCGAATAATTTTCCTTGTATAGAAAATTTTTCGATTCGAATAATTTTCCTTCTATAGAAACTTTTCGATTCGAATAATTTTCCTTCTATAGAAACTTTTCGATTCGAATAATTTTCCTTCTATAGAAACTTTTCGATTCGAATAATTTTCCTTCTATAGAAACTTTTCGATTCGAATAATTTTCCTTCTATAGAAACTTTTCGATTCGAATAATTTTCCTTCTATAGAAAATTTTTCGATTCGAATTATTTTCCTTGTATAGAAAATTTTTCGATTCGAATAATTTTCCTTCTATAGAAAATTTTTCGATTCGAATTATTTTCCTTCTATAGAAATTTTTCGATTCGAATAATTTTCCTTCTATAGAAACTTTTCGATTCGAATAATTTTCCTTCTATAGAAAATTTTTCGATTCGAATAATTTTCCTTGTATAGAAAATTTTTCGATTCGAATAATTTTCCTTCTATAGAAAATTTTTCGATTCGAATAATTTTCCTTCTATAGAAAATTTTTCGATTCGAATAATTTTCCTTCTATAGAAAATTTTTCGATTCGAATAATTTTCCTTCTATAGAAAATTTTTCGATTCGAATAATTTTCCTTCTATAGAAAATTTTTCGATTCGAATAATTTTCCTTCTATAGAAAATTTTTCGATTCGAATAATTTTCCTTCTATAGAAAATTTTTCGATTCGAATAATTTTCCTTCTATAGAAAATTTTTCGATTCGAATAATTTTCCTTCTATAGAAAATTTTTCGATTCGAATAATTTTCCTTCTATAGAAAATTTTTCGATCCGAATAATTTTCCTTCTATAGAAAATTTTTCGATTCGAATAATTTTCCTTCTATAGAAAATTTTTCGATCCGAATAATTTTCCTTCTATAGAAAATTTTTCGATTCGAATAATTTTCCTTCTATAGAAAATTTTTCGATTCGAATAATTTTCCTTCTATAGAAAATTTTTCGATTCGAATAATTTTCCTTCTATAGAAAATTTTTCGATTCGAATAATTTTCCTTCTATAGAAAATTTTTCGATTCGAATAATTTTCCTTCTATAGAAAATTTTTCGATTCGAATAATTTTCCTTCTATAGAAAATTTTTCGATTCGAATAATTTTCCTTCTATAGAAAATTTTTCGATTCGAATAATTTTCCTTCTATAGAAAATTTTTCGATTCGAATAATTTTCCTTCTATAGAAAATTTTTCGATTCGAATAATTTTCCTTCTATAGAAAATTTTTCGATTCGAATAATTTTCCTTCTATAGAAAATTTTTCGATTCGAATAATTTTCCTTCTATAGAAAATTTTTCGATTCGAATAATTTTCCTTCTATAGAAAATTTTTCGATTCGAATAATTTTCCTTCTATAGAAAATTTTTCGATTCGAATAATTTTCCTTCTATAGAAAATTTTTCGATTCGAATAATTTTCCTTCTATAGAAAATTTTTCGATTCGAATAATTTTCCTTCTATAGAAAATTTTTCGATTCGAATAATTTTCCTTCTATAGAAAATTTTTCGATTCGAATAATTTTCCTTCTATAGAAAATTTTTCGATTCGAATAATTTTCCTTCTATAGAAAATTTTTCGATTCGAATAATTTTCCTTCTATAGAAAATTTTTCGATTCGAATAATTTTCCTTCTATAGAAAATTTTTCGATTCGAATAATTTTCCTTCTATAGAAAATTTTTCGATTCGAATAATTTTCCTTCTATAGAAAATTTTTCGATTCGAATAATTTTCCTTCTATAGAAAATTTTTCGATTCGAATAATTTTCCTTCTATAGAAAATTTTTCGATTCGAATAATTTTCCTTCTATAGAAAATTTTTCGATTCGAATAATTTTCCTTCTATAGAAAATTTTTCGATTCGAATAATTTTCCTTCTATAGAAAATTTTTCGATTCGAATAATTTTCCTTCTATAGAAAATTTTTCGATTCGAATAATTTTCCTTCTATAGAAAATTTTTCGATTCGAATAATTTTCCTTCTATAGAAAATTTTTCGATTCGAATAATTTTCCTTCTATAGAAAATTTTTCGATTCGAATAATTTTCCTTCTATAGAAAATTTTTCGATTCGAATAATTTTCCTTCTATAGAAAATTTTTCGATTCGAATAATTTTCCTTCTATAGAAAATTTTTCGATTCGAATAATTTTCCTTCTATAGAAAATTTTTCGATTCGAATAATTTTCCTTCTATAGAAAATTTTTTGTTTCGAATAATTTTGCTCCTATAGAAAATTTTTCGATTGGAATAATTTCCTTCTATAGAAAATTTTTCGATTCGAATAATATTCCTCCTATAGAAAATTTTTTGTTTCGAATAATTTTGCTCCTATAGAAAATTTTTCGATTCGAATAATTTTCCTTCTATAGAAAATTTTTCGATTCGAATAATTTTCCTTCTATAGAAAATTTTTCGATTCGAATAATTTTCCTTCTATAGAAAATTTTTCGATTCGAATAATTTTCCTTGTATAGAAAATTTTTCGATTCGAATAATTTTCCTTGTATAGAAAATTTTTCGATTCGAATAATTTTCCTTGTATAGAAAATTTTTCGATTCGAATAATTTTCCTTGTATAGAAAATTTTTCGATTCGAATAATTTTCCTTGTATAGAAAATTTTTCGATCCGAATAATTTTCCTTGTATAGAAAATTTTTCGATTCGAATAATTTTCCTTGTATAGAAAATTTTTCGATTCGAATAATTTTCCTTGTATAGAAAATTTTTCGATTCGAATAATTTTCCTTGTATAGAAAATTTTTCGATTCGAATAATTTTCCTTGTATAGAAAATTTTTCGATTCGAATAATTTTCCTTGTATAGAAAATTTTTCGATTCGAATAATTTTCCTTCTATAGAAAATTTTTCGATTCGAATAATTTTCCTTCTATAGAAAATTTTTCGATTCGAATAATTTTCCTTCTATAGAAAATTTTTCGATTCGAATAATTTTCCTTCTATAGAAAATTTTTCGATTCGAATAATTTTCCTTCTATAGAAAATTTTTCGATTCGAATAATTTTCCTTCTATAGAAAATTTTTCGATTCGAATAATTTTCCTTCTATAGAAAATTTTTCGATTCGAATAATTTTCCTTCTATAGAAAATTTTTCGATTCGAATAATTTTCCTTCTATAGAAAATTTTTCGATTCGAATAATTTTCCTTCTATAGAAAATTTTTCGATTGGAATAATTTCCTTCTATAGAAAATTTTTCGATTCGAATAATATTCCTCCTATAGAAAATTTTTTGTTTCGAATAATTTTGCTCCTATAGAAAATTTTTCGATTCGAATAATTTTCCTTCTATAGAAAATTTTTCGATTCGAATAATTTTCCTTCTATAGAAAATTTTTCGATTCGAATAATTTTCCTTCTATAGAAAATTTTTCGATTCGAATAATTTTCCTTCTATAGAAAATTTTTCGATTCGAATAATTTTCCTTCTATAGAAAATTTTTCGATTCGAATAATTTTCCTTCTATAGAAAATTTTTCGATTCGAATAATTTTCCTTCTATAGAAAATTTTTCGATTCGAATAATTTTCCTTCTATAGAAAATTTTTCGATTCGAATAATTTTCCTTCTATAGAAAATTTTTCGATTCGAATAATTTTCCTTCTATAGAAAATTTTTCGATTCGAATAATTTTCCTTCTATAGAAAATTTTTCGATTCGAATAATTTTCCTTCTATAGAAAATTTTTCGATTCGAATAATTTTCCTTCTATAGAAAATTTTTCGATTCGAATAATTTTCCTTCTATAGAAAATTTTTCGATTCGAATAATTTTCCTTCTATAGAAAATTTTTCGATTCGAATAATTTTCCTTCTATAGAAAATTTTTCGATTCGAATAATTTTCCTTCTATAGAAAATTTTTCGATTCGAATAATTTTCCTCCTATAGAAAATTTTTCGATTCGAATAATTTTCCTTCTATAGAAAATTTTTCGATTCGAATAATTTTCCTTCTATAGAAAATTTTTCGATTTGAATAATTTTCCTTCTATAGAAAATTTTTCGATTCGAATAATTTTCCTTCTATAGAAAATTTTTCGATTCGAATAATTTTCCTTCTATAGAAAATTTTTCGATTCGAATAATTTTCTTTCTATAAAAAATTTTTCGATTCGAATAATTTTCTTTCTATAGAAAATTTTTCGATTCGAATAATTTTCCTTCTATAGACAATGTTTCGATTCGAATAATATTCCTCCTATAGAAAATTTTTTGTTTCGAATAATTTTGCTCCTATAGAAATTTTTTCGATTCGAATAATTTTCCTTCTATAGAAAATTTTTCGATTCGAATAATTTTCTTTCTATAGAAAATTTTTCGATTCGAATAATTTTCTTTCTATAGAAAATTTTTCGATTCGAATAATTTTCTTTCTATAGAAAATTTTTTTTCTTTCTATAGAAAATTTTTCTATTCGAATAATTTTCTTTCTATAGAAAATTTTTCGATTCGAATAATTTTCTTTTTATAGAAAATTTTTCGATTCGAATAATTTTCTTTCTATAGAAAATTTTTCGATTCGAATAATTTTCTTTCTATAGAAAATTTTTCGATTCGAATAATTTTCTTTCTATAGAAAATTTTTCGATTCGAATAATTTTCTTTCTATAGAAAATTTTCTTTCTATAATTTTCTTTCTATAGAAAATTTTTCGATTCGAATAATTTTCTTTCTATAGAAAATTTTTCGATTCGAATAATTTTCTTTCTATAGAAAATTTTTCGATTCGAATAATTTTCTTTCTATAGAAAATTTTTCGATTCGAATAATTTTCTTTCTATAGAAAATTTTTCGATTCGAATAATTTTCTTTCTATAGAAAATTTTTCGATTCGAATAATTTTCTTTCTATAGAAAATTTTTCGATTCGAATAATTTTCTTTCTATAGAAAATTTTTCGATTCGAATAATTTTCTTTCTATAGAAAATTTTTCGATTCGAATAATTTTCTTTCTATAGAAAATTTTTCGATTCGAATAATTTTCTTTCTATAGAAAATTTTTCGATTCGAATAATTTTCTTTCTATAGAAAATTTTTCGATTCGAATAATTTTCTTTCTATAGAAAATTTTTCGATTCGAATAATTTTCTTTCTATAGAAAATTTTTCGATTCGAATAATTTTCTTTCTATAGAAAATTTTTCGATTCGAATAATTTTCTTTCTATAGAAAATTTTTCGATTCGAATAATTTTCTTTCTATAGAAAATTTTTCGATTCGAATAATTTTCTTTCTATAGAAAATTTTTCGATTCGAATAATTTTCTTTCTATAGAAAATTTTTCGATTCGAATAATTTTCTTTCTATAGAAAATTTTTCGATTCGAATAATTTTCTTTCTATAGAAAATTTTTCGATTCGAATAATTTTCTTTTCGAATCGAAAAATTTTCTATAGAAGGAAAATTATTCGAATCGAAAAATTTTCTATAGAAGGAAAATTATTCGAATCGAAAAATTTTCTATAGCAGGAAAATTATTCGAATCGAAAAATTTTCTATAGCAGGAAAATTATTCGAATCGAAAAATTTTCTATAGAAGGAAAATTATTCGAATCGAAAAACTTTCTATAGAAGGAAATTATTCGAATCGAAAAACTTTCTATAGAAGGAAATTATTCGAAATTTTCTATAGAAGGAAAATTATTCGAATCGAAAAATTTTCTATAGAAGGAAAATTATTCGAATCGAAAAATTTTCTATAGAAGGAAAATTATTCGAATCGAAAAATTTTCTATAGAAGGAAAATTATTCGAATCGAAAAATTTTCTATAGAAGGAAAATTATTCGAATCGAAAAATTTTCTATAGAAGGAAAATTATTCGAATCGAAAAATTTTCTATAGAAGGAAAATTATTCGAATCGAAAAATTTTCTATAGAAGGAAAATTATTCGAACCGAAAAATTTTCTATAGAAGGAAAATTATTCGAATCGAAAAATTTTCTATAGAAGGAAAATTATTCGAATCGAAAAATTTTCTATAGAAGGAAAATTATTCGAATCGAAAAATTTTCTATAGAAGGAAAATTATTCGAATCGAAAAATTTTCTATAGAAGGAAAATTATTCGAATCGAAAAATTTTCTATATAAGGAAAATTATTCGAATCGAAAAATTTTCTATAGAAGGAAAATTATTCGAATCGAAAAACTTTCTATAGAAGGAAATTATTCGAATCGAAAAACTTTCTATAGAAGGAAATTATTCGAATCGAAAAATTTTCTATAGAAGGAAAATTATTCGAATCGAAAAATTTTCTATAGAAGGAAAATTATTCGAATCGAAAAATTTTCTATAGAAGGAAAATTATTCGAATCGAAAAATTTTCTATAGAAGGAAAATTATTCGAATCGAAAAATTTTCTATAGAAGGAAAATTATTCGAATCGAAAAATTTTCTATAGAAGGAAAATTATTCGAATCGAAAAATTTTCTATAGAAGGAAAATTATTCGAATCGAAAAATTTTCTATAGAAGGAAAATTATTCGAATCGAAAAATTTTCTATAGAAGGAAAATTATTCGAACCGAAAAATTTTCTATAGAAGGAAAATTATTCGAATCGAAAAATTTTCTATAGAAGGAAAATTATTCGAATCGAAAAATTTTCTATAGAAGGAAAATTATTCGAATCGAAAAATTTTCTATAGAAGGAAAATTATTCGAATCGAAAAATTTTCTATAGAAGGAAAATTATTCGAATCGAAAAATTTTCTATAGAAGGAAAATTATTTGAATCGAAAAATTTTCTATAGAAGGAAAATTATTCGAATCGAACAATTTTCTATAAAAGGATAATTATTCGAATCGAAAAATTTTCTATAAAAGGAAAATTATTCGAATCGAAAAATTTTCTATAAAAGGAAAATTATTCGAATCGAAAAATTTTCTATAAAAGGAAAATTATTCGAATCGAAAAATTTTCTATAGAAGGAAAATTATTCGAATCGAAAAATTTTCTATTGAAGGAAAATTAACGAATCGAAAAATTTTCTATAGAAGGAAAATTAATGAATCGAAAAATTTTCTATAGAAGGAAAATTAATGAATCGAAAAATTTTCTATAGAAGGAAAATTAATGAATCGAAAAATTTTCTATAGAAGGAAAATAATTCGAATCGAAAAATTTTCTATAGAAGGAAAATTATTCGAATCGAAAAATTTTCTATAGAAGGAAAATTATTCGAATCGAAAAATTTTCTATAGAAGGAAAATTATTCGAATCGAAAAATTTTCTATAGAAGGAAAATTATTCGAATCGAAAAATTTTCTATACAAGGAAAATTATTCGAATCGAAAAATTTTCCTTCTATAGAAAATTTTTCGATTCGAATAATTTTCCTTCTATAGAAAATTTTTCGATTCGAATAATTTTCCTTCTATAGAAAATTTTTCGATTCGAATAATTTTCCTTCTATAGAAAATTTTTCGATTCGAATAATTTTCCTTCTATAGAAAATTTTTCGATTCGAATAATTTTCCTTCTATAGAAAATTTTTCGATTCGAATAATTTTCCTTCTATAGAAAATTTTTCGATTCGAATAATTTTCCTTCTATAGATAATTTTTCGGTTCGAATAATTTTCCTTCTATAGAAAATTTTTCGATTCGAATAATTTTCCTTCTATAGAAAATTTTTCGATTCGAATAATTTTCCTTCTATAGAAAATTTTTCGATTCGAATAATTTTCCTTCTATAGAAAATTTTTCGATTCGAATAATTTTCCTTCTATAGAAAATTTTTCGATTCGAATAATTTTCCTTCTATAGAAAATTTTTCGATTCGAATAATTTTCCTTCTATAGAAAATTTTTCGATTCGAATAATTTTCCTTCTATAGAAAATTTTTCGATTCGAATAATTTCCTTCTATAGAAAGTTTTTCGATTCGAATAATTTCCTTCTATAGAAAGTTTTTCGATTCGAATAATTTTCCTTCTATAGAAAATTTTTCGATTCGAATAATTTTCCTTATATAGAAAATTTTTCGATTCGAATAATTTTCCTTCTATAGAAAATTTTTCGATTCGAATAATTTTCCTTCTATAGAAAATTTTTCGATTCGAATAATTTTCCTTCTATAGAAAATTTTTCGATTCGAATAATTTTCCTTCTATAGAAAATTTTTCGATTCGAATAATTTTCCTTCTATAGAAAATTTTTCGATTCGAATAATTTTCCTTCTATAGAAAATTATTCGAATCGAAAAATTTTCTATAAAAGGAAAATTATTCGAATCGAAAAATTTTCTATAAAAGGAAAATTATTCGAATCGAAAAATTTTCTATAAAAGGAAAATTATTCGAATCGAAAAATTTTCTATAAAAGGAAAATTATTCGAATCGAAAAATTTTCTATAAAAGGAAAATTATTCGAATCGAAAAATTTTCTATAAAAGGAAAATTATTCGAATCGAAAAATTTTCTATAAAAGGAAAATTATTCGAATCGAAAAATTTTCTATAAAAGGAAAATTATTCGAATCGAAAAATTTTCTATAAAAGGAAAATTATTCGAATCGAAAAATTTTCTATAAAAGGAAAATTATTCGAATCGAAAAATTTTCTATAAAAGGAAAATTATTCGAATCGAAAAATTTTCTATAAAAGGAAAATTATTCGAATCGAAAAATTTTCTATAAAAGGAAAATTATTCGAATCGAAAAATTTTCTATAAAAGGAAAATTATTCGAATCGAAAAATTTTCTATAAAAGGAAAATTATTCGAATCGAAAAATTTTCTATAAAAGGAAAATTATTCGAATCCAAAAATTTTCTATAGAAGGAAAATTATTCGAATCGAAAAATTTTCTATAGAAGGAAAATTATTCGAATCGAAAAATTTTCTATAGAAGGAAAATTATTCGAATCGAAAAATTTTCTATAGAAGGAAAATTATTCGAATCGAAAAATATTCTATAGAAGGAAAATTATTCGAATCGATAAATTTTCTATAGAAGGAAAATTATTCGAATCGAAAAATTTTCTATAGAAAAATTTTCTATGGAAGGAAAATTATTCAAATCGAAAACTTTTCTATAGAAGGAAAATTATTCGAATCGAAAAATTTTCTATAGAAGGAAAATTATTCGAATCGAAAAATTTTCTATTGAAGGTAAATTATTCGAATCGAAAAATTTTCAATAGAAGGAAAATTATTCGAATCTGTTGAGATTGAATGAAAATTTATTTATAAAACTGTATTTCTCCTGCACTCTATTTAACATAGTTCCTTTTGTATGTATATTCTTATACAATATTTTGCAACTCTGTATTATAATTAAACTAACGATTTACATTGTAAGAATATATGAGTCTAATAAATGAATTCAAAACCAACAGGTTATGGGCCGCATGTCGCGCGTGTATTAGACAAAGTTTTTTTTTTCTCGGAAAGTTTTATTAAAGTTTTTTTTTTTTTTTTCTTCGTGGAGCAAAAAGATGGCTAGTCTTCCAGTAGGATTTTCGTTGGAGCGTTTAAGAGGACGCGAGAATTTCGATGTGTGGAAGAGGCAGGCCAAATCTTGTCTCATTATTAAGGGCTGCTGGAAGGTTGTGGAATCTGACGTAGTTGATGTCGCTGATGCTCCCTTGAATGAACGTGCCTTGGCGGAAATTACTTTAATGGTGGATCCATGTAATTATGGACATATTGCAGCAGCTACAACTGCCAAAGAAGCTTGGAATGCGTTGATGAGCGCTTATGAGGATACTGGCCTCACACGAAAAGTTGAACTACTTAAGCAGTTGGTTAATATAAAGCTGAAAAATTATAGCTCAATACAGGAGTACGTGAACGAAATAGTGATAATTGCCTTGAAAGTTAAGAACGCTGGACTTAACATAGATGACGAGCTTACAGCATCATTAATGCTAGCCGGGTTATCGGATGATTTTAAGCCGCTGGTGATGGCCGTCGAGAACTCAAAGGAAAAGCTGACAATAGATATGGTAAAAAATCTCCTCCTTCAAGATGCTAAATTTGATGCGCAAACTTCAGAGAAAGGAGCTGCTTTATACAGCAAGAACATCAAGGGGAGGAAGAAGAAACCAATTCAGTGTTATAGTTGTAAGGAATATGGGCATATTTCTAAGAATTGCCAAAATAAAGGCAACAACAACAATGGTAGACAAAATAGAAAAAACGAGAAGAAGACTTCATCAACACTCATAGCAACGAGTATGAATGTTTCTGCAGCCACAAACACAAACGAAAGTTACAGCAACACAGAAAACTCCTTGTATTGGTATGTTGACAGCGGCGCTAGCAACCATATGATGAACAACGATAGTTATATGTACAATATAAAGAACGTTGAAAATAAAACGGTTATTGTTGCTAACAAAAATGAATTGAACGTTGAATGCGCAGGCGACGTCGACTTGAATATTTTAAGTGGAAACGAGAAAAAGAGAGTAACGGTAAAAAACGTTGAATATGTACCTAATTTGTGTGCCAACCTTCTCTCTGTACGGCAAATGAATAGAGATGGTAAGAAAGTTATTTTTGAGGGTGGAAAATGCAGTATTTTCGATGAAGATGACAATCTTGTTACTTGTGCTACAGTTTACAACGACTTGTATCGTATAAATAGTGAACCACAAATAAAGCAGAACAAAGTTTTTGTTGCTAGAAAGGAAATTAATTTATGGCATAGAAGAATGGGCCATATTTGTGATTCAAATTTGAATAAAGTGAAAAAATCTTCTTTTGGCATTGATTTTGGAAATGAAAATAGAGAGCCTTGTGTAGTCTGCATAAAAGGTAAGCAGACCAGAAAACCAATTAGAGAAGATGGTACGAGAGCCACAAAACTATTGGAAGTGATACACTCCGACGTTGTTGGACCAATTAATGTCAATTCATTTTCCGGTGCTCGATTCTTAGTCACATTTGTGGATGGCTTTTCCAGAAAATTATTTGTGTACCCAATCAAGAGGAAATCTGATGTTTTTGAAATGTTTGTTGAATTTAAAAAAATGGCCGAAAACCAATGTGAAACAAAAATACAAATTCTAAGAACGGACAACGGATGTGAGTATGTGAATAAAAATTTTGAATATTTTTTGAAGAACAGCGGAATAATTCATCAAAAGACGTGTCCATATTCTCCGGAACAAAATGGTACAGCGGAACGAATAAACCGAACCTTGATGGAACGTGTTAGGTGTATGCTCATCGATAGCGGATTAGATCAACGTTTTTGGGCTGAAGCTGCTAACACAGCTGGTTATTTAATCAACAGAGTCCCTTGTCGCAGTGAAGAAAAATCTCCCGAAGAAATTTGGTCTGGCCGCCGTCCTGATTTAAAGTTTTTAAGAGTCTTTGGATGTCCAGCCCTAGTACATATACAAAAAGAAAAACGTCATAAACTAGATGGAAAATCGATAGAATGCGTCATGATGGGGTATAGCACGGAAAGTAAAGCTTATAGACTGTTTAACCCTAAAGACAACGGTATAATCATTAGTCGTGATGTAGTGTTTTTAGAAGGAAGCAAAGTGAATATGAACGTCGAAAAAGATATTTATTATCCGGAATTGATTCAAGCCTACGACAGTGTTAATTCAGGGGAGAATGGTAACGAGGTGGAATTAACACCTGAAACCCCTACGAAAAATGAAACCTCTGAAGAAGTTGAATCCTGGGAAAGCGATTATGATGATTCTGTTGCGTGGTCGTCTCCTTTACCATCACCCGTTGAAGTAAATGATGATGGTGAATGGTCTCCTAATGCATACGAGGCACGAAACATTCCAGAAAACACAAATATCCGTCGTTCTAACCGTCTGGCAAATAAAAATCAGCAGTCACATAATTTTTGTGCAATGCAGTTCGTTTCTGATACTCCAATCAGCGTGAAGGATGCAATGATGTCAAACAACTCAGCCGAGTGGAAAGCTGCAATGAAAGAAGAATTCGATTCGTTGATGGCAAATAAAACGTGGATGCTGACAAACTTACCACCTGGTGAAAAAGCAATAAAATGTAAGTGGGTGTTTAAAACCAAAAGAGATGAAAATGGTAATGCTGTGCGGTGGAAAGCTAGACTCGTCTCCAAAGGTTTTTCTCAACGAGAAGGAATAGATTTTAATGAAACCTTCGCACCTGTCGTCAGATATGACACAATACGATATTTATTGGCATTGGCAGTTAAATATGATATGTTCGTACATCAAATGGACGCAGTAAGTGCATATTTGAATGGAACATTGAAGGAGACCGTATATATGGAACAACCTGAAATGTTCGATGATGGCTCCGAAAAGGTTTGTAAGCTTCCAAAATCCATTTATGGTCTTAAGCAGTCGGGACGTGTTTGGAACGAAACAATAAACAATGAACTGCTCAAAATGGGTCTTGTGAGAGGAGAGGTTGACCAGTGCGTATACCATAGGATAGGTAATGGTCAAATGTTATATGTGGCTATTTACGTCGACGACGTCTTAATATTCTCCAACAATGTGGAATCAATTGGAAAACTGAAATCCAAGCTCGCCTGCAAGTTTAAAATGAAAGATATGGGAGAGGTGTCTTCAGTACTTGGTACAAAAATCACCAGAAGCAAAAATGCTATTAAAATTGATCAGTCACGTTACATAGCAGATGTATTGGAACGATTTGGAATGAGTGAGTGTAACCCAACTTCAACTCCGATGGATTACAATCAGAAACTGTCATCCAGAATGTGTCCACAAGACAAAGAGAGTAGAGAGCAAATGATAAACATTCCATATATGCAGGCAATTGGGTGTCTGTTGTTCGCTGCACAAATAACTCGACCAGATATTTGCTATGCCGTAAATTTGCTAAGTCGATTCGGAACTAACCCAGGTAAACCCCACTGGGAAGCGGTTAAACGTGTAATGAGGTATTTGAAAGGTACAATCGACAAAGGTATCATTTATAGAAAAGAAGCAGAAAATGATATGAAGGGTTACTGTGATGCAGACTGGGCCGGAGACGTTGACGATCGCCAATCTACAACCGGCTATGTATTTATTTACGAATGCGGCGCAATTTCATAGTCAACAAAGAAGCAAAAGACAGTGGCATTGTCTTCGACAGAAGCCGAGTTCATGTCTCTAACTGCTGCAATACAAGAGTCAGTTTGGTTGAAACGCCTAGAAGCTGAACTTAATCCTGGTAGCAACAAGAGTATGTTGTTATATTGCGATAACAAGGGCGCATTACAAGTTGCCCTTAACAATAATTATTCTCCAAGAACAAAGCATGTGGATATAAAAGCCAAATTTATTCGCCAGAAAATCGACATGAAGGAAGTCATTTTGGAATATCTATGTACAAACGAGATGATTGCAGATGTATTCACAAAAGCTGTTACTCTTCAGAAATTAGAATACTTTAGAAATAAATTTGGTATTTACTGACACATATGTATATTAAGAAAAATTATTTTTGAATTGAAACGTTAATTTTATAATTGTTTGATCTCTTATTTTTTAATGTATGTAAAGAGTGCACGAAAAATATGTTGATTTTGGAAATTTTTCATTCAGGGAGAGTGTTAAGATTGAATGAAAATTTATTTATAAAACTGTATTTCTCCTGCACTCTATTTAACATAGTTCCTTTTGTATGTATATTCTTATACAATATTTTGCAACTCTGTATTATAATTAAACTAACGATTTACATTGTAAGAATATATCTGTCTAATAAATGAATTCAAAACCAACAAAATTTTTCGATTCGAATAATTTTCCTTGTATAGAAAATTTTTCGTTTCGAATAATTTTCCTTGTATAGAAAATTTTTCGATTCGAATAATTTTCCTTGTATAGAAAATTTTTCGATTCGAATAATTTTCCTTGTATAGAAAATTTTTCGATTCGAATAATTTTCCTTGTATAGAAAATTTTTCGATTCGAATAATTTTCCTTGTATAGAAAATTTTTCGTTTCCAATAATTTTCCTTGTATAGAAAATTTTTCGATTCGAATAATTTTCCTTGTATAGAAAATTTTTCGATTCCAATAATTTTCCTTGTATAGAAAATTTTTCGATTCCAATAATTTTCCTTGTATAGAAAATTTTTCGATTCCAATAATTTTCCTTGTATAGAAAATTTTTCGATTCGAATAATTTTCCTTGTATAGAAAATTTTTCGATTCGAATAATTTTCCTTGTATAGAAAATTTTTCGATTCGAATAATTTTCCTTGTATAGAAAATTTTTCGATTCGAATAATTTTCCTTGTATAGAAAATTTTTCGATTCGAAGAATTTTCCTTGTATAGAAAATTTTTCGATTCGAATAATTTTCCTTGTATAGAAAATTTTTCGATTCGAAAAATTTTATAATTAAATAGGCTATCGCTTGACAAAATCAGATGAGAATTGTAGAACATATAATTTTTTAAAGTTGTAAAACACATAATTTTTTATTTTGCGTGCATTTTGTTGTTGCCATTATTTTGTATCATAAGTATGGCAACAACAAAATACTCGTAAAAGAACAGATTTTTATGAGGTTTACAACGTCGAAAGAAATCATATGTTCTACATATCTAATCCAATTTTATCAAATGATGGTTAATTTTACTCCTAACAAAATATAGTTTTAGGGAAAAATAAGAAAAAAAATATGTTTTCTAATAAAGTCTCGGTCCTAAATGACTGAAAATTTCAAAAATTAAGAATAAAAAATCAAAATTCGAGTTTATGTATACACAGAAAAAAAAAATAAATTTCGTATTTTATTACTAAATTTATAAAAACAATTATATTTTTTACTAAAATCGGACTTATCAATGAATTTGTAAAATCAAAATATTCAAATTCGTAAATGTGTTATTGAAAAAAATTAAATTTTTTTCTTATTAAAATATTTTTACTATTTATAAATGAGTGTGAAAATTTTCATAAAGTTCAGAATCTATTTTTTAAAAAACGAATAAAAATAATATATAGTTTTTAGTAGATTTTCAAACAATATTTATTATTGATTTTATAAAATGTTTAATAAGATTGTTTAAAAGCAATTTGTTTAATACAAAAATAATAAAGTTATGGTTAACATGTAAAATGTGTGTTAATTCGGTTTTGAATACCTGAATAAATAAAGTAGCATTACTGATAAGTACATATATGAACCAAAAGAAAACAATTTTTCAAATTTATTTGAAACTCCTTCGAAATTCCATTTATGATACAATCGACCTAAAAAGAAACCCAATCGTTATTAAAGTTAAAAATTGTTCATATAGAATTCTTACTTACCACTTACAGTTTAGGAAGATTTTTAAGCAGAATGTATTGCTTCCTCATGTATCTTTTAAGACCCCGAATAATAATTTCCTGTTAAGATAAATAAAGAATCTTTATAAAACTGTAATTGAACAAGTAATAGTGATAAGATCAAGATTGTATATGTATGCAAACAGCAAAGTGTGTGAATAGTTAACTACATTCAAAGTGTCCTAAAGGATGGAAATCATGCAACAGAAGAGTTGTAACAACTCCCTCAGGACACCAAGAGTTCTGAATCAAGTGAGATGGATGGCAAAAGTAATATATAAATGTGAAATGGAAAGAAACGCTTTTTTTTTCAGACCCATATAAATATGTTTGTTTTTACTTGAGGCAATTACATTTTTTACACAATTACAATTACAGGATATGTATCTGATCTGATGTATCTAAAAGTCAGAAGTGTGATTTTTTACGCACAAGGTTTATATAAAAAGGTAGCAAGACACTGAACTACCCATATGAACAGACATGGTTGAATCGCCTCATATTGTTTTTGAATCATCTAGAAGATACATATATAAATATATGAAAATTGAGATAACTTACTTCTAAAAGCTTTCAAATGTTGGATTTTAAACACACACACACATATATATATATATATATATATATATATATATATATATATATATTTCTAATGCTCTTTAAAAAAAAAAAAAACTTTAATTGGATAATAGATTTTGGAAAAAAAATTTTAAAACCGCAAAGTCCAAAAAATCGCTTGTTATGATTTTACCAAGTAAACTTCTCAATACTTACCTCCATTAAACTACACGCCTTCCTTTTCATTTAACCCATCACTTCCCACCAAATATACTTTAAAAGTGTCCCGGTCCTCGACTTTCTTCACTTCAGGCTTTTCTTGCACAATTTGTACAACTCTAAAGAATTTTCGATGACCCACTCTTAAAAGTGTAAAGATGATGTACCAAAATACTACTTGTATCTCTAGAAAATAAAATTAAATAAGAAATATGTTTATACACTTCACCACCATAAGTGGTTGGTGTATTATACGTTTGTGCTGGTGTTTGTAATGCACAGAAAAAAAAAAACTCACCAACACCCACCTTAAAGTATACCAATCAACTCAGAAACACTTTTTGAGTTGATCTAACGATGTCCGTCCGTCTGTCCATTCGTTCGTCTGGCTGGACGGCTGTCCATGTAAACTTTGTGCACAAAGTACAGATCGCAGTTTTTAAGATAATTCAATTAAATTTGTGATACAAAGACGAAGCTTATTAAAATTGGTTATGATTGTTACTTCATTTCACGTAGCCCCCATACAAATGTCCTCCTAGAATATTTTAAGACTTATTCTAATTTTCATAAAATTTGGTATAAACATAACTTTTACGAAGATCGGTCTAAAACTTAGTAGTTCTCTCGAAAATCACTTAAAAGTTAATAAATCTCGCTTAAATATTAATATCGAGATAAAATTTGAGGTAAACAACTATTGTAAAAATTTCAAAATGATCGGTTGGTTCATAATCAACCATAGCTACCATATAAGGCCCTTTACCAAAAGTCATTTAAAAGTAATAAAATTCCACAGAAATGTTTTCTAGTGACATAAAATTTGGCACAAATGTATTTCGTTTAAGTGATAATAACTCTGTGAAATTGCAGACATATCGGTCCATAATGAACTATAGTTACCCTATAAGTCCCTATCTCGAGTATCATTTAAAAGCCCATGGTGTAGGGTATTATATAGTCGTGCTAGAACGACTATAACTTTCTCACTTGCTTTAAATATTTTTGTGTATCGAAATCCACTCACCTAATGCCATAAAAAAACCAAAGGCCAAGTAAAAAGAAACTCTGGTTACTTCCCGATTTGCCTCCTCAAATTGTGCAATTACTGCCAATAGATTAAACAATATTAAGACAGCTACATTGGATAGCCAGGGTAATAAGAAAGTATGACGGTCCTTTAAAAAAAAAAAATTAAAAAAAATTTAACAAACATATTAAACTGTTAATATGCGTTCAATTGAGAAAAATTTCATATTTATACTTACTTGAATTAAACCACAAATTAACATAATTGAAGTCATTGTGGTGAATATGCAAAGTAAAACCATAGCGTAATCATTAGCTAAAATAAAAAGAATCAATTGTAAGAATCAATGTAAAATATTTTTAAAACAAATAGTTATAAACTAATCAATATCAATAATATACATATGTAGTTAATTACTTACAGCCACTACTTAATATTGACCAAATTGCTAATAAATTCAATATTATATAAATGACGCCAATCAATAAACCAATTTTATACAATTTGAATTGTAAACAAAAATATTTCGTTGTAAGCGTTTTCATATTTTTTTTTCTATGTATTAACTCACACTTTTAATCTTTAAATAAATAAATACTTTTTTTAATAGAAATTACCAGCGAAACACAACTTCTCTATGTTCTACTAAATACTAAAGTATTTTCCCAACTACAATTTTTATTTGTTTCCAAAGGACATGCAAAACAGTTGTTATATTTAATGAACGTAGAATGTTTGAGAAATTTATTTGAGTTTTAGCCAAATTTACACATATAAGGATATGCATTGAGAATTGTATCAAAACTTTTTAAATGACCTAGGCTAAAGTTTTGTTTGCTTTAAAATTGTGTATTGCCTTTAATACTCACTATGACGACTTAGTCAAGCAACAAGTAAAAATACAGGGTATATTATTAAGGTTGCTTAAAACACCAAAAAAAAAAAAAAAAGGATATCGTTGCTGTTCCGACAAATTAGGTTTTGTGTTTTTTATTGGGTTTTCAGTAGTGTGAAAAAACTGTTTTGTTTTGTATTTCTGCAAATTTCTTTTGAAACTTATACGATTGGAACCTAAGTACAATTACTACAGATATTACGTAAATAAATTTTTTTCTTTTTTTTTTTTGATTTAGAATATTTTTTTTTTTTTTTTTTTTGGTTCGTAAAACTTTGCTTCGAAAATACGATAAAGTTTCCAATAAATAACTTAGTTCATGTGAATATGAATTCTTAAGAACTAATTAATTTGTTCTTCCAACTATAACGTTTTCTCTAATGATGTTCCTAATATTAAGAAGTATAAACCAGCAGAATAAGTTAGGAATATTATAAGGATAATCAGCCGATAAGTAAATTTTTGCATAAAAGTCGATTGTTATACGGTTTATTTATTCCTATTTATTCAGATAAAATTATTTTTTATGTTTATTTCTATAGAAGGCACTAATATATAAATTATAAAGATTATAATATAGTTAGGCCCGATTTTATACTGCTCCCTTAGTGTATACTTAAGTTCAAACTTAGCTAAGAAAAATTTAAGTAAAAGCTCACAATTGAGGAATATATTATTTTACAGTTTAAAACTTAACTTGACAAGAAAATAAACAAAAAGCTTTGAGCTTTTATGTATTTACAATAGGGTGCTTTCAACTTTCCACAAACATATTCTTCAACTCAAAATCATAGTTATATTTTTTATTTAGCCTAAAATGTTTTTTCTTAATTATGTTAACTTTTTATTAAATATTTTTTATTTAGGCTACTGTTGGCTTATAGTAACCCGAAAAAACCTTAAAGATGTCAACATTTTTCGATATCTCCCTAATGTGCTATCAAAAATAAATAAAAGAACAACAATTTTTAACGCGAAAGATATAGTCGGTCAAGACCTGGAAGTGGGTTTATATGGGAGCTGCGGTAAATTGTACACCTATTCTCATAAAATTTGCCAATATTGTTTCAACTAACATAAAACTTATTTGTGTCGAATATTAACTGGCTACCAACATTCGTATGGAATTTATTCACGTTTACATGGACAGCCAGCCGTCCAGCCAGCCAGACGGACGGACGGACATCGTTAGATCGATTTAAAAGGTAATTCTGAGTCGATTGGTATATTTTGTGGTCATCTGATCATCAGCACAAACGCATAATACCCCATCTACCTAAGGTGGTGTAGGGTATAATAAACAATATATTTTTTTTAAGTTAATAAACATTAATTAAAAATGAATAAGTTAGGCCCGATTTTATACTGTTCCTTTAGTGTATACTTAAGTGCAAACTTAGCTAAGAAAAATTTAAGTAAATGCTTAAACACTTAAGGAATATTCTGTTTTGCAAGTTAAAACTTATGTTGACAAGAAAATAAACAAGAAGCTTTGAGCTTTTAGGATGGTCCCAACTTTCCACAAACATTTTCTTCAACTCAAAATCTTAGTTATATTTTATTTAGCCTAAAATGTTTTTTCTCAATTGTGTTAATTTTTTATTAAATAACTTTTTATTTAGGCAACTGTGGCTTATGGTAATCCGAAAAAAAAAACTTAAAAATATCAAATTTACTTTTCTGGGAAAAATATTTTTCGATGTCTCCCTAATGTGGCATCAAAAATAAATAAAATAACAACAATTTTTAAAAATTTGAAATTATTTCAAAGATATAAAGAAATCTGAACATCATGGGCTATCAAATTAAAAAGGTGTTGATGGAAAAAATATAACCACACGGAAAAGATAAACTTAATGGGTTATTTGAAATCTTTTCAAAATTTTAAATAGTTTTATTAGATTTTGTATTTTTATTTATTATTGTTTATTTTCAATAAGTATTTTTGAAGTCGTCAGACAATTTTCATACTTAAAAAAAACTTAAGGTATGAAAAAAGAATACTTAAGTTTTTAAATATGAAACAATTTTTAGAACTTAAGTACAATTTCACAACTAAGTGCGTAGTATAAGACCAGGCCTTAGTGATTTAAATTTTCATAAAATGCATAGAAATATTTATGCATATATTTTTTTTTAAGAATGTGTACTGTTGAATTTGCATTCCTCTATTTTGGATTTTGCTTTACATAAACAGACAGTTTAACTTTGAGGAGTTTTATTGATTTTTTGTGGTAATAGTCGACTGTCGACTGGGTCACCTTGTTCATTACTACATTTTCTTTCACCAGAATATTTACCAGGGGTTATTGAATTGAAATTTGCGTAATATGAAACTCAAACCAGAGATCTACAATCTATATTTTAGAAGTTATTGTAATTAAACAAGTAAAACTTAGCATTTTTTTAATTTTCAAAACGTCATATTTTTGGAATAGAAAGATTGTAAAACTTTGACGTTGGTCTGGAGATGGGTTACATCCATCGAGATTTGAGGTGTATCTCTTTTAATTTTAGATGTTCCGGAGGTCGATGGGGTAAAGGATGGAACGAAATGTTCCGGAGGTCGATGGGGTACAAAGGAAGAAAAGCATGCAGGACAGTGGCATGTGGTGGGTTTGACCTTAAAAGGCCATACCATTTAAGAATTAACTATGAGATGCGGAAAAAATTTTCAACTAAATCATGTTTAAAATAAGGCTAAAAAATTATTCAAAAATGCTGTGCTAAATTAATAAAATACTTTTTTAGTGGTATATATGCATTTGGTGTTAATTTTACCTAATTTTGACCTCATTATTATTATAAAAAAAAGAGCCGATTATAAAACATAAAAAGAAAAAGAAGACATATGCAGAATTATTAGTTCCTTGACCAAAATGAGTCATAAGTAGCTGTAGGAAGAATCTCCCAACATTTGCTCACCTATCTACTGCCATCAAGTCATTCAATTCACATGATGAATCGAACAATATTCTCAAGTTTGAAGTTATATTTAGCACCCAGTTCGTTATGGCATTGCGCCCCTAAATCAATGATGCTGCAACCGTGGGTAGTGACAAATTACGTTACTTACGTAACAAATTACTTACGTTTTCTCAACATTCTCACATTATCCGCAAAGATTCGGTGTGTCTTTGTCCCACATGATTAATTTCGATCTGATCGGACATTGTCATTTCTTCAACGGGACACAAAGTCAATGCATTTGGAACAGATATATTATTTTAATGTGTCCATGTCTGTTTTAAAGCTACGGAAACATTTAGCAGAAAGAGTGACATAAAAATTTGAATATGTTTGTATATTTTATTTGTTTACGCTGTTTGTTACGAATGTGTTTGTTATATTTAGAACGCAAAAAAATAATATTTTCTTACGCTCTTTGTGTTTTGTTTTTGTTTAACCATGCGACATGAATCTGCTTTGTTGAAATCTAGAACACAACTAAATGATTTTTTATTTTATATTCATAGTCAATTGTTTACCTTCGTTAACATTCGTGTTGTGTATGTGAAAATGCCGAAATCACCCGACTCTGGAGTGCCTTTGCCTGCCTTAAAGTTGCAATGGCTCCCTTTTTTCTCTCTTTTGTGCTGGACATTGAACAAGGCAGACATGGTGAGTAGCTGGTTAATATAATTAAATAAAAGAACTAACGGAGCAGTGTTAGGGGAAAAAAATAATAAAGTTGGTTGAATTGATTTCATCAATTTAACGTAGAGTAGATTTACAATCAGTAAGATTAAAAGCTTCAGCAAGATTTACAATGTGGTTGAAGTGGTAGGAGATATGCACTGATCAAGTCCAAGTGATACAATATTTTCTTGAAAATTTTCACTCGGAAAATACAGGGACCAGAGAAATCTCGGATTACATCTAAGATTTAAGAATAAATAAGAGACAGTAAATAGGTAAGGCAACACGAAGGCTTCATGAAAGAGCTCTGTCTCAACATAGAAGAAAGAAGTTTGTGAAAAAATATATAAAGTCAGAAGATAAGTAATAAAGGAACAACAGTAGAATTCAAATAAAAGTGTTGTTATTTTATGTAAGAACCTTGGACACGACTGAGTATACCCCAGCTGCAATCCCGGGTAATCAAAGGTTCCTTACAATAGCTGATTTTGCTAACTTTTAAAACAATCAAGATATATTAAAAAGGTTTAGTGGACACTTGTAAGACCATTAAAAGTTCAAAATGATGCAATAAAAAATCGAAAATTGTCACATAACCGATCATGTCGCAGCAGCGACGATATGCTATATTTGCAAGTAGTGTACACTAAAGCCTGGTTTCCTTTAAATGCACATTTCAAAATATAAATTCTCACTTTTAATATTTTTGTAAAGAATTAATTTAAGATATTCTATATTTCCTATAAAAATAATATGCATCAAAAATTTTCTATAAAAATAAAACTTCTCTATAATACCCCATTTACATTTACACAAAATCTAATTTTAATAAGTTTTAAAGCAAAATCTATATAATTTTAATATTTTATTATTAAACCAGAAAAAATATATAAAATTTTATTTTTTATAACCTACGCCACCATAGGTGGTTGGGATATTATGCGTTTGTGCTGATGTTTGTAACGTATAATTAACTCCAACTTAAACCATACTAATCGACTCAGGATCACTTTTTAAGTCGATCTAAAAATGTCCGTCCCTCCGTCTGGCTGGCTGGACGGCTGGCTGGCTTGTGCACAAAATACAGGTCGCAATTTTAAAGATAAGTCAAATTTGGCACATGGGACTTTTATGATACAAGGACGAAGCCCATCGAAATTAGTTGTGATCGGTCCATTATTTTACCTAGTCCCCATACAAATGTCCCTCCGGAATAGAGTTTAAACACTTAAAATGCCTTAAAAATAAGAATATTTTAATGAAATTCGGTTCGGAAGTTCTGTATAAGTATCAATCTTTGTACCAAATTGTATGAGGATCGGTTCACAATTGACTATAGCTCCCATATAAATCCCTCTTCCGAAAATCACTTTAAATTGCATAAATCCCATACGAATGTTAGTGTCAAGTTAATATTAGACACAAATAAGTTTTATGTAAGTAGAAACAATATTGATAAATTTTATGAGAATCGGTCCATAATTTATCATAGTTCCCATATAAACCCACTTCCAGGAATCGCCTTAAAGTGCATATAATCATCCAGATGTTAATATCAACGCATTATTCTGTATTTGTATTTTTATTTTACATTTAATAAAATTTGCCACAGATGTAATATAAGTCCCCTTCCCGAATTTTTATGCTCGTACACAGTGGTGCAGGGTATCATATAGTCGGTCTAGACCGAATATATCTTTCTTCCTCGTTTTTTTTATTATTTTTATCCTCAAAATATCGCCCTTTTTTCAGTAAGGTGATTATCACCTCTGTAATAAATTGATGATATCCCATTGAGATCTGGAAAAAATTAAGACAATACTTTTATTTTTCAGTCCCAATTTTTTCAGTTGCCGAAAAATTTTTCAAAACTGAAAAAATATTGAAGAAATTTGTTTATCTTTTAGCAAAAAAAAAAAAAAAAATATATTTCATGTTAGCGTTTTAGTTTTCGTGCTTTATTTAAGATTTTACAAGATGTAAAAGTTTTCTTTATTATTTCAAGATTTATTTAGTGATAAATTTTCTATATATTTATTACAAACTCCAGAAGATTATCTGGTGGTATCTTCTTTTTTCATCTAGATGATTATCTAGCAATATTGCCTACATATTCGTCTGGACCGACTCTTTTATACCCTTCACAAAATCTATATTTCTTATCAAAATTTTTGCTTTAATCTGGAAATATACCTAATATTTGTAAACTGATATTAACCATGACATCGGAAATTTCTAATATAAAGGTTCCCGGAAAACTCTTTAGGTATATGACTTAGAAAGATCGCTCAGACCATCTGTATTGAAGAGCGGAATAACGAAAAGATATGCAAAATTGTAAATTCCTTTTCAGTTTTCTACCATTTTTTTTTTTTTTTTTTTTTTGCGAAAAAGATATCTTTGAATTAGATATTTTAAAATTGAATTAGCTTTTTTAAAATTTTCAAAATTTGTAAGAATTTTTTATCTATGGAGCTCTAAGACACAATTACATTTAAGTGATAATATTTTAAGAAAAAACACTTCACATACTTAGATTTACTTGTCAAACTTATTTTTCCACAAAAAATATGCTCATATTAAAACAAAATTCAAATGGATTCTACGAGGATACGAACCATGGCTTGAAGATTTGTAATATAGATCACTTCCATTAGACCAGGGGTTCCCACCTCTTTATACTTCACGGACCCATTTAGAAGTTTTGGTTTTTTTGCGGACCCCTTAACACATTTTGATTTGAAGTATAGTATAAATGAAAAAATTAAAATTACGTTACCAAAAATCATTTATTTCTTAAATTTAAAAACTGAATTTTTTAAAACTCATAAACAATTGAAAAATATTTAATGTAATAATAAAATGTTTTTATTTTGACTACTTTTTAATATTATGAAAAATTTCTAACAAAGCACATCTTACTTCATTTTTCACATCCACATATGATCTAAATTTGGATTTTATGAACTATAGGGCAGAAAAATTTGTTTCACATAAATGTGTAGATACAAACTTTAACAAAACTTTTAAGGATTCTTTACCAACCACCGTGAAAACTTTATAATATTTTAACCAAAAATATACAACCAACAATCAATACGAGTAGCAATCAATATTGAATGGATTACAAAGTAAACTAGTTTAGAAAGAATTGGTTTTAAGCTCCGGATATTATCGGGAAAATTAATCGTGAAGTGAATCAAAGATATCATTCATCAATGGAAATGAGAAATATTTTGGTAGAGGCGATTGAAGACGTGTTTTCCATAAAGAAATTTTGCACATAAAAACACTCATTTACTCAAATTCATTTAGTACATTTACTTGTCTGCCTTGTAATTCAATGTTAAGATTGTTTAACGTCTCGAAAATTTTGGAGATATAAGCGAAGTAATATATAAAAATAGTTTTCTGTAAATTTTCTATAAATATATTAATTTTTGTATAAAAGGAAAATGTCTACTTCTGTCTTTAAATCGTATAAACTCATATGAATATTTCCCTTCGAAATCCAACAGACAACAGTATAAAGTAGTAATTCTTATTTTCTGGAATGTTGCTACGGACCTCTAGAGTTACATGTAAACTCTTACTCTTATTATTAACAACTTTCATTTAACTTAAGCTAAATTCAGATTACGCAAATATTTGACATGAAATATTTCTTCGTGTTTTCCCGTAATTTTTGCGACTAAATACAGAGTTGATTTTTTTGTTCACATTACGCACATTTTCAATAAAATATTATTATTATTTTGAAAATTTATAGGCAATTTTCTTTTTCAATATTGACTATTTAGGTAAATTTATTACCCAAATCTGCATTTCTACGAAAAAAAAAAAAAATGGAATGAAGTATAAATAAAAAGTAATGTAATTTATAATAATCTCTAAAATTATGGTATTATTTTGGTGGGGATTTTTGAGGATAATATAAGCAGTTATTTAGGGATATGACTCGAAGAAAATCTAGAAACGCTAAATATCACAATTTTAGACAAGAAGATAAAGGAAAACAAAAGAATCCAGCAAAAAAGGCAGATGCAATAAATAGAAGGGAAGACAAGGACAACATCATTCTCATTATATGATTGCAATATTTTTTTTTTTGCTCTAACTATGATACTAGATCTTAAGTTTATATTACTGTGATATTTATTCTAATTATTTTTGCATTTATTGAAAATAATTTGTGTTTTATTTCGTGGTGTAAAAACTAATTATATTATTAAATGTAAAAATTACATTGTTGTTATTATTACTATTTTTGTTTGTTTTGTCTATATATCTTAAGTTTATACCATATGTAACAGATGTTTCCAAATAATTACGATTAACTTATTTAACAATTCATAATAGAACTTAATTGCCATATAAAGTTCAATTTAAGATAACAACAGAATTTTTTCAATATTTTCAATATTATATTATATTCTTTTAATAAATTTCATATTGACAAATATTTTAACTCTTATGTTTTTAAACACAAACAACTTCGTTTTCGCTTCCCAAATATAAATGTAAATCAAATAGTAAATGCAGTACCAACATAAAATTTTAAATTCTACAAAGAGAAATTCAAAATAGTATTAAAAATATATTGTTATTTTAAAAGAAAATAATCATAGAATACAACTAGAAGTTTATGTGAGAGGCAGTTCAAACTAAATTTTCAAAAAATTTGCTCATTTTTTTCAAAACACAAAAACAAAATATATATGGCTACATTTATTTTGTTTTTGCATGAATTAGGTTTCTGACAACTGAATTAGGTTTTTGTTTCCCACATAAACTTGTAGTTGTATTCTATGAAAATAATTGAAGTTAATTTTGAAATTAACTTGTTAATATGAAAATGAATAAAAAGATTTAAGCCACAAAACCCAAACTCACCTAAAAAAATTATTGTCAAATAAAATGAGTCTTCGGTATCACCTCTATGTAGTTCCCCAAATTTAACACCAATCAAAATAATATTGATTAAAATCAATATAGCAATGTTGACCAACCAGGGTACTAAAAATGCGGGACGTTCCTAGAAATCAAAATAATTGAATAAGAATTTCTTCGCAATATTTTATAATGAAATAAATTCAAATTTATATTTTTTATTATTATTATTTTTTTTTTTTTTTTTTTTAGTTAGGCCTTTGATCAAAATTACCGATGTGAAGATAGTATGGCGGCCAGTTTATAGTAGAAAAATAATTTTGTATAAAGCCTTGTTCAGACCGGCGCGAAATTACGAAATTTCATGCTGAAATTACAAATGAAATCTAGAGTGTTCATACTGGCTAGATGACATTTGATGTAATTTCGTAAACAGCTGATACTTATTGTTTACATTTTAAATTGTTATAGGTGTAAATAAAGTATTTTGAAATGGAAACAAAAAAGAAACAATTACTTACTAAATTGGAAATTATTAATTTTCAACAATTAAAAATGTAAAAAGGATAGGTTTCATTTTGCAAAATCACTTTAATAATTAATTTTAAGATTTGTGTTTAAATTTAAGACTAACTGTCAATTATTTTTTTTTTTTGTTCTTCTCACGGTTGAAACATTCAGTACATAGTTGAAAAAAAATATTTTTTCCAATCATGTACAGAGTTGCATGAAAATGGGCAACGTAATTTCAATGTAATTTCGCCGAAATTACACAAAATTATTTAATTTAGCAAGTGTCAAAATGTATGGGAAATTACGTAATCTCAACTTGATTTCGGCCGAAATCACGAAAGTACGTAATTTCGCGTCGGTCCGAATGCCTTATAACAGATTGTAGCTAAGTACATTGACGATCACCATATAATATGTTGTTACGCAATTGTACTTGAATTCAAATATAACGGTTTCAACAGTAGGTTTAAATTTAAATCTTTGTCAATACTTCTCGAGCTTTCTGTTTATGTTAGCAACAGTTATGTAAAAATTATTAACTTAGCTGTAAATCCACAACATTGAATGAAAAGCTTTCGCCATTGTTTATAAGTATGGCAACACTAAATATTTAAGCTGCTTACATTAACATCGAAAGCTCTAGTTTTTCCGTTAAGAACAATGTAGAAAGAAATAGAGCTTTCGAGAAACATCTAGGAGGTAATGCAGTATATATAAATAGGTCGTGAGAACACCATCGAGTGAGTCTAATTGGAAGCATCGTTAAGTAAAGACAAACTCACTGCCTTGGTTGTATATTCTTGTACATTACTAAAGTGTGCTGTGTAAAGTGTGTAATTTAAGTGTGCGTGTGTGCATTAAAACACAAAGTGACTATTTAAACTGTTGTTGTACATTTTAGAATAAAATAAAGTGTCGTTACAACTTTTAAACTACTAAACTGCTTTTATTTGCAATCAAAGTATACGGGTTATTTAAAAGAAATAAACCACTGTTTTTAAAAGATAAAAACATAACAATATTATCAACAACTATAAGCGAATTTGATATTAAATAATAATAAATAGACCCAATTAAATAATAAATAATAATAAATAAATAATAATAAATAAATAATAATAAATAAATAATAATAAATAGACCCAGTTTATATAGTTTAAAACTGCAACATAAAAAATTTACACTTAAGGACTTCACGATGCTTCGATTATAATGAAATTATGGAGTCTTTTCAATATTTTTTTTTACTTAGGAAACTTCGAATGTTTACTAAAATAGATACCATTGCGTTGTATTTATATTTATTGCTAATTATTCTCGAAAACGCGTCAAAGAAGTGAAAATTTCCATTCAAATAAAAACAAAGTTTAAAAAAAGGTAAATATTTACCATACATTTCTAAAATAGAATTTACCGTTTTTAAAAGAGAGAGAAACGCGTTAAAATTCTCACGTTTATTCCATTTTAGAAATGTATCTCAAACAAAAACAATTTTTTAAACTTTATTTTTGTTTTAATTGAAATTTTCAATTCTTCGACGCGTTGTCAAGAATAGCCTGCATTATAAATGCAATTTTTTTAGTCTCAGCAATTTTGAGGAAAATAACAGCAACAACGAGGTATGTGTTAAAAATCCGGAGATAAAAATACGAGAAAGAAAGATATAGTACGAGCTTAAAAATTTTGAAGGGGACTTATAATACACCTGTGGCCAATTTTACTACATGTAAAATAAAATATACAAATACAGAATAATGCGTTGATACTAACATTTAGATGATTTTATGCACTTTAGGGCGATTCCTGGATTTATGTGGGAGCTATGGTAAATTATGGATCGATTCTCGTAAAATTTGGCATTACTATTTCTACTTACATAAAACTTATTTGTGTCGAAAATTAACTTGATACTAACATTCGTATGGGGTTTATGCATGTTAAATGATTTTCGGAAGAGGGCTTTATATGGAAGCTATGGTCAATTGTGGACCGATCTTCATAAAATTTGGTATGAAAATTGATTTTTGTGTGTTTAAACTCTATTCCGGGGGGACATTTGAAATAATGGAACGATCACAACCAATTTCAATAAGCTTCGTCCTAGTATCATAAAAGTCCCACGTGACAAATTTCATTGAATTATCTTTAAAATTGCTACCCGTACTTTGAGCACAATGTTTACATGGACAGCCAGCCAGCAGACAAACGGACGGATTTATAAAACACACATACAAACATATATAAGCAGCAATTTTTACACTAACGTCAAATTTCCATCATGTAATTATAAAGTGACCGCACATCTACAAAATCAGCAATTGCTTGTGTTTTATTAATGTAAAACCACTGCACATAATGTCAAAATGCTATGAAAAAAATGAGAAAATGAAGAAGAAGAGTAAATAAACGTAGCAAAAAAATATTACATACGAATACAAAAGCAACTTGACAGTTTCGCGCGATATCTACATGAAAAAATTGTAAATAAGCTTGGCTTACGAGATCACTTTATTATTACATTGTGCAAATTTCTCAGAATTCTGCACTTTGTTGCAGACAAAATTTACTAGAAAATTAACAAAATTTTTATTAATAGAACATTTTATAATTTGTGCTTCATACGTTAATTAAAAGGCAGAATTTATCGAAAATATGTTATTTATTTATTTAAAGATAATTTATCGAAAATACCAACTAATAAAAGAAAATTAATTAATAAAAGAAAATTTCTATTTAAAGAAAATTTATTAAAAATTTCTTATTTAAAGGGAATTTATTAAACATTTCTTATTTAAAGGGAATTTATCGAAAAATTCTTATTTAAAGGAAATTTATATATAATTTGCTATTTAAAGGACATTTATTGAAAATTCCATATTTGAAGGAAATTTATTGAAAATTCCCTATTTAAAGGAAATTTATTGAAAATTTCCTATTAAAAAAAAATTTATCGAAAATACCCATTTGAAGAAAATTAATCTAAAATTTTTTATTTATTAAAAATTTCTTATTTGAAGTAATTTATCGAAAAATTCCTATTTAAATGTAGTTTCTCGAAATTTAACTTTTTAAAGGGAATTTATCGAAAATTTCTTATTTAAAGGAAATTTATTAAATATTCCCTACTTAGAAAAAATTTATTGAAAATTTCCTATTTATTTTCTATTTAAAGGAAATTTATTAAAAATTTCTTATTTAAAGGGATTTATTCAAAAATTTATTATTTAAAGGAAATTTATTATTATTTAAAGGGAATTTATCGAAAATTTCTTATTTAAACGAAAATTTAAATATGTCCTATTTAAGGAAATTTATTAAAAATTTCCTTGTAATGGAAATTTATTAAATATTCCCTATTTAAAGGAAATTTATCGAAAAATTACCTATTTATATTATATCCAAAATTTTCTATTGGAAGGAAATTTATCTACGATTTCTTATGTAAAGGGAATTGATCGAAAATTTACCATTTAAAGAAGAATTATCGAAAACTTCATATTTGAGGAAAATTTAGCGAAAATTTTATATTTAACAGAAATATATTAAAAATTTCTTATTTAAAGGGAATTTATCGAAAATGTCCCATCTAAAGAAAATTTATCGAAAATTTTAAATTTAAATGTAACCTCAAAAATTTTCTGTTTGAGGGAAATTTATCGAAAATTTCCTACTTAAAAAGAGTTTATCGAAAATTTTTTATTGGACGGAAATTTATCGAGGATTTCCTATTTAGAATGGATTGATCGAAAATTACCCATTTAAAGAGGATTTATCGAAAATTTTCTATTTATCGAAAATCTCTTATTTTAATTTATATAGAATGTTCTACTTAAAGAAAATTTAGACAAAATTTCTATTCAAAGAAAAATTATTGAAAATTTTACACAAAAATAAAATGTATAAAAAATTTCCTATTTCAAGAAAATTCACTAAAGACTTCCTTTCTAAAGTTAATTTATCTAAAATTCCTTGTTAACAGGAAATTTAATTTATCGAAGGAAAATTTTTCTGCAAATAAACAAGTAGCAAATCCCCTGATCTGGCTACACTAAATTAAATAAAATCACTAATCTCTAATCTATTAAATGAGACAAATTGGTCCTATAAATAAACTCTCTTTAAATAAATTGTTTTAGCCATTTGAAACATTTATAGAAAATTTGGTACGATCGATTTTTTTTTTTAATATTTGATATTTCAATAGTACTGTTGTAATTCTCCCATGATAAATTCAACACTCAACTGGTTGATTTTGAGAATCATCTTGAAAATAAGGTTTTTTTCCATAACAAATGAAAATTAAAAAAAAAAATATATCCAAATACAAATAAGAATAGTTTTCAATTATTTTAAATACTTATTTTATGGACTTAAACACAAACAACTTTATTTTCACTTTCTAAATTTTCATTGGCTATTAAATTAATTTTATAATATTCCTTGTCCTGTTTATCAACATTTTTCGAAATTGTTCCAACTGGTACCTTGAAGCGTTTTCCCTTTTGATAACCCTTTTCCAACAGGCAGTAGATGTAATACCAACATAAAAGTTGCAGCTCTAAAAAGGGAAATTACAAACAAATACTATTAAAATATGTTATCTAAAAATTTAAGATTCTCACCTAAACAAATGAAAAATGCAAATTCCAAATAAAATGAATCTTTAGTTTCTTTTCTATTCAACTCGCCAAATTGTACAGTAACTAGAATAATATTGAATAAAATCAAAACAGCTATATTAGCCAACCAGGGTAGTAAATATTCATGACGTTCCTAAAATAAATTTTCAAACGAATTAATAATTTCTTTATTATTATTTCTGAGAAAAATTTTATGACGAAATCGATTTTAATTTATAAAAATTTTAATTTATTTTCATTTTACTCACTTGCATTAAACCCTTAATCAAGAGTACTGATGTTAACACCGTTAGGGCACACATGAAGGGCAATGTATAGTCATCATCTGAAAAAAAAACAAAATTATGTATTTCACTGAAAAATCTAAAATAATTTTGAAAAAAAAAATAATAATAATAACTACTTACAGCCACTACCAAAACATAAAACAACTATAAGTAAATTTGGTATTAAATAGGTAAAACCAATTAATAAACCCAATTTATAAAGTTTACAACCGCAACAAAATAATTTTACACTTAAAGTCTTCATGCCTCTTCAATTGTTAATAAATTAATATACTATTTATATATTTTTTTATTTAAGTAATTTTATAAAAATTTTCTAAATTAAACAAAATACTGAGTAAAATAATATTGCGTTGCATTTCTTATTTGAATGCAAATTTTGTTTTTGTTTATGTCAGCTGTATAAAACAACAACAACGAGGTAGGCGTGATAAGTTTGATGTGAAAAGAAAATAAATGTGTTTATTTTTTAAATCTTATTTCGTTGCTTTAAAATATAACAAAATCAATGAGTTTTGATGTTTTGAATTAAGCTAATGCTAAAAGAAATTTTAACAACATTTTGCATTATAAAAGTTTGAAATAAAAATCAAATTTAGAAATTTAAATCAATCGAAATTATTGGATGAAGAACTTTTAAAACGTCTATTGCTTTTATAGCACACACACTTACATCCATATTAACAATGAAAATTACAATTACTTTCAATTTCTTTAGAATTCTAAATGAAGTTGCCAGATGGATTTCTTCTTAAGTGTAAAATATGCAAAATTATGCTCTGTAATAAATTTTTGGTAATAAATCAGTATCTCCTAAGCTACTGGTTATATCGAATTGATACATTTCAAGTTGTAGAGGAGGACCTAAGCTTTCAGAAAAATTATCTTACAGTCACCATACGACACAAGCTACAGGGTGTCAAAATTGACCACCTCGAGTATGTAAAAGTTTAAAAGATAGTAACTTCTATAAAATAGTCCAAGTCAAAGATTTTTATATTTCTGTAAAGTGCTTGGCGCATGCTTATCTCTTACAGTTAAAGAGACATTTACTTTTGAATTTTGAGTCTTTGATTACTTGCCCCGACTTTAATCAGTTTTTCGGGAATTTTTTATATCCTACACCACCATAGGTGCCTGGGGTATTATGCGTTTTTGCTGATGTTTGTAACGCATAGAAAGGTTATCCAACACCCACCTTAAAGTATACCAATCGACTCTGAATCACTTTTTGAGTCGATCTAACGTTGTCCGTCCGTCTGTCCGTTTGGCCAGCCAGTCCATGTAAACATTGTGCACAAATTACGGGTCGCAATTTTAAAGATAATTCAATGAAAATTGGCACGTGAGACTTTTATGCTACAAGGGCGAAGCCTATTGAAATTGGTTGTGATCGGTCCATTATTTCACCTAGCCCCCATACAAATGTCCCCCCCGGAATGGAGTTTAAACCCTCAAAAATACCTTAAAAATAAGAATATTTTAATGAAATTCGGTGCGAAGAAGTTCTGTGCAAGTATAAATCTTTGTACCAAATTTTAAGAAGATCGATCCACAATTGACCATAGCTCCCTTTAAAAATCCCTCTTCCGAAAATCACTTTAACGTGCATAAATTCCATACGAATGTTAGTATCAAGTTAATATTCGACACAAATAAGTGTCTGTGAGAATCGGTCCATAATTTACCATAGCTCCCATATAAATCCACTTCCATAAATCGCCCTTAAGTGCATAAAATCATCTAGATGTTAGTATCAACGCATTTTTCTGTATTTGTTTTTATTTTATTTTACATTTAGTAAAATTGGCCACAGGTGTTATATAAGTCCCCTTCCCGAATTTTTAAGCTCGTACACAATGGTGTAGGGTATCATATAGTCAGTCTTGACCGATTGTATCTTTCTTTCTCGTTTAATATTCTGTTATTTCTAATGCATTCCGAAATGATATGCTGCAACATCTTTGGTTTATTTGAATTCGTTTTGCCGTGAAAAATATTCAAAGTCAGGACTCTGAAATCAGATACAAATACAAATCTTATTTTTTTCTCAAAGTTTTGTTAAAAAAAAATTGTTTCTTTACATTTTTCAAAAGACAAGACTTCATAAACCGTTAGCAAAGAAATTGAGAAAGAAATAATAGTAAAAATATAATTTATTTATTTATTTATTTATTATAGTAGTAAAATCATACATAATACTTTAAAAATAAAAATCGCTCAATTTACAGAAGTGAAATACCTTAATTCCAAAAAACATCCAAAAATTACACAAAGGAAAGCTAGGCACCTTCAAAATAATAAACGAAAAGAATGATAAATACATATATATTTATATATGATTAAACTAAAGAAAACATGAAAACAAATATTTGAGTGTAGAAATATAAGTGATAGAATAAAGATAAGATAATGTAATACACTCAATCTATCGGTAGATTAACAATCAGGGGATTATCCGAAAAGCCACAACGGAGATTAAATTTATCATTGATGACTTTTAATTTCTCCGACAATAACAAAATGTTATACTTTCAATGTAATCTTAATGTAAAATAGTCCCAAGGCAATTTTAACGTCATTCTTAACACTTTATTCTGACAAATTTGTAAGGTTTTAACATGATATTTTGCACAGTTACCCCACACCGGGGATGCATATACAAGTAACGCTTGAAAAATTGTTTTAAATAGAAGAATTTTGTTATTGATTGATAAATTTGAATTTCTATTAATTAGTGGATAAGCAATTTAATAGCTAAATTAAACTTATTTTTGGTGAAGAAAATGTGGTGACGAAAAGCTAGTTTAGTATCTAAGACGACTCCTAGGTACTTAACATTTTGAGACCAAGGAATGCTAAATCCTGACAACTGTAAGGATGTTCCTGGTAAATTAGAAGGTTTTCTTTTTTTTAGTAAAAAATATGGCATTAGTTTTGCTAGTATTAATTTTTATTTTCCAATCTAACATATAATTATTAATTTTTTCCAGAGCTCTCTGAGGAGATTTATGTGATGTAAAAATACCAACATCATCAGCATATAAAGAAAAATAACAATGTTCAAGTCTAGGAAAATCTGAGCAGAATATAATGTAAAGAAGTGGTCCTATTACTGAGCCTTGAGGAACTCCAGCAGGTATTAAACGTTCGGTTGAAAAGACATTATTTAAGCTAACACAAAAATAACGATTTTCTAAAAAACTGTTTATAATTTGAACTAGAATTAAAGGAAATCCAAAATTTACCAGTTTGTAAATGAGGCCAGCATGCCAAACTGAGTCAAACGCTTTCTCCACATCTAAAAGAACAAGTGCAGTGGATTCTTTACGAACAAAGCTTTCTTTTACAAACTTACAGATTCTTTGAACTTGGTGGGATGTACTGTGTTGTCTTCTAAAACCAAATTGTTCCATTGGGATAATATTATTGTCGTTGATATAGTTTAAAAGTTTATACTGAATTACTTTTTCAAAAATTTTACCCGTGCAACTAAGAATACTAATTGTTCTGTAACTGTTAATATCTTTAGGAGGCTTTCCATTCTTTAGAATTGGAATAACCTTAGCCCTTTTCCAAATAGTAGGGAAATATTGAAGTTTAATACAACAATTAATAATAAACGTTAAGAATTGAATAACGACTTTAGGTGAATAATTAACAAGAATCATTTTAATTCTATCAATACTACATGATTTCTTGTTGGAGCATTCCTTAACAATTTGTGTTATAAATGTATCGCTTACAAAATCTTCTCGAAGATTGCCAATAACTATTGATTTAAAACATTCTGATGATTCACACTAAACACATCAGCGAACGCATTAACTTTTTCACTGTTAGAAACCAAAATATTGTTCTGCATAACGAGTTGTGGAATAGAGGGATGCTTTTTCCGAAGAGCTTTACAATTATCCCCTTTTTTTAATGAAGAAATTCTCTTATTCCAGGCAATGTTACGCACTGACATAATTTTATTTCGAATAATATTAATCAGACTGTTCATAATATTTTTATCAGCTGGCTGTCTATATTTTGAACCACTGTCTTCTGTAGTAGTTTTTGATTCTAATTAAATTTAAAATGTAATTAGGCAGTTTAATATAATTGCCAGAAGTAATTTTAGAAGGTACATAGTTAGACTCCGCCAGTAGCAATTTACTGTTAAGAATACTTATGTTTTCATCAATACTGTCTGTCGTAAATTCATCATCCAAACTCATTGGTGAGTTATCAAATTCACTTTTTAAATAGGACCTGAAAAATATAATGCTTATATGCTTTTTTGTGCTATTTTTATATTTATTTCCTGTATTCGTTTTTGGCTGGGCGGAAAGCATGATTTTTTCGATCATCCAGTATTGGTCGAAGGGTGCAAATCTAAATCAATTTAAAATTTCTTTATTAACCATTTTTGAGGCCAGTGTTGTAAGAATAGGGGATTTTTCCGCAAATTGGGGATTTCTTTTAGGAAATAGGGATCAAAATTTTAGTTTGAGGATTAGGGCATTTGTTGGGAATAATTTATTTCCATAATTTTTCTTTTTAACTTAGGAAAAATTTCAAAAAACATAAAATTCCGCCCGATATAAATCTATAGTAGGATATGTCTATTATTTTTTCAACAACAGTGCAATGAAGACAAAAAATAACTGTTATACTAAAATGTATGATACCTTAGTTCTAAATTCTGCAACAAGATGATTATTTATGGATTGGCTGAGAATGTAATGTTTGATCAATTAATACTTTATTATTGTTACTCCAATAATAATCAATAACATAGAAGAAGAATTATCCACCTTATTGTTATAAAATAAAATGTGTGTTTGTTTGTGACGCAACCACTCCTATACCGCTAAAGCAATTTTAATGAAATTTTATATAGATTAATTTTAAAGTGGATATAAACAAATTGCATATTGCTGAAAATGGCCAAAATGTCGCTATTTTTCGCACTTTTATTTTTTGTTTTGTTTTTTTTTTTTTATTTTTTCGATGAAAGTGGAAGTTTTAACCGGACAAAGCTGTATTTTACGTTTTCTTCAATTTGTTTTTTTTTTTTATTATTAACTTTTAGGATTCCATGCAACACAGGGGCATTCAGATAGTATATTATAAGTTATTTAGTTTATTATTAGTTATTTAAAAGTTCAATAAAATGTATCAAAAATAATTGAATCAATGGAACTTAATTGATCATGATTTCATACCTTTGAAGAAATAAAAATTTAGTCTTTGGTATTTGCATTAACTATAAAAATGGTGTAAATTATTTACCTAAAAATTTTATTGATACAAATGGTAAAACGATTTCCATCTTATTTATTTATTTATTTTTTTAACCTATAAGAAACTTGTTTTTTTCAATATTGACTACTTAGGTAATTTATCTACCCAAACCTGCATATTTATAAAGAATATGGATTGCAGTACGAAGAAAAAGTAATGTAATTTATACTAATCAATAAAATAAATTTATTGTTTTAGTGGGGATTTTTGGCGATGAGATTTTGCTATTTGAGCCTCGAAAGAAATCTGGTAACCCTATATGAAACCTTGTATTTTGAAATATGTATTTTTTTTTATTAAAAAAAGTGAAAGAATTTTATGAAAACCGAACTTCTATCCAGCAAAAACTTTGCTTTCTTGGAAACAAAAATAAACTACTTATTTTTTGGCTGAATAACTAGTTATTTTTGTTCGGCTTGTCCACAAATTCATGTAGTTATTTTTTGACTCTAGGGTTACTCAAAAATATGTACCTAAACGAAAACAAAAATAAAAAAAAAAAAATTTGCCGACAGTGAGACCCGAACTTGGACACACACTAACCATTCGTTTTTACTGACTAACGTCTTACTCAGTACACCATCTCGCACATAGCATCCTAAGCGACAAAAACTACTTTTAGTTTAAAATATCTTTTTAGACATTTTATTATAAAAAACTAACAGCTTCAGAATGGGGTTGAACCAACAACCTTTAGGTTATTAATCCGGCGCTCTAGCCAACTCATCCACGTGATTGCAGTATTACTGTGCTATTATACTACTGAGTACTTATTAATGTAATACAGAGTAGGCAAATAATAATGACGCCTCATTACCAAGAAACTATTTTAATAAGTAGTTGTTATTACCGAAAACCAAAAAGTTTTTACTGGGTACACCGCCATAAAATGATTTATATTTGAACTCAAATGACAACGGGAGGCCAAGAAGAAATTTGTTTGATAGATATAGGCCCATTGATAAAAAAAAGTAGAAAAATTATAGCCAAAAGATTTTCGAAAAAAATGTATGTGGGTCAATAACAATTTGAGGCGAACATTTTTTGGAACAATTCTAAAATCTAATTTGACTTTCATTATTTTATAACGACATTTTATCACTCATTTTGGATAGCTACATGCTTTTCCATTATAATATGCTAATTTGCATGTAACTTGGAATTTCAGTTTCTTTAAAATGGTAATAAATAGTGTTGCCAGGCGAGAAAAAAGAAGCTAAATTGAACTTTAAAATAGGTCAAAAAAAGCTAATGTCCCAAAATATAAGGCCAGAAAAAAGAAAAATTTTTTTCTTTAATTTAAAAACTTATTTTTTTATCGCAAACTAATGATAGTTTTTGATATATTTTTAAAGATATTGCAATAAATCTATAAATAAAACATAGGACAGCGGAAAGCAAAATCAACCATTGAAAAATCGCCCAAAAGTTCCCATATTAATTTGGGTTATATTTCATATGAAAAATTACCTAATGTTTCGAGGGATTTTTTGTAATTTTTAAACTAAAATTAATTTCTGATTAAGCATTTCTAAATTTGTGTGTGATTCTTCGCTTTTATAAATATTTTAAATAGAAATAAATAAAATTATGTTAAATTGTGTTCATAAATAGTTCCTATGGTTAATGAAAAATAATTATAACAATCGATTTATTAAATTCATAAAATTAGTTGATATTTTTAATTTGGATAAAGAAACGCCGCAGATGAAAATTTTTGGTGAATATAAATAATATATATTTTTTGTGCGAATAATAGGGCATTCAGACCGACGCGAAATTACATACTTTCGTGATTTCGGCAGCTGATCTTAAATTTAAACACAAATCTTAAAATTAATTATTAAAGTGATTTTGCAAAATTAAACCTATCCTTTTTATATTTTTAATTGTTGCAAATTAATAATGTCCTACTTAGTAAATAATTGTTTCTTATTTGTTTCCATTTTACCCCTATAACAATTTAAAATGTAAACAATAAGTATCAGCTGTTCACGAAATTACATTAAACGTCATCTAGCCAGTATGAACACTCTAGATTTCATTCGTAATTTCGGCATAAAATTTCGTAATTTCGCGCCGGTCTGAACAAGGCTTAAATACACAATAAGAAGGGAACTACTTTGAACAAATAATGTGTAATTTTTTACATTATTTTTATATTTACCTCACATAAAATAAATTATAATTTAACACAGACAGAGTGTCAAAGAAATTTATTTTTTCGATAGATATAAATCCATTATAGGAAAAGTACAAAAATTGAGGACAAAAGAAAATTTTTAGGGATCAAAGTCAATTTGTGTCGAATTTTTATCTTTTCAAAATTCAGATTTGACTGCATTGTAATATATGTATGTATAATGCAGAGGTGATGAATTTATATATCTTTTAAACTACTTCAGTATCTGAATGCACTGGTGCATATTCCCATAAACGCATTTAAAACTTTGTATGTAAGAAATATTTGTTTCTTGCTTTTGTTGCTTTCTTTAATTTAGCAATCAGAATATATTAATGAACATTTCAGTGGATTATTCCTCAAAACACGGTCGAGAAAAAGTTATTGCAAAAAAAAAAAACATTAAAACATTTCAACAGTTTTAGTTGTTTGTTTCACTTAAGGTAAGTTTCTGTTTACTGGAAATATTTTAATTTTAATTGGGAAATTTCATCAGCTTAAAGGATGCCCAAAGGAACTTTTCTTATAGACCAGGAAAAAATTTTTTGTGCGAATAATAGGGCATTCAGACCGACGCGAAATTACGTACTTTCGTGATTTCGGCCGAAATCAAGTTGAAATTACATAATTTCCCATACATTTTGACACTTAAATTTTAAATTTTAATTAAATTTTTTCGTGATCAAGGCTGTTCTAACAAAGAAATTGGACGAAAAATTAACCGTTCGGAAGGAATTATTCGAGGCTTTCTTAAGAAAGAGCAGAAATACGGTGGAGGAAACCAAGAAAAGGTAATCAAAAATTAACAAAAAGGCAAATTAATAAAATAAAAGAAGAAGCCAACCACAATAAATTAAACGCTACACAAATAAAAAATAAACTTGACCTTCCTGTCACTTCCAAACATGTTGCACACATTTTGCGAACAGATGGTAATATAAAATGGAAGAAACCAAATGACAACGTTCAGACAGTATCATAAGGAAAATCGTTTAAAATTTGAGCGCAAATACATGATGAGTGGAATAAAGTAATCTTTTCAATTTGGACGGTCCCGATTCATTTTTTTGGTATTGGCATGATTTGAGGTCGGACGAATTTCGTATGACGAAAAGCAATTTCGGGGGAGGCAGTGTTATCGTTTGGGCAGCCTTTTCTGCTGCAGGAAAATCAAAATATGTTTTGTTCCAAGTAAAATGAACATTGCAATTTATAATGAACTATTGGACGATGCTCCTCTCTCATTTATGGATGGAAAAATGGATGAAGATTGCATATTCCAACAGAATAACGCTGTAATCCATTTCTCGAACCAATGTAAATCGTGGTTTAATGAAGATAGTATTCCACTATTGGACTGGTTGGCTTGCAGTCCTGATTTAAATCCAATGGAGAATCTGTGGGGTACATGGCCCATAAAGTTTACACAAGAAATGCATGCAATGAAACCATAATGACAATAACGGAGTTAAAACTAAAAATTCAGCAAGCCTGGGAAGAAATTGATAGTGATTTTCTTCAAAAATTGGTCGAATCAATGCCAGACCGAATTTTTGAAATTATCCAAAACAAACGTTCATCAACACATTATTGATCATGTTAAATTGATTTAAGTGCGTATATACATGCAGAGAAAAAACATGGTTACAGCATTATCACTACAACAATATTATGTTATCATTGTTAATTTTATTGAATTTTAATAACTCTGTCTGTGTTCATGATAACAATGATTTTGATTCAATATTGTCATTTAACGTTTATACTCAACAAGAATTTTAATATGATTGACTGCAAAAATTATTTGTTTTTAAATATTTTTACCAGAAGCAAAATTTTGTTAATATGAAACATATCATCACATCTACAATCATTAAATACTTGCAGTCTTTTTCCTTATTCTTAAACCATATTATGTTTTTAAACCATTTCAATATTATTATTCCTATAACAATAAAATGTTACAAATAAATATAATACTTATCCTCTTCATAAACTTAGTGGAAAACTTCGATACTGGTTTGTTTTTAAATATATAATTTTTTTTAATATTTGTTTTATATATTCAATGTAATTTTCATTTAGTAAATATAAATAGACAAGGTTTGGTTACACAATTTAAGTATCTTGCATTTGAACCACATATGGTTGTACAAATGGATATGACTAATAATAATAATATGTAAATATTATTATTATTATTATTATATATATATATATATATATATATATATATATATATATATATATATATATATATATATATATATAAAATTTTATACCAATAAATTTTATAAATTTTATTAAAATATGACAAGATGGAATAATAATACTTCAAAATGAAATAATAATATGATAGGATTGTATAACTATATGATAACATGAGGTATTAATATGATAAAATGGAATCATAATATGAAAATGTGGTATAATAGTAAATAAGATTGTTCAATTATATGTAAAACTATAATCATAATATGAAAAAACAAACCATAAAATCGGATACAATATGACAAAGTGGAATTATAATAATATTTAATTATAATAATTTCTATTTTTTGTTGTGATCATATGTTTCAATCATAATATGTTGCTCTTAAATTATGGTCACTACAACTATATTTTTTCTCTGCGTGTGGGAAAATGCCATAAAAAATGGCATTAAACTACTAAAATTACAATGAAAAGAATTTAATGTACATTTTAAGTTTTTTGTTATTAATATTTTAAGTGCAGTCAATAAACAATTTAAAAAATTAATTTGTAGCACGATCATTATTTTTTAGCCACAATTTTTGTAACTTGATTAAAGAAAGGGATAACGACAGAATAAAAAAAAAAATAAAAAAAATTAATAATTTCCAAATAATTTTTGGACCAATTTAAGCAGAGCAGAGTGAAGATTCCTATCGACAAATTTGGAAAGTTCCAAAATCGAGTTTTTAAACTCATGATAAATAAATCCTTCAGATGTGCTCCAAAAGTGCACAAAAGGGATCCAAATATTAGACATAATAAACAACGTAATAAATTATTTTTTGAAAGAATAATATAAGGTTTATGTTAATTTTTGCAGAATTTATAACTTTTTTAATTTTGTTGCAATTTTTTTCGCATACTTTTTTCGCATATTTTTGTAAAAAATTGCCATTTTTCATACTATTTTCACAGTGTTGACTCTGAATATTTTTCACAGCTGGAGGAATTGAAATAATTCAAACAATTTTACAGAATATTAAAAAAAAAAAATTCTTCCATATACATTCCCGAAAAACTAAATAATGTCGGGATAAAAAAAATCAAAATTGAAGCGTAAATATCTTTTTAACTGTAAGATATAACTTAGGTCAATAAGTATGTTTTTTTTTCTTTACTTCTTTGAAATCGGACTTGATTTATAGAAGTTACGATTTTTTGAAACTTTTACATACTCGAGGTGGTCGACTTTGACACCCTGTAGCTTATGTCTTATTATTACGGGAGCACTACCAGGGTGATCGACTCGGTTTTCCAACCGGTTTAAGTGCTATCGGTTATTTTTTCAAAATGTTAATTTTTAAAATGTCGAATAATATAAAAGTAATACTTAATTTCAAAAAATCTATGTAACACTCGTATGTAATACTAAAATTTGAGTGGAAATTTATGAAAAATTTATTAATTGATTAATATTCATAAAATTAATTTCTTTTTATGTTTTATAAATATATTTTAAGTTTAAATTGAAATTAACTATAAACCATAGTTGTGGAAAATTTAGAGAGAAAAATCGTCAAAATAGTCAAATCGACTATTTGAAATCATCAAATAATTGCCAACGTCGTTTTCTAATGTTAATGAACATTTTCTGTTTTTTTTTTTATGAAAAAATTATTTTATTTATGACAAAATTTTAAATTAAAAATAAATTAATAAAAATTACTTTAATTTAATATTGTCGGCGTATTATGAAAGTCAAGTAGTATCTATTAAGTCTGATGATCTGATCTGATGATTCAAAGAAAAAATAAGAAAGACTTAGTGCGATTCCAAAAAATTTATTATAATTATTGTATTATAATTAATGGCTTGATTATGTATTTAAAAATTTTTATAAAAATTGCGAATGGGTTTTGGCCTTTTGTGAAGTATTTATGCGCATTCTATAACAAAAGTGTAAATAAATGAAGCAAATATAATACTATATTGGTTTCTCTTCTATTAAGAAGATGTTTACTTTAATTGTTAATATTTAGGTACTTTTAAAGAAAAATATAAAAAAAAAAATTTGGGACAAAAATCGTTAAATCGTCAATAGGCCATTTTTAGAACAAAAAATCGTCAAAATGATGGTCAATCGTCAAATCTGCCAACAATGCCTATAAGTTTAAACAAATTTTGAAGCAATAATTATATTGAATGAAATACGCATATTTGAAATTAGTTTTTTCACTTATAACACTATCGGTATTCATTCTTAAAAACAATTTAAATATTTTAGGGTTTTTATTAATTCAATATATGTAATAATAGGAACAGTAATTGAAAGAGGTCTATTATAAAATTTATTGGGAAAAAATTGAGACACGCTTTTTCCATATAAAGTAATAATTTCTGTACATATAAGTTTTATATAACTTAGTTTCATTTTCGATGAGTTTTCTTACCTTAATTAAAATTTGTTTCATATATTTCATAAATTTTAACTTGAATATTATAAAATTTGGTGAGTTTTTTTTTTAGAGAAATACAGGCTTTTAAGGGAAATATTTACTTCTGCAAAAAAAAACCCCGGTTAGCAGGTTTTTTCGGAATTTCGAAAACTTTACCTGGTTTTTTCAAAATTCCGACTATTCGAACTATTCAAAAATCGGTTACTACAAAAAGTCGAATAATCGTCTCGTCTGCAACTTTTCTATACATATAAATTCGATCCGAAGAAATATTTTAGGAGATACAGATGTATTACCAACAATTTTGCGATTGAAACCACTGTGCGATGCCAAAATTCTTGTGTTGGTGGGCCAATAAACATGGCATGCGACGACGGGTGAAAACGTAATAATTGTTTATTTACTAAAAAGTATATATGTGTGTATGTATATGTATATGTATATGTATATGTATATGTATATGTATATGTATATGTATATGTATATGTATATGTATATGTATATGTATATGTATATGTATATGTATATGTATATGTATATGTATATGTATATGTATATGTATATGTATATGTATATGTATATGTATATGTATATGTATATGTATATGTATATGTATATGTATATGTATATGTATATGTATATGTATATGTATATGTATATGTATATGTATATGTATATGTATATGTATATGTATATGTATATGTATATGTATATGTATATGTATATGTATATGTATATGTATATGTATATGTATATGTATAAGTATATGTATATGTATATGTATATGTATATGTATATGTATATGTATATGTATATGTATATGTATATGTATATGTATATGTATATGTATATGTATATGTATATGTATATGTATATGTATATGTATATGTATATGTATATGTATATGTATATGTATATGTATATGTATATGTATATGTATATGTATATGTATATGTATATGTATATGTATATGTATATGTATATGTATATGTATATGTATATGTATATGTATATGTATATGTATATATATATGTATATGTATATATATATGTATATGTATATGTATATGTATATGTATATGTATATGTATATGTATATGTATATGTATATGTATATGTATATGTATATGTATATGTATATGTATATGTATATGTATATGTATATGTATATGTATATGTATATGTATATGTATATGTATATGTATATGTATATGTATATGTATATGTATATGTATATGTATATGTATATGTATATGTATATGTATATGTATATGTATATGTATATGTATATGTATATGTATATGTATATGTATATGTATATGTATATGTATATGTATATGTATATGTATATGTATATGTATATGTATATGTATATGTATATGTATATGTATATGTATATGTATATGTATATGTATATGTATATGTATATGTATATGTATATGTATATGTATATGTATATGTATATGTATATGTATATGTATATGTATATGTATATGTATATGTATATGTATATGTATATGTATATGTATATGTATATGTATATGTATATGTATATGTATATGTATATGTATATGTATATGTATATGTATATGTATATGTATATGTATATGTATATGTATATGTATATGTATATGTATATGTATATGTATATGTATATGTATATGTATATGTATATGTATATGTATATGTATATGTATATGTATATGTATATGTATATGTATATGTATATGTATATGTATATGTATATGTATATGTATATGTATATGTATATGTATATGTATATGTATATGTATATGTATATGTATATGTATATGTATATGTATATGTATATGTATATGTATATGTATATGTATATGTATATGTATATGTATATGTATATGTATATGTATATGTATATGTATATGTATATGTATATGTATATGTATATGTATATGTATATGTATATGTATATGTATATGTATATGTATATGTATATGTATATGTATATGTATATGTATATGTATATGTATATGTATATGTATATGTATATGTATATGTATATGTATATGTATATGTATATGTATATGTATATGTATATGTATATGTATATGTATATGTATATGTATATGTATATGTATATGTATATGTATATGTATATGTATATGTATATGTATATGTATATGTATATGTATATGTATATGTATATGTATATGTATATGTATATGTATATGTATATGTATATGTATATGTATATGTATATGTATATGTATATGTATATGTATATGTATATGTATATGTATATGTATATGTATATGTATATGTATATGTATATGTATATGTATATGTATATGTATATGTATATGTATATGTATATGTATATGTATATGTATATGTATATGTATATGTATATGTATATGTATATGTATATGTATATGTATATGTATATGTATATGTATATGTATATGTATATGTATATGTATATGTATATGTATATGTATATGTATATGTATATGTATATGTATATGTATATGTATATGTATATGTATATGTATATGTATATGTATATGTATATGTATATGTATATGTATATGTATATGTATATGTATATGTATATGTATATGTATATGTATATGTATATGTATATGTATATGTATATGTATATGTATATGTATATGTATATGTATATGTATATGTATATGTATATGTATATGTATATGTATATGTATATGTATATGTATATGTATATGTATATGTATATGTATATGTATATGTATATGTATATGTATATGTATATGTATATGTATATGTATATGTATATGTATATGTATATGTATATGTATATGTATATGTATATGTATATGTATATGTATATGTATATGTATATGTATATGTATATGTATATGTATATGTATATGTATATGTATATGTATATGTATATGTATATGTATATGTATATGTATATGTATATGTATATGTATATGTATATGTATATGTATATGTATATGTATATGTATATGTATATGTATATGTATATGTATATGTATATGTATATGTATATGTATATGTATATGTATATGTATATGTATATGTATATGTATATGTATATGTATATGTATATGTATATGTATATGTATATGTATATGTATATGTATATGTATATGTATATGTATATGTATATGTATATGTATATGTATATGTATATGTATATGTATATGTATATGTATATGTATATGTATATGTATATGTATATGTATATGTATATGTATATGTATATGTATATGTATATGTATATGTATATGTATATGTATATGTATATGTATATGTATATGTATATGTATATGTATATGTATATCTATATGTATATGTATATGTATATGTATATGTATATGTATATGTATATGTATATGTATATGTATATGTATATGTATATGTATATGTATATGTATATGTATATGTATATGTATATGTATATGTATATGTATATGTATATGTATATGTATATGTATATGTATATGTATATGTATATGTATATGTATATGTATATGTATATGTATATGTATATGTATATGTATATGTATATGTATATGTATATGTATATGTATATGTATATGTATATGTGTATGTGTATGTATATGTATATGTATCTAAATTATAATAAATAAATAATTAAATAAATTTTCTCTAATTAAACCAAAAAAAGAACAACATAAAATAAGATTGCCCGACATGCCCGAATTTATTATACCCACGATCTGTAACTTTTTTTGTGCCAACTTAATTTAAAACTTTTTTAAGTGAGAGTTGGACGGCAAGGTTGCGGTTACTATTGTGTAAATGGTTCTGTTTGAGAGATATCGGTAAATAAATGTGAACTGGACTTATGATGGGCACTAACTTTTTTTAGTATTTGGCCTCATAACTTTTTTGTTTATTAACCAATTTTACCCGTTTTCAATACAGACAAAACTTATACATGATAAATATATGAGCCACATTTTTTGTCCCCCCATCTTTTTTTTTGATGGTGGGTAAGCCGAAGAGAATATGAGACGAATAAGTAGGATACAATGCACCACATTTTATTATTTTTTTCAAATTTTCTACGAATTAAAATTTTTTTTTTTTTTTTTTTTTTTTTGATTAATTTCAATGTAAAATCTTCTGGTTTTTACCCGCTCAAAACAAAACAAACCAAAAAAATATATATATTTTTAAATAAGCAATTAAATAAAATATATTAATTTTTTTTCACAACTATAAAAAACTTGATAATATTATGATGCTGAAAAATAAGAAGAGTGTAATTAAATATATGTAGAATTACTCATAGTCAATACTGTATTCAAAAACATTTGCCAGCTGGCTTTTCCCAAATGTGCAGCGCAATTCAAGTGCAATCAAATCAATTAAGTGTACAGTGGAGTAAAAAGTAAATAAAGCAAAATAAAAAAATAATATGTTATAAACAATTTTAAGAAAATGAATAAACTAAAAAAAATCATTTAATAAAAAAAAAGTTAAAAGAAATTCATGAACGATCATAATTTTGCGCTATGTGAGATCAATAGGGGCGTTAAATGTAAAAGTGTATATTTGAATTTATTTGTCTTTTCTTTGACCTCCAAAATATCGCTTTAGGGATTGAGATAAGTTTTTAAATTATTCTCTTTCTGAAATGAGGATTTTTTTAGAAAATGTTAATATTTTTATTATGATTATTATTATTATTTTTTTTTTGTCATCCCACTGTTTTTGCGCCTCTTATCAATTTAATAAGAGCAAAAAAATATATATATATTACATATATATATATATATAAACTACAGCAAAAAAACATCATCTTTTTTTCTCATATATAAAAGGCAGCTCTAGTTTTCATTAATTTATTGCAATTCGAAATTTTCTCCGCACTTTTACTATTAAAATAATAAGTTAAAAAAATAAAAACTTAAACAAATATTTTTCAACATATAAATATGGATGGTCATTCGAAAAATGTTTTCCTTATTGGTATCCTACATATAGTGGGTTATATATTATTTTCCCTGGAACCTCTAATGAGGGCTATTACAATGTTAAATGATTCTGGTAAGTGTAAAAAAAATATTCCAATAAAAGATCAAAGTAATTTTTTCCTGGTTTTTTGTAGATCGAGAATCTATTGGTGAGCCCATTTTTCATTTAGCTGTAGTTGGATTTTACATTTTAATGATGATCTTATCGGGTTTAATGATTCATGGAATAAAGAAGGTAAGTTGGTATATATATTTCTTTGTGTATACATGAAATGGGTTTTAATTTTATAATTTTATTTTCAGCAAAATCATTTATTAATTGCTCCTTTTTTTATAACTTCTGTACTCATCTTGGCTACAATGATTATATTATTTTGTATGCAGTTATTGGCAGAATATCAAGGAGAACCATTTTATATATATCAAGATTCTTTATATACTATAGGTAAGTTTTTTGGGAAAAGTGACAAAAAACACTCCCTCAAATTTGTCAGTTGGATTTATTAATACTAATCTAAAGGTGCATTTTCTTCTGGCAAAAAGTTGCTTTTTTGCCCTTAAATGCACTTTTTTTTGTGTTATTTTCTTGATTCATCATGATTTTTTAAAATGTTATATTAAGAAAAAATTTTTTCTTATCATATCGTAATCTTGCAAAAAAAAAAGGCAACAGTTTAAAAATTTTGCTTTGTAAAAATGTAACATTTTTACCCCTGAGAAAAGAAATGCTCTAACATTAACTTAATGTTCTATTAGCAATGAATTTAATTTTATTTTAATCCTTTGCAGGTGTACAAATCATAGTGCTCTATCCCATTTACACTTTATATAAAAAACTACGCTCGAAATCTCTAAAAGAAAAATCCTTAAATGAGGAAACATTTGAATATGGAAAGAAACCCCTTGAAGTGTTGGCGTAAAATTTGTGTGTCTAATGAATAGAGGTTTTAAGAACGAGGCATTTATCTAGTAATAAATAACATATAGATTATTTTTAGAAAACGAATATTAAGTGTGATATAAAATTTATATTAATGTTAGAAAAATAAATAAATTAACAATTTCCAAAAATAAAATTCGCTAAAAAAAATTAAAAAAAAACTATAAATAAATTAAAAAAAAAAAAATGGCACTTTAAAAAACAAAATCATAAAATTACAAGAAAATAAAAAAAATTCTCTAAAATAGAACTAAAAATGTAATAAATTTATATGAAAAAGCAATACAAATTGTAAAAATTCTCGGAAGTTAAAAAAAAAATTAAAATATGTGTCGCCATATTACAAAGAAACCACGAATCCACACAAGAAAGAAAAATACAATAGAGAAAAAATCATTAGAAATTTGAATAAAAAAAAAAAAATATGAAGTCGCTAAAATACAAAAAATTGCCAAGTTGAAAGATATATTGCTAAATTCCGATAAAAAAAAATCTAGATTGCAAAACATTTTGAAAAATATAAATCGCTAATGTTCACTCAACCAAAAAAAGAAGTAATACGGTAAAAAGATAGGTTAAATATTAACCAACAAAATCATTAGTCAATTCAACTGAAATTTTAGTCAATTTTTCGAACATTAGTTAAATCGACGAAAACTTGTCAATATGATTAATTAAATTTATTAATTAAAAGGAGAAATCTTCATTCAATTTAAATAAAATATTCAAATTAACTAAATTTTTTCTTCATATTGAAGAATTTTTATTCAATTTAACTATAATATTTTATTTAATTCTTTTTTTTTAGTGGAATTGAATAAACAATTTATTCAAATTAAGAAAATTTTTTCTTCAAGCTGAAGAATGTTTACTCAATTTAACTACTGAATTTTAATCAATAAACCCCGGTAGGAAAAATAACGTTTATTTACCATTGCATAATTTTATTTAACTAATACAATATATATATATATATATATATATATATACATACCTATATATATTGTATTAGTTAAATGAAATTATGCAATAGTATTTAAACGTAATTGTTCCTATTTTGCAGGGGGCGCGGAAGTTTTAAGTTGAACATATAAGAATCTTTACAAACTAGAAACTTTTGTATGATTTTTTGAAAATTAAGCTTAATATCAAAACCTACTGAGTAATTCAAATAAAATTTACGATATTTTAAATTTTTCATGGTATTATTTTAGGGTTTCCTAGTAAAATTTAGAACATTTTCTTTATATTAAAAATCGCATAAAAAATTTGCAGAAAATGCCAATCGAATCTGTATTATTTCTCTATATATTATGTGAAAATATATTTTATTAGAATTTATACAAAGAAGTGCAATTTAATATAGCGATCCATTTTTAACTCTAGTATTTTTTTTTTATTATTATTTTTTTTTTTTTTTTGTCCATAATTTCTATATTTTTCGACATTTTTTGATGTTAAGCATTACAACCATCATCTGTTTATGCCAATTATGTTCATTATATATATATGGACCATTATCAAAAATATTTAACCTGGCTGAAACTGACTTAAAACTTTAATAAATTTTGTGATAATACTATATTAAACAAAAGGGTTGCAGATCTGAACTCACGAAACTTGAAACTATAGATTTCATTTTATAATCATGATTGTTGTTCAAATTTCAAAAGCTTAGAAAAGGGGCTAAAAATTACTTAACCAATTTTTCTGCACTTTTTGTTCGCTCCTTTATATTTTTTGATTTAATTCGATTTTAGTAAACTAATCGGAATTTGTGGATAAATTTTACACCTTTTAATACCACACACCAATATTTTAATGAAATTCGGTGCAAGGAAATTTTGTATAAGTATCAATCTTTGTGCCAAATTTCATGAAGAACGGTCCATAATTGACCAAAGCTCCCATAAAACCCCTCTTCCAAAAATCACTTTAAGGTGCATAAATCACATACACAAATGAGATTTATATAATTAGAAATCATAGTGACATAGTAACATTATGATGATCGCTCCATAATTTACCATAGCTTCCATATAAGTCCACTTTCGGGAATCGCCCTAAAGCGCATAAATTCATATAAATGTTAGTATTTACGTAATATTCTGTATTCGTATATTTTATTTTACACTTAGTAAAAGTATCGGTCCGCAATTGTCCACATGTCTAATATAAGACCCCTCCACGAATTTTGATGGTCATGCATAATGGTATGGGGTATCATATGGTCGGGTTTTACCGACTATATCTTTCTTACTTGTTTGTTATTGTGCAGACTTTCAACAGTTATATACAGGACAGTAAAATTTTGATGACAAATTGTATCAATTTTTAAATTTTTTTTCTTTGGATCGCTTTAAGATTAATTGTAGCTTCTATGTTGAGTCCTCTCCTGAAAATCAGTTAAAAGTACTTAAATTTCACATAAATGTTAGTATGTTAATAAAATTTGTCTCAAATAGTGTTCCTTTTTAATAGTAATTTATTATGTAATTACAAGTATTTAGGTTATTTGTTGCATCGTTAGAACTTTCTCACAAAAATCTCCCAATCCATTTCACATTTTGATTAAATATTAGAAAATATATATTCTATTGATTTAAATTGTTCTCTTCATTGTCAGTTAAAATTGGAATGAGGAGTTATAGGCACCTTCAGTTTTTAAATGTATGATGAATTTTTATTGTTTTTTTTTATTTTTCGTAAGATTAACAGAGTAAATTGCATTTTTAAAACTAAAAAAAAAATAATAAAAATTTGATTTAACAAAAAAATAACCAATTTTGTTTAAAAATAACCAAAACGGCAACACTGATTCTCAGAGCTATTTATTTAATCTTCTATTTCTCTTAATTTATCATTCACTTGAAAAATAATTCTGTTTTCTGCTTCTCTTAGAGTAATTACTAATCTTGTTGTTGGCATTATTGCCAGATTTGCCGTGTAAAAATTCCAAAGTGCAATTTGACGATTTTTGTTCAAAAAACGACGATTTCACGAAATGTTCACACAGGCCAATTTTTCTTGTTTAAATCTGATTTTGTAGTAGATGGAGAGAAAAGGACTATAAGAAGTATAGACTTTTACTTCAAAGTTCGTTTGTAATTTAATCAGTATTGGTGAAACAAAATTTTTGAGTGAAAAGAAAAATATATAATAATATTTAATAATATATAATATAGTAAAATATATTTGATCATAGATAAAAAAGATTAAGAATGTGTTAAGTAGTAAAAGTTCAATTAAAAATAAAATCAATACATATGAGTTTTTGAGTAAATTAGGATCACCGGGCCACTTGATTTTCAAACAATTTTTAAAACTATTCTTTTAACTTAACGCTCCCCTCTTAATTTACAAGTTATGGAACTCTAAGGTTTTAATATATTTGTGTAATTAATTCCCAATAAACAAAAAAAAAAGAAATAAATATATAAAATGATATCGAAACGATATCATATAGCTGATAAAAATTATCACGGACTAAAATGTACCTTTCCTTATGATATTGTTTTTCTATGAAATTATAATATCGTTTTTGGTATCGTAATTTCCAAAAATAGCGATAGTAAAATCGTCATCGACCAAATTTTGCTTTAAATACCATTCAATACCAAAAAATAGCCAAAATTAAACATACTATAGGTAATTATAAAGAAACATAGTGTGCTGAAATAAGAAAAAATGCTAAATAAATATAGAACATGAAAAAAATCTACATATATGACATACATATTTTTATGCAAATATTATCCATTATAATATTTGCAAGCTTGATTATTCTTTAAGCATATATTTTTATAATTACGTACCTAAAGAGATTAATTGTACCATTAAAAATATGTTAGTAAAAATTTATTTCTATTTATTCTCAGTTTGTGATTGTTCGTTGAAAATTTTTTAATTTTAATATTTTTATTTTGAATTTTTTCCAAATGTTTATATTTTTTATTTCATTAGAAACAAATATTTCGAAATTTTGATATCATATCGTTTTCGACAAGCAGTAGGATTTATATAACATAAAACAATGTTGGAAGTTAATTTAATAAACAAATAGTTTCAAAATTTAATATTATTATTTTTTTTAATATGAACACAAGTATCCAAAAAGATATGCATTTTAATTTTCCGATTTTTTTTTTTTTGACAATTTCAAAAATATGCTGATTTTGACGATTTTTCGTTGAATTTTGACGATTTTATACTATAATTATCTGGCAACAGTGTTTGTTGGTGTTGTTTATCGAAACGTTTATTTAGCCGGTTCATTAACCGTGAATGGGAGAGGCCAAGACGCGAGCATTTAACATCGTTATTGAGAGATGAGCCTTCTCTTTTATTTGCACTGTTTTCCATTTTCCTTTTTTTATTTTATTTTTGTACCCCACACCATCATAGGTGGTTGGGATATTATGCGTTTGTGCTGACGTTTGTGACGCACAGAAAAAATCATCCAACACCCAAAGTATATCAATCGACTCAGAATCACTTTCTGAGTCGATCTAAAGATATCCGTCCGTCTGGATGGTTATCCATGTAAGTCTTGTACACGAAGTACAGGTCGCAATTTTGAAGATAATTCAATGAACTTTGGCACGTAGTAGTTTCATGGCACCAGGACCCAGCCTATTGAAATTGGTTATAATCGGTCCATTATTTCTCTTAGCCCCCATATAAATGTCCTCCCGGAATAGGGGTTTAACAATCATTAATGCCTTAAATATAGCAATATTTTAATGAAATTCAATGTAAAGAAGTTTTGTATAAGTTTCAATCTTTGTGAAAAATTTCATGAAGATCGGTCCATATAAAAACCTCTTCCGAAAATCACTTTAACGTGCATAAATTATACATATGTTAGTATTAGGTATATATTCGGCACAAATAGGTTTTATACAAGTAGAAATCATAGTGACAAATTTTATGAAGATCGCTCCATAATTTACCATAACTCCTATATAAGCCCACTTTCGGGAATCGCCCTAAAGTGCATAAATTCATATAAATGTTAGTATTGTCGTAATATTCTGTATTCGTATATTTTATTTTACACTTAGTAAAAGTATCGGACCATAATTGTCCACGTGTCTAATATAAGACCCCTCCACGAATTTTGATGGACAAGCACAATGGTGTGGGGTATCATATGAACGGGTTTGGCCGACTATATCTTTCTTACTTGTTTTATATATATTCTATTTGTTATATTTTTTTCTGTTCTTTATGACCTCTTTGTTTACTTTAAGTAGTTACTCTTATATCAGAGATTTTTGTTGTTGTTTTGTTCCTTTGTTAGTGATTTTGGTGGGTTTTAATTTAAAAAATTATTTCCTTAATTTCTTTGCAAATTAGGAATTAGTTTTGTGAAAATTATACTTAAGTGTATATATTTAAATGCAGTTTATAACAACGTGAAATAATCGTAAAACATTGAGCTCAAATTAATAAACGTCCACATGGTTCAATTAATATTCCTTTTTTTATTTTTTTTTCCTTTTTTTTATTAAGCTAATTTTTATTAATTATAAAATTGTAATTGTTATAAAAAATAAATAACTGAAAATAAATTTCTTAAATTTCTTAGTTATTTATAGAGCTCATGTAATATTTTGCTTATATCCAGGGATAGGAAGTTCATGCCTTTAAAAAATGTGTTTTAGGCGCTTAAAAAATGCACTAAAAATTTTAAAATATGCGCTAAAAACATATAAAATATGCATTTATTTTTTAACTTTTATTAAAAAAAATTAATTCAGTATCATATTAAATTAAAAATAAATATACAGTAAAGACCTTAGACAGCTTTTGTACATAGAAAATTACCGTTCGACATCAACATATGTAGTTGATGGATTTTTAAATGATGTGGAAAGATTTTATTATTTCCTCGTTTGAATCTAAAATTTTAACAACTGTATTGGCAACATATCTTTCGATGGCTGTGGTCTTAATGATAGATAGTTTTTTCTAAAATTGTATTAAGGGTAGCTCTATACAGCTTTTCGTTCTCTCAGACTAATCTCATTGGTAGCTTCTTTACCTAGTGTCTACATTAGGCAAATTTTTATCAAAACAAACGTCAAAAAAAGTGCGAATATATACAAGGTAACCTTAGTTAAACAGCTGATTATTATTTTGGTTGTTATAGTTGTCAAACTGCATATATAAAAAACAATAATGAATACGCCATATTGTTGTTTTTGTGCAACTGTTGCCACCTTCCACAAATTCGCTTTAAGTTTGACGTTTGTCTTGATAAAAAAAAATCTCTAATGTAGACACTATGTTACAGCCCGTAAGATTTTTCTGTCAGAGAGTGTCAAATTCGCTCTCTGAAAGAATTATTTCATGTGTAGATTCAAATATTAGTATTATAAGATGTATTATGAGACTGTTGTGATGAGATTTCTCTACACAACCATCTTATAAGATGAACTGTCAAAAAAAATATACATATACGAAAGTTTGCTTGTGTGTGTGCATGTGTATTTAGGAAATTATTGAAAAACAATGTTATTTTGTAAAATTGTTTCCTTTTAGTGTTTGTTTACATGTTAAAAATCATTTTTATAAAAATTGTGTTAAAAAAGTGCGAATTGCTTAAATAAAAAGGACATGTTTACTCTGTAACTGATTGAAAATAATAATAGGATTTATTAGAATACGTGTACCCCTTATTTAAGATTTAATATAATATAAACAAAATGGTTACTCTCCTCTGCCGGCGTTATCTCACATATTATATCAGTTGTAGACCTAGGGTTAAAAAGAATTAATAAATTCCCGATGCTGTACAAAAACGTATGACAACCAAAACAAATGTTTCATATACATAACTCGATATTAGACGAACTTGTTCTGCCTTGAGATAAATGACTGGAAAGTCTGCATTTATCTCTAAGTTTTAGGCTATCCTATGGCTGATATACTAAAAACTTTTTTCAGTGATATAGTCTTGTCGAATATTTTAAGACAATACTTCTCCGAAATGAAATTATTTATTCTGTGCTTCTTCGCATCTTAATACGAGATAATTAAGGAACCTTCTGATGACGCACCTTTTACAATAATCCACGTCCTTCTGAGATTGTTAGCTTTGGAGAAATGGCTTACCACATATTAATTTTACATGATATTTTTAATATTTTAAAACATTTTTTAGTTCTTCTGAAAATTTCGAAATGTAGACTTGATGAAACGACTTTATCAAAAGTACACAGAATGAATTTTTCTACACAAGAAACTAATTTTAAATTGGAATATTGCACTAAACATGATACAAAAATATGTATTTATAGCAAAATATGCAAAAACATACATTTTCAACAAAATATGCATAAATATGCACTAATAAATCGATGCCACTTCAAATTAAATTCCCTAATTCGCAAACATATTTAATTTATTCTGTTCTAGGAGTAAAGCCAAAAAACATGCATTTGCATGGACTTCCGGTTCTTGCTCATATCCAATATTAATAACAACAATATTACAGGTAAAATGTACCTGCCTCAATTTACCCGTTGCACAGTACTCAGAAGAGTACCTATGCATCCACTCGGAGACCTAGAGGTCCATTGTGAGTCCCTTCGTAGAGTATATAGAGAGAGTTTGTAGAGGAAATTATAGAAAAGACCAGGAAAGGAAAATAATAGAAAAAGCTGAGACCAAGAAAAGTCTCAGCTTTTTCTATTATCTTCCTTTATATAATATAGTATCTGTTCTAAAATATCTGTTAATGAAAGTCTCAAGTCTAACATAAATGATTAACTGGCTAATAACATCACCTAAGCGATTAAGTTACCTACTAATTGTGAAGAAACTAACTATATGTGCAATTTTTCCTACAATTTCTATTGATATTGATCGCTAATTTTGACACGTGGAAAGGTAAAGGTTATTACACATAATTGTGTAGGTAATAGTGTTTCATTTTTAAAAATATATAATAATATTTATAATTAGAAAATTCGTTGAAGACTTTTCGCGATAAAAATTATTGTTAATGAATGTTTTTGAGTAAAATTTTACGCCTTAGTAGATTTTTTGATACTTCATTTCAAGCGTTATTCACATTTTTAGAGTTATCAACAGATATACCACAATTCCCAGAAAAAACTTTAAAAAATTTCCAAAAATAAAATGCAAAAATTTCTATTAAAAAAATTAAAACATATTAGACTATATAAAAAGCATAACTCTTTTTTGTGATTCTAGCTTTATGATTTGAGAAATTAGGGCAAAAATTCGAAATTTGTTGCAAAAAATAGGTAAACTTTGGGAAACCCTGGTTCTCACAAAAACACATTTTAAATTTTTTCCTTTTAAATATTTTATGTTTAGTTATCTTTCAGGAAAATATAAATATATATAATATGTGTTACTTAAGAAAATTTGTATATAACAGAAAAATAATGTGACCATTTTTGTGGCAAAAATGTGAAAAAAATCGACTTTTTTCAAATTTAAATGCCTATAACTTTTGACTGCGTAATTTTCTTTTCAAAACTCTTTACACAATTTCACTAATGTTAATGAAAAAAAAAAAAAAATGGGTGAAATTTTAACCCACTGTAGCGAAAAAAAACCACCAGGGCAGGTTAAAAAGTAAAAATTTTGATCTTTATATAATATCTCTTAAACTAAATGAGATAATATATGCTTATTGTAGATCTTGAGAAACGGAATCCTCCCATATTAAAATCTTTCAAATCGGTTCAGATGTAAAGAATCAGAGTCGTTTTTAAAAAAATTTATACGCGAGTTGTTCAACTTTAGAATCCTGTGGACCTGGCCTCTGCAGGTTTATATAGTTCAAGCTCAAAACTTAAGCTCGCCTTTACCTCTACTATCTACTACATTTTTTGAATCGCACACCGTGGTGGTCCCAAACGATTTTTTTTTTGAAATAATTATTTTTTAGAAATATTTGAGAACCGTTTGAGATATTTAAATATAACTTCATATGGTCAGAACAGAGGTATTTTCGAGTTGATTTGGAAGAGTACAGAGACCTAGCTGGTCACAAGGGTTGAGGGTAGACCTCCAAATTTGGTCACCTTCTCAGAAATATTGAAAAAAAATATGCAAAAACATGTTCATCCATCTTACGAAAGGATAATGGAAAGGCGAAAATTATGAGAAAACTTAAAATGAAGTATATTTTCATTTGTTTTTTTTTTTTAACAAACAATCTATACCAATGAAAATTAAAAACTACAATTTGGAGAAAAAAATCTCCAATCTGGCAACACTTATTTTATATTATTTATTATTAATATTTTTTTTTAAGTTTTAATATTCTTTATATATTTAAATCTATTCTATTTGATAAAAATGGTTTATATTTAATTTATTTAAAAAGCCTTATTCTATGTAAATATATAGTTTTATATTATGTTCACTGCTGCCAGATTTGACGATTTATCGTCATTTGACGATTTTTTGCCTCAAAAATTGCAAAATGACGATTTTTCTCTTAAAATTGACGATTTTTTGCAATTTTTAAAATATTTCAGTATTTGAATTATTTATTTTATAAATCAATTAAAAACAAAATTAATTCAATAAATTGACTTTAGCTTTTTAAATAATCCACTTTATGAATATCAGCTCTGTTCAAGTACGAGTCAGATTTAGAGATTTTAGTCAAAACGTGTCAGAAAAACAGCAAAATATAAAAAAAATTTTAAGTACAGGAACACTTTCTGACCAAAAACTGTAATTCAGGTTAATACTGGAAAAGTCAACTTTATTTGTTTATTACACAGAAAAAATTAATACCGTATATTTTTTCAATTGACTCAGTTGTTTCACTTTGCATCTATATTTGATAAATATATTTTAGCAAATATAAAATAAAAAATTTAAGTTGAATTTCGTTTCTCACTTAAATTTTTAATTTATTCAATCATCTACTTGATTGATTTGATCAATTTGTTAATTGGAAAAACTTTTCTTTTTTTCATGTTTTACAGTTTTCAGTAATTGATATAATCTTTTTTGTGAGAGGTGCAAATTTAAAAAAGTTTTTAATTGAATGAATTATTTAATTTAATAGATTTGATAACTGGTGATTTTTTCTGTGTTAGTAGTTTGTGACGCATTCTTAACTAAAATGCTGGAAAGATTTTAGTGAAACTTTCAATACAATAAAAAAGGTTTTAGCTTGACTCAAATTTTCGAAAGATTTAATTATTTAATTGTTCAACATCTAATGAAATTTGAAGTTTTAATTATTAATTATATAAAGTATTAATTCCTTAAAAATTACAATCCACTAAATAATTTAAACTTAACAAAATATATTTCATTTAATTTTTTTTTTATTCAAATTGATTACAAATTTGTTTAAGAAATTATTTTTTAATTTATTTTGCAAAAGATTAAAAATCAAAACTAAAAATTAAAATATAAAAATTTGTTCAATTATTTGCGAATTAAATTTTTAAGAAATATTACTTTAATCTTAAATGTTAATTTCTAATTGTATAACTAATTCTTTTATTAATGTTTTTGGTCATTGCTGTTTAATAAAAATTTGAGATTTTATATGTCCGATTTTTTTGATGATTTTTTTTTTTTATTTTTTATCGTCAAATTGACGATTTTTAATGAATTTTATTTGGCGGCCCTGATTGTGTCATAGTTTGTTTCTCCGTTAATATTCTCTTTGCGTATCTCATCATAAAGATCAAAAATTGTCCAAAATATTAATGCTGGAATAACTGTAGGAAAGAATAAAATTAAAATGCATATATATATATATTACTTATTAAATAAACTTACCTATTAGAAAGACACACATAAAGACAGTACTGATCTGTATAAACGTTAAAGACCACATCAATCTTATACCAAATAAGATATAGAAAAATGTACTAACTGTTATCCAAGGAAGCATTAGTTGGTGGCGTCTCTGGAAGTATACAAACATTTTTTATAGATCTCTGTATAACAATACACTTTTTTCAACTTACCTTTAGAATACCCAATATTAAAAGTCCCGAAAAAATTGACATTATTAACCAAGCTACGATTGGCATTGCAAATACTAATTATATAATACATCAATAGAGAAAAAAATATATAATTAAATTATTAGAAAATTGTATATGAATTTTCTAATTGTGGAAAATTAAAATTTTTGGTAAATTTTCTCTTTAAAGAACATTTTTGATAAACTTTATCTTTTTGGAAAATTTTCAGCAATTTTTATTTTTATAGAAAATTTTTGATTAAAAACTAGTCTTTTTATTAAAATTTTTCGATAAATTTTCATTGTACACTAAATATTCTTTTTATAGAAAATTGGCGATAAATTTGATTTTTATAGATAATTTTCAATACATTTTAATTTTATAAAAAGAAGACTGGCTGAATTACAACTTTATAAAAAATTTTTGCTGAATTTTCTTTTTATATAAAATTTTCTTTAAATTTTCGATAAATTTTCTTTTTATGGAAAATTTTTGTTAAATTTTTATTTTTATAGAAAAATTTCTTTTTATAGAAAATTATCGATAAAATTTTTATAGTAAATTTTTGATACATATCCTTTTAATAGAAAACTTTATAATTAAATTTGCTTTTTATGGAAAACTTTTGTTTAATTTTCTTGTTAAGAAATTTTTTTAGTAAATATACTTTAAATATATTTTTTTTTAATTTTCTTATTATTAAAATATTTCGATAATTTCCTCTTTTGTATAGTTTCTATAAATTTTGTTTTTATGGAAAATTTTCTATAAATATAATTTTTACAGAAATTTTCAATAAATTTCCTTTTATACAAAATTTTGATTTTATTTTTCATAAACGTCCTTATTATAGATGTATAATGTTTTCGTTGTTTTCTTTTTGCACAAAACTTTCTATAAATTTTCATTTTAGAGAAAACATTTTTATAGCAAATTTTCCTAAATTTTTCTTTTATACATGGATTATTTTCGTTAATTTTTTTAAAGTTCGATAATTTTACTTGGAAATTTTATACGATAAATTTTCGTTTTATAGAAAATTTGTCATTTTTTTAATTTCGCCTAATTTTTTTATAGAAACTTTTCGAAAAATTTCACTTTAAGTGAAAACCTTCTATAAATTTAATTTTTGTAGAAAAATTTCCTTTTATTGGAACGATGCATGATATCATCAGGAAAATCTGTACGATTCTCTTTTGGATATTTTTAAGTTCTCTTTTCAATGTAAAAAGATAAAATATCTCTTTGTTCTCTTACTGTTATGGTTATGAACAGTGTTGCCGTTTTGAAATTTCTCATTCCAATTTTAACTGACAATGAAGAAAACAATTTAAATCAATAGAAATATAAGAATTTTCTAATATTTAACCAAAAAATGAAATGGATTGGGAGATTTTTGTGAGAAAGTTCTAACGATGTTAAAAGCGAACCTAAATACTTGTAATTACATAATAAATTACTATTAAAAAAGAAATTTATATTCAGTGAAGACCGACTATATGATATCCTACACTATTATGTATGTGACTTAAATACATATTTGAGAGAGCATTATATGGGTGCTATGGTTAATCTTATTTGAGCCAAATTTTACTAACATACTAACATTTATGTGGGACTTAAATACTTTTAACTGATTTTCGGGAGTGGACCCTATGTAGAGCTAAAGATTAAAAATGTTTTATTTGTGCAGCATATTTCTAGCTTATATGCACACAGAAAAATGATGAATGAAAAATGATTGGTTGAAAACAGTTACAATGATGAATATTTAATAAAAGAAACCAATATTTTATTATAGTTATTGATAATTTACAATTTAAGCAGAATGATTTTTGAAGAAAACGCAAAGTTGTAATTATGATTAAATAATTGTACCTACAATTGTTATGTTAGTCAATTTAATCAATATAAGAATTTGTGATATAGATTTTACAAATTCGCTATATATTATATTATATTATAATATATTATATTATATTATATTATATTATATTATATTATATTATATTATATTATATTATATTATATTATATTATATTATATTATATTATATTATATTATATTATATTATATTATATTATATTAGTTCCATATTTCAGGTAATTATAATTAAAAGCTTGTTTCTCTTATGATATTTTAAACTACAATTATCTTTTTACTTTTTACGACTGAATATCAGTATAGCAAAAGAATTTTAAATTTTTTGACACTTTTGCAAAATAAATTAAAAATTTTTAAGCAACGGTACTTGAATTTGACCATTAGACTATTATTAATAAAGTAAGTGTTGAATTAGTGACAAAATGTATTTTTATGTTATTTTTTTCACAGTATTTCATTGAGCCTGTTGTAATTTTTCAAGAATTGGTTTTGCGACAATAATTAATCTATTTTCAAAAAACACTTATTCAAAGAATTGATTTGTTTCCCGTTTATACATTTTCAGAAAAAAGGTAAGAACATTTTTTTGATGATTTGGATTTTAGTCGGGTTAAAGTTCACAGAAAAAAATCACATACCAAAATTATTTTACATTCTGTTGTTAACTATTTCTCCCAAAATCTGTAAATCTAGATAATAAGGACGTGAGAGTAATTAAATGTTTACTAATAAATATCATATCGTGACACTCTACATTGTTCGAAACAGTTAAATTTTGAATACTTATTTTCCTAAAGACTAACTAAAGTTTATGACTAATATGCAAAGTATTTAAAACCTGAATACCGATATTAAGATTATATAATTTTTTATATAAATTTGAATTTTTGAAATTTGTTTTTTTTCAAAATTTTGGTTATAAAAATTTTTATGGCGTGGCAACACTGGTTATGATATTATATCATGTTTCATCCAAGGCAGATTTAACAAGGTTTTTTTACATATTTTTTTATATATGTCGCTTTGAAGTTCAAACAAATTACTGAGGAAACGAAATTTAGCATTTTATATGGAATTTGACAGCTTAACAAATAATCAGCTGGGTCAATGGTGTTACCTTGATAAATCTGCCTTAGTTTCAACCTACCTATGACATTCTCTTCGGTACTTTTTTTTATTAAATTGTTTATGGCTACTATGCTACCAGTAAAATATATCGCAACATTTAGGGCACCAATTATAATACCAAATGTGGAATTACTACAAAACTTCATTTTATTGTTTAGAACTAAATTTCTCTATATCGTAAAGATCCGCCAATTAATTACAACAAAGCTTGTAACTGGGTACTAAACGTTAACTAATCGTATGCAAAATAATTTCATTTGTTAACCACGGCTGCCAGATTTGACAATTTTTGGTCTTAAAATGACGATTTTACGATTTTTTCTCCTAAAACTGACGATTTCTTTTTTTTTTTTGCAATTTTTAAAATATGTCAATTTTTGAATTATATATTTCATAAATTAATTAAAAACAAAATTAATTCAATAAATTGACTGTATTTTTTTTTTTTTTTTTTTAATAATTCACTTTATGAATATTAGCTTTATTCAAGTATGAGTCAGATTTACAGATTTTATTAAAAATTTGTCAGACAAACAGCAAAATATAAAAAGATATTTTAAGTACAGTAACACTTATTGACTAAAAACTGTAATTCAGCCTAATGCTGGAAAAGTCAATTAGTAATTTGTGACGTAATCTTACCTAAACTGCTGCAAAGATTTTAGTGAGAGCTTCAATACATAAAGGATTTAGCTTAATTTTTTACTTGCTCAAAATCTAATGAAAATTGATGTTTTAATCATTAATTATATAAAGGAATAATTCTTTAAAAAATTACAATCAATTAAACAATTCAAGCTCAACAAAATATATTTTATTATTTGAATTTTTAATTTAAATAGATTACAAATTTGCTTAAGAAATTATTTCTTAATTTATTATGCAAAAGATTAAAATCAAAACTATAAAGTAAAATATAACTATTTTTTATAATTTACTAATTAAATTTTTGAGAAATATTAATGTAATCTTAAATTTTAATTTTTAATTTTATAAATAAAACTATTACTTATATCTTCGATCATTGGTAATAAAAACTTGAGATTTTACGTATCCGATTTTTAATAACTAAGTTGAATATATATTTTTATTTTTTATCGTCAAGTTTACGATATTTAATGAATTTTATCTGGTAGCCCTGTTGTTAACCTCTTTTGTTCAGAGTTGTCAGTTTCTTTTTTTAAGCTTCTGTCGCCAAATTATTAACCAGAAATCGCCAAAAATCACCAAATTAAAATTTTATTTGGTATTTTAAAGAAACACTAAAAAATTAACTAAAATGTTAAATGTCGTACAATTTTTAGTTGCTACTTGCAAATTTTAAAAAACTGGTCACCTTACTGGTTAAGCTAATTAGAGTACGCTGAATTAAATGGTCACAGCCGTTTTTCGAAGTTAGCGCTCGTATTCGCGTTATTTGGATTTAAACTTAACTACGGAAGTAGCTAATTAATTGAAAATTAGAAATAAAAGGGACATTATTTATGTATATTAAACAATAAATCGGTTGAATATATATTCCAATCAGAAATTAAATCAGTTTTAGTCCGATTTTAAATCTTTTTATGTTTTTCTTTTTTTTTTTGAAAAGTTTCTCATTGGTAACACTAGTTAGCTTGTTTACAGAATTATAGTAATATTTTTAAAATATATTTGATACTAAGAATTCATTATTATACACTTCAATGTAATCTTAATTGTTTATATTGTATATAATATCCCCGTATTCACAAACCAATTTTAAATTTAAAATACATTTTAAGGACAAACTTTGTATGAAAAATTTGATTTAAAATGCATTTTTAATTTAAAAGTTATTTGTGAATGTATGTTTGTGAATTATTAAATTTAAGCTAAAAAACTTAATTTTCCTAAACTCGTTTTGCCTTTCAAAATGGTTAACACCAATAAATTCAGTGTCGTCGATTTAGTTTAATCCAGGGAGTGCCCACATATGGCCCTTTTTATGTCATCAACTTTTAAAATTTATTAGACTTTATTATATTTTTTAAAAGAATAATTTTAACATTATGTAACAATATTGATCCTATTAAACTTATAAATTGTTTCAAAGAATTCATTTATTCATAAATGTTTATTTCATTGTGACCGAATTCATTAATTCCTTAATATATTGAAAAGATGATGGAAAACAAATGATCAAACATTTAATACATAAGTATTGTAAAATATATTTTTTGGGGATACAACTTTGTAAATTATGTTGAGCTTTTAACAAATTAAGACTCTTCATTTCGCTATATAGGCGAATATTGAAAATAGTCGATTTCTAGTAAGAAAAATTAATAGTTTTTCTCCACAATTGCCTTTTTAATCAAATTTTAAAAATTAGCCAAACTAATCGCCACCATGTCATGTATCGCCAAAAAATTCGCCATGCGCTAAACGGAAAATTCAGTCGCCAAAAGCAATTAAAAATCGGCACGTTTGGCGAAAAATCGCCACATCTGACAGCCCTGTACACAACACGATCGTTAACGAAGCTAAACAATTGATTATGATTATAAAACAAAAATCATTTAGTTGTGATCCAGCTTTCAATAAAGTAAGATCTTGTCGCATGGTTAAGCAAAAAAAAACATATAACAGAGAGCGCAAATAAATTTTATTTTTTGTGTTCTAGATATCGCAAACACATTCGCAACAAAGAGCATAAACAAATAAAATATACATTCAAATTTTTATGGCCCTATTTCTGCTCTTCGCTGTTGTAAACTAATATTTAGTCGAGATCAGTGTTGCCAAAAACACAATTTTAAAAACATCATAAATGCTAATGAATTGTTTTGCGGCACGGAAAATATGCATTCCATTGCCTAATTACACTCCACAAACACAGTTTCGTTCCGACGAACAGACAATTATTAGGTTAAATTCGAAATGCAACTTGTTTAGCATGGTTTGGTACATGAACGATATATATTGAAGATATAATCTTTTCACAAAAAATCGCAATTAAATATCTTTAACTTAAAATTTTTTTCGACAAAACGAAAACGTGCTTCCAAAAAGCAGCATGTTTACCACTTCAAAAGTAGAACTGCATATAATACACTTTACTCTATGAACGTCATAACTTAAAAAACCAGATTTTTGAGTTAATGATGTAAAAGTAAACAAATAAATATTCAAGCTTTATCTTCTGTAAAAATATCGTGAACATATTTGTTATGGTCACCAATTTTTCTGTTAAGATAAATGGCATTTGAAAACTTTGAATGCGATCTCTACAAAACCAGTTTTTTAGAATTATGACGTTCTTGAAGTAAATGAGCGAAATATATTTTTAGCAAGAAAAAAAGTTAAAAAATTTTTAAGAAAATTAAAATCTCAAAACAATATTTTTATTAAAAAATTTTATAAACATTATTTTAAGAAAGAATTTTAAAAGCAATGAACATGAATCATAAAAACAGAACGCTCTACAACCATGGCAATCATGGATTAAAAAAGAACTTCTGTAAATCTTTCTCAGCACTAAGTACTTAACCCAGGCCTACAACTGAGATTAACGTTGTTATAACATGTGGGATAACGCCGGCAGAAGAGAGTAACCATTCTGTTTGTATTATGTTAAATCTTAAATTTATTAGAATACGTGTACCCCTTACACGTATTCTAATAAATCATATAAGATATCATTATTTTCAATCAGTCACAGAGTAAACATGTCCTTTTTGGCATAAATTAAGATTACCAGAACACTTGATTTTTAAATAATTTTGGTAATGATTTAGTAGCATTTTTATTCGCGATTAACATAGTGTCTACATTAGAGACTTTTTTATAAAGGCATACGTCAAACTTAACGCGAATTTGTGAAAGGTGGCAACAGTTGCATAAAAACAATAATATGGCGTATTCATTATTGTTTTTTATACATGCAGTTTGACAGTAACAACCAAAATAATAATCAATATGGGTATCATTGGAAAGTTTTTGAAAAGGCCTTTCGATTGATATATAAAATGTGCCAAATCATTAACCCATGGTGAGATAATATGATATTTTATTACTTTTTATTTTGACATTTTTACAAAAATCTCGTTATCTCAAAAATATATCGATATAACGGCACCCTCGTGTACATCAAATCATTTAGAGAACATTTTAAGCTTTCATATAATTCCCATTAAATAACAAAAATATAGCAATTTAAAAATTAATATTTAGAAAAGTTAAACGATTTTTACTAGTAATATATTTGTTAATATCATAATTTAAAAATATATAATACGACTCTTATTTCTTTATGATTTTTACAATTTTGTGAAAAATTATTTAAAAAAATATCGCGCGATTTTATTCATTATTCATTTCTTGTTTTTTTAATTAAAATTCTAATAAATCAAAAATAATTATACAATTTTGTGAAATATTTAAAATGAAAAATTATTAAAAAAAAAATCGAGCGATTACCGGCACTTACAAAAATTTTTGATTTCCAAAAAAGTTTATTCCGCGAAGCCGGTGTTCTGCGTAGCCCGGCCAAAAACCTTTATTAACATTAAAGAAATATATTTTAATTTCAACTGTGCTGGTAATCTAATTTGTTCCCAACATGTTTTAAACTCTTGTTTTATTTTTTTTATATCTATGTATAATTCAAATAAAAAATGTAAATTAAATATTGGTTTTTACTTTTCAGATTTAAAGACCTTTCTAATTATATTCGTATTATATATATGACTTTTTTCAAGACCTTTCCAATGATGTCCATAATACATATAGTCATAAATTATGATATTAACAAATATATTACGAGTAAAAATCGATTCATTTTTCTAAATAATAATTTTTAAAGTGGTATATTTTTGTTATTTAATGTTCTAGGGTGTAATAAGGGGATCATATGAAAACTTGAAATGTTCTCTAAATGATATGACGTATAGAAGAGTACCATTATATTGATATATTTTTGAGATAATGGTACTTTTGTTAAAAAAGTCAAAATAAAAAAATATTATTTTGTCTCAACATGGGTTAATGATTTTGCACATTTTATATATCAATCGAAAGGCCTTCTTTAGATCTTTCCAATGATACCCATGTTCATTTTCATTAAAAGAGGAAAGAGAAAATTACATTCTTACGTCATAACTTAAAGTACCTTTAACGCGAAAACTAACAGAGAGCAGAGAAAATGTTTATGTAACTTTTTTTTAACCAAAAATAGTGCTTTTGCTGAAAAAAGAAATTTTTTTTAAAATCTATAGTTCCAGTAGTCTTGATTTGTTCCACACATACAAACATTCGTGTATGTATTTTTTTGACAGTGCATCGTATAAGATAGTAGGTAGACTGTACACTGTAGAGAAATCTCATCATAACAGTCTCATAATACATCTTATAATCAGTGTTGCCGTTTTTGGTTATTTTTAACCAAAATTAGTTATTTTATTTTCCAATGTCGAAATGATGACTTTTTTCCATTTTGGTTTTGGTGAAAACCGACCATATGATAATTTACACTATTGTGTATGTGTATGAAAGTAATACATACTTGAGAGAGAGAGCATTATATGGGTACTATGGTTAATCTTATTTGTACCAAATTTTATTAACATACTAATATTTTAACTGAATTTCGGGAGAGGACCCTATATAGAAATTACAATTAATTTTAAAGCGACCTTTTGAAACTTTATGCCATATTTTATATAGGTACATACAAAATTTTTTTATAGAATGTTTTAGAATTGAAAATGTTTTATTTGTTCAGAATTCTGTAGGAATACGCTTAAATGTATTTAAGATATTTGAACCTTAAAATTTTACTCCAAGAGAACATTTATTTGGGGACTAGGGGAAAAAATCAGGTATGTCACGGAAATTTTCGAAAGTGATAATTTTCGTATAGTCGAATTTCTAACGTTTCCGTATTGCTTCTTCAACTCTAATACGTTTTCACAAATCCGAAAAATTTTAAAAACGCACTTTTTTTTAGAAAAAATTTAGTATTTCTACATTGAAACCAATTGATTAATGAAGAAAAAATATTTAAAAGAATAATTGAAAATAAAAAATATGTTTTAAATTAAATTTAAAAATTTTATGTATTCACTTAACAGAAATAGTGTTTTTATCCACTTATTGTTAATTTTAAAAAAATGCTTCTCTTACAAAATTGGTTAATGTAGATTTTTTTAATGAAATTAATAAAAGTAATATCCATTATTTATTTACATTAACTTTTAAAGGTTTCTTACATTTAAATGCGATAAAAATATCAATTCCACTTTACTAATTTTATGTGGATTGAAAACGATTTTTTTTTCATATTTCGTTCTATAGAAGCTAATTACGATTTAAATTTCACTTTCGTATGAATTTTTGTTCTGTGATATACCTAAGTGAACCAATTTCGACCTGTTAAAGAGATTCTAAGACGATTGGTATACTTTAGGGGGTTCCCAAATGTGGTTTTGTAGGCAATAAAAAATGTACCTCGTTTAGTTACTAAAACTGTGCAGTGCAACGTAATTAAATACTACATTATTTCCTAAATAACTGCAACAAAAGTATTCTATGTATTTTCAATTGGATCACAATTTTGTAAACAATTTTTAAATAACATTTAATATATGTGATTGCTTTGGTACATGAACGATTAATATAGAATCTTTTCTTTATATATTTTACTTTAAATCTTTAGATTTTAACGCTTTTAAAAAATGGAATTCATATCAGCAAATATGATTGGCTGATTCTCTATAAAAAATAACTCTTATTTGCATTCATTTCTATAAACATATAATTGTAAAAGTCAACCTATTTTCTGTTACTGCTCGACCCAGTTGTTTTGCAATTCCAAATTTATTACAATCTGATTAACTTTCGACATCATATAAAATTGGATCAGGGACCACATTTTGATAAACGTGGTTGTAAACAGTTAAATTTTAAATACTTTTTTCTCCTAAAGACTAACTAAAGTTTATGATTAATATGCAAAGTATTTAAAATCTGAATACATATATTAAGATTATATTAATTTTTATATAATAACTTTGAATTTTTTATTTTTGCTTAGTTTGCATATTTTTTTCCAAAAATTTGGTGAGAAAAATATCTTTAGATTGGCAACACTAGTCGAGATTAATTTTGTTAACAGAAGCAGGGCTGTTAATATAAAAATATAAGTTTATAATGTCTTGAATCTCTTATCTCTGGTTAAGAAATCTGAAATATATATATTTTTTGAAATATTGAAACTAATATGATATATGAACATAATATATTTTTGTATAAAATTTCTTAATGAAATGTACCTGTTTTTTTTTTAATTTTATATTACAAATAAGAGCATTGAAATAAAATTTCTGAATCAAATTTAAAATATTGTATTTTTATTATTTACTTATTTTTGAAGTTTTATTTCTTAAAATTAGGATGTGATTTAGCAATAAATCTGCGATTTCTGTTTCGATTTATTACTATAATCTGAGCTGAGGTAACTAGGTTCAGTTTAAAGGCTATTATTTTGTAAAGATTCATTTTAAAAAAAAAATCCCTTTAATATTGATTTTGTGGCCATGAAAAGTGCCGATTGTGTCTTACAGGAGCAGATTTTCATTGTTATATTAAGTTATGGTTACGGGATTTGCCACTTGTTTTTTTTTTACTTTGTGCCATTGGAATGATACATCCCTACCGTTACGTGATATTTTCTTATATTGTCTCTGACTTCATTGGGAAACTTAACCGTGTCATGGCTTGAAGGTGGAAGAGATGACATTCTAAATTGATGATGAAATTCTAAATTTTTAGATAAATAGTTGTGCAGAATACAACATGTTTTTACCAACAAATCGCAGGTATCAAGTTGGACCTCAATTGGAGCTTTAAATTTCTTGAGAATTTGACAAATTGCAGTTACGTTTGTAAGCCTTCATAACGTGACGATCTGAACCAAAGATGTCATCGCCTACAAAAAAAAAAAAAAAAAAAAAAAATACGTAGTCTTAGTTATTTGTCCTTTGAGGGGACTATCAGATGGCATCTTTAATCTTCCTTCCTTCATCGCTCTATATAGGGTTGAATTTTTTAAAATTAAAAAATAAAAATATTCGAAATTACACTTTCAAATTGCCAAATTACTAAAGTTTTTTTTTTTAGATGATTATTTAATTTTCAATATAACCAAAGACTTTTTTTGGACCCAATTGTGTAGTTTTGCCTCTTTTAACTGTAGATAACATAATTTATAGCGCCTCTCCTGTCTGCAGGAAACTATTTTATTGTTGCTATTATTAGAGAAATGTATATTTTGGGTTTGTATGCAGCTTATTGGCCCTGAGGAATTCCTTTCAATAATTTGAAATTCCTATTTCCTAATTTACAGAAAACCAAATCTAAAACAATTTTGTATATTGTAAGGAACCTCCGGTTACCCGGAGTAAACTCCGTCGTGTCCAGGGTTCTTAAATAAATAACACTGTTCTTATTTTAATTCCACTCTTGTTTCTTTATTACTTATCTTTTCCACTTCATATATATTTTCTTTTCTTTCCAAAATTTATTGATTGAGCCGCTTGTAATTGAAAGCTTATTTGTTGAGAAAAGTACTGTTTCGTGAAGCTTCCATGTTGCCTTGGTGGTTCTACACCTCCTATTTACTACCTCCTACTGATTCTCAAATCTTGGATGAAATACGAGATTTCTTTAGTCCCTGTATTTTCTGAGTGAAAACTTCAAAGAAAATATTCTATTACTTGGCCCTGAGCTGTGCTTGCTTCCTACCACTTCAACCAGGTTGCAAATCTTTTACTCTTACTGATTGTAAATCAGTATACCCTACGACGAATTGATGTAATCAATTCAACCAACTTTATTATTTTCTTTTCCTCCTTACACTGCTCTGTTAGTTCTTTTATTTTTATATTTTAATCGGCTACTCATTACGTCTGCCTTGTTCACTGTCCAGCACAAAAGAGAGAAAAGAGAGCCATTGTAACTCTATGCTGGCTTATATACATTTCTTAAAACTAATATAATAGTTTTCCTGCACTTTGCATCGAATCATCCTTTCTTTTGTCTGCTTTATGTTCGTTGCTGTAACAGCTTCGTTGATCTATGTGTGAGTCTGTGTGTGTGGCTTCTTGTTTGTTATTTTGTCTCCTTGCTCGCTGCTACTCTTACACTCCTGTGTATTTCTCCCTGCTGCTTCTCCTCACTACTGTTGTGTTCTCGCTTCTATCACCGTGGTTCGTCAGTTCTGCTACTCGCCTGCTCAGCTGCGAGGATGTGGGCATTGACGTCTTCACTCGGCTTTTCTCCCTGCTGCTTTCTAATGCTACATTTGACTGCTGCGTTTTCTCATAGTTAACTCTTAAATGGATAGTATGGCAAAAAATCTTTCAAATCGCTTCAGATATAAGGAATCAGAATCGTTTTTAAAAAATTTTATAACCGAGGTGTCCTTTGGGATCCTGTGAACCAGTCCCCTGTAAGTTTATATGGTCCAAACTCAAAAGTTAAACTCGACCTCAATCATCATTGTTTGAAATTTCATTAAAATCGGAATTGCCGTTCCGAAATTCCATAATTACTTTCATTTCATTTTTTGAATCCCATACCGTCAGGCTTTTTTATCAACGCCTCACAGTGGTCCCAAAACGATTTTTTTAATAATTCTGTAATTTGTGAACCGTTGGAGATATCTAAATAAAATTTCATATGGTCAGACCTGAGGTGTTTTCGTGTTGACCTATCGGGTCACAAGGGTTGAGGTAGACCTCTAAATTTGGACACCTTGGCAGAAATATGGAAAAAATTGCAAAAACATGTTCATCCACCTTACGAGAGAATAATGCAAGGACGAATATTATGAGAAACCTTAAAATCAAGTCTAATTTCATTTGGGTTTTTTAAAAAAAATCTCTACGAATGAAAGTTAAAAATTACAATTTGGAGATAAATCTCCTTATCTGGCAACACCGATGCTATTCATTATTATTATTTTTTAAGTTTTAATATTCTTTATATATTTAAATCGATTCTGAATATTAAAAAGGGTTTATGTTTAATTTATATAACAAGCCTTATACTATGTAAATATCTAATTTTATATTGTGTTGCAGTTTGTTTCCCAGTCAGGATTTTTAATATTCTCTTTGCGTATCTCATCATAAAGATCGAAAATTGCCCAAAATATTAATGCTGGCATAACTGTAGGAAACAATGAAATTAAGATGTAAATATATATATATTACTTATTAAATAAACTTACCTATTATTAAGAAACACATAAAAACAACCACAGCAATTCTTGTAAATGAATCCGTACTGATCTGTATAAACATTAAAGCACACATCAATCTTATACCGAATAAGATATAGAAAAATGTACTAACTGTTATCCAAGGAAGCATTAGTTGGTGACGTCTCTGAAAGTATGCAAAATTTATGTTTAGACCTCTATATAACAATACACTTTTTTTTAACTTACCTTTTGAATACCCAATATTAGAAGTCCCGACAAAATACACATTATTAAGCAAGCTACGATTACCAATACAAGTACTAATTATAAAATAAATTAATAGAGAGAAAAACAAAATATAATTAAATTAATAGAACATTTTCTATGAATTTGCTGATTGTGGAAAATTAAAATTTTTGTTAAATTTTCTCCTTAAAAAACATTTTTGATAAACTTTTTTTTTGGAAATTGTTCAACAATTTTTCTTTTTAAAGAAAATTTTTTATAAATTTTCTTTTTACAGAAATTTTCGCTATATTTTCTCTTTATACAAAATTTGGTTTTATTTTTGATAAATTTCCTTTTTGTACAAAATTTTCGAAAAATTTTCTTTTTATTAAAAATTTTCAATAAATTTGACTTTTATATATAATTTTCAACACATTTTAATTTTATAAAAAGAAAACTGGCTGAATTTTCTCTTTATAAAAAATTTTTGCTAAATTTTCCTTTTATGGAAAATTTTCCTAAATTTTGTTTTTATAGCAAACTTTCTTTTTATAAAAAATTTTCGATAAATTTTCTTTTTATAGTAAATTTTCGATACCATATTCTTTTAATAGAAAATTTTATAATTAAATTTTCTTTTTATGGATAATTTTCGTTAAAATATTTTTTTTAAGATAAATTTTCGTAAATTTTGTTTTTATATAAAATTTTCGTTCAATGTTATTATTATAAAAATATTTCGATAATTTTCTTATTATATAATTCCTATAAATTTTGTTTTTATGGAAAATTTTCTATAAATATTCTTCTTGCAGAAATTTTCAATAAATTTTCTTTTTATAGAAAATTTTGATTTTATTTTTCATAAATTTTCTTATTATAAATAGATATAGAATGTTTTCGTTGTTTTCTTTTTAGACAAAATTTTCATAAATTTTATTTTTATCAATATTTTCGTTATATTTTCTTTTTATAGAAAATTCTCGATAAATTTTCTTTTTATAATAAAATTTCGATACGTATTCTTTTTATAGAAAATTTTATAATTAAATTTTATTTTTAAGGAAATTTTTCGTAAATTTTCGTTTTGTAAAATTTTTGTTAAATTTGCTGATTTCAATAAATTTTCTTTTTATAGAAAATTTTGATTTTATTTTTCATATATTTCCTTTTTACACAAAATTTTCCATACATTTTTTTTATGGAAAATTTTCGTTAATTTTTTTTTATAGAAAATTTTCGCTAAATCTTCTTTTTATACTAAATTTTCGACCCATATTCTTTTTATAGAAAATTTTATAATTAAATTTACTTTTTATGGAAAATTTTCGTTAAATTTTCTTTTTATATAAAATTTTCGTTAAATTTTCTTATAAAATATTTCGATAATTTTCTTTTTATATAATTTCTATAAATTACAAAAATTTTCAATAAATTTCCTTTTTATAGAAAATTTTATTTTTTTTTATAAATTTCCTTATTATAGATATAGAATGTTTTCATCGTTTTCTTTTTAAACAAAATTTTCGATAAATTTTCTTTTTTTCAAAAATTTCGATAATTTTATATGGACATTTTTTGTAAATTTTCTTTGTATAGATAATTTTTCACTTTTTCTATTAAATTTCGCTTAATTTTTTATAGAAACTTTTCGAAAAATTTTACTTAAGTGAAAACCTTCAATAAATTTAATTTTTGTAGAAAATTTTCTTTTTATTGAAACCATGCATGATATCAGCATGAAAATCTGTATGATTCTCTTTTGGTTATTTTCGAGTTCTCTTTTATATGTAAAGAGACAAAATATCTCTTTGTTCTCTTCCTTTTATGGTTATGAAATTATATTATGTTTCAACCAAGGCAGATTTAATAAGGTAACAGCAGTTCGGAGAGGAGTTTTTACACAATTTGTTTGTTTATATATGTAGTTTTGACGTTCAAACAAATTACTGAGAAAGCGAAATTTATCATTTTATATGGAATTTGACAGTTTAGCAAAACAAAACAAATAATCAGATAATCAGTTTAATGGTTTTACATTGTTATATCTGCCTTGGTTTCAACCTACCCATGATATTCTCCTTGGTATTTTTTTGTATTAAATAATTTATGGCTATTATGCTACCAATAATACATATCGCAACATTTAGGCCACCAATTATAATACCAAACGTGGAATTACTACAAAACTTCATTTTATTATTTGGAACTTAATTTCTCTTTATCGTAAAAACCCGTCAATTAATTACAACAAACCTTGTAATTGAGTACTGAACGTTAACTAATCGTATAAACAATAATTTCATTTGTTAACCCCTTCTGTTAACAAAATTCAACTCGACTCTCAATATTAGTTTACAAGCAAGAGAATAAAATTTTTGCAACATTAGTAAACACGGATGGCAAACATGGTACAATAGTACTTTTTTTTTGTGGTACATTTTTATATCTGTTGGTACCGAATTACTAGCATGATTCATTAGGTATAATCTGATATGATTTTATATATTTTTTATTTAAATTAAAAATTTGATTTAAAAAAAATAAAAAAAAAATTTGAGACTGAATCCAAAAAATTCATTAGTACTTCAAATTACCTTTATAAGTCAACCTTTATATATTGTAAATACATTGATAAATTAATAAATTCTGTGAATTTCACATATATATGTACAAATGAATGTATATATGTCTACAATGACAAACCTACATATTTTACTAACTATCTCACCACTTCATGAATAAAAATCTTCTAGATAGGTGTGATATATAAATAAATCATCATAAACCTTTCGGAAATAATGTTTGTGGTATGTATTAGGTCGTATATATAAAAAGTAATACTATGAGCAAATTGACAGAAATTTGAAAAAAAAAATCTAAAGAAATTGTACAAATAATTTGGCATTATTTTAAAATGTAAGGTGAACGTTTAATTCTGGAAAATATAATTTTGAGAGAAACTTATTCAATTGTTCCCTTTTCGTATTTTATTTTTATTCCAAATAAAAAATTTCAATTTTAAAATTGAGTTAATCAATATTTACTAGACGATGCACAGTGTCATATTTAACAAAATTAGAACGACAAAAATGCAAAAATAAAAGCTTAGTAATAGGAGTAAAATTGTTCGTAGTTACTATAAAATATATACAATATACTATTAAATTACGGATTTTCAAAGTTGCTGCTTTTAAAAATATTTTAATTTTATTAAAAATGTTTGTGATAAAATATGTTAACTTTAACTGCATATATGTAAGTAAATACTGCAGATATTGATATGATTGTTTTAGTATATAATAAATGTATCAGAAATATTTTATTATAAAACTTTAGGTAAAAATACAATATTGAAACTATTTCTTTTTAATTTAAAAGAAGTACTAATATTAGAAAATATAATTCGAAAATTATATTTTTAAGTTCCATCGAGTTCTAATTTAAAAATATATATTTATATTATGTTTGAGAATATTGGCTTCGACGTTTTACGATCTTTTAAAATATTAAAAAAATATATATCTACGTTATGTCATATTTGTTAAGAATTAGTTCAAAATTTTAAGATAATGGCAAATAGTACATTAGAATAGGCGAGGTTAGGTTAAAATTTAAATAAATGTGTTCGAAATTCAAAGGAAAGTATATATATATATAAGTATAAATGTGTATATATATATATATATATATATAATAATTGTAGTAAGGAAGTGACAGTGATTCTACTTGCCTATTTTAAGTGGGAATGTTTACGGCCTTGTCTACTTACAGAATATAAAATTTTAGTTGTTCTAGAACTTCCAAATGTGACACTATGTGATGTGAAGGAACAAAGACTCAAAAATTTACTATTTACTATATCGTAGAAGAAAAAATATCTTTTCTTTCCAAATATCTCAAGAGTTTTTATAGGAATTCTATTGTTAGCGAACGCTTCCCACTAAAATATAATTATAACAAAAGAAAAAAATACTGCGCCGATTTCCAGCACAAGATTTTTCGAACTCAAAAAAGATGTTGCTGAATTTTTAAATTTCCACATAATATTTGTAAATAATAAATAAAATTATTTAATATAAAAAATAATGTCTTGAATTTAAGTGTAAAATTTAGTATTTTAGAAATTGGTACCCTCATGGTCGAAAACGTACATTTTTTTATGGTTGGTACAAAATCAGTAAACAAGTTTGCAATTGTAAATTGCCTTGTTGTCTCTGTTTGGCAGTACCAAAGCAGAGTTTGTAGTCTATAATTAGACACCAGCAAAATGGAATAAGTATTTTCTGTGCCGCTACACACTTCATCAGCATTCGTGGTGTCCTATCCATTTTGGTTTCGTTGAAACCTAAACATGGCGCCCGCCTTGCACTGGGTGCAATTTTAAGGGACTCAATTAGCAGCGCCAGGCGTTTGAGGCAAGTAAGGAGAGATAGAACATAGCGTCGTAAACGCTGTTATAGATATAGTCACAGTAGTCACATCCGGTTCGAAGGACCATGAACAAATTTCTGACGCCCAGCCAGAGATTTGTTGTTGCTGTTTTCCCCTCGGCTCAACAAGAGGACAACCAGAATGGAGGTAAACACTTACTGTTTCGAAAGGGTAAGGTGAATAAAATTCAAATAAGTTTGGTTGACGTTATAAATAAGTATTTATTTAGAAAAGGGTAAATTTTTATACTTTTTGTTTTAGTTGTTTGCGGTTACTTTGTATACTGTTTTGAACTTTTCAGAAACTGTAATGGCGATCAATCAAATTGACAGTACATAAAAGATTATCTATCAATCTTATTGATCAACATTCACAGTAGTAAGAAAGTGACCACAGATATAACGACCTGGGGTCACATTTATAGGAGGGGCTCCATGTCGATGTCCAACAAATCGTCATCATCATTGTCCGCTGTTAGGGCCTCAACAATAAGATAGGCCATTTTTCATCTCTGATAGTAAGTATGCGGTTTTAAACTGAATTCCATAATAAACTAAAGTTTTTCTACATAAATTACAAAATACAAATTTGCACATTTCGGTTACAGAACAGTGTTGCAAGAAAAAATTTGCCTCATGCACCCAAAGTAAAGAACGATATCCCCAAAAATATTTTTAAATATAAATCGCCAATATATTTTGCCATATTTTTTAGTAAAGAAGAGTTAAACACAAAATTTAAAATATTTAGAATAAATATGAAATATTTTTAGTAGAAAATTTATACAAAAATAATTTATACAAATAGAAAATTTAACGAAATTTTTTTATACAAATAAAATTTATTTTAAATTTTCTTTTAATAAGAAATTTTAGATATTTTTTATAACAAATTTTTTATAAAATTTTCATTAATTTTTTTTGTAAAAAATTTACGATAAATTTTTCTTTTGTAAAAAATTTACGATAAATTTTTCTTTTGTAGGAAATTTACAATAAATGTTCTTCTCATAGAAAACTTAAAATAAATTTTTATAGAAAACTTTTGATCAATTTTCTTTTGAAGAAAAATTTTCATTAAATTTTATTTTGATAAAAATTTTTTTAAATTTTACTTTTATAGAAAACTTTCGTCAAATTTTCTTTTACTAGAAAATTTTCGTTAAATTTTCGTTTTTATATAAAATTTTCCATAAATGTTTGTTTAAGAAAAATTTGTTGAAAATGTTTTTATTAATGTCAAGCTTGACATTTTAATGGAAACTCTAAAAGCCCTAATTTATTTCCTGTTTCATTTGTTTTGAAATGATTTAATTGTTAAATTTAGTGTATTAAAGTTATTTCTACTAACTTCTAATTCAGACAAAAATATAAATTCAAGGTATTAATTGCAGCAAAAATTTGGTAAAAACATATAGTTACCGAACGACATGCTTTTCAACGCTGAACCGAAAGAAATTGTTTTATGTCAACAGTTGTTTTTTCTCTGCATTACATCTAACTACTTGTGTAACAATTGAGTATTAGCAATTCATTATTTAAGACCCTATTTGGAAGCATATATGGTAACTAGTTGCCTCTAGTGATATCGCCTTATTGAATTAATGAGTTATGTTACTAAAGTGTAACTTAATGTGCAGGAATGGAGAAATAATCTTCCTTTCTATTAGTGTTTTATTATATAGTTTTTAGATATTTAGTAAAGCCAAGTCGGGCGATATACATACGCCTTAGCTGGACTATACTTATTACTAATTTATGATAAGGCACAAATCAGACTATAAAAGTCCTAAAATGTCCTCTCAATATTATTTAATTATTAACTGTTCATAAGAGAATGAATTTCATTTTTAAATAATATTTTTTAACTTTACATTGAAAAAAAGATCAAATCAATAAAAATAAACCGTTAATCGTTTTTATATTTAAATGACATTTGAGTTCATGTAAATGAGTGATAATGATGTAACTTGTATTGATAATAAAGAGAACTTACATAATAAGAAGATAAATAAATAATCATGATCAAGCATGTTAATAATGAGTGAAGCAGAAATAATTAAAAAAATAATAATTTAGTCAAATAATATAATGAGAATAAACATAACAAAAATAAATACATTAATCAATAAACTGAGCAACAATATTAATATGCAAATACAGATCTATAAATCAATGAATTCATTATAACTCAAAATAATAATTACAATTTTAAAAAATAACAACATAATAAATAAAATAATGTTGTTGTGCTACAAATGGAAGTTTTTACTATACTTTTTATATGTATATATACTTTTTATTTTTTTAATATTTTGCTGATAATTCCGTCCATTAGTCTGAACTTAATAACTATTATAACACAAAGACGAAACCTGCTATAATTGTTTCTGATCGGTCCATTAATTCACCTTGCCCCCACACAAATGTCTTATATATATATATATATATATATATATATATATATGATATATAATATATAGACATATAGAGATATATTTAAAAAAGCTTTGTCTAAAATTCTTTTTATAGAAAATTCTTCATAAATTTATTTTTAGAAAAATTTCCATAGATTTTCCTTTTATAAAAAATATTTGTTAAATATTCTGTTATCATTTTCATCTTTTTAGATGTTCTATTATATTCATTGTTCCAATTTTTTTTTTCTTCCTAGTGATTTTACATTGTATGTATTTTATCTCAGTTTTATGTTCAATTTTATTTAATCAATTTGTAGATAAATGTTTTTTATTTGTACTATTTTAGTTGTGTTTAAGAACACCTGTTTTTAAATAGTTTTACATTGTTAGTTGATTGTCTTCCAAAACAAAAAATAAATAAATTTAAACAATCATTTTAAGAAAAGAATGAATTAAATTACAAATATAATTCTAAGAAAAAATAACAAATAAATAATATCCTAATAATGAAGTGCTGTAATCGTTCTACACTTGGTGTCATCATTGGCGCTCTAAATGTTTTTGTATATTTTGCTGCCACAATTTATGCGATTATTACTTTAATATTTATTCACGGAAAAGAGGACGGAAAGGAACAAAATAAATAAATCAAGTGTGAAAGGTATAATCGGTCAAGCCAAGACCATATGATACCCTACAGCATCGTTCATGTGCATATAAAACACACTAATGAAAATTACTTTAACGGTGAATAATCCTATAAAATTAATGAGTCACAAGTTAATATTTATTAGTCACAAGTCAGTTTTATATAAGTGGAAATCACAGTTCCGAATTTTTTCACATTCGGGAACCACCCTAAAGAGCATAAATACCATAATATAGTGCATATGAATGTTTCATTAATTGGTCATAGGTCATTTATAAGACCTCTCACCGAATTTTAATGCATTCACAATGATATTGCAATGGAGCAGCGACCCACTACAATCACTTGAATAGTTTAAAAATCAGAAAAAATATTATCTAAAGATAACATAATTTAAAAATAATATTAATAATTGCGACATTGTGTTTGCTTCATGAGATCTTTTTCATGAGAGACTTTTTCGTATAATGCATATCTAATATAATTCTCTGCATCCACTAAAAAATCGATTCTTTGTTTTTATGGAAGAGTAAAAAGGTTTCACATAAAAGTGTATGTTGATGAAAATTGTTCTAAAAGTTTTAGGGCTGCGGAGCCAACAAGCGGGAAAACTTTGCTATATTTCAATTAATTTTTATTTTTTTTTATATCTGATGATTCAAAATTAAATTTTACTCATGAATTACATTGTAGCTATTTTTGAAATAAAGCTGGTAATTCATCGATATTCATATTGGAAGGATTTTCCGTCTTTAAATTATAAAGTCGTTTAAGCAAATTTTATTTTTATAGGCCGCAAATTTCTCTACGAAATAAAAGTTTTGTGCACTCAGCATTGGAATGTCGCACCATTCGAGCAAATTTTAACAATCTTATTCCACAGGATGTTATTTTATGGTTAAAATTCGAAAGCGTATTAAAACCAGTGATGCCAACTTAGCCCTTTCCGTGCTAAATTTAGCGCATTTTTAGTAGTTCAAAATGCGAAAAATATTTTTTCGCCCGAAACAAAAAAAAAAATGCGTTTAGCCCTTTTCTCGCCTTTTTACTTCCTCCCATTTTTTTTCATATTACGATCTCTTTTTGTTTGACTAAGTTATTTTTAATGGCGTAATATTGATTTTGCTTAGTATTTAATTAATTTATTTTGACAACTTAAATAATATTTCACATCTCAATGTTTGCACTAAGTTTTGAAAATATTTCTTCCAACAGTATAAAAAGTCTAGCCCCAATTTTTTAAGAGATCTTAACAAATTGTAAGAAAACCCAGTTTAAACAAATAAAATTGTTTGAGTTGCAAATTATTGAAAGAACTGAAATTTTAGATCGAGATTCATAATAGCAAAAACTCTATAACCAGTCATTTTATTTACGTTTTCTATCAATATTTTGAGATTTTAGTTTTAATTGTAGCCCCTTTTTACGCTTTTTCACAAAACATGTCTTGATTGTACCACAAAACAGTTGTGTTTTTAATTTAGACCGTTTTTATCACTTTTTTCAAAAATTTCTGCGCGTTTGTGTTCCTAAAAGTTGGCATCACTAACGCAATTGCGTCGTAGGAACGTACTATGACCGTATTTGTGCTGTATTTGCACTAATTTTACGCACAATTGTGACGTAGACGTACCTTTTTGTTTGAAATAAATATTGGAAAAACTTCAAAAACTGTGAAATTTTCTTTATTTATTTTGTTTGAATTTTGAATAAAAAATTTAACTTAAAAAGTATTTTAATTGTTTTTCCTTATTTTTGTTTTTTAAAATTAAATACGGTTATAGCTTTTGCAAAAAATAGAATTAAATCTACTTGTCGTCGGATGTTTGGTGCTTTTCAATAAAAATGTTTAAGTTCTAATCTGACAACGTAGTACGTTTCTACGTTCATACGACGCAATTGTGTTCCCAGCATTCTAACAAAAGTTCTTGGCATAATATATTTAAAAAAAAAAATGGGAATTGATTTTCATGTGAAAAATCTATAGTTTCATCAAATTAAAGTGAACTATTTATCTTTTTAACTAATTGTTCTCCCCGTCTCATCGTAAATTTTCTTTATATTGTGTCATTGGACAGCATCACATTATAAAGCATAATATTCCAGTCGAAGCAAGCACGGGTTCCTTCATTTTTTTTCTTGCAGCTAGTGCTAATTTATTCTTAAAAGAACTAAGTTTAGGAAAAAGATATATCTTTACTGTGTCTTCAATTTGGGGATGTTTTGTATAAAGATGTCTTTCCATTTATAAATAGTTTCATGCTTTCATTGGAATTTTTTTTTTAAACTTCTAAATAATATTTGCATTGAAAAGTTGTTTTTTTAAGAATATTTTCAGGATCTATTCGCTACACTTCACGAATGTCCTTACGGATCCTTATTTGAGAAGGTGTAGGATATCATACAACGAGGGCTTTAGTTAGTAGATTCGTATATATATATATATATATATATATATATATATATATATGTTTACATATTATTGGTTCATTAATTATATTAATTTTTACCTCCATATGTGGTTCAGATGCTAGATATGTTTTTTAACTAAATCCTTTAATGTTAATCAATATCTCTTATTGCTTGAATCACATCGCGTATAACCAAACCTTGTCCATTTATATTTATATATAAACTTAATGAGAATTGCAATGAAGTTGGAGAGCAAACATTATAAACCAAATATATTTAAAAACAAACTAGTATTGAATTTTTCCACCTAAGTTTGTGAAAAGGATAAGTATTTTAATTATTTGAAACATTTTATTGTCATGGGAATAATAACATTAATATAGTTTAAGAACAAGGAAAAAGACTGCAAATATTTAATGGTTATAGAAGTAATGATATTTTTCATATTAATAAAATTCTGTTAAAAATATTTAAAAACATATAATATTAACATTTTTATTCAGTGTAAACATTAAATGGCAAAATTTAAACAAAAACATTGTTATCATGAACACAGTGTTGTTAAAATTCAAGAAAATTAACAATGAGAACATAATATTGTTGTAGTGACAATGCTGCTGATGTTTTTTTCTGCGTGTTGATTCTACACTTTAGTGATTCTAAGTGTGTCGAAGCAAAATGTTTTAAAGAAATTAGTTCCACACTCGGAATCGTTATTGGTATACTAAATATTCCATCATGTGCTGCTGTAATTTTCCTTTGCATAGTTTATTTAGAAGGAAATCATTAGCTGCAGAATGGAGAAGGCAAACATTAAAATATATTTGTACAATTCACAACGTTTGTTGTATCATTGTATTATAAAAGTTTTTAAATTTATTCGTTTTTTTTTCAAAAATTTGGTTACAACGATACAACAGAGGTTGTAATTGGGTAATTGTTTTTTTTTTTCATTGAAAACTGTCTGGTACTTGTTAGTTGAAAATTGTTCGAAAATGACTTTGTTTTTTGTGTAAAATTTCTGGCTAAACACATTTATCTTTCTATTAATTCTATAAATCTGAAAACTTTTACTTAATTCATATTCAAAATACAATTACTTTACTTAATGCCTCCAACCCCTTTGGCTGTATCCTAATAATATTCGTATCATATTTCATGATTCTCATATCAGCTCTACTTTTAACAGCATTTGAAAATAATAAATTTCAATAAATGTGTATAAATGAATTTTTAGAATTTAGAATTTTCAATTAAATTACTTCACATGTAATTGCAATTGACCACTTTCAATTACAATTTTTGTATTTTTTTAATATAAGAACTAAATTCCATGTAAAAATATTTTAAAGATCTGAAATTTTCTGATCCTGCTCTCTCTGCTTATTATAAATATTACATATATTAGTTATAAATGAACAGAAAATAAACAAACATAACATTATGAAAATAAATTAATATTGTTTTTAATCATATTTTTTACACGTATTTCTAACAATGATAAGTCAAACTAAAAGTTAGTTAAATTCATTATAAATAGCTTAAAGCAAAGGACAATACCATTATTTAAAAACTAAAACTTGAATTTTAACCGAAAATATTATATAGTACAGTAGTAGCCAACAAAAGCTTCAAAAGCAACGATTTTAACAGTGTTGTAATCGGAAGAAAGTACTTAGTGCTGGTAAAGAGCTAAAACATGGTTGTCATTGGAAAGATGTTATTTTTTTTTATTCAATTCAGTACTTTCAAAGTTCCATATGCCAAAAAATCTCAATTTTTAAATCTACAATTTTGTCCCCCAAAATGTTTTAATATAAAATGAAGTACCCAGCAAAACTTTGGCATGTAATGAGTTAAGAAGTTAATATAATGACTCTTCAGTGCTTACACATTAGCTGAATAACCCATTATTTTAACACGGTGTTAACATTAGAGGCAACTACTTACCTCATATTATTACCAGTAGACATTTCAGAAAGTCATTACTTAGATGTCATTAGACGAACTGATTACCTCTAAGCTATTCAATAACTCATTATTTCTAAACTCATTATTAGTAAAAACAATAACAACTAGCTACATTTTATGTTACAAATAACTAGTGAAATGTCGGAATCTAAAAAGCAGTTTTTTATTTTTTTAATATTTTATTTTTATTTTAAACGTACATAGAAAAAAATATTTTCAAAAAAATTACAATTAAATTGTTAATCAGAATTTTAAAATGATATCAAATATTTTTATAATTAAATAAATTACTCAAAATCAAAGTATTATAACAAATTAAATTAAAATTTTACATAGAAAAATCTAAAATTCAATTTTAGTTACGTATAATACATATTCAAATAATTCAAAATATTCAAATAATTATTAATTGAAATTCAACCTATGAAAAATTGTATAATTAGTTATTCAAATTATCACTTATTTTTATTAATATTTGTTTAATTTATTAATTGATATAAAGAAAAACTATTGAAAATGATAAATTATTTCATTTTAAGTAAAAAATATTAGAAAATTTGAATTTTAATCAATTAAATAATTGATGCAATTAAAAAAATAATTGGAATAACTCTTTTCTTTGATAAATCGTCTAAAATGTTATTTTATTTTCAAAAATCTGATCATAAATAAGTAATTAAACACCGGGTTATAAATAAGTATTTACTAGACTATTTCTATGTAATGCAGACGGTATGTTGATATCATTGAGAAGTAACTACATGCCATTACCAAGTTTTACGGGGAATTTCCATTTTTTATAAAAGATAATATTTCTTTTTAGAAAAGCATTGAAAAAAATTCTATAAATAGATTAAAATGTTATATAAAAAAGAAATTTTGCGAAAATTATTTTTAAAATATATTTCCTATATAAAGAAAATTTGTGAAAAATTTCCCACAGAAAGAAAATTTATCAGAAATTTCCTACAAAAAGAATATTTTTATTGAATATTTCCTATGTAAAAAAAAAAATTATTGAAAGTTCCTAATAAAGCAAAACTTATCAATAATTTCTGATAAAAAGAAAATTCATTAAACATTTCCTATAAGAAATGCATTTGATGAAAATTTCCTTTAATAAGAAGATTTATCAAAATTTGTTCATAAAAAGAAAATGAATCAAAAATTTTCACACAAAAAGAATATTTCTCGAAAATTTTCTATAAAAAGATTTTTTTTTAATTTTTCTATTAATTGAAAATTCAAGTAAATTTTCTGTTAACAGAAAATAATTCAATATTTTCTAAAAATATAAATCAATCCGATATTTTCATTAAATAAAAAATAACACTGGTCGACAGAAAAATCCTCCTTTATAGAAGAATAGGTGGATTAGATGGAATTTAAAGTGCTAAATATGAATCAGTTTTGAGTTTTTTTTCTGTCAAGTTCTGATTTTTTTTTTATGTCATGTCTAATATTTTCCCCTTAACAAGGCGATTACACGAGTATATTTTACCTTAACTCGAGAACGGTTTGTGAAGAAAAGAAGAAAATTGTCTTCAAGTCATCTTAACATTACTTTTTTATCCTATTCAATATTTTCTGAGTTATTTAGAAATTAGTGGCGAAAAAAAATCATGAAAAATTGGAAAAATTTTGCTCCTTAATTCCGAAAATATTGAGCGGATGAAAAATAATGTTAAGATAACTTAAAGATAATTTTAATCGGCAGCTATAGAACAAACTGTTTTCGAGTTATACTAGTGTGACGTCCTAATAAGGTGGTAAAATTAGTCATGCCCATAAAAAAATTTATTACATGATAGAAAAAAAAACTAAAAGCAGATTCCTACTCAGCACGTCAAATTCCATCTAATTCTTCATTCTTGTTTAAAGGAGAACAAAATAAATATTTTTTTTGCCGACCAGTGTAATTCGACATTTTCTATAAATAGAAAATTCATTAAAAATTTATATACACGTATAAAATTTAACGGATTTGTTTATAAAAATGAAAACTTATTGAAAATTTTCTTTAAAAATTAATTTTTTTTTTTTAAATCTTTCTATATATGGGTAATTTCAAAAAATTTCGAACCAAAATTACAATTTTAAAAATTTTATACCTTTGATTTTTTTTTTTTTTAATTTGAAGTGTTCATTAAACTAGTCATCGTGCATTTTATCGCTTATCAATCAATTTCATATTGTTTAAGGTTCATTTTTTATGGACCTCTAAAATAGGACACCTCGGGAATTTTTGTCACAAATGAACAAAGTTAAAGGTTAAATAACTTTTATATGTATTGTCCGATTTTAACAAAATTGGTATCAATGGAAAGGGCTGATATTCCTCTTTTTCATAAAATTGCAAAAGTTAAACATCTTCCTGCCGCAAGGATGTCTAAAATGAAAAAAATATCTTTTATCCTAAAGTATCCTGAAAAAGGTTTTCATTATTTTTTGATATGATGTTTAAAATCAATTTGTCGTTATAGCGTAAAAATTTAAAAATGGTATCTCAATTTTACTGACAAATTAATATACACATTTTTAAGTGTTCTGGACCTTTTATTTTAAATTTAGTATAAAAACACATATAAAAGGATAAAAACAAGCAGCGCTAGTCAAGATCGACCATATAATACCCTACATGCTTGTGTATAGGCACTAAAATGATTATAGGTAGTAGGCCTTATATGAGACCTATGGTCATTTGTAGAACTATCCTTGTAAAATTTATTACAATAATTTATGCGTATATTAAAATTATTTATATAAATTTTTTTTTCGATAGTGATATTTATGTGAGATTTATGCACGTTTAAGTATTTTTCGGGAATGATTAATTATAGACCGATCATTATGGAATTTAGTGGAGCGATCTATACTTGTACGAAACTTATAGTTGTGTTAAATTTTATCTTGATATTGATATTTATGTGAGATTTATGCAAGTTTAATTTATTTACGGGAATGGGGACTATAAGGGAACCATGTTCAATTATGGGCTTATTATTGTGAAATTGTGTATAATGATTTATACTTATATACAACTTATATATAAAAAATTTTATATTGATGTTAACATTAATGTTGGATTTATGCACTTTTAAGTAATGTTTAGGCAGCGGAACCTATCATTAAAAAATTTGGTACAACGATCTATAATTGTACAAAACTTATGTGTACTGAAATGACATAATTCAGATGTTAAACCACTATTCCGAGAAGAAAGTTGTATGAGGTATAGGTGAAGTAATGGATTAATTATGATCTATTTCAGTTGATTTCGCCTTTTTAAAAATCACTTTAAATTCGTCACAAATAATTCAGCGGATTTTGTAAAATGGGTTACAGTACGTTAAAGGTCTGTTAATGTGTTCCTAAAACTTCTAAGTAATACAAAATTATTTTTCGGGATCAGGAATGTGATATATATGTGACTTATTTCAATGAATAATAATCTGTTGTATTAAAATTAAAAATAGAAAATATGTTAATTAGTAAAGAAAAATTTGTGTAACTTTTGATCCCACGATAAATTGATTGTAAACATGGTGTAAAAAATAATGAAAATTAAAAGACTCTTTTCCAGAATATTCAAGGATAACAGTTATTTTTTCATTTTAGTGGTACTTGCGCCAGGAAGATGTTTATTTATTATGACTTTATGATAAAAAAGAGTCTCAGCTCTTTCCATAATCATATATCATTTATAATCATTTAATCATTTTAGTTTTTTGAAATATGATAATGTACATAAAAGTTCAAGCTTAAATTTTGCTCATTATTGACAAAAAAGCTGAAAGTGTCCCATTTTATAGAATCATAGAATATGAACCATAGAGGAGAAGATTATATGCACTGAACTTCAATAAAATTGGTGATGATCAAATTCCTAGCTGAGTCGACATTTTTTGGAATTACTCAAATTTGAAAATTTTGTTCATGTATACATTAATAATGAATATCCATATTTTATGAAAATCACAAAATCCATCACAAAATCTGTTCCCAAATGAAAGTTTAAATCACCAATTTAGGGACAAAGCCCCTCATCTGGCAGCTCTGTATATATATTATTAGTATGCTTTGTATAAAAGGTCGTCTGGAGTCTATACTATAAATTCAAATTAAAATATTTGATATAAAACAAATAAAAGACGTTTTATAAAAAAAAAAAAAAAAACAGTGATGCGTATAAACGATTGCCTACCATTGTAGTAATAAATAAATTTTCAAAATATATACCATGGCGAAATTAAACAAGTGGCAGCAGTTCTACTAAAATAACAATATGGCGAATTCATTAATTTTTTTATACATGGAGTTTGATACTTCGGCGGGTAAGCAAAAGTTCTGCTTATTTGAAGTTTAACAGTTCTAGGTACTAAAAACAATAATCAACTGATATAATGGGGTCACCTGCTTCAATTCGCCTTGATATATACTATATTATGCAAAATAATTCCATGTTTATTTTTATTGTTTTACCACTAAAAAAAGCAATAATATATCGACGAGTAATCGGATAAAGCTATAGCTTATATAAAGGCAAACACTCTCTAAAGTTTTACCTATATTTTGATATATTAAACATATACCTAAGTTATCACAGATGTTTTTAAATGTCTCATCAACAATGGATAGGCAGACAGATGGACATCACTATTGCTACTCTCCTATCTAAAACAATCATGATGATATACTTTATGGGGTCCTGATGACACTTTCTTCAAAGGGTATACAAATTACACTATGCGACAAATTTTGCGTCATTGAATTCCAACGCGTAATGAAAGTATTCCATTAGATTAATAAAATCTACAAAGTTAGTTCGATATTTCGATTTTATGAATTCTCAAACTTCGGTTATTTTAGAGCACTTTTTTCATTATGTGTGAAAACAAAAAACATTTAAACAGTAATTTTAAATGAATTTATTGGTAATTCTTATTTTATGTTTCTCTAGAATATTGTTACGAAATTGTACTTAAATTCAAATATAACGGTTTTAACGGCTGGTTTAAAATTAAATAATGCTCCTCAACCGTTCTCAATACTTCTAGACCTCTCAATACTTCTAGAACTTTGAATGAAAAGCTTTCGCCATTGTTTGTAAGTATGGCAACACTAAATGTTTAAGCTGCTAACATTAACATCGAAAGCTCTAGTTTGTCTGTTAAGAACATTGTAGAGAGAAATAGTGCTTTCGAGAAACATCTAGATGGTACTGCAGTGTATATAAATTGGCCGTGAGAACACCATTGAGTGAGTCTAATTAACTGCCTTGGCTGTATAATCTTATACATTATTAAAGTGTGCTGTGTAAAGTGTGTAATTTAAGTGTGTGTGTATATTAGAACACAAGTGACTATTTAAACTATTATTGTTGTACATTTTTAAATAAAATAAAGAGTCGTTACAACTTTTAAACTACTAAACTGCTTTTATTTGCAATCAAAGTATACCGATTATAAAGGAAGTAAACCACCGTTTTTTAAAAGATAAAAACGTAACCATATCATGAAAAATGTTCATTTAGTATCTTACCCCTTTTACGACCACTTTTCACAATAAGATTGTTTGCAATATATTAGTAGCCACACCCATTTAAGTAATCTTTGGTACATATATACACCGTTAATGTTTGGCGATTATGGGCCAATTGCCCGTTTTTCAACCAACTGACCATTTTTTTACCCTTTTTTAAAATGGAAACAAATGACGACTTGTTAAGACTATGTGCTAAATGACGAGAAACTAAGTTGTTTGAAATATCCCCACCCATTATATATTAATTTCAATGAAAAAAATTATTATTTTGAGATTATTCCACAATGTAATAACGTAGAAAAAGACCCCGAAGAATTTTCAAATGAACTGTAACTGTTAGAAACTAAAGCTAATGATAAAGTTTATGAACAACTATTTAAAACATCAAATATTGAATCTTTTTGGACTGGACTGTGAAAATTAAAAAATTGATTTGATGAGTGCTTATATATTAATTTATATTTTTACTTTGGAGGAAAGACTTTTTTCTAAATTTTCACTAATGAAAAATAAATTGTTCAACAGACTTAACATCCATGCTTTCATTTATTAGACGGGTATTTGTAAGACTTGAGTCCGAGTTAAGACCTCATATTAGAGTATTCAAAAACCGAAACCAGAAACGGGTTAACCGGGTTTTTCTTTTTAAAAAAACCGACTGTTTTCGAATAATTTTTATTTTCGAATAATTTATATTTTTACTAAATCAACTCATATTTCTCATTTTTATATTTGTTTAGGGAACTTTATTTAAGGCCTGATGCATTAAAATAATAAAATGATTTGAAAATAAAATTTTTATGAAAATTAACATTTTTTTTTTTTTTTTTTTGTAGTTTTCATACAAATTTTATTTTTAAACAATTCGCTTGTTATACTGAATCAGGCCTATTATTGTTTAAAAGTATTTCTCACTTACATTATGATTTGGGTTTGGGGTCCGAGAAATCCCGGTCGGGAAATCTCAGGATTTACCTTCAAAATACTCTCGGGAATTTTTTTTTCTTAATCTTCCTGGCAAAACAGGAAATTAAATATTCTCGTAGTTTTAAAATTCTATAGCAAATATTTTGCTACTTTTAAAACTTTATATCAATGAAAGATTGACGTTTCTCTAAATATGGTACTTGAGAGAAACGTTAATGTTGCATGAATTAGGCTTTTGTCTATTGAATTAGGGTTTTTTCTATCAGAAATCTATGTATTTGTTTATCTATTGTTTAACGAATTTATTTATAAGTTGTTTCACATACAATTTTAAATCCACTTTATTTTTGTCATGTTATAGATTTGTTGAAATTAATATTAAATATGTTGAACACTACATATTATAACATAACAATTTCTTTTGAAACATAATCTCTTATCCAAGCAATGGACATGTAAATGTTAGATGTAAATGTTATAACTTCAAAATACTTATGGAAAAAAAAAACTAATCTCATATTGTGTTCATAAGTATGTGAGATTATTTTCATCAGGAATTCCCGGGAAATTGATTTTTTCGTTCCCGTTTCTCGGGAAAAGATATGTTGTGGGAAATCCCAAACCCTAATTATGATCTAATAAAGCTTTAAGTTATTTAAAATTTCTAATTTGAGACTTGAGTAATACCAGTCTACTGAGAACTGATATTTGTATATTTTTTTAACTGATTAAAACAATTTTTATTAACAAAATCTAGGCAAAAAGTCAATTTTAGTTTTATTGTTTCCCAAAGAAATCTTTCCCCCATCCAAAATAAGCCGAATTTCATTAAATAGTCACATATGTAGGTGTAGTTGGATCATAAGAAACATTATTAGAACTCAATAAAAAATTCTGTAGATGCTAAAGAGCGAAATGACTTTTTATTTTTATGGTATTTGTCATTACAAGTAATATGTATTATAAGTGATTTTTTAAGTAAAACCGGCTTCGAATAGGTTTTTTAAAAGAGCTATTTTTCGAACAAAAGAACAGAAGTAAAGTTAATAAAAAAAGAATTTTATGTTAAATATTTTTATGAAAAAATCCTTTTTTGTTACAATAATAAAAGTTATTATATATATATATTATAAAGTAAACAATATTATGACAAAAGTGGAGCATGTGGCATCCCTCAAAAATCTAATATAATAATGCTGGTATCCTATAAACTAACAAAAACTTATAATAACATTTGTATTAAATCATTGAATTTTTTTCATTTCTAATTGCATAGAAAAAAATGCTCTGAAAAGTTCCCATTTTAAGAGGTCATAAAACCAAATTTGAACTAACTTCGAAAAACCCTTTGGGGATTTGGGGACTATAAGGTTTTCGTTTTGCGTTGGAATTATTAAGGCAATTTTCTTACAATTTAATTACAAGTCATTGAGTAAATTTGCTGATAAAACAAAATTATTCTCTTGTATATTAAATTTATTAGATTTCAAATAAACAGTTATGTCTGATCAGCAAATACATATCAATTGAGGCTTTAATAAATAAAACATTAATAAAGTTAGAATATCCAATAATAGTGCCACCCAAGCTGTTGTAAATTGATATCTTCTTTTTCAATATACATAATTACAAAATAAGCAAATATTTGTTTTACACAAAATATTCGTCATTCGCGTTGGCTTAAGATGATTTTGTGAAAACACAAATTAATTTATATACATATGTATGAACGTTTGACTAAATAAAAAAATTATTTTCTGAGAATCATTAAAAAACAATCATGTTTACATATCAAATGTATGTATTTATTTTATTAATTTCTTACAGTAAAATATGATTATAAAATGATTTTAAATTATTGTTCAACAGTGTTGCCAGTTTAGCATTTTTAAGGCTAAATCTAGCCTTTTTATTTTGCTTTTAGCCTCTTTTCGTTTTTCGTTTTAGTTTCTAGCTTTTTTCGTAGCCTTATTCAATTCTTAAAACTAACTTAAAAAGGCTAAAATATTATTACTAATTTTATTTTTACAGAATCATCCATTTTAGCATTTTTGTGTATATTTATTAGCAAAAAAAAAATATTAAAATAATTATTTAATAACGAATATTTTATATAATTTATTATAAATATACTTCATCATCCATACAAACTAATTATGAAAATGATTAAAAAAATCTTATTAATGCGAAAAATCATTTTAAAACATTGGTTAATTTTTCATATGAAATATAACTTAAATTTGTATGCAAATTTTTTAGCCGATTTTTCATTAAGTCATTTTGCTGGGTGTTATTTATAATTGTATTACAATTTCTTTAAAAATATCAAAAACTAATGAAAACGAGAAAAAGATTTTGTAAATTAAAAACGAAAAAGAAAGATATAGTCGGTCAAGACCTAATATACCCTAAACCATTGTCTACGAGCATAAAAAATCGGGAAGGGGACTTAAATTACACCTGTGGCTAATTTTACTAACTGTAAAATTAAATCTACAAATTTTATGAAGATCGGTCCACAATTTACCATAGCTCCCATATAAACATCTCTTCCGAAAATCACTTTAACGTGCATAAATCTCAAGCGAATGTTAGTTAATATTCGACATAAATAATTTTTATGTAAGTAGAAATAACATTGCCAAATTATATGAGAATCGGTCCATAATTTACCATAGCTCTCATATAAACCTACTTCCAGGAATCGCCCTAAAGTGCATAAAATCATCTAGATGTTAGTATCAACGCATTAATGGGGGCTAGGTGAAATAATACACCGATCACAACCAATTTCAATAGGCTTTGCCTTGTATCATAAAAGTTTCAAGTGCCAAATTTCATTAAGAAGAAGCACATTCAGGACGGATTTCTGAAATAACAGGTTTGATTTAAATCTTATTTCAAGATTTAAGACAATTATCGATGTATTTGTAAATAAATTGATGCTAGAAAATTTGGTGATTATGCGAAGGAAACTGTACAAATAAATATAACCAAATATCCATGGAGAAATATGTCTGCAACAGTTCACAAAATCCTTTATCATGGAGAAAATGTCATTAAGCATCATTTGGTACCACTTGAAGATCTATCAGAGGAAGCCCATAAAAAAGGAAATACCAGAAAAATATCACGAAATTCTCCAAATGAAGATTTATTTAATAAAGTACTGACAACATCAGATCCGTTTATATCTAGCATTCGAAATCAATGCAAAGTACAACATCGGGACTTAGATGAAGAAGCAAAAGGGCTGCTAGAGGACAGAAACAATATACAACTAAATATAGAATATTTGCAGGCTATTTTCCAACCGAATGAATAATAATTATAATTTTCTTTTATTGTTACTTAAATAAAAAATAAAATAAATATTGAAAAACTTTTAGTTATTATAAAAAATAAAAAATTTTGTCTTTAATGTTATTTAAATAAAAAATAAAATAAACATTAAAAAATCGTCTCTTTTTTGTCCAAAAAGAATCGATTGTAGAATTGATAATTGATAAACCTGTTCACAAAATCATCCTGGATATTATTAATTTTTTTTTATCTGCTTATAACTTTTTTTTATAAGTAAAATGCTAAAAAAATGCTACAAAAAAAAAAAAAAATAAAAAACTTTAACCTTAAAATTCTCAACAACTTCTGAACCGATTTTAATGAAGTTAAAACTGAACAAAAATTCAAGAAAATATCTCTCCATCAAAGACATAATTTCTACAATATCTCTATCGATTCAAAAGTTACAGACTTTTGACCGATGAAAAACCATTTTAAGCCACTGTGCGGTCTGTACTTTGATAAAATAAGGATACGTTTTGGCACATTCTCTGTGTATAAAAAGCACATTAACAGCTAAACGGGCAGATCATTTTGGACATTTTACAACAACAGTAAACCAAATTAATTAACGAAACAAGAATTGGACCGAATTCCAGCGAATCCCAAATGTCGCAATCCACGAAACTATAGTGTATAACACTTTAAATATGCTATCACAAATGTTATTTTCTGCAATAAATTTTTATGAAACTAAATAAACATAGACCACAAACATTCATTCTTTAATTAATACATATCTTCAATTTTCGAAAAAAAAACTAATTTTTAAAATTAATAATCACCTTCGCTAAAATGACGAAAAACACACACTGAGTAAATAGGAGTCATATTTTTTTTTTTTTTTTTTATTCTAAAATTAGGTTGGCGGAGATGAAAATCTCACAAATTGCCAGGTTATCCCACGATGATTCCGGTAATTTCCAAAACGACCTATACCTTCGTATAGAAAGGGGACTTCTTGAGTCTTGTATTAATCTTAAGTATTAATGGTCTCCAACATGTAACGACAATTTAAGTTTAAAAACGATTACATGTAGCCAATGTAAAATACCCCGAAAAACCGTAACGTGTACAATTATGCGACGCCTTAAACATTAGCCAATGCAAGAGCGAGACGCAAAACAGTACAGCCTGATCGCTCTTAAGCGATAATGACGATGACGCGGTATATGTTTATTTGTTATATACTATTTTTGACCGCTTACAGTTATGTGAATATTTAAAACAAAACAAAAGTAAAAAAAATGTCAATTTACTCAGTGAAGATGTATACCATCAAATATTTACCGATTTAAAGTTTCCAAAATTTAAATTAAATGGCGTTGGATCAGTGATTTCAACAACTGTGTAACGTACTGATTATTTTTATGGGCTAATATGACCCCTTTTTTAGGCAGTCACACTTGTATAACTCGATAACGATTTGTCAAATTTAGATAAAGAAAACTCCTCTAGATGCCGATTAAATTGTCTTCAAGTTATCTTAGCATTATTTTTTTATCCGCTCAATATTTTCAGAGCTATTCAGAAATTGGTGGCAAAATAAAATATAAATCTTTTATGAAAACTTGTAAAAATTTTGCTCCTTGACTCCGAAAATAATGAGTGAATAAAAAATTAATGTTAAGATAACATGAAGATAATTTTTATCGGCATTTATGGGAGTTTTATTTATCTAAATTTGACAAACCGTTCTCCAGTTAGACAAGTGTAACCGGTGAATAAGTTGGTGATATTAGACATTCAATAAAAAATCAATATGTGATAGAAAAAAGTGAAACTTCTGATCGGCAGATTGGATTTTCATGAAATTTGGTATAGGCGTAGCAAAGGAGTGTACATGTTATGTTTGGAAGGGAGCTAGGAGGGCTCAAAGTTAGGTGCCTCTGGCATAAAAAATTTTTAATCGCTTGCAAAACTCAAGATACTTTTTCGACTAAAAAAATACAAAAAGTCGTCTTTTTTGCAATTTTCAAATTCAAAATCGTTTATTTTTGGACTCGGTAAAGATATCGACTTAAATTTTTTTTATTCAATAGATAATTTTGTTCTTTAACTAGTTAAGAAAACAACTAATAAAATCGGTCAGAAATACTAGGATATATATGAAAAAAACTGGACCAAGAACATGCAAAATTATTATGCTTAAAAATTCAAACGCAAATAACTCGAAAACTATAAGAGATAAATAGGACATGTATGCATGTTTTTATAGGTCTTATCAGTGCCTACAACAATATATAAAAACAATATATAAATATTTGAAATCGGACGAGAAACAAAAATTTTGCAAGCGATTAACAATTTTTTTATGTCAAAGGCACCTAACTTTGAGCCCCCTTAGCTCCGCCCCTGTTGGGATTGTTATGCCCCCCTTCCAAACATAACATTGTACACTCCTTTGCTACGCCTATACCAAATTTCATGAAAATCCAACCGGCCGATCAGAAGTTACAGATTTATTTCCAAAAAATTTCGATTCTGCCCCACTGTGCAGTGTATCTCAACTTAGTTGTTGGTACACACGGGTATTTTCACTTAACTGTGAATAAAATCAAATTTAGATATTTATTCATTCATTTTGATCAAGATTTGTGCATTAATTTTGATGATATATAGATTATTTTATTCATAGGACTACCAATTTTATGCTAAAGATAACAAACAGATACATTTTTAGCGTTTTGACTTTTTAAAAGAATTTTTAAGAAAAAAAATCTTCAATAAATCGCACACACCGTTCTTGAGTACCTAATGGGAAAAAAACTGAAAGCAGATTCGTGTTTAGCACATCAAATTCCATATAGTCCAACTATTCGAATTTAAGGGAGGATTTATTTATTTTTTTTTTTTTGCCGACCAGCGTAATTATATATTTATATATATATATACAGCAAAAATTAAAATTGGACCTATCACTGAATTAGTAAAATCTTATATTCAAATTCAATTTTGTAAATATTTTATTGAAAAAATTTGAATTTTTTTCTTATTAAAATATTTTTACTATTTATAAATTTGAATATTTGAAAATTCTTAAGAAAATCAAGGTTTATTAAAATCAATAAAAATAATAATTTTTTGCAGATTTTCCAACAATTTTTATTTTTTATTTAAATTTTTTTTTACATTTTCTATAATATATACAATAATTCGGATCGAATATTGTTAGTATTGTATTTTATCATGTAAATGCAAATATGAAAATTTGGTGTAATTAGTGGAGACTTTTTAGATGAAATATAGTTTAACGGTAATACACAGTGTATAGTATGTAGATAATGTGTAATTATACTGGTGAAAAATAATCGTGCCATAGCTAATAGTTTATGTATTCATGTATAGTAGTATATAAAATATACATATATGAAAAAAAGATATATATCAATTGAAGCATTTTCTAAATGAATTCAACTTACATACTTTTTAATGGAGTGAAATATCTAAGTTTCAAGGAAACCAAAACAGATAGGATATAACAAATGCACAAACAAATTCTGCTTTGGTACCGCCAAACCCATACAACAGGGCAATTTACTATTGGAAGCATGTATCATTTTCCGAAAAATACTTTTAAATGATTTGAAATACAAAAATTAAAATACATTAAATTATCTTCAAGAAGTCCAGTTACTTTCGCATAATTATATCACGAGAGGGAGGTACATGTTCAGGCACACAATTGAAAGGACATAGTTTAATCGACCTGAGAATTATACAGCAAGAAACAATCATTTATGCGATATTTTGCTACATACATTCATATTTCATAGGCTTTTGATTCATCTAGAAGATACACAAAAATAAATCACTATACATATTTGGTAATGAAATATATACGAAAATTAAGTTAACTTACCTCTGGAATCCTGAAAATGATGGATTTTATATTTTTTTTGTGTCAACATTTTTATAATTTTATTTATTTATTTTTATATTTTTAATTGTCAAAAAACAAGAAATTGTTATTGTTTTTCGTATTAGTTTAGAATGAATTTACAAGCAATAAAATAATATATTAAAATCACAAATTTTTTTTTATAAAATTTAATTTAAATCCAATAAATTTATTCTGTAAATATATATATATATATATATATATATATATATATATATAATTTTCCCCATGAATAAAAATTGCAATTAATGATAAATTCTAACTTATAACAAACAACTAACTATTAATTTTACAATTAAAATATTTTTATTAATCCCACTTCCCTCTTCGCAGAAATTTATAACTTCATTCTAAGTAAAACAATTATAAATTTATACAGGTTGCAAAATCCCAAGAGTTGTTTTTATAAAAAAAAAATACGAGGGCAGATCAATAAGTCCGTGACTTTTCGAACTTCCTTCGTAGTTATATGAAATGCAACACTATTCCGATAAATACTACGAGGACTCTGCATCATCGATTTCAATGGCAAAAAAGTGATTTACTGACTTTCGTTGTGGTCGCACAAGTACAAATGATGCTGAATGTTCTGGATGGCCAATGGAGGTCCGTACACCCAAAAATGTCGCAAAAATCCACGATATGGTATTGGCCGACCGAAGAGTAAAAGTGCGTTAGATTGTTGATGCCATAGACATTTCATATGACAGTGTGGTTTCGATTTTATATGATCAGATGGGTTTAAGAAAGTTGTCTGCAAGATGGGTGCCGCGTTTGCTCTCAATTGACCATAAACGTAAACTTGTGACAACTTCAAAGGATTGTTTGGAGTTGTTTAACCGCAATCCGAATGAATTTTTGCGGCGTTTTGTAACTGTGGATGAAACATGGATCCATTACTGTACTCCGGAGACCAAGCAGCAGACTAAACAATGGGTTTCTCGTATCAAATAGAAATATGCATACAATAAATTGTGATTAAAGACGACAAGAGCATTATAATAAAAAAAATAAAATTAAATTGAATTCAAATGTTTTTAAAAAAAAAAGCAAAATATGTATGTAAACAAGCTGAGAGCTCAATTTAGTTTAAAAAGTTAAGCTGATATAGAGTAAAAACTAAATCGGATTGCTAGATTTTTAAATAACCCAGCAAAAACTTTGCTTTCCTGGTAAGCTAGCAGGTATAATTGGAAACAAAACAAACTACTTATTTTTTGCCCGAATAACTAGTTATTTTTGTTCCAGTTGTCAACAAATTCATGTAGTTATTTTTGAACTCTAGGGATACTTTTCTTGCCGTCAGTGAATTTGGGCACAAATTAACCATTCGTTTTTAATGACTAACATCTTAATCAGTACACCATCTCGCACTTAATTTTCTAAGTGACAAAAACTTTTTTTTAGTGTAAAATATCTTTTTAGAAATTTTGTTATAAAAAACTAACAAGCATCAGAATGGGATTGAATCAACAATCTTCTAGTTGCTAATCTAGCGCTCTAGCCAACTCATCCTCGTGATTGCAATATTACCGTGCTATTATACTATTGAGTACTTATTTATGTAATACAGAGTATGCAAATAATAATGACGCCTCATTACCAAAAAACTACTTTAATAAGTAGTTGCCATTACCGAAATCAAAAAATTTTTGATGGGAACTAACATATAATAATCAGATAATTTCAAAAGAGAAAATATAGCTTATGATATTTAAATTTATGATGAAATAAGCCCGATTGCTAATTTACAAATTTCTTAAGAAAGAGAATTCTTTGATTTATTTACTTAATAAATATTTCTATATTTTTTAATTTATTTTAGGCGCACATCTCTACAAACACTTTTCAAAAATCTTAAAATGCGCTTTATTTTATTATAAAAACAAATAAGCAAAAAATACGTATAAGTCTCATAATAAGAGAAAAACAAAAAAACTTTTAGTTCAAAACAAAAACGATCGTAATTGTAAATTCTGTTTGGTAAACAAATAATTTCTCGTCGTAGTACTTTTAAATATCAATTCTTTGAAATATGACTGAAGAGTTGCCAGAGTGTTAAGCTAAAATTTTCAATCCAACCTAAGTTTTTTGAAAATTTAATATCAAATGGAATTAATTTTCTATTTAAAGGAAATTTTCAATAAGTTTTATTTTCATATCAAATATGTTCGTTAAATTTCATTTTTATAAAAAATTTTAATAAATTGTTTTTTATGTGAATTTGTTATTTATAGAAAATTATTGATAAATTTCATATTTAAAGAAAATTGTCGATAAATTTGCTATTTTTAGAAAATTTTAAATAAATTTTTTATTCGATTTCTTTTTATAGAAAATGTTTTAAAAATTTTCTCTTTATATAAAATATTCTTTCATAAATTTTTTTTTTTTAACAATTTTTAATAAATTTCCTTTTTATAGAAAATTTTCAATAAATTTTACTGGATTTTTAAATAATTGATACATAATACTCAATAAAATAATAAGAAAATATAGCTGAAGATATTTAGCCATATGATGTAATAAGACTGATCGCTAATTTAAACCTGATAAATTTCTCAAGAAACAGAATTCTTTGATTTAATATTTACTTAAAAAATATATTTTTTAATTTATTTTAAATGCACATTTAAAATTTGCAATACGATCGATTAATAACGTTTTATTTTCTCTCTCGACAAACACTTTTAAAATTTTCAACAAATTTTCTTTTTATAGAAAACTTTTAATAAATTTTCCTTTTATACAAAATTTTCAATAAATTTTCTTTTTATAGAAAACTCAATAAATTTTCTTTTTATATAAAACTAAATAAATTTTCTTTTTATAGAAAACTCAATAAATTTTCTTTTTATAGAAAACTCAATAAATTTTCTTTTTATAGAAAATTTTCAATAAATTTTCTTTTTATAGAAAATATTAAAAAAAAATTTCTTTTCATAGAAAATAATCAATAAATTTTAATTTTCTTTTCATAGAAAATAATTCAATAAATTTCGATAAATGTTCTACTATATTCTCCATCTGAAGAAAGTTTTCGATTAAATTCTGATTTTTCGATAATTTTTTATTTGCAGAAAATTTTCAATAAATGTATGATTTTAAAAAATTTTTCGTTAAATTTTCCTTTTATGGAAAATTTATTTTTATAGAAGTTTATGTTTTTTTTTATTATTAGAAAATAGTTGATAAATTTTCCTTTCACAGACAATTTTCGATTAATTTTCTTTTTATAGAAAATTTTTGTTTTTTAATTTTTTGCGAAATATTTTCGATTTAGAAAATTGTTCATAAATTTTTTTATTTAATGATTTTTTTTCTATAAATTTATCCGGCAACACTACCGACATAAATGAAAGATGATAGGTGCTTCCCCTGAAAATTACATTTCTATGCCCTTTAACAGATTGTTGATGAATATTGATTATTTAAGATATTCTATAAAATATCTATATTTCATTTGTAAACCGTCCAAAAGATACCCATAAGTAAAGAGCAAAAGTTTTTTTTAAGCCGGAAAATAAAATGCAATAGATATCGGAAGTGAAATTGTCGATTATGAGTCGAACAGTGTTGCCATTTTGGAAATTTTTCTGCTGGATTTAACAGAATGGATTGGCAAATTGCAAATTAATTCAATTTTAAATGCTTTTTAGCATAATCGACCTAATCACAGCAGCTTTTTTAGCATAAATATATGTATATATATATATATATATATATATATATATATATATATCGTTATGATTTTACTTTATGGTCTTAGGGATTTTGCTCCCTCAATTACTTCCAATTTTCATTCTGAATTATTATATTGTATAACGAAATGGCTCTTTTACCCTTATATTCTAAAATTTTGTATTCTAAATATATTAATTTCACTTCATTTTCCCGATCTGGAATCCTTCTATATTGTGGTCGAAGACTTCACGTTAGTATGGGCGGATATATCCTTATTTTATAATTTAAATAGAATTTAATGAACAGAATATATAAAATGAGCACTTTTTAATTAAAAAATCTTGTAAAGTATCAATTTTGTTTTGTCGCACAAAATCCACGACCAACACAACTCTTTAACCCCAAACATGAAACGCAAATAATTCAAAAACTAATTTTGTTTATTAAATTAAAGAATATAAAACGACAAATACCTGGACACTAAAAAAGTATCCCATAATTGATGTAGCAGAAAATTATTATGAAACAAATAGCAAGTGTAGGAAACCGCACTTTATTTTGCCATACAGTGTATGAAGAAAAATATAAAAAAAATTAATCCATTAAAAATATCCCGAACATGACCAACTCGTTGGATGTCCTTAGAGACCACAATAAAAAGAATATATGAGTAATTATTAGAACTTAAGACATATTTCGTTATTATATATATATATGAAAAATATAACACAGCAAACATTTTATACAAGCTTTATCAGAATTAAAAATTATTTTTATGTTAACATATTTCCTAAAAAATATTTTAGAAGAATTACAAATTTTAAACAAAATAAAAAGCGACCCATTATTTTAAATGATTTATTATCTCATGTACAATCAATTGCAAATAAAATATATGTTAGAGAAAAAGTTATTGTAATTATTACACAAAATGTTGACGACTTGCTACTTCTTCAGCCATTGATATTCATTTGAAAATCTTATTAAAGAAAAAAATAATCTGAAACTAATTTCTAAAAATGAAGAAATTAGTTATTCTGAAATAAATATATTTAATTAATAATATGTACAAATACTCGTACAATACTCGTACGGAAAACTAACGTAATTGATACATCAACATAAACACAACATCATTTTGGACACAAATTTCTCTAATTTAGAAAATTCGGTGGTTGAAGAACCATTTCAACAATTGTTTAAATTTGTAACATCTTTATTAGTTTTACGATTCTCTAATGTTGAGATGAAGCTTTTATTTAGCTTTATGCGTCTTGTTAAAAACAAATGGCGAAACAATTATTTTAAGTGGCATTTTATATATTAGATAATGGTTAGAATTACAAGATTCATGTTGCTATTCCTTTCTTATTCCAAATAATTTTGCCCGAAAGAAAAATCTTCAGAAAAATATGAGTAGCTCATCACAAGTAAGAAAAATGAGGAAGTACCAAATGTTTTAAACTGTCTCGACGAATTTTAAATGTATTATATTTATATTATTAATATGTAAGTACCGCGTGATCCATTTCGAGGTTCCCTACTTTTTTAAAGAAAAAAAAAAAAAAAAAAAAAAAAAACACAGAAAATTCAAATTTAATGGGAAATGTTTATTATCATTTGAAAGAACATTCTTTGGCATTTATTTTTTTGAAGATTATGTCTATCAAATGTTGGCCGTTGCTACGTCGCAGATGGTCCATCCGTTGAGTCCAATTTTCGATGACTCGTTCGAGCATTTCGACTGGTAACTGGCGAATAACACGCGTGATGTTTTCCTCCAAGGCCTGAATCGCAGCGGGTTTGTCCGCATAAACTTTAGACTTTACATATCCCCACACAAAAATGTCTAACGGTGTGATATCACACGATCTTGGTGGCCAATCGACCTGCCCAAAACGTGAAATTATGTGCTCACCGAAGTGTTCTTTCAATAAATCCATTGATTGATGCGATGTGTGCGAAGTGGCGCCGTCTTGATGAAACCAAATGTCGCCGAGATCACGAGCTTCAATTTCAGGCATCAAATAGTCGGTTATCATGGCGCGACAACGGTCGGCATTGACGGTTACATTCGCACCGGCATCATTTTTAAAGAAATTTGGACCGATGATTCCACCGGCTCACAAACCACACAAAACCGTTGTTTTTTCTGAATGAAGTGGCAGTTCTTGAATCTCTTCTGGTTGCTCTTCGTCCCAAATGCTGCAATTTTGTTTGTTTACATACCCATTGAGCCAGAAATGGGACTCATTGCTGAACAAAATTTGCCGCGAAAAAGTCAGATCTTCTTGGAAATTTTCAAGAGTCCATAGAGCGAAGCGATGTCGCTTGGGAAGGTCGAACGGCTTCAGTTGTTTCACGAGCTGTATTTTGTACGCTTTAAATTTAAGATCTCGACGTAAAATGCGCCAAGTCGTTCCATACGTCAGTCCGAGTTGCTGCGAACGGCGCCGAATCGACTCTCCACGGTCTTCGTGTACACTCTCAGCTATGTTTATTTTCTTCACAGCGTGCTGGACGTGGTCTATTCGGTCGAATATTATCCAATAACGAATGCTGGGTCTCAAAATGGGTGATGGTGTTGCGAATAGTACGCTCAGTAGGCCGATTATGTTGACCATAAGTTGAGCGAAGTGAACGAAACACATTCCTCATAGAACGTGAATTTTCGTAATAAAGTTGAACGATTTGTAAACGTTGTTCAGGTGTAAGTCTGAAATTCCAAACAATACTAAACAAAAATAACATGACCGCATGACACGACTCACACGTGATCTGTCAAAAAAAGCTATTGAAAAGAATATCTCTACTTGAATCACCCATTTTATGTAATATTATAATTATTAAATTTTTATAATAATCAAATATTTTTTCAATACATTAATTGTTCATTGAAAAATAAATTTGAATTGTTGCAAATATGTTGTTTCAGTATCTAGATATAAAATTCAAGTCCAATAGATTAACGTTAAAAAAAAATTTGCAACTAATACTACTTTTATTTAAAAGGAAATTTAATTTTACCTTTATTTTTTAAATTCGAAAATAATAATAATATAAAAATAAACGAGAGATATAGTCGGTCAAGGCTGACTATATAAATAACCTACACCATTGCGTACAAGCATAAAAATTCGGGAAGTGGATTTATATTACACCTGTTTCCAATTTTACTAAGTGTAAAATAAAATACGGAATAATGCGTTGATACTAACATCTAGATGATTTTATGCACTTTAGGGCGATTCCTGGAAGTGGGTTTATATGGGAGTCATGATAAATTGTGGACCGATTCTCATAAAATTTAGCAATGCTGTTTCTATTTACATAAAAATTATTTATGTCGAATACTAACTAATATTCGCATGGGATTTATGCACGTTAAAGTGATTATCGGAGCTATGGTCAATTGTGTACCGATGTACATAAAATTTGGTACAAGGATTCATTCTTGTACAGAACTTCTTTGCACTGAATTTCATTAATTTATTCTTATTTTTAAGGCATTTTTGAGCGTTTAAACTCTATTCCGTGGGGGAGGGGGACATTTGTTTGGGGGCTAGGTGAAATAATGGATCAATCACAAACAATTTCAATAAGCTTCGTTCTTATATCATAAGAGTCCCATGCGTCAAATTCCATTGCATTAACTTTAAAATTGCGACCCGTACTTTGTGCACAAGTTTTACATACACAGCCAGCCATACGGACGGACGAACATCGTAAAATCGATTTAGAAAGTGATTCTGAGTCGATTGGTATACTTTAAGATAGGTGTTGGATAGCTTTTTTTATGCTTTACAAATATCAGCACAAACGCATAATACCCCAACCATCTACGGTGGTGTAGGGTATAAAAATTGGGTGTTAAATTTTATCTTTTAATCGATTGCTGGTATTGAACTTAAATTTTACATTTGTTAGTGATAGATGGTGAAGAACAAAATTTGCCCTATCCTTGCCAAATATTTTTCTTAAAGGCTGATCTAATATTTTTTTGTGCATTATATTTATTCAATATTTATAGATCTGTTTGAACAGCATTATAGATCTTATTAAACAAAATGTAAAATATCACAAATATTTAACAAAAATCAAATATAACTTGTGAAATGATAAACTAAAAATTTAAAATTATTTGAAATAACTTGAAAGATGTAAAGATATCTGCAAAATATATAACCAGAAAGAAAATATAAATTTAGGCCGTATTTTGGAATCTTTTTTAAATTTAAAATAATTTTGTTAGACTTTGTTTTTAATTTACTTTTGTTTATTTTCAATAAACATTTTTTAAGACGTCAAACAATTTTCATACTTAGGGAAAACTTAAGGAGTGGGAAAAATAATACTTAAGTTTTCAATTATAAAACAATTATATAAAAAAAGCGATAGTGGAAAATATTGCTTGCAATATATAGTTATTTTTATAAGATTTAGATTTTCTTAAATTTCTTTCCTTTTGTAAAATATATGTATTTCTTATTAATAAAATATATGTGTATATTATTATTACATTCATGCTATATAAACAGTACAATTCTCCCATTTTATTATAAAAATTTGAAATTTAGCAAAGCAAAAAAGTGTGAAACGTGGGTAAAACTTGGTATTTAGCAGATTTTAGCATATTATTTTTGGGAATTTAGCAGATAACATTGAGAATTTTCTGGCAACACTGTAGTCAAGTAAAGAACCCACATATGTATTAACTGTAGTTTAATTTTTTTTTTTTTCATAGCTAATACACTGGTTGGCAAAAAAAAATCCTCTCCTAAAGACGAATAGTTTTACTCAATGAAATTTGATGTTTTAAACACAAATCTGCTTTTAGTTTTCCTCTATCAGGTCCTGATTTGTTTATGGGCATGTCTCATATTTCTCCCTTAATAAGGGGATTATACGAGTATATTTTTCCCTAATTCAAGAACGGTGTGCACCATTTACTTATATAAATGATAGGCCAAAAGATACAGACTTAAAATGTCTTCGAGCCATCCTAACATATTTTTAAATGCTCGATATTTTCGGAGTTATTTAGAAATTAGTTTCCGAAAAAACTTTTTTTTTGCAAAATTGGAGATCTTTTTTTTTTTTTTTTTGTTAAAAGTTCTTTTAAAAAGTGGAAAAATGTTTCTGTTTTTTTATCAGTAACACAGGGATGGAAAATGAAAATATTTTTCGTTATCAAAATAAACTTCAAGTAGTACTTTATTACACTCAGAGTACTAAATTTCAAACTTTTGACTGTTATTAATTTTTTATTTAAAGCTAAACTCAAAGAATGTCATTTGTATAACTAAAACAAATGATTAAATAAGATACCACATCATTAAATCATTTTATTTAGGTTAAATATTCTATTAAAATATGAAGATCTTAATAAAATGTGGCCCTGTTATTGAATTAAACTTGTGGAGATAAAAGTCCTTAAAATCGAGTACTTCAGCTTTAGTTTTGTTAAAATATAATACATTATCAGATGTCTTTGAAATTCGGAACATTTTCATTTCAACTTGATTTACAGACCATAGAAACTTGTAGTTTTTAATAATGATAAACCTACAACTGAAATGTTTCTAAAATAACTTTTTTCTTTTTTTGTCCTATAAACTTATTTGAATTGGAAACTCGAAGAAATAACATTTAATCAGAGATAGTGTTCATTACAATTTCATTATTATTTCCGAACACCAATTGTAAATCTAAGAAAAACAAGGTTTGTATTCGAAAATTATACCTCGAAGGCCTATATTCAAAACCCTCAATCTCAAAATTTATAAAAATGCATTTTTAATGCCATTATATTCTCTATAATAACTCTCATCTATGATATATATTTTAAATGAAAGTTGCTAGTTTTTCCAAATTTATCAACGCTTTTGTATTCCTCTATCTTACAAAATAAATATTCTCTGAATAATTATTTTATTTTGTGTCAATTGACTAATTTAAACATGCATATGAATCTGGCCAAAAATTTAAATCCGTAGAATATGAATAGTTCTTCAGATATAAAATAATAAATATTCACTTTGGCTATGGCTATGGCTGTCCTACCTATTTTCATATCTATTGTGTGACTTTATATATTTTCATTTAAAAATTTTTAATTAGAATTGTTGTTTATTAAGCTAATCTTTTGACAGTATCAAATGACTCGAGGGAGTACTTCGGTACTTTGAACGTTAAATAATATCGAAAAAAGTACTATAGTATCAACTTTTCCATTCCTGCTTTAACATAAAGCTGTTAGTGCTAAGAATAAAATAAGCCATGTACGAGGGCGAATCAATATTTCCGTGACTTTTCGAACTTCCTCGTAGTTATATGAAATGCAAGTACCACCTGTTAATAGACTACTGTAAAATTTTGAGCAAGTGTCGTCATTTACTTTGCGTTTAACAGATGTTCAAAACATACAACCTCGTGTATCATTAAACTTTATTTTTTGCGAAAAAAAACCGTCAAACAAACCAAGGAAAAGCTCGATAAATACTATGGACTCTACACCATCGATTTCAATGGTAAAAAAAGTGGATTACTGACTTTCGTTGTGGTCGCACAAGTACAAATGACGCTAAACGTTCTGGACGGCCAATTGAGGTCAGTATACCCGAAAATGCCGACAAAATCCACGATATGGTGTTGGCCGACCGTAGAGTAAAAGTGCGTTAGATTATTGATGCCATACCCATGGCAGTGTGGTTTCGATTTTAAATGATCAGCTGGGTTTAAGAAAGTTGTCTGCATGATGGTGTCGCGGTTGCTCTGAATTAACCATAAAGGATTGTTTAGAGTTGTTTAACCGCAATCCGAATTAGTTTTTGCGGCGTTTTGTAACTGTGGATGAAACATGGATCCATTATTGTACTCCGGAGACCAAGCAGCAGTCTAAACAATGGTTTTCTTCGGGTGAAACTGCTCCGAAGAAGGTCGAGGTAAGTCTGTCTTCCAATAAGGTGATGGCAACAGCTTTTTGGGATGCACGCGGGATAATGCACAATAAACAGCGAATATTATGCCAACTTATTAGACCGATTTAATGAGGCCAAGGTAAAAGTTCTTTTTCATCAAAATAATGCACAGGTGTGTGCAGTTTCAATGGCAAAACTCTATGAATTGGGTTACGAATTGGTACTTCATCCGATATATTCTCCGGATTTAGCCCCTAGTGACTACTTTGTATTTCAAAACCTAAAGAAATGGCTTGGTGGAAAGAGATTCAGCTTCAACGATGAAATTATTGACCAAACAAATGCCTATTTTAAGGACCTCGAAAAGTCCCACTTATTGGAAGGGATACAAAAACTGAAGAAACGTTGGACTAAGTGTATTGAGTTAAAAGGAGATTATGTTAAAAATAAATTTTTGTTTTGCAAAAAAAAAACTGTATTTCATTCAAAAAGTCACATACTTATTGATCCGCCCTCGTATCATCAAAATTGATGCACAAATCTTGATTTTATTCACAGTTAAGTAAAAATACTCATGTATAGCTACAATCAAGTGTAAATAGACTGGTGGGCAAAAAAAAATTTTTTTTTCGTTAAACAAAAAAGGTAGACTAAATGGAATTTGGCGAACTAAACAAAAATTTACTTTTACTTTTAGTTACTGATTCTTTTCTATTAGGATGATAAATATGACCACAATTTAGCTAGATAAAACTCCTATAGATACCAATTAAAATTATCTTCAGGATATATTAACATACTTTTTAACAGGTTAATATTTTTGGAACTAAGGAGCAAAATTCTTCCAATTTTTATGGAAAGATTATATTTTTTTCGCCACTAATTTTCGAATAACTCCGAAAATATTGAGAAATATTAGACATGCCCATAAAAAAATCAAGACCTGATGGAAAAAAATTATAGGCAGATTCATGTCCAGCACATGAAATTTTAGTTTAAAGAAGAAAATTTTTTTGTCCAGCGTGTGTCGCTACTTAATTGTAGATATTTTCACTTAATTGTGAATAAAATCAAGATTTGTGTATGAATTTCGATGAAACATGGCTTGTTTTATTCATAGTAACACCAACTTTAAGATAATTGATTAAAAACTACACATTTTTTGGTGGTTTCATTTCTTAAAAGAATTTTCAAGAAAAAAATTCTTCAATTTTACATGAAAAATTGTTTTTTTCCGACACTAATTTCAGAATAACTCCGAAACTGGTGGACAGATAAAAAAACAAAAACAATTGTTTAAATCGGACAACCCGTTCTCGAGTTATGGTAAAATATGTTCTCTTTATTAAAGGGGAGATATTAGATATGCCCATAAATAATCATTACCTGATGGAAAAAATGAAATTAAATTCGTATTTAACAGGTCAAATTCCATCTAGTCCGCACATTTTTTATTTTTTTATTTTTATTATTATTTTTTTTTTTTTTTAAGGAGGACAAAAAAAATGTTTTTTGGCGACCAGTGTAATTTCTCCCGACAACAAACGCTTGGGGATTTAAAAAAAAAAAACATTTAAATAATATTGTAATTTATTCTCTGGTTTTTAATCATTGTGTGGAGAGGAGTCAAAGCAATCGCAATTTCAATTGATGTTATTATTTTGGGTTAAGCATTTCTATCACTTGATTTTAGAATCCAGTGTGTTTAAGTACTTGATTGTCGTTAGTTGACTGGCTTTTGGATTCAAAAAAGAATTAAATTAATAATATTTTTTTAAAAAGAAAATAAATAATATTTAATAATGAAGTGCTGTAGTCGTTCCACACTTGGTGTCATTATTGGCAGTTTAAATATTTTTTTATATGTTATTGCTTTTATATATTCAATTGCTGCTTTTGTACAACTTGATTATATAAAAGAAAAAAAATTGGAGCGGGAGGAATTGATCGGTAAAATTAAAAGGCTAAAGTATTATATTCGGCTGTGTCGAATTCCCAGATACCCTTCACCTTATGTACACTAATTAAATATGATTTTATTAAAAAAAAAAAAAAAATTTGGATAAATTGCTAACAAATAAATAATCGCCAAAATTAAGAAACTGGTTAAGAAAAGAGTAAAAGTGATAGTATAAATCGTAATACCACAAAACAACTGAAATAATACAACAAATAATATTTACTAAAATTAAAAAAAAACGCTAAATAACAAACAATGGGCAAATTGCCAAGAAGAAAAAATCTCAAAATTACAAAAAAAAAAAAAAAAAAAAACAACTTTCAATAAAATTAAAATATATAGAAAATTATCTAAAAAAAATTATGGAAATTTGCTGTAAACAGAAAATGTTTTAAAAAGTTTCTATAAAGAGAAAAATGATCGAAAATTTGTTACAATTAGAAAATTGATTGTAAATTTCTTTAATTAGAAAATTTATCGAAACTTTGTGGTAAATACACAATTTCTCAAAAAATAAGCAATTTTCAATAAACAGAAAAATTTCTCAAAAAAAAAAAAAAAAAAATCTATCGAAAATTTTCTATAATTAAAAAATGTTCTATAATTAATAAATTTATTGAAAATTAAAATGAAAATTGAAAAAAAAAAATAAAAAAGAAAATTGCCTATAATTATAATATTATTATAAAAAGTTTCGTATAAATAGAAAATTTATCGACAATTTTCTATAATTATAAATTTTATTGATAAAGTTAGAAAATTTATCGAAATTTCTATATATATAACTAATAAATTTATTGAAAATTAAAATGAAAATTTAAATAAAATTGCCTATAATTATAAAATTATTATAAAAAGTTTCCTATAAATAGAAAATTTATCAAAAATTTTCTACAAATAGAAACATAAATATAAATAGACAATTTATTGAAAATTTTCTATAAATAAAACATTTAACAATAATTTTCTTTAAATAGAAAATTTATCGAAAATTTCTTATAATTCTATAGATTTTCTATAGAAAAAAAAAATTATCGAAAATTTTCTATGAAATGAAAATGTATAGAAAATTTTCTATAAAAGGAAAGTCTATCGAAAATTTCCTATAAATTAAAGAAGTCATCGAAAATTTTATATAGAAAAAAATTTCTCGAAACCTATAAAAAGAAAATGTATCGAAAATTTTCTATAAAAAGAAAATTTATTGAAAATTTTGTATAAAAAGAAAATTTATTGAAAATTATCTATAAAAATAAAATTTATGGAAATTTTCTATAAAAGGAAAATTCATTAAAAATTTCCTGTAAAAAGAAAACATCGAAAATTTTCTATAAAAAGAAAATTTATCGAGAATTTTCTATTAAAGGAAAATTTTTTTAAAAATTTTCTATTAAAGGAAAATATATTAAAAATTTATCGAAAATTTTCTATAAAAAGCAAATGTATCGAAAATTTTTTATAAAATAAAATGTGTCGAAAATTTTCTATAAAAAGAAAATTTATCAAAAAAATTTTCTATAAAAAGAAAATTTATTAGAAAAAATTTCTATAAAAAGAAAATTTATCGAAAAATTTCTATAAAAAGAAAATTTATCGAAAATTTTCTATAAAAAGAAAATTTATTAGAAAAAATTTCTATAAAAAGAAAATTTATCGAAAAATTTCTATAAAAAGAAAATTTATCGAAAATTTTCTATAAAATTTATCGAAAATTTTCTATAAAAAGAAAATTTATCAAAAAAAAAAAAAAAAAAAAAAAATGCTATAAATAAGGACCCGAAGGGTTAAAATAAAAAATGTTGCTAGAATTTCTAAATCATATTTTATGACTTAAATGAACATTTTCTGAAAATAATAAAAAAAATATCAAAAATTTTCTATCATTAAAAAATGTATCAAGAGATTTCTATAATTAAAAAATTTACCAAACATTTTCAATAAAAGAAAACTAATCGAAAGTTTTTTTGTAAAAAGGAAATTTATCGAAAATTTCCTATCAATGGAAAATTTCTAATAAGTGGAATATTTATTTAAAAATTTTTATAAAAGAAAAATTATAAAAAATTTTTAAAGGGGCTTTGTTATTGGACTCACTTACCAGGCCCCGAATAACATGGAATCTAAAATTACATAAAATTACCAACATTTGATGAAGGGTATAAAAAATAATAAAAAAATAAATAAAATTCTAAATTTTACTTTACAAATATATTGTTGAACAATTACATTATTTTTCTTCCTAAATTCAGGCACGTATTATATATTAAGTGCTGTATTAATGGTAGCAAGTTTAGTAATGATCCTTATATCTGCTCTACTTATAACCGGCATTGTAAAGGTAAAATTGATTGAACAATTTTGTGCAGGAACAACAACAATTAATTATGTAATTTAAATTATATTTATATAGAGGCGCCATAGGTTGATGCTTCCCTGGGTGGTATTGAGTAGCATAGGTTTTATCTTGAATTGTATAAAATTCGTATATATTTTTATAGCCCTTATAATCCAAGGCGTTAACCTATCGGAAATTGTAATTTACTTTCTAATGGGTATATTAGTAATTGGTAAGATTTCAAATCGAATTATGTTTTAAGATTTAATTTAGCTATATTTTTATTTTTTTCTTAGCTATTTCAGGCTTAATATTATGGGCCATTTATAACTTGTATAGAGATATACGCGAAGAGAATGTTAATAAGCCCGGTAGGGTAATGAAGACTAGCCACGTCAATTATCAAAAATCAGATGTAATATGATGATATAAAATTTTGAAAATTAAGTTTTCTATTACTACGTAAACCTAAAAAAAATAAGAGCTTTGATTTAAATTTGAAATATATTTTAATTAAATATTAAGAACAAATGAACCTTTATGCATATTGTTATTATCAAATATAAATAGTTTTAGTTATTATTTTAAATTTCAAAAATAAATTTTTTTATCTTTAATTCAGAAGAACAATAGAGGATGAATTTAAGAATTTTTTCGCAAAATATAGGAGTTTTTTTTAACTTTTATATTTAACAATTAATAGAAAATTCTTACAAATTTCTATATATATATTTAAAGAAAATATTATTTTTTTAATTTTAATTTAATAGTTTTTATTTATTTTAAATAAAGAATGTAAAATGAAGTTTTTTGGATCCCTTAGTTTGGTGTCATGATGCAACAATTATCTGGCAATTATCTGCTTCATCTGTAATCATTTTGCTCTGCTTTCTAACAAATTATTTATTTTTTTTTTTATTTCGTCATATACTGTGTTTATACGCACATCTTACTTATAATTAAAAATAGTGCAAAATGAAAATTTTGCCGCATAAAAGGTGGATTAAAATTTTATTTGCAAAAAAAGTAATTTACAAAAACAAATCATAATTAGTGAAACTAATTCAAAATAAAGCGTACGATTCACATTAGGGAAAAAGAGGGTCGAAAATGGCGCTTAATTCAGGAAAAGTTGATTTCAATATTTTAATGTTTGCATTTTGTTTTTATATTGATCAGTAAGTAAAAAATGCATTTTTTTGAGAATATTCTGATGTCGTTCAGTCTATTTGTTAATTTTTGCAATTTTCAAAATCAAAATGGATTTACTAAATTATTTCCAAAAAATATTCAATTCTGCCCCACTGTGTAATGTTTAATAAAGCAATAAATAACAAATGAGAACGTTATATTCGGCTTGGCCGAATCTATATATCTCACGTCTGTAACTTAAAAAAAATGCATCTTATATGAGAGGTAAAGTGGGACGGACCACGCCTATTTTTTGTTTCCGAGTTTACATTGTTCCTTGGACGATTTGTAAAAATTATCGTTGATGTTTCACCTTATATGGGAGGTAGGCGGACCTCGTCCATTTATGATTTCCGAACTTGCATTGGTCTTTGAACTATTTGTGCAAAATTTCGTTGATGTACATGCTTTTTTGTAAAAGATATCGGTCGAAAAATATAAACTGGAGTTAAGACGGTCACCCTGCTTTTCTAGTATTTGTTCCAAACTTTTTATTTATGAACCGATTTTGCTCATGTTCATTACCAAATACCTTATATAGGATAAATATTTGGTCCAAATTTCGTCCCCCTGGAATGTCCACCCCCATCCCTATCTTGCTTTCCATAGACATACAGGCGACGGACATCCTTAGATCGTCTTAGATTTTTGCGAGGACCCAGAATATATATAATTCATGATTATTTCGACATGTAATGACAAACCCCATATACCCCCCCCCCCCCCCCCCATCCTACCATTTTTTGATTATGGGTTATAAAAATCCACTGGAGTTTTTTCTGAAAAATTTCAATTTCTCAAATTGGACTAAATATGCGCACAATTTTTTTTCACAATATTAAAATAGACAATATGTACTGTTTTTCAGATAAATATGAGAACAAACAACCTATACTATAAGTTCCATTCCATCAAAGTTCAAAATAAGTGTATTTTAGGTAAATTAAAAAAGAAAATAATAATACAAATATTCGGAAAAAGCAAAATTTTTAAATACTTAAGGAAAAATACACTATAGAATCTGAAGTTGATGGTTCCATTTAAAAATTTTACTTTAAGAAAAATTTTTATTTATAAACGGTACACCTAAATTTTATGAAAACAACTCATGCTGGACCAATGATTTTTATTACCATTGATACATAATTTTTCCTATTTTTATACGGTACCAATTTTATTACTAAAAGTTAATTTTCAAAATTCAATTAAACGCCTCTTTTGATACATTTTACTCCAACATGCGGCGTTGCCACTTCTTTTTAAATTCATAGAAATTTAGATGATAATAGTTGTTTTTTTACTTTCCGGCTCGACAAATAAGAAAATTTATTTCTTTATGCAATTTGCCGTTAATTATGCAATTTGAGTTAATTATTTTTAAATTACATATTTTTATTTACAATAACTGTGCGTATAAACGTAGTAATAATCATCTTTAAAGATATTCTATTGAATTCTTTATACCATTTGTAACACAGCCATAATTTCTTTGAACTCTTAAAATTACAACTTATGTTGGATTAAAGATATTAAAAGGCAATAGAATTACTTTGGAGCCTTACATAGTGTCTACATTAGAGATTTTTTTTATCAAGACAAACGTCAAACTTAACGTGAATTTGTGGAAGGTGACAACAGTTGCACAAAAACAACAATATGGCGTATTCATTATTGTTTTTTATATATGCAGTTTGACAACTGTAACAACCAAAATAATAATCAACTGTTTATCTAAGGTTACCTTGTATATATTCGCACTGATTTTGACGTTTGTTTTGATATAAATTTGCCTAATGTAGACACTAGGTTAAAAGAAATTACAACTGTTGCCGAAAGTAAAAATTTATTGTTTTGATTTCAGCGTTGTATCGAGTGGTGTAAAATACATACATTCGGCTCAACTGAATTCAGTTTAAAACAATGAAAACGTTGTTTTTTTTTCATACAGTGATCGCTCCCTGTATGGAAACTTGTTTTTATTTTGAGCAATAAAATTTAAATTTATATACGAGGGGTGCTATTTAGGTTTGGTAAAAACGTATAAAATATTATTATTTCTTTTTAAAAATGACATTGTTGTCAGTACTCATGACTGTCAATACCTTTTCTGATACATTTGAACCAAGTCTTAAGACAGTTTTTCCACCTTGATTGAAGCACTTTTTTGTTATATTAATTTTTCAAACAAATAATGGCATACTATTAACAACTAATAGTTCTTTTATAATCCAAACGTACACTACCAACGTGTCCCGATTTCTCAAGTCACAAGCGACCGTTTTATTTTAAATGCTTCGTCCGGGTGCAACTTTGGATTGGTGGGATTGGGCAAACTTTGAGGGAGTAATACTATTAACTGATCTTTTGTTTCAGAATTATATGCATAAATTCAGATTTCGTCATCTGTAGCAATCTCATAAACACGTTTTCAAGAACATAGGACAAATTTGATCTCCGTTTCCTAGCAAAACTCACCGCTCATTTTTTTTTCTTTTTTTTTTGTGAGATTTTTAACTTATATAGGATTAAAAGAGAAAAACTGTTCTGGACGCTGAAATATTTATGCATTATTGAATATTTTTTTGTGAAATTAATGGCCAGAAATTCTTCGATCTCACGATAAGTCATTTGTCGGTGTTACATAATCAGTGCACGCAAAGTATCAGTGTTTGTTTGCAAAACAACCATTTTCAAAAGGCTTTCATAAAATTTATTCTGCAGCCATGAGCTGTTCATGATTGGACTCCACGTACCAGCGATACAAGGTAACTCTGCTATGGAGCTCTATTTGTTAAAGTTAATTAGAGTTAAAAAGTATATTGTTTTTCAATTAATCCCCATAGAAAGTTATAGAAAATCATTACATGAAATTTTTTTATTTTAAAATTTAATTCTTTGGCGAAGACTATTTTTTAAGTAACTTTTGAAAACATAAATAAAAATTTTCTTAGAACGAAAGACCTCAAAAAAACATCACATTTTATGATTCAATTGTCAGATTTAACGTAAGTTGCGTAGTTTTTCCGTTTCGCAAAACATAAATAGCACCCCTCGTATATGCATGTATTTATTTATTTATTTATTTATTTAATGAATGTGTTGAGAGTCAAATCGATTGAAATTTCCGCTGATATAATTATTTTGGATTAAACTTTTCTATCATTTGTTTATAGACTTTAGTGAATTAAAGTATTTCATTATTGTTAGTTGGCTGGATTTTAAATTAAAAAAATAATAATAAAATTGATGACATTATTCTCAGAAAAACTGATAAATAACATTTAATAATAAATTGCTATAGTCATCCCACATTTGGCAGCATAAAAATTTTGTTTCACGCTGCTGGCATTATTTGTGTAATTATCAGGGCTGCCAGATACTTTTTTTGGCCAACCCTAAATTAAAAAAAAAATACCAAAAAAATCTCTACTTAACAAGAATTCAAAATAATTACTTTTTGTTTTTTTTTAGTTTTTTATTTATTTATTTATTTTGAATAATATTCCATAACCTAGCCTTTTGGCCATATTCGCTCACAAATTTCTACTTAACAGATAAATTTACCTTACAATTCATAATTTTTTAATATTTAAAATTGTTTAAATCTTAAAAGATGCATCATATTTTAATATTATTTTCATTTTGTTAAGTAATTATGATTTATAATGTTGTTTAATGTTCTTTATAAGAACTCAGTGCTTTTTCTTATAATTTAATTTTAAGTATGGCAACACTAAGTGTTTAAGCTGCTAACATTAACTTCAAAAGCTCTAGTTTGTCGTTTATTTCCTTTAAATAAACCTGTACTTTGATTGCAAATAACAGCAGTTTAGTAGTTTAAAAATTGTAACGACTCTTTATTTTATGTAAAAATGTACAGCAATAACAGTTTAAATAGTCACTTGCGTTCTAATATAAACGCATACTTAAATTACACACTTTAAACAACACAGTTTAATAATGTACAAAATTATATAGCCAAGGCAGTTAATTTGTCTTTACTTAACGACGCTTCCAATTAGAGTGACTCAATGGTGTTCTCACGGCCAATTTATATACACTGTATTACCTACTAGATGCCTCTTGAAAGCTCTATTTCTTTCTACAATGTTCTTAACGGACAAACTAGAGCTTTTGATGTTAATGTTAGCTGCTTAAACATTTAGTGTTGCCATACTTAAAAACAATGGTGAAAGCTTTTTATTCAATGTTGTACGTTTAGAACTATGTTAATAATTTTTACAGCTATGTTAACTGCTGTTAACATAAACGGAAATGCCTAGAAGCATTGAGAAAGATTTAAACCAGCCGTTAAAACCATTATATTTGAATTCAAGTACAATTTCGTAACAATATTGTAAAAAAGATATATTATATAATAAATTTATATATAAAACAAAATATATAAAAATCGATCACAAAATTCCCATAAAAATTTGGGTTATATTTCATATGAAAAATTACCCAATGTTTTGAACTGATTTGTCATTTCTGAATTATAATTCCATTTTGATTAATAATTTCGAAATTTGTGGGTGATTTTTCGCTTTTACAAGCTTTTTTTCTAATTATATTTATAAATAATTTCTATGGTTAATGAAGCTTATTAAAAAAAAAAGTAAAAAATAATTACTGATTAAGTAAGTCCATATAAAGAGTTAAGTTATATTTGACTTGAAGTATGAAGCATCGCAGACGAAAATTTTTGTAAAATATAAATGATCTCGATTTTTTGTACGAATTAATACACAAAAATTCTTAAATGGATGATTCTGTAAAAATAAAATTAGTAAAAGCAAATAAGAAATTATTTTCTTCTCTGTTGCAATACTAAAATTTTAGCCTTTTAAGAACCAAAAAAGGATAGAAAAAAGCTAGAAGCTAAAACAGAAAAATTTGAGGTTAAAAGCAAAATGAAAAGGCTTGATTTATCCTTAAAAAGGCTAAACTGGCAACATTGGTAGAGATCTGTTAGAGGACTATTTGAACAAGTTCATTATAATGATATGTATCTGCAACATCTTTAAAATTATATACTTTTTTGTAAAATTCCAATTTTATTAACTAAATAAAAGATGCAATTACATAACTTCCGTGAAAAAATCTCCAAAATGTTTTTAATATCACCAACAAATTCCCCAATCCTCAAACCAAAATTTTCATTCTTTTCTTCAACAGAAATTTCTTAAATTTGGGGTCAAAACCCCAAAACTGGCAGCCCTGGAAATTATTGCCTTAGTACAGGTATATGATATAAAGGAAAGCAATCAACAGCAAGAGGAAGCGATCGGTAAAATTTATAAAAATAATGAATGAATTATTATTATTTTTTTTTTTTTTAAGCAAAGTGTACATGCAGAGTAAAAACATGGTTACGGCATTGTCACTACAACAATATTATGCTCTCATTGTTAATTTTCATTAATTTTAATAATACTGTGTTCATGATAACAATATTTTTTGTTTGGGTTTTATCATTCAATTCAACCAAAACGTTAATATATTTGACTACAAAAATTTTATGTTTTTGAATATTTTTACCAGAAACAAAATTTTATTAATATTTGATCGTAAACACTTAAAAACTCCAAAAATCTATTTTGTTTTTATTATTAATCATTTGCCATTAAGCTTTATATATATATATATATATATATATACTGTTTTTGTTACCTTTAATCGCGAATCGCTTTTAACAATATGTATAAGACACCAAGACGAAGCTTATACGCCAAAACTCATATATATATATATATATATATATATATATATAGGGTGATCCATTTCGAGGTTCCCTACTAAAGAAAAAAAACACAGAAAATTCAAATTTAATTGGGAATGTTTATTATCATTTGAAAGAACATTCTTTGGCATTTATTTTTTGAAGATTATGTCTTTAAAATGTTGGCCGTTGCTATGTCGCAGATGGTCCATCCATTGAGTACAATTTTCGATGACTCGTTCGACTGGTAACTGGCGAATGAAACGCGTGATGTTTTCCTCCAAGGCCTGAATCGAAGTGGGTTTGTCCGCATAAACTTTATACTTTACATATCCCCACAGGAAAAAGTCTAACGGTGTGATATCACACGTTCTTGGTGGCCAATCGACCGGCCCAAAACGTGAAATTATGTGCTCGCAGAAGTGTTCTCTCAATAAATCCATTGATTGATGCGATGTGTGGGAAGTGGCGTCATCTTGCTGAAACCAAATGTCGCCGAGATCACGAGCTTCAATTTCGGGCATCAAATAGTCACAATAACGGTCGCCATTGACGGTTACGTTCGCACCGGCATCATTTTTAAAGAAATATGGACCGATGATTCCACCGGCCCACAAACCACACCAAACCGTTGTTTTTTCTGGATGAAGTGGCAGTTCTTGAATCTCTTCAGGTTGCTCTTCGTCCCAAATGCGGCAATTTTGTTTGTTTACATACCCATTGAGCCAGAAATGAGCCTCATCGCTGAACAAAATTTGCCCCGAAAACGTCGGATCTTCTTGGAACTTCGCAAGAGCCCATAGAGCGAAGGGATGTCGCTTGGGAAGATTGAGCGGCTTCAGTTGTTGCATAAGCTGTATTTTGTACGCTTTCAATATAAGATCTCGACGTAAAATGCGCCAAGTCGTTCCATACGTCAGTCCGAGTTGCTGTGAACGGCGCCGAATCGACTCTCCACGATCTTCGTGTACACTCTCTGCTACGGCCGCTATATTTTCTTCACAGCGTGCTGGACGTGGTCTATTCGATCGAATATTATCTAATAATGAATGCTGGGTCTCAAATTGGGTGATGGTGTTGCGAATAGTACGCTCAGTAGGTCGATTATGTTGACCATAAGTCGAGCAAAGTGCACGAAATACATTCCTCACAGAACGTGAATTTTCGTAATAAAGTTGAACGATTTGTAAACGTTGTTCAGGTGTAAGTCTGAAATTCCAAACAATACTAAACAAAAATAACATGACCGCATGACACGACTCACACGTGATTTGTCAAAAAAAGGCTATTGAAAAAAGTATCTCTACTTGAATCACCCTTTATGTTAAGTGCTTTAATCGAGTTGCTATAAAAGTCGGCCTCTGACATAGAAGATTTTTTTATAAGGCTTGCCAATTTTTTGCTTCTTATCCGATATCAAATATTTTTACATCTTATTAAAGCCCTCGTTAAGGCCTATAAAATATACTTAATTGTGATATTTATCTGTTACACTTATCGAATTATTTGCATTTGAAATTTTAACTTCCTCAATTTTGCAAGTTCTTTGTCCAATATTTTTTTTTATATATATATCCCAGTATTTCCAACCGATTTTGTTAGATTTTTTAACTAATTACAAAAAAAAAAACAAAACTATCTATCAAATAAAGAAAATTTGAAGTCGATATCTTTACCGAGTCCAGAAAATAAAAAGTGTCTACACTTTTTTTCTCTAAAATGTAATTTTCTTTAACATATTAAATTTAAAAGGAGCATAATTTCGGTAAAAGATAATGACTTCAATCTTTCTCTATATAATAAAGAATTATGTCAACTAGGCAATGTAATTTAGTTGAAAAAAATTAATTCATACTTTTTCTGATTTTGGCAATCGAAGTAAAAATTTAAAAAAAAAAATGGTTTTTGTAGAAACATATAAATATTTTAAAAACTTTTAAATATTTTATATATTATATCTGTAAAGCCTTGTTCAGACCGACGCGGAATTACGAAATTTCATGCCGAAATTACAAATGAAATCCAGAGTGGTCATACTAGTTAGATGACAATTGATGTAATTTCGTGAACAGCTGATACTTATTGTTTACATTTTAAATTCTTATAGGTGTAAATAAAGTATTTTGAAATGTAAACAAATAAGAAGCAATTACTTACTAAATTGGAAATTATTAATTTGCAACAATTAAAAAATGTAAAAAGGATAGGTTTCATTTTGCAAAATTACTTTAATAATTAATTTTAAGATTTGTGTTTAAATTTAATAGGGCATTCAGACCGATACGAAATTACATACTTTCGTGATTTCGTCTGAAATCAAGTTGAAATTACTTAATTTCCCATACATTTTGACACTTGCGAAATTACATCATTTTGTGTAATTTCAGCGAAATTATATTGAAATTAAGATGCCAATTTCCGTGCAACTCTGTACATGGTTGGAAAAAATACTTTTTTTCAACTATGTACTGCACATTTCAACCGTGAGAAGGAAAAAAAAAACAATTAACAGCTGATCTTAAATTTAAACACAAATCTTAAAATTAGTTATTAAAGTGATTTTGCAAAAGGAAACCTATCATTTTTATATTTTTAATTGTTGCAAATTAATAATGTCCTATTTAGTAAATAATTGTTTCTTATTTGTTTCCATTTCAAAATACTTTATTTACCCCTATAACAATTTAAAACACTCTAGATTTCATTCGTAATTTCGGCATGAAATAAATTAATTTCGCTCCGGTCTGAACAAGGCTTAAGATCAGCTGTCAATTGTTTTGAAACATGTAGTACATAGTTGAAAAAAAGTATTTTTTCCAACTATGTACAGAGTTGCGCGGAAATGGGCATCGTAATTTCAATGTAATTTCGCTGAAATTACACAAAATTATGTAATTTCGCAAGTGTCAAAATGTATGGGAAATTACGTAATTTCAACTTGATTTCGGCCGAAATCACGAAAGTACGTAATTTCGCGTCGGTCTGAATGCCCTATAATAAAAAATTTGTTAGTTAAGATATCTTAATGAAATTTTCGGTGATTGTAGACTTTATCGTATAAAATGAGAAAGTGTAAAAAACTTTAAGATTTTTGTCAAGGAAATCCAACAATTTCCAAAAAAGAACACCGAAAATCCCTAAAATGGAATTTTTCACATTTTCGCCTATAAAGTCCACATTTTCTTGATGTCCCAGAGATTACGATTAAAAACTCTAAAAAACATATTCTAGATTCCGAAACACCATTCTGTTTGCAGATTAATGCTTTGGGATTTTAGAACAAAAGTTTCATATAAAATAGTTAAAATTCGGTAGGTGTGTACTTAGACCGCTTGGGTTATTGGGTTTGTTTTCTATTTCAAAATCAGCTTTGTGAAGATATTTTTCAGAAAGATATAAAATGTTTATATGTTGTTAAAGAAAATTACATTCTAGTAGAAATATTTGAAATCGGATAGGAAACAAAAAATTTACAAACAATTAAAAAAAATTTATGTCAGAGGTACCCTATTTTTAGCCCCCATAGCTCCGATTGTGAAGGGTATGTAGGATTCCCCTTCCAAACTTAAAGTTGTACACTCCATTGCCATGCCTGTATGAAATTTTTCGTAAATCCAACTAGCCGATTAGATTTATTTCCAAAAATATTCGATTCTGCCCCAACTATGCATTATCTTAACTAACAAAGATTGACAAACTATTTATAGTTTCTCCAAAAAACAATTTTTTACAAAAATTTTACTTTAATTCCAAAAATCAGAAAAACGTCCATATTTTAAAATAAATTCTATTGTCTAAGTGATGGAATTATTAATTATATAAAAAATATTGAAGTCAATATCTTTTATAGAAAAAAAACCACGGTACTTTAAATTTTAATATGCTACATTCATAAATTTTTTCATAGTCCTTATCAATAGCTTTAAAAAGATGAAAAAATGTTTGAAATCGGATAAAAATCAAAAATGTCAGAGGTACCCCATTTTGAGTCCCAAGAACTCCGCTCCTAAGGGGTCTGAAGGGTTCCCTTCCAAAATTAAAACTCCTTTGCTACGCCTATGTAAAAGATTATGTAAATCCAACCAGCCGATTAGAAGTTACAAATTCATATCAAAATATTTCGATTCTGCCCCACTGCGAATTGTGACTCCACTTAATTTCAGATATACATAAGTATTTTCACTCAAAAATCAAGATTTGTGCATCAATTTTAATATTTTATGACTTATTTTATTCATAATATTATTAACTTTATGATAAAAGATTAAAAAATGTATATTTTTGCCATTTTCATTTCTAAAAAGAACTTTTAAAGAAAATTTTTTTTCCGAAAAAATAATATTAAGATGACAATTTTTAGTGTTTCATAGATCTAAATCGAACCAATGCACAGTTGCTCATTTTGCTGAAAATTGTGGCAAAAATCAAGAACTTAACAGAATAATTTTATAAAGTAATGATTGGATCTGATATAGGACTTGTCACAGATTAAGAATCTAAAAAAATCTGTTTAATATTGTTGCCGTTACAGCCGCTTAAAATTTACATTTTTTTTGTATTCAAAAAAGGTTACAATTTTGGGAAAATTATAATTTTTGGACACGAATTGTATCCAAATGATTCAGCCAATCATTTCTTTTTTTTTTTTTTTTTTTTTTGTATCGTAAAAATTACGATAATTTTAAATATACCAAATTTGAAAAAATTATATTTGACGTTTTATTTTTTAAGCGGCCGCAGATTTTAAAAGACTCTATTTATGTATTTTTTTCAAATTCAAAAAGTCTGTACTACATGTTGGATCCTCAAATTTCAATATTATATATAACTTTCTCAGTAATAAAATAACATTATGTTTATAAATTTGTTTAATACCAGATTGAAAATCAATTAATGTATCAGACTTTACCGAGGACTATTCATTAATCCATACAATATCAATATTTTAAAATTGATTGCCTTATCTTGCTCATGTATATTCTAAAACAGTTAAACTGCAAAAACCAGTGTTTTTTTTTTGATTCTGGTATAGCGGACCTATGGTTAATTATGGACCGATCATCATAAAACTCGGTACTGTGTTTTCTACTTATATATAACTTTTTTGTGTAAAGTATTATCTTGATATTAAAAATTTTTTGATGTTTACCCACGTCTGAGTGATTTTTGGTAGTGGGCCTTATATGGAACCTATGGTCCATAATGAATCGATGCACAGTGTATTCTTTGGGAGTATGAGTTATCAAAAAACAATAACTTTTGAAAGGGTTAACAGTTTTGTTGCGACTTTTTTATATCATTGTGCACAAAATCAGCTATCACACACAATATAATAATCATTACAAAATTTCATATTTGTCTTGTAAAATTGCAACAAAGACGAAGCAATATGCATATTTCGGTAAAAGTCATTTAAGACTTTTGAATTTTGAAATGTGCGTGTCAGACCATTGAAAAACTAAGTCTGAAACTTATTCTCTTAAAACTTCAATCAATACGGACAGTGCTAATGGTACACGTATTAAGATCAAATATTTTAACTTCGGATGGACGTCAGGATGAACATATTTAAAAATTCATTTAGTTATCAAATGACACAATAAGGAACTAAATATTGTTCGCTATTATATCCCCCATACATCTATTAACATTTATAATATTTTCCGCAGTATGTCCACATGAAGTGTTTCATCAGAAAATTTATGGACGTATTGGTGTATTGGTAATTTTTTGATTTTATGTAGTTTTTTTTTTATGAAATATTAGAAGTCCTTTTTCTTTCCCTTAAGAAAAGTTAAATTCTTATGTTGTTTTATAAAATGCAAAATGTAAGGATCGGAGAAAATATTATATATTTTTTATACTAATTTTTATCAGGAAATATTTGCACATAATGTGGTTTGGTTTAAAATTTTTCATTGTTTTGCTACATAATATTAATACCGACTATATTCTGTAACATAAACAATGTAAGGATATTATTTATCTTGGAATTGCTAAAATCGTTGTTAGCTATTAAATCTTGTTTAAAACAATTTTTTACACAGTTAGAATTGTATTAACGGCTTTATTTTTAAATAATTTTATGGAAAAAGCCGTGTTTAATAGTCACAGTGATTCTACAGCATGTGGCATCCCTAACAATACACACACTTTGACTGACGCACAGCAACGCATACCATCGCATATTGACGCCTATATTTTTTAAACCCAGAAATTCGGTGGTAACGCTATCTTTCCAGGTATTTTTTCCATAGACATAGGAAAATGGCTTTTTAGGTACGATATAGGTATCGACAAATTCCTTTTAAGTCCAGTCCACAAGTCTTGAAAGGAAAATCAAGTGTTATACATATATATATATTTATATATATCTATAAAAGAATCACATGTTCTATAAAAATAATTTTATTATAAAAACTGAATCAACAAGTGTGTTTGTAGTTGGTGCAACAGAATACATTTATTAAAAAAAAAAAAATAATCACGCAAAATCCCAAAACGTAATTTTTGGAAAATATAACCTAAAATATTTTATCGACCTAATGAATTTCTTTCCGACATAAACCTTTTCTATTACCACTCGCACTTTATTGGACATTGTACCACATTTGTTATGCTTTTTTTCATGTCTGACTTATTTTCTATAAAATTGTTTACAATTTTGCCACGTTATAGAATAAAACTAAGGTGAGCCCCCATTGTGGAAAAAAAAATGCAATTGAACATAACTATTATATTGTAAATAATTTTCTTTGCTGTAGATCGTAGATCATATTCTGTCGAGAAAAATCTATACAACATGTTTTTATGTGGGTGTCTCTTAAAACGAGCACTCACTGTAATTTCTTTTTGCGATACCCAAATACTTCCAAAAACCTGACCTACATCAATTATAAAAAACAGAGCGAACAAAAAAACCTGACCTACATCAATTATAAAAAACAGAGCGAACAGAGAGGAAGAAGAAGAAGAAGAAACAATTAGTTATATTACTGTTCATTAATAAGAACATCACAAAGCAGAATGTGTAACAAATATATTAGTAAAATTAACAAACAATTCACAGTCAAATAATAATAATAAAAAATAAACACACTCAAAACAAATATCTTCACCATCAAAGTTAAGAAGTCTTCATCTCCATTTGAACAAAAGGCTAGAAATACTCATCCGTTCCTGCTACTATCTGGAGGTTTTCTGGTCTAGAGAAAAACAGAAAAATTTGCTGCACATAGTGTTACTGAGTAAAACCAACCAATAAATTATCATGTTAATTATTTTGTGTTATTGACTATATCGGTATATAAGTATCATTTTTTTCCCACGTATAAAATCCATATTTTGCTCCCAAAATGGTTGCCTCTAAATCCAAAAATCCACGTTCGAATTAGTTATATTCTAAATTGTACCCTATATTTTTTAATATTAGTAAAAACTGTTTTCTTTTCTAATTAATAATTATGACAATATAGTCTAAATCAATCTAGTAATAAAACTTTAATTCGCTAAATATGTTATTTCTTTTTCTAAAATCCTTACATTAAAACTAAAACTAAATTCTATAGCTAATATCACAGATAAATATCACCTTAGTTAATATAAATATTGCACGATTTAGAAAAACAAAGGTATTTTTTTTTTTTTTTTTGACATATTTAAAATAATTCTAATCAAATTGGATTCTATTTAGATAAATATAATTAGCCATAAGTAATTTGTAAGGAAACATGCTAAATTGTAAAGCAAAACACAGTATTTTGCAACTTTAACCACCAGCAACCTTCCGCAGCATGAAAAAGCCTCTTTATCTCGCTGTTGCCGAAACCAAAAATTTTTTAAATTGGTGAGTCGTTGACCCATATTTTTTTTATAAATGTGTTGCAATTATAATTAAAATTAGAAGCGACTATTATAATTTTTTTAAAGATTTAAATCTCACGGTGTATGAATTTACAACTTAGATTTTAATTCCATCTAGTTCAGCTATTTTTGTTTAAAGAATGAAAAAAGTTTTTTTTTGCCGACCAGTGTTATTTGTGTGCAACGAGTTTTAATTTAGGGTCATGAAACAAAATTTATATGGCAACACCATCGGATATTATGGGTAAGTGTCGTTTCCCCTGGAAATTCTTTTACTCTGCTCTCTAATACATTCTTTAATTTCATCATATTCCAAAAACACATGACGAAAGTAAAAGTTTTCACATTTGATTTCCACGTTACGTCGAGGATTGTAAAACACATTCGCCTAAAGCGAATGAAGTTCTTTTTGGGAAATAACATATAAATTTGTTGTCCATGAATTTTCTTTTCATAAAATTTTTTTTTGTTAATTTTTTTTATGGAAAATTTTCTATAATTTTTTTATAGAAAATTTTCCTTAAATTTTCTTTTTATATAAAATTTTAGATAAATTATCTTTTTTCTTTTTTTGGAATATTAGTTGGACGCAACGAGTTTTAGTTTAGGGTCATTTATCTGGCAACACTGCCGATTTTATAAATGAGTGGTGCTTTCCTTGGAAATACTTTTATACTGCTCTCTAACTCATTCTTTAATTTCATCACATTCAAAAACACATGACGAAAGTAAAAGTTTTCCCATTTGATTTCCAAGTACGTCAAGTTTGTGAAATACATTCAGCTAAACTGAATGCAGTTTAAAACTGTTTTTTCCTTTTATTTTTTTGCATGGCTGGTTGATTTTACATTGTATAAATGCGACTCAGTTTAAATTTATTGTGGCTTCCAAATTTTCGATAAATTTTCTTTTTATGGACAATTTTTAATAAATTTCTTTTTTATAGAAAATTTTCGATAAAATTTCGTTTTATAGAATATTATTGGTAAATTTTCTTTTTGTAGAAAATTTTCGATCAATTTTCTTTTTGCTGAAAATTTCAATAATTTCTTTTTTTTTTCGGTAAATTTAGTTTTTAAAACAAATTTAGCTTTTATAGTATATAGGGAAATTCCAAAAAATTTCGACCCAAAATTACAGTTTTAAAAATTTTATATCTTCGATTTTTTTTAATTTGTCATCGTGCATTTTATCGCGTATGAATCAGTTCCATATCGCTTAAGGTTCATGTTTTATGAATCTCTAAATTAGGACACGTCGGAAATTTTTGTCAAAAATGAACAAAGTTAAAGGTTAAATAATTTTTATGCGCATTATCCGATTTTAACAAAATTGATATCAATGGAAAGGGCTAATATTCCTCTTTATCATAAAATCATTCTTGCTCGCACAAGGGCCATGAAAATGAAAAAAATATCCTTTGTACTAGGATATCCCAAAAAAAAGGGTCTTTTAATTTTCACTATTTTCGGAAGAGGATTTTATATGGAAGCTATGTTGAATTATGCACCGATCTTCATGAAATTTGGCTTAAAAATTGATACTTATACAGAACTTACTTACACCAAATTTCATCAAAATATTGCTATATTTAAGGCGTTTATGATCGTTAAACCCATTTGTGTAGGGGCTAGGTGAAATAATGGACCAATCATAACCATGTGTCATGAAGTCCTACGTGTCATTGAATTATTTTCAAAATTGCGACCTGTACTTTGTGCACAAGGTTTACATGGACAGCCAGCCAGTCGTCCAGCCAGACAGACGGACGTAGTTAGATCGACTCAGAAAGTGATTCTGAGTCGATTGATACGAGTATACTCTAAGATGAATGTTGGATGACACAAACGCATAATACCCCAACCACCTATGGTGGCGTGTTATAAAAATCTTACTACGACATTACCCATTAGATTATGATTTGATGTTATTATATTATTATTCTATCATATTACATTATTATACCACATTTTAATATTATCATTTCATTTTATCATATTATTATCCGATGTTATTATATAGTTATCTAATCTTATCACATTATTATTACATTTTGTCAAATAAAATAAAAGCATTAAGAAAAATTTATTTTTATAAATTTTTTATTGAAAAAAATAGAGAAAAAAAAGCAAAAAATGTACATACTATTTGTTCATGAATTATTATATGTGGTTCAAATGTAAGATATGTTTTTTAACTAAACTCTTTAACTGTAGTTAAGCAAGTATAACCAAACCTTGTCTATTTATATTTACGAGTATTCATATATAAACTAAATGAGAATTACAATGAAGTTGTAAAACAAACATTGAAAGCAAAATGTATTTAAAAGCCAAAAGTTTATGAATTTTTCCACTAAGTTTTTGAAAATGATAAGTATTATATTTATTTGAAACATTTTATTGTCATGGAAATAATAATATTAATATGTTTTAAAACAGAATCTGGTTTAAGAACAAGGAAAAAACTGTAAATAATTAATGGTGATAGAAGTAGTGATATTTTTCATATTAATAAAATTTTGTTTCTGGTAAAAATATTTAAAAACATATAATTTTTACAGTTAAACATATTAAAATTTTTATTGAGTATAAACATTAAATAACAAAATTTAAATAAAACATTGTTATCATGAACACAGAGTTATTAAAATTCAAGAAAATTAAGTATAATAACATAATATTGTTATAGTGATAATGCTGTAACCATGTTGTTTCTCTGCGTGTATGGACTAATGATCGGTCCATATAAATTTATTGCAACGATATATACTTGTAATAAACTTTGTTGTATTAAATTTTACCTCAATATTGATATTTATGTGAGATTTATGCAAATTTAATTGATTTTCGGGAAAGGGGATTATGTGAAAACCATGTTCAATTATGGACCAATTATTGTGACATTGAGTATGATAATTTATACTTATATACAACTTATATATAAAAAATTTTATATTGTTGTTAACATTAATGTGGGATTTATGCTCGATTAAGTAATCGGCTCAAAATTTATTATGATCATTATGAGCATTATAAAATTTGGTACAACGTTCTATATTTGAACAAAACATATGTATGTGTGCTGAAATTTACATAAATACGACATATTGCAGACATTTATATGAGTTAAATCACTATTACGAGAAAAGTTATAAGGGGTGGAAATAATGGACCGATCATGATAAATTTAGTAGATTTTGCCTTTGTAACCCCATGTATCAAATTTGAATAAATTATATATAAAATCGTCACAAATAATTCTGATTTTGTAAATAGGATTGCAGTGAGTTCATGTATTTCTGAAACTTCTAAAATAATATCAAATTATTATTATGTTTTTTTTTTTTGGGATCAGGAATATGCTATACATATGACTTATTTAGATAAATAATGCTTTATTATATTAAAATATGAACAAATACATCAAAATACATATAAACTACTTAATATCTAATTAAAATTGTGTTAGTTTGTAAAAAAAATTATTGTAACTTCTGATTCGATTGAGATTCCATTTTGAAATTTTTACACTATAACGAAAAATCGAATGTAAACATCGTGTAAAAAAATAATTAACATTAAGAGACCCTTTTTAAGGATATCCAAGGATAAAGAATATTTTTTAATTTTAGAGTTCCTCGCGCCAGGAAAGTGTTTAGTAGTTATGAATATGACAAAGAAAAATCTCAATCCTTTCCAAGTTTGTTAAAATCTGATGATGAACAGTAAAGGTTTATTCAAGCTTCAATTTTACTCATTTTTGACAAAAAAGCTCGAGGTATCTAACTTTAGAGGTTCATAGAATATGAACCGTTAGGGATATGGTGCAGGTTAATGCGACATATGAAGTGCATGGAGGAGTAAATTATATTTGCTGAATTTCATCAAAATCGTAGATGGTCAAAATTCGAGCTGGGTTGAAATTTTTTGGAATTATAATATATTAAGTGTGACCTGGCTACATACATATTTATGTGACCGAGTGTATTTAGCATTTTCTAAATTTTGTTTAAATAGAAACGCATTTTGTGGTTTCGTTTTTCAATTCGTGCTACTTTGCACAGTGGTTCTATAGTTTTTTTTTTTTTTTTGAAGTAATTCTGTTACTTGTGATCCGTAAAAGATAACTGAGCCCAGTACCCTAGTTAATCAGTGAAGTAGTGGGTGGACCTCCAAATTTGGTCATCACGGGTATGTATTTTTTTTTTTAATAATTAAAATTTAATTTAAGATGTTTTTGTAAAAAAAATTAAACATAGATAGTCCTTGTAAATCTCTACAAAAAATACGCAGGTCGAAATAAATTTTCCCTCATTTTTGGCATCGTTTTTTATATTCTTTTAAACTTGACGGGCTTAATTTGGATCCACTAGATTTCTTATAAAATTCTAAATAATATTGCTGCAAGAATTATATAATTGTATGGATTCCATAAAAAGTTATATTAATCTGATGTTTAAACTTTAAAAAATCTACATTTTTGGTTTTTTTCCCAAAAAGGTGGTAATATTTTGTTTTTTTCACTTATAAAATTTGTTTTTTGTTCTATCGTATATAGTTTTTCTAATACCTTCAATAAAAATTTTAACGAAAATATGTGTAAAGCAAACCCGAACGCGCTTGAGTAAAAGTCTCCTCACAAGCCCTATCAGATATTTGTTAATTTTCCGCAATTTTTTTAAATTTGTTTGTAAAATTCTCAAATTGCAAAGCTGGTATCAGAAAAAATTATGTTTATTGAATATCTCCATATGATGAGGAAACACACAAGAAGTATTTTTTGACGGACGACATTTATAAAGACGGTGACTATTTCAATGAAAGTAGTAAATTTTTAAAAGATGTTTTTACCGGAATGATATTTTGGGCATTTTGGTACAGAAAAGCTAGGAGTTTTTTTAAATCTTAAATTTAAGTACAAGTTATTATTATGTCAAAATTTCAATAGGATGTCTTTGTACGTTTAAATTTTATTTCAATTTAAATATTAACATTATTTTTCAAAAAAGTGATTCAAATCTTATTTCTACGGATTTCGGTCATGGTCGGAAGAAATTTTACTGACAAACTCGTACTTACATTAAAGAATTTAAAAAACAAAAATACTCAAAACCTCAATCCGGGAAAATCATCTTTTAAAAATTGACTTCTTTCATTGAAACGTCACCGTGTCGTTATAAAAGTCGTCCGTCAGAAAATAATTTTTATTTTTTTTTTCTTTTGTGTTTTTTTTTTTTTTTTAATGCAGTTTAGCGATTTAGAATTTTACAAAAAAAATAAAATAAAAAAAAATTATGCAAAATTGACAAATTTTGGATAAAGCTTGTGAGGAGACCGTATTTTCATTATTTATTATTATTTTCATTAAAATTTCTACTGAAGACATTAAAAAAATTATATAGGGCAGAACAAAAAACTAAATTTATAAGTGAAAAAATATGACCATCTTTTTGAAAAACACCCCAAAAATTTGGATTTTTTGGAAATTTTCAATTTCAGGCTAATATAACTTCTTATCGTATCCATATATTTATATGATTCTTGCAGCAATATTATTAGAATTTTATAAGGAATCCAGTGGATATTTAAAAAAAATTTAGGATCTAAGTTAAGTCCGTCGAATTTAAAAGATTGTAAAAAAACGAGGCCAAAATGAGGGAACAATTTATTTCGACCTAAATATCTCTTAAACTAAAAGAAATAACCTGCACATGTATTTTTTTAAATATGTTTAAGGACTATCTATGTTTAAAATTTCTTTCCAAAGAAACCATAAATGAAATTTTGAAGATTTTTTAAACAAATATGGCATACCCTATTTGAACAAGTTTGGGCTCTTCCAAATCAACTCCAAAGCACCTCAGCTCTGGCTATGTCAAATTTTATTCAGATATCTTTAACGGATCACAAGTTACAGAATTATTTCAAAAAAAAAAAAAAAAACGTTTTGGAACCACTGTGCATTGTTTACCAAGCAAGTACCGCGGTGACATATCGCACGGTGTAAAACACCTCTTACTCTGCTCTCTAACACATACATATGTAGTTTAATTTCATCATATTCAAAACACATAATGAAAGTCCGATTTGTTTTCCACGATACGTCAAGGGTTGTAAAATGCATTCGGCTAAACTGAATGAATGCAGTTAAAAGCTCTTTTTGTTTTTTGTTTTTTTTTTTTTTTTTTGCCTGGCTAGAGAACATGGCATAATTATTTATAAGGTAAAACACAACTGATTGTTTTTTGCTGGCTAAAACAGTCATGCTCTATTTAAAAAAATAAATATTCTAAAAATGTCAAATTCCATATATAAAAAAATTACACAAAAAATCATCTCCAAACTCACCTTATATATAAATGCATCTAGAATGAGATTTTGTTTCTTTTTATTTAAATTTGTCTGCTTTCCCTTCAATATATAGAGAGTAAAATCTGTTGAAATTGTTGTTTATATGATTAAATGGGGTTAAGCATTCCAATCATTTGATTCCACACTTCAGTGTCTTTAAGTAGTTCTTTGTCGTTAGTTGGTTCTAAATTAAAGAATAAGATTAAATTAAAGCAATTATTTTAAGAAAAAATAAAGTAATAATAATGATGAAGTGCTTCAGTCGTTGCACACTTGGTGTCGTCATTGGCATTATAAATGTCCTAGTGTATGCTGCTATCATTACTTATGCGATTATTACCTTAGTATATGTACATGGAGTAAAGGATAGAACCCAGGAACAAGAAGATGCGATCGGTAAAATAAATAAAATATTAAATTAAGTGTTATCTTTGGCTATGCCGAATTTTAAATACCCTACACCTTATGTGCACTTAAAAAATCGTTATTTTGGACATTTAAAAAAATTTGATTTTACAAATTGTAAAAAATATGTTTCTGTTCTTAGCTGTTTTGAAAATATCAAATAATATGACGATTTTTTTATGAACTTTGTATGGTAAAGGGTACACAAATGTTTTTGGTGACTATCGAGCAAATAAGAATGTAAATAATCGGCAGAAAAAAGCAAAGATATATTTGTTAAAATCTTATTTAATGAACTAAATATCTTGTTCGTAATTATGTATTATATTAATAATTACTCTTTGCAATTGCAACGAATCTAATGCAACAGATTTCTGAACATTTTCTCTCTGCGCAACTAATTTTGATGCGCATTTTACAAATTTTTCTCAATATTTAAGTAGAAACGTAATTTGTTTACCCGGTATAACTTTTATTTGTTTTTCTGAAAAAACATGTTCATTTATTGTACATTAGAGTTGTCCCTTTGAAAAAAAATTTTGAGTAACAAAATCTCATGAGGAAAATATTTAAAATATTTTTCCATTACAAGTTAAAAATAAAATAAATTCACTGGTAGGAAAATGAAGAAAAATTTAAAAAATTATTTTTTAAACATTTTCCTATATTCAGCTCATCAATTCACATCGTTTAAGTGGTCAACTACATCGGAATCGCAAAAAACAGTTAATAGGTACAGACTATTGTACATATTGTCCCATGTTTTTTAGGTATAGAAATATACCTTTGTTGTTGCCAGATCAAAAAAGAGATTAATAAACACTATAATATAAAGCTAAGTTCACACTACGCTAATATTTGACGATTTTTGAAAATATTTTCTTTTAGTAATGTGAACACGAAATATTTTTACGATTCAAAAAAGATAACAGCTGATATTGGACAGACAAAACTATTTGCCTCTAACTAAAAATTCCTCTAGTGTGAACACAAGTGTTTGAACACAAGTTGTAATAGTGAATTTTTGTTTCATCTTACAAAATAAATGTAAGATCAAACAGCGCAAATAACAGCTGATTCGTTGGACGTCTTGAGCTGTAAAAATTGTTATTTTTATGCACACAATCTTTAAATTGTCAAAAAAAGATGTGTTTAATATAAATATAAAGATCTATTAAAATACTTGCTATTTTTTATACAGCTGAAAGTGGAGTGCAAAGAAAATAGTATTGCTTTGTGATGACGGCCGTTTTGTAAATGACAAGAAAATAAACAGGGTAGTTCTTGTGTATAAATGTAAATTGTTTATAAAAAATTTAGATATATATTTTTTAAAGTAATTTTTATTAATGTGCTTATTAAATTTTTGCAATTAATCGATTGATACTAGTTCGTATTTCCTTTATTATCTAAATATTTTACTTTGTAAATTTTATAAATACTTGTATTTAAATTAATAGCATTTTCGCTTTACATTAAATAAAAACGCTACAAACATTACCCTGACACCCACATATTCCAAAATTCTCTGAGAAAATTGTTCTAAATTGATTCTAAATTGATTAAATATTTGATAGCTCTTTCATCAAACAAAAAAACGTCAAATAAATGAACACAATGTGAACAAAAAATCAACTCTGTATTTCGTGTCAAATATTTGCGTAATCTGAACTTAGCTAAATGATTATAATTACTGGTGGTATGATCCTGATCAAAACTTTAAAACACAAAAATATTTTACAAAAAACAATTGTCTCTATTATGTATTTATTAAACTTTTTCCAGCAATTCTATTAAAATTAAAAATAACTGATAATAAATGTAATATTTTTTTCGTTTATCTACATTTAGACATGTATAATATAGTATTTACTGTATTAATAGTATTATGTGTAATAATGATCATTATATCTGGACTACTAATAATTGGCGTTGTAAAGGTAAAATTCATTTGACCTCTTGTTAATGGGACAACAATTAATTATGTAAATTTCTAATATACATATATATAGAGACATCATAAGTTAATGCTTCCCTGGTTAATACTAAGTGTCATTGCTTTCACCTTGAACATTGTAAGATACATATATACTATTATAGCCGCTATAATCAAACAAGTTCCCCTATCGACACTTACAACTGACCTGATTCTGGGTATATTAGGAATTGGTAAGATATTAAGTTTATTTATGTTTGAAATTTTCATTTAAATTTTTGTCTCTTCAGCTATATCAGCCTTAATACTATGGGCCATTTTCAACCTGTATAGAGATATACGCGAAGTAAGTGTCGATAAGCACGGTCGAATAATAGACGATGACCAAGCCGATTATCACAAACCAGAAAATATTTGAGGCTATAAAATTTAGAGTTTTGATCGCTATAGTTGCGTACAACTAAATAAATCAGAGAGTTTTGTTTTAAATTTTAAGTATCTTAAAATTAATAAAATCAAATGCTATGCTTATTTTTATGATAAAATATAAATATTTTTTTGTAGTATTTAAAATAAAAGTTCATAAAGATTTTCCTTGTTTAATTCATGAAATGATATATTAACATAACCCGTGCCAACGCTCAAATTCAGTCTGACCTACATATGTGCAAGAGTCTATAAATCCCCAACTCTCCCCGTTTTCTATTAACAGAAAAATATCGAAAATTTTCAAATAAATAAAAAATTTTTTGAAAAAGAATATTTAACAGATTTAACTAAAATTTTCTATATAAAAAAAATACGCAAATTTTCTATAAAAAATTTATCGAAGAAAATTTATCCAAAATTTTGTATAAAAAGAAAATTTATCGAAAATTTTCTATAAAAGGAAAATTTATCGAAAATTTTCTATAAAAGGAAAAATTATCCAAAATTTTCTATAAAAGAAAAATTTATCGAAAATTTTCTATAAAAGGAAAAATTATCCAAAATTTTCTATAAAAGAAAAATTTATCGAAAATTTTCTATAATAGGAAAATTTATCGAAAATTTTGTATAAAAAAAAATTATTGAAAATTTTCTATAAATGGAAAATTTATCAAAAATAAAGAGAAAATCTATCGAAAATTTTCAATAAAAGGAAAAATTATCCAAGTTTTCTTTAAAATGAAAATTTATCGAAAATTTTGTATAAAAAAAATTATTGAAAGTTTTCTATAAATGGAAAATTTACCAAAAATTTTCTATAGAGAAAATCTATCAAAAAATTTCTATAAATAGAAAATCTATCGAAAATTTTCAATAAAAGGAAAATTTAAAGAAAATTTTGTATAAAAAAATTATTGAAAATTTTCTATAAATGGAAAATTTACCAAAAATTTTCTATAAAGAGAAAATCTATCAAAAAATTTCTATAAAGAGAAAATCTATCGAAAATTTTCAATAAAATGAAAAATTATCCAAAATTTTCTATAAAAGGAAAATTTATCGAAAATTTTGTATAAAAAAAATATTGAAAATTTTCTATAAATGGAAAATTTATCAAAATTTGCTATAAAGAGAAAATCTATCGAAAATTTTCTATAAAAGGAAAATTTATCGAAAATTTTTTATAAAAAAAATTATTGAAAATTTTCTATAAATGGAAAATTTACCAAAAATTTTCTATAAAGAGAAAATCTATCAAAAAATTTCTATAAAGAGAAAACCTATCGAATATTTTCAATAAAATGAAAATTTAACGAAAATTTTCTATAAAAAATGTTTTTAAAAAATAGAACATTTTTTTAAAAAGTTATCAAATTTATCGAAAAATTTCTATAAAAGGAAAATATTTATCGAAAATTTACTATAAAAACAAAAATTTTAGAAAATTTTCTATAAATAAATTTTACGAACATATCCCATAAATAGAAAAATTTTCACAAATTTTATATTTTCTACTAAAAGAAGCTTTTTTTAATTGTTTATAAAAAGAAAATTTATCAAAAATTTCTCATAAAAAAAATTATTGAAAAAAATTTTTTTAATAGTTTTTTTTTATGAAAAGAAATGACATTCTTTGAAAAGAAAATGAAAATACCTAGATAAATTACAAGTTTTTTATATTAAACCAAAAAAAAAATAGTTTTAGTGAAGAAATATGTATTTATTTTATTTACTTACGAGTATTAATCGTATATAAAATTTTCAGTTTGTTATTATTCGTCTTAATATTTAAATACGAATTCTTGCAAATTTAACAGCAGAATTACCAAAATGTTAAAATAAAAATTTAGTTGCAAAAATTTAGATTCAAAATATATAGTTAGATGGTCATTTTGAATTGGACTTTTTGTGATTATCTGTAGATACTATGAAACTGCTGTCTAAATAAACAACAATGGCAACACTTTGTTTTTCACCATACATATCAGAATGAGTGCAGCTTCCCCTATCAATCATATTACACTGATGCCAACACATTGCAGTTAAAATTATATTTTGGCTGGATAGAAATTTTGCATTTTTTTTAAAATTTAATGTATATACACAAGTCCGAATTCCTTTACATAGCCTGCATTGTTAAATCAAACAAAAACTTAGACGGCAACAGAAAATAAACAAAAATTTTATTTAAATTCTTTTCTTTTCTTTTTTTACTTTAAACGTTTTTCAATGTTCTTTACGAAATTCATATAAATTTTTAAAAATAATTTAAAATAAAATTTATTTTTAAACCGAAACGCATTTTGCATTTCCTATACAAATTCGTATGGAAGTTATCGGACCGGGCTAGTTGTGTTTATACATTTACGCATATTCTTAATTTTAAAGCAACAATCTCTAAATTTCGATGGAATGAAATTTTTATTTCAAAAGAAAAAAAAAATTTTTTTTTTTTTTTTGTTTAAAATAGTTTATGATAGTTAGTTGAATATTTTCAAAATTCCGAAAAACTTAACTTGAATAATTTATCAAACAAATAAAAGTAATAATAAAGTGTTGTTTTACTCGCTCTATACTTAGCGTCTTAGATATCGTTATCTCAGCAAAAGTACATAACATAAAGGATAGAACCCACGTCAGAAGTAAAAGATCAGTAAAATTAACTTGCGTTTTTAAAATTCCATAAAATAAATAATTAAAGGTACTTTTATTTGTATTCGTGTTTAACTAAATCTAGTCCATTATCAAATATTATCGGCTAAACTAATATTAATTTAAAAATTATCCTTATATCTAGTCTACTTATAACCGGTATTGTAAATGTACGATTAATTTAATAATTTCCTACAATGACGACAATTGCTTTTGTAATTTTGAAATGTTTATAGAAACATCATAAATTAATGCTTCCCTGGATAATTTTGGGTGGCATTGATTTTAGATTGAATTATATTAAATGTTTACATACATTTTGAACTAACACTAACTCATACAAACCCTTCGGAAGTGTAACGAAGATACCCCAAATCGATATCTAAGGCTGTAAAATGTTGCAACATACAACGGAAAATTGAATAAATTTTCATTATCTTTAAAATAATTAATAAGAATAAATGGATTTTTCGTATAGGTATATGTTGTTATTATCAAATAAAAGTATTTTTTTAACTTTTTATAATATTCTTTGTTTAATGCACAACTTTATAAGAGAGAGAGAGAGAGAGAATAAAAAGAAAATTTATCGGAAAATTTTCTATAAAAAGTAAATATTCCATAAAAAGAAAATTTACAGAAAATTTTCTATGAAAAAATCTATCGAAAATTTTATAAAAACAATATTTAACGAAAATTTTCTATAAAAAAATATTTAACAAAAATTTCCTATAAAAAGAAAATTTAACGAAAATTTTTTATAGTCCTCTATAGAAAAAAAATTTCTATTGAAAGAAAATCTATTAAAAATTTTCTATAGAAAGAAAAATTACCCAAAAAAATTTTCTATAAAAACAATTTTCTATAGAAAAAAAAATTATCGATAATTTTCTATAGAAAGAAAATGTATCGATAATTTTCTATAGAAAGAAAATTTATCGATAATTTTCTATAGAAAGAGAATTTATTGAAAATTTTTTATAGAAAAAAAATTGTAGAAAATTTTCTATAAAAAGAAAATTTTTTGAAAATTTTCTATAGAAAGAAAATTTAAGGCAAATTTTCTATGGAAAGAAAATTTAAGGCAAATTTTCTATGGAAGAAAATTTAACGAAAATTTTTTATAGAAAGAAAATTTAACGAAAATTTTCAATAAAAAGAAAATCTATCAAGTTTTATGTAAAAAGAAAATTTATCAGCAATTTTTTATAAAAAGAAAATTTATTTATTTATAAAAAATATCGAAAATCTATCGATAATTTTCCATAGAAAAAAATTATCGCTAATTTTCTATAAAAAGAAAATTTGTCGAAAATTACCTACAAAAAGAAAATTTATCGTCAATTTTCTATAAAATGAAAATTTATCCTATAAAAAGAACACTTAATATCGATTTTTTTTAAAGAAAATTTATTGAAGTTTTTCTTAAAAGGCAAAAATTTAATGAAAACTTTCTAAAAAAAAATGGAAACTTTAGCGAAAATTTTGTTGATTATCAGTGATTTTTAATAGCAGGTATAAGACACCAAGGCAAAGCTATATGCCAAAATTCGTTTCTCTTCATCAAATTCCGAGGTTGATTAAAAAATTATCTTAGTTTCCAATACTATATTGTTTAAATTACAAAGAGAAAGACATACACTGGTAGAGGATATTAAAGTTTATTATTTAACAAAAATAGTGAATTACGTAAAAAAATTAATTATAAGTTTTTTAAAATAAGCAAAGATAAAAAATCGATTTATTTTTAAAAAACATATGAATATTCACAATTTGATGGTTAATGGAGTGGGTAATAAAATCCTCCTTCTTAATATTTGTTTGTTTTAATTTGCCCTCTCAACAGTAGTGTACCATTGAAGAGGAAAAAGAACACCTAAGGAGGGACCCTCATTCGAAACACCACCTTCGACCCACACTTTCGCGCAGAAAGCCAGAGTCACCGAATTCGACTTCTATTCACAATCAAAATTGAGTTTTGTTTGGTACTCTACCATGCTAATCCTAACCATAGAATTTTCTTGATTTCAAAGTAAAAGCATATGGTTAATGCAAAGAATTTGAGAACCGTAACACGGTACAGTTATGCGAAAAAAAAAAACAAAGCCAGATAGCCCTTAAGCGATAATGACGATGACGCAGTAGATGTTTATCCATCCAGAGCTGCTTTGCGAGTCGCTTCTTAATATTTTAATTCTTAGAAATTTATCAGAAGTGTTACCACAGTGTTAAGCTGAAATTTTATAGCACACTAGCATTTAACCCGCTACTGCGTTAGCGGACTAGCAGGACTCCTATATAGATCAGACATAAACTTGGTAGCTATTTTATTTAGGAAAAAAACAGAATGTAATACTAAAAGTGAAAAACTCCGTAAAATTTAACTATAGCTCTTAACTCCCATTGGGACCCTTACATATAATATTGGTGTCTGCATAAAATGAATAACAAACATCTCAATCACACTTTCTAATGATTATAATTTCATGTCTCCAGGTTTATATTTAAATAATTAACATCCAAGGAGTGGGACATTGTACCACTGAATTCATCATTAAATAACACAGTGTACCAAAAAACTACCGAAGTATATGTATATTTAACTAACAGCATCAGAATGGTTGTTAATCCAGCGCTCTAGCTAATTCATCCACGTGATTGCAATATTACTATGCTATTATACTATTGAATACTTATGTATGGAATACCGAGTAGGCAAACAATAATGACGCCTCATTACCAAAAAACTACTTTAATAAGTAGTTGCCATTACCGAAAAAGTTTTTGCTGGGGGGAAAGAATTAATGAAAACATACACAAATACAAAATGTTACTGCCTGTTTCTCTAAATGCGAACGAATGTTTCGTTCGACTAAATGTACTGAAAACATATACCTTTTTTAGCCAACCCCAAAATTTTAAAAATATTTGTCCAAAAAATCTCCACTCAGCAAAAAGTCGTTTCATCATTCAATGTAATTATTTTTTTTATCAACTATTTATTCTTTCTTTTTATAGAGACTATTTTTGGATGAATATTTTTACATAACTACGTAAGAGGTGTGCGTTCAAATAAAACATAACATGTTTATTCAATTTTCACAAATTCTCATTTCGTAGAAATTTATAGAAAATCTAGAATTTAGATCGTTTCTTTTTTTTTTAATAAATTCTCCATAAATTTTCTTTTGATAGAAAATTTTCGTTTGTTAAACAATTTTCTGTAAAAAGAAAATTCATCAAAAATTTTCTTTTTGTAGACTTTTTTTTGAGAATTTTTTTATAGGAATTTTTGTTAAATTTTATTTTTTGGAGGAAATTTTCGAAAAGTGTTTATAAAAATAAAATTTGTCGAAAATTTTGTGAATGTACTTAGGCCATTTTCAAAATAACTCAGTTATCTTTTTATAAAAAATTTTCGACATATTATTTTTTTTACAGAAAATTTTTTATACATTTTCTTTTTGTAGAACATTTTCCTTAAATTTAGTTTTTATAGAAAATTTTCTTTTTTTAGAAATTGTGCGGCAGATATTCTTCTTATAGACAATTTTCGATAAATTTAAAATATTTTGGGGACAAAATTGGGGATTATTAAAGATATGAAGAAAAAGTTTTCTGGCATCACTGCTTTGTTATCACTATTTCAACAATTATGGCTTGATTTTTTTTGAATTTGAATTTTTTTTCCACGTAAAATTTCGAAACGAATTTTCGTTTGGTTTTACAAAGTCAGGCCCTTACTTACAGCCCATCTAAACGTAATATAATATGTAAAATTTTTCTGTCAAAGAATGTTAAATTCGCTCTCTGAGAGAATTATCTCACGTGTAGATTCAAATATTAGCATTATAAAAAGTATTATGGGACTGTTGTGATGAAATTGCTCTACACAACTATCTTATTAGATGAACTGTCAAAAAGATACACATATACGAAAGTTTGTTTGTGTGTGTGCATGTGTATTTTAGAAATTACTCAAAAAAAAGCAACGTTTTTTGTAAAACTGTTTCCTTTTAATGATTGTTTTACATTAAAAAAAAGCATTTTTATAAAAATTGTGCTAAAAAAGTGCGAATTTCTTAAATAAAAAGGACATGTTTACTCTGTGACTGATTGAAAATAATGATATAGGATTTATTTAAGATTTAACATAATGAAGATTTAACATAATAAAGATTTAACATAATAAAGATTTAACATAATATGGTTACTCTGCGGGCGATATCTCACATATTATATCAGCGTTAATCTCAATTGTAGACCTGGGGTTATTATTGTTCATGACATAACTATTTATAACCCAGGTCTACAACTTAACAATTGATAATAATTTGAGCAAAAAATCCTCTACGAACTGCTGTTACCAGTGTGACCAGATGTGAACAAAATTTTTAGCTAAATCGTGTTTAAAATAAAGCTAAAATACACTAAAAAATTATTTAGAAATGCTAAAAATAATATTGAATCAATAAATTACTGTTTTAGTTCAAAAAAAAAAAAAAAACTTCCCGTATAATAATCATTGTAATACTTAAACTTCTTTCGTTTCTGCCTAACATTATCATTTCTACGCCGGTACACAATGCCCTTGACACCATGCAATAGGAATAGTAGAACAGATGTATCTTTTAATAAGTTCATGTCTAAATATTATATATTTAAAATAGCAATGTATTTCGAAAAAATCTGTTTCAAAACTTTGAAAACATCTATTTAATATTTTTGAAGCATATCTAATATTAAAAATCAAATTCATTATATTTAATACTATACTGCTCCTAATTCTCGTATTTATTATTATTAAATTCGCGAAATGGACTAACGGATCTATTGACCTAATCATTTAGTATTTGTTGCTTTTTTCAATTTATTTACTTCTTGCTGGTGCTGATTTTCAAGGTAACATTCCTTAATGTCTATATTTAAGTAATTTATTATAAGATTTTTAATGACTGTAATATAAAAATTAAATTATAATATTTGAATTTTATCCTTATTATGAAAAATGCTAGAAAATGCTAAATTAATTATTAAAAAAAGCTAAAAAATATGCTAAATTTAGCTGCAAAAATATTGAAATGGTCACACTGGCTATTACCTTACTTAAAGTGCCTTATTATTGTCTATACATTCCAATCACTTGATTCAGCACATAAGTGTGTTTAAGTTGATTATAATTTTGAAATTATACAAAAAGAAGTTGTACATATATTGTAATAAATATCATAGAAAAAAGTAATAATTATGACGTCAAAATTTCGCAACATCATTAGCATCATAAATATTCTACTATATATAGCGATCACTATTTTTGCGATCTCTGTGTTTGCGAATACAGATGACGTGTTGGGTAAAATTAATAAAAAATTAATACGTTTTTGTCTTTATAAAATAAAAGAGTAAATATTTTTTTATCTAGAGCGGCTTAAAATATTAACAGATCTATTAATAGGATTATGTCTAATAATGATCATTATATCTGGTCTACTTATAATATATATTAATAAGGTAAAATTCTTTTAATTTCATTTAAAAATGGCAACTAATTCAATGTAACTTTGAAATATTTACAGAAAATACGTACATTAATGCAACCCTGGATTATTGTAAATATAATTAGTTTAACCCTGAACTGTATTCAACTCTTATGTATAATAAAATATTATACAAATGATGAAAATCCTTTCAATATAATATCAATCTTTTTGAATTTATTAACAATTGGTAAGATTTTGTATTTTAAAATTTTATTTAATAATGTTAAATTTTTTGCCTTAGGTATTATGGGATTATTTTATGGGATAATTTCGAAACCTCGGGCGGATGAATGCACGCGATATTTGCGGCGGTAAAATTATAGAATTATATTGTTATTATTAAATACAAAAATGTGCATTTTTTACTATTGTTTCAATCAAAGCTTTTTCATAATTTTCTTTGATTAATTCTCTGCAAAAAAAAAAATAAATAAATAAATAAAAGTTAGAGTGCTATAATCGGCTGCGCCGAATTTTATATAAACTTCATCCTGTTGAAATATTATATGAAAAATTTATATATTTTAAAGTTAATGAAACAACAACACCAAACAAATGAAGACAATATTAATTTCAAGGTAGATTAATCAGGTAACGACATTTAAACAGCTGAAAAAATGTTTTTTTTTTGTCAGAAATATGGCGGCGTGTGTTCTAAAATCTGTAGTGTCAAATTGTTTTTTGAGTTTAAAATTTTTGTTTACTTTTTTTAACTTTTGTGTTATTGCATTTTATTACTTTTTTTTTACGTGAAATGTCAAATGTGTTTTTGTTTTTTTTGTAAGCTAACATGTGAAATGTCAAAATTAACCGCAGGTCTACAACTGTGATTAACGCTAATAGATCTGGCATCACTGCCTCAAGATAAAAACATTGTGTTAATTTTTGCTAGAAAAATTAATTGAATTTTTTAATTAAAAAGTGGAAAAAACTGCTCGTGCTCGTGCTTTAAATTTCTCGTGCTTTAAAATTCTTTTGTTAACAATGTTTGCTAAAAAAAGAAGAAAGCATTGGGGTAATAGCCCTAAATTCAAGGTGCCAAAAACTTTAGACGGTCCCAGCACTAGTGCCAACAGGTTTCAACTTCTATCTGAAGACGAAGAAGAAGAAGCAGTTACAGTCAAAGAAAAGATTCCACCAATAATTGGGGAGAAATATACTTATAAACGAATGTCTATTGGTACGAAAATTATATCAAACTCGTTATCGCTGTATAATAAAGCTTAGAGTGTTCTCAACGATAAAAAAAAAATCCAGTATCACACGCATGAGTTAAAGGATACAAAAACTTTTAAACTGGTTTTATTTGGCCTGACAAAACTGGATACAAAGATAATTAGCGAACAATATGTTAGCTCAGTCAATATAAACCCGGTAAGCATTAAGGAACTAGTAACAAAGAGATCCAGTGTAGATGACACAATCTATCTTATCGAGTTTGATCGTCAACATGTTTCAAAAAGAGGGGTTATGAAAATAAGATATTTTTGTAATATTTCTGTGTATTGGAGAAAACCTCTAAAAGGCAACAAAGGTTCCACACAATGCTCCAAGTGTGCTATGTATGGACATAGTGCTAAAAATTGTAACCGTATCGTAATGTGTACAGCCTACGCCGGAAATCGCGATTATGCAGTTTGCACACTTAACAAAATTAATTGTGATGGTAGTGTGATTTATAAGTGCTACAACTGCATAAAAACGAGCCATAGATCTGATGACCCAAAGTGCCCAAGTCGTCAAGAATATTTAGAGATTCGACATCGGGTAACATCTAGAGCTAGGGCGAATGCCAGAAGAACTGTTTCGTATTTTAACCAAGACGATCACGATTTTCCTGAATTGCCAAGACAAGTACCCAAAAATGATGCACGTAATTCCCGCCCTCGTGGTAATTTATATTCTGAGGTAGCTAAAAATAAAAGCTACGAAAGAGATAATAACGATGAAATTTCAAACGAAAAGCTTATGCAAATATTTTTTGATGTTGTCGATGCTTTGCAGAGATGTCGGAGCAAGTACGAGAAGCTACGAGTTTTGGGTATGATGCTTCAACATACCATATAATTTAACTTGTATTCACAATGTTCATGTTATGCATTGGAATGCCCTAGGCATATCAACTGAGTCAGCAGCTGCCCAGCTGGAATATGTTTTGCATAAAAGGAAAATCGATATACTCCTTTTAAATGAGACGTTTTTCAAACCGTACCACAAATTTAAACTTGGTGGCTATAAAATTTATAGAGAGGATCGATCTACGCAAGGCGGAGGAGTCCTTATTGCAATGAAGGGTAATATTAAGCATTTGTTGTTATAGAAAATCAAAACGAGTACTGCAGGAAGTATTTTAATACAAGTTATTATTAATAGAAGACCAGTTATATTTACTTATAATCCACTTCACACTTCCAATTTCAAGACTTATTTGGATAAACTAACTTCATTTGCGGACGATTTTTTTATCTCCGGTGATTTGAATGCTCAACACACACATTGGAATTGTGTGTCAAGTAATTCGGCCGGGAAAGAGCTCTACAGTCACTGCCTTCAATCCAGTTACTACATATACTACCTAAATAAATACACTCGCTTTGGACAAAATATTAACCCCGTCCAACCGTCTACAGTAGACATTATTTTATCTAACTCTTGTCTCCATTTTTCAAATCTTGAGACACATCCAAATATTTTACAGTCGGACCATGTACCTATACCTTGCGTTATTTCTGGACAAGTTCAAAACATGACATATGCAGTTCCCTTATATTATCTAGCAGACTGGTCAGCAATCAGAAACTGGGTGGAAAATGAAATTGGGTGTCAGAACATTGACCAAACTGTTACTAATTCAGGTAATCTAGATTTTTGTTTTAATAATTTAATATCTATAGTTAAAGAAGTGTTTAATAAAATACTTTTCGGTCATAAAAATTCTTGTCAACGAGAAATCTGTAATATCAGAAAAATGTTAATTAGTCAAAGAAATAAATACAAAAGTAAATTTTGAAGGTGTAGGGATTTTAATTATAAAAATCAATTGAAAAGTATTTTGAAACTATTAAATAAACTTATTGAGTTGCACCTTAATAAAGACCGAAATAAATCCTGGTCAAAATTTATTTTTAATTTGCCCTCGGGCTCTAAAAAGTTTTGGAAAGTAAAAAAAGCACTGAAAGAAAACAAAATGTCTTTTACTGATCTTCATGTAAACGGTGAATCTTTAAAAACTGGCAATGAAAAGGCTAATTCAATAGCAGACGTATTTGGTGATTCACACACCATTACTTTAAATAATTCTTCACCTATGGACTCGGCCGTCTCAAGATTCATTCATGATCTTAACGATACATTTCTTGACAGATCTAACGTAGAGCTTACCAAATAATAAAGCCCCCGATTTAGATGGCATTAATAGCTTTATCCTTAAAAGGATGTCCGATTGCTTTTTGGAAACTCTATGTAAACTTTTCAACTCTTGTCTAATCGAGGGCTGTTTTCCAACAATTTTTAAGAAGGCAAAAGTTATTCCAATTCCTAAGCCAGGAAAGGATTCCAATCAGCATCCTAAGCCTATTGGGTAAAGTATTTGAAAAAATAATTAATAAGAGAATTTTAGACTTTTCCAAACAAAATAATATTATTAATCCTCAATAGTTTGGATTCCGCAAGGAGCACTCTACAGTACATCAACTAAAAAGAGTTATTAATTTTATTGAATCAAACAAAAGAAATCGTAAGAGCAGTGGAGTTATTTTTCTTGACATTGAAAAAGCCTTCGATTCAATATGGCATGAAGGCCCGGTTTTTAAACTAAATTCATTCAATTATCAAACGTACCTGCAAAAAATAATAAGAGTTTCTTAGATCATCGCTCATTTGTTGTATCTATAGATAACACGCAATCTAGTGATTGGCAAATCCCTGCGGGTCTGCCGCAAGGATCGGTATTATCACCTACTCTTTATTCAAAATATATTTCCGATTTTACTGTTCGCATGAATCAAGAAGTAGCTTTTTACACTGACGACAGTGCTTTTATTTGCTGCGGTAAGGTGTCAAACGCAATAATCAAAACAAAAAAAAAAAAAAAAAAAAACGGAAGATAGTTTAAAATCTACCCATAAATACTTCGATAAATGGAAGATAAAAGTTAATGTTAGTAAAACAGAAGCTATTATATTTCCATATAATAGAACACAGAAACGTATTCCTACAAAACATTTATATTCTAGGGGAGTTTTTATTCCTCTGCAGGATAGTATCAAATATCTAGGAATTATCTTAGATAAAAAACTATCATTTAAACAACACATACAGTATATTTGTGATAAAGTAATCAAATGCTGCCGTGCACTTTACTCCTTACTTAACAGAAGATCTAAACTTAATTTAAAAAACAAAATCCTTATTTACAAAATGTGTATTCGACCAATTATGACCTAAGGATGCCAAGTCTGGTTTAATAAAGCTGCTAAAACTTACACAAAAAAGTTACAAATAATACAAAATAAAAATTTGAAAATAATTCATAATCTACACCCCAGATATTCTACTGATCTACTGCATAGAAAATTTAAGCATAAAATGTTTAATTCATTTGCAAGGGAACTGACTTTGTCATTTAATGAAAAATGCAGAATATCGACATATGAAATAATAAGAAATTTGCTAAACAATCACTAAGACTATTTTTTACTTGAGAGTAATAATTGATGGTTATTTTTAAAATTTCTTATAACGTTTAAGTGTCCAGCAAAAACTTTTTGGTTTTCGGTAATAACAACTACTTATTAAAGTAGTTTCTTGGTAATGAGGTGTTATTATTATTTGCCTACTCTGTATTACATTAATAAGTACTCAGTAGTATAATAGCACAGTAATACTGCAATCACGTGGATGAGTTGACTAGAGCGCCGGATTAACAACCAGAAGGTTGCTGGTTCAAACCCATTCTGAAGCTGTTAGTTTTTTATAACAAAATGTCTAAAAAGATATTTTAAACTAACTAGAGTTTTTGTCGCTTAGGATGCTATGTGCGAGATGGTGTACTGAGTAAGACGTTAGTCAGTAAAAACGAATGGTTAGTGTGTGTCCAAGTTCAAGTCTCACTGACGGCAAAATTTTTTTTGTTTTCTTTTTATTTTTGTTTTTGTTTAGGTACATATTTTTGAGTACCCCTAGAGTCAAAAATTAACTACATGAATTTATGGACAAGTCGAACAAAAATAACTAGTTATTCAGGCAAAAAATAAGTAGTTTATTTTTGTTTCCAATCGTACCTGCTAGCTTACCAGGAAAGCAAAGTTTTTGCTGGGTATGTACAAGGTCTTTTTTTTTACAACTTTTCCTTAATACTGTGATATTAATAGTTTCCTTATTTAATTATTTAGATGTTAGTTGTTGTAATACTTTTAAGTAAATTCTCATAACAACGTAATTAATTATTTTATAAAGGTTTCAATAAAGAAAATAATAATTAAAACAAAAAGATTAACGCTGATATAATATGTGAGATAACGCCGGCAGAGCAGAGTAACCATTATATATATATATCCAGTTTTCCGACGATATCTCTCTTATTTATGGACAGATTTTGCTCATTTCAACAGAGAGATTGTCAAACGGACATTGTTATATCGACTTCCCTATCAATAAGGATCCAGAATGTATATACTTTTTGAGTTTACAGATGAATATTGTAGAAATTACAAACGGAATGGTAAGAAAACTTACATATATGTTCGAGTATATACCCTTTATACCTATGGTGAAGGGTATAAAAATAAACTATAAACTAAAGTAAGAAACATTTCCTTAATGTTGTTAAAAATATTGGCGTAATTCAAAATTAATTTGTAAAATTTGTCCCAGTCTTATAGTGATTCTCCTGACCAAAATAATGTAGCTCAAATGAATTCACATTAATGAGAGTTTATAAATTGAAATATTAGAATTAAAAATTCATTTCTTGAACTTACCTGTGCCTACTAAACTTTCAATAAACACACACAGCACTGTTGCGCCATCAGCGCCATTAATTAAATCACTAATTTTGTTTATTATTAATTTTATACAGTAGAGAATGGCACCAATGACAGTGAGGACAATACAGGGTAGCATCTCGTCTCTGTAAATATTTTGTAAGTAATATTTGAAATGGACTGCAAGAAAATTTTTGAAATAGTTATAACAATGTTACAATGGTAATGTTTTTCTGTTATATTTTTTTACAGAAAATTTTAGATTTAGATAAAACAGATTTTGTATAAAATTTTAGATATACTTTCTTTATGTAGAAAAAATTTCACAAATTCTCATTTCATAGAAAACTATCGATAAACCTTTTTTTTTATAGAAAATCTAGAAATGCTCCATCGTTTCTATTTTTTTTTTTTTTTTTTTTTTTTTTTGTAATAAATTTTCTTTTGGAGACAAAATAGGGATTATTAGAGATATGAAGTAAAAGTTTTCTGGCATCACTGCTTTGTTATCACTATTTCAACCATGATAGATCCACTTCGCTCTCCCAACTTTTTTTTTGCTTTACAGCCCGTCTAGACGTAACATAATATGTAAGATTTTTGTGTCAGAGATTGTCAAATTCGCTCTCTGAAAGAATTATTTCACGTGTAGATTCAAATATTAGTATCATAAGATTATAACATAGTGTCTACATTATAGATTTTATTATCAAGACAAACGTCAAACGTAACGCGAATTTGTGGAAGGTGGCGGCAGTTGCACAAAAACAACAATATTGCGTATTCATTATTGTTTTTTTATATATGCAGTTTGACAACTGTAACAACCAAAATAATAATCAACTGTTTAACTAAGGTTACCTTGTATATATTCGCACTGATTTTGACATTTGTTTTGATATAAATTTACCTAATGTAGACACTAGGTAAAACTATTGTGATGAGATTTCTCTTCACAACCATCTTATAAGATGAACTGTCAAAAAAAAAAATACACATATAAGAAAGTTTGTTTGTGTGTGTGCATGTGTATTTGGGAAATTATTGAAAAACAATGTTTTTTGTAAAATTTTTTCCTTTTAGTGTTTTTTTTTTACATGTTAAAAAACATTTTTATAAAAATTGTGCTAAAAAAGTTTATTTCACACTTTTTTAGGACATGTTTACTCTGTGACTGATTGAAAATAATGATATCTTATAGGATTTATTAAAATAATTGTCCCCTCCCTTATTTAAGATTTAACATAATATAAACAAAATGGTTACTCTCCTCTGCCGGCGTTATCTCGCATATTATATCATCGTTAATCTCAGTTGTAGACCTGGGGTTAAGCCAATTATTTGATATTTGTCCTTTTATAAATAAATAAGCTTTGCCACAAAAATAAAAAGGGAAAATGTTTTAGGAATATTTTTTATTATGTGAAATTTATATATTTGTAAATAACCGCTTTTTCGTATATACGGTAATGTTTGGACCTGAAAAAACGCACATCTAAGTTTTTGCTGAAGTATCTAGTGGTACAGCAATAATTGAATACATAAAAATATCCATTTAATAAATAATTTTCAACTAAAAATATCTTATTTATTCAGTGGTTTAAACTTTCTTTATGAGATGAAACTTTCTCTATAAGATATGATAATTTTAAAATATGACAATATTTAATATTATGTTTCCGGGATAACAGTACTTTTATGAACAAACACAGAAAAAAATAACTATTATATATTGCAATTTAACGGATAAATAAATTGGTTTATTTCGAAAATTATTTAATATATATTTGATAGAACTCTCAAATGATATGCATCTTATTCCGATCTGTTTAAAAATAAAAGATATATTAATGTTTATATGACGAAGCTTTAAACCTTTATATTTCTTATATATCTAACATTAAAAATCATATTCATTATATTTAATACTATACCGTTTCTAATTCTCGCATTTATTATTATTAAATTCGCGAAATGGACTAACGGATCTATTGACCTAATCATTTAGTATTTTTTGCTTTTTTCAATTTAGTTACTTCTTGCTGGTGCTGATTTTCAAGGTAACATTCCTTAATGTCTATATTTAAGTAATTTATTATAGGATTTTTAATGACTGTAATATAAAAATTAAATTATAATTATAATATTAAATTATAATTATGAAAAATGCTGAAAAATGCTAAATTAATTATTAAAAAAAGCTAAAAAATATGCTAAATTTAGCTGCAAAAATATTGAAATGGTCACACTGGCTATTACCTTACTTAAAGTGCCTTATTATTGTCTATACATCTCAATCACTTGATTGAGCAGATAAGGGTGTTTAAGTTGATTATAATTTTGAAATTATACAAAAAGAAGTTGTACATATATTGTAATAAATATCATAGAAAAAAGTAGTAATTATGACGTCAATATTTCGTGGTATCATTAGCATCATAAATATTCTACTATATATAGCGATCGTCATTTTGGCGATCTTTATGTTTGGAAATATATATGACTTGTTGGGTAAAATTAATAAAAATTAATACGTTTTTGGACTTATATAATGTTTTAATTGTATAATTTTATTTAGAGCGGCTTAAAATATTAACAACTTTATTAATAATATTATGTTTAATAATGATCCTTATATCTGGTCTACTTCTAATATATATTAATAAGGTAAAATTCTTTTATTTCATTGAAAGATGGCAATGCATCAATGCAACTTTGAAATATTTACAGAAAAAATCTATATTTTTACAACCATGGATAATTGTAAGTATCTTTGGTTTAACCCTGAGCTGTATTCAACTCTTATGTATAATAAAATATTATACAAGTGAAGAAAATACTTTCAATATAATATCATTCTTTAAGGAGTTATTAACAATTGGTAAGATTTTATGTTTTAAAATTTCACTAATGTTCAATTTTTTGCCTCTTTAGGTTTTATAGGATTTCTTTGTTGGATAATTCCAAAACCCTGGGCGGATCAACGCTCGCGATATTTAATACGATAAAATTATGGAATTATATTGTTATTATTAAATACAAAATATGAATTTTTTTACTATTATTTTTCATAATTTTCTTTCTTTAATTCTCTACAAAGTTAATTTTTTCTTTTACAATTTAAAACATATTAGGGTTCTATATTAAGCTGTGCTGAATTTTATATATCCTGCACCCTATTGAGATGTTATATGAAAAAATTTATATATTTTAAAAGTTAATGAAACAACAAAAATACCAAACAAATGAATACAGCATTATTAAAAACAAGTTAGTGCGCTATATTCGGGTCTGCTGAATCTTTTATACCCTTCACCACCTTACCGACAAATAATAAAATTTACGTCCTATGCTTTTATGTTTTCACATTTATACTTACAAAAGTAATCTAATTTTTTTTCCAAACTACAAAAATGTAAACACAAAATTACACTATCATAGCAAGCGTTCCTTCCATAAAAAAAACAACAACATTGATAGCTTCTGATGACTACTAAATTTATATACACATGTTTGTTTGTACATAGACACATGCTTATACAAAAAAAAAAAAAAAAAAAAAAAAAAAAAATAAGTCATTGTAATGCTTCTATTTCTGGCTAAAAAAAAAAAAAAAACATCCAAACATACGTAAAAAATTATTGTGTGTATGTATACGGAATCAACAAATACCGCTTGCTTATACAAAAAACAACAACACTCAAAGTTGTAGCAATATATGTTTGTGTATATTTTTAATAATTTTTTTAAGATTTTTACCTATAATTTGGTTGTTTATGTACCGATATGTTTAATTCAGAAAACCGAAATTTTAGAAAAATATTTAGGACCGATCTATATAAAAATGAAATCCGTATCATAAACAAGGGCTACAAAAAGTCAAAATGAATTTTGCTCGATATCTCGGTTATTATTGAACCGATTTAGTTCATTTCTTCACAATACAAATTCAGAAAAAAAAAAATGAAAAATGACATACTTATATATACCCTTTACATCTGTGGTGAAAGGTATAAAAAAGGGAATTTTGAAAATTAAAAACAAAAAAAAAAACAGTCAATAATATTTTATTTGGAAAACATCTTCTAAATACATACTACTCAAGATTTCTAATAGAGGTCCACATACCTGCAAAATAAATTTTGAAAAAATTTAAACACCATTTTTAAATATTACGCCACAGCACTGTGTGAGATTTAGCAAAATTAGCTGGCCAAAATTCTAATTTTTACTTTACTAAGTTAGAATTTGCTCCAAATTATATTGAATAGAAATGTGCCTTTATAAATCATTCCCCTCAGAATCACTTTAGAGCTCCTAAATTCTTGAATTTCTTGGTATCGAAATGAAACTCAACGAAAATAAACTTTAGTTATCGGAAAACTATTTTACAAATTATTGTCACGTCACAGAAAGAGAATTATTGAAAAATTCCAATAATATGTTTTGACCTTTCAATGAATGATTTGATGTTTTAAAGATACTGATCCAAAAATTTACTTTTGGCCGGATAAAACATCAAAATCGCACACTATGCATTGCTTCTGTACATATTATATGAAAAAACTTCATTTTTGATAATTTTTTCTTACCTTAATTAAAATTTGTTTCTTAAAGTAGTTATATTTAATAATTTTTAACCTCAATATTGTTACGTTTTTATCTTTTAAAAATTGTGTTTTTTTTTCTTTTAAATAAACCGGATACTTTGATTGCAAATAAAAGCAGTTTAGTAGTTTAAAAGTTGTAACAACTCTTTATTTTATTTGAAAATGTACAACAATCAATAACAGTTTAAATAGTCACTATGTGTTCTAATATATACACTTAAAGTACACACTTTAATGATGTACAAGAATATACAGCCAACTTCAAGGCACTTAATTTATCTTTACTTACCGATGTTTCCAATTAGACTGATTCAATAGTGTTATCACGGCCAATTTATATACACTGCGTTACCTTTTAGATGCTTCTCGAAAGCTCTACTTCTACAATGATCTTAACGGACATACTTGGTATATTAAACATTTAGTGTTGCCATACTTACAAACGATATTGAAAGCTTTTCATTCAGCTATGTTAATAATTTCTACGGATATGTTAACTGCTCTTAACCCCAGGTCTACAACTGAGATTAACGCTGATATAATATGTGAGATAACGTCGGCAGAAGAGAGTAACCATTTTGTTTATATTATGTTAAATCTTAAATAAGGGGTACACGTATTCTAATAAATCCTATAAGATATTATTATTCTCAATCAGTTACAGAGTAAACATGTCCTTTTTATTTAAGCACTTCGCACTTTTTTAACACAAATTTTATAAAAATGATTTTTAACATGTAAAACAAACACTAAAAGGAAACAATTTCACAAAATAACATTGTTTTTCAATAATTTCCATAATACACATGCACACACACAAGCAAACTTTCGCGTATGTGTATTTTTTTGACAGTTCATCTTATAAGATGGTTGTGTAGAGAAATCTCATCACAACAGTCTCATAATACATCTTATAATACTAATTTTTGAATCTAGACGTGAAATAATTCTCTCAGAGAGCGAATTTGACACTCTCTGACAGCAAAATCTTACATATTATGTTACGTCTAGACGGGCTGTAACATAAGTAGAAAGTTTGAGAAAGATTGAGAAGCGTTATTTAACTTTAAACCAGCCGTTAAAACCGTTGTATTTGAATTTAAGTATAATTATAAGACTTGTTAATATTTTTACAGCAATATAGTCTTTCGATTTTTTACAGCAATATAGTCTTTGGATGGAAATATTTACTTTTGAAAAAATCTTTATAATCGGTTTTTTCGGAATTTTAGAAAGAGCAACCGGTTTTTTCAAAATTCCATCTATTCGAATACTGGTTTCACTAAAAAGTCGAATAATCAATCACACTTTTTGGGGTCCTAAATGGATATTGTAGAAATTACATTACCTGTGGTGAAATATAAAAATAAACTATGAAGTAGAAAAAAAAAAACATTTTCTTAATGTTATTTGTATTTGATACATTTTGTAAGATAACTACAAATATGGGCTTAATTCAAAATTAATTTATAACATTAGGTGCAGCCTTATAGACATTCTCCTGGCGTATTTTTCTATACAAATGAATAACAGGCCATAATAATAAAGCTGAAATGAATTCACATAAAAGAGATTTTATAAACTAAAATACATATTAACATTAATCATTGATTTCTTGAACTTACCTATGCCCACTAAACTTCCAATAAACACACACAGTACTGTTGCGCCATCAGCGCCATTAACTAAATCACTAATTTTGTTTATTATTAATTTTATACAGTAGGGAATGGCACCAATGACAGTGAGGACAATCCAGGGTAGCATCAACATATCACGTCTCTGTAAATATTTTGTAAGTAATATTTAAACTGGACTGTAAGAAAGTTTTTAAAATAGTTATTATTTTACCTTTTGAATACCCATTATAAGAAGACCCGATATAAGAATCATTATTAGGTTTATGACCATACCCATTATATCCAGTCGAACTAGATTGAAAAAATAAATTTTTAATAGTATGTATTTGATAAAATTATTTTTTAGAGTGTTAGAGGACTAGTAGGTAAATAAATAAGTAAATAAATAAATTACAAATGAGATAAAAAGATATAGTCAGTCAAGGCCGACTATATGATACCCTACACCAGTTTGTACGAGCATAACAATTCGGGAAGAAGACTTATATTACATCTGTGGGCAATTTTACTAAATGTAAAATAAAATATACAAACCCAGAATTATGCGTTGATACTAACATCTAGATGATTTTATGCATTTTAGGGCGATTCCTGGTATTGTGTTTATATGGGAGCCATGGTAAATTATGGACCGGATTCTCATAAAATTTGGCAATGTTTTTTATACTTACATAAAACTTATTTGTGTCGAATATTAACTCGATACTAACATTCGTATGGGATTTATACACGTTAAAGCGATTTTAGGAAGAGGGATATATGTGGGAGTTACGGTCAATTGTGGACCGATCTTCATGACGTTTGGTACAAAGATTGATAATTGTACAGAACTTCTTCACACTGAATTTCATTAAAATAATTTTATTTTTAAGGCATTTTTGAGTGCTTAAACTCTTTTTTTTTGGGGGGGGGAGGGGGGTCATTTGTACGGTGGCTAGGGGAAATAAGGGAACGTTCGCAACCAATTTCAATAAGCTTCGTATCATTAAAGTCCGACGTGCCAAATTTCATTGAATTATCTTTAAAATTTGCGACCTTTACTTTGTGCACAAGGTTTACATGGCCAGCCAGCTAGCTAGACGTACAGGCGGACATAGTTAGATCGATTTAAAAAGTGATTCTGAGTCGGTATACTTTAAGGTGGGTGTTGGATAACTTTTTCTATGCCTTACAAATATCAGCACAAACGCACAATATCCCAACCACCTATGGTTATGTTATCGGGTTATCTATTATATTTATATATTATTATATACTCAGCCACATAAATAGGTATTTATCCACTCTTACACATTTGAGATAACACTAAATAAAATAGCCAAAAATGTTTATAATTATAAAAAAGTAAATGTAGTTCAATAGAATGCTTATTCTTAAGGAAAATATTTGTTGATTAATTTAAATTGACTTTTTAATAGTACCCAGGATAATTTTGTGAACAGGTCTCCAGTTTGTCAATTCTAAAACAGGTTCCACTAGAATCGGTTGTTTTTGGACAAAAAAATTACGATTTTTTTAATGAATATTTTATTTTTTATTTAAATAAAACTAAGGACAAAACTTTTTATTTTTTATAATAGCTTTGTTCCCGTACTCTTAATTGGGAACACGCGGGATCCCAATGTTACCGAAAAGCGTTCCCGTAATAGAAAATTGGGCAAATAAGAGCTATTTTGAGAGAATAACGTACTTCTTCTTGCACGAAACAGCCTAGAATATTTTTTTGGGTAGATTATTTTTTTGGGTAGATTAAAACTATTCAAATATGCTGAAAAATAAAATTACATCCATATAAGAATTTTTAAAACAGTTTGATGTTTTATTTCTGGGTAAATAATTTGTATTTTTGTGTTCCCGTACTTGTGTACGTTGTTGTATTTTTATGAGGGAAAAATTAGCTTTCTCTCAATTTACCGCACTTTACCCAAAAAGTATGGAATCAAATCTAAAAACTAAATATTTTTAATGTTTATTTTATTTTTTACTTAAATAACAAAAAAAGAAAATTATAATTATTATTTATTCGGTTGGAAAATAGCCTGCAAATATTCTATATTTAGTTCTATATAATTTCTGTCCTCTTGCAGCCCTTTTGCTTCTTCATCTAAGTCCCGATGTTCTACTTTCATTGACTACGAATGCTAGAGATGAGCTGATCTCACGTTGCCAGTAATATAATAAATAGATCTTCATTTTTAGAATTTCGTATTATTTTCTGTTATTGTGCTCTCTATAAAATCTGTAATCTATATTCCTTTTTTTTTCCTGAGTTTCCTCCAAGTTGACATATTCTTCATGATAAAGGATTTTGTCAACTGTTGCAGACATATTTCTCCATGGATATTTGGTTATATATATTCGTGCAGTTTCCTTCGCATAATCACCAAATTTTCTATCATCAATTTGTTCATTGCACACAAGTACATCGATAATTGTGTTAAATCTTGAAATAAGATTTATATCAACACTTGTTATTTGAGATGCTCTTTCGGGATCTGAAAAGAACCATCTTGCTGTGTTCTCATCATTCGTATTGTCTGTTGCTTTTTAGGTTGATCTATAATCAACTCATATTTCAGAATTTCGTCCTGAACATGTTTCTTTTTTAAACTTTTTAACTCCTTATTGATGTCGTTGTTTCTTATCGACCCTGTAGGTTCACAATCCAAATCACAACTGATTTTTAGTATGTGTTCCATGAATCGTATTCATGCATGTAGCAGTGATAATCCAAATTCATATGAATCAGTATTATCTAATAATTTTTCCGGGACTTGGTTTAAGTGGCTTGATGTGGTTTGACATATAATGCAACTGGGATAAAGCCTTTGTGTCAGTCAAAGCCTGGCCTTTTTTTCCACCTATTATCGTTAGCACTAATTGGTAGCTTACTTCAATTGTCTGGACGTCAATCTCTAATTCGAATGGCTGTAGTGTTGCAATTTGGACTCTAATATCACTGACTTCTTTTTTAACGGCATCATGAGTTTTCTTTCTAAATTCAAATTTAATTGATCTGCCTTATTTTGTAGAAGATGTGGTTTGATTTTTCTAAATATCCTTTATTTGCATTCTGCTGGTCGAGCCATCACATTCCCATTTGCAAAAGAGAGTTAACTTGCAGTTTCCATATTTTTTTTAAATTATTTTCTTTAAATAATAGTAGCAAGCGCTGAGCTGTATGATTAAGTAGATCTTGAAGTTGTAACTCTGCTGAAATCGGTGTGATTGTAATAGTGTCCCTTGGTGGCAAACAGTCCTTCTTAGCAGCAGTTATGTGGTGATACGATGGATAGAGATTTGAGCCTTTTTAATCGCACGCAGTCTGAGCTGAGTATGTTGTTGTTTTGTTAACTTCAAATCGAAAATAATGATAATACCTCTTCATTTGAGAAATGTTTTTTATCGCATGGCGTTAGAATACTTTTAGGAATCCGTTTTATTCTCACTGTACTAGCGTCAAAAGCTTTTTGAATAATTTCGACTTTTGTGAGTTGTTTCTGTGATCGAAATTGATATAGCAAAGTTTCTTGAATATTTCTGATCTGATTTCCTCTTGATATTCTTAAGTTTCAGCCTTTTACATCTATCGCTACAGTTGTCGAGTGATTTTGGTGGTTTTCCAAGATTGTTTTGGTTTGTATTTTCTAAAGATACGATAGACAGTAAGTTCGCCCTTTAACCAATTTTCAAAGCTGGTATAAAATCTTTGTTTGCTCCATCCTTTTTCGTAGCGCTTTGTTAATTTTTTGACGAAATCAGTTATTTTATTTTCCAAATTTGAACGTAACTTAGAACATTTTCCCGCTTTTTATTTTTAAAATACTCTTCGGATAATTCTTTATAGCTGAAGTTCTCCATGTTTTGGAATGATTTCAAAATTTGATTGTTATTGCTTAGATATATTATAGCAACTGAGTTTATATTCGAATACCACTTCCTTTTATTCTTTTCTTACATTATGTTATACTACATTCCTAGGTAGCATAAATAAGTACAATAAAAAAGTGCTAAAAAACTAAAAAGGGTTAAAAATAAGTAAAATACGCTAAAAGAAATTAGTAATAAAATAATAACTTATAGGGCTTGGTGTATTTATGTATATTTGAGTTATATGAACAGGTAAAATAAAAGTAGAAAGAAATTTGGGAGTAATTTCATTCAAATGGAAAAAGTGTTCTACAGATGGGTCCAAACAGGTACAAAAGTATATATGGGGTTAAAGACGACACGTTCGGCTTTCGTTGGTAGTAAAATTTGTTTAACCCCTTTTGACTCTCAAAAGTTCTATTCCACTAAAATTCAAATTTGACCAAAATATAGTACCTGAGAAAACATTTAATAACACATCAGGTATAAACGATACAGTGACACATCACACAATTTCTTCAAGACTATTATCCTACCAACATAAAAAAATGCAGCCAATTATTGATAATAGTTTGCGAGTAATGATAATTTACTTCTGATTAAATTTACAAATATCACATGGGCTTGTCACGTCCACAATTACCAATATTTTTATCTAATTTTTTTGGACATCTTAGTTTCAATACGCTTACTATTGACTAGCATTAAAATTTCGGAAATCGGTGTTAACAAAAATTGCACTTTTGGCCTATGAAATTAATTTTTGAGCCAGCGTGAAATGTATATATCCACTACATTGTACAGTAGGACAGAATTCAATTTTTTTGGAAATAAATCCGTAACTTCTAATCTGCTGGTTGGATTTACTTAAAATTTCACGTAGGCGTAGCAGAGGAGTGTAAAATTTTAAGTTTGGAAAAATAGATTATCTCTGACCTAGAAAATTTTTAACCGCATGTCAAATTTTTGTTTCATTTTGTTGACCTATTTTATATAAAAATTTTTAATTTAAATTGAAAACCGAATACAATTTCCAAAACTGGAATGTTTTCCAAAGAGTTTTCCAACGGTTTTTTCCAAACCTGCAACAACTGTGGACTTTATGGGCTAAATTAAAAAAAAAAAACATCCATTTTTGTGATTTTCGTCGCTTTTTTTTGGGAATCGTGAGATTTCTTTTTAATGTCAACAATGATCGAAAATTTCGTTAGGATATCTCAACTAACAAAGATTTTATTACAGATAAAATATTTATAGTTTCGCCAAAAACCTTTTTTACAAACAATTTACTTTAATTCCAAAAATCATAAAAAAAAGTATTGACTATATTTTTTTCGAATAAACATAATTTTTAATTATATACAAAAAGATTGAAATCAATATATTTTACAGAACCAAAATTACGCTACTTTAAAGATTAATATTTCACAAAATTTTCCAAAAGCATTGTACTATTTGGATGTTAAAAAGTCATAACTTAATAAACAATTTGTTTCCGTAGAAAATGTTCAAAATTGTGAAATTTTTCGTGACATATTAAACTTGAAAGTAGCGTAATTTTAGTTCTGTAAAAGATATTGATATAAAAATGAATGAATTCAAATGGCTCTTTAGGGTATGTGTATGCCGAAAACTAACAAAATCCGAGGACTTAAGGAAAATTTGGGGCATATTTCATCGAATCAATGGTATTAAATATAGAACATTAGACGATGTATAGGAATAAAGACTCAATTCTTTCTGATCTAAAGTATGGCAGATGAAAACTGGACTTATTGAGCTTTTCCAGACATCTCGAGAATTATTGCAGGAATTTTGTTTATTTCACATTTGTTAGCGAAAGCTTTCTACCAAAACATAATATTAATAATAAAAGAAGGAACAAATTCTCTATTGTATCGAGTAGAATTCACATACAAGATTTGAACTCAACAAAGTTGTTGCTGCAATTTTAAAATTGCATATAATATTTTTATACACACTTGTATATATGAAAAAAAAAAAAATTGACAAAATTGGTACCCTCATGGTTGAAAAGGTACATTTTATTTGTAATGTTGTTACAAAATGAAATAAGCCATTTTCCATCCCTGTTTTATACTTGTACCCCAGGTTTTTTTTACTTTTATTCTTTAATACTCTTACAAGATAAGTCAGTGCCAGCGTTGCCAGAATGATGATTTTATCATATTTTTTGATGATTTTTTTAACCTAGGTTTCCTCATTGCTCCCATGGATACTTTACATAGTGTTTACATTAGAGATTTTTTTATCAAGACAAACGTCAAACTTAAAGCGAATTTGTGGAGGGTGGCAACAGTTGCACAAAAACAACAATATGACGTATTCATTATTATTATTATTATATATGCAGTTTGATAACTGTAACAACCAAAATAATAATCAACTGTTTAACTAAGGTTACCCTGTATATATTCGCACTGATTTTGACGTTTGTTTTGATATAAATTTGCCTAATGTAGACACTAGGTTAATACTCTTACAAGATAAGTCAGTGCCAGCGTTGCCAGAATGATGATTTTATCATATTTTTTGATGATTTTTTTTTAACTTAGGTTTCCTCAAGCGCTGAGGAAGAGAGTTTAATGATCCTTACGTTTCCAAGCAATTATTCATATATCTCGTAGGACCAATCCTGGAATATGCTTCCGTGGTCTGGGATCCTCAATACGAAGATCATATAAAGAAAATTGCATCGGTCCAGAAACAATTTCTCTTATTTTGTCTTCGTAATCTTCCATGGAATCCTAATATTAATTTACCATCATATGAAAGTCGATTACAGCTTATTGATCTCCCTACTCTTGAAAGTAGGAGAAAATATATGAATATTTCATTTGTAATTAATTTAGTAAATGGTTCAATTAATTCTGAGTTCCTACTTCTAGAAACTAGAAATTAGACTCCTTTAAAAATCAAATATTTTCGAACCAATTATGCCAACTTTGATCACATGAAACGTATATGCAATCAATTCAACAGTTCTTATACACATATTGATTTCTCAGTAAATCCAATCCACATTAAGAGGAATATTTTTAATCTTAGTTAAATAATAAGACTTTGTTATTGAATGATTATGGAAAATATTTTACTGTAAATAGCTTTAAGAATAATATATATGCTAGCCTGTAAGAAATTGTAATTTCATTGGCTATTAATTAAATAAATAAAGAAATAAATAAAAATATGATTTTACGATTTTTTCTTACAAAATATTTTTATTTGAATTATAAAAGCCAAGTTTTTAAAGAATCATTCAGATTTCGTAGAACGTATTAACTGAAATTCGTACAATTAATTTTTAAATATATAATATTTGCATATGGTTTGTATTCTTTTGACGTATGTATTTTTTGACGTACGTATTTGACGTGTGTCTATTGATGTATATATTGGTCATGGAAAGGTTTTTCTTCGTCCTCTGTATGTTTATGTAGCTTTTTAAGTAGGTAGTTGTCCAATCACGATAAAGCCGGAGCGGCATTAAACTTCCGTAAGTTTTGTCACATGACCGAAGACTTCTAGGACAATAGTAAACAAAAAATAATTAAATGCTCCTACAAGAGTAAGAATGAAAGGTTTGAAATTTGTGTGATCATAATCTGTAATCGAATGGATATGATTGGTTTTTGTCATAATTTGAGTCCGATATTCATTTATTAATTTTTCTAAAAAAGTTGACTTAAATGGAGTCTTCGTAAAGACTCCTCAGAAAAGATGTTTTAATCTGTAAATAAGGTGTAATTCGAATACATAAAATAAAAGCTCGAATTTGTACAATTTATACATTAGAAAAGTTTTGATTCATACGATATACACACACTAGTCCGTCAGATATAAAAATCAGTTTTCTAATATTGGAGATTTAACATATATCAACACTTATCAGAAACAGTTGAAATTAAAAATAATAATTTTTAAAAGAAAAATAATGATTTTTATATATTCAAATGATGATATTTTTCCAAAGTTTCTGTCAGTGCAGATCTGCCCGCAGTTTGTTTAGAGAAAAAAACATTTTAAACAATAACGTATTACGAAAAGTAACCGATACAATAAAGCTTATATTTAGGGTATTCAAAAAAAATTTTAAATATTTTAGTAAAAACGAATAAAAATGAATTTTTCTTTTAAATTTAAAACTGGAATATACAGGTCTTTAACAAAACAAAATTTCAAAAATATTAACCCATTGGATTAATTCTTATAAGTGGAATTATATGCACTCATTTCTTCGTTCGCAGTTCTTACAAATTATAGTAAATATTTGAAAATATAACAAATAATTTTAAACTTCACATGGATTTACACGTAAACTCAATTACACATGGACTACACATTAGAGTAAAAGTTACACACAATAAGTGTAATTACACATGAAGTGCAAACACATTATGCGTTTCTTGTTCACGGTTCCCAGATTTTTTTAGTCATAATCCCAAACAACAAAATTTCATCCACAAAATTTCCTATATAACTTCTTATATTATTCCCAAAAATTCCCACTAAAAAATACCTTAATTTTAGAGATTAATATGTATAAATTACATTACTATTTTCCATATTTGGGTCACTAAATTTACCTAAATGTTAATATTGAAAAATTTTCAAAAAAAAAAAAAAAAATCTGATTAAATGAAAATAGTTTTAACATTTTTATCAGAAAACTTTTTAGATAAATAATTTGAGCCATTTCTATTGTGAATGCAAAGATTGCGTTTTTATTTCTCTTCAAAAGTATGAAAGTATGTTTAATCAAGTTCCATTGCTTCAATTATTTTCCTCAACTTTTAAACAATTAATTATTGCAGGCTTTTAAATTTTTAATTATTATTGCAGTAACAATAATGGAACACTAATTGCTCAAACATTGTTCTTACACCCAATCTGTACAATAATCATCTTATTGCAGACATTTGAATATTTTTTAACTTTATGGTATGATGTTCAATATTACAGTTATTTTTTATTGGTTTCAGTGCACTGTTGTTGAAATAAATAGTTTTTACTAAAAACTTCAAATCCTGCGGAAAATAGTTTTTTTTTTTATTTTTCTTAAGTTAAAAAGAAAAATTATAAAAATAAAATAAGAAATGAAAGATTCCCAACAAATCCCCTAATCCCCAACCCAAATTTTCCATCCCCATTTCCCAAAAGAAATTCCCGATTTGGGGATGAATACTCTAATCTGGCAACTGTTCTTGTATTTGAACTCTCACTCTCTTTATTTGTGCATTGGTGGAGACCACGGATGGCAAACATGGCGAAATTGTACTTTTTTGATACATTTTTATGTCTAATATGACTAATAATATTAACAGTTGATTGACGGGAATTTAAAAATTTTGCAATATTTTCAAATGGTAGGTGTCCTTACATATGAAATATTTGCAGAAAATATTATTTTTAGGAAAACTTATTAAATTGTTCATCCTTTGTAAAATATTTTCCCAAATATGAAAACAAATATTGGGTTAATATTTAATATAGAACACTAGACGGTGCGCAGAAACAAAGACTCAAAAATTTACTATTTTTGGTTAAAGTATCGCTGATAAAAAATGTACTAATTAGGTTTTTGTTCCAAGACATATCGAGTTATTTTAGAAATTCTATTTCACATACGTTTGCGAAACCTTCATACTAAAATATTATTATAACAAAATATAGAATTGTAATTAATTTATCTACTCAAATTTGTTGTCCCATTTTTTCAGATTGCAGGTAATATTTAATAAAAAATATGTTTAAAATTATTTAATAAAAAATATGTTTATAATCTTTTAAAATTCTTTGTAAATATTTGTAATTAAAATATATTGACAAAATACCGTTATGCTCGAAAAGTACATTTTATTTTTGTTTGGTACAATATAAAATAATACATTTCCCATCCCTGGTGGAGACTTTCCCGCGTTGCTTTACCCAATAATAATGATTCACACATTTTTTTCTTGCTCTTTATAAACTTGGTTTTGCTTATTGTTATTGATTTTAACAGTAAATGAAAAAAAGAACAACAATATTAAATGAAGACAACATTAAATCAATCAAGCTACAGTGCTATATTTGTCTGTGCCGAATCTTCAATACTCTTCACTCACGTTGAAATGTTATATGCAAATGTAATAATATATTTTAATTTTAGATAAAAAGCAACAATTACAAATGAGGACAACATTAATTACAAAAAAGGGTATTGTGAAAATTTATCGACCGATTTAATTGATTTAAAAATTAGAAATTACAAAAAAATTATTTATTATAGTGACGCAAGAAAGAAGTCCATAACTTATATAGGATAATGAAAAGTTTCTAAAACGCGTTTTGGCCGATAATATCTCGGTTAATACTGGATCGATTACATAATTTTCGGACAAAATTCCGAATTTTCTGTGAAAGTCGCCAGAGCTTATATGGGCGCTTCATAATGTTTAAAAAACCAAATGTGCTTTAGTTTATTGTTGTTGTTTTTAAGAATTCGTAAAAACAACAACTATAAGAAATGCAGACATTAAATAAAAACTGATTTGAAAATACTCGTTGTTTATGGACCGATTTGGTTGATTTTAGGGTGATCGCAAAACCGGTTTTCGAATAGTTGGAATTTTGAAAAGGTTGAAGTTTTCAAAATTCCGAAAATAAACTGGTTAACAGGTTTTTTGCAGTAGTAAATATTTTCATTAAAAGACTATATTTCTCTTAAAAAAAAAAAACTCAACAAATCTTATAATATTCAAGTTAAAATGAAAAAAATTTTAATTAAGGTAAGAAAACATTCACCAAAAATGAAACTAAGTTTTACATAATAAGTACAGAAACTATGACTTAAGATCGCGTCTCAATTTTTTCGAAATAAATTTAATGATGTCCGTTCATCTGGCTGACTGTTTACATACTTGGTGCACAAAGTACAGGTCGCAATTTTGAAGATAATTCAATGGAATTTGGCACGTAGGACTTTCATGACACAAGGACGAAGCCTATTGAAATTGGTTATGATCGGTCCATTATTTCACCTAGCCTCCATACAAATGTCCTCCCGGAATAAGGGTTTAACGAACAATATTTTAATGGAATTCGGTGTAAGTAAGTTTTTTATAAGTATCAATCTTTGTGCCAACTGATCGGTCCATAATTAACCATAGCTCTCATATAAAAACCTCTTCCGAAAATCACTTTAATGTGCAAAATCACATACACATGTTAGTATAAAGTTTATATTCGACACAAATAAGTTTTATATAAGTAGAAATCACAGTGACAAATTTTATGAGGATCGCTCCATAATTTACCATAGCTCCCATATAAGCCCACTTTCGGGAATCACCCTAAAGTGTATAAATTCATATAAATGTTAGTATTAATGTAATATTCTATATTCGTATATATTATTTTACACTTGGTAAAAGTATAGATCAACAATTGTCCATATGTCTAATATAAGACCCCTCCACGAATTTTGATGGACATACACAATGATGTGGGGTATCATATGGTCGGGATTGACCGACTACATCTTTCTTACTTGTTTTATATATATTTTTCTTTAAATGTAAATTAGTTGGTACATAAATATTAACTGTTAAAATAAAAATCTTCTTAAATTTGTTAATTTAAATTTATAGAAAAAAATTTAAGAGAACTAATATAATAATGTATTCGATTCAATTATGTACACTTATATTATATAATGCAAATAAACACTTCACAAAAGGCCAAAAACCTTTTACAATTTTTATAAAAACTTTTATTTTCATAATCAGGGCATTAGTAATCCTTAAATAGCAGTACTAAGTATTTCATAATTATAATACATTTTTTGGAATCACACTAAGACTTACTAACTTTTCTTTGAAAGTCACACAAAATTACATATTCATCATTTTTATGCTTATATAATCAGATTTAATAGATACTACATGACTTAAATAATAGACCGGCAATATTAAATTAATGTAATTTTTTTAAATAAAATACATTTTTCATCAAAAATACGCATACAAAATATTTAATAACATATCTAAACTTTGATACCGATTTCAAATGCTCGATTTGACTATTTTGACGATTTTCCAGCAAATTTATTTGGCAACTACGCTTATAAAGTTAATTTCAATTTAACCAATATTAATCAATTAAAATATTTTTCCTAAATTTCCACTCAAATATTAGTATTTATTAGCATAGGTTAATAAAACTTTATTTTTAAAACCTGTTTTTTGTGTTTAAAAACCGGTTTATTGGAAAAATAAACATAAAAAAATACTGTAACACTTAAATCAAAAAAAAAAAAAAACCGAAATTTTGGTAGTTTATATAGGGACGTCAAAAAGTTAGAAAATGCCTTTTGGCTGATATCTCGGCTACTTATGGGCCAGTGTGATTCATTTCTTCAGCAAAAAAAAAAAAAAAAAAAAAATTCTGAAAAACTTTATACAAATCTTCAAAAAGTCGAAAAATATCTGTAAAAAAAAACTTTTTTTGAGATATCTCCTTTGTTTATGAACAGATTTTGCTGAATTTTAATAGCAAAATTCTTAGAAGACTATCTTTTGATATACATATAGAAATTACAAACGAAATGACAAACTTATATATACCCTGGATACCTTTAGTGAAGGGTATAAAAAATTTACTATTTTGACACAGTTTTTGAAAAATTTGATTTATACTTTTAAATTATTATTTCTTACAGTAAATTGTTGAGTAATAAAATATTATATATAAAATTTTAAAGAGTATGATATGTCAGAAGTTAGGTTTCATTTTTTCAATTTATATTTCTTCCCTATAAGTGAAGCCAACCTAATACAACTATGGTTGTATTCTATCTTTAATTTATACCGCACTTCCCCTTTAATTTATTTATTTTCAATTTTAGCTTAATAAACATTTATTTTTATAAAAAAAAACTTTAATAATTTTGACCACATACATATTTATATATATATATATACCTTCAAATTTAATTTTGTTTATTAAACAATTTTACATGCAAATGAATTTCCTTTTCTAATGAATGTACAATTATTATTTTTAATTATTTATCTGTTGAAAATTATTTTCTTTAAAGCCTCAAAAAACTGGTTGATAAATCTCATTGGAAAATCAGATTTTTATAAAAAAAAATATTTTTCCAAAGAATTTTTCTTTTGGAGAATTTATAAAAAATAAAAACAAAAACAAAACCAAGCTTAATGACGATCATCATGTAAATATGTATGTATGAATATAGATAAATCATTTGTATCAGTAAACTTTTTAGGTAAATAATTTGCGCCATTTTTATTGTTAATGTAAAGACTACGTTTTTATTTCTTCTTCAAAAGTATGAAAATATGTTTAATCAAGTTCCATTGCTTCAATTATTTTCTTCAACTTTTAAACAATTTATTATTGAAGGCTTTTAAATTCTTATTGCTCACACATTACCGTCACACCCAATCTGCACATTAATCATCTTTTTTAATTTTATGGTATGATATTCATTATTACAGTTATTTTTTATTGGCTTCGGTCCACTGTTGTTGAAATAAAGGTTTTCTTACTAAAAACTTCATACCCTGCAGAAAATTATGCATTTTTTAATTTTTCTTAAGTTAAAAAGGGAAATTATAAAAATAAATATCCCCAAAAATCCCTAATCCTAAAAAAGATTCCCAACAAATCCCCAACCCAAATTTTCCATCCCCATTTCCGAAAAGAAATACACGATTTGGGGATAAATCCTTTAATTTGACAACACCGTTCTTGTATTTAAACTCTCTCTCTCTCTTTATTTGTGCATTGGTGGAGACCACGGATGGCAAACATGGTACAATTGTACTTTTTTGAAAATTTTTATGTCTAATATGACTAATGATATTAACAGTAGATTGACGGGAATTTAAAAATTTTGCAATATTTTCAAATGGTAGGTGTCCTTACATATGAAATATTTGCAGAAAATATTATTTTTAGGAAAACGTATTCAATTGTTCATCCTTTGTAAAATATTTTCCCAAATAAGAAAACAAATATTCGGTTAATATTTAATATAGAACACTAGACGGTGTGCAGGAACAAAGACTCAAAAATTTACTATTTCTGGTTAAAATATCGCTGATAAAAAATGGACTAATTAAGTCTTTGTTTCCAGACATATCAAGATTTGTTTTAGGAATTCTATCTATTTAACTTCCTACTAAAATATCATTATAGCAAAAGATACAGTTATAATTAATTTATCTACACAACAAATTTGTTGCTCATTTTTCAAATTGCAGGTAATAGTTTTACAAAAATTATTTAATAAAAAATTCTATGTATATATTTGTAATTAAAATATATTGACAAAATTGGCATCATTTTTGGTCGAAAAGTACATTTTATTTTTATGGTTGGAACAATAATAAAATAAGCCATTTCCCATTCCTGGTGGAGACTTTCCCGTGTGCTTCCCCAATAATAATCATGCAAACAGTTTTTTTTTTGCTCTTTATAAACTTAATTATACCCTACACCACCATAGGTAGTTGAAGTATTATGCGTTTGTGCTGATTTTTCTAACGCACAGACAAAATCATCCAACACCCACCTTAAAGTACACATATGGACTCAGAATCACTTTTTGAGTCGATCTAACGTTATCCGTCCATCCGTCTAGCTGGCTATCCATGTAAACCTTATGCACAAAGTAACAGGCCGCAATTTTGAATATAATTCAATGAAATTTAGCACGTAGGACTTTCATGACACAAGGACGAAGCCTATTGAAATTGGTTATGATCGGTCCATTATTTCAACTAGCCCCCATACAAATGTCCTCCCGGAATAGGGTTTAACGATAATAAATGCCTTAAATTGGTGTAAGGAAGTTTTCTATAAGTACCAATCTTTGTGTCAAATTTCATGAAGATTGGTCCATAATTGACCATATAAAACCCTCTTCCGAAAGTCACATTAACGTTCATTAATCATATACACATGTTAATATTAATTTTATTTTCGACACAAATAAGTTTTATATAAGTAGAAATCACAGTGATAAATTTAATGAGGATCCATAATTTACGGTATCTCTTCGAATTTTGATGGACATACACAATGGTGTGGGTATCATATGGTCGGGCTTGATCGACTATATCTTTGTTGTTTTAATTTATATTTCTTCACCCTGATACAATTATGGTTGTATTGTTGTATTTTAATTTATACTACATTGTTGCATTTTTAATTTATACTACATTTAATATTTTTTTTTTTTGCAATTTTATTGCAGTTTAGTAAAATTTTATTTTTAAAGAAAGACACTAACAATTTTGACCACATGCATATTTATAAAATATTTACTGAAGATTACACATTTTTTATAACATTTTTTTATTACAAATTTAATTTTATTTACGTATTAATTATTGTTTTTTTAAATCCTCATAACTGGTTGATAAATCTTATTGGAAAATCTGTTTTTTATAAGAAATATTTTTCCAAAGAATTTTTGTTTTGGAGAATTTATAATTAAAATTAAAACAAACAAAAACCAAGCTTATTGACGATCATCATGTAAATATGTTTGTATGTATGTAAATCTACACAACATCTTACCTAGCGAAAAAATGGCATAAATAGCATAAATAACACCACTAAAAATGCCAATTCCAATGCAAAAAGTTGAAAGATTAAACTTCATTATTTAAGAAATTTTATATTTTTAGTTTTTATAGTTCTAAATAAAATTTATTTACTTATCAAGTTCATCAGCCTACTACAAGCAATGATTACTTAAATAAAACTAACAGATCGCTGTTTAAGTGAATTAAGAAACGAAATACGAAGCAATGAATTTTGAATATGAGAGCAGTGTTGCCAGAAAATTATTTTTTCCTCATGTCCAGTGTAGCCACGGCAAAACATTTTTTGTAACCAAAATTTGGAAGAAAGTAAAAAATTAGAAATAACAGAACCAAAATTAAAAATAAATGTATATATATATATATATATATATATATATATATATATGTATATATATCGATTAACAGGTGGTACTTGATGATAATAGTGTTGAATTTCATATAATTTCATTTCGAAAATTCACGGACTTATTGATATATATATATATATATATATAATATATACGAGGGAATGCGCCTAATAATAACAAATCATAATATATAAAACGAAAGAATCGCAAAAACAAAATAATGAAAAAATAAAAGCGCAACAATGAAAGCAATCGCGAAATTGAGAAAAAAAAAAAAAATAAAAACAAAATGTTCAAATGAAATAAAAGTGCCATAATTCAAAAATTAAAAATTTCCAAAACGGTTAAAAAATTGTCGTGATTTCTTCACAAATTTTCTCCAGATCAAAATCAAAAAATCTCCAAAGCGAAAACGCCAAAAAGTCGCCAAAATGAAAAAAATCTCAAAAAAAAATACAAAAAAGAAAAAGCACTGAAGTAATAAATTTGTCAAAACGAAAAAAAGCGACACAATGACCAAAAACATTGTACTATTGTGGATGTTAAAAAGTCATAGCTAAATAAATAATTTGGTCCCGTGGCAATGTTCAATGAGCATAAAGTGTAATTTTTCGTGAAATTAAATTTTAAAGTATCGTTTTGATTCTATAAAAGACATTGACTTCAGTCTTTTTATCAAATTTTCAATTTTACTTTACTTATCTAACTTATCTTTGTTAGATAAGTAATCCTAACGAAATTTTCGGCGGTTGTTGGCTTAAAAAAACCGGCGAAAATCCCATAAATGGGATTTCTTTGAATTTTGCCCATAAAGTCCAAATTTGTAGCAGGTATTGAAAAAACTCTTGACAAACTCTTTAGAACACATCAGAGTTTCAGAAACTGCATTTCATTTGTAGATCCATGCTTTGGGATTTTAAAACATATAGGCTAACTCAAAAATTCGATGCAAAGTAGATCAAATTCTGAAGAATCTGTATTTAGCCATGTTGGGAAATTGGGCTCGTTTTTAATTTTAAAATCATCTTTGTAAAGTTTCCTCTCAAAAAAGTATAAAACCTTTATAAATATAGTGTAGACACTTTTTCGCCAAAAAAAAAAAAAACACAAAAAATCTTAATTTTTGCAATTTTCATATTTAAAATCGTTTATTTTTGTATTCGGTAATGATAACGATTTCAAGTTTTCTTTAATCGATAGATAAATTTATTTTTTTAACTAATTGAGAAAAAAATTACTAAATCGGACGAAAATGTTGAGTTATATATTGAAAAATCTGGACTCAGATTTTGCAAAAATGAGATAATTGAAATTTTAAATGCAAATAACTTAAGAAGTATAAGAGATAAATAGCATATGCAAGCATTTTTTTAATAGGCCTTATCAAGAACTTTAAAATGTAAAAATATTGAAATCGGATAAGAAACAAAAATTTGGCAAGCTGTTACTTTTTTTTTTAATGGAGGTACCCTATTTTGAGTCCCAGTAGCTCCGCTGCTGAGAGGTCTGTGGGTCCCCCTTTCAAACTTAAACTTGTAATGTCATCTGCTATGTCTATGTGAAATTTTATGTAAATCCAATCAGCCAATTAGGAGTTACAAATTGATTTCCAAAAAAAATTTGACTCTGCCCCACCGTGCACTGCACTATACATTTCAATATGTTAAAGGTAGGGTTGCCAGATCCAAATTCACAAAAAGCTGGATATTCGGGATAAAAAATCTGGATTTTGGAAAAAACTGGACTCTTATTATTATTTTTCTTTTTTTTATATAAAAAAAAAACTACTTTTGCACCTTGTTAGGAATATGATATTTTAAAATACAATATATCGTCGGTGCGCTGACGAAAAGTTCAATATATAATTTTCCGATATTTATTTGTATGGCTTTGAAATAAACAATAAACTATTTTTTTCTCCTGAAAAAATGTTCATAGAAATGTACTTCTCGTCTGTGTACCGACGATATTTACCTTAAAATTTGTTTTTAAAATTACTGTTGCTGTTTTTTTTTTTTTTTTTTTTAAATAAAAGCAGATGTCTGTAAAAAATCCTTTCACTTTCTATTGATGGTACATTAATACGTTTTATTAAAAGCAAAAAGATTTTTCTAAATGATCATCAATATTTCTAAAATCTATTTTTTTTAATTTTTGACATTATTTACTGATTGATTGATTTCAGTTAACAAACCATTGTTATATATTACCGAATCTACGGTTATTTCCACATTACTTGAATCAGTAAGATATACATATTTTTAAATATATAATAAATGTAAAGTTCTCACCTTTTGTTGAATATTTAAAAAAAATTAATATGAGATGGAAAATTTCCAGAATTGAGTAATAACTTATGCTTTAAGACGTTTGATTAAATCTTTAGAAAAGCTATTCTATTTTTTTTTTTTCAAGTAATACTAAGACTTCAGTGTCCGTAAAAGGCTTTAACCCGAAATCTATAAAAATGTGGTTTACACATTTAAATATGCTAACGAAAATTTCAATCATTTTCAACAATGTCTTCCAAATAAACAAAATTTTTTAACACTTATAATTCAAAAACTTATAATAATTTAACAAAAACTCGTTTTGAAAAATTATTCGATTAATCATTAAAAATTGATCGAATAATTTTTTATTCTAAATTTAAAAGATTTGTTCGTTCGAAAAGAATAAAAAATTTTTTCCTCGAATATTCGAATAATCTCTGTTCGAATGATCACCTTAACGTTTAGGGTTTCTCGTGCACTGTAGACACTAAATTCATAAATGTTCTTATTTTTTTTTTTACTAGAACTTGTTTCCTAAAAAAAAAGAAATTATTTCCAAAAATTTGTTGATTGGTAATCGATTATCAGGTAGTGTTCTATTAAATTCATCATATAATCATGTGATATGAGGAACTATGCAGCCGATAAAGACAGCGAGAATAACAGTAAAATATAATAACTAATATAAAATAAATATATAAATGAAAAATTTATATATATATATATATATAATATATATACGAGGGCGGATCAATAAGTCCGTAAATTTTCGAACTTCCCTCGTAGTTATATTCATAACTACTCTGAAGTCTTAGTATTATTTGAAAAAAAAAAATAGAATAGCTTTTCTAAAGATTTAATCAAACGTCTTAAAGCATAAGTTATTACTCAATTCTGGAAATTTTCCATCTCATATTAATTTTTTTTAAATATTCAACAAAAGGTGAGAACTTTACATTTATTATATATTTAAAAATATGTATATCTTACTGATTCAAGTAATGTGGAAATAACCGTAGATTCGGTAATATATAACAATGGTTTGTTAACTGAAATCAATCAATCAGTAAATAATGTCAAAAATTAAAAAAAATAGATTTTAGAAATATTGATGATCATTTAGAAAAATCTTTTTGCTTTTAATAAAACGTATTAATGTACCATCAATAGAAAGTGAAAGGATTTTTTACAGACATCTGCTTTTATTTAAAAAAAAAAAAAAAAAAAACAGCAACAGTAATTTTAAAAACAAATTTTAAGGTAAATATCGTCGGTACACAGACGAGAAGTACATTTCTATGAACATTTTTTCAGGAGAAAAAAATAGTTTATTGTTTATTTCAAAGCCATACAAATAAATATCGGAAAATTATATATTGAACTTTTCGTCAGCGCACCGACGATATATTGTATTTTAAAATATCATATTCCTAACAAGGTGCAAAAGTAGTTTTTTTTTTATATAAAAAAGAAAAATAATAATGAGTCCAGCTTTTTCCAAAATCCAGATTTTTTATCCCGAATGTCCAGCTTTTTGTGAATTTGGATCTGGCAACCCTACCTTTAACATATTGAAATGTATAGTGCAGTGCACAGTGGGGCAGAGTCAAATTTTTTTTGGAAATCAATTTGTAACTCCTAATTGGCTGATTGGATTTACATAAAATTTCACATAGACATAGCAGAGGACATTACAATTTTAAGTTTGAAAGGGGGACCCACAGACCTCTCAGCAGCGGAGCTATTGGGACTCAAAATAGGGTACCTCCATTAAAAAAAAAAAAAGTAACAGCTTGCCAAATTTTTGTTTCTTATCCGATTTCAATATTTTTACATTTTAAAGTTCTTGATAAGGCCTATTAAAAAAATGCTTGCATATGCTATTTATCTCTTATACTTCTTAAGTTATTTGCATTTAAAATTTCAATTATCTCATTTTTGCAAAATCTGAGTCCAGATTTTTCAATATATAACTCAACATTTTCGTCCGATTTAGTAATTTTTTCCAATTAGTTAAAAAATAAAATTATCTATCGATTAAAGAAAACTTGAAATCGTTATCTTTACCGAATACAAAAATAAACGATTTTAAATATGAAAATTGCAAAAATTAGGATTTTTTTGTGTTTTTTTTTTTTTGCCGAAAAAGTGTCTACACTATATTTATAACGGTTTTATACTTTTTTGAGAGGAAACTTTACAAAGATGATTTTAAAATTAAAAACGAGCCCAATTTCCCAACATGGCTAAGTACAGATTCTTCAGAATTTGATCTACTTTGCATCGAATTTTTGAGTTAGCCTATATGTTTTAAAATTCCAAAGCATGGATCTACAAATGAAATGCAGTTTCTGAAACTCTGATGTGTTCTAAAGAGTTTGTCAAGGGTTTTTTCTATACCTGCTACAAATTTGGACTTTATGGGCAAAATTCAAAGAAATCCAATTTATGGGATTTTCGCCGTTTTTTTTTAAGCCAACAACCGCCGAAAATTTCGTTAGGATTACTTATCTAACAAAGATAAGTTAGATAAGTAAAGTAAAATTGAAAATTTGACAAAAAGACTGAAGTCAATGTCTTTTATAGAATCAAAACGATACTTTAAAATTTAATTTCACGAAAAATTACACTTTATGCTCATTGAACATTGCCACGGGACCAAATTATTTATTTAGCTATGACTTTTTAACATCCACAATAGTACAATGTTTTTGGTCATTGTGTCGCTTTTTTTCGTTTTGACAAATTTATTACTTCAGTGCTTTTTCGTTTTTGTATTTTTTTTTTTTTTTTGAGATTTTTTTCATTTTAGCGACTTTTTTGCTTTTTCACTTTGCAGATTTTTTGATTTTGATCTGGAGAAAATTTGTGAAGAAATCACGACAATTTTTTAACAGTTTTGGAAATTTTTAATTTTTGAATTATGGCACTTTTATTTCATTTGAACATTTTGTTTTTACTTTTTTTTCAATTTCGCGATTGCTTTCATTGTTGCACTTTTATTTTTTCATTATTTTGTTTTTGCGATTCTTTCGTTTTATTTATTATAATTTGTTTTTATTAGGCGCATTTTCTCGTTCTGTCGCTTTTTCTCGTTTTGTCGAATTTTTATATTTTGTTGACTTTTAACGTTTTGGTGATTTAACCATATAGACAGTGATTTTTTTGGATTAAAATTTTTCTCATATTGGAGGTTTTTATTATTTTGGTGTTTTTTCATTTTGAATTTTTTGGATCTTTGGGGGTTCATTTTTTTCGTAAAAATTGGTGAATATTATTGCATTGCCACAATTTAAATTTCGTTTTAGTGATTTTTCTTTTAACAAGTTTTTTCTCATTTTTTTTTTATGCCCACCATCAAAAAATGATGGAGGTATATGAGTTTGTCATTCCATATGTAACATTTCAATATATATGTATATATATATATATATATATATATACAGACGGACTTATATATATATATATACAGACGGACCTACGGACATCGTTAGATCGTCTTAGAACTAACGATGTCCGTCCGTCTGTCTGTTGAAAGCAGGATAGAGCTTGGGGCTGATTACCTAGGGGAACGAAATTGAACTAAATATTTTGGTATTGAAAATGAGAAAATTCGGTTCATAAAGAAAAACGTTATGGACCAAATACTACAAAAAATGGTGTCCTCACAGGATTAGTTTTTCATCAAGAAATCAGTTATTAACTACAAAATAATATTTATTTATTTATTTTTTTGCAAAACCGGTTATCACCAAAAAATAAGTTTTTCTACATCAGAAAATTTTGTTGAAAAGTTTTAGGTTTCACCACAAAAATTATTTATTCACTATAATTAATTTTTTTTTACCATAAAATCCCTTTTTTATAAAAACTAGTTTTTCATCACAAAATGAATTTTTTTTCATCACAAAACATTTCACTTGAAAATAACTTTTCGTCACAACTAATTTTTCACCTCAAAATTAATTTTTCACCACAAAACTAGATGTTCACCACAAAAATAGTTCACAGCCACAAAATATTTCTTACAACGGACAATTCAATCGGAATGATAAATTTGTATATTTTATAACTTTGGTTATAAAATATACAAGTTTATATATAGGTAAACATACTATGTATGTAACACATACACATACAATGCACAGTGGAGCAGAATCGAAATTTTTTGAAAATAAATTTGTAACTTCTGATCGAATGGTTGGATTTTCATGAAATTTGGTATAGGCGTAGCAGAGGAGTGTACAATGTTAAGTTTGGAAGGGGGGGCACAACACTAGTTAAAGAACAAAATTATCTATTGTACCGAGTCCAAAAATAAACGATTTTGAATTTGAAAATTGCAAAAAAGACGACATTTTGTGTTTTTTAGCCGAAAAAGTATCTACACTCTTTTTTATCTAAAATAAAATTTTCTTTAGCAACATATAATAATTTTGCACATGTCTGAAAGGTAACTTCACAGAGATGACTTTAAGATAAAAAAAAAACATGCTCAATAACTCAATTGGTCATGGTACACACCCTCCCGAATTCGACCCATTTTATATGAAAGTTTTGATTTTAGACCATATTTTCTCAAATCCCAAAGCACGAATCTACAAGCGGAATATGTTTTAAGAATCTTCAATATGTTATTAAAAGTTGTAAATCAAAATCTATGGTACTTCGGAAAAATGTGGATTCTATAGCCAAAAATGTAAAAAATCCCATTTTTGGGAATTCAGGAAAATCCTACCCCTAATTGAAACTTGGTTAACGCGCTTTTATTTATATTAATAAGATCCATATTTCCTACAAATTTCATTAAGATATCTTTATAAACAAATATGTTATTATAATTAAAAAATTTGTATTTTCTCCAAAAACTCCAAATTGGGCCTTTTGTTTGGTTTATTTCTAAATAGCGAAAGAAATTTTAAAAATATGTATTCCAAATACATTTATTAAATTTAGGTAAACACTATAAATGTAAACTAATAAATTACTTATTGAATAAGTTAAAATAGACATTTTTTGTTTGTTTTGTTATTTTAAATGGGTTAAATTCGGGAGGGTGTGTACCATGACCAGTTTAGTTATTGGGCTCATTTTTTATATTAAAGTCATCTCTGTGAAGTTACCTTTCAGAAAAGTGCAAAATTATTATAATTTAATTTTAGATAAAAAAGAGTATAGATACTTTTTCGGCTAAAAAAGACACAAAAAATCGCCTTTTTGGAAATTTTCAAATTCAAAATTGTTCATTTTTAGACTCGGTAAAGATATCGCCTTATAATTTTTTTTATTCAATAGATAATTTTGTTCTTTAACTAGTTAAGAAAAAAACTAATAAATTCGGTCGGAAATACTAGGATATATATGAAAAAAAGCTGGACCAAGAACATGCAAAATTATGGTGCTTAAAAATTCAAACGCAAATAACTCGAAAACTATAAGAGATAAATAGGACATATAGGTATATTTTTATAGGTCTTATCAGGGCCTACAACAATATATAAAAATATTTGAAATCGGACGATTAAAAATTTTTTATGTCAGAGGTACCTAACTTTCAGCCTCCTTAGCTCCGCCCCTGAGGGGTTTGTTGTGCCCTCTTCCAAACTTAACATTGTACACTCTTCTGCTACGCCTATACCAAATTTCATGAAAATCCAACCAGCCGATCAGAAGTTAAAGATTTATTTCCAAAAAATTTTGATTCTGCCCCACTGTGCAATGCACCAATAATTTACTTATTCAATAATAAACTTTACAGAAAAACTTATAGATAAACTTATATATTTTATAACTTTGGTAAAGAGTATAGATAAGCAAACTAAATATGTAATGTACACACATACAAAGCACCAAAAATTTAGTTATTCAATAATAAACTGTACAGAAAATGTATAGTAAATATTATTTTCTTGGAAAAAGTAATGTCGTCAATATTCGTGGAACAAAGGAAATACGGAGTTTTATGTAAATATAATAAAAAATATTGATTTGTTAATAAATAAGTAATTGTAGGAAAAATGCTTTTAACAATTTTGGTTGTGGTCTTCGCTAATTTAACGATCATATTTCAAGCTTAATTACACAAGGGAACAAAATAGAAATTTTTTGTGCGGCCTGAAAATTTATTGCAAATTTTTACTAATCTGAGGTCGCTGATTTCAAATATAATCTCAATTTTCCTCTATCAGCTCGACTTTTCGAGATATACCGTTATGTCCAAAATTAAGGCATTTTCACTACATATATTGAAAACTTGAAAACGGTTCACCATATTCAGTTAAAAAAAAAAAATCCGAAACACGGCAACAATATTATGGACATAATGGTATATCGTGAAAAGTCGAGCTGATAGACAAAAAACGAAATAGCAAAAAAATTGCTATAAAGTTCCAGTCAACACAAAAAACTTCAATTTTGTTCCAACATTAAAAAATATTTTTTTTTTTAGACAAATCGTGATTTTTATCAATTCAGTTTTCTCAGCAAATTGTGAACAAAATCAAAAGTTGTGCTCCGATTGCAATGAAATAAACCTCATTTCATTCGAAATATGTTTAACTAAATGTTTTTAGACCAAAACTGTGATTTTTATAGCATTTTTATTTTTTATGAATTTTTAAAGAAGAACATTTTTTTTTAATTGTTTTTTTTTTCAAAACTTGTAAGCACGGCATAAAGTCAATATTGTTGCCGAGTTTTGGATTTTTTTTTTAACTGAATATTTATAACCGTTTTCAAGTTATTCCAATATATTTAGTGAAAGTGCCTTAATTTTGGACATAGCGGTATATCTCGAAAAGTCGAGATGATAGAGAAAAGCGGATATTAGATTTGAAATCAGCGATCTCAAATTAGTAAAAATTTGTAATAAAGTTCTAGACTCAAATTTGGGAAATGTGGCAACCCTATTACTTAAGGTAAGTTTTATTAAAACAAGAAATAATTTTAGAGTTTAAAATTTCGTATAAAATATTTTTCTTTTTACTATAACGACTACATAATAATAAATGTGGTCAAACTTGTAGAAATTATGAAATTAAAAATTATATACATAAATATTAAAACATATATATATATATTTATCTTCTTAAATATACCCTCAGAAATATCCTTTATATTTTTAATATCTAAATAAATAGTTTTATTTCTATTGTAAAATAATATAAAACATTGCCTTTGGCAGTAAAAAATTCTTGTTTGTGTTTTTGAAAATTTTCAATTTTATATTTTATAAATGTTTAGAAATCAATTTTTAATTTCTAAAATTTTTCATATTTATTTTTTAATTTCTTATTTCAATTTTGAAAAATGTTAAATAATAAAATATTAATTTTTTAAAAATTTTAAATTTTAAACTTTTCATTTCCTTGGTAGTACTATTTTACAAAATTGTTAACCAATATAATTTGAATATTCAGAAAATTTTAAAGTTAAAGTTCTCTGCATAGAGGAATACAACTAGAAGTTTATGTGAGAGAAACTTCAAACTAAATAAAAAAAAAAAAAATTACTAATTTTTTTTAAACACAAAAACAAAATTTATGTGACTACATGTATATTGTTGTTGCATGAATTAGTTTTTTGTGTCTCATTTATCTGCATTTTGACGATTTTTTATTGTAAAAGTTCCAAAGTGCGATTTGACGATTTTTGTTCAAAAAAATGACGATTTCACGAAATGTTCACACAAGCCAATTTTTCTTCTTTAAATCTGATTTTGTATACTAATAGATAGAGAGAGAGAGAGAGAGAAAAAGTATTATAAGAAGTTTAAACTTTTACTTTCGTTTGCAATTCAAATTGGTGAAACAAAATTTTTGTGCGAAAAGAAAAATGTTATTTTATATGCATATTTATGTATGTAAGTGAAATAGTTTTGATCATAGATAAAGTTTTAAAATGTGTTAAGCAGCAAGAAGTTTAATTTAAAATAAAACCAATATATATGTTTTGTTGAATAATTTTTTCAATTGAGTTTATTTGGTCGTAAATTAGGATCACAGACCAACTTGATTTTTAAAAATTTTTTGTAATAACACAATAGTACTTTTAATTGTGATATATGATATATAATATAACCATATCAATTAAATCCGTGAGAGGATTTATGCAATTTTAATTTTTTTATTGATATTCCGGAACTTACAAAATTTTGTTATTTCTAAAATCTACGAATAAATATAGGAGAAAGTCCCTGAATCCGGGGAAAAGCCGGCTACACAGAAAAACTTTTATTAACGTTAAAGTTGTGCCGGTAATCTTCATTTGTTCCTCTTTTGCAAATTTTGCATAATATAAAATAATGCTGGATGTTTATGTAATATACAAATAAACATGAATATAAATAGCCAAAAAGATATGCATTTTAATCTTTCCGATTTTTTAACGATTTCAAAAATATTATGCCGATTTTGACGATTTTATATTATAATTATCTGGCAACAGTGTCTAGTTGTATTATGTGGTTCTCTGTTATAAAAATTGTAATACGAGGGCGGATCAATAAGTCCGTGACTTTTGGAACTTCCCTCGTAGTTATATGAAATGCAAAATTTTAATAGTTATTATATTAATTAAATATTAAAATTTATTGAAAATATAAATATTTTAATATTTTTTTAATTCCTTTGAAATTATTTTGTTGAAAATATTTTGGGTTTTTTCATTTTAAATTATGGCATTATACAGCAATTTGTTTACTAATTTGGTAGTAATTTTTGAACTCTGAATATTAATACAATAATCTAATGCTTTTAAAGTTTTAATTTGATGTCTCTATTGTTTAAAGAGAACTTAAATCAACACGATCATTTGCTCTCTTTTTGATCTTTGTTCATAAATAAAAGTGTATATGATTTTTTTGATCAATTTATTAATTCAGTGAAATTTTCAATAAACAACTCAGTTGGCATTTAGCATTTGATAATTATTGTTTAAGAGTTTTTGTTCTTAATTTTTGTGCCATTAAAATTGTATTGATTGAATTAATTTTAGTAATTTTTAAAATAATGAAATCGTGTTGTGATCGTTATTCTTTTGGTATCACTATTGGTACTATTTATATTTTGGTCAGTATAATATTTTTCATTTTAAATTGCATACTTTATGTGCAATATGATCAAGTTGAGGATTCAAAACATAGTAAATATATAAAATCTGAAGGTTAGTAATAAAAATATTAAAAGAAAAGGATCCCTATTAAAAAATATTATGTTGAAATTCAATTATAACAGCTATCAAATCCATAATAATCTGTTTGGTAACAGCCTTAATATCTTCTATATTCATCGTGGCCATTGTCAAGGTAAATTTGATTTAAAACAAATTTTAAATAACTAAACATTTTTTTTATTCACAGAGATCTAAATACTTGATTTTACCCTGGTTAATTCTTGGTATATATATTTTCTTTCTTACTTGTAAAATAATGTATCTTTGGTTTATTGGTGCTTTAATCGGAGGAGCTTCAAGCAATGAATTTTTAATATTTATCCTAATTGCTATTATAGCTATCGGTATACAATTTTAATTAATTACTCTATTCTGTTTTGTTCTTAAATATTGTTTGTTGATCTTTTCATTTTAGGTTCTCAAATTGCCATCTTCTGTTTCAGTTGTTCTTTGTATAAACAAATACACAACGTAATTATTGAGAAAAATGGAAGTGCACTAGAAGTATATTAGAGTCAATACCACTGATTACGATTCAATGGCAGGCATAATATAAATTTGAAATTATTTTAAGGTCACATTTATTCATACATATAGAGTTTTTTTTTTACTTATTTATAAACAAATACTCGTATTTGTATTTATTATAATGTATTTTATTTTTGGAAATAAAATTTAAATATATTTGATAATTCCATATAAATATTGATGATTATATTCTGAGAATATAAAATGAGGAAAACCACAATAAGTTTCAAATAACAAGGCACGAAATTGATAAAAACACACATTAAAACTGATACATGGTAGACGTTTTATATTATTACTTTTATATTCGTTCGTTGGGAAAATTAAGGCAGGAGGAATGTTGAAGCTTTTGATATTGTATTTTTAGAAATATTAAATTTAAACTCATATTGGCATCTCATTTATTAAAAATTAACCCAGCAAAAACTTTTTGGTTCTCGGTAATGGCAACTACTTATTAAAGTAGTTTCTTGGTAATGAGGCGTCATTATTACTTTATATTACATAAGTAAGTACTCAACAGTATAATAGCACAGTAATATTGCAATCATATGGATCAGTTGGCTAGAGCGCTGGATTAATTACCATCATCTCCATTCTGATGCTGTTATTTTTTTTAAGAAAATGTTTAAAAAATATTTTATACTAAAAAAAGTTTTTGTCACTTAGAAAATTAAGTGTAAGATGGTGTACTGAGTAAGACGTTAGTCATTAAAAATGAATGGTTAATTTGTGTTCGAGTTCAAATCTCACTGACGACAAAGTTTTTTTTATTTCTTTTTTTTTCATTTTCGTTTAGGTACATATTATTAATATCTACAATAATTTTTGGACAACTCGAACAAAAATAACTAGTTATTCAGACTAAAAATAAGCAGTTTATACCTGCTAGCTTACCAGGAAAGCAAAATTTTTGCTGGGAAACACCCTGAAAATAGATTTAAAGCACAAAATTATTTTTTTCACCACAAAGCTATTTTATGTTTATTCACCAAATTAGATTTTCAACACAAAACTAAAAGTAATTAGTATTTCACCACAAAAAGATCATTTCAACATAAAACTATAATTCCACCACAAAAGTAATTGTTGAACACAAAATTTATTTTTCTTTAAATTGGAAAACCAGAATTCAACATTTTTAACACAAAACTAGGTTTTCAACACAAAATTTGATTTTCACCACAATACTTGTTTTTAACCACAAAATTTGATTTTCATCAAAATATTTGTTTTCAACACGAAACTAAATTTTCACTACATATCTACTTTTTCACCATAAAATATGGTGAACCATAATGCTTCTTTTTCAGCACAAAATTTGCTTTTCATTACAGTATTGTATTTTCACCATAAAACTTGTTTCTCACCACCAAAACTATTTTTACCATAAATTTTGTTTTCCAACAAAAAACTGATCTCACCACGAAACCTATTTTTGGCATAAATTTTTTTTTTCCAGCACAAAACAACTTTCTCACCAAAAAATCTATTTTAAACACCACACAATTTGATTTTCATCAAAAAATCATCCATTCATAGGGGAACAAGTTTTTTTATTACCAAAAAATAGTTTTTCTAAAAAAAATAATAATATTTTTTTTCATCAATAATATTGTTTTCTAGTTTTTCACCACAAAATATATATTATTTGAATAAGCTTTTTTACCACAATATTAGTTTTCGCTTTAAAACAAATTTTCAACCATTTTTTTCTTTCTTTTTCTCACAAAAAAATTCATTGCTCACCACTGCTTTTTTATGAAAAATATTTTTCTTTTTACCACAAAATACCTTTTTCATCACAAAACTTCTTTTTGACAACAAAATCATTTTTTTCTACCTCAAAATTAGTTTCTCACCACAAAATTGGTTTTTCATGTCAGAACTAGTTTTTTTTATCGCAAAACTACTTTTTACCAAAAAACAAATTAGTGGCCACAAATTATACATATTTTTTTACCAAAAAATAATCTTTTTAAAACTAATCTTATTTTTCAACACAGAATTAGTTTTTAACCTTAAAACTGGTTTTCACCGTAAAATTAGCTTCTCGCCACAAGAAAAAAATTTTTACTACAAAATATTTTTTTTTTATCATAAAATTACTTTTTTGACACAAAATGACTTTTTACCTAAAATCTAAATTTTCACCACTAGATTAAAAAGCAAGTTATAACCATAAAATTATTTTTTCTTTTTATCGAAAAATTGCTTTTTCACCACAATAATACTTTTTCACCACAAAACCAAAACGCAGCAATTAAAACAAATCAATTTCTACAAATATTTTATTTTTTTAAGAAATTTTTTAATTTATTTTTTTAAAGTATATTTTCAATTTCAAATATTTTTATTTTCCCGGCGAAAGGATTAATTCCCAATCCCTCTTATATTGGTACACAATAGATCTGGCTAACCTGGCTTTATTCCTTCTTTTCCTTTCTATTACAAATTTACAGACATTTTTTATTTCATTAAACCTTTAGCGCTCGCCATTACAACGTTTGCCTGATTACTTGTTTAAAAAAAAAAGAAATTAATAAATAAACTAATTTTATAACTTTATATGCAATGCAGTCTATTATTGGTGTTATTATTGGTTCCATTTATATTCTGGTCAGCACAATTGTATCTGTTCTATCAGCTATAGATCTCTTTAAACCCAGCAGCAAAAATGCTGAACATAAAAAAATTGATGATACTAAAGGTAAATTAATGGAAATATAATATTTATAAACTTAATAGAAAGTAAATATGTATTTATAATGGCTTATCATTAAAAGAAATGTAAATTTGTAAATCTTTAATAGTTATAATCAGGGAAACCACAAATATGCAATTGAATGTTTTTTTTCAGTACGTTGAATGGAATAGTTTTTTTCAAGTGCATATTTTTGCATATTTCACCCTTAAAGGCATATTTTTGAATAAATTGATTTTTAGAATATATTTATAGAATATTTTGTTATTTCCAGAGCATATTTAACCCTTTTCGAGCATATTTTGACATTTTGAAAGTTTCAAAATTTGATTTGCTATGTATAAAAAAAAATAAGAGATCCAAAAATATTTCGAATTTAAATTTAATTTTAATGGATGCCAATAAAATTCAAATCATAAGTTTTAGAAACAGCTTAATTGATCTTTCTTAAAGCCATTTTTCAAATATGATATAGAGAACGTATTAGCTTTTTCTCGCATTTTTGGAACATATCTTTCGATTTTTACTGCAAATTTAATACGCATAAAAAACTTTTTGTTAGAGCATATTTGTGGTTTCCCTGGTTATAAATATGGTAATCAAAAATATGCTCTAAATAAATATACATTATTTTAAAAATTATTTTAAAATCATATTCATGAATAAATTTAAAATTAAAATAAAGATTTTGTGAGGAAATATAAACGAATATGATTTTAAAAGTAAGATATTCAAAAATCTACTGTTAAACATAAATATGCTATAAAAAATCATAACAAATTTTTTTTAAGAAAATGGAGAAATTTTTTACTAAAATTTTTGTTCATTTGAATTAAGTACAGCAAAAAATATGATATGCATATTTTTTGTTGCCCTGACTATAAATTGCAAATTATTCATTATTGCATGAAGTTCAGCTATAAAAGGATAATGTAAAAATTTTAATTATAATTGTTTTACAAATAAAATAAATAAGTAAAAAATAATAAGTAAATAAATAAAACAGTTGAAATATTATTAAAATTTAAGGGTGTTTTTTAAATAATAGATATTTCCCTTCTACTAATATCTGTTACTTTCTGTTTAATTAACTAATACTTACAAAAAACGTTATTTTGTTCATAGCTATAAAAACTATTTTTATATCGTTGGTAACGATTTTGGCATCTACCCTCTTTATAGTGGCCATTGTAATGGTAAGCTGGAAAAAGGAGAATTTAAAATACATTCAAGAATATCTTGTATTTAATTTCACATATTACATATTTACAGAGTTATCACTATTTGATATTCCCCTGGCTTATAATTGTTGTATTGATTTTCTACCAAAGCTGTAAATTAATATTTATGGCATTTATAGGAGCTGGTATGGGTAATGCATCGGGAACGACATTTTTAATTCTGTTCCTGATAAGTATAACAGCAATAGGTTAGTTAATAAAATTATTAATATGTAACATAAGATTTAAATTTTTTTATTTTTTAATTTTTTTTATTTTCTAGTCATACAAATATCTATTGTTTGCTTTAGTTGTTCTTTGTTTTATGAAATAAGCAAAATAAAGAATGAAAAATCGGAAAGCTTACCAGATTTAAATTTTACGACTGAACCCTGGGAATATACTTCAATGCCGGGCAAATTTTTTATGTAAAAATTATTATTTATATTATAATACTATTATCTATTTTTGAAAATAAATATGAAAATATAAAAATCAAGTTTTTCACCACCAAATAGATTTCCAGCACAAAACAAGTTTTCACCTCAAAACTAGTTACTCAACTTTACCTTTTTCGTTTTTTTTTTAAATTTTTTCATACTTCTGTTAAAGGAGCAATATAAAAATTTAGTATCGTAAGAAAGGCCTTTAAGAGGCGCATTCTGTGTTACAACAAAAATTTCGGCCTGTATTCAAATAACTAACAATTCTGAATTCTTATAGGAAAGGGAGTCGAAACAATATGTCCTTATGTCCGTTCTTCTACTACTTAGATAAATGATACATACATCAAAAGATAGCTTAGGATTTCGAGAATTTTGCTAGCGAAAATCGCTAAAATCGGTCCTCAAAATGATAGAGAATCAAAAAAAATATATATATATATATATATATATATATATATATATATATTTTTTTTTTTTTTTTAATTGCTATTAATTTTGTATTTTTTTCAACACATTATTTCATCGGAAACAGCAGTATAAGTCATTGAATTTATGAATAAAAAATATAAATTTCTTAAGTCAAACCTGTAACTTATATGGAAATTTCGTCAATATTAATTTATTATTTATTAAGAATTCTTTTTTGCATCATAGTGAGCAGTTTAGCAATTTAGCAGTTTTCGAACAAATAAAAATTATCATTACGATTACCTTTTGCTAATGCATCTTATAAAATAAACCCTTAAATTAGGAATGTTCATGACTAAAATTGTAGTGGTGTTAGTGCGCAAGAGAAATAAAATCTGCAAAATTTCTACCATACTTTACACGAAATTAAAAAAAAAAAAAAAACGTTGCAGAAATATGAAAAAAAAAATAATAAAGTCAGCTTCTGGACATTAAAATTAAAATAAAATTAAAGTAGAATGCAATATTTTTGCATTCTTGACAACACTAATTACACCGCTCGGCAAAGAAATACACCATTTAACAAAAATAGGTAGCCTAGACAAAAATTTAATGTGCTGAGCAAGAATCTGTCTGCAATTTTAGTTAATATTATAATTTCGTTTTATACATAATTTTCGATGAATTTTGTTTCTATTGAAAATTTTTAACAAATTTTCTCTTTATAGAAATTTAATCAGTCATATAATTTTCTTTTTATAAATTTTCAATAAATTCCCTTATTATAGAAAATTTTCGATAAATTTTCTTTTTATAGTAAATTTTTGATAAATTTTCTTCTTATAGAAAAAGTTCGATAAATTCTCTTTTTTAGCAAATCTTCAATATATTTCTTATGAACTATTTTCGATAAATTTTCTTTTTATAGAAAATTTTCGATAAATTTTCTTTTTATAGAAAATTTTCGATAAATTTTCTTTTTATAGAAAATTTTCGATAAATTTTCTTTTTATAGAAAATTTTCGATAAATTTTCTTTTTATAGAAAATTTTCGATAAATTTTCTTTTTATAGAAAATTTTTGATAAATTTTCTTTTTATAGAAAATTTTCGATAAATTTTCTTTTTATTGAAAATTTTCGATAAATTTTCTTTTTATAGAAAATTTTCGATAAATTTTCTTTTTATAGAATATTTTCGATAAATTTTCCTTCTGCAGAAAATTTTCGATAAATTTTCCTTCTGCAGAAAATTTTCGATAAAATTTCTTTTTATAGAAAATTTTCAATAAATTTTCTTTTTATAGAAAATTTTCAATAAATTTTCTTTTTATAGAAAATTTTCGATAAATTTTCTTTTTATAGAAAATTTTCGATAAATTTTCTTTTTATAGAAAATTTTTAATAAATTTTCTTTTTATAGAAAATTTTCAATAAATTTTCTTTTTATAGAAAATTTTCGATAAATTTTCTTTTTATAGAAAATTTTCTATAAATTTTCTTTTTATAGAAAATTTTCTATAAATTTTCTTTTTACAGCAAATTTTTGATAAATTTTCTTTTTATAGAAAATTTCCGAAAAACTTTTTTGTAGAAAATTTTCGATAAATTTTCCTTTTATAGAAAACTCGATAGTTTATTTTAAAGAAAATTTTTGACAATTTTTTTTTATATTTAATTAGCTTATAGTTTATTGTTGAACTTTTTCATACAGTGTTTTTAGAATTTTTGCATGTTCGGCTTCATTGAATAATTGTAGAAGAATACAATGTAAAAGTATTCTTCTTGGCAGAGTGGTCCGCCTCGACCGTCATCAGCACTTTTCAGCGTCCCATCATGGTGTTCTCTGTAAACATTTTCTATTTAACTTACAACTTTTGGGAAATGGAATCTATAACTTATTTTCCTTATTTGTTATTAATTAAGACCAATGGTTTACGATAAGCTTTTTTACAATTATTTTATATTCTTCTTTTTCAATTATTATTGTTTATATGCTTAAAGCTACCAGTTTAGGTAGTAAATCAACAATGTATGATTTTGTTTAGCCACTTATTAAGTAGCAATGAACAATGTTGTTGTTATTTTGATTTCTGATTGTTTTCTATTTTTTAGAAATACTTAACAGGGGCAGTCATCAAATAAAACCACACCGTGCCATGTGTTTAAGATTAATTAGTTTATAGTTTATTGTTGAACTTTTTCATAGTTTTTTAGAATTTTTGCATTTCGGCTTAAGTTCATTGCATAAATTTTCCTTTTTTTTTGGAAAATTTTTCGATAAATTTTTTTTTTATAGAAAATTTTCGATAAATTTTCTTTTTATAGAAAATATCCGATTAATTTTCTTCTTATAGAAAATTTCCGATAAATTTTCTTTTTATAGAAAATTTCCGATAAATTTTCTTTTTATAGAAAATTTCCGATAAATTTTCTTTTTATAGAAAATTTCCGATAAATTTTCTTTTTATAGAAAATATCCGATTAATTTTCTTCTTATAGAAAATTTTCAATAAATTTTCTTTTTATAGAAAATTTTCAATAAATTTTCTTTTTATAGAAAATTTTCAATAAATTTTCTTTTTATAGAAAATTTCCGATAAATTTTCTTCTTATAGAAAATTACCGATAAATTTTCTTCTTATAGAAAATTTCCGATAAATATTCTTTTTATAGAAAATTTCCGATAAATATTCTTTTTATAGAAAATTTCCGATAAATATTCTTTTTATAGAAAATTTCCGATAAATATTCTTTTTATAGAAAATTTCCGATAAATTTTCTTTTTATAGAAAACTTCCGATAAATTTTCTTTTTATAGAAAATTTCCGATAAATTTTCTTTTTATAGAAAATTTCCGATAAATTTTATTTTTATAGAAAATTTCCGATACATTTTCTTTTTATAGAAAATTTCCAATAAATTTTCTTTTTATAGAAAATTTTCGATAAATTTTCTTTTTATAGAAAATTTTCGATAAATTTTCTTTTTATAGAAAATTTTCGATAAATTTTCTTTTTATAGAAAATTTTCGATAAATTTTCTTTTTATAGAAAATTTTCGATAAATTTTCTTTTTATAGAAAATTTTCGATAAATTTTCTTTTTATAGAAAATTTTCGATAAATTTTCTTTTTATAGAAAATTTTCGATAAATTTTCTTTTTATAGAAAATTTTCGATAAATTTTCTTTTTATAGAAAATTTCCGATAAATTTTCTTTTTATAGAAAATTTCCGATAAATTTTCTTTTTATAGAAAATTTCCGATAAATTTTCTTTTTATAGAAAATTTCCGATAAATTTTCTTTTTATAGAAAATTTCCGATAAATTTTCTTTTTATAGAAAATTTTTGATAAATTTTCTTTTTATAGAAAATTTCCGATAAATTTTCTTTTTATAGAAAATTTCCGATGAATTTTCTTTTTATAGAAAATTTCCAATAAATTTTCTTTTTATAGAAAATTTCCGATAAATTTTCTTTTTATAGAAAATTTCCGATAAATTTTCTTTTTATAGAAAATTTCCGATAAATTTTCTTTTTATAGAAAATTTTCGATAAATTTTCTTTTTATAGAAAATTTTCGATAAATTTTCTTTTTATAGAAAATTTTCGATAAATTTTCTTTTTATAGAAAATTTCTGATAAATTTTCTTTTTACAGAAAATTTCCGATGAATTTTCTTTTTACAGAAAATTTCCGATGAATTTTCTTTTTATAGAAAATTTCCGATGAATTTTCTTTTTATAGAAAATTTCCGATAAATTTTCTTTTTATAGAAAATTTCCGATTAATTTTCTTTTTATAGAAAATTTCCGATTAATTTTCTTTTTATAGAAAATTTCCGATTAATTTTCTTTTTATAGAAAATTTTCAATAAATTTTCTTCTTATAGAAAATTTTCAATAAATTTTCTTCTTATAGAAAATTTTCAATAAATTTTCTTTTTATAGAAAATTTCCGATAAATTTTCTTCTTATAGAAAATTACCGATAAATATTCTTTTTATAGAAAATTTCCGATAAATATTCTTTTTATAGAAAATTTCCGATAAATATTCTTTTTATAGAAAATTTCCGATAAATATTCTTTTTATAGAAAATTTCCGATAAATATTCTTTTTATAGAAAATTTTCGATAAATTTTCTTTTTATAGAAAATTTTCGATAAATTTTCTTTTTATAGAAAATTTCCGATAAATTTTCTTTTTATAGAAAATTTCCGATAAATTTTATTTTTATAGAAAATTTCCGATAAATTTTATTTTTATAGAAAATTTCCAATAAATTTTATTTTTATAGAAAATTTTCGATAAATTTTCTTTTTATAGAAAATTTCCGATAAATTTTCTTTTTATAGAAAATTTCCGATAAATTTTCTTTTTATAGAAAATTTCCGATAAATTTTCTTTTTATAGAAAATTTCCGATAAATTTTCTTTTTATAGAAAATTTCCGATAAATTTTCTTTTTATAGAAAATTTCCGATAAATTTTCTTTTTATAGAAAATTTCCGATGAATTTTCTTTTTATAGAAAATTTCCGATGAATTTTCTTTTTATAGAAAATTTCCGATGAATTTTCTTTTTATAGAAAATTTCCGATGAATTTTCTTTTTATAGAAAATTTCCGATAAATTTTCTTTTTATAGAAAATTTCCGATAAATTTTCTTTTTATAGAAAATTTCCGATAAATTTTCTTTTTATAGAAAATATCCGATTAATTTTCTTCTTATAGAAAATTTTCAATAAATTTTCTTTTTATAGAAAATTTTCAATAAATTTTCTTTTTATAGAAAATTTTCAATAAATTTTCTTTTTATAGAAAATTTTCAATAAATTTTCTTTTTATAGAAAATTTTCAATAAATTTTCTTTTTATAGAAAATTTTCAATAAATTTTCTTTTTATAGAAAATTTTCAATAAATTTTCTTTTTATAGAAAATTTTCAATAAATTTTCTTTTTATAGAAAATTTCCGATAAATTTTCTTCTTATAGAAAATTACCGATAAATTTTCTTCTTATAGAAAATTTCCGATAAATTTTCTTCTTATAGAAAATTTCCGATAAATATTCTTTTTATAGAAAATTTCCGATAAATTTTCTTTTTATAGAAAATTTTCGATAAATTTTCTTTTTATAGAAAATTTCCGATAAATTTTCTTTTTATAGAAAATTTTCGATAAATTTTCTTTTTATAGAAAATTTTCGATAAATTTTCTTTTTATAGAAAATTTTCGATAAATTTTCTTTTTATAGAAAATTTTCGATAAATTTTCTTTTTATAGAAAATTTTCGATAAATTTTCTTTTTATAGAACATTTTCGATAAATTTTCTTTTTATAGAAAATTTTCGATAAATTTTCTCATTATAGAAAATTTCCGATAGATTTTCTTTTTATAGAAAATTTTCCTTCTGCAGAAAATTTTCGATAAATTTTCTTTTTATAGAAAATTTTCGATAAATTTTCCTTCTGCAGAAAATTTTCGATAAATTTTCTTTTTATAGAAAATTTTCGATAAATTTACCTTCTGCAGAAAAATTTCGATAAATTTTCTTTTTATTGAAAATTTTCGATACATTTTCTTTTTATAGAAAATTTTCGATAAAATTTTAAAATTTTTTGATTTTCTTACCAGGAAAGCAAAGTTTTTGCTGAGTTAATAGTAATTGGAAAAAAATAATAATAAAATTATAACTTAAAATAGGGTGGTTCCATGTCAAAACTTCTATAACTTCATATACTAAATAGGTCTCCACTTTGAAATATTGTACATATATGGTTAATACCCAGCAAAAACTTTGCTTTCCTGGTAAGCTAGCAGGTATAATTGGAAACAAAAATAAACTACTTATTTTTTGCCTGAATAACTAGTTATTTTTGTTCGACTTGTCCATAAATTCATGTAGTTAATTTTTGACTCTAGGGGTACTCAAAAATATTTACCTAAACGAAAACAAAAATAAAAAAAAAATTTGGCCGTCAGTGAGATTCGAACTTGGACACACACTAACCATTCGTTTTTACTTAATCATTACACCATTTGATATAGAATCACGCAATACGCCTTTTTTGACATATACTCGTAGCTTTATTTTAAGTCAACAATTTTAAAAAACGTATATATATATATATATGTATATATATATATATATATATATATATACATATATATATATATATATATATATATATATATATATAACGTAATCAATTTCCTTAACAAAACGTCATATAATTACTCATATGCCGCATAGAACATTTTTGTAAAAAATTTGTTAGAAATCTATTATACAAGTATATAATTCATATGCCCTTTTTCTATATCTAAAATAAATTTTAAAAGTTGATGACATAAAGAGGCTATATGTCAGAAAAGTGGTATTTTAAGTTGTACTTTTTTTTATTAATTACACTGTGCTCGAAAATTAGACTATTTTTTTCACAATGTGGGCTCCCGTTGGGTTAAACTAAATTGACGACGCTGAATTTAGTGGTGTTAACCATTTTTAAAAGCGCTTGTTTTGAGATATTTCATTTTGAATTTAGCCTTTCAGTTTCAGAGTTTAATGTACTCCCGTATTTACAAACAACTTTTAAATTAAAAATGCATTTTAAATAAAATTTTTCATACAAAGTTTGTCTTTAAAATGTATTTTAAATTTAAAATTGGTTTGTGCATACGGGGGTTAATTTTTGTATTTAAACAATATAAACAATTAATATTACATTGAAATGTAATGAATGAAAGGAATTTTTATTATGAAATATATTTTTATTATGAAATATATTTTAAACGTTAATAAACAAAACTTAAAACGGAAAGTATAACGACTGCAGCAATACATCATATATTATATATATATATATATATATATATATATATATATATATATTTCTTTTTAGTCTCAACAATATCCACAAATATGTTAGTAACCTTTTTATTACCTCTAATATGTGGCCTTCTCATATGTTGTATTGTAAAGGTAAGTTTGTAACATAAAAGTTTTCAAAGATACCCTTTTTAAATTCATTATTACAAAAATTTTCTAGAGAAGTCATTATTTTATGCTTCCCTGGTTGATTTCATATGTCATTGGTTTTGGCTTCAGTTGTTTAATGTTCTTTTACATTGCTATTGTTTTTTTAACGCTTCCAATTTTTAAATTATTAAAATTATTACTAAAAACTGTTGTAGTAACTGGTAAGAATTTAAAATTAATTATTGGCCTGATTCAGTACGACAATCAACTTGTTTGAAAAAAATTGAAATTTGTATGAAAATTACTCATTTTTTCAAATGTTTTTTGAGTAGTTTTCATACAAATTTTATTTTCAAACAATTTGATTGTCATACTGAATCAGGCCCTATAACTTTTTAATATTTGACCCTATATTTTTTTTCTTTAGTTTTACAAATTATTGTTTTCTTTTTCATGTGTACCTTATACAGAAGTATACTTAGGAGAATAAAGAAAAAGTTCAACGAGTTATTGAAAGTCAAGAAGTCGTTCATCGAACGCTGTATTAAGGAATACCGTAGTAACGAATGTGTGTCAGAGTTAAGGTTTTCCCCTTATCCTGCAAATGTGTATAAAAAATAACATGATGTTATATATATTTTATATTAGAAATCAGAAAAAAACTCATAAATATATCGCAATTCCATTAAATTTTTAATTTATACGAAATTTTTTTTTATTGAAAATTTTCCATAATTTATTTTTATACAAAAATTTTGATAAATTTTCTTTTCATACGAAAATATCTATAAACATTTTTTTATACAAAAATTTCGATAAATATTCTTTCTATAAAAAATATTTTTTTTTATGTAAAATTACAATTAAATAAGAACTATTTTACAAAAAACATTGTTTTTGAAGTAATTTTCAAAATACACATGCACAGACATAAACAAACTTTCGTATAGATGTATTTTTTAAGATAGTTGTGTATATAAGATAGTTGTGTAGAGAAATCTCATCACAATAGTCTCATAATACTTCTTATAATACTAATATTTGAATCTACAAGTGAGATAAATCTCTCAGAGAGCGAATTTGACCCTCTCTGACAGGAAAATTTTACATATTCTGTTACGTGTAGATGGGCGATAATGACTCAGTGTTGTTGTTTCTTGTATAAGCATGTATCTACATACACACATATTGATACGTTTTTACCTTTTAAAAACTGTGGTTTATTTCCTCTTAAATAAATCTGTACTTTGATTGCAAATAAAAGCAGTTTAGTAGCTTAAAAGTTATAACGACTCTTTATTTTATTTAAAATATACAACAACAGTTTAAATAGTCACTTGTGTTCTGATACACACACTTAAATTACACACTTTATACAGCACACTTTAATAATGTACAAGAATATACAGCCAAGGCAGTTAATTTGTCTTTACTTAACGATGGTTCCAATTAGACTGATTCAATGATGTTCTCACGGCCAATTTTTATACACTGCATTACCTATTTCTTTCCACAATGTTCTTAACGGACAAATATTCGAATTCTAGAGCTTTCGATGTTAATGTTAGCAGCTTAAACATTTAGTGTTGCCATACTTACAAACAATGGAGAAAGCTTTTCACTCAATGTTGTATGTTTACAGCTATGGTAATAATTTCTACAGGTTGAGAAGCGTTATTTAAATTTAAACCGGCCGTTAAAACCGTTATATTTGAATTCAAGTACAATTTCGTAACACTGCCCCCCGCTTAAGCGTGTTCGTCCCGAATAGGCACAGATTCATTTCTCCCATAGGCAGCTAGTCGTTCTAAAGATACGACATTCACTTTAGATCTCGGGCCCTTTTCTTTCTGTATTCTGTACACCACGCCGTTTAATTTCTTAATCACCTTGTATGGTCCATCCCAATGGGTTTGTAGTTTGGGAGACAGTCCTTTCTTACGTTGTGGGTTATACAACAGTACAAGCTGGCCTTCGCTAAATCCTTTATGGATGGGTTTTTTTATTCTTACTGTTTTTAATATTCTATCGGTTATGTAGTTTATATAAAACAAGTTAGAGCGCTATATTCGGCTAAGCCGAATCTTTTATGCCCTTCACCATCTTACCAACAAATAAAAAAATTTACGCCTTAAAGTATGCTTTCATATTTTCACATTTATACTTGTAAAAATAATCTAAATTTTTTTCCAAACTACAAAAATGTAATCGCAAAATTAAACTATTATAGCAAGCGTTGTTTCCTTAAAAAACAACAACAACACTGATAGCTTCTAATGACTACTAAATTTATATATATGCAGATACATGCTTGTACAATAAAAAAAAACACTTAATCATTGCAATGCTTCTATCTCCAACTAAAAAACGTCAAAACACACACACATATATATATATATATATATATATATATATATATATTATATATATATATATATAGATAATATAATTAACAACTATTGCTTGCTTATACAAAAAACAACAACACTGGAAGTCATTGCAATGTTTTTATATATGTTTGCGTGTTTAATATTTTTTTCAGATATTTGCCTCTAACTCGGTTGTTTATGCATCGATTTGGTTAATTCAAAAAACTGAATTTTTAAACAAATATTTACAACAGATTTGTACAAAAACGAATTTTGAAGCTTATATAGAAGCTTCACAAACCCAAAAATGCGTTTTGACCGATATCTCAGTTACTAATGAACCGATTTTGTTAATTACTTACGCAAAAGCATTCCAAACAATAATTCCGAATTTTCTAACTTATATAGGAAACAAATACATTTTTAGAGGCCTTATTGGTTTTTCGGCTATACCTCGGCCATTAATGGACCGATTTTGTTGATTTTTACTAGTATCATTCTAATGAATATTCTCTATAATTTGATGTATAAAACATATATATCCGATAATTGGGGCTTTCTAAAAAGTGATTTCAACAGACAGACGGACATCGTTATATCTACTTCCCTATCGATAAGTACCCAAAAAAATATATATTTTTTTCGGGGTCTTAGATGAACATTGTAGAAATTATAAACGGAATGACAAACTTATATATCGTCACTTAAAATGCAAAAGGCCGCAACCACAATTATTAATTTTTAGCTTTAAAATTAAGCAATTAATTAAAATTTTTTAATCATTCACTTAAAGCAAAAATAGATAAAGCGTAAAACACTTTTCTAACCAAATTTTTCTTAAATGGAACAAATTTTACAACTGTTTCGTTTATGAAGCTGGTGTTACAGCCCTTTGACTTTTGTTAATATTGAGGTCATTTTTAAAAATATGAATATGAAAATTTTTATGTAGATGTAGTTTGGGTCAGTACATTATAATCCAGTAAAAAACCAACATTTGATTTTTCAGTGGTTACGGCCTTTTGCATTTTAGGTGACGATATACACTTTACACCTGTGGTAAAGGGTATAAAAATAAAAGTAAGTTAATCTACCTGACTCACTTTTTGATTTAGCAAAAAACGTCTGCCCGTCCTTCCGTATGTCTGTCCGTCTATATAATTTTAAAGTGAAACTTATTGAAATTTAATACATTAAGCATCTTATTATTCCTAAGATGCTTAATTTTCTCCGGATATCTAAAAAAAAAATCGCTTCAATCGAGTCCATCCATCCATCTGTGCGTCTATATAGTCTTTAAATGATTTTTTTTTAACAACATTTCTTTATTTGCAATCTATTTTACAATTTAAAATAATAAGCAAATCATATAATATGTAAAAATTTAAAGCTTAACTTAAGATATTGAGCCTTTATAAACTCAATAAAAGAAAAATTACATTATTTGTAGAATTAACATACATATTTACATTTTCATTTTCTATAAGGGAGGTCAAGTACATGGAATCGTTTTAATCTACGTATTTCATTACTATCATTTAGTTAGTTAATAGCTAGCACATTTGAATGGTTACTAAGACGGTTGAGATATCTGTCACTATAAAGCGCAATTTCTTCTTTGACCATCGGAATTTTGAGATCTTTATGGATGTTGATATTTTTAACAAACCATGGAGCATTTGTAATTAAACATAAGGTTTTTGATTGATATCTTTGCAATATCTCAATATTCGAATGACTTGTGGTTCCTCACAGTTGAATGCCATAAGTCCAAATCGGCTTCAGGATACTTTTATATAATAAAACTTTGTTTTCTAAATTTAGTTCTGATGACGGTCCTAATAACCAGAACATTTTTTTGGTTTTGATGTTTAGTTGTTCACGTTTCATTTGTACATGTTTTTTCCATGTTAGTCTTCTGTCAAGATGGAGTCCTAAGTATTTCACGTTATTGCTTATTGGAATTGGAGAACAATTTATAAATAAAGGTGGGCAATCATTTTTTCTTAAAGAAAATGTAACTTGAACTGATTTTTGAGCATTGACTTTAATATTCCACTTTAACAACCATTCTTGAATTAGATTTAATTCTTCCTGAACCATTTTAGAGGCTTCCGTTGGTGATTCACAAGATGCTAGTATAGCGGTATCATCAGCATGAGTGGCAATAGTTAATTCATCTTTTGTGGGCATATCAGATGTAAAAATCGTATAGAGAACTGGTCCAAAAACGCTGCCCTGGGGGATACCAGACTTTATTATACCAAAATTTGAGTTTTCTTCATTGATATTTACAAAAAAATACCTTTGGTGTAGGTACGACTTAAACAGCAAATAGTATGGCGCCGGTATTAGTGTTTTTAATTTGTACAGCAGTCCATCATGCCATACTTTATCAAATGCTTGCTGTATATCAAAAAAAAAAAAAAAAAAAACAGCTGAAAAAAATAGTTTTTGCTCTGAAGCATTAGAAATAACTTCAACGATTCGGTGGCATTGCTCCGGTGTGCCATGTTTATGCCTAAAACCAAATTGGTGTTCTGGAATTATTTTTTTTTTCTTCTAAAATTGGAAGCAGTCTTTTAAGAAAAAGTCTTTCAAACATTTTTGAAAGCGTAGGCAACAGACTTATAGGTCTGTATAAAGAGACTAGTTGTTCAGGTTTATTGGGTTTTAGTATCATTATGATTTTAGCATATTTCCACTGTGATAAAAAATTATTTAATATGATCACAGAATTAAAGATTGTTGTAAGAAAAATTAAAGCTTTCCTTAGTAAACATTTTAAAACTTTAGAGTCAACGTTATCATATCCAGGTGTTTTTGAGTTATTAAGCAATTTTTTAGCAGTTTGCTTAATAGGTACATCAAGGAATTGAATAATTTTTTCTCTCTCAATAGGGTTATTTAAGTTATAAGCGTCAAAAGTTTCTTCTAGGTGGTTTTTAAACAAATTTGCTTTGTTTTTATCACTTCTATGCCAATCCCCATTTGTATCTTTTAGTGGTACATTTCTTTTAGTTGGTCTTTTAAGATACTTTGTAGCATTCCAAAAGCTATGTTCATCATTCTTTGTAACATCTAATTTATTTAGGAAGTTTTTTTACTGAGTTGTTTTTGTAGTCCTTTAAACGATTTGTAAGGAGTTTAGTTATTCTATTAAAATTTGCTTTATCTAAAGGGCTTCTTGTTCTATGAAATATTCTTCGCAGATACCTTTTGTATGCTATAAGTTCTCTTATTTCTGTAGATATTCTTACATTTTGACCACGATTTTCAGTCCGTTGTGGTGTTGCTAGGAATGCTGCATCATAAATTAAACAATTAAATGACTCAATTGCATCTTCTAATTCACATCCTGTTGTAATTCGAATATTTAAATTAATATTTTGTTCTATTCATTTGGTATAAATTTTCATATTTGAATTTGAGTTAAGAATTTTAACATTTCTTGCCACAGTTTGAAGCACTGTGTTAAATGTGACAATAATAGGATTATGGTCAGAACTTAAATCGTCACAATCTGAAATATTCAATAACATATTAGGAATTTCGTTATAAATAATAAAATCTAAAAGGTCAGGTATTTTTAAGGGATCACTAGGCCAATAGGTATGAGTTCCAGTGGATAAAGAAGAAAAATGATTTTTTGTAATGCATTTATATAACTCTCTACCTTTTGGATTAGTTAAACGAGATCCCCACCAAGGGTGTTTGGCATTAAAGTCACCACCAACGATGAATGTTCGACCAATGTTTTTAAAAAAGTCTTCATATTGTTGGTATTTAACAATATGTTTCGGTGGAAAATAAATTGAAAAAATATTTACATTTCTGTTGTCACATGTAATTTTAATACCAGCAGCTTGTAAGTATGGTTTTCTTATAGGATCTAAAATTTCATATTTAATATTTGATTTCACTAAGATTGCTGATCCTCCGTGGGCTCTATCATCGGGATGATTATATCGTAATTATAGATTTTAAAAAAAGTTTTACTTGTAAAGTGTGTTTCAGAAACTAAAAATATATCAATGTAGTTGTTTTTGAGAAAAGTTTCTGTTTCATATACATGATTGGAAAGGCCATTCGCATTCCATATTCCAAGCCTTATATTTAACTCCATAATTTATTCATTATTTTTGTCATCATATTCATAAGATTTTCCATCACTTTTTCCAGTCATTCAATACGAGAATTTGCATCTGATTTCCCTACCATTTCAGCATATGAAACATTGTAATTACGGTGATTGGTTTGATTATTTGATTTGCCATTTAACTGCTGATATTCAAATGATTTTATATTAAAATTATTATTTGTTTGATTATATGAATGTGTTCTTTGTCTAGAAGATCTTTTTGAAATAAGATTTTGATAAACTGTACAGCCTTTGTAGCTAGCAGTGTGGTTTAATAAGCAATGTACGCATCGTGGTGGTGTATCTAATGTTTTCTTACATTCAGATGTAGGGTGGTCCATTCCACACTTTACGCATCTATAAGGAATTTTACAATAAGTTTTTGTATGTCCAAATTGTTGACATCTATAACATTGTATTAACTCATTAGTTTTCTTTGGTGGCTCAACTTTGATCACTACATGATTTAAGCATTTTAAGTCATATATTGTTTTATTATTAGAGCTTGGATCTAAGTCTATGAAGAACATAGAAAGAGGTTCTTTTATTAAGCGACTTGTAGCATTTACGACAGACCTGACTCGATGACCTAATAGAATAAGTTCAACCTTGAAATCCTCAGTAGGTTTAGTATGGTGAAGTCCCTTAAGAACAACTCTGTAAGACCTTTCTTGCTTAAGTTGGTATGTATGAAAATTTATTTTTGAATTCTCAAAATAATTTATGATTTTTCTATACGACTCTATATTCTTAAGCATTAATCTAACCTGACCTTCCCTTATAGACTTATAATTAAAATCAGCACTAGGAATTACAGTTACAAGTTTTTTTTACCAATTTTTAACGTCTGGAATGTAAATAGCTGGTGGTTTTGGTGTTCTTTGTTGATTTTCGTCAATTTCTTCATCATCTACATCAAGAGCTGCATACTTGTTGTTAAAAGTACTTGGTTGTTGATCATTTGAATTTAACCTTTTTTTTATTGTTTTAGTTGTGGGGATTCTACTCCTTTTCGCTTTGTTGGTACACATTGCCAACTCAACTCAGCATCATCAGAATCAGCATTACATTGATTTATCATATCAACAGCTTCATCACTACTTTCATCACTTAGGTTTACCATTTCAGTGTACACTGTTGTTGTTAACCTTCAGTAAATTATTTTGTGTGTGCATTGTTAGCACAATAATTGTTTATGTGGGTTTTACAATTCTTAAAGAATGTAATAAGCACTTTCAAGTTTTTATTTTTTTTTTACAATTTGTTTTTCGTTTTTTTTTAACAATTAGTTTTTTATTTTTTTTTTTTTTTTTTTTTTTTTGTATTATTTTAAATATTGCAATCACAAAATATGTCCGTACATGATCGCGGTCAAACAAAGACTATAAATGAAATTTAATGAAATTTTACTTAATTGAAATTGGTCGTTATGGGTTTATTATATTTACTATTTTTAATATTCTCGCGGATATTAATAAAAAAAAGTTGCCTCTAACAACAGAAATCTAAGTAAGTAAATCGTTCTGACACATTTTCTGATTTAGTGGTAATAGTACGCTCGGTTTTCTGTCCGTCCATACGTTCATCTACGTAATTTTTTATATGAAACTTAATGAAATTCAACATAATTGAAACTGGTCGATATGGGTTTATTATTCAGAAAATATTCTCCCGTCCGTCTGTGTAGTTCTGAAATTAAACTTAATAAAATTTTAATCAATTAAAAGTGGACGATGTGGGTTTATTATTCTTACAAATTTTAATAATCTCCCAGATATATAATCAAAAAAAAAAAAAAAAAATTATCTCTAAAATTATAAACTCTAATAACAGCCATCCATCAAAGTATTTGGGGGTAAATTTTGTTTTTATTATTTCAAAAAATTCACGATTCTAATTCTCAACATTTTGATTGCCACTGGACAAATTAAGTTTATTTATATTTGTATATTTCTTTCGACCAAAAAACTCGCTATTTTACTTCACTTTTTATCCTTTAAATACAAATAGAAACATTTTGGGTATTATTCAATGGATTTTAATGAATTATATTGCATTTTTAGGAATTTCAAATTAATTGAATTTCATTAAAATACATTATCTAAAAAACGTGAACGGTTAAGCTATATCTCGATAGGACAATCTTCAAAAATTATGCCAATTTTCAATGATTATTATTTTAAGATTTCCGATAAAAAAAAAATAAAATAAAATTTACATTTATAAACCGAAACAAATAAAAATTCGGCTTGGTCGAATCTATTATATCCACCATCTGGAATTTTTTATGTCACGTAGGTAAAGCAGGCGGATCGCGCCCATTTTCGGTTTCCGAGTTTAAGAGATATCGGCGAAGAAGTATGAAATGGAGTTACGGCGGACATTAAGTTTTTCTAGTATTTGGTTCATAACAATTTTGTTTACTGACCAATTTTACCCATTTTTAATACCAAACAAACCTTACATGAGAAATATATTTAATCCGAATTTCGTCCTGCTAGACGATCCGACCGAACCTTATCCTGTTTTCTCAAACAGACAGACGGAGATAGCCAGATCGACTCGGAATCTTAGGAGGACCCAGAATATACATATATACTTTATATACATATATACTTTATGGGGTCTTAGAATAATATTTCGACATTTTACACAGGGAATGTCAAACTCAATATACCCCCCATCTTTTTTGATGGTGGGTATATAAAAAAGTAGAATTATCGTTATGTACAATTTAATAATATATTTTTTCTCCCGTATTTCAATCGTATTTCTTTATTAGAAGCACAAAACCACTAAAAAAATAATTTTCAAATTCAAAATTGTTTATATTTTTGGACTCCGAGAAGTAAATAACTTGAGGTTTTTTCTACAATTAGTACAATAATTTTGTTGATTAATTTGCAAAATAGATGTTTCAGATAAAATTGATTCATTTTTAATGAGATCCATCTTAGAAATTTCCACTTAAGTTTTTAATTGCTGATCCTTGTACATTCAAAGATCATAAAATTATTAACTTCTGGCTGACAGTTTATGTTTTGGCTTCAGTGGTGCTTCCCAGTCTGAATTCTCAATGATATTAATAGTGTGGCAACTGTTAAGATTTGTATAACTTTTTAAAGACTTTTTTTTATATACATATGCATTTTAAACAAATTTTATTTTATTTATTTTAGTTTTTGCAAATTACACGGTGCTACAAAATAAATAAATAAAAAATTAATATGTTTGGAATATAACAAAGTGTAGTTTTTAGATGAGTGAGTGAGTAGATTATTACACCATATTTAGAATTTTAAATATACCCACAAAATCGGAAGTTATTTCCAAAAAACCGATTTTTCGCTCTTCTTCGCAGTTTAAAAATATTTATCTCGAATACTAGTTATCCAATTTAAGTTTTTTAAATGGCATTAAAAAGCATAGCATAACTATGCAAGATATTAATGACACAAACTCATTTTTAATTTTTTTATTACTATTTTTTAAATTTTACAGCAATTTTTGAATTACACGTTATTGAAAAACATATCTTTTTCTTATTTTTTCTAATACAATATATTAATAGGAGTAAAATGAGCCGTCATTTGATAAAATCGGATTATAATTGTAGAATATATGTTTTTCCAAACTTGTAAAACTTATAAAAATCTGTTATTTTACATGTGTTTTGTTGTAACAATATTTATGATGTAAAATAATGGCAACAACAAAATACACGTAAAATAACAGATTTTTATGAGTATTACAACTTTGAAAAAAATCATATGTTCTACAATTCTAATCTGATTTTATCATTCGGTATCTCATTTTATTCCTAATAAAATATAATATTTGAAAAAAATATGAAAAAAAAATATGTTTTCTAATAAAGTGTGGGTCAAAAATGGCTGTAAAATCCAAAAAATATGAATAAAAAATAAAAAACTGAATTTGTGTCTTTAATATCTTATAACAGGTATTCGAGATAAACATTTTAAATCCGCTAAGTCCGAAAAATCGGCTTTTTAGATATAACACTCGATTTTGGGGGCATATCGAAAATTCCAAAAATGGTATATTAATCAACTCACCAATATCTACAAACTATACTATGTTACATTCCAAGTATTTTTTTTTTTATTGTAGCACCGCACAGTGGGGTCAAACGCAAATTTTTTGGTAATAAATCTGAATCTCCTAAACTACTGGTCGGATCAAATTGAAATATATGGAAGAGTTGTAGAGGAGGACCTAAGCTTTCAGAAAAATCATCTTGTAGTCACCCTGTGATAACACGAGATAAGCTACAGGGTGTCAAAGTTGACTACCTCGTGTATGTAAAAGTTAAAAAAAATCGTAACTTGTACAAATGAAGTCCGATTTTAAACATTTTTATATTTCTGGAAAGTGCTTGGCAAGATAAAGAAAAAAGAAGCTTACTCATCTAAGTTATCTCTTACAGTTAAAAAGATATTTACGCTTGAATTTTGAATTTTTGATTTTTTGGCTCGACTTTCTTTCGTTTTTCGGGAATAAGTCCGGAGATATATGAGGTAATTTGCTACATATTTCAAAATAATATGCTGAAAGAATTTTTGGATTATCTCAATTCGTCTAGACGTGAAAAATATTCAAAGTCAGCACTCTGAAATTGGCATGAAAAATGGCTATTTTTTTACAAAAAAATAGTACAATTCATTCACTTTTTTCTCAAAGTTCCGTTAATAAAAAATTTTTTCCTTATTAATTTCAAAAGATAAGGCTTCATAAATGGTTAATAAAGAAATTTTGAATTGATTTAAGTTTGCACCCTACATCCAGCATTGGCCGAAAATTGTCAATTTTAAAAAATAGTTTCATTTTTATCGATTAATAAAAAAAATGTCAAGCGAGCTTTTTTAAATTTGGTACCCATATTTTTTATAGAAATAGATTTAGAATGATTTAACACTAAACTGCTTCCCGCCCGGCCAAAAACGAATGCAGGAGTGGAGATTTTGTGTTAAAAGTCAGTTTTTTTAACGACTATTTTTAAAAGCATATTAAAAGCATATTAGCATAGTATTTTTAATATTATTTCTTATGTAATGTATAAAACACAAATCAAGCTTTCATTTCTAAAAAAATCAATAAAATAGCTCTAAAAGCCTATTTTTGGTATTTTTCCAAAAATAATTTTTTTTTTTAAAAATAGCTGAAAATCCAAAAAAATTTAATTTTTTTAATACAACTCCACTAATTTTGCAAATACTTTAAAAATGTTAAAAGAATATAAAAATAGACTTATTTACCAATTCAACGATATATAAAATGTTGATATAGGTCATTTAATAATAGTAATATAATGGCCTCAAAACTACCAAGTCACGTCAAAAGTTGCAAAATTCACTATTTTGTTCCGTATTTCCATATGTGTGTATACGTAACACTCAACTGCATTGCTTATTTTTGTTACGAGATAATAATATTTATTAATGAATTTATTTAAAGTGTTCATAATTTTTTTCTACTGAAAAGGTTTTTAAAATTACCTAAGTACATAAATAAGTATATTTTCCTTCGTTTTTTATTACATTTTTGTAAGTTTTTAAATAATTTACCTAGCTACTTAATTAATGCATTATAACAAAAATGATTTTTTTACAATCGCATAGGTACATTTTTTGACCTACCTGTTTAACACTACAGGTCATAAAAATAAACTGAATGAAATTGGGGGTTTTGAGCAAAAATTTAAATTTTTTAATTCATTTTTGCCTGTCACCATTTACCTGATATAAATATTCTTTTTCTATATATAAGTATCCTTATAAATATGCAGATTTATTAGTGAATTTGCCATTATGGAGATTACATTAAAACACTTTTCTATTTGCAAAGTAATCTGGGATAATCTATCTGATATTATAAATCGTCCAGAAAAAATAAGAAAACTCATTGATACAGTTGTATCTTTTGGTTTAACTCTTACTGTAGAAGACAGTTTAAAGCTCGAAAATTTTTATAAATCACACGAAAAAGGGATGCAAGCTTCAGATTGGTCAATACTAAAGTTCAAGTAGAAAAATGAAGAGTGGTTGGAGGGAGAAATACCAATTTTCATCGGAAAGCAGAAAAAGGGTCGACCAAAAAAAAGTTACGATGAAGTTCAGCTAAGAACAAAGAGGACCAAACAGGAATCTATTCTAAATTCACATACGAATGCCGAAATAAAAGATACATTTAAAGCTTTAGTAACACGTACGCAACCAAAGGAAGTAGAAAAAGTTATAGATGTGTTACCAACAGCTTCTCCCAATCGATTACATCGGATAATCCAAAGCATAGTGACACCGAAATCAACATCGTCCTTTACCTCTGAAGATGCTTTAGCTCTAATATTAAATTTAGGATTATCAAGAAACCAATACGAGATTTTGAGGAAATCTGTTAGCAAAAAAGGATATGATATCTTTCCCAGTAGCAAATCAGTGAGAGAAGCGAAAAGTAATATTTTACAGCCTATGGAGCACCCGGTTAATGCTTCTGTTAAAAGTGCTAAAGTTAATATATTGCAATTACTTGAAAATACTGCCTCTAGAATTATATCTACCTTCAGCAATGATAACATTGAAAAATGCAAAGACTCTGAACTTATTTTAATATTCAAATGGGGCTGCGATGGAACATCAGGATTTTCGGAATAACAACTGGATGGAAGTAATTCTGGAAATAATTATTCATCGCTGTTTATAGCGTCTCTGGTACCACTTCGAATGCGCTTAAATAAGCCTTCCTCATCGACAAGAAATGACTCGCTTTTTGATGACATATGGATAAATTTAACTCCAGGTTCCAAATTTTTGTGCCGTCCAATCCTTATTGATTCCACAAAAGAAACCACGGTTACAATAAACAGCATTGTCAACCAATTGGAAGAAGAAATTAAAGCATTGCCCCCAATATATGTAAAAGTATCAAACAGAACTATTAAAGTTACATTTCAACAACAATTAACGATGATTGATGGAAAAGTTGCAAACGCTATAACAGATACAACATCTACATGGAAATGTAATATATGTGGAAAAATAAGTTCACAATTTCAGGATAATTCTGAAGTCCTTGTTAATAAAAATTCTTTAAAATTTTGAATATCACCACTCCACGCAAGGATAAGATTTTTGGAGTTCTGCTTACATCTTGCATATGATATGAAGTACAGAAATATTCTCGGGCAGGAAAATGCTACAGAAAAAAACAATTTGGAACTTCACGAATTACGAAAAGAGGAGAAGAAAAGAATTCAATTAGAATTCAAAGAACAACTCGGATTAATAATTGATAAACCTCTACATGGCTATGGAAGCTCAAATGATGGAAATACAGCAAGACGTTTCTTTGAAAATCCGGAACTCACATCTTCAATCACAGGCATTGACTTAAATATTTTGAAGCGTTTTAAGATTATATTGGCAGCCATTAATAGCAAAAAACAAATTAATGCGGACAAATTTAAAATTTTCGCTTACGAAACTAAAGAACTACTTAACATTACATACCCCTGGAAATCAATGACTCCAACAATTCACAAAGTATTGGCTCATGGTAAAGAAATAATAGAAAATAGTATTTTGCTATTGGGAGAGCTAACAGAGGAAGCACAGGAAGCCCGAAATAAAGATGTTAAACATTTCCGACTCTTCAATACCCGAAAATGTTCGAAAATAGCGCAAAATATGGACTTAATGGAATATTTATTAATATCATCAGATCCAGTTATATATTCTATAAGAACACGATGGCTACCAAAAATCACTCTTGAAATAGAAAAAGAGGATTCCGAAGCTAAGGAAGTTAAAAATTTGCTAACGTTTGATGTTTCTGATTATTTTCAATAAAATCTCTAATAATATCTTCGATAATATATTCTTAATAAAATAAATATACGGGATATATGTATAATAAGTATGTAAATATGTAGAACAAATTAAATAAACATTACTCAAATAAAGAATTTACTACTTTATAATAACAAATATATACCTACATAATACATTAGAAAACTAAAATGTTACGTATACACACATATGGAAATACGGAACAAAATAGTGAATTTTGCAACTTTTGACGTGACTTGGTAGTTTTGAGGCCATTATATTACTATTATTAAATGACCTATATCAACATTTTATATATCGTTGAATTGGTAAATAAGTCTATTTTTATATTCTTTTAACATTTTTAAAGTATTTGCAAAATTAGTGGAGTTGTATTAAAAAAATTAAATTTTTTTGGATTTTCAGCTATTTTTTTTAAAAAAAATTATTTTTGAAAAATTACCAAAAATAGGCTATTAGAGCTATTTTATTGATTTTTTTAGAAATGAAAGCTTGATTTGTGTTTTATACATTACATAAGAAATAATATTAAAAATATTATGCTAATATGCTTTTAATATGCTTTTAAAAATAGTCGTTAAAAAAACTGACTTTTAACACAAAATCTCCACTCCTGCATTCGTTTTTGGCCGGGCGGGAAGCAGTTTAGTGTTAAATCATTCTAAATCTATTTCTATAAAAAATATGGGTACCAAATTTAAAAAAGCTCGCTTGACATTTTTTTTATTAATCGATAAAAATGAAACTATTTTTTAAAATTGACAATTTTCGGCCAATGCTGGATGTAGGGTGCAAACTTAAATCAATTCAAAATTTCTTTATTAACCATTTATGAAGCCTTATCTTTTGAAATTAATAAGGAAAAAATTTTTTTATTAACGGAACTTTGAGAAAAAAGTGAATGAATTGTACTATATTTTTGTAAAAAAATAGCCATTTTTCATGCCAATTTCAGAGTGCTGACTTTGGATATTTTTCACGTCTAGACGAATTGAGATAATCCAAAAATTCTTTCAGCATATTATTTTGAAATATGTAGCAAATTACAGAATATTTTTTAAAAATTTTTACCTCATATATCTCCGGACTTATTCCCGAAAAACGAAAGAAAGTCGAGCCAAAAAATCAAAAATTCAAAATTCAAGCGTAAATATCTTTTTAACTGTAAGAGATAACTTAGATGAGTAAGCTTCTTTTTTCTTTATCTTGCCAAGCACTTTCCAGAAATATAAAAATGTTTAAAATCGGACTTCATTTGTACAAGTTACGATTTTTTTTAACTTTTACATACTCGAGGTAGTCAACTTTGACACCCTGTAGCTTATCTCGTGTTATCACAGGGTGACTACAAGATGATTTTTCTGAAAGCTTAGGTCCTCCTCTACAACTCTTCCATACATTTCAATTTGATCCGACCAGTAGTTTAGGAGACTCAGATTTATTACCAAAAAATTTGCGTTTGACCCCACTGTGCACCGTGTTATTACTTTATTTTTCATGTGTACTTCATATAGCAGTATATTCATTCAATGCCCCCGCCCAGTTAATGCAAATCCATATGTCTGCTATCAAATGCCAGCCAGCTTATTATACTACAGTAACGAATAAACCTAGAATGCGAAGTTATTGAAAGTAAACATTGAGAAATAAAGGGAGCGTGAGCTAGACTAAATGTGTATACTTTGTCCTGCAAATGGTGTCATCTTTTTTTTAGTATAAAAAGAATAAATTTTTTTTATTGAACACTGCACATTGTTTTTACCAAATAAAGTATAAATTTATATATAAAAATCCATGTTTATGTAACCTGAATTAGAGCAATACATTATTATTAGTTTTTTTTAATTAATATAACATAATATAATATAATACAATATAATATAATAATAATAATAATAATAATAATAATAATAATAATAACAATAATAATAATAATAATAATAATAAGTAAAAATATAAAAAAAACTAAAAAAATTTTTTTCGAAGCGCATTTTTAATAGTTGATTGTAGCCACAAATTTAAAATGGTACTAAACATAAATTATAATTTTGGATAAAAGTTATATGTCTTTTGTGGATATTATAATATTAAAGCTTTATTTTCGAACTAGTTTGATTTTAAAATTATTTTATAATATCTCTGAAACGTATATGAAATAAGTATTAGTTTTACAGAATATGAAAAAATTTCATATGTGATCATGAATTTCATCAGATTTCAAAGATATCAGATTAATACATAATGTAGCTCTGTTACAGAATAGTTGCAAATTTGCGAAAATTTCTCAGAAATAAAATTAAAGGCAATAATATAACACTTTTTTTTAATAAAAATCGGGATCCCATAAATATATATTTAGATTTTAGTGATAACTGAGGAACATGACGTTGAAAACCGGTACATAAATTGTTGAGATATACGTAATAAAATTTTATAGTCAGACTATAGCCCAGACTATAGCCCAGACTATTATCTAGACCAGGTGTTCACGACCCCCTTGAGACATTACAACTTGATATCGACCCACCACAATTTTTCTACAACAAGTCAAAAATTTGAAAGACGATTATGTTTAATATCAAATATGTTTTTTAATGTTCAAAGATAGACCAAAGGTTTAAATTCTAACTGGGTTTCACTTTACAACAAGCGTTTAATAAATCGGTACTTAATTATTTTTATATCAAAAGTTAATCTCAAATCAATCTGAAATCTAAAAATAAATACAAACGAATATTTGAAAAATTAATTTTTCAATATGAGAATAAATGCTCCTTCTTGAAGAAGTTTAATTTTATATCATTTTTAAATATAAATGAAGTTCCCATATTAAAAAATATATAAAATACAAGAATTGGGGTTAAAATACTTTTGATCTGGCTGTCTTGTTTTCCAATTGATATTAATATTAGGACATAATTTTGAAGGTAACGTATCAAAAATGGGTTATTTCCCCCAAAGTGTAAATATCGATAATTTATTTAATCTCGCACCTAAACAATTATAAAATGACTTTTAGCTCCCAAATTTATTTTGGAATATCTGAGTCCAGAAAAGTCCAATTAGGTGCAATAATCGATTGAAAAATAAAACTTTTATCCGAATTAAAATTATCTAATTTTATGGATTTGAATTGTTTTCAAGTTATTCTAAAACCTTATTTTCTTTATCGTTGAAAATATTATAATGCTCGACTAGTTAATTTGAAAGATGGATATACGAGTAATTGCAATTTTGATTACTTTTTACCCCTATATGAATTTATCAATTTATTAATATTTTTACTAGATTTCAATTTCGCTTCATCACTTTCGTTTCAGTGCTTAAGAAATGGTTCTGTATTACTTCAATATAGCTTCTCTGAACAAATTATTGGTTTAACAAATTAGAACTATTTAAAACCTTTAAAAAACCGAACAAAATTTCAAAAAAGATTAGCAAAATTAAATTGACTTAAATAAGTGTCCTTTAAGAAATGGCTCATTAGGATCAGAAATAAAATTAAAAAATTTTGATTTTAATAAGTGGTTCTTGAACCATTCCCTAACGCTTCTATAAAACTAGTTCTGAATATGACAATTTCGAATAAAAATCATTGATTAAAGAACTAGTTCCAGAATGGTTCTATAGAAAGGGTACTGGCTAGGTAACACTTCAACAGAAATAGTTCTCAGGATAACAATTTCGAACAAAAATCTTGGTCGTAACGCCAAAGTAGATTGAGTATAGTCTATTTTCTTACGTTCTCGAACTAGTTGTAGAACTAATACAGTTTTTCCAATTAAAAAAAAAAAAATAGAATAAAAATATTTTCCAAAAAGTTACAATTTTATAAAGAAATACATATTTTAACAAGGCACCCTTTTAAAAAAGTTCTAAATTAAAAAAAAAAGAATTCTCCAAAATAAAAGTAATTTAAAATAGGAAAAAAAGACATATAAAAAGTACTACATTTAAAATAATGTATATATCAAAAAAAAAAAAAAAAAAATAAAATAAAAAAAAAATTAAAAATAAATAATAATAATAAAAAATAAAACAAAAATAAAAAATTATTTATTTTTTGACACTGACAAAAAACAAAAGTTCTTTAAATTTGCTAAGATGGAAATTTTTTTATAGAAAATCTTTAAAAATGTTTTATTGAACATTTATTATTTTATTTTTATCGAAAATTAGGGAAAATTTTCGATATATATATATATATATGGTCTGTTGAAAGCAGGATAGGGCTCAGGGCGGACCTGAAATACTTGCTCAAATATTTCAAATATATATAAGTATTGTTTGGTATTGAAAATAGGTAAATCCGGTAAACAAACAAAGTTATGGGTAATTACTAAAAAAAACTTAGCCGATATCTCTTAAACAAAAGTAAGTATGACATCGAAATTTTGTATAAATGTTCAACGTCGATGTAAACTCGGAAACCTCATATATAAAGCGAAATTTGAAATTAGGGGCACAAAAATTTTTTATTGATAATTTACGATTCAATTTAATTTTTTATGAAATTATCGATAAATTTTTGATAAGGTTTCAATTTAAAGGAAAAATTCGTTAATTTTTTTATTATAGGAAATTTTCAATCAGTTTTCTATTCATAAAGAAATTTTAAAATGTTTCTGGCAACACTGCTAATGAAGTATATTTTTCAACAATTGTCATTTGTGTGTTAAACTGCCATAACTCAAAACTTGCGTTTATTAAATTATATTTCATAGACTAATAACTAGATATTTATGTGAGAGAAAAAAAAAACAATTGTCAAAAATCTAATTCATGCAACAACAAAATGTATGTAGTCACATATATTTTGTTTTTGTGTTTTAAAAAAAATTAGTAATTTTTTTGAAAATTTAGTTCGAAGTGCCTCACACATAAACTTATATGCTACAACATATGGTTGGCTTAATATAGAAAAGACGTATCTCGATTTTTTTAAAATTTAGTTTCCTGATAGTTATCTTTCAATCACGCCAACCTAAAAAAAATTAAGTCATCTATGATGGCAATTATAAAATTTATAATCGTTTTATAACAGCACTACATAATTAGAAGTTCTTTTATTATATTTTGTAGATCTTATAAGCTTATTTGTGTTAACAACTAATTTCTTTTAAAATTCGTGATACGCCTTTTCTATACTAAGCCATCGATGATGATATTGTATTAAGTTTATTTTATGTTGGTTTTTATTGTTAATAATAATGAAGATAAATAAAATTTTATTTATCTTAAACAAACAAACAAACAAAAGATTTTGTAGACTATTTTATAAAATGTATTTTTACAATATTAATTAAAAGTATTAATTAAAATTTATATGTGACTAATAATGTTACTACACTTTTGTCGTAAATGAGCTTTATTTTAATCTCTCACTCCTTTTCTCTTTTAAAATATCAACCAGGGACGGACAAATCGATGGAATTATACATTTATTTTTTAGTTTATGCAAAAACTTGTTTAGTATAGTTTTTTTTAATAAGAAATATTCAAAATGTTTCTATATATATAAATGTGTTCCATTTAAAAATATTGTTTACTGCTGGTATTTGTTGCAATTAAATATAGCTTTATTTAACTCAAGGTTAGGGATGGAAAATGAAAGTACCAAATAAATTTTAAATAGTACTTTTTTCACTCTCCGAGTACTAGAAGTCAAATTTTTGACAGTTATTTTTTTATTTAGTGCAAAATTCAAAGAATATAATTTGTATATCTAAAACAAACGATTAAATACGATACCAAATCATTAAATTATTTTATTCAGGTTAAATATTATAGTAAAGTGTGAAGATCTTAATAAAATGTGGTCCTGTTATTGAAATAAAATTACGAAGAAAAAAGTTGTCCAAGATCAATTCCTTAAAATCGAGAGCTTCAGCTTCAGTTTTGTTAAAATATTACTCATTATTTGAAATTCGGAACATTTTCACTTCAATTTAATTTACAGAGCATAGAAACTTGTAGTGTTTAGTAATGATTGTACATGTATTTTAGAGTTTAAAATTTTATAAATTAAACCTATAACTCATTACAAATTCATTATTACTTCTGCTCACCAATTGTAAATCTAAATCAAATGCGTTAAGAAAAGCATACGTTTCTATTCGAAAATTATATATCTCCAAAATGTATTTTCATTTAAAATATTATTAATTCGAATTTTGGAATATCATATCTTTTGACAGTATCAAGTGACTTTTAAATGTTAAATAGTACCAAAAAAAAGTACTATAGTATCAACTTTTCCATCCCTACTCAAGGCACATTGTCAATTATGAGCAAAGAATACAAAGAAAAGAAACTGGCTCAATTTCCTACAACAATATTTCTCTCTCCTCACATGCAGTGTCAACTATTTGCAAATAAATAGAGCAGGAAAAATTCTAAAACGCGCTTAATTGAACCAAATCCTTTAATTTTGGTTAAATTTATCGCTTTTTGGCTATTTTTTTCAATTAAAGCTAAATTTTTTTTTTTTAGCAGAAATAGTGAATTATAATTCAAATAAAATTTAAAATTGGTGTTTTTATTACAGAAGTCAGCAGTAAAATTTTTTGTACATTTAAAATTCCAGGTTCATAAAATTTTCTCCAAGAATTTAAATTCGTAAAACTGTTACCTTTGTCCAAAACATTTGATTTAATCAGTCCATTTTTTCTAAAAAAGTCAATTCCTAAAATAAATAGGAAAGTGTTTGGAAGAATCTGGAAAATTACTAATAAATCCTTTATTCGATGGGATTTAGAAAACGGATAGACATCTCAAATGACTACTTTTAATAAAAGAATGCTGAAGGCATATTTTGGCATTTCGAAATTAATAATCGTTTTAGTTTTTGGTGAACTCGAAAATTAATGAAAATAATAATAAAGTTCTGTGGTAGAAAATGTCTTTTCTTTGGTGAGAAAAATAATTATTTTGTTGTTCAAAATGAAAACTTAATAAAATATTGAAAAATTAAAAATGTATAAACAGAAAAACAAGAGATATGAATGAACAAATTTTAAATGTTTTGATTGAATTTTAAATCCATTCGGAAAGCTTTTCGCGCTAAATTGACAAGGCTGGTTCTCTGTGAATTCAACACACTTGTAAGAGAGAAAAACAACATAAAATAAACAAAATTTTCCTTACCTAGTGTCTACATTAGGTAAATTTTTATCAAAACAAACGTCAAAATCAGTGCGAATATATACAAGGTAACCTTAGTAAAACAGCTGATTATTATTTTGGTTGTTACAGTTGTCAAACTGCATATAAAAAACAATTATAAATACGCCATATTGTTGTTTTTGTGCTACTGTTGCCACCTTCCACAAATTCGTGTTAAGTTTGACGTTTGTTTTAATAAAAAATTGTCTAATGTAGACATTATGTTAGAATTGAAGGAAAATTGCACTCACGACACATTTTTTCACTAGCACACAATATTTTTATTATTTTTTCGCGCACATTAATTGCATTTTAACTCCCGGAAAACACAAATTCTTTTTTTATATTTGACATTCTAGTTTTCTATGTTGAAATTTAAATTGAACGAACAAATTTTCTACCATAGTTTAAAATAGATATGAATCTCAAAAAAAAAAAAAAAAAAAAAAAAACAATTGAAAAAAATGAACATGTACTGAATTGTTTTTGCTTTCAATGAAATTTTTTAGTAACACATTCATAGACTTAGGTTTTTTTACAACCGACTTAGGTTTTTGACAACAGAGTTTCATGTCTATGTCAATCTATGGTTGCTACTTTTGGTATTAAAAATAAAAAAGAATTTAAAATAATTTAATTAAATTAAAATTATTTTCATATTCATCAACAAAAAGCCAAAAAATGTAATTATATTTGAGGATGTAATTCGCATTAAAAGATGAAAATGTATGAAAATCTGGGAGTATAATTGTGATGAATTATACTTAATAATTTTTGAATACTATTTTGATGTGTGGTGAAAGTGGTTTCAGCACCAACTTATATAAATAAAATTTGACTAAAACAATTTTATTCAGGTTTTTTCTTTTTTTTGACAGCAGAGTTAGGTTTTTTTGACAAGCCTTCCATTCTGTGTATTCTTTGATTATGAGTATGTATAGGGGAGAGTATTATTTGTAAATTTTTTATTATATAGATTTTATGTCCCAGAGAGAATTTTAAAACTCCATATAGAAACAAGTAAGAATGATATATGTTAGAGCTATAGTTAATTATGGACCGATCATCACAAAATTTGGCAGTGTGGTTTCTAATATAAAATTTATTTGTGAAAAATATTAACTTTAAACTAACATTTGTATAGGATTTATGCACGTAAAAGTGATTATCTGAAGAAGGGTTTATATGAGAGCTGTGGTCAATTATGGACACACAGATTTATTTATATATAAAACTTATTTGTACTAAATTTCATTAAAAATGTTTGTATATTTAAAACATTTATGACAGTTAAATTTCTATTCTGGGAGGATATATGTATGGGGGCTAAGTGAAATAACGGATCGTCATAACCAATTTCAATAAGATCATGAAGGGCATTGATACCAAACTTTATTGAATTATTTTCAAAATTTCAACCTGTAGCCTGATTACAAAATTTACATAAACAGATGGACAAGTTACAAAATTTTCGAACAGACATCGTTAAATCAAAAATATTTTTAAACCGCACAAACCTTTTCAATTAAATATTGCTATATTTAAGGTATTTATGATCGTTAAACCCATATCATAACAAATTTCAACTATAAAAGACATGTGTACCAAATTTCATTAAATTATCTTAAAAATTGCGACCAGTAGTTTGATTACAAAATTAACACCGACGAACAAACGGACGGACATCGTTAAATCGACTCAGAAAGTGGTTCTAAGCCAGTCTTAGGTGAATCTTATACCAACATTATGGTATTACAAACATCAGCACAAACGCAAAATACCTTCCCTACCTAAATAAGCACAGTGTGCGATCCAAAAAATATGCAGTTTTAAAACGGCTGGTCCAAGTTCAACGAAATTTCACATAGTGATAGTAGAGGACCATATAAATCTACCGGGCGTCGGGCCCACAGTGATTTTTATATGAGAGGATTCTACGAGATCTACAAAAAACATCGTCATGTGCATATCTTAACTTCTTTAGTTTACGAGATATTGGACTTCAGAAATTAAATTTTTTTTACTTTTCAACGTACCTTGGCGGATTTTTTTCGTTATGACGACTCCAAATTTCACCTGATTTCTTTTATTTTACTACAAACTAATTTTGAGAAAATATTTACGAAGTCAAAAGTTATAAGCATTTAAATTCTTTTTCTATTATATACAAATTTTCTTAAGTAACATATATAGTATTTTTAATTTTCTGAAAGATAACCAAATAAAAAATTTTCTGAAGGAAAAAAAATTTAAGAAAAAATTCCTGCGAGAAAAAGTGTTTCCCAATTTTGACCTATTTCTCTAACAAATTTCCAATTTTCGCCTTAATTTCTCAAATTGCAAAGGTAAAATCAGAAAAATTAAATTTTTTTTTTTTATGACATATAATATGTTTTTAATTTTTTGGTAGTAGAAATTTTTGTTGCCCGATATCGGTTGGGAAGATATAGCAAAAAAGTAAAAAAAAGCATTTTTCGAAATTTTTTAAATTTTTTTGGGGAATTGATTGTTGACTAATCCAAAAAAGTGAATAACCCTTGAAATTAAGCATCAAAAAATCTACACATTTTCATTCAAAAATTCGATTCTATTATTTTTTTTTTTTTTTTTAATAAAAAAACAAACATGAAATGCTTTAGTCGTACTACACTTGGTGTCATTATTGGCATCCTAGTCTATATTATTGTATCCAATTAAAATTTTACTATTGATAAAAATTATCAATTGTACACATTATCATTTGGAATCTATGATTACTTTTAACTAGAACTATTCAACAACAAGAGAACGCAGCTGGTAATTCCAAAGAAAGTATTTAAGTTAAAAATTGAATTTAATTAGTGGGTATTAAAGAACAAAATTTTAGAGAAAAAGCTTTTAATTTATTTAAAAAAAAAGTACTCTGCAGTTGTGTCATCGCTACTCTCCAAGTAAACGATACTTTGAAAAAGCTCTAATAAATTAAATACTTTATTTGAAAATTCAGTTGATCAGTGTCGGTTGTATCTATAAAGTGTCTGTTGTTTGGAGTCGTGTAAATTCGTTTATAAAAATTAAAGTATACATACACAAATTCTTAAATAAAATAAGAAAAAATAAAACAAAATGAAGTGTTGTAGCCGCTCCACACTTGGTGTTGTTATTGGCAGCATTAATATTTTGATTTATATTATCGCTACCATTTTATTGATTTCAATTGTAGGACGTTTAAATGACCAAAGTGATCCTATGTATGATGAAATTTCCGAAAAATATGAAAAAGTAGCTGGTAATTCGGACAATAAAATGTTATATTTTAAATTGAATAACTAGTGGGAAAAATAAATATATTAGGGGCATGACTTTTATTCAACAAACTGTTTACAGGTCACCGCATATTGGGCAATACTGAAATCATATAAAAAACATTTTTTAAGTAATTTTGGAACAAAAACATCTATTAAGTATTTAATTCATCTTGATTGTTTGTGTTATTATCTACAATTTATAATTTTTCAATTTACGCCTAAGACCCTAAAAGGTATATATGTATATTCTGGATCCTTATAGTAAGGGATATAGCGTTTATAAACCTCCCCGATAACTTATATGATATACATAGTACATTAAAATATGGATAGGACTAAAATCGTTTCGGAAATGACAGAGATATGGTAAAAATGTGTTTTAAAGGTTATTACGACTTTTTGAGGTCTCTATATAAGCTGTGGTCTTTTTTTCTTAGCTGTTACAAATATTTTTCCGAATTTTTTGGTTTTTGCAAAATAAATCAGCCCATTAGGAATCATGTTTCACCAATTCTATAAAAAAAAACAGTTGAAAAAATCGCCAAAATACGAAAAAATGCTAAAACAAAACAAAAAAAAAAAAAAAAGAAAGCTTTTACTATACATCTCAACACAGGTAAGGGGTACATAAGATATGGCACAGCCTAATATAATTTCAATTTATTACCACAAGTTGGATTTTTCCTATATATATATATATATATATATATATATATATATATATATATATATATATATATGTATATATATAGCCTGACATTTAAAGAAAATGAAATAAATATCTACATTGAGGTTGAATTTAAAAAATAACAAAATTCCCAGGAAAAAAGTTAGAACTTGTTCCAAAATCATTAGTTCCAGAACTGGTGTAGTCACAACAACTTCAGATTCTTTAATATCATTCTTAGAACTAGTGGTGTCGCAACCAATTCTGGCTCTCATATATATTTTTAAAGGTTGAAATATTTGTTATTTAAAATATGGGTTTTTTTTCAGAAAGTTGTATAGTATGAATAAATTTGCCGGTGGACTGTCATAGTATTTTGCAAAACTTTAAAAAACACCATATTATCTAACCTAATTCGAAAAGGTATCGAAATAAAAATTTTTTACAGGCTTAAAAAGTTAAACTGTTGTTAAAAAAATTGGTCTATTTCGAAATTTTTTTAAATTACACTTACACGCTTTCTCATGGTCTAGTATTTTAATAAATGTCAGAATGTATTGAACTTCTTTAACAAAATTTTTTAAAAAATTAAAATATATAGTTAAATTTTTTGCAAAAATTTGCAATTTTGAGACATGTTTAAAAATTTTGAATTTAAACATTTTTTTTTTTTTTTAGTTATCGAATTGAGATAATTAAAGAATTTTTTCTTTAGCTTAATTTAGAATATTATAAAAAATTTCACAACATTTTTTAAAAAACTGAAAAAAGTCAAGGCCAAAAGTGAAGAATTAAAATTTTTAAGTCAAATATCTTTTGAACCTTAAAATATAATATATAATATATATAAGATATAATATAATACAGTAAGCATTTTTCTTTGTCTTTTTTAGTAGAATTCAGAAATATAAAAATATATAAAATCGGTTCATATTTGTAAAAGTTACAAGCTCCGATTTGTTTTCTGTTCTTGAGGTGGTCTAGCGCCGTCCAAGCTTTCCAGCCAACAATATTCTTAGTTTTAGTTCAACGGTTTAAAAGATCAATACTTATTACCATTTATTTTAAAATTTATTTGCTAGAAACGTTGCAAACACAAAATAGTCATTTTATATATCATTTTAAAGGAAATTGTGTCTTTTTTAAAATTATGTACAATAAATTTTATTATTTTAAAATTTATAGAAGACTTTTCTTAAAATTAAACAAAAAAATACAAATTATGTTTATAGGGACATATTTCATAAATTTGAGCCTGAATATTTTCGAAATGCTTAAAAATATCAAAACATTTTTTGCATATGTTAAAAATTATTTAATGAAGAATTGATAAATGTAAAGATCAGAAAAATATATTTCGTTTTACTATATATTTTTAAAGGTCAAAATTTTTTTTATTGACAATATGGTTTTTCCAGAAAATTGTTTGGTGTGGCTAAATGTACTGGTAGGCTGTCACATTTTCTAATCTAATTCACAAAAGTATCGAAATCAAGAATCAAAATTTCTTACAGACTCAAAAAGTTGAACTTTTCTTCCAAAATTAATCATTTTCCACCACGCTGGGTATAGGGTGCACGTTCAAAATTACACTCACACATTTTCTTTCAGAAAATGTCAGAAAATATTGAATTTCTTTAATATCGAAAAAATAAAATATATAAAATTACTTTTCTGGCAAAAATTGCAAATTTTGGGTCCCGTTTCAAAATTTTTTCTGGTTATCGACTTGAGAATTAAACAATTTTTTCTTAAGCCTAATAAAAAAAATTATAGAGAATTTCACCATATTAAAAAAAAATAGAATTTTTATTTCTAAAGTTATAGGGCAAAATCGAAAAAAAGTCAAGCAAAATATTAGAAATTTATTTATTTTATTTTTTTTGATATCATATACATATCTTTTAAACCTTAAGAGATAATATAGTACAATAAGCATGTTCTTTGACTTGCGCAGAAGAATTCAATTTAAAATCGGTTCGTATTTGTAAAAGTTATGTTTTAAAAGATATGTTTTTCACTGTCGCAGTGGTCAACTTTGTGCCACTGTTGCGCCGTCCGTGCTCCAACAATATTCTGAAAGCCTAGTTCCTTCTATATCGATGTTCCTAGTTTAATCAAAATCGGTTCAGAAGTACCATTTATTTTGCAAATGGCCCCACTGTGCAATGTTTACTACAGACAAATAAACTCAGCTAAACTTGTTTGTTTTCTTTTTTTCAATCTTCTCTTGTTTTTTATTCAACATTAAGTAGCAGGGATGGAAAATGAGCATATTTTTTGGTATCGAAATAAATTTCAAATAACTTTTTTCACTCTCAGAGTGCTAAAATTCAAACTTTTGGCAGTTATTTACATTTTATTTAGGGCATAACTCAAAGGATGTAATTTGTGTAACTAAAACAAAGGATTAAACGCGATACCAATTCATTAGATGATTTTACTTAGGTTAAATAAATATAGTAAAAATTGAAAATTTATTGGCATAAATTTACGGAAAAAAAATCGTCTAAGATTAATTCCTAAAAATTGAACACTTCAGCTTTAGTTTTGTTAAAATATAATTCATATATGTAATTCTACTTCAGAGATGGGTGGAGCAGGATCTAACCACTCCTATCTTAATGATCTATATGAATAACAATTTTTTAGCCATTATCTAAACATTTTGAATTAATTTTTAATATATATCTAATACTAGCTGACCCGAGCCGCGTTGCTGGCCCTAAGCAAACATTAGTGTTGTATTACTGAACGATTTAAATTGATATTTTAACGAAATTTACGACCTTTAAATAAAAATCTAAGGAATACCTATTATAAAGTGTTTTTTACAGAAGAATTTAAATATGATGTAGATGTGTGCTCAATCAAAAAATATACGCATGTATTTAAGGCAAATTTGAATTTATATTTATTACTTCATCTTAAGGTTAGCGGATAGACATTTTTTTTTTAACGGAATGATGAGAGCTGTAGTCGAAATTGCAGTTGTAATGGAACGCTGCTTGATTCAAATCAGAACTTGAAGCAATTCTTCTTATGCGTTGATTAAAAATTTTAAAGTTGTTGAATTGCTACATTTGCTCGACGATTTCTCATTGCTAACCGATCCGTTTCATTTCTCGCCTGCCTTTCTTCCTGCGTTTGTGATGTACGAAGTCGGGCCAAACTAATACGGGGTTGTTCTCGTGCGTTTTCTCGTTCATATATATTCAATTGATTGACGATATTACGATAAGTACTTGCATTACGTGTTCGACGCGAAATATTAGATCTCCGGGGTCGCGGCATTGTGAATAACACTTAATAACGAATGCCAAAAATACAACAAATGGTTTTAAATATCACAACCTCACTAAATGATGAGCTTTACTTGGAACTTACCGTTTGGAAATAGAATTCTACACCACCACCAGAAAACAAATTGCACAAAAAAGTAAGCGTTTCGATAGAAACAGAAACAGTAATTGTTATAATTTGTATTAAAAAAAATATTTTTAATGATTATTAAGGCAAAGAAATTATGACAAAAAAGAGTTTTTTTTTATCGCGGATTTTTCGCGAATTTTTTTTCGTATTATCCTTTTCTGGCCGGTGACCGGTCCGAATTGGTGAGAATCATCAAAATCGGTCTAGTCGTTCTGGAGTTATAACAATAGTAACTAACATCACTTTCTTTTATATATATAGATGAGGCACCGTACAACTCGATGCAACTTTTTAGTTCTAATCCATTAAAAATATAATTTCCAAAAAATATACTTTTTAATATTAGTATTTCTTTTAAATACAAAAATAGTTTCAATATTGAATTTGCAATAAAAGTTTATTATGAAATATTTTTGATACATTTATTATTACACACTAAAAGAGTTCATATCAATATTTGTTGAGATATATGCAATTGTATGTACTTGTTGAGATATATGCAATTTAATCAACAAACTTTACGTTATAGAAACTTTCCAATATTCAAAGTGTTTTTCCCATAATATACTTCTATTACCAAGCTTTTAATTAGTATTTTTGTCGTTCTAATTTGTGATGTGATGCAGAAACTATTTCATTTTGTGGCGCTAATACAATATTTCATCAAAAACGGAACTTTATGAAAATCTAAGACAGAGGGTTTTGAATATAGGTCCTCAATATTTTTTATTTTATTTAAACACAAGCATTATTAATTGAAATTAGATCATTCGGAATTAAATCTTAACAACAATTTTTATAATTATTACTGTTATCCAGGAAAAATTTATTAGTTCTACAAATAATTCTCGAATTCATGAAAATAGCATTTACTCGTTCTAGTTTGGCGTTACGACCAATGATTTTTGTTCGAATTGTCAACTTCAGAACTAGTTCTGTGGGAGTGTTACCCAACTAGTATCCGTTCTATGGAACGCGTCTAGCTTTTTATGAAGTCGAAATAGTGTTCATTATACTTTCATTATTACTACTGAACACCAATTGTAAATCTAAATCTAAGGAGTTAAGAAAAACATAGGTTTCTATTCAAAAATTAAATATTTCTTTTTAAACCTTTTTAATTCGAATTGTGGAATATCAAGCTTACCGTTAAACGATTTCAAATAACCTCCAGTTATTTTTTGAATGTTAAATAGTATCAAGAAAAGTACTATATATATAAACTTTTCCATCCCTGTTAAAAAGCATTTTTTTTATTTTTCAAGAACGATCAAATTTAAGTTACAACAATATGTAGTGAATATAAAATATTAAAACGTAAAATAATTTAACAAAAATCGTTTTCATTGCAAATAAATGCACAATTATTTTGTTGTTCATATTTTGCTGATTAGTTAAATTAATTGACATATATATATATATATATATATATATATATAAGAGACTGTTTATTTGTTTGTTATTATTTCACGGCAAAACTGCTGAACCGATTTTTTACATGAATTGGTGCTGAGGGACCGGTATGATTGTTCCAATTGTAACAAATTTCCAGCGGAGACATCATAAAGTAGAAATTTATGACGTATCAGAGTCAATGCTGACATTGTTCCCTGTTCCCTTAAAAAAAAAAAAAAAAAAAAAAAAAACATCTTGTCACCTTATAACATTTTCATTTATTTTGTCCAAATTCTTTAAGAAAAACTCAGCAAGTTGTCAATAGTACTGACGAAATTATGACTTATCTTTAAAATGTCTGCAATTACATTTCAAACAAGAACTTAATGATTTCCGCTAATCTTGTGTTGTATTTTATTAAACGTCGGTAACACTTTTTTTACTTGTTAAGCTAAGTTCAGATTAGGCAAATATTTGACACGAATTAATTGATCGTGTTTTGCCGCAATTATTGTAACTAAATGCAGAGTTGATTTTTTGTTCACATTACGCGCATCTATTTTACGTTTTTTGTCTTTCAAAGAAAATCTAATAAAACAGATCAAAAGTGTGATGTCTTAGTAAAAGCAATAGAAGGTATGAAAATTGGAAATAACTCAGTAAACTTCATAGCAATAAGCTATGGTGTTTAAGTGCCTAGAACCAACATGTACTATTACATTAGTTTATTAAAGGAAAAAATCTGGATTAAAAAGTCGCGGACATAGTGGATGTTATAAAAATACCCAGTTGCTATGATGAAACTCATACAAATGGTCTGTGAACTTAAAGTGTGTGAAAATAATAGCAATTTATTATACCTTTGAGTTAGACTATTTCAAATACGAGAAATAACTACCTATTTTTATAAATATTGTTGTATTTCTTTCTATTAGTCTCATAAATTATTACCTATCTGTTTTCCTCATATACTTGAATAATAATAAATGGTCTCGTAAACACAAAAGTCATTTAAAAATATTTAATAAATGTTAAATAAACACATTAATAAACATTTTTACTATGTCCCACTTTACCCCAACATTTCCTATTTTACCCAAAAATCGTTGATTTGAAAAAACGTCGAAACACAATACTAAAAGACAAATTAATATTATTAAGCTAAGTTCACAATAAGCTAATATCTGACGATTTTTACAAATATTTGCTTTGCGTAATGTGAACACGAAATATTTTTAAGATTTAAACAAGACAACAGCTGATTTTGGACAAACAAAACTATTTGCCCTTTAACTAAAAATGCCGCTAGTGTGAATATTGTAAACAAGTTTGCAATCGTAAATTGCCTTGTTGTCTCTGTTTGGCAGTACCAAAGCAGAGTTTGTGGACTATAATTAGACACCAGAAGAATGGAATACATATTTTCTTTGCCGCTACACACTTCGTCAGCATTCGTGGTGCCTTATTCATTTTGGTTTCGTTGAAACCTAAACACATTGTATGAACACAAGTTGTAAAATATTTGCAAAAGATTTTTGTTTTTATGTAAACAAACTTTAAATTAAAAAAAAAAAAAAAATATTGATAAATTTTTATTCTATCTACTAAAATATAGTTTTTTTAAATAAAACTTTCAATATATTAATTTTTTTATTATTTAGCCATAATACTTGTTATTTTTTAAAACAGCTGAAAGTGACGGGCAAAGAAAACAATGTTGTCTTGTGAAGACAGTGCTGTTTTGTAAATGACGAGAAAACGCCAATTACTTATAAAAAACTTTAAATTTATATATTTTTTAAAGTAATTTTTATTAATGTGGGCATTACATTTTGCAATTAATTGATTTATAATAGTTTATATTTTCTTTATTATTTAAATATTTTCTTCGTAATTTTGTAAATATTTGTATTTAGAATAAATAACAAAATAAATAACATTAAATAAAAAAGCATTACCTTGACATCTACATATTCCGAAATTCTCTCAGAAAATTGTTCTAAATTGATTAACAAAATAAAAAATAAGATTTATGACAGTATTTATGGCAATTATGTGTTTAATCAAATAATTTTGAGTAAGTAAGATTTGCTTAAAATACTTTTTCTCTTTCTCGTATTTTACGATATTTGATAGCTGTTTCATCATACAAAAGACGTCAAATAAATGAGCGTAATATGAACCAAAAATCAACTCTGTATTTAGTCGCGAAAATTGCGGGAAAACACAATGAAATATTTCGTGTCAAATATTTGCCTAAACTGAACTTAGCTTTATTTTTATGTAAAACGTTAGACAATAATGTAATATATATTACAGATCTATGACTGGGTTCAAAATATTATTGGTTAGTATTTTAAAGAAGTTAGATTAAAATATGCTCCACTTTACCACAGTCTCCCCTATATTAAAAGTTTTATTAAAATAAAAAAAAAACTTTATTTTAATAGGTAAAATATAAATTAATAATTTCTTTTTGTCGATCGAGCATCAGCTTTCGTTTGCCCCTGTTTGATCTTACATTTCTTTTTCAAGATCGAACAAAAAATTCACCCAAAATAATGGCAAATATTTTATATCTTGTGTTTATACAATGTTTGCTTTTCGAGTAAAGCAAATATTTTTGTTTGACTAAAATTTTTTTTCTTCTTTGGTACGTAAAAATATTTTGTGTTCACATTAGGCAAATCAAATTTTTGCAAAAATTATCATATATTAGCCTAATGTGAACTTAGCTTTAGTGAATGATATAGTTTAAAAATGACTAAAAAAAATAGTTTGACGAAAACTTTTAGATCCTGATGACTTTTTTTACCATCAGCTTCGACATTAAGACATCATCAGATTTAACTAGTTTTAGTCAATTATAGGTAAAAATATCGTAATGTAATTTCATTTTTCAGCACCTAATAACTTGTACCACAAGAATCACTTGAGAAACTTTCTTTATGACACTATTTCCAGCTGGCTTCTTATTTATTATTCAGTTTGTTTCACATTATTAAATTGACATCAAATTCCCACTAGTTTAATCAAATAATATATATTAAACAATAATATTATTTTATTTTTATTTAATATAATTTTCTTAAAAAAAAAAAACAAAACATTCTAATAGAACTGGGCACATTTTTAATATGCGTCATATTAAGCGCATGTTTGGTAATGATGGTTATAAGTGGTGTCCTCATAATGGGCATTGTAAAAGTAAGTACAATATTATAGCGATAACATTCAAAATTAAACTCTCAAATTGATAATTTGGAAAATTATTTAAAACATATTTTCTATAGAGACGCCATAAGTTGATGATACCTTGGCTGGTTCTTAGTGGCATCGGATTTGTTTGTGACTGTGCCCGTGTCATAATAACCGTATTAATTGGTATTGTAACTGGAATTTCTTTCTCGTCTATACTTTTCAATTTTGTTCTTAATGCCTTGGGATGTGGTAAGATAAATTTAAAGAATTTTTAATTTTCTATTTATTATTATTATTTTTAAATTTTATTTTTTATTAATATCAGGTATTGAAGCTTTAATTTTATGGCCTATTTACACTTTGTGGCAAGATATTCGTATTAAGAATGAGGAAAAATCTGAACGTATAATGACAGGTGGTGTACATTATGAAACTGATCCCCCACCAGAGTACAATTATTATAGTTCTTTAGCACAGAAATCTTAAATATATATATATATATATATATTTATATATGTATATTATATCTGTATATTATTTTTTAATATATATCTGTATATTAAAAAAAGTATCAGAAAATCTCGAATGCTTTAAATATTTAAAAGTTTATATATTTTCAAATAAAATTAATAATTTTATTATTTTGTGGTGTTAAAATAAAAGTGTTTTACTTTTTTTTTTATAAAACAAATTGGAATTAATTGTAACCAAAAAGTTATTCCTTTTCTTTGAATGGTACTAAAAGGGTAGGTACATTATATTTCACCCATCACTAATTTCCATGTCTTTAATACTTCCTAAAGCTTTTATAAATGAAATTTTGTATTCAGAAGATTAGTTCACGTACAAAGTGCGTGCCTTTTAAAAGTATCTATTCGTATTTATTAAACGGGCATTTTGTTTATAAAATATAATAAAAACTTAAAAAAAAAACATTAACAAAAGAAAAATTAAAAATGAAGTGCTTTAGCCGTTCTACATTTGGTGTCGCTATTGGCATTTTAAATATTTTAATTTATATATTAGCTTCGTTAGGATTAATGTCATCCATCAGTTCGTCCGATCAGCACAGCTATTATACCGAGCAGCAGGAGGAAGCCCCTGGTATTTTGAGCTAAATTGTAGTTAAAATTTGTAATTCTAGTGGGAAAGTTAATATTTAAAATTAATTTTAAAATTAAGGCAAAAAATATTGAAAATTTTTAATTTTTTTGCAATCACAGAAATTTTTATTTTTTTAAGAAAAAAAAATTATCTGTGTTCTAAATATGTAAATGTTTGTATGTATGTATGTATGTATGTATGTATGTATGTATGTATGTAAGTTCATTAGATTATTGATAAGCTGTATTATCACCACTTTCGGCTTTCAGGTCTGAATAGAGTATAATAAATACTTTAACAGCATCACACTTAAAATAAAAAGGTTAAACATTTATGTACCCAGCAAAAAAAAAAAACGATCAAGTGCTTCCAGAAAAGAACTTTTTCACCACTTCAAAAGTAGAAGTAAAAGCATATTTCGTGCTTTTTTTTTGGGAAGTTATTAATAATTACTTCCAAAAACGTTAAAATAAATGTATTTTTAGCCGGAAAAAGTTTAATAATTTTTAAGAAAATTGAAATTTCCAAAATTTAAAACTATTTTCATTTACTTTTAATAAGGTAAAAACAGGGCGGATCAATAAGTCCGTGACTTTTCGAACTTCCCTCGTAGTTATATGAGATGCAACACTATTCCCATCAAGTACCACCTGTTAATAGACTACTGTCAAATTTTGAGCAAGTGTCGTCATTTACTTTGCGTTTAACAGCTGTTCAAAGCATACAACCTCGTGTATTTTTCTAAAAATGGAAAAGAGTGAATTTCGAGTGCTCAATAATCATTATTTTTTGCGAAAAAAAACTTTATGAATTGGGCTACGAATTGGTACCTCATACGCCGTATTCTCCGGATTTAGCCCCTAGTGACTACTTCCTATTTCCAAACCTAAAGAAATGGCTCGTTGGAAGGAGATTCAGCTCCAAAGATGAAATTATTGACCAAACAAATGCCTATTTTAAGGACCTCGAAAAAAATCTTTTTTTTAAGCAAAGTAAATAACGACACTTGCTCAAATTTGACAGTAGCCTATTAACAGGTGGTACTTGATGGGAATAGCGTTGCATTTCATATAAGTTCGAAAAGTCACGGACTTATTGATCCGCCCTCGTAGTTTTAAGACAAGCATTTCAAAAGCAATGAACAAGAAGCATAAAAGAAGAACATCCCACCAATGATAACCATGGGTTCAAAAAAGAAATTCTGCAGCTCTTTTTCAGCACTATGTACTTCCTTCCAATGACAACGCATTTTTTTTTTGCTGGGTATATAAATATTAATATAATAAATATTATATTCAACAAATAGTAAATAATCTCCCATAATGCAAATCTTTAAAACCAAATTTTTCATCTTTGAAACAAAAGATTTTGGGAGAATTTTATTGGACTGTTCCCCATACTATGGACTATAAACAAATATGGAAAACGTTCAATAAAAATTTCCAATAAAAATTTTTCAATAAATATTAGAAAAATTTTCCAAAAATTTCTTTTAAAAAAAGTCTAATTTAATATAAAAGAAAAATTATAGAAAAATGTTCTGTAAATAAAAAACATTATTATTTTCCGCAAAAAAAAATGAGATCTATAATTTTATCTAAAAAGGATATTTACCGAAATTTTCTGTAAAAAGAAAATCTATCGAAAATTTTCTCTAAATAAGAAATTAATAGATAATTTTCTATAGAATTTTCTATAAAAAGAAAATTTTACAAAAATTTTCTTTTTAACAAAAATTTTCGATAGGAAGGAAATTTTACGAAAATTTTCTACAGAAAAAAATGTTTAACAGAAATTATCTATAAAAGAAAATTTAACAAAAAATTTAAAGAAAATTAAACGAAAATTTTTCATAACAAGAAAAATTTTTCTATAAAAAAGAAAATTTAACGAAAATTTTCTATTAAAGGGAAATTTATCGAAAATTTCCTATAAAAAGAAAATTTATCGAAAATTTCCTATAAAAAAAGTAATGGAAAAATTTCTATAAAAAGCAAATTTATGGAAAATTTTCTATAGAAAGAATATTTATGGAAAATTTTCTATAGAAAGAATATTTATGGAAAATTTTCTATAGAAAGAATATTTATGGAAAATTTTCTATAGAAAGAAAATTTATCGAAAATTTTCTATAGAAAGAAAATTTATCGAAAATTTTCTATAGAAAGAAAATTTATCGAAAATTTTCTATAGAAAGAAAATTTATCGAAAATTTTCTATAGAAAGAAAATTTATCGAAAATTTTCTATAGAAAGAAAATTTATCGAAAATTTTCTATAGAAAGAAAATTTATCGAAAATTTTCTATAGAAAGAAAATTTATCGAAAATTTTCTATAGAAAGAAAATTTATCGAAAATTTTCTATAGAAAGAAAATTTATCGAAAATTTTCTATAGAAAGAAAATTTATCGAAAATTTTCTATAGAAAGAAAATTTATCGAAAATTTTCTATAGAAAGAAAATTTATCGAAAATTTTCTATAGAAAGAAAATTTATCGAAAATTTTCTATAGAAAGAAAATTTATCGAAAATTTTCTATAGAAAGAAAATTTATCGAAAATTTTCTATAGAAAGAAAATTTATCGAAAATTTTCTATAGAAAGAAAATTTATCGAAAATTTTCTATAGAAAGAAAATTTATCGAAAATTTTCTATAGAAAGAAAATTTATCGAAAATTTTCTATAGAAAGAAAATTTATCGAAAATTTTCTATAGAAAGAAAGTTTATCGAAAATTTTCCATTGAAAGAAAATTTATCGAAAAATTTCTTTTTAACAAAAATTTTCGACAGGAAGAAAATTTTACAAAATTTTTCTACAGGAACAAAATTTAACGAAAATTATTTATAAAAATGAAATTTAACGAATTTTTTTAATAAAAAGAAAACAAAAAAATTTAAAGAAAATTCAACGAAAATTTTCTATAAAAAGTTATTTACAGAAAATTCCCTATAAAAAAGAAAATTCAACGAAAATTTTTTTTATAAAAAAGATTTCTGTAAAAAAGAAATTTATGGAAAAATTTGTATAAATAGAAAATTTAACGAAAGTTTTCTATAAAAAGAAAATTTACCGAAAAATTTTTATAAAAAGGAAATTTATTGTGAATTTTCTATAAAAAGAAAATTTATTGAAAATTTTCAATAAAAAGAAAATTTTTGGAAATTTTTCTATAACAAGAACATTTTTTGAATTTATTTAAAATTTCCTGGTTTTACAATATTTTCTCAACAAAACCAATTGTATTCGATTTCTTTTTATGAAATTTAATAATTGGATTTGAAAATTTAAATATTTTCGTCACCAGTTTATAAGGAGAATTTCAGAACAATGCTTAAAATCGTTAATTATTTATTTAAGAACATAAGAATGTAATTTAGAGCAGAAATATCAATCCTTTAACAAATTGTTTTCGTCGCGTTTTCATAAACCCATTTCATGTTGAATTTGGTTAGGAATTTCGTTTCCAATCCAATTCCATTGAGGATTTCATAAACAGGCTGATTTATTAGTTTCAAATCCAAATCCCACTAGTTCAAATTATTTTAATTAAAAAAAACCTTATAATAACTATATATATTTTTTTAAATTATAAATAGAGCGAACAACTATAGTATTGTGCACAATATTCAGCGTATTTTTGATTATGATCATTGTAAGTGGTGTCCTTATAATGGGTATTATAAAGGTAAGTAACTTAACTGTAATATTCAAAATTAATCTTTAATTTCTAATTTTGATAAACTTTTACTACTTTTTTTAGAGACGTCATAAGTTAATGATACCTTGGCTAAGTATTAGTTTTCTTGGTTTTGTTAGCGATTGCGTTCGCGTCATAATAACCGTTATAATGGGATTGGTAAATGGCGTTTCCTTTTCCCTAATAATTTATATATTTTTCCTTAGTTTAGTGAGATGTGGTAAGATAAATTTTAGGAATAAATTTCTTCTATAATTAAACAATTTTATTTATTGTGTTTTCTAGGTGTTGAAGCTTTAGTTCTATGGCCCATTTATACCTTGTGGCGCGATATTCGTATTAAGAATGAGGAAAAATCGGAAGAGATTATGGGAGGTGGTGTTCATTATGAAAGTGGTCCACCACTACCGGAGTATAATTGTTATAGTGCTCTATCACAGAAATCTTAAAATATACTAGATTAATTTTATTAATTTTTTTTTAAGAAATAATTTTATATGACTTTCAAATTAAATGTAAATATGTACATATATAAAGCGCTAAAAATGAAAATATTTTTAAAATTTCTAAAAAAAATTGCAATTGTACATTAATTTGGCATGAAATTAACAGTGTTGCCAGAAATCTTTGAATGATTTATACTACAAAATTACCAAAAATAATAATATACAATCTGCTAAATCAAAAATTCTAAAAATTAAATAAACTCGAAAGTTATTCAATCACGGGCCTGTTTCTCAACAACATTTACACTGACTTCAAACTTATAACTTCGAGTAGCTCAGAAAATGTTTTCTATATTAATATTTTTATATTATTTTAAAGTCGATACTTTTTCCTTGAAATCTGCAAACTCCCAATTCATTTTCTTTCAGAAAATATGCCAACATGCCAACACTGTAAATGAGATATTTATGTTTTATTTAGAAACTTCAGTTTCGAAATAAAAAAAAAGTATATAATAATAATTAATACTTATGATGTCAGATTTTTCACTATAATGTCAAAGGTTAGGAAGTTCAAACTCGAGGCTGCTATATTTAGCGGTCCTGAATATAATCCAGCTTCAAAACTAATTTTAAATAAATCAAAAAATTTTTTGACAAATACTTTTTTTAAAGAAAATTTTCGATAAATATCCTTTTTTCGATAAACTTTCTTTTTAAAGAATATTATCGATACTTTCTTTTTAAAGAAAATTTTCTATATACTTTCCTTAAAAAGAAAATTTCCAATAAACTTTCTTTTTGAAGAAAATTTTCGATAAATTTTCTTTTTAAAGAAAAAAATTTTGTGATAAATTTTCTTTTTAAAAAAATGTTTCCATAGAAAATATTCAATAAATTTTCTTTCTATAAAAATTTTTCGATAAAATTTTCTTTTTATAGAAAATTTTCGATAAAATTTTCTTTTTATATAAAATTTTCGATAAAATTTTCTTTTTATAGAAAATTTTCGATAAAATTTTCTTTTTATAGAAAATTTTCGATAAAATTTTCTTTTTATAAAAATTTTCGATAAAATTTTCTTTTTATAGAAACTTTTCGATAAAATTTTCTTTTTATAGAAAATTTTCGATAAAAATTTCTTTTTATAGAAAATTTTCGATAAAATTTTCTTTTTATAGAAAATTTTCGATAAAATTTTCTTTTTATAGAAAATTTTCGATAAAATTTTCTTTTTATAGAAAATTTTCGATAAAATTTTCTTTTTATAGAAAATTTTCGATAAAATTTTCTTTTTATAGAAAATTTTCGATAAAATTTTCTTTTTATAGAAAATTTTCGATAAAATTTTCTTTTTATAGAAAATTTTCGATAAAATTTTCTTTTTATAGAAAATTTTCGATAAAATTTTCTTTCTATAGAAAATTTTCGATAAAATTTTCTTTCTATAGACAATTTTTCGATAAAATTTTCTTTCTATAGACAATTTTTCGATAAAATTTTCTTTCTATAGACAATTTTTCGATAAAATTGTCTTTTTATACAAAATTTTCGATAAAATTTTCTTTCTATAGAAAATTTTGGATAATTTTTTTTCTATAGAAAATTTTCATTAAATTTTCTTTCTATAGAATATCAATGTGAATATCAAAAGCTAGAAAAGAGAAATTAGGTAGCTACCGAAAAGTACGTTGGCTGATGTATTATGGTTAGCGGGTATGTGACAGGGTCTGGAGTAGGTATTTTAGAATTTGTAGATGGAATAATGGATCATCGTTATTGTATAGACATTTTAAAATAAAATTTACATGCAAGTGCTGAGAAATTAGGAATTTCCGACTGATTTTTGTTTACCAGGAAAATAACCCAAAGCACACTATAACTGCACGAAAATAATAAAAAATCCATTATAATCACAAGATATCAATCTAAATGAAAATTTGTGGAGTTTTCATAAGAAAAAAAAAAAAATTAATGTCTGAATTTCACGAATAGAAATGGTATTAAATTGATATTGTAGGTTCAATAAAACAAAATTGAGTCTGAATATATTACAAAATACTTAAAAATCGCTTAAAAGAAATTAGAAAGTGGAAATAAAAAGGTAAGTTTTATTAAAAAATTGAATTTTTGTGATTTTTCGAAGAATAAAGTATGACGTCGAATACTGTTTTTGCCTTGAATTTTTATGTCATTATACAAATGGCGTTTTAAATTAATTTTTATTTGTATCAACTTTAAAATTTATGCCGAGTAGAAATCTTTATGTGGTAATAAAATTTAAACCATTTTTATATTTACAAATTCTGAGAAAATTGTATGTGTTATTTAAAAAAACAAGTAGGAAAGATATAGTCCGTCAAGCCCGATCATATGATGCCCCACACTATTGTGCATGTCCATCAAAATGCGTGGAGGTCTTATATTAGACATGTAGCCAATTGTGGACCGATACTTTTATTAAGTACAAAATAAAATATACGAATAGAGAATATTACGTAAATATTAACATTTGTATGCACTTTTGAGTGATTCCCGAATGTGGGCTTATATGGTAGCTATGATAAATTATGGAGCGATCCTCATAAAATTTGTCACTGTGATTTCTACTTCTATAAAACTTATTTGTGTCAAATATAAACTTGATACTAATATGTGTATGTGATTTATCCACGTTAAAGTGATTTTCGAAAGAGGGTTTTATATGGGAGCTATGGTCAATTATGGACCGATTTTCATGAAATTTGGCACAAAGATTGATACTTGCACCGAATTTCATTCAGATATTGATACACTTAAGGCATTTATGGTCGTTAAACCCTTATTCCCTAACATTTGTATACGGCCTGTACTTTGTACACAAGGTTTAAATGGCCACCCATCCAGACGGACGGACGGACATCGTTAGATCGACTCAAAAAGTGATTCTGAGTCGATTAGTATACTTTATACCCCCAACCACCTATGGTGGTGTGTGGTATAAAAATTGAATTAGCATTGCTCATGCCGAATAGTTTTTTTTTTTTTTTTTTGTCATTGATGTATGTATGCAGAAAAAAAAAACATGTTTGCGGTGTGCTCATTACAATAATATTGTGTTCATGATAATGGTTAACCTCAATCAAAGTTTTAGTATGGATAACAATAGAAATATTATGTTTGGAGAATACTTTTACCAGAAACAAAATTTTATAAATGTTATGTTTTCCTCAAAGATAGAATCTTTGTTTTTATACTATGTTTTGTTTTACATAACTATTAAATGTTTACTTTTAAAACAAATTTCTTTTTCTGCAACTATTGGATACACATTTTTGTGTATCAATTCAGACGTTTGTCAGTACGCAATCAAATTATGTGAGAAGACTAATTGTTTTTGTATTTATTAAATGTTCGCGAATAAAATAGTGAATATTCGTAAAAATAAACTGAATAAATGTAAATAAAAAACGCAAAAACTTAAAAATTAAAAATCCAGATAATCAATAATATAATTCTTCTAATTCCATTTGTATTCAAATCTCTTTATATTCACTTTAAGGTTTTAAATACAAAAAAAATAAAAAAAAATAAATCGTTAGTATAGAATTTTATTGTTTACAATTTAAAAGAAAAAATAAAAATACTGAACTAAGCACCCCTGTAAATATTTATATATAAGTAATTAGTATGTAAAGAATTAATATGTAAATTAATATTTATATCTAATAAATAAATTTCTCTATCTTGTCTCTTTTGTAAAATGTGTAATGAACTTTATAAAAAATTAATAAGAATAATAATTTATGTATTTTATTTTAATAAATTTATTAAAGGAGACTTATAACTCTTGGTCATCATATGATAAAATGCGATTATATTATGATACAATCAAATTATTAATCAATTTTATGATTAATAATATGATAAAGTAGGATCAAAATATGAAAAAACGTACGATAATGTGATAAAATGGGATTTTAATATGATAAAGTTGAATCATAGTACGATAAAAACACAATGCCATATTATAAAAAAATTAGTTAATAATAATAATAGTTGTAAAAACGAATCATTAAATGATAAAACCGAGCAAAAATATGATAAAATGGAATAATAAGAATATATTGTTGCTGTTAGATTATAGTCACCATAACCATATTTTTTTCTCTGCATGTTTATCTTAATTTTTTATTATTTTTTTTTTTTAATTATGATTTTTTAAAAAACTTCTGATGCACTTATGTTAACAATACTTGGTGGAGTAAAACAACAAAAACTCAACACCTGAAATGGTTCCATGTGATACCGGCAAGCACTCAAATTTAGCATATGTGTGCAATTCCCCTTGTAGAAATAGGCAAACTTGTGTTCAATCAGTCTGTTGCTGTCCAGTTAATTGAATTATGTATAATTGAATTATATTGTAGACAAGTGGTGAAATCAAGATTTTCACAATTTTAATTTTTTGCAGCTTTTTGATTAGAAAATTTGCAGATTTATTACTCTTTCAATTATGAACCATTTGAGGTATATCTCGTTAATGTGCCCTCAATAGCGGCGCTATAGGGGGTGCCCAAACTTGGGTAGAAAGACGTGAATGGCTCTAAGAGCTAAGAGTAATTCAATGAAAATAAAGTATCGCATAGTCAAAAAATATTTCCATATTATATTTTAAAATCGTTGCGACGCATAAAAAATATTCATGACCTGAGATCGAGGTTTCTATTTTTGAATCCCAAAAGTAAACCAATTTGAAGAAATCCCCATATGTACTTGAAGATTGTAATGCAGTTTTAGTTTCCAGCTGGGGTATACTCAGTCTGTCAAGTTTCTTCAAAGGTCTGCTCCCTTTGACTGTTACCACAGCAATTTCTAGTTCCATCGTGACACGAATAGTACCGAAGAGATACCTAACTACGATAGAAAATGACAGTGTTGACAAAATTAATTCTCAGTTAGAATATTTTAGTTCACAAAAATAAGTCCGATGAGATAAATTCTTCGGATCTCAGTCGGCTAACTATAGGTTTCTGACAACAAAATACAATTCGATGAGTTAGGTACTTCAACTCTTAATCGGCTAAATAGGATCGTATGGGCTACGCTAACACTAAATACTATCCGGCGAGATATATGCTTCGGCCCCAGGGCTGCCAGATGTGGCGATTTTTCGCCAAACATGGCGATTTTGAATTGCTTTTGGCGTCTGAATTTTGCGTTTGGCGACATGGCGAATTTTTTGGCGATTATAAACAAGGTAGCGATTTTTTTTAAATATGGCTAATATTAAAAATTTTATTAAAATATATAAAAATAATTACTATACTACATTCACATATAACTGTTTTTAGGAGGTTTTTGAAAAACTCAATTTGTTTAAATACTACTGTTCACAGTACACACTTTTTGGGATTTTTTAACTGAGATGTTTTTCAGTTATGTATGCGGACGCCTTTTATTTCCAAAAAGTGTATTACTTAAGAAAACATAATTTTTACTTAAAATTTCGATTTTTTCGATCGATTTTTTTTTAAATATTTGAACTAAGAAAAACTAAACACGAAGAAAAATTTACAATAGGAAAACAAAAATAAAAATTATTTTGGAAAAAATTAGTTCGTCATAAATAAGAAAATAAATGATGAATTTAACTTCAACATTATCCAAAAATTTACATCTTCTTTCGAAAATTCTTAAGTAAATCAATAGGTTTAAAAATTTTTTTTTTTATTAAAATAATATTTTTAATAATCTATAAAATAGTTATAATGAAAACCTAACAACCATATTTCTAATTAAACTAAATAAATTATTTTCATTTCTTTTTTTTTTTTAATTATACCTACTTATATGCCATTAAATACATATTTAATTTCCTACTACTAAATTTAATTTCCGCATAAAAATGTCTTCATAAAAAAACTCCCTAATATAATTAATTTACTATACTTTAGTTTCATAAATATCCTTAATTATTGAAATCACCATAACAAATTTAAGAGAAAACAAGTATAACATTTTAAAATGTTTCTAACTATAAAAATTAAAACCTATACTAAATAATTGATCACTGCTGTACTGCTCATCAACATGCTGGAGGCCTTCAAGCAGCGTTGGAGTTCTTAAAGAAATCGTAAGTTCGATATTTTATTTATTATTTTACTGTATTTTGTTAAACTTCTTCTTGTATCGTATAAATTGATTACAAAGAAATCTTATCGCATGCTATATATTTTCTTTAGTCTTTGAATTATCACCGTAAATGAGAATAATTAAGAGTAACAATGTATAAGATCTCTTTTTAATTACAATTTACATACAGACATACATATATAATTATTATTTGATATTTTTTTTACAATTTTTTTCCGTTTGATTTTACACATTACTTTTGTTTTCTTTATTAAGTCTTTTTTTGTTTTTGATTCTTTATTCTGATTATAATTAACCCTAGAATGTTAATGTGAATATTTTTTTTTTTCTTTATATTATCTTATCATATTATTAATCAAGAAAAATATTAGATATGTTTATAAAATTTAAATGAATTTGTCTGCAATAAATTAGAAATGAAATTAAATATGGTTTAGAGTAATATTTTCATGTAAAACTTACAGATCTTAAGGAAAGGGAAAATGTGTATTAGGGGTTTTCCATTAAATTTTCTTTTGGCCCTGAAGGAAAACCATAGGTGGGAGGATAGAGAGGTCTAGAACCTTAACATGGTTGGTTCCATAAGGTAAAAGCATGGAAAAATACCTTTTTGTGTTTGTTAATTTTTAGGTCATATAAGACACACATGAATTTTTTTTGTAAATTTGTAAGACATTAGGTCATATAGGAGACAAGATCCCCGCCCATACCCCGAACTAGCTAGCTCAGCAAGCATGTGTGCAACGTTTCATATTTTGACCACGGGGTATTCAAAAGGGTAAAGTAATATAGTATATAGAAATATATGAATTCAATACCAAACTTACACTATAGGCGTTTCTTTCGGTTTCGGTTTTTTTAACACCATTACCCCACTTAAAAGTCAGAAGGACATCCATATTACACTAATTTTGAAATACAGGCAAGTTTTTTCCCCTTCATATTCCCTCTCGCACGAAATCAGAATTTCAACAAGAAAAATTGCCTTGTGTAAACTCAGACTAATATTTTGAAACCTTAACAGACTAATAAATAACCTTTACAATTAAATAAATAAATTAAATCAATTTTGTATTTTAAAATGCCTTTTTAAGGAATATTTAGTTAACAAAACTTATAAAATCAGATCATTGTAACCGGTTGAAAAATATGAACTTTCTAAAGCAAATTTTGGAACAAATCAAGATTACCAGAAATGTTGAAATTTAAATATTTTTTTAAACATTTATTAAAATTTCTCTATCTTACGAGCCTTCGCCCAGGTTCAAAGACTTTTTCCTCTATGTATATCGAACACCGGCTTCGCTGAATAACCTTTTCTTAGAAATCAAAAAATTTTGTAAGTGCCAGTAATATCAATAAAAATGCCACTTTTTTCTTTCATATTCTTAAAGAATATGGTCATGTTATATATCATTAGAAAGGTATTTTTGCATACTTTTAAAATTATAATATAATTTAAATCGCACGTGTATTAATAAAGATATTAAGAAATCGTTAAAATTTTACTTTAAAAATTACCATTTTGAGACGTTTATCATTGATAATGTATGTATAAATATTTTTATTTAGCTTCCAAAATAAAATTGTATCATTATCTATAATTTAATAATATCTAAGATAAATATTATATTTTGTATGAAAAAATTTGGGAAAAACTTCTTCTGTGTAGTTAATTAAGCGTTTTTTGTAAAACGTTTTGAATAGATTTTGATTTATAAAAAAAATATTTTTCATTAACTGGCAAAGCTAGTAATTAGAGAAATTATTTTTTATCGAAAGATGGATTTTTAAAAATAAATGAAATTAAAAAATTATTTACTATTAGAAGAATTTAACAGTTTACAAAAATTCATATAACATATTCATATAACATAGTTATTTAAAAAAAAAAGTGAAATAAAAATACTTAAAAATGTGCATTTCCCAAATTTTTTTTATTAAAATTATTTTTTTTATTAAATAAAAATAAATTATTTAGTTTAATTAGAAATATAGTTGTTAGGTTTTCATTATAACTATTTTATAGATTATTAAAAATATTTAATAAAAAAAAAAAAATTATAGTTTATATTAAATTTGCAAAAAGTTAGGGAATTTTTCATAAAAAAAATACATTTTTAAATTATTTAAGTTTTAGAATATTTTGATGAGTTTTATATATTTTTAGATAAGTGTTAGAATAATATATTATACCATTATTAGTTGAGTGAGATATAATTTTTAATTTAGCACTTTAATCTGGTAATTTGAAAAATGATGAATGTATTTGTAAGGTAATGATTTCTGGTTCTTTTGGCTTATATTTTGGACACCCTGATATTGTAACTAGTGTAGATTTTACTGATTTAAAATACATAGGTTTAAGCGGTAAGGGATACGTGTAACTCGTGCTGTATTCTGCTTTGTTGAAAGAGCCTTATGTAATGCGTATTCTTATATGATTAAAACTGGCATAGACTATTGAAGTAGAAGACCTCTCCGCTTGCCTCTTATATAACTTCGTGAACGAATAGTCTGGTAGAAAATAAAACGGTTTCTCCTGGGTTTTCTTAATTTCAGATAAAAAGAAATCTTTTTACTTGTAATAAGTAAAATGGTTTAATTGCGTAGTTTTTTAAATTTAATCAAATTGATTAAAGAAAAAGAAACTTTGTGAAATTTTAAATTCACGTATAGGTATATCACGTTTTTATCACTTTTTTTTCTACTTAAATTTTTCTCCAATTTTTAATGTAATTTAAGAAAGAACGCAATTTAGAAATATTTATAACTGGTTATCGCTCACTACCTCTTTCTTTCTTTTTTTTTTATATACTTGTATATAATTCGAGTATCGAAACGATAAACTGTTAATTGATCTCACTCATCATTGTACATTGTACATTGTATACCTGAAAAATACATGATGTAACTTTGACTAAAGCAATTAATAAATGATTGCCAAAAATACTAATTAAAAGTCAGAGATGGGCCTACGAACATATTGATTGACTGTTAATGATGTGAATTTTTATGTTATGACATACGAAATTGTAGACTGTAGTATAACAAATTTATTTTAATAAAATATTTTGCCGACTGATTTAAATTCAGTTATTACATTAGTTTTATTTTTCATTTTAGTACTTAAAAAAAAAAAAAAATCAAGGCAATTAAAAAATTTTCTGTGTGAACGTAAATGCTAGTTTAAAGGAAAAAATAGAAAAATTTCAGAAAGAAAAATTGATGTGTGTGAACTTAGACTTATTGTTAAAACCAAATGTAATATTTTAATTTATATAACCCACAAAAAAAAACGAACAAGTGCTTCTAATAAAGAACTTTTTCACCACTTCAAAAGTAGAACTAAATACATATTTTTCACTTTTTTGGACTTAATAAAAATTAAGGCAAAATGGTGAATAATTTCTAAGAAAATAAAAAAATAAAAAGTATTTTTATTATCTCTTAAGAAAGCTAAAACCATATTAAAAAAAATAAATGTAATTTTAAGAGAAATACATCGAAAGCAATGAACAAGAAGCATGAAAGAGGAACATTTTACCAATGGCAACCATGGCTTAAAAAAACTCTTGCAGCTCCTTTACAGCCCTAAGCATTTCCTTCCAATGACAACACAATGTTAAAATCATGACTTTTTCAGCAATTTTTCAGTTCTTTTTTTTTTTTTTTTTTGCTGGGAAAGTTTATTTTCTTAAGTGTGATAATTCATCAAAATATTTTTTTAATACGACATAAACTTCAGAAAATTTTTCATTTGCACAATTCAAGAGCACATTACTTAACTTTTCTACACTGAGTCTTTCTTAAAAAAACAAAAAAAAAAAAAAGACAAAAAAAAAATATTTTATATTTTGGATTTTAATACTGTATTACTTTTTGTGTAGTTTTGTAAACCGAAAATGTATTAAAAAAAAAAAACGGTGTAATTTCACGAAATCAGAAAAATGTCACATGCAAGAAAAGAATATATGTATTTCAATGTTTGTAAATATTTGCATGATCTATGTTCGTCAATAATATAATTTTTATACATAGTATCTAATTTTACTGAAGTCATCAAAAGTTACAAAAATGTGGTTAAAACCAAAAAAATATCACTAAATAAATCTTGACATAATATAATAAAGAAAACTTTTACATCGTGTAAAGCATTTACATAAACCTTAACATCATAAAGCACGAAAACTGAAACGGTCACAGAAAATATTTTTTTTTTTTTTTTGTTAAAACACAAACAAATTTCTTCACTTTTGAACAATTTTTTGACAACTAAAAAAATTGTGACTGAAAAATAAAAGTATTGCATTAATCTCTTCCAGATGATCTCAATGGGATATCATCAATTTATTGCGGTGTTGAAAAAAGGGCGATATTTTGAGGATAAAAGTAATAAAAAAAATTCAAAACATTATATATTTTTTGTAGTTTATTGCTTAAATTTCTTTAAACTGATAAAAAAGCAATATTAGAAAAATTATTGCTTTAATGATTTTCGTCCAAATAATAAAAAGAAGATTTTGCGTAAACTTCTTCCATCAAGTTTTTTGATACCAAAAAGAATTATAGTTAAAAGTTATTGTATAAAGTTTGATCGGCACTTCTTAATTTAAATTTTTAGCCATTAAAATCTTGTATATAATTTGGAATCGAAAAATACCCCCCCCCCCCCCTTTTGCTTGCCTGTATATATATATATATAACAATTTATCTCGTATAGACCCAATTTATTTATATACACGTAGTAGTGTTTTAGCTTTATGACATAATTGTTAAAGCTCAACTCAAAAAAAATTTTTTGCTATCAAACGTCATTTTAATTGCAATTTTTTTTTTTTTTTTTTTTTTTTGAAATGAAGAAGAGCATTTCTTCATAGGAAATCTCAATTAAAATTAATTCATTTACTTGAGATTTCTTTTAAAAAAGCACTAAAAAAAATTAAAAAATTAATAAGAAGTAGAATTTAATCTTGACAACAAAATATGATTTATTATAATAATTTTTTTTAGTTAGCTGATACAAACATAAGAAATTCTAATAATTCTAAAGTCACATAGAGGGTAGAAATTGGGAAAAATGACGATTAATTCAAAATTAATATTTTGAGTAATTGATTTAGGTAAAAATACATAAAATGAAGCATTATTAACTATTAACTATTAAAAAATTGTTTAATTTTTTTCACTCTCCGTGTAGCGCACCGTCAAAGTCACATATTTTTTGCAATTTTTAAACACAGTGGTAAAAACTGAAAATATAAATTTTTCAAGTTTATACGAGGGCGGATCAATAAGTCCGTGATTTGTTGAATGATGCATAGTTTTTTTTTTTTTTTTTGTAGAACAAAAATTTATTTTTCATAATCATAATCTCCTTTTAACTCAATACACTTAGTCCAACGTTTCTACAGTTTTTGTATCCCTTCCAAAAAAAAAAAAAAAAAAAAATAGGATTTGCCGAGGTCCTTAAAATAGGCATTTGTTTGGTCAATAATTTCACTGTTGTAGCTGAACCTTTTTCCACCGAACCATTTTTTTAGGTTTGGAAATAGGAAGTCACTAGGGGCTAAATCCGGAGAATATGGCGGATGAGGTACCAATTCGTAGCCCAATTCATAGAGTTTTGTCATTGAGACTGCACACGTGTGCACTTCTTTCTTGGCCATATGGAGTCGTTTTCTTTTTAAATCCTCATTAAATCGGTCTAATAAGTTGGCATAATATTCGCCGTTAATTGTTTTTCCCTTTTGATGTGGATCGCGTGCATCTCAAAAAACTGTTGCCATCACCTTATTCGCCGACAAACTTACCTTGGCCTTCTTCGGAGCAGTTTCACCCGGAGAAACCCATTGTTTAGACTGCTGCTTGGTCTCCGAAGTACAGTAATGGATCCATATTTCATCCACAGTTACAAAACGCCTCAAAAACTCATTCGGATTGCGGTTAAACAACTCCAAACAATCGTTTGAATTTGTCACACGTTTACGTTTATGGTCAATTGAGAGCAAACGCGGCACCCATCTTGCAGACAACTTTCTTAAACCCATCTGATCATATAAAATCGAAACCACACTGTCATATGAAATACCTATGGCATCAACAACCTCACGCACTTTTACTCTTCGGTCGACCAACACCATATCGTGGATTTTTTCGACATTCTCGGGTGTACTGACCTCACTTGCTCAAAATTTGACAGTAGTCTATTAACAGGTGGCACTTGTTGGGAATAGTGTTGCATTTCATATAACTACGGGGGAAGTTCGAAAAGTCACTGAAATATTGATCCGCTCTCGTATTTTTGTTTATATTTCAAAAAAAAAAAGCAGTGTTTTTTCACAGTGCAGTTTTAACCATAGGTATTTAGAAACATACTTACATATTTTTTGTTAAAGTAAATGCTGTAGAAATATTTTTAAAAACGGACACTTTTTAATTTTATATAGAAATTCAAAAAGTTTTTAGATGAACTTATGTAATACGTTTAGTATGAAAATAGAAACAAAAAAAAAACATTTTGCGGATTTTTTGAAATTTTGAAGAAAAAATATTTTCAAAAATATTTCAAGGCAAATATTCTTGTTAAAAAAAAAAAAAAAATTAAAAAAAATTTTATTTTGTTTTTTAAAAAAAATTATAAATTCAAAAAGTATTTTTTCGAGCTAATTACTTTAATGAGCTACTTATTACAACCAAATTATAAAAAAACGGTATAAACCTTCCCTGAATTAAGCGTCATTTTTGGCAATTATAGAGAATTCAAAATCGGCTTACTTATCAAACTATTCGACCTACAAATCCTAACCGAGCCAGATTTTAAAATTTCTACCAGGGTGCGGAGATTTTTATCGAATTTACGTCCATTACTTTTTTGATATCCTTTTATTGGTTTTAAAAATTTTACCTTTTAATACTTTAAACATTATTCACCATATTTTAATTTCGATTGGGGAGAGATAAAGCGTCAAAAAGTTATTTACATATATATATATATATATATATATATTTATATATATTGATGATATTTTTTTGTGCATTTTTCTTAACATTGGAAAGCTTATACGTTAGATTCTAATACATTTTAAAATAATTTACTGAAAAAATTTGTTTATTATTTCAATTTGTCTAGCTGTGAAAAATGTGTAAAATCCGCTGAAATTAGTATGAAAAGTAGCTATTTTTACAAAAATATGGTACAATTCTTTCACTTTGTTAATTGTATTTCAAAAGACAAGGATTCATAAATGGTTAATAAAGAAATTTTAAATTGATTTAGAATTGGTCGAAAATGGAGAATTTTAGAAAAAAAAATTAATTTTTATCGAGTAATAAAAAAATGTCACGTCAGTTTTTTCTTTTAATTTATTGACACCTTTTAATTATAAAATAGATTTAGATCGATTTGGTACTAAATTACTTCCCGCTTGGCCAAAAAAAGAAACCAGGAGTCCAAATTTCATGAAGAAAGTCATCTTTTTTTTCAAATTCATAAATGTTAGGTTCCCGTTTTACGGAAAATAGTATTCGAACATTATGCCAACTGATTTAACTACCAAAAAATTAAATAAATACACAGAAAAAAGTTTGTACATATATATAAAAATTTACTTTCATTGATTTCAGTTCATAATATTTAAGAATAATTTCTTAAGCATTAAAACTTTTTTTTTATATTTTTTAAAATGAATTAAAATTAAAAAAATTTTTTATTTTTATCAAAATGATGTGTTGCAGAATTTTTGCAAAATTTCTGAAATTTACCAATTTACCCAAAAACTTTTTGGTTTTCGGTAATAACAACTACTTATTAAAGTAGTTTCTTGGTAATTAGGCGTCATTATTATTTGCCTACTCTGTATTATATTAATAATAGTATAATAGCACAGTAATACTGCAATCACGTGGATGAGTTGGCTATAGCGCCGGATTAACAACCAGAATGTTGTTGGTTTAACCCCATTCTGAATCTGTTATTTTTTTATAACAAAATGCCTAAAAAGATATTTTAAACTAAACAGAGTTTTTGTCGATCAGAATGCTATGTGCGAGATGCTGTACTAAGTAAGACGTTAGACGTTAGAAACGAATGGTTAGTGTGTGTCCAAGTTCGAGTCTCACTGACGGCAAAATTTTTTTGTTTTTTTTTATTTTTGTTTTCGTTTAGGTTCATATTTTTGAGTACCCCTAGAGTCAAAAAATAACTACATGAATTTGTGGACAAGTCGAACAAAAATAACTAGTTATTCAGGCAAAAAATAAGCAGTTTATTTTTGTTTCCAATTATACCTGCTAGCCAGGAAAGTAAAGTTTTTGCTGGGTAATAATATCTGCGAACAAAATTTTATATTTTATGAAAAAAGTTTAGGAAAAAAGTCATGTTCAATTCATATATTTATGAAAAAAAATTCAAATATATGCATTTTTTTCTCTCTGTGTATATAGAAGCAATTGCTTTATAAAAGCAAAAGAGAAAAATATGCTCAAATTTTATTTACATGTTATTTTTCAAAGACTATTTCATAAAGGCATTAGTGTCGTAAATTAAGTAATCTCAATTAATTAATGAAGACATATTTTTGGTATATTAAAAAGTTTTTCTGTTTTATTAAAATGAATTATTAACATTGTTATTGTTTTTTTATTTTGTTAAAATACTTGCAGTATTTAAAGGTATAATTTACTTGAATAACTGGAGTAATTTAAAAAACTTTATTCGATTAATTTAATATAATTAAAAAGTCCAGTAAAAGAATACCCTTATAAATTGTCAAATAAATAGTTAATCGAATACTGCAAAACTACAAAATAGCTACAAAAATAAAAAATAAAAAAATAATAATAATTAATAAAAACAAAAAGTTGGCCCGACTGAGTTTTGAACATAGGCAAAAGCGTTTGTACATGTATCAAAGCATAATGTCTTACCCACTACGCTATGCCAACGTTAAATTTCTTTGGGTAGCTAATAGTTTTTGAATACAAATATAAATTTAAATAATTTCCTAAACAAATATGGGTTTAGTTTGGGGTTGAACCGACAACCTTCCGCGTACTACTGAGCAGGTCTAGCGAACTGAGCGCTGTTAAACTAAATGAACTTGTTGTTTACCGGTAATTAGTTATTCCACTACTCAAAGAAATGAGAAAAATAATGGCAACTCATTACCAGGTAATGATCCTAGTAAGTAGTATTCATTACCAAAAGTCAATAATTTTTTTGTTGGGTTAATCAATTCGATTAAAAATTAATTTACATATTTTAAATTTTCTTAAAAAACTTAATTTATTAAAAATATTTTCATAGATTTCAACTGTGTAAAAATTTGATTTAGTTTTTAAAATTTTATATTCTATTTCTTAGATTTTTTTCATTCGGGCTTAAGTTCGTTGAATAATTGTAGAAGAATACATTGTAAAAGCTTTATTGGACACTCAGGAGAATGGCATGCATTTTGTAGTCAGTGTTGCCATTTTGATTATTTTTAACCAAAATTAGTTATTTTATTTTCCAATGTGGAGGTGATGACTTTTTCCATTTTGTTTTTTTACGTCTAAGAAATTTTTTTTATTAGTTTTAAAAATGCTATTTACTCTATTAAGATTACCAACAATAAAAAACAATAAAAAGAGAGTGTGCTAAAAATTAATCACACATTTAAAAACTAAAGGTTCCCATAACTTTTCGTTAAAATTTTAACTGACGATTAAAGAAAACAATTTAAATCAATAGAAAATAAAAAGATTTTCTAATATTTAACCAAAAAGTGAAATGAATTGAAAGATTTTTGTGAAAAACTTCTAACGATGTAATAAACAACCTAAATATTTATAAATGCAAAATAACATACTATTAAAAAATAAATGTATATTCGGTAAAGACCGACATACTTGACATACTTGAGCATTATATGGGTGCTATGGTTAATCTTATTTGAGCCAGATTTTATTAATATACGATTTTCGGGGGAGGACCCTATATAGAAGCTACAATTAATTTTAAAGCGATCCTTTGGAAACTGAATGCCATATAGGTACATATAATTTTTTATAGAGTATTTTAGGATTAAAATGTTTTATTTCTGCAGAATTCTTAAAGATATTTGAGCTGCAAAATATTACTCCAAAGGAACATTTATTTGGGGTCTAGTTGAAATAATGAACCAATTTCGACCAGCCAAGAAGATTCTGAGTCGATTGGTATACTTTAGGGGGTTCCTAAATATAGCTCTGTATGGAATAAAAAAAATGTGCCCTGTTTATTTATTAAAACTGTGCAAGACACATAATTAAATAATAAAAATTTAAAGACACCACATTATTTCACAAATAACTGCAATTAAGGTGTTTTATCAATCCCGATGTATTTTCAATTCGACCACAATTTTTTACACAATTTTTAAATAAGATTGTTCAAATTTAATATATGTGAGTGCTTTGGTACATTAAAGATTGATATTAAATCTTTTTTATATCTTTTATCTTAAATCTTTAGAGATTGGATAAGTTCCTAAAAAATAAGGGCCTGATTCAGTATGACAATCAAATTGTTTGAAAATAAAATTTGTATGAAAACTACTCAAAAAATATTTGAAAAAATGAGTAATTTTCATACAAATTTTATTTTCAAACAAGTTGATTGTCGTACCGAATCAGGCCATAACTCTTATTTACATTCTTTTTCTGTGAACACATAATTGTAAAAGTCAACCTTATTTTCTTTCTATTACTAACCGATCCAGCTGTTTCGCAATTCTAAATTTATTACTATCTGCTGTGTTTTCAATGTCATATCATAAGAGCGTGAGAATAATAAAGTTTTTATTATTAAACTTTATATCCCGACCCCCTACAAAATTGGATCAGGGACCACATTTTGATAAACATTTTTCTAAACAGATAAATTTTATATACTTTTTTTCCCCCCAAAGACTAACGAAAGTTTATGATTAATACGCAAAGCATTTAAAACCTAAATAAATATATTAAAGATTTTATATTAATTTTTATATAATAACTGAATTTTTAAAATTTTTCCCCCTTATTTAGTTATTTTTTCCAAAATTTCGGTTAGAAAATTTCTTTTCCATGGCAACATTGGCAACGACCGTCATCAGCACTCTTCAACGTCCCACCACGATGGTATTTAACTCACAACTTTTCGGAAAATGGAATCTGGGACTTCATTTCTCTATATGTTATTAAGTTAGATGAATGGTTTGCGATAATTTTTTTTTTTTTTTTTTTCAATTATTATTGTTTATATGATTAAAGCTACCAGTTATGTAGCAAATAAAACAATGTATAATTGTTATTATTTATCCACTTAATAAGTAGCAATGAAACAATGTTGTTGTTATTTGTTTTGTGCCTTCTGTTTGTTTCTATTTTTAGAAATACTTAGCAGGGGTCAAGTAACAAGTTTATATGTACCGTTCGTGACAAGTGTAAACTTGCCAATTATTTTGTATTCTCCTTTTAAAAAAAAGTCAATCTTTGAGGTAAAAAAAGAAAAATTGGAAAATATGTTAAAATTTATTGAAGTCTTTTTTGGATATAATCGATATTATAAGGCACTAATTTATAATCAAAAAAGAACAAATGCCAGTTTTTGTTTAAAGTAGAGAAACGCACTCTTTTGCAGGGCGTTAGTTTTTTTAGTAAATGAAAGTTTTTTGTGTTAATTTTTCAAAATAGTCAAACTTTGAGGTAAAAAAAGGAGAAATATGTGTTAATATTATTTTTAGTTTTTGAACTTCATTCGATATAATAACTTAATTCATAATCTAAAAAGTGCTGTTTTTGGTTAAAGTCGATTTTTTTTGCAAATGTGTTTATTTCCAAAAGTATTAAGGTTCTTTGTTTTAAGTTTTCCAGAGGCAAACTTTGCGTTAAAACAAGTAAGAATATTATTTTCGGCTTGGCCGAATCTATTATACAAACCATCTGTAACTTTTTGTGCCACCCTAATTTAAAATTTCAGCTTATATGGGAAGTGGGCGGTAAAGTTGGTGGATCACGCCCATTTTTTGGTTTCCGAATTTACATTGATATCTGAACTATTTGAACAAAATGTCGTTGGTGGTATGAACTAGAGTTGCGGTAAACATAAGTTTTTATAGTATTTCTTTATTAACATATTTTGCCCATTTTCCATACCAAACAAACCTTATTTGAGAGAAATATTTAACCAACTTTCGTTCCCCTATGTGATACGCCTCAAGCCCTATTCTGTTTTAACAAACACACGGACGGACATAGCAAGATCAACTCAGAATTTTACGAGGACTCAGAAATACTTTACACAAATATTTCGACATGCTACATGTTACGGAATGACAAAACCAATGTACCCGCCCAAAAGAAATATAAGGCTTTCGAATAAAGCCAAATCTTACTGTAAAATTTCCATAGTACTGAAATTACCATCCCTGACATTTTCTACAGCTCATTTAAACAGTGTTGCCAGAAAACTTTGGATGACTTAATTCTATTAAATTCCTAAAATTAGATTATTCTAAAATCTGCTAACTCAACATTTAAAACTTGCTTTATTTTATTGCTCAAAAATATTGATAGATTTTTTTTTTGCTCAAAAAAATAAAACACTCAAATTTTATTTATCATTTATAAAATAGATTTTTCACCAGAATTCTGATATTTTTATCAAAAATATTTTGATTAAAAAAAAATAAAATTTAAATTTTTTACTAAAAATGCGATTTTTCACTAAAAATTTAAATTTTCCACTTAAAATCGAAATATTTACCAATTCTCAAGTCAGATTTTAATAAAAATTCAATTTTTAGTAAACAATTTGATTTTTAGTAAAAATCAGTTTTATTAAAAAATCTGATTTTTAGTAGAATAGCTGAATTTTAGTAAAAAAAATTAATGTTTTGTAAAAAATTACATTTTTTGTAAAAAATTAGATTTTTTTTAAACATTAGATTTTTTTGTCAAAAACTAGATTTTTGTAAAAAATTAGATTTTTTGTAAAAAATTAGATTTTTTGTAAAAAATTAGATTTTTTGTCAAAAATTAGATTTTTGTAAAAAATTTGACTTTTTGTAAAAAACTAGATTTTTTTGTAAAAAATTTTATTTTTTGTAAAAATTTTTATTTTTTCAAAAATTTTAAATTTTGTAAAAATTTTGATTTTCTGTTAAAAATTTGATTTTTTGTAAAAAATTTGATGTTTTGTAAAATTTTTTGTAAAAAAATGATTTTCTGCAAAAAAAAATCGAAATTTTAGTAAAATAACAAATTTTTAGTAAAAAAAATATGATTTTTAGTAAAAAATATGATTTTTAGTAAAAAATATGATCTTTAGTAAAAAATATGTTTTTAGTAAAAAATATGATTTTTAGAGAAAACTTTAATGTGTAGTGGAAAAAAAGACAGATTTTTGTAAATAGCACAGGTCAACATGGATTCTACGGCACGGTATTTCTCAATTAAATTGAATCTATAAATCTTCTTTTTTTGAATTGACCGGTTTTCGAGATAAATCGAAATGTAGAAAATTAGTGGAGTTGCATCATATATTTCAACATATCCCGATAACGATTTGTCATCATCACTACACGCTACACCACCATAGGTGGTTAGGGTATTATGATGTTTGTAAGAATGAATTATCCAATACCTACCTTAAAGTATACCAATAAAATCCGAATCACTTTTTGATCCTTCCGTATAGTTGATTAGACGGCTAGCTATCCATGTAAACCTCGTGCATAAAGTACGGGTCGAAATTTTGAAGAAAATGCAATGGAAATTTGACACGTGGGACTTTTATGATACAAGGAAAAAGCCGATTGAAATTGGTTATGATCGGTCTACTATATATTTCACCAAGTCTCAATATAAATGTCTTCCCAGTATAGGGATTTAACGATCATAAATGCCTTAAATATAGCAATATTTTAATGAAATTCGGCAGGAATAAGTTTCATATAAGTGTCAATCTTTTCGCCTTCCTTTCTTCCGAGAATCACTTTCTTATATATCACTTTAGCATAAGTCCTATACTAAAGTTAGTCTTATTTTCGGAAATCATCATAAAGTGCATAAATAACATAAAATAATATAATGCAAACATTTGTTTCGTAGAAATATACACTACGCTTATTACAAGTATCGGTCTACAATTAGCCTCGAGTACCATATAAGACCTCTGCCCGAATGGTGTAGGATATCATATGGTTCGGGTTGACCGACGATAATTTTCTTACTTGGTTTTTAATAATTTTTGCTACTAAAAATCATTTCGCAAGATATAATTTATTTTGTGAGCAAACAAATAAAAATGCCGGATTTCGGTAGGGCCTGTTAGGTAGGTTTAGATTCCTGTTTTCAAAAATTTTATGCGGTCGTTCTTTGTGGCTGAATTTTTTGTTTAAAATTTCATGTTCCTGGCAAAAAATATTCTGTTAGAAATGCAAAAACGCGTTTTCATTGGCTATAAAGCTTATTATAAAACTTATTTTTGATTTTAAGCTTTAGCGACGATTAGCCCATAAAATTACCTCCAAAAATTATTCAATAATAAAATATTTTATTTTTTTATAAAATAATGTCTCATTTAAATCTGCAAATTCCCAATTAATTTTGCTGAATCTAGCAACAAAAAGTATATATAGAAACATGGCAGCACTGTAAATATGTTTTATTTAGAAAATTCAGTTGCTAGACGGACGATGTGAGCCTTCACAGTGTTTATTTATTCTGCGGGTCTTTTGTTTATAATAAAAAAAAAATAATAATAATAATAAAATAATAAGTACCATTATAATAGAAAGAATAAAATAATTTAAAATGAAGTATTTAAGCCGTTCTACATTTGGTGTCATTATTGGCGTCCTAAATATTTTCTTATACATTAAAGTTTTCCAGAAATATATTTTGTCGATAAGTCTAAACCATATTAAACATTTTTTAACAACTTTTGATAAAGATATATTATATGGAATTTGTTATTTAAATGTTTTAGTTAATGTCAAGAATTCGAAATCAATTACATTTTTAAACAGTATTCAAACAAATTTTTTTTTTTTTTTTTTTTTTTTTGACTTAAAATTGTGAAATTTTCTTTGTTCTATAATGATGTTGTTATTGGATTATTGATTAGCTGTTATTGTCGCCAGTTTTTACTCAAAATATTTAATTATGATAAATACGTGAATTCTTATAATAAAGTGGGGTTATCCACCTTAAGGTCAAAGGTTATGAAATTAATATTCGATACAGCTATATTTAGCTATGACGAATTTTAAACTCACTACCTCAAGGCTGATTTTTAATACAAAACTATTTTTATTTTTATTGAAAATTTTCGATAAAATTTTTTAAAATAAGTAGAAATTCATGGATCAATTTTCTATCTATGAAAAAATTTAGATAATTATTTTTTTACAGACAATTTGGATTTTTTTTCTTATATTTTCTATAAAATGAAAATTTTCTGTAAAAAGAAAATTTATCGAAAATTCTCTTTTTATAGAAATTGTTTATGAAAAATGTCCTATTTTCAATGTTTTCTCTTTATGAAACATTTTCAATAGAAGATTTTCAATAAATTTTATAGAAACTAAATTTAATAGATAAATTAAATTAATTTGATAAAAAATCGTTGACAAAATTTTTATTTATAGAAAGTTTATAAAAGAAAATTTATCAAAAATTGTTTATGAAAAAAAAAAAAAAAAATTTATCGAAAATTCTCTTTTTATGGAAATTTTTTACGAAAAATGTCTTTTTATTATAATATATTCGTTAAATTTTTTTATATAAAAATTTCTAGGTCTAAGACTGATCTAGAAATGTAGGATAACTGAACTAAAACGGAACTAGAACTAGAAATTTTATTTCATTTATTCATTTTAAAAACTAAACTGAACTAGAATTGAACCAGAACTGAAATAGAACTGAACTAAAACTAAACTAGAACTGAACTAAAACTTCATTCATTTTAAAAATTAAACTCAACTAGAACTGAACCAGAACTGAAATATAACTGAACTAGAACTGAACTAATACTGAACTATAACTAAAAGTTTTATTTTATTTATTAATTTTAAAAATTAAACTGAACTAGAACTGAACTAGAATTGAACCAGAACTGAACTAGAACTGAAATAGAACTAAACTAGAACTTAAGTAGAACTAAACTAGAACTGATTTAAAACTGAACTAGAACTGAACTATTCATTTTAAAAATTTAACTGAACTAGAATTGAAGCAGAACTGACAAATAATTGAACTAGAACTGTGTTGGAACTGAAGTAGAACTGAACTAGAGCTAGAACTGAACTAAAACTGAACCAGAACTGAATTTTAAAAATTAAACTGAACTAGAAATGAACTAGAATTGAACTAGAACTGAACTAGAACTGATTTAAAACTGAACTAGAACTGAACTTAACTATTCATTTTAAAAATTGAACTGAACTAGAATTGAAGCAGAACTGAAAAATAATTGAACTAGAACTGTGTTGGAACTGAAGCAGAACTGAACTAGAGCTAGAACTGAACTAAAACTGAACCAGAACTGAATTTTAAAAATTAAACTGATCTAGAACTGAAAAATAATTGAACTAGAACTGTATTTGAACTGAAGTAGAACTGAACTAGAGCTAGAACTGAACTAAAACTGAACCAGAACTGGAAAGAGTTTTAATAAATTTCCTTTTTGTAGAAAATTTAAAATAAATTTAGTCTTAATAGATTATTTTCGTTAGACTTTTTCAAACGTTTTGATAAATTTACTTTCGATAAATTTTCATTTTATAAGATATTTTAGATAAATTTAACTCAATTTAACTTTGAAATTTAATAAGTTTTTATTAGTTTAAAATTGAATTCCCACTTGTTTAAATAACTTTAACTATAGAAAGCCTATAATAACTACAATTTTCTTTAAAATTACAAACAGAACAAAGTACAATCATATTATGTGCAATATTCGGCATATTTTTAATCCTGATAATTTTTAGTGGCTTACTAATAGTGGGCATTGTAAAAGTAAGTAAAATTTTCGAAAACATTCAAAATTTTAATATCTCAAATTCACAATTTTTAAAAAATGTTCTTTTTTTATTTTTAGAGACATCATAAGTATATGATACCTTGGCTGTTTACTAGTATTCTGATTTTTGTTAGCGATTGTGTCCTGACCATAATAGCTCTAGTAGTGAGTTTATTTGGTATTCACATTTCAATAGCAATTCATTTGTTTTTCATTAATTTCGTCCGATGTTGTAAGATGATAAATTTAAAGAATATTTTTTTAGTATCTAAAATTTGGATTTTGTTTTTTGTTTTTTTCTAGGTATTGAAGCTTTAATTGTATGTCCCATTTACGCTTTGTGGAGGGATATTCGTATTAAGACTGAAAAAGAATTTGGACAAGTTATGGGAGATGATGTGCGTGATGCCCCACCAGAGTACAGTTCTCTACCAGAGAAATCTTAGAAAGTACAATTTTTTAAAGATTCATAATTTTATATAAATATAATACTAATGGATAGAAAAATTAAAAAAAAAAAAATAATAACTTTGTATTAAGGTTATGTATACTATTCCACCATAAACTTTTTGGTTTTCGGTAATGGCAACTACTTATTAAAGTAGTTTCTCGGTAATGAGGCGTCATTATTATTTGTCTACTCTGTATTATATAAATAAGTACTTAATAGTATAATAGCACAGTAATACTGCAATCACGTGGATGAGTTTGCTAGAACGCTGAATTAGTTATTGGTTCAACCCCATTCTGATGCTATTAGTTTTTTATAATAAAATGTCTAAAAAGATATTTTATACTAAAAAATGGTTTTTGTCATTTAGAAGTTAAGTGTGAGTTGGTGTACAAAGTAGAACGTTAGTCATTAAAAACGAATGGCTAATTTGTGTCCAAGTTCAAATCTCACTGAAGGCAAAATATTTTTGTTTTTCTTTTTTTATTTTTTTTTTTCGTTTAGGTATATATTTTTGAGCACCCCTAGATTCTAAAAATAACTATAAGAATTTGTGAACAACTCGAACAAAAATAAATAGTTTATTTTTGTTTCCAGCTTACCAGGAAAGAAAAGTTTTTGCTGCGATCTTAAATACGATAAGCTTCGCAGTTAACTAACACTAAACAAGGGGTCCTCACAAGCAACCGCTTCGCGACCCCTTGAGACATTGCAAATCGAAAACGACCCAACAACATTTTTGTGTAATAAACAAACACGAAATCAAAGATTTGAAACCAAAGGATTCAATTTTAAGTTTTATTGAGATTAAAATCATTCCGTACATACATTTTTATGGAATGGCGAAAATTTAAAAAAAATTAATACATAGTGTTTTTTCAATTGCAAATAAAAATTTTCAGATCATTCTTATACCAAAAATAAATAAAAAAAATTAAATATAAATAAATACTTGAATCTCATATTATTCTTAAACTTAAGTCAGAATTTTATTTAAAAAAAAATATTAAATTATTTGGTTTAAAATTTGTTGGGCCCTTTGTAATAAATAATTTTAAAAATATAAGAAATTAGATATATATTTTTTTCTCATAATTTTTTATTAATTCTGACTAAAATCTGCAAATCTAACTAGTTTTGGAATAGAACTATATATTATCTTTTTTTTACTTTTACAACTGCATTTGAATTATATTTAAAAACTATGTTTGAATCAGTTTGATAACTATTACAATTTCCAACTTATGAATTCTTCTTTTTGTTGGGGAAATTGTTATTTGAAATTTGAGAAGATCTTTAATTAGTTATCATTACTTTGAGATCATACTTTTGTATTAAACATATGGTCTATTGTGGACCGATACTATTATTAAATTTAAAATTAATCATACGAACACAGAATATTACGTTGATACTAACATTTATATGTATGTAGCTTCCCAGCAAAAACTTTTTGGTTTTCGGTAATAACAACTACTTATTAAAGTAGTTTCTTGGTAATGAGGCGTCATTATTAATTGCCTACTCTGTATTACATTAATAAGTACTCAATAGTATAATAGCACAGTATTACTGCAATCACGTGGATGAGTTGGCTAGAGCGCCGGATTAACAACCAGAATGTTGTTGGTTTAACCCCATTCTGAAGCTGTTAGTTTTTTATAACAAAATGTCTAAAAAGATATTTTAAACTAAATAGAGTTTTTGTCACTCAGGATGCTATGTGCGAGATGGTGTACTGAGTAAGACGTTAGTCAGTAAAAACGAATGGTTAGTGTCTGTCCAAGTTCGAGTCTCACTGAGGGCGAAATTTTTTTGTTTTTTTTTATTTTTGTTTCCTTTTAGGTACATATTTTTTAGTACCCCTAGAGTCAAAAAATAATTACATGAATTTGTGGACAAGTCGAACAAAAATAACTAGTTATTCAGGCAAAAAATAAGTATTTTTTTTTGTTTCCAATTATACCTGCTAGCTTACCAAGAAAGCAAAGTTTTTGATGGATTTATATGGGTGCTATTGTAAATTGTGGACAAAGCCTCGTAAAATTTCTACTTTTATAAAGCCTATTTGTGTTGAATATTAACCCAGCTGGAAATTGTGTCTTGAAAACAGTTTCATAGGTGATTCTTGAGGTAGAAGTGATTAGATGAGGACTTAATGACATTTGTTTCAATTGACTAAAACTAATAATAGTTTGACCAAAATTATAAAATACCTTAATAACTCTTGTAACGGTGTATAATGACATTATAATTTCAAAGCTGATAGTGAAAAAAGTTATCGTGATCACAGTGTTTTTGTGAAAATTTTTTTTAGGCATTTTTAAAATATATCAGTGACTAACAAGTAAAAAATTGTTACCGTCATTCAATCAAATGCGTCATAATGTCAACGGAAATCATTCAGTTCATTCATTTCAGTACTATTGACAACCTGCAGAATTTGTCTTAAAGAATTTTGACAAAATATATGAAAATGTCATATAGTGTCATAATGTTTTTTATATGGGAACAAACAATTGGGGACAATTCATAAATGATTACTTTAGGATGTCTTATAGAAATTTCCAACTGGGAACTTGATACTAATATTATTATGTGATGTTCGAAAGAGGGGTTTTTATGGGAGTTATGATCAATTATGGACCAATCTTCATGAAATTTGACCCAAAGACTGACACATTTTCAAAAGTTCTTTGCACCGAATTTCATTAAAATATTATTAATTTAAGGCATTTATGATGAAACAATATATCGATTATAAATAACCAATAGGCTTCGTCCTTGGGCCAAAATAATTATACTTGCAAAATTTCATCAAGATATCTTTAAAATTTCGATATGTACTTTGTTCACAAAGTTTACACGGACAGACAGCCATTCAAACAACCAGATGGACGGACCTCGGTTAATCGACTCAGAAAGTCGAATGTTATACCTTACGGTGGGACTCCGATGTTTTTTCTGCGCTTTATAAACAACAAACGCATAATACCGCAACCACCTATAGTGGTGTAGGATATAAATATAGAATACAAAAATTATAATTAAAGTATTGTCGGTCTGGTTGTCCTGTAGTCCGTTTGGAACTAAGAATATGTTGATTTAATTGGACATAATTAATTTAATCACTCACACGGATATAATTATTGAATTGATCAATTTGATGAAATTTTTGTTAAATTTCAAGACATTTTATAGTATAAGTAAATTTAAAATATTGGCTCTTAAATAAAAATGATTTAAATTTTGTATTTAAGTATTTGTATTTGAGAACCGTTGCGCTAAAATATTTTGCAAAACTTCTTATTTTGTAAATTATTTTATTGAAACAACGTCTTTTAAGTTTTAAGTTTTTATTATTATAAAAAGAGAAAACGGTAAAATACAAAAATAAAACACCTTTGCTTCTTTGGCCTTTTCCTACAACTTTTATCCTCAGTAAAAAATTAGCGCTCCTATCGACATACTTCCAAAAGCGAGTATATATACATACATAGATGCACTAAGGTAAGGGAATAAACGAAAAATTGTAAGACAGTGAATTCTGGTAATAACTCTGTGCCAAAAATTTCTATTTATATTTCAAAAATTTCCATTCATATTTTAGAAATTTCTAATTATATTTCAGAAACTGCTATTTATATTCCAGAAATTTCTAATTATGTTTGAGAATATCCTAATTATATTTCAGAAGTTTCCATTTATATTTTAGAAATTTCTATTTGAAGTTCAGAATATTCTATTTGTAGTTCAGAAAATTCTAATTGTATTTTAGCAATTTACATTTGTATTTCAAAATCTTCTAATTGTATTTCTGAAATTTCCAATTGTATTTTAGAAAATTATACTTATATTTTCTGCAGAAAAATTTTTAAATAGAATTAGAAATTTCTGAAATAAAAATGGAAATTTCGAAAATACAATTAGATAATTTTGAAATACAAATGGAAATTTCTAAATTACATTTAGAATTTTCTGAACTATAAATAGAAATTTGTGAAATATAATTAGAAATTTCTGAAGTATAATTAGAAATTTATTTAATATAATTAGGAAATTCTTAAACATATTTAGTTTCTGAAATATAAATAGAAAGAATAGAATAGAATAGAATAGAATAGAATAGAATAGAATAGAATAGAATAGAATAGAATAGAATAGAATATAAAGAGAAAATATATAGAATATAAAGAAAAAGTGTATAAAAAAATAAATGAAATTTTCTAAAATATAAATAGAAATTTCTGAAATACAAATGGTGTAGTACAAAAAACATGTCCTTAAATGGGGGTCTGCGACCAACAAGTGGTCCGTGCTAACATTATGGGTCGCGAAGGTTAAACAAAATACAAATTTAAATTATTTGCTATTTAAAGATCAGCAAAACAAATTGAATTAAATATTTTTACGTTTTTAGAAATTCAAATGGCCGAAAGCAAGAAAATTGTAAACAAATTATGAATTTTGAAAAAACAATTTAATCGAAATTAATAAGAAAAAAATTGATATTTAGAAAAAACTGTGACCAGATTTCAAATGTCAAAAATTATTAGTTCAAAAGTTTACGTCAATCGTTTGGTGGATAAATTCGTTTGGATCGATCATAATCAATTTAAATTTGTTGCCCCATATATAGGGTTTGGGGTCCGGGAATTCCCAGAATTTTTTTTAATTTTCCCAGGAAAATGGGAAATTAAATATTCTCGTAATTTTAAAATTCTATAGAAAATATTTTGCTATTTTTAACACCTTATATCACTGAAAGATTAACATTACTCTAAACATGGAACTTGCTAGATATGAACGCATATAATACGAATACAACATTATCTAGGAAGAACGTTAATGTTGCATGAATTAGAATTTTGACTGTTGAATTAGGGTTTTTTTGCTTACAAGTTATTTCACATTAAATTTTGAATTTTATTTTGTCAAAATATTTAGAAACTTTAGTTTTATTATAGATTTGTTGAAATGAATATTAAATAAGTTGAATTTCGAAAATACTCACTATTATAAAAAATTACTTGAATGGGAGATTCTTCATTCTAACGTAACATTTTTTTTTTGTAACAGCTTCTCTTATCCAAGCAATGAATATGTAAATGTTAGATGTTAATGTTATAACTTCAAAATACTTATAAAAAAAAATTAATCTCATGTTGTATTCATATGTATATGAGATTATTTAAATCTTAGAAATTGCGTTATTCTTTTATGTTATTTCACTTTTCGTTAATTCAGTACGATTTATATTGTTTCGTTTTTTTTCTTTTTTTCTTATAACTAAAGTTAAAGATTTTTTCTTATAACTAAAGTTTTAAAAAATTCCCGAGAAAATGATTTTATTCGTTCCCGTTTCCCGGGAAAAGAAATATTGCGGGAAACCCCAAACCCTAAACTATATATCAAATTTAAGTAAATAATCTTTAAAATCATTATAAATAATTAGGCGGATTTTGTAAAGTGGGTTACAGTGGGTTAAAACATCGTATAAAAAATAATGAACATTTAAACTCTTTTTCAAGATATCAAGGATAAATAATATTTGTTTCATTTTAGAGGTCCTTGCGGCAGGAAAAGAGTTGTTATGACTTTATGATAAAGAAGAAACTCAGTGCTTTTCAATGGTACCAAACTTGTTGAAATTTGATAATGCAAGCTTATATTCTGCTCACTTTTGTCAAAAAAGCTTGAGGTGTCCAACTTCAAAGGTTTCTAGAATATGAACCATTAGCAACGTGATGTATGTCAATACGCCATATGAAACACATAGAGAAATAGATTATATGTGCTTAATTACATTAAAAGCGGTTATGGTCAAAATCTGAACTGTGTTGTAATTTTTTTGGAATTACCCAAAAACTAACCGATTGAATTAAAATATTTACGAAAATTACAAAAATATTAATATAAAAACAAAAAATTTTAACAGGGATTGTAAAAACCATAAGTAACTTTTTATAAAAAAAAAAGTTATTTGCTATATAGGCTGAATAATCTAAATTGAGTCCTTCAAAAACTCATAAATATTTTTTTTTTTGTAGTTAACTAATTTCATTAGAGTCATGGATCTCTTTCAAGCGCTTTAATTTATCACATTTTTGACGTTTTGCAATCAGTGAACATTTTCCGTACATTAATTTGTCATATTTTTTTAATCCATTTTGTATTTTCCCAGCAAAAACTTTTTGGTTTTCGATAATGGCAACTACTTGATAAAGTAGTTTCTTGGCAATGAGGCGTCATTATTATTTGCCTACTCGGTATTACATAAATAAGTACTCAATAGTATAATACCACAGTAATACTGCAATCACGTGGACGAGTTGGCTAGAGAGCCGGATTAACAATTAGAAGTTTGTTGGTTCAACTCCATTTTGATGCTGTTAGTTTTTTATAACAAAATATCTAAAAATATATATTTGTACTAAGAAAGCTTTTGTCACTTAGAAAATTAACTGCGGGATGGTGCTGAGTAAGACGTTAATCAGTAAAAACGAATGGTTAATTTGTCTTTTTTATTTTATTTTTTTATACCCCACACCACATACTTTGTCACAAATCAAGTGTATCGATTTGTGTGTCATTTTAAGGCGGCCATACCCTGTGTAAAATAATCTAGGTTATGTGTATATTCCAAAGTAATTACGAATACTAAAGCACGGATTCCCAAATGAAGGTCCGTAGTAACGTTTTAAGGGGTCCGCGAAAAGGTCTGAAATAGTGTACAAATCGATACACTTGGTTTACGACAAAGTATGTACATTAAACAGTATTAATGTAATTTAAGTCGCATATGTATTAATAAAGATATTCAGAAAATTATATCAAAACTTTAGAGGTCCATAACTCATAAACTAAGCATAAGCGTGCTTCCAAAATTTTTTATGTTTCTTTTATTAAAATTAAAAGTACTACTGAATCATTAAAAAAATAGTATAAAAATCAAGTGGGCCGGTGATCCTGAAAAAAATACTCCAAAAATCATATGTATTGGTTTTATTTTCAATTAAATTTTTTACTACTTAACATATTCCTAAATTATTTTATCTATGATCAAAACCATTTCACTTACATACAAATGTATATGTATATGCTTCACCAATTCTAGTCAAATTGCATTGATTTACTGTACTACGAACGAAAAAACCAAAACGAATTTCGAAGTAAAAGTTTATACTTCTCTCTCTTTCTCTCTCTCTCTCTCTACTGCAATACAAGATCAGATTTAAACAAGAAAAATTGTCATGTGTGAACATTTCGTCAAATCGTAAATTTTTTCTACAAAAATCGTCAAATCGCACATTGGAATTTTTACAATAAAAAATCGTCAAAATGCAAATAAATCGGCAAATATAGCAATAGTGATCACACGTATTCTTACGCTCTTTCATCTATTCGTTTCTGGGAGTTTAAAGAGTACAAAATGCAGTGGAAATTGTTTGATAATTAATAGCCATCAATACATTGATAATATTAATAAATTTAAAACTAAGAAAAGCAAAAATGCATTAAAAACTATGTTTTATATAATAACATGTATAACTAACGTTTTTTATTTAGTAAACCCAACTTTTCTTTGAGTGCATTTTTAGTTATTGACTTATTGACATCCACAGTTTAGAATAATTAAAAATTATAGTTCAGTAATACAAATTTAATCTTCAGGGCAACTTAAAATATGCAAAATCATATTTTTTCCTGAGCTTTAAATGAACCAAACTGTTAATTATTTATCCGTTTCAGACAAATTTAAAAATTTGGCATCAACTGGTTACAGCATATTTTTGCATATTTTAGTCCTAACATTATGATTTTTTATATTTAGGTCTTATTTTAAATAATATTTTAGCAATTCAAATAGCATATTTTTGCATAACTTATATGTAAGAGAATAATTTTTCATATTTTACAATTTAGAGAAAAATGTTGAATATTTTCTATCCCATATAATTTCTTTACATAATTTGTCATTAATGAAATTTCCTTTTTAATGTCACCTACGTTTTTCAAATCCGATTTCCTAATAACGCAGGTCAATAATAGGGCATAAAAAATTATATCGTGAATAGCAGTGCGAAATTATTATTCCTTAAACTAGATGTAGTGTGAAATGTTAAATGAAACATTTTCATCACGTCACATTTTAACCCATTAACGACCAAAGAAATTATGCATCTGTCAGGAGTTTTTTGATTATATAATTTTCATGGTAATAGGTAGAGCAAATATAGTTAATTTATTTCTTAAGCTTTAAAATTAATTAATATGGCTTATATGGGAGGTATAATCTATCATGGGCCGATCTTCCGAAATTGACCTACTAATTGTTTCTGTTTGGCGGAACAAAACTAGAATTTTGAGAGTTAGATTAGACAATGAAATACGTATTTTCTACACTTTATTAGCATTCTTGATGTCATTAGAATTGTTATTAAATTTGAAAAAAGAAGTCATTAGCTTTATTATGACTTTTTAGCACAAATCTTATGCATATTCATTTTATTATTGGAAAGAGATTTACAGAGTAATACAAAGGGCACTTTAAAACTAGTTTATAAAAATAAAAATTTGGCTTAAAAAAAAAAAAAAAAAAAAAAAAAAATAAGCAAAATGGAAAAACGTCACCATCTCCACTTTGGAAAATAAAATTACCAATTTTGGTTAAAAATAACCAAAATAGCAACACTGCGTTGCGGCCTTTGCATTTTCATAATGTTTTTTGTTTCTGCTATAGAAAATTAAAAAGTGAGGTTACGGCCTTTTGCATTTTAGGTGTCGATATGTATATTGGGAGTTTTACAGTACTTTAACATACTTAAATATATACTTAGCATGTATTTTATTATTGTTATCTTTTTTTTCTCAGCTTTTTTTACATTTGCACTGAGTAATGAATCTTTTTTCAATTTGTTTTAAAAACTTAAGTTCAATGAACATATTTTTATTTAACATCACCATATTGAGGGTAAACGCACAAGTGTTTGGATTTGAATCATTAAAAAATATTTCTTTGTTTATATTAATGTTTAAAAAAGATTTTGTGTATTTTAATGCGAAAATAATTAAAATTAATAAAATAACATCACTTTTTCAATAATTCCATAAAGCCCAAATTTAAATCCAAAAAAAAAAAGATAATAACAATAAATAAATAAAATTTCAGTTAAATTTGCATCATTAGGCCATCAATACCTTTCTTAATAAAAATTTATTAATATTTGCCAAAAATTATGAGTCGTGCTATATTTGGTATTGTTATTGGCGTTTTAAGTCTAATAGTCTATGCCATAGCTAGTTTTATTTTTATATATGCTTTAATTGATTCCAATGACTTAAGATATCATCGTAATGGTAAGCACTTATTAAAAATACATTTTTATTAAACTGTATTTATATTTTATACTGTACATATGTACCTATGATTATTTAGATAATTTTAATAATATTGGAACTGGCCTGTTTCTTGTGTTGATGATTTCATGTTTAATTATGACTCTGGTATCGGGGCTATTGATCGTGGGCATAATAAAGGTGTGTTATAAAAAAGTTTGTCAATTAAATTAAACTCATTTTAACAGTTTTATACGATTTTATAGAAACGTCATAACTTAATCAAACCTTGGATATATCTATCCATAGTTGGAATTGTGCTGAATATTATTATTTTAATAATAAATGCCAAATATGAGTATGCTGAGACAAATATTTTATCTAGTATCATTGGAATTGGTGAGTATTTAAGTGAAAATAAACTAAATATTCGTAAGTGGTAAGTGTATTCAAATAAATTTAATAAATATAGAAAAGAAATTATTAATATATTAATTTCTCCACATCAGAAGGAAGTAAATTTCGTCACTTTTATTATTTTTTTAATTATTATACCCTACACCACCATGGCGAGTTGTTGTATTATGCATTTGTAACGCACAGAAAAAAATCTTAGGATCTCCACCTTAAAATATACCGTTCGATTCGATTTAGCAATGTCCGTCCATCCGTTTGGCTGGCTGTCCATATAAAATTGTGTGTAAAGTACAGGTTGCAATTTAAAAGATATCTTAATGAAATTTGACAAAAATAACTATTTTTATACAAGGACCATTGAAATTTGCTATGATCGGTCCATTATTTCACTTATCTTCGATACAAATGTCCTTCCGGAATAGGGTATTAACGCTCACAATTGCCTTAAATATAGCAGAATATAAATGAAATTCGACTCAAATAACCTTTATATAAATATAAATCTGTGTGCCAAATTTTATAAAGATCATTCCATAATTGACTATAGCTCTCTTATAATCGAGTAACAAATATCAAGATAATATTTAACACAAACAAGTTTTATAAGTGCATAAATCACATTTCCAAATTTCTCAAGAATCGGTTCACAATTGACCACAGGATCCATGTAAGACCATATAAGACCCTTCCAGAACCATTTTAATGGTTCAAGAAATAAAAATAAAAAAAAAATAATAAAAAATAATAAATTAAAATTACATACATACAAAACATACATAAAATACATATTTGCATATTTACATATCACTTTAGGCAAAGCGAATTTTTGCAAAAATCGTCAAATATTCGTCTAGTGTGATAGTCAGACAGCACTAATGGCAATGACAAGTTATTGTGTCAGGTCCAGATTAATGCTTGAGTTGAGTGTAGGAATGAATTTATAAGGCTAATGGATGCATACAGAATAAGACTCTGTTGGGTTATAGATCACTGCGATATTCTCGGCAATGAAATAGCATATGATCTAGCTCTTAAGGGTTCGGAGCTGGACAGGTCTTTTGAGGAGGTATCGGTTAGGTTTGGGTCACATTTCATGGCCATAAGGGAATGAACTTTAGGAAGAACGTATCATGCTTGGAGGAGTAGAATGGACTGCAAGGTATCTAGAGCAGATCCGAAACTTTTTCTGGGCATGAGTCGTGGAAATCTAAGGGTCATTGTTGGTATGATTACTGGTCACCTCGCTATAGTAAATATTACTATTAAAGTAAGTAAGTGAGAAATATTAATATTACAGTAAGTGGAACACTGGCACGTCAGTGTAGGACTTGCAATGTGGAGAAGCTAGACACAGTGGAGCACATAATCTGTCATTGCGTAGGGCTTCAGTGTAGTAGACTGAAGTGGTTTGGAAGCCATATTCTACACGAACTGGAGGACGTTGCGGGTAGGGAACTCAGCAACCTTTAAGGGTTCGTAATGGGCATAAAGTGACTTAAAGGTAGTCAGGGTTGATTGATAGGTCTTAGGTTCCACACTTTCTTATATTTCGTTATCCTTCTTTCTATCTTTCTTTCTACTTTTGTGCCTATTCTACTAAGGGATCACAATGGACCGGATGATCCATTGTGAAGATGCCACCATTTTTAACCTAACCTAGTCTAGTGTGAACTTAGCTTAAGAATAACATGGTGCTATAGGAAAAAAAAAACACTTGGAATGTAACGTAGAGTAGTTTGTAGATATGGGTTAGTATATATATATAATTTTTATAATACTCGATATATCCCAAAAATTCAAAGAAAAAAAAAACATTTTTGGACTTCGCGAATACTTGTTAACCAATTTTAGTTTTTTTTTTTAACTGCATTAGAAAGAAAGGATCTTACCCTTTTTAAAAAGTATATACACATTTATATTCATAGCAAAACACTGTAAGATATTAAAGACAGAAATTCAATTATTTACTTTTCTTGGCTTTATTGCCATTTTTGTGTTTATTAGAAAACATATTTTTTCACATTTTTTTTAATACTATATTGTATTAGGAATAAAATGAGCTATTGCTTGATAAAATCAGATGAGAACTGTAGAACATATGATTTTTCCCAAAGTTGTAGAACATATAAAAATCTGTTATTTTACATGTAATACACGTAAAATAATAGGATATGTTCTACTATTCTAATCCGGTATTATCAAATGATAACTCATTTTACTCCTAATAAAATATAGTATTAAGAAGAAATAAGAGAAAGATATGATATATCAAAAAATAAAAATAAAAAATTGAGTTTGTGTCCATAGTATCTTACAGAGGATTACGGTGAATAAAATTGTGTATATATTTTTTAAAAAAGGTAAAATAACAGGTATTAGGGGTAAAATTTCTTCAAAGGCACTAAGTCCGAAAAATCGTGTTTTTTTTTAAATATATATTGAAAATTCTAAAAATGGTGTAATAATCCTCTCACCAATATCTACAAACTACACTATTTTATATTCCTATTTTATATTTTTTATTTTCTAGCACCGTCCCAGCAAAAACTTTTTGGTTTTCGGTAATAACAACTACTTATTAAAGTAGTTCCTTGGTAATGAGGCGTCATTATTATTTGCCTACTCTGTATTACATAAATAAATACTCAATAGTATAACAGCACAGTAATACTGCAATCACGTGGATGAGTTGGCTAGAGCGCCAGATTAACAACCAGAAGGTTGTTGGTTCAGCCCCATTCTGAAGCTGTTAGTTTTTTATAACAAAATATCTAAAAAGTTACTTTAAACTAAATAGAGTTTTTGTCGCTTAGGATGTTATGTGCGAGATGGTTTACTGAGTAAGACGTTAGTCAGTAAAAACGAATGGTTAGTGTGTGTCCAAGTTCGAGTCTCACTGACGGCAAAATTTTTTGTTTTTTTTTTTATTTTTTTTTCGTTTAGGTACATATTTTTGAGTACCCCTAGAGTCAAAAAATAACTACATGAATTTGTGGACAAGTCGAACAAAAATAACTAGTTATTCAGGCAAAAAATAAGTAGTTTATTTTTGTTTCCAATTATACCTGCTAGCTTACCAGGAAAGCAAAGTTTTTGCTGGGATGTAAATAATTATAACAGAAGCCTTTAAAAAAATTAAAAATATATATAATATACATATTTAAATGCTTAACTTTATTTTATTTTTTTTTTTTTTTTTTTTTGTTTCTTTTATTGAACAGCTCTCCAGATTTTAATTTGGTATCCGATCTTTATTCTCTACAAAGATATAAAGGCAAAAGATGAAACTGGTTTTTTATATGATCAACAAAATGTTATTGTTTCTCCCAATCATCCTTCCAATACAAATTACAATCCGTTGCCTCAAAACAATATTTAACAAAATGATCATGGATAATGATATCATCGACAGGTTTTTTGTACTTAACGTTTTTGTTTATATAATCAAATTTTTTTAATTAGCATATATATATACGTGTAATTATTTACTTGAATATGTATATATGAAATAAAATAATATTTTACTCTTAAAAAAAAAAAAAAAATAAAAAAGAAAACATTCACAATAAATGGAAGTAATGAATATATAAACAATCAGGTAAGCATCATATACAAACAAAATATTTCGGTTTTCAAATGAGCTGAACCATTTTTAAAATACCTCCAAAAATATACTTTTCGATCAACAGTGTACATAATTTTTAAACTTTTGTCAAAAAAAAAATACAATATAGGATTAATTAAGATTTCTTAAAAATTGTATTTAAAAAGGTTTAACATAAAAGAAAGGCAACGTTAATCTACAAACTCTGAATTTATTTGTCTATATACCATTTTAATCTTCTTTAAGAATGTGTCTATAGGTAATGCTTTTAAAAGTCTCCAGCGGAATTGGGCAGCGTATTCTGATTCTGGCTAGTAAGTCTACTTTGTCTCTAAACTAAAGTAATGCCAGATAGTCGATTTAGCCTCGATAGTTCCTTCTTACATTGACACAAAGGTATTTCTGTGAGAATATTTTTGTTATATAGCAACTTATATGCTTCCTGCCTAGCAAAAATTTCATTTTGACTTTCACTGCATTCATTCTAGGCTCTTAAGAGAAGATGCCGGATCCAGCACCACAGCTCATAGTTTTCTACGAGGTTATTTCTATAGCACTTACCTATCGAGGGGACTTGAACTTTGAATACTCTATAAGAGTCTATTCAATATGCTTTAAATTCTTGTATGGCCATATGTTCTCGATCTCCAATATCAAGATATCTAGAGCCTTAATGAAAATAAGATGTAGAATAGTTTTCAGTGTCTCTTAAGGATTAATTCGAAATGAGCTGATAATTCTAATACACTTCGATTTTTGGATTCTATATAGCTGATCTATTACATATTTTCTCTTTGATGCACTCCACCATACTAGAGATTCATATGAAAGCATTGGAAATTCTTTATATTAATTTAGCTATATTTAATCTAAATCTCCATTTTGCACCGGACGTCTAACAACAAGATTAGTAGGCTACCGTAGCCTTCTTAACTATGTTTAGGATATTTCTAGATATTTTGCATTATCTGATAGGGGAATTTCACAGTCCGTTAATCGAGGTAGTTTGAAACTTTGAGTCTTTATCTTTGTTGGGCACAGCATCAATTCAGTTTGCTTGGATTTACTCCTAGACCACTTTCTGTGACCTAGTTACTGAGTAACTCAAAAGCCACATGATATACGAAAGCAGTGTTGATAACATCGTAACATCGTCCACATAAGCAACGACTTTTTCACTTTATTGTCCAGTTGCAAGAATTGAGTTAACAACAATAAGCTAAAGTAATGAAGATATTACACTACTCTGGTGTGTACCTCATTCTATTTGCTTTGACATGGTGCTGTTACCAAGATTACTAAGAGTTTCTTGAATTGTAAGAGTAGCCACGTTATTGAAAACTTCATCTATATCTAAGAAAATTGTCATTGTGTATTATTTAAATTCGTGGGATATTTCCATAACTTTTACAACTACATATATGCAGAGCTATTTCCGAAGAGCGACCCTTAAAGTAGTGCTTCAAAGTCGTGTCGTTTCTGTCATAATAGATTTTGCTTTCATGGGTTATAGATGCTCAGGACCTCGGCACCAACGTTTTTGAAGACTGGGAAGTAAATTTTTGCAGTATATCAGTCGATTCCGCCAAGAGCCATTATTCGTTTGAATTTACATAGGTTGGATTTGATTGTCCCTTGGCAAAAATTATGCTAAGTCTAGCAGAATCCTCAGTGTCCTTCTCTATAGATCTGTAGAAGTTTCTCCATGAGCATCTTTTTGCGGTAAGGCTACTTCCATTTGCTATTATAGTTCTTATTAAAGGCTCTATATGCTTTCTTACATAGTTTAAAGAGTTCCGAGTTCTATCATGGAGGGAAGCTTTTCTTAGCTTTGTTATAAGACTGGAAACTTTGAAGGCTTTAACCGCAGCTTTACTGAGATTTTCTTCTATTTCTTCCAGATTGTGATAGAATCCAATCGGGTTTTCTTGGATTTCAAAAATGTAGCTTTACTGTCATGTTTTGAAGTTCAATTTCGAAGAGAATCCAATTATAGTTTGAAAAAAACCTTTTTATGGATACCCATTTATGAGTGTTACATCTACAATCCATCCTTTATAATTATAAAAGCTTGAAAAATTAGTAGTAGAAAATCTAGCCTTTTTATTTTGCTTTTTTATCTTTAAAATTTTCGTTTTAGCCCTTTTTTCTAGCCTTTTTTGATTCATTATCCAAATCAAGAACAACTAATATACTGAAATACTAATAACTAATTTCATAGAGTTACTAAAGCAATTATTATAATTATTATTTTTGTTTGCTTCATTAACCATAGAAACTATTTATAAACATAATTTTAGCAAACTCTTTTAAAAGCGAAAAATCATTTAGCCTCCTTTTTTGCTCGGCTACTGGGAACATTGGTCCTCATGCTGAAAAAAAGAATATTCCAACCTACCTATTGTAAGTCCGCTTATATCGAGTTTCTTGATTTACCCATTTTTTCTAAATAAATGCTTAAACAAAAATGACTAATAAAATTAAATGTTTAGTTAATTAAATAGAATTGACGTTTAATACATAAAGACTAAAAATAATTTTAAAACTTGTTTTTATTTTCGCGAAATTAAAATTTTAGTAAAATTTTCTATGATTTTATTTTAAATATTTTCTTATTAAAGTTTGAATATTTTGGACATTTTCCATTGTAATTTATATTTTATTTTATATCATTGTAAAAGTCTCATTTAATACTATTGATATATATATGTATATGTATTCATTTAACCCTTTAGTTACACAATTAATATTTTATGATTTCCGGTTCATAATTGGTTAAGTTAATTTTTATATCAAATAAATGTTTAGTTAAGAAAATAAATGTCACCGAAAGCATACATTTATCATAAAAACTATAAATTCGTGTAAAATAATGACTAAACTTCAAAAATCTCTTCAATACGATTATTAACACGGTTTTAAAGGAAGTTATTAGGTTTTTCATAAATTCATCTATATTTAAATATAATAAATATTTCCAAGTGAATTATTTGCAAAAATTGCTAGCTTAACATTTTGCAAAACAAAGTGCATAAAATTTACACTCTTGCTGTTAAAGGGTTAATTACGTGTAATCTTCAATACTTTAAAACCCAATATATATTGAAAAATACCCGAAATATATAAAATTATATATTTGAATAAAGAAAATATGGCAAAAAACCTTGGTAAAATTCTAATATTCTGTGGCTGAAAAGAGACATAACAATAATTAAAATGAATATTGCAGGCCCTAATATGACTCTATTACAATTTGAAGTTAATTTTTTCTTAACGATAATTTTGATAACGATATTGAAAGAAATACGTATTATTAGAGGTGTTTTGAAAATGGAAATCACATAAGATCAGATCAATTTTTATACTCCACACCATCATAGATGGTTGCGGTATTATGTGTTTGTGCTGATGCTTGTAACGCGCAGAAAGAATCATCTAACAACCACCTTAAAATATATTAATCGACACAGTATCACTTTTTGAGTCGATCTAACGATGTCCGTCCCTCTGGTTGGCTAGACGTCTGACTGGCTGTTTATGAAATTTGGCTCGTAGTACTTTCATGACACAAGGACCAAGCCTAATGAAATTAATTGTGATCGGTCCATTAATTCACCTAGCCCCCATATAAATTTCCAAAAAAAAAAAAAAATAATAATAATTTTCATACCTCTAAAACGGTTCATTAAACATAAATTTAAAAAACTGATTATATAGTTATATAGAGAAAAGTCTTCGCTTTCCGTCCGTGTTAAATTTTTTTCAAAAAAACAAGAAAAATTAATTTTTCAATATTGACTTTTTGCCAAGTTTTATTAAAATAGACCAACCCCTTTAAATTTTTTATGAAAATTTTTTAAGAAAATTTTTCAAAAAATTTTTTTTTATTGAAATTGGAATTTTTTTTCCAAAACATTTTGTAAATAAAGAATTTATTAAAAATTTGGTATAAAAAAAAAAATTAACGAAAATTTATCGAGTTTCGTATAAAAAGAAAATTAAAAAAATAAAAATAAGTAGAGTTTACTATAAAAAATTTCTACATATTTATTAAAAAATATACAAAATTTATTATATACTAATTTATTTATAATAAAAATTTATATATGTTTATTTTATATACATAAATGTGATAAATATCTTTATTTGATCTCACTTGTTCTTATAAAACAAATTAAATAATTTTATAAATTATAAAAAAATAATATTAATATGACATTGACTTTTTACTGATTTAATATATTGATAAATATAGTTCAATTAAACTAATTGTATGGATTCATTATCTTCATTATCTATGACACGATATAGACGCCTCGATTCCTTTTTGAATTTTATGTACAAATGATAAACGCCATTTCGAAAGTAGTCATGGAAAACTATAAATAAAATAAAAAATAAAGAATATTTCAATTATTCAAATAAACAAGGGCCAGACAAAGGAAAAGGTCATTGAATTTTTTTTTTTTTTTTTAACATTAAATTTATATAAAATGTTATGATTTAAACGTATTTACTTGTTTACACTTAATTATAATTAACACTTTATACTTAATGAGTTAAGATTAATTAGTTTCTTGGAAATCATTTTAAATGCCCTACATTTCGCTTAACGCTATATTCATTATGTTTGTAAGAATGAAATCTTTACCAATATGTGTTTCTTTTCTCATATTTCAAATTTATATTTTTAAAATTAAATGATATTTTTTTTTTTATTATTCTAATACAAGTTATAGTAATTTAACTGTCTCCCATTAATCTAAAATGTAGTGGAAGTTTCGGACTAGGTGACACATTTCAACTGTTGTTTATACAAGAGAGTAGAAAACTTACCCACAGCTATAAAATTACAAAAAATTGCCAATAGCAGGCCACAGGCATTTTTCCAGCTGCTATGAAAAACTTCATACAATAAATTTATTAAGTAAAATACCCCAATAGTTAAAACACTTTCCAAAGCTAAATTAACAATTAGCCAGGGCTGCAGTATTTGATGGCGTTTCTGTAAATATAAAAAAATTATGAGATACGATTTAAAAATTTTTAATATTAAAACTTACTTCCACAATGCCCAAAATAAGTAAAACGGATGATAATAAACAACTTACACTCAGGATCAATGTGAATATGCGAAAAAAGCCTAAAAAATAGAACAAAATATGCGTTATTTAGCTTTAAAAAGATCATAAAATAGATATAAAAAAAAATAATAAATAAAATATAAAAATAAGAAAGGTTTCATAAAATAGTGTTTTTAGTTGAAGATCTATTGGTATTCAAAGTGAACCATTCCTATTGTTTAATAATAGTCACAAGAATATTCTTAAGCTGTAGTCACACTTGGCAAATATTTTAACAAACTCAATATTGCAAGTGTTCTGTAAAAAGAAAAAATTCGAAAAAACAATTTGTTTTAAGTAAAGAAAAGAAAATTAAAATGGAAAATTAAAATTTATGTATGATGAAGCAAATGAGTAATTGTAGTGATGTATCTCTTTATATTTTTATATCTTTCATCACAGATGTAAAGGGTATATATAACTTTCCGTTTATAATTTCCACAATTTTCACTGGACAGCAAAAAAATTTGTATTTTCTTTATCCTTATAATTATCGGTTAAATTGGAGTTTATGAAGCCCAACGATAACTGGAATATATATATAGGCAAATACTGAATATATATATATGTATATATATATCAAAAGATAGTTAATCCTTTCGAAAAATTTCCTATTGAAGAGATATGTAAAAATAAAATTTTTTTAAAGCAGTTTTCAATTTTCTGAAGCCTTCTATAATCTAGGGACTTCGTTTTTGCAAAGAAGATTTGGATTTTTTTTTTTTTTTAATTTTTATGCCGAAGAAATGAATTAAATTGGTCCAATAATAACCGAGATATCGGACAATACGCATTTTTGACTTTTTGAAGCCCTTGTTCAAGCTACGCATTTCGTTTTTATATGATCGGTCAGAAATATTTTTCTAAAATTTCGGTTTTTTGAATTAACCATATCGATCCATAAACAACCGAGTTATAGGAAAAATCTGAAAAAAATATTAAAAATATACACACACAAACATATACAAATATATATGTTTGTATATGTTTGTTTGCAGATGTTGTTTTTTTGTATAAGCAAGCAGTAGTTGTTGATTGTATATACATACACAAAATAATTTTTTTTTACTTGGAAATAAAAGAATTACAATGACTCAGTGTTGTTGTTGTTTTTTTGTATAAGCATGTATCTACATCGTTGTGTGGGGCGATTTGTAAATTTCCTATCTCGCGGGGTTACAAAAGAGTTGTCAGATTTTTTTGAGCCTCAGACGCAAAAAGAAAAAATAAAAAATTAACAAAAAAGTTTTAGTGTTGTATTATTTTGAGTGATTTAAATTTCGTATAATTTATATATGTAAATTCAACTTCAACAAAGCCAATGATAATTGAAGTTACTAATAGTAATTGAACAGATCATTAAGGTATAATTTAAAATGCATTTTTTTGACATGCATACATATATCTCCATTTTAGAGTAAAAACTTTAAAAAATTATTGATATTTACTAAAAAAAAAAAAAATAATAATAATAATTCTAACATTGTATAATAACATTTGTTCTCTTTACTATATTTCCACTGAGTTGAAAGCACTCAGTTTTGAGCAAAACAACTAAAAGTGTTTCCACTATTTTGAGCGAAATCCTGACATTTCTCAATCTAAGTTAAATTAAAGTTAAATTAAGGCCCTTCGTTTTGTTAGATAAGCAAATATTGAAAACAGTCGACTGCTAGTAAGAATACGTAATCGCATTTCTCCACAAATACCTATTTTATAAAATTTTTAAAATTAGCCAAATAAATCCCCACCACTTTATAAATCGCAAAAAATTCGCCATGTCACCAAATGGAAAATTTAGACAGCGAAAGCAATTAAAAAGTGCCACGTTTGTCGAAAAATCACCACATCCGACAGTCATGAGTTAGACTACAAAATACTGCTTCCGCAACGTTGTGGCACACGTACACTATAAACCACTTCGTGTGACTTCGTTCGACTGCTGCCCTTTCTCAATTTCGTCAACAGCGGTAACTGTATTTTTTTTTTTTTTTACTAATTTTTTATGTTTAAATTTCAATTTCTTTTTGTATTTTCAATTATCTAAATAAATTTTTGTTTAAAATAAAGACAAAAATTAATTTTAATATATGTTTTGAAGCATGGTCGTTCATTCATTCAGCGTTTTTTTTTCTGCACCACACACAAGCACAATTGTAAAGTAGTGTGTGTTGCCCCACACTGATCCACATACAAACGTATGTATATAAATTTAGTAGTCATGAGAAGCTATCAGCTTTGCTAGAAGCTTTGCCAACTAAGTAAGTGATGCAGATCTTTTTACATCCTGTATATACGGTTTATTATGTTTTTATACTGTTTCTTACTCCTACAAATTTTTTTCAACACCAACCTTAAAGTACATCCAAGAATCAATTTCGCTTCTTCTGCGCAAATTGATTTGAAGATAATAGAATGAAAATTTGCACCTTCTTTGATGCAAGCACGAAAACCTTTTAAAATTGGTTATAATCGGTCCATTATTTCACCTGGTCCTCATACAAATGTCCTCCCGGAATAACGTTTCAACACTCATTTAAAATGCCTCAAATATATTCCTATTTTCGGTTTCAATAGGTTTTATATAAGCATAAACCAGATTGACAAATCTTACGAAGATCGGTTCATAACTGTCTATGTCTCACATTTGAGGCCCTCTTCCGAAACTTACATGAGTTTGATATAAATCATTTTTGCACAAGAACAACTCAGACTATTAAATTTCACGATGATCGGTGCATAATTGATCATAGTCATATAAGGGCAAGTTATTCTCTTTCTATTTTTTTAATGAGTACTTTTTTAAATTGGTATTATTTGTAATGTTTTTAACTTGGTACTCTTTTTATGTATTATACGGTACTTTTAGGAGGTATTATTTGTAAAAATTTTATTTTCATTATTGCTAAAATTGATGCTTTTTAGAAAAAAAAAAAAAAACATTTGTTAAATGTTAATAATTATTTTGAAATATGATAATTTTTCTTTTTTAGATTATTTACTTTCGACTATAAAATAGCAATTATTTTTTTTTATAATCATTATTTTTAATCAAAAAATAAAAATCAAAACTAATTGTTAATTTTGAATCGAAAAATAATAATTAAATTGTGGTTATGATGATATTGCTCATACCGTTACGATCCATAATGGGACCAATCGCAAAATTTTTGGTAATAAATCTATATCTCCTAAACTACTGGTCGAATTGAAAATTTATGGAAAAATTGTAGGGAAGGACCTAAGCTTTTAGAAAAATTATTTTGTAGTCACCGTGTAATAATACGAGATAAGCTACATGGTGTCAAAGTTGACCACGTCGAGTGTGTAAAAGTTTAAAAAAATCCATAAATGAAGTCCGAATAAATAGCCATATATCAGCTTTTACCCTTTGTATGAATTTTTTTCAACAAAAATCATTTATGACCTCATAAGGTCCTGGTAAGATTCTGAGTCGATATAGCTATGTCCGAACGTCTGTCCGTCCGTCTGCCTGTTGAAAGCAGGATAGAGCTCGGGACGGACAACCTAGGGTATCTCTTAAGGGAAAACATACACAAAAACGAAATTAAAATAGTAGAAATAGTTCATGGATAGATGTAAACGGTCGTTATCCGCCAACTTTATCGACCACCTCCCGTATAAATTTTAAATTAGGGTGGCCAAGCTGAATATAACATGTTTTACATATTTACATGTTTTTGCTTGTTAAATTTTTTATTGATATTTCTAATGGATCACATGTGTTCTTCACGAATTCCAAAAAAGAACACATAAAAGTACAATTGTTATTCTCATGTTTTAAAAAAATCAAAAACCGTATTTTTTCTCGCTGTTTGAAATTATGAAAAATTAAAAGAAAGAAAAAAAAAAACGAAAAATTATATTATTTTAAAAGACGGTATTTTTCATAATTCTTATCGGATTTTCATTATTTAAAATACATTAGATTTCTACATTTGCCCACTTTTATAATAAATTTAAAAATAATTTTTACTAAATGAATTTTAGATACAAGTTCATTTTTCAGATACATTTTTGAAATTGTTAATTTTTTATTTCTATTAAAAAGCGATTTATTTATATATTTTTAATCATTTTTAGAAAAAAAAAATACCAACACTTTCTTTCATACAAAAATTTACCTTTTTAAATAGTGTTTTGTACGTTTTACGCAAAGAGTTAAAATGTATAAAACTACATACGTAAATGACATATTTAATTTATTTAAAAAATATTTTAACGGTATTTATACTTGCTTTAAATTAAATAATATAAAAATAAAATTTTGAATTAGGTGCATAAATGCATTTGCAATTATTTTTTATAAAATTTTTTCAACAAAAATTTTTTAAGATATTTTATTATTTTACTAAAGCTATGTTCACATTTGATAAATATTTGATCAAAATTACGTGACCACTAGTTTTATAAAAATATTGTTTGCCGTTGTCTGATATTGCAAATGTTTTGTAAGGAAAATAGCATCAAACAAAATTCTATAAAATGTCAGCTATGATTAATGACAAGTAAAAAATCATGTACTATTAAAAAAGAGAATTTAGGGAATATTTTATATAGTAGTTACATCATTTTGGTCAACTATTTGGCTAGTCTGAACGTACCTTAATATATTATTTTACTTTTTTACCTATTTTCTAAATTTTTTATAAATAAACCAAAAATTTTGGAAAAAATTGTTTACTGTTTTAGTTAAAAATGCAAACATTATTTGTTGCTGTTTTTTTTTAGAAAAAAAAAAAATACATCTTCTCATCACAAAAAATAGTTTAGTCCATATGTCAAGTTTATTCAAGTTATTTAAGAAAATAAAAAAGTCGAAGGGGGAGAAAGTTTTCAAAAATACATAAAAAATGTATTTGCATTATACATGCATTTTTTTAATTATGATATTAAAATTGGAATTAATTACCATTCTAATGACTTTTAAATCAGAGAAATCGGACTTAAACTTCAAAAGATATATACAATTAAAATTTCATAAAAAGTGAAATATTTTCATTTTTACGAAATTAAAAACGTGAATAAAAATGTGATTTTCTTGAAATTTAAAAAAAAAATTTAAATTAAATTAATATATATATGTGGTTTTATAAAGCATTTAAATGCGAAGTATGAAATAAATCTGAAACGAAATGCGTTGTCAAGTGTGACCAGATGTGGAAAAATTATTTTGCTAAATCGCGTTTAAAATAAAGCTAAAAAATGTTAATAATTATTTAAGAATTCTAAAAAATTGCTTAATTAATAAGGTATTTTTTTCAGTGGTATATTTTAATTTCGTGTTCATTTTTCGTAATTTTGACCTTATGTAATTATAAAAACAGAACAAATTATATAAACGGAAAAAGAATGAAAATAATGTAAGTAAAAGAATAAGAAGAGTCTTCAATATTCTTCGGTTTGAACCTACCTATCAAAAACTTGGCTTGGGAGAATAATTTCAAAAATGTATCTGAAAAATGCACTTCTATCTAAAATTCATTTAGTAAAATATCAAAGTTATTTAATAAATTTATTATAAAAGTGGGCAAATGTAGAAATCTAATGTATTTTAAATAATGAAAATCCGATAAGAATTATGGAAAATACCGTCTTTTAAAATAACATATTTTTTCGCTTTTTTTCTTTTTTTCTTTAATTTTTGGAATTCAAGTAAATAGGAGTCCGCCTGGCTTTTGAAATTAACTTAATAAATACCTCCGATAAGTATAGAACACATGTGATCCATTAGAAATATCAATAAAAATTTTGAAATTGAAAGTCTAAAAAATCATTTTTTAACAAGCAAAAAAACATGTAAGCATGTTATATTCAGCTTGGCCACTCTAATTTAAAATATATACGGGAGGTGGTCGATAACGTTGGCGGATAACGACAGTTTACATCTATCCATGAACTATTTCTACTATTTAATTTCGTTTTCGTGCATGCTTTCGCTTAAGAGATACCGGCGGAAAAGTATGAAGCACTTGCTTGCAAAAAAGAACTTTTTCACTACTTCAAAATTAGAACTAAGTACTATTAGGCTCATCAAGAGCAGGTCACTCCAAGGTCATTTACGAGATCAGTTACGGTGAGGTTAATCTGAGCTCTGCGGGGGCATCAGATTACATGGCCGCTGAATCGGACTTTGGAGTAGGTCCTGTCGTGGTGATACCTGATAGGGAGGTCTGGTCCGGCACTGAGAGACTATATGAGGGTTGCGCAGTGTTCACGGACGGATCAAAGATGGTCGAGGGTACCGTGGCGGGGGTCTATATTATGGGCACGAATTTGAAGGGCTCTTTTAGACTCCCTGATGAGTGCAGTGTTTTTCAGGCTGAGATTCTCGGCATCCTGAGGGCCGCGGAGATGATCAGGCAAAACATTGCGAGAGGTACCGAGGTCACTCTCTATGTGGACAGTCAGGCGGCTCTAAAGGCCTTGGGGACACATTTGGTGAGATCCAGGCTGGTGGCTGCCTGTAGGAAGACACTGAGAGAGTTGATGGAGGACTACATGGTGAGACTCTGCTGGGTGCCTGGCCATTGCAATATTTCAGGCAACGAATTAGCTGATGAACTGGCAAGGCAAGGTGCGGCAGGGAACGTCTCGGAGAGAGAGACATATGTGAAACCACCACTAAGTTTCTTCTACGGGAAGATCAATGATTGGATCTTGGTCAGAACCAATTCGGCTTGGGAAAGTAGGGAGGACTGCAAGGTGTCGAGGGCGATATGGCCGGTATTGGACAAGGCAGACACTACCACTCTCCTGGGCATGAATAGGAAGAGCTTGAGGGTCATGATAGGGGCCATAACGGGTCACTGTCTGATAGGGAAGATGAGGTCTAGAATGGACGCTAACAGTTCTGATTTTTGCAGACTGTGTGAGGACATCGATGAGACCGAGTCTATTGAGCACATTGTGTGCCATTGTCCGCGATTACAGCATCGTAGGATGAAGTGGCTGGGTAGACAGTTCCTCGACGGGCTAAGTGACGTTCGGGACGTAGATCTTGTTGACGTCATAGGCTTCGTCATGGGAATTGGCTGCTTGAGGGAGAATCAAGGGTTTAACCCTAGGGGGATTGGTGGCATTGCTGGTCCCCCTCTGTGATTCGCTACATTTCTATTCCCTTTTTATCTTTCACTTTACTTTTTCTGTACTCTGTATTTTCAATTTTATATATTCTATACTCTTATTTCACAACTATTCTGTTGAAGGGACTCACAATGGACCGAGATCGGTCTCTGGGTGGAGATGTGGTACTATCTGGTATCACATCTACCTTCTCTATCTATCTATCTACTTATTTTTCACTTTTTTGGAAGTTAATAAAAATAACTTACAAAAAAGTGAATATAAATAAATGTATTTTTAGCAGGGGAAAAGGAGAATAATTTCTAAGAAAATAAAAATTTCACAATTTGTAAAGTATATTTATTATCTATTAACAAAGCTAAAACCGTATTTTTATTAAAAAATTTTGTAGATATAGTTTTAAGAAAAAGCAATTAACAAGAAGCATAAAATAATAACATTCTACCAATGTCAACCGTGGGTTAAAAAAAGAACTACTGTAGCTCTTTTTCAGCACTAAGTAGTTCCTTCCAAAGTCAACACAATATTAAAATCATTACTTTTTGAGCTCTTTTTCAGTTCTTTTTTTGTTGGTTAGTTACGTCACCTAATTTGTTGTGGCATTGCCCACCAACTAGTTCAGTGATGTTGTAACCGTATATAGTGAAAAATTATGTGTTCTACTTCTTACCCATGATAATACCCGCTATAATTCCTAAAATTCTTCTGTTTATGTCTAAGATTGATGTGTATAGACCGGTCGACAAGACCCTTGCAAACTGCTTTACTTTTCATGTGTGATCAGTTCTGTTCAAGATCCTCTCATGTTGTTTGCAAATAACAATATTTGCTTAAAATCTAAATACTTCATCAAGTAAATGTACCTCTATTTCAAAACTTTAGACAAACGTATTTAATATTTTTAAACAGTATCTAATATTAAGGATTACATTAATTGTATTTAATACGGTTTCTCATTAATTTTTATTAAATTCAAGAAACGGGCTTGGCCGAATCTGTTATACCCACTGAATACAATTAGGTGTTGTCTACTTGTATGTAATTTTTCCTTATAGATGATGACGATGAGGGGGTTATTGATGATAAAAAGGGGTTATCAATCTATAATGGAGAATGAATTATAATTACTCTTTTGATAAGAGTAATTACAATTTAGGTTTTGGGAATAGAGAAAATAGGGGAGTTCAATTAGTTGTGTAGTTGGTTCTAGTTTTTTTTTTCTTTCAGAGAAATCCAGGATTGAGGTAAGTCCTCTTTTGTTTTCGGTTAAACTTCAGTTCTTTATTTCGCAAGATTTTTTAGATATAGGTAACTTATATTAAGGTAAGTATGACGAATAATTATTGTAAAGTAAGTATTATTTAGGTTGATCGTGACGGCTCGATGGTAAGATGGTACGTTGCTAAGTTTAAGATGATAAGATGCTAAGATTTTAAGACAGCAAGTTGGTAGGATGTCAAGTGAAAGATGGTAATTGGTTAAGTGTACAACTGTCAGGTGTTAAGTGCACGACCGATAGATGTTAAGTGAGTTTTTACAATTTGAAGGCCAATCGTTTTTCTTTTGGGTTTTCATCAACCCATCGGCCTTTTAACGAAAACCGATAACATTACTTTTCTTTGGAGAAAATTAACTTGTGGCATTACCAGATTATTTTGTTCTCAGTAGCATACACTGAGAACAATTATCTTATATTAATATTTTTAAATTAATATAAAAATTATAATTTAATGATAATTTAAATGTCCAACTTGATTGGACAACCACCATCTATAACTTTCTGTGCCACCCTAATTTGAAATTTCAACTTATACGGGAGGTAAGCGGTAAAATTGGCGGATGGTGCCCATTTTTGTTTTCCCAGTTTACATCAATCTATCTGCACAAAATTTCGTTGAGCTTTTGTTTATGAGATATCAGCAGAAAAGTATGGAGTTACAACGGACACCCTGTGTTTCTCGTAACTGGCCCATAACTTTTTTGTTTATGAACCGATTTTTTCCATTTTCAGTACCAAATAAACCTTATGTAAGACAAATATTTGATCCAAATTTCGTCCCCCTAGGCGGACAGACGAGCGGACGTAGTAAAATCGATACAGAATCTTACCAGGACCAAGAATATACATATATACTTTATGGGGTTTTAAATAATTTTTCGATATGTTACACACGGAATGACAAAGCCAATATACTGGGTATAGTTACTGTTACTTTCGTTAATGTCTATATTTTGCACGCAATATTGTAAGCATTTAATTTCAATATTTAAATTTTGTTCTTATCCTGAAAAATTCTAGAAAATGCTAATTATATTATTAAAAACTGCTAAATATTATGCTAAATGGCTAAATCGAAGTAAAAATGCTAAACTTAGTTGCAAAAATGGTATCACATAGGTGATGTCTCACCCTAGGTCTACAACTTAGATTAACGCTGTCATAATATGTGAGAGAACTCCGGCAGAAAAAAATAACCATTTGTATTTTTTAACAAGATATTTGTTGATATGATAGTTGTGTAGAGAAATCTCATCACAACAGTCCCATAATACTTCTTATAATCAGGGTTGTCAGATTTTTTTGAGCCTCTATCGCCAAATAAAAATTAATTGAAAATTATAAATTAAAGGAACATTATTTATGTATATTAAACAATAAATCGATTGAATATATACGCCAATCATAAATTAAATCTATTTCAGCCCGATTTTAAATGTTTTTATATTTTTGAAAAGTTGCTCATTGGTAACACTAGTTTGCTTGCTTACAGAATTATAGTGATATTTTTTGCCAGTTTAAAATTTTGTTTATTAACGTTTAAAATATATTTGATAATAGGAATTCCTTATTATACGCTTCAATGTAATATTAATTGTTTATATTGTTTAAATTCAAAAATTAAACAACGTATTCACAAACCAATTTTAAATTTAAAATACATTTTAAAGACAAACTTTGTATCAAAAATTTGATTTAAAATGCATTTTTAATTTAAAAGTTGTTTGTGAATACGAGGGTAAATTAAACTCTTTTTTTGCCTTTCAAAATGAAATATCTCAAAAGCGCTCGTGCTTTTAAAAATGGTTAACACCACTAAATTCAGCGTCGTCGATTTAGTTTAACCCAATGGGAGCCTACATTGTTAAAAAAAAATTAGTCTAATTTTCGAGCACAGTGTAATTGAATAAAAAAAAGTACAACTTAAAATACCACTTTTCTGACTTTTAAAATTTATTGGACTTTATTATATTTTTTAAAAAGAATAATTTTAACATTATATAACAATATTGGTCCTATTAAACTTATAAATTGTTTCAAAGTATTAATTTAATCATGAACATTTATTTTATTGTGACCGAATTCATTAATATCCTTAATATATTTGAAATATGATGGAAAACAAATGATCAAACATATAATACTTAATTATTGTAAAATATATATTTTTTTGGAGTAAAATTTTGTAAACTAAGTTGAAGCTATTAACAAATTAAGGCTCTTCATTTTGATAAATAGGCATATACTAAAAATAGTCGTTTTCTAGTAAGAAAATTTAATAGTTTTTCTCCACAATTGTTTATTTAAACAAATTTTAAAAATTAGCCACACAAATTCGCCATGTCGCCAAACGGTAAATTCAGCCACATCTGACAGCTTATAATACTAATGTTTAAATCTACAAGTGAAATAATTCTCTCAGAGAGCGAATTTGACACCCTCTGGCAGCAAAATCTTACATATTCTGTTACCTAGTGTCTACATTAGGCAAATTTATATCAAAACAAACGTCAAAATCAGTGCGAATATATACAAGGTAACCTTGATTAAACAGTTGATTATTATTTTGGTTGTTACAGTTGTCAAACTGCATATATAAAAAACAATAATGAATACGCCATATTGTTGTTTTTGTACAACTGTTGCCACCTTAAACAAATTCGCGTTAAGTTTGACGTTTGTCTTGATAAAAAAAAATCTCTAATGTAGACACTATGTTATCCCAGGACTACAACTAGATTAACGCTGATATAATATGTGCGTTCACGTCGGCAGAGGAGAGTAAACATTTTGTTTATATTATGTTAAATCTTAAATAAGGGGTACATATATTCTAATAAATCCTATAAGATATTATTATTTTCAATCAGTTACAGAGTAAACATGTACTTCTTATTTAAGCAATTCGCACTTTTTTAACACAATTTTTATAAAAATGATTTTTAACATGTAAAACAAACACTAAAAGGAAACAATTTTACTAAATAACGTTGTTTTTCAATAATTTCCAAAATATACATGCACACACACAAGCAAACTTTCGTTTATGTGTATTTTTTTTTTTTTTTTTTTTGACAATTCATCTTATAAGATGGTTGTGTAGAGAAATCTCATCACAACAGTAACATAGCACATCTTATAATACTAATATTTGAATCTACACGTGAAATAATTCCCTCAGAGTGTGAATTTGACACTCTCTGACACAAAAATCTTACATATTATGTTACGTCTAGACGGGCTGTCATGATATATAAAATTTTGTAAATTAATCGCAAAGTTTACATTATTGGCCATAAAAATGCATTGAATGTTTGGTTGTAGTGGTGTCGGCAAAAATGAATTTCATATATGATTATGTAGTGACTTAACAGCTGATTACTTTTTCATGAAAAATGTTTTATGTGTTCATGTCATATGGTTTACTTGCATTAAAATCTGATATAATTTCAAGTGAAAATTTTTTTAACTGCTTTGGGGAATTTAATTATTTTTTAATATACATATTTCAAAATTTTTATTGTTCAAAATGGATGTAGTTTTATTTTTTTAACAAATAAATCACACTCATTCGCATAGTTTTGTTTATATTCACAGACTGTTATCTTTAACAAACATACATATCTAAGTATCTAGTAGATATATTAAAAAAACAAAAAACATATTGTTGTTTTGTTTTTGTACAATTGCGATCACTTTTTATAAATTTTTCTGGGTGTTAGCTTTTTTTAATATATATATATTTTTTTATAAAATGAATATTATTAAATTTATTTTCTATTTTTATTTTTATACGTAAATACTAACTTGTATTGGTGTATAAAAATAAAGAATCACTCGGAGTATAATCCTCGGAAAGAAATTCTTTAAAATTATTTATTCCATTTATGCTAGTATTCAGGGATATAATTAAGTATATTGAAGCCACTATAACAACAGCTATGTGGCAGCGAATTCCAAATAGTGTTTTCATTTTCAGAAATAATAATTGACGTTATTCCCGTATTAAATTTTCAATAAAAATTTCATCAGAATTTCAATGAATTGAATGAAACACGCAAAAACAAAAAACAAACTTTCTTTATTTACAATAACATTGCAACTAAAACGTAATTCTCAATATAAGTATAAAAAACAATTTTTGCAGATTGTTGTTTTTCTGTTTGTAAGTATGTATTTATATAAACCTACATGCATACATACATACACACATATGTACCTACTTCTAATGAATTATATAGCATTCACAGTGGTTTATGCTACGACTTAAAGAGCAATAAGAAACTACATATAAAAAAATTATTTTAAAAGACTAGGCTAAATTCCATGAATAAAATATTGGAACAAATCAAGATTACCGGAACTGTTGATTTTTTAACAAGTTTTTTTCGGTAAAAGCACTATTTTTGGTTAAAAAAAGTTACATAAAAATTTTTCTCCGCTCTGTCTTAGTTTTCGAGTTATAGATATTTTAACTCATGATGTAAGAATACAATTTTCTCCTTCCTCTTTTAATGAAAATAAACAATATGAGTATCACTGGAAGGATCTTGAGAAAGCTTTTCGATTGACATATAAAATGTGCCAAATCATTAACCCATGGTGCGACAATATGATATTTTATTACTTTTATTTTAACTTTTTTACAAAAGTATTGTAAATCATTTAGGGAACATTTCTAGCTATCATAGGAACGCCATATGACACCCCTAGCCCATTAAATAACCAAAATATAACACTTTAAAAATTCATATTTTTACTCGTAATATATTTGTTAATATTATAATTTATGTGTATATATGTAATATGGATATCATTGGAAAGGTCTTAAAGAATAAAAAGAAAAAATAAATAAATATAAAATACTTACTAAATATTATTTAATTTACATTTTTATTTGAATTATATATATAAAAAATTAAAACAAAAGTTTAACAAATGTTCGGTGCAAATCAAGATTACTAGCACAGTTGAAATTAAAATATATATTTTGAATGTTAATAAAGGTTTTTCTGTGTAACTACCTCTATATATACCGAACACCGGCTTCGCTGAATAAATCTTTTTTTGGGTTTTTTGAAAACAATTTTTACTTTTATATAATTTTTCACAAAATTGTAAAAATGATAAGACACACCTTTAAATTATGATATTAACAAATATATTACTAGCAAAAATGGATTAGTTTTTCTAAATATAAATTTATGATGTGCTAAGTTTTTGTTATTTAATGAGCTAGGAGTGTGATATGGGGATCATATGATAGCTTCAAATGTTTTATAAATTATTTGATGTATACGAGAGTACTTTTGAAAAAAAAAGTCAAAATAAAAAGTAATAAAATATCATATTGTCTCACCATGGATTAACGATTTCACACATTTTATATATAAATCGAGGGCCTTCTCAAGACTTTCCCAATGATACCCATATTATTCATTTTCATTAAAGGAGGAAGGAGAAAATTGTATTCTTACATCATAATTAAAGTACCTATAACTCGAAAACTAAGAGCGAGCGGGTAAAATTGTTTACATTACTTTAATCACGAATAAAAATGCTACTGAATCATTGTCAAAGTTATTTAAAAATCAATTGAGTTGGTAATCTTGATTTTTGCCTTTTTGTTAACTCTTTCTAATTAAATTTTATTGTTAAAAAATAAACCGAATAACTTATTTTATATAGTATTTTGTCAAAATTAAACACTGTTTTACTCATTTTTATTGCAGACTTTTTCATTTCGAAATAATTTGTACTATTAAAATTGTTTGTAAACCACTGTATTTAATAAATACCATTATGCACTCACTCTCTGATCAGGGCTGCCACAATACGGATTTTAACCGCAAATTTAGGGAATTTTTGTTGCAGAAAAGTTTGAACATTTTGGTTTGGGGATTGGATAATTTGTTGGGGATATCTAAAATATTTTGTGGATATTTTCGCGGAAATTATGTAATAATTGTATCTTTGGTTTAGTTAATAAAATTGGAATTTTGTACAAAAGTATATAGTTTTTAAGATGCTCAATTTACATGTCATTATAAAGAACTTGCATAAGCAGTCTTTAATAAGCTAACGAACGATCCTTACAAGCAACGCATATGTAGGATGCATTTTTTCGGTTATGAGCTTAACAAAAACCAAACTTCAAGATAACATGTAATATGAACTTCGGAAGGCATCTTAACTCAATAATATCCGATTGCACCTGATTGAGTACAGCAGAATTATCAGCTGTTATTTTTAAATAGTTGCAGTTTTTTTCCCTTTTTATTTAAATAAGTATCAAAAAGCGATTTAAAAGTAATAAAAAAATTTGGGGGATATTAATGATAAATATCGAAAAGTTGATTGTGAGTTTTCACAAGAGCAAAACATGAAATTCGGTAACTTCTTCAGGTTCCGTTTTTCTCAATGTATGTTTTAAATTTGACCTTTTTGGTAATTTATACTTTATTTAATTCTTATTTGATACTTTATTTGTAAAATATGTGATGATGAATGTTTCCTTATTTATTTTCTAAAAAAAAATCGTCCTGGAAAATCTCATGATATTGCCCCTAATTAAATATACTCCCCGTAAGGAGAGCCTGAAATATTTTTTCAAGAATACATTAAGTATAAAAAATAGCAAAATAAAGGTTTATTAATGAAATCTCTTGGCAAGAATTTAAACCGTCATCTATAATTTTAATTCTAAAGTTATATATAGTACCAATTCTTTTGATTTACAAGATGGTGAATGTAAAGTTTTGAAATACATATGTAGTTATGTAAAAATATTCATTAACAAATTATCTCTATAAAGAGAAAGCATAAATATTGTTTCAAGGCAAAAAAAGTAATAATTATTTTGAATGATAAAATGTCTTTTTTTGTTAAGTGGAGATTTGTTTATTTTTGTGGTTGGCCAATATGTATCTGGCAGCCCTATCTCTGATTGATAATTTCTCAGAGAATTACATTTTATTAGTGATGCCAGACGGCTTCAAATCTTTTAACGTCGTATAGAGAGAGAGGAAAAGCGTCAAAATGTTGATATGTATATTTTTGTTTTTAAGATTTTCGGATTTCTCTGTGCATATTTTTATTATTATAATATTTTCCTGGCATTGGCAGGCAGGCTTAACGGTAGTATATACACTGTCGGCAAAATAAAGTCTGGTTTCCTATTCTTGCTATTTACTTCGTAATAATTGAATTCTAGGTGGGTGCATTATAGGCTACTTTTTGGTGTACATTTGGTATATAGTTTAATTTAATAAACAAAAGAAGCTTTTGAATTATTTACATTTCGAGTTTGGGGCAAAAGTATTGAGTTGGTCGTGGATTTTTGTGCTACAAATAACACTTTTACCCCAAACTCGAAACGCAAACACTTCAAATACTTCTTTTGTTTATTAAATTAAACAATATAAAACGACAACTACCAGGACACCAAAAAAGTAGCCCATAATGCACCTAGAAGACAATTATCATGAAGTAAATAGCAAGAGTAGGAAACCGCACATTATTTGTCTGACAGTGCATATATTTATTTATTAATGTATATTCATAAGTACTTGAAATAATACTACAATTAGAACAAATGTAGAGAAACATTTCTTTTTTAACTGTTATGTTTTTTTTTTTTTTTTTGTTTTTCGGGTAATATTGGCTTAATTCAGACCATTTGAACTAAAAGCTATAAATTAATAAATCAAATTGCAAATTTAAGAATACTTAATGTACATTAGATAATTCAAAGAAAAAAAGACAAATACGTTTTGTATCAGAATAAATATTATTGGAAATATTAAAAATGAAGATAATTTTTTTCTAGTAATAGAAAAATTTATTTATTTAATTTAAGATATATATTTTCTGGTAATTAACAAATCTTAGTTAAGAAGAAACCAGGTAAAAATATTTTTTTTTTAGACTTTTGATGACTACAATTGAAGCATGTATAAATCTATTTTTTCAAAATGCGTTTTTTGCGTAATATTTTACTTAAATAACCAATTTACATCTATTGATACAAAGATAATTTAAAAAAGCTGTCAAATTCACCGAAAAAAATACTTTAATGACACGATTTGATTAAATTTTTATTTTTTTTACTAATTTTTTTTTTTGTTTTTATTTTGAATAAAACACAAATTTTAATGTCGTTATTATTTAACGTTTATTAATTTTTAAAATTATTGTTTAGACTATATTAATTAGTTAATTTTTTATATTCTTAATTTATCATTAAATTTGTACTTAAATTTCTATGTGCTGTTATCCAATTCTTCTTGTTCATCGATCAATACTGAATGTCAATTTTCGTTTTTCGTTTATTTAATATCCAAATGTAAAGCAAAAAAAACTCCTGTTATCAACGATCATGATCATGCATGTACAATCATGTTTTTTCATAATTGTTTTCTTGTATTTATATACATTCATACACATGCATACGTACATGTATATATGTATGTATGCATGTGTAGATGTTATTGAAAATAATAACAAACAAAAGCAAGATTGGGCAAGCAGAATTATCTTGTTTACACTTAGTAACAATATAATTATTAAATGATTTAAAGATCAATACGCTTAGCAACTAATAAGTATTTACTGTTGTTATACAGATACATATATATTTTATACATATGTATGTATGTATGTATGTATGTATGTACATACATCCCAGCAAAAACTTTTTGGTTTTCGGTAATAAGAACTACTTATTAAAGTAGTTTCTTGGCAATGAGGCATCATTATTATTTGCCTATTCTGTATTACATTAATACGTACTCAATAGTATAATAACGCAGTAATACTGCAGTCACGTGGATGAGTTGGCTAGAGCGCCGGATTAACAACCAGAAGGTTGTTGGTTCAACCCCATTCTGAAGCTGTTAGTTTTTTATAACAAAATGTCTAAAAAGTTATTTTAAACTAAATAGAGTTTTTGTCGCTTAGGATGCTATGTGTGAGATGGTGTACTGAGTAAGACGTTAGACGTTAGAAACGAATGGTTAGTGTGTGTCCAAGTTCGAGTCTCACTGACGGCAAAATTTTTTTGTCTTTTTTTATTTTTATTTCGTTTAGGTACATATTTTTGAGTACCCCTAGAGTCAAAAAATAACTACATGAATTTGTGGACAAGTCGAACAAAAATAACTAATTATTCAGGCAAAAAATAAGTAGTTTATTTATGTTTCCAATTATACCTGCTAGCTTACCAGGAAAGCAAAGTTTTTGCTGGGATGTAACTATTAACCTCAGTTGTAGACCTAGAGTTACATAAACTTCAGAATATGAAGAAGACACTTAAAATTTATGTTGTACCTACTTACTCATGTTACAAAAAGAATTATTTTCTTGTCAGTTTTATTGCATCAAAGAACAAGTAAAAGGGCGTATATCCATAATTTAAATAATATAATAAGATGATCTTTTGATGTGATTTTGTTAATAAACATGTTGTCGGTCAGATCCGATCATTTGATACTCTACACCATGCTTTTTTAATATTTGTGGAAGGGGTCTTTCTTTATACCTATGGTCAATTGTCGATCGGTTATTATAAGATTTGATGGTGTCAGTTATATTTATAAGTATGTATATGTAATAATATCGTGATATTACCATTTAAATAACATTTATTCTGCATCTTATTCCCGAAAGTAGGTTTTATATGGGAGCTATGATCAATTAGGGACCTACTGTGATAAAACTTTACACTAGGTTTTCTACCAATATAAAACTTATTCGCTTCAAATATTAGGAAGATATATATATATATATATATATATATATATATATATATATATATATATATCTTCCTAATATATATATATATCTTCCTATATATATATATATATATATATATATATATATATATACATATAAATATAATTTATGCATATATGCAGCTCACTTGATCCGAATTTTAATGGAATTCTGATTAATATAAAACATTTATAAATATTCATTACTATTGTTCTATAAAAAAATATTGATATAAGTCGTTATTCCATTTTAAGCTATTATCATCCGCAAAATTTTTTATGTTCTAATACGACTTTTTTAGCGACACTTTGCATACAAATAGATGTTTATAAATCCTAGCAAAAACTTTGATTTCGTTGTAAGCTGGCAGGTATAATTGGAAACAAAAATAAACTACTTATTTTTTGCCTGAATATCTAGTTATTTTTGTTTGAGTTGTCCATAAATTTATGTAGTCAAAAATATGTATCTAAACAAAAATAAAAAAGAAAACAAAAAATGTTTTGCCGTCAGTGAGATTTGAACTTGGACACAAATTGACCATTCGCTTTTAATGTCCAACGTCTTACTCAGTACACCATCTCGCACTTAATTTTCTAAGTGACAAAAACTTTTTTTAGTATAAAATATGTTTTTAGATATTTTGTTATAAAAAAACTAACAGCAACAGAATGGGGTTGAACCAACGACTTTCTGGTTGCTAATCCAGCGCTCTAGCCCAATCATCCAAGTGATTGCAGTATTATTGTATTATATTACTATTAAGTACTTATTTATGTAATACAGAGTAGGCAAATAATAATGACGCCTCATTACCGAGAAACTACTTTAATAAGTAGTTGCCATTACCGAAAACCAAAAAGTTTTTGCTGGGAAGTATGTATTTCCTAAGAGTTTGAAAAGTATATAAATGAATGATCAATAAGTAAAAATAAAAAAATTGGAAAAAATTTCTGTTGGCAGGCACATTGACAATTACATATTCATTTTTGTTTTATTTTCTGTAGATGTTTTAAATTTGATTATAGACTTCAGGTCACCCAAAGTTTAGGAAATATTGATCAAAAAAACATTTAAATCTGGAAATATTTGTTTTATTTAATGTCTAAATTAATCAGATTTTTAAACTTAATCGTATAATAAGAAAAATTTTTTCAATTCAACAAACTTTTATATATACATACATATGTTTGTAAGTATGTATATACCCTGCAAACATTTTCTATCGAAAGCGTAACTATATCGACACACCGGGAAGTTGATATGCGTCGCTTTACTGTCGAATTCTGATCTAATTAGTAACACCGTTCGGAATGAACTGTGTCACTAAGTGATAGTTCCTTTCGAATAACCCTTTAGTCAGTATTGAATGTCATGCAAAATGCGTATAATGAAAGGTGCTAATACGAATCTTTAAATTTCCACTAAAGCGTTACTCAAAAGGAACTATCTCTTAGTGACACATTTCATCCCGAACGGTGTTACTAAGTAGATCAGATTTCGTAACGCTTTAGTTAATTTTGTACTTCACGTATTAAGATCCTACTATAACGCAGTATAAATCCTAATTCGAATCTTCCAATCTCCACTAAAGCGTTACTCAAAAGATGCCATCTCTAACTATAACAGAATTCGATAGTAAAAGTGATACATATAAACTTCCCGATGCGCTGATGTAGTCACACTTTCGATATTTGCAGAATTTTAAAACTATTTTGCATAAAATTTTTAAAATAATAATGCCAGTAATACTTACATTTTAAAATGAAGGATTAGGAATGAACAAAATTATCAAAAGTAACAATTTTAAAATTTTTTAAAACACAAAATTAACTCTTTCCGATATTTATTATGGAAAGCAATGAAATTAATTGCACAACAATATTTTCAATTCAAATTAACATTAAAAAAAACAAATAAATAAATTAAAAAAGAATACTAAGAAATATTTTAAGTACAAAATTAAAAAAGAATATTCCTTTCTTTCAAATTTAATAAAGTAGGCATATATAATAAAATAGGAACAATTATACACTGCCTGCCACTTGAATAAGGAATCACATTTTTTTAACTTTAATTAAGTATATCTCCTAAACTAAAGTTCAGAAAAAAAATAATTTTTTGCGCAAACAAATTTCAAAGTGTTGGTTTTAGTTTCCTGAAGAAATAAGAAATATACATATTTTGTTATACTATGTTATGTTCGACTATGATTTGAATTTCTTTCAATATAAACGGCTAGAGAATTTTTAATTTGTTAGATTTTAAATAGTTTTAATTCAAAATACGACGTGGTAAGGCTCTTAATAAATCTGAAAAAGGAAAAAATTCTGATTTTGAAATCTCAGGGTCAGAATCCTGACCAAATAGCCAAAAACATTAATAAAGGAAAGACAGTTGTGTACAATTATTTAAATAACGTGAAAAGATATAGAAAAAACCTGAAAGGGCGGAAGAAAATGGCAACAACTCCAAAAGAAAGACGAAAAATTCTTAGAATTGCATTAAATTCTGCCATGTCGGTATCAATAAAATCTGAGAAATGTTGAGTCAGTGTCAGTCTAAGAACAGTGCCCATATATAGTCCGACTGAAACTGAAAAAAAGCCACCACTTAAAGAAAAACGCAAATCACAACGTCTACAGTTTGAAAAAAATACAATGACATGGTCCGACAAATGATTTAAAGTTGTATTTTCCGACGAAAAAAAAATTTAATATTGATGGTCCCGACGGGTATAACTATTACTTCCATGACATAAATAAGGAGGAATTATTTTTGAGCCCCAGACACAGCCGAGAGGGCGGAATAATGGTTTGGGGTGCCATTTCGTATTATGGTACCATAGAATTGGTTTTTGTATCCAACAAAATGACTGCAACGACTTACAAAAACATTGTGGAGAAAGCATTTCCAAAATGTAATGATTTCTTGGACGTACCAACACGACATCGCTCCGATTCATACCGCCAGAGCAGTAAAACAATGGAATAATCAACAAGGTGTTCAACTTTTGAATTGGCCCCCATATTCACCAGACCTGAATCCAATGGAAAATGTCTGGGGTTGGCTTGCAAGAAAAGTTTATGAAGGAGGAAAACAATTTGAGACGATAGAATCCTTAAAGGATGCGATAACGGAAGCATGGAGTTCAATTTCGCTAAATTACTTAGAGTCATTATACAAGTCGATGCCAAACCGCATTTTTGAGGTTATTTCTAAAAATGGTGGCAGTACTCATTACTAATTAAATGCTAGAAGATAATAACTTTCATTTTTATAACCTAAAATTTAAAAATAAATTACAGTTTGCTTAGTTTTAAAATATTCCTTATTCAAGTGACTCACGAAAAAATTCCACAGAAATAAATGCATAATTTTAGTATAAAAAAATATACTATATATGAAATTTGGTTGTCCAAAAAATTATTTTTTTCTGAACTTTAGTTTAGGAGATATACTTAATTAAAGTTAAAAAATTGTGATTCCTTATTCAAGTGGCAGGCAGTATAAATATAACTATTCCTTGTATTTATTACAGAAAACAATGAAATTAATTGCACAAAACGATTTTGAATTCAAATGAACATTTAACATCTATTAGAATATTTGCAAAATTTTCTGCAATTATTTGTATGTTCGGTGACAATGTATGATTTTTAGAAAGGTTATGATGTTCGCATTATAAAAAGTGTAATTCAATATTTCCACAATGTTTTTCAATAATATACTATACGATTTCTAAATGTTAAAAGACTACAATATTATTTATTTTAATTTTGCATTGAAATTTTTTAGTTAATTTTTTTTTTTCTAAAATCGCCAGTTTTACTACAGAAAAACAATTAAAGAACAAATGTATTACATTTTTTACAAGGCGAACGCCATATACTTTTCTAAAATCATACTTTCTCGCTGAACAAATAGCTGACTATTAGGAATTTTTGGAAATATTTGAAACAATATTTATAAAAAATTTTCTCTAATTTCTCTTTCAAATGTTTTCATTTTTATAAAGAGGATTCCGTTTATTAAAGATTACATGGCCTTTTAACCATTTCCATATTCTATTACAAATTTTAATGATAGTGTAACATTTTAAATAATTTTTTAAATCTCATCTTGGCCCTGAAAGTTTTTTCAATAATTTTTGCCAATATTTAGGATTTTTGAAACTCAGAAATAACCACAATCTGCTCGACACATTAAGCATTACAACAAAACAATTTCTTCAAAATATTTAATAACAACAACAATATTTTGAATTCTTTTCAAAAATTAAAAAAAAAATTAATTTAAAATTTTGAAAATTATAAATTCTCTTTCAAATTTAAAATGCAAAAATTCAGCTCTTCTAAAATATTTCTCGGATACTCTAATGCGATGCATTCCCAAAATTTTGATTGCTGTATATACAAATTTTAAACTTCCACAGTATAAACTTGTAAAATCGAATTTTTGGTATATTCTTAATTTTTTGTTCTTTAGAAAATTATTCTGAAAATTAGCGACTTTTGCTGCGGGCATGTCATAAATAAGTCAAACTCACACACTTCTAAAAAAATGTTGTTTAAGTTATTAAGAATTTTATATAAAATAAAATTTTCAGTCTATGTTGTATGGCCCTCAAATTGTTAATAACATATTTTAATTTTATAGAATATGAAAATATTTTCCTAAATTTATTCGCTTACCCAGAACTAGTTGAAATATTAAAAATTTCATTTAAATTATGATAAACGCTTATCTTATTTTCTTAATTTTCTTTTTAGAAGTAAAATTTATGAATTGTTATCCAAACAACTTCTAATAGTGATTAAAGAAGTTAAGTTTAGAAGATTCAATTCGTATACTAATATATTTTGTTGTTGGAAAATTGAGGGAAATCTTCTATTGTACTTCTAAGTGTGGCGAAGAAGTGAGCTATTTCGAAAAAGACTTCACTAAATGCTTGCAGGGTATCTATGTATCAAAATTTCTATTATTATATACATACATATACATTTTTAGAATGTCGCCAAATATTCTAGGAGAATACATACATATTTACACAAAAAACTAAAACAAATAATGATTTTTTTAACCCATACTATGATTTTCAGTTTTATGTACACACATACATATATGCGATACGAAGTGTAAAAATGTTCATGTCCTTGAAATTGTTAAAGTTAATTTAAATATAGTCTGTGCTTACTCCTACCCCAAACTTTAATTTTGTGTTTAATAGTTGGTAAAAAGACCAGCCGAATACATATAAAAGCAGATAGACACTTGCTTGATTTGATTGTAGAAATTCGATTTAAAATAACACTAAATATAACAAGTTGGAGTAATAGTTAGTTTTAAAAAATTTTAACTTTTCTTTAAAATTGGTACTTTTTTTTAGTAAAAGGAGTTTTTAACAAATGGTACTTTTCTCTGGAAAATTTCAGAGATTTTGTGGGAATAATTACATTGTCATGATTCATAATTGATATGAAAGTAGGTAGGTTGGGTTTACAAGGGGTAGTAGCCGCCATACAAAGTGAATATTTATTATTATGTATCTAAGAACTATGGAATCGATTTAATTTAATTTTAATTTTGGCCAGTTTCATATTCAGCATATGTAAATTAGCCAGAAATGATATACACTCAAAAAATAAATTGTGTAATCCGTACATAATTCAATCCGGTGTCAAAAGTACGTATTTTCTTGAACCAAGTACGAAATACTTGATTCAAGAATGGCAAAAATTTCTTAATTTTAGCTCTATTTAAGCCTGCTTTGGATTGAATTAATTTCAAAATTTTCTTGTTTTTGGCTTGATTTAAGCCTAAGTCCACATCTAAAGTGAGCATAAATAGGATTGATTTCAGAATAATCGTATCGCAATTAATTCCAAAATGCATTTGATTTAAGAAACATAAATCTTTTAATCAATCTCAATAGCAATTACTTCAAGAATTTAAAAGTTATTTTACACTCTAATATATAGAATTGAGCGTTTGTTTCTAGAATTTTCATACTTCATACTTAATATATTTCAATTTAATATATATATATATATATATATATATATATATTATTTCTTTTTCCTTATTTTGTTCAAATTTATTGTTTATTATGCATTATTAAAACCTCATTAAAACGGCAGCTTTAGCAGTTTTTGTACTTGGAGAATAACGCTTATTACCTCTCGAAATGAAATACTAATCCCTAAAAAAAATAATAAATAAAAAAAAAATTATAATTATAGATTTTCGTGCAATTAATATAAAAAAATGCATGTTGAATTTAATCTTTTATTCACCACATTCAGAACTTGTTTTCCTTTAAAATAGTCCTTTAACCAATTTTCAACATTGAAGTCGATCGAAATGATATCCTCATCGACGCCAAACTATATGATGGAATTAAGAAATTTAAACAAATTCAATTTCACAAATTTTACTAATTTTCAACTCTTGATCTTATTATTTTTTATTAAGAAATTTTGTCTTGATTTAAGTACAATTCTTACTTACATATTTATACATGTATGTATGTATATATATTTACAAATACATGACAAAACATGCAATGCGAAAATAATCTCAAAGAGAAAAGTATTAAATTTTCTTTACCCTTCTCCCTTCTGTTAACACAATACTAATACAAAAAAAAAATTACAAAGTATTTGTAAATATACAATGTATATACATGTATATTATACATACATACCTAATACATAAATAATTTTTGTAAATAAGTTTACTTCGAACGTAAAGTTATTTTCAAAATACTTCATGTATGCAACATGCCCCAAGTTTTTTTTAACAATATTAATTTGCACTTAAATAATCAAAATCAGCTTCTAAATTTAACTCTTTAAGGAGTTAGAGCAGGCGTAAGACGTCATTTGGGGGTAAAGCTTCAATAGAAGTTAATTTTACTTGTTATTCACACATTTATAAAAAAATGCTACTTAAAAAATTAAAAACAAATACCAAAGCATTTAAATGACGCAAAATAAAAGGCTAATGAAAATTGCATCACGAAACTTTAAAGCAATCGATAGAAAAATAGAGAGTGATAGAGCAAAGAGAGTAAATTTCATTCTGCTTATATTCTCTGACAGATAAGTATAAGATTTTTCTTCTTAATTTAAGTCAAATTAGACTTAATTCCGATTTCAATAAACAATTACTAAATTTAAGTAGAATTTGTACTTAGTTTTAGAATTTACATACCAAAATTGAGTATTTCATTCTTAATATTTAAATCAATTCCACTTTGTACTTATTTTAAATTGTTTTAATATACCGTGCGAAAAATAAGAAAAATTTTATTTTAGAATGTGTATGTTATGTTTATATTATCAAAAAAATAAAATAATTACCTAGAGATATAGAGGATTTTGTACTCAAAAATAAAAATAAAGTAATGGGTGATTCAAGTAGAGATACTTTTTTCAATAGCCTTTTTTTGACAGATCACGTGTGAGTCGTGTCATGCTGTCATATTATTTTTGTTTAGTATTGTTTGGCATTTCATAATAGAAAGACTTACGCCTGAACAACGTTCAACTTTATTACGAAAATTCACGTTCTGTGAGGAAAGTGTTTCGTGCACTTCGCTCAAATTATGGTCAACATAATCGGCCTACTGAGCGTACTATTCGCAACACCATCACCCATTTTGAGACCCACCATTCATTATTGGATAATATTCGACCGAATAGACCACGTCCAGCATGCTGTAAAGAAAATATAGCGGCCGTAGCTGAGAGTGTACACGAAGGCCGTGGAGAGTCGATTCGGCGCCGTCCACAGCATCCCGGACTGACGTATGCAACGACTTGGCGCATTTTACGTCGAGATCTTAAATTGAAAGCATACAAAATACAGCTTGTGCAACAACTGAATCCGCTTGACCTTCCCAAGCGACATCGCTTCGCTCTATGGGCTCTTGAAAAGTTCCAAGAAGTTCCGACGTTTTCGAGGCAAATTTTGATCAGTGATGAGGCCCATTTGTGGCTCAATGAGTATGTAAACAAACCAAATTGCCGCATTTGGGGCGAAGAGCAACCTGAAGAGATTCAAGAACTGCCACTTCATCCAGAAAAAACAACGGTTTGGTGTGGTTTGTGGGCCGGTGGAATCATCGGTCCATATTTCTTTAAAAATGATGCCGGTGCGAACGTATTCGTCAATGGCGACCGTTATCGTGCTATGATAACCGACTATTTGATGCCTGAAATTGAAGCTCGTGATCTCGGCGACATTTGGTTTCAGCAAGATGACGCCACTTCCCACACATAGCATCAATCAATGGATTTATTGAGAGAACACTTCGGTGAGTGCATAATTTTGGGCCGGTCGATTGGCCACCAAGATCGTGTGATATCACACCGTTAGACTTTTTCCTGTGGGGATGTAAAGTCCAAAGTTCATGCGGACAAACCCGCTTCGATTCAGGCCTTGGAGGAAAACATCACGCGACTCATTCGCCAGTTACCAGTCGAAATGCTCGAACGAATCTTCGAAAATTGGACTCAACGGATGGACCATCTGCGACGTAACAACGGCCAACATTTGATAGACATAATCCTCAAAAAATAAATGCCAAAGAATGTTCTTTCAAATGATAATAAACATTCCCCATTAAATTTGAATTTTCTGTGTTTTTTTATTTTTTTTTTTTTTTTCTTTAAAAAAGTAGGGAATCTCGAAATGGATCACACTTTATTTATTTTGTAAGATAGAGAAATACAAAAACGTTGATAAAATTGGAAAAAACTAGGAATATTCATTTGAAATTTATATCATAGGTGAGGGTTACTATAGGGAATATCATTTTTAATATAGGCCCTCGATATATATAATTTTGTTGAAAAATGTTATTACATATTTTAATTTTTTTTACTTTTATCGAAAAAGAGAATAATAATTGTCATTATTTTATTTTTATTTTTTTAATTTCTAAATTCGTACTCTTTAGAAAATTGTGTTTTTTTTTTTTTGAAAAGTACATTTCATTTTTTAGTTTTTTTTTTTGTTTTTTTTTTTTTTTTTTTTTTAATAATGGCTTTTTAAAAAGTAGTACTTCATCTGGTAAAAATATTTTTAAGAAATAATTTAACATTTTTTAATTTAAAGAAAAAAAAATGTTTTTCTTTTTAAAATAATGGTACTCTTTTTTGAAAATTTGTAGAAATTTAGAAATCCTTCCAAAAACTATGAACGAAATAATGTTCTACTCGTAAATAAATCAAACAGTCTTTGTGTAAATTACTCTATTTATTATGATTAAAAACTTCTCTTATGACGTTTATCGAATAAATATGTAATTTTCCTCACATACACAAATAAATTTATGTATATAATATGCATATAATATGTATGTATTGCATATATATGCACTTACTTGGTAAAACATCAAGAATGGTGCCTCCAGTTTTCTACGCAGAAGTGATACGCAGTTTAGTCTTACCATTAAAAAACTTTGTCTGTGTATTTGCCGAAAATGACTGGAAAATTTTAGTTTTTCGTTGGCACTTATTACACAAAGTTGTAGTGGTTATTAAAAGAATATAATAAAAAATAAATAAATAACAATTAAAAAAAAAAAAGAAAAAAAATATTTAAAAATAATAAATAATTCCTAAATAACAAAATGAAATTCCTAAGTCGTTCTACATTGGGTGTTGTTATAGGCGCTATAAATATTTTTGTTTTTTCAATTCTTATATTCTATATAATAGCATTATTATCCGAAGTCAGTGATTTGTCGGAAGAGCGTAAGTATTTAAATAATTTTTATTTTCAACATGAATTACATACTTTACATACATATGTATATATTTAAACCACCTGTTGATTATTTTATTAGAGGTATTGACAAAAGATGACATTCTAACAACATCTGTTACACTGCTCTACATGCTATTGATTTATTGCATTGTCGCTCTCATAACATCGATATTTTTAGTGTTGGGTGTAATTAAGGTAAGTGTGTATCAGTGTGAGATAAATTACTCGTAATTTTCTTAATTATTTTATTGTTTTCTAGGAACGTCATACATTTATGAAACCATGGATCTGTAGTGCCATAATTGGTATTTGTTTTTATATTTTACGTTTTGTTATTGGAATTTTTGTTGCTTTTACTACGGACATGACTTTTGGTAGTATACTGGCTGTAATAGTTCTAGGCCTGTTGACTCTGGGTAAGTATGGATTTTTTCTTTTTTTTTTTTTTTTTAAGAAAAAGTCTTTGGATTTTTAATTTTCTGAAATTTAATATAAAAGTATTAAGTTGTAAGAAAATAAATTAAAATAATATTTAAAATATAGAAATTGGTATTAAAGTTACAGTTGGAATATTTTGTTGATCATAGCCCTATAACGGTCTGTACGGTTCAAATCGGCATTATTTTTGTATGAAGTAAAGAACGAATTTTGGTTTTTATAAAACATTTAAAATGAATTGTTCGACAAAAAAAGTATATATAGTGAACATTTCTTAAACTGCGAAAAATTAAAAATTTTTTCAATCAAAATATCAAATTGTTTCTGGTTTTTTCCCTCATAACTCAGAAAGATTTTGTTGATTTTTACTAGTGAAAATCTAAGAAAAAAAAAAAAAATAATAATAAATAAATAAATATGTATATTAATGCATTACATATGTTTAAAAGTTATCTGAGGCCATCAGAAAATTTGTGTCAACAGACACAAAGTCATTACTCTAATGGCTCTCCAAACTATAAGGACCCAATATAAATAAAGTGTATTATGAGATGAGTACTTCCCTAACCAGTGGAGTTGAATTATTGATGTCCTATTGTGTGTTAAAATAAACTTGCAAAGGTTGAGGGGATACATGAGGGGATACATGCAAATGTATGATACATAGATATATCGAATAAGCTAGTGAGAATTTTCCTATTGATATTAAAAAAAAAAAAAACAGATAATCGAAATTTTATCAACAACATTCTCCAAAATCAAAAATTTTGTGCAAAAAATCGAATTTTCCTTAAAAACCAGGTTATCACCAAATTTTCATCAAAGCTTAAACCTTCGATAAAAATGGGTTTTAACTTAAGAAAACGAAGTTTGTGGAAAACACCCAAATTTTAAAAAAAAAAAAAAAAAAAAAAAAAAACAAAAAAAAAATAAATCTTTTTTACAAAAACTCTAATATTTTTTCTCCTAAAACAAAACATCGGCCGATAAAACCATATACATATATATATTTCCAAAAAAAAAAATTTCTAAAAATCGAATTTTCTTTAAAAAAAAAAAAAACATTAATTTCGATAAAACTGGATTTATGCCAAGAAAAAAATTTTTTTCGCCAAACCCGAAATTTCACTGAAAATCTGAATTTTCATCAAAAACCAGGTTTTCACCAAAAAAAAAAAAAAAAAACAAATTTTCAAAAAAAAAAAAAATAATTAAAATCAAAGTAGGGTTTCTTTTCTTTAAAAAAAAGTAAATTTAAAAAGCAAAAAAGTATATCACCAAGAAGCTCAATTTTCATTAAAAACACATTAAAAGCCGGGTTTTGACCAAAAAAAAAAAAACGATTTTTTTCAAGCCAAATTTTCATCAAAAATTTAATATTCATTAAAAAAAATTTGTATTCTCTTAAATAGAAATTTTCTAAAAACCGTATGTCACTAGAATACAAAGTTTTCACCAACAATTTTGCATCAAAAGACGGTTTTTAAACCAGAAAAATAAATTCTCTAAAAAAACAACGAAATATAAACAAGAAAACAAATTTAAAAATGCAAATTCGTTTTTTTTTTTTGTTCTAAAGGAAATAAAAATTATTTAATTTTGATTAATATATGTATTTAATTTATTATTTTTTAAGGTTTACAAATTCTAATATTTTATCCTATTTATACCCTGTACACGGACTTACGTGATGCCAGCAATGTCCAAGAACAAAGAGGATTAAATAGTGCACCCCAGAATCCTCCCACCTATGGAGAGTTGGAAAAGGGTGGTGAAATGTATAATTAAATGTATGCAAAATTTTTAAATAACTACTTATTAAATTGCTATCTTTTATTAATTATTTTTATTATTAACAACTAATATATAAAACGTTTATACGGCAGATATTTGCATATAAAAATATTATTTGCTAATATTTATACGGCAGACTGTTTTATTTGCAAATAGTTTCACTAATCACAAATTGCTTTTTGCAAATAAAAAATTAACTCGACGTTTAAGCGGCAAAGTTTTTAATTTGATAGCTTTTCTTTTAAGTAGAAAATAACGCGTACGTATAAACGTGGTAATAGTGAAGTTTTTACATACACATATATATACGCACTACAGATTATTTATTAAGTTGCACCTAATCTTCTTAAATTATTTCCTCTTACAAAGGTTAATACAATGAAATTTACTTAAGGTACGTTATATATTATTCTACTTTTAACCAAGGTTTAACCTTAGATTTAATTAAAGTTTGAGTATAAAAAAAAAAATGTTTGGAACAGTCTGAATCAATTAAAATATATAAGAAAATATTAAATGTTAAAAAATGTTAGTTTATATAAAAATTAAACTGAGTTTAACTCGCTATTTAATATTTTTACTTTATAATTTATTAAACGGACAATAAGTGTGCCAATTTTTGAAAAGTTTATTTTAGATAAAATTCATTTTTTTTTTTTTTAATGTATATAAAAGAAATTAATTTTATGCTTATATATCACGTATATTAAATGTAATTTATTTTAATTGATTTTAAATTCGACTCCTGAATTGGTTTCAAATTGAATGTTAACAATGCATTTAAAAATTAATTCCCCTTGTTTCTAAACTTTTGGAGTGGCTAATTCTCATAAAAAGAATTTTAAAATTTTCATTTTAACTTTGTTATTATCATAGAATTTAAAAAAGGGGAAGATTACTAATGAAATTAAATAAAATATTTATTTATTGCTATTTATACTATTTAATATAATTAATAATAAAAAAAAAAAAAAATTTATTCAATAAATTTTTGTCATGTTTAAAAATATTGTGTAATTACTTTTGTTCGTCTGGAAAAAGAAATAAATAAGTGTTGAAATTTCGCTATGTTGTTTTGCAAAATGGTCTCAGCGATACGCATGACCTTTCCCACAGATTTTTTTCTACATTTATTTCATTTCGCAAACATGTGACATCATCACAAGTTTTTAAGTTAAAATTTTCTTTTGTAGCTTTGCAATTGATTTGCTAGTGGTGGCTATGTTCCATTTTTTTTGGACCTTACTCTTTATTAAGTCTGTTTATTTAGCTTGTGACAATTTGTGTTTGTTTACATTATTTGTCTGTTATGTGTCTTTTTTTTAAATAGAAGGGAGGTGATAAATAGTTAGTTGTCCCTATTTATAATCCCTAGAGAGGTTAAAACGAGAAAGAAGGATATGATACCCTACACCATTGTGTACGAACATAAAAATAAAATATACAAATAAAGAATAGCGCGTTGATACTAGCACTTAGATGATTTTATGCACTTTAGGGCGATTTCTGGAAGTGGGTTTATATGAAAGCTATGGTAAATTATGAACCCAACCTCATAAAATTTGGCAATATTGTTTCTAAATACATACAACTTATTTGTGTCGAATATTAACTTGATACTAACCTTCGTATGGGATTTATGCACGTTAAAGTGATTTTCGGAAGAGGGGTTTATATGGGAACTATGTTCAATTGTGGACCGATCTGCATAAAATTTGGTGCAAAGATTGATACTTTCACATAACTTCTTTGTATGTATGTATGGATCGATCATAACCAATTTCAATAGGCTTTGTTCTTGTATTATAAAAGTCCCACGTGCCAAATTTCATTAAATTATCTTTAAAATTGCGACCCGTACTTTGTACACAAGGTTTACATGGACAGCCAGACTGACGGACTGACAACGTTAGATCGATTTAAAAAGTGATGTTAAGTCAATTGGTAGTATGTAGAAATTAGACAATATATTAAATTTATAATATCTTACAAATCAAGCTATGAAAAAACGATGTTTGATGGTTAGCAGCACAGAAAACAACTAGAAGTCCAACTTGCTCTAAAAAAAAGTAATCCAGCTGTCAAAAAAACTCTTTGTATGTGTTAGTAGAAGTTTCTTCAGAATTAATTTATACGTATGAAGAGAGTAATATTTATTTGTTTTTTTTACTGAGCGTATTAAATTTGCAAAAAATTTGTTTGCAAACAAATTTTAAACTGACTAAAATTGGATTAAATGTTGTACTTATCAACAATATACAACTGTTTATAGAGTTTAAACATTAAAATATTTTGGAAATCAAATAAAAGCATGCAGATAGCCTTTTTATGATTAACAAAATTATATCAAGGGCCCATATTCAAAATGCCTTATCTCAAGATTTCCTTATAACAACGCCCATCTATGATATAAATTTTTAATTAAAATTCATAGTTTTATCAATTTTATCAACGTTTTTGTATCTGTCTATCTTACAATATAAATACACTCAAAAATATAAATTGAGTAATCCGTATTTAAATCAATCCGGAGCGGTGTCGAAAGCACGGTAAGTATGGATTTTCTTGAACCAAGTGCAAAATATTTGATTCAGGAATGATGAAAAAATTCTTAATGTTAGATCTATTTAAGCATACTTTTGTTTCTTGTTTTTAGAACCAAGTGCAAAATATTTGATTCAGGAATGATGAAAAAATTCTTAATGTTAGATCTATTTAAGCATACTTTTGTTTCTTGTTTTTAGAAATCTTGTCTTGATTTAAGCCTAAGTTCATACTTAAAGTTAGCATAAACAGAATTTATTTCAGAATAATCGTACCACAATTAATCCCAAAATGCACTTGATTTATGAAATATAGATCTTAAATCCATCCCGATTGCGATTGTTTCAAAATTCATTTTAAGCTCGAATATATACTTGATTTGAGAATAAAAAGTATTGAATTACGAATTATAAGCTTGGTTCAAACTTGCATTCATACTTAAACTTAACCAAGAACTTGTTTCTATAATTTTCATACTTTATATATAAACCTTAATTGAAATATATATATATATATATATATATATATATATATATATATATATATATATTGCAAATTTATTGTTTATTATGTTTTCATTAAACATTTATTATTAAAACTTCACTAAATTGGCAGCTTTAGAATACTTGGAGAATAACCTTCTACTTGGATTTCTCTTGTTGCTTTTCGAAATGAAATAGTAATCGTGAAAAAAAGTAATAAATAAAAAATGTATATAGAATTTTATTTTTATTTTCACCTTATTCAAAACATGCTTTCCTTTGAAATCGTCCTACAACCAATTTTCAATGTTGGAATAGACCGAAATGGTATCCTCATCGTAGTCACAGTATTTGATGAAATTAAGAAAATGAAACAAATAAAATTTATTATAGACATATTTATCTCTAGCCTTTTCAGAAATTTTACTAATTTTCAACTCTTCCTTCCCACAAAATATCTCACTGTAATTAATAATTAAGATTTAACTTGTATGGGCAAACACTTCCCCTAGAGCTGACTGCCCTATTTCATATCAGTTATGATTCTGGATGAGGAAATTATTCTCACACAATTTTTCAACTTTTGCTCTAATAGTATCGCATTTAAGCGATAAACAATTCTGACTCCAATGATAATTATTATTTAGTTTGTATGGGGTGTACTTAAACTTTTTTGATTTACTGTATATATAAATAACATATCATAGTCTCTACAATATATTTCCCCTTTAGGTTTTAATAACACCCACTGATTTTCAGATAAATTTAGTAAATGACGGCGTCACAAAAGATTTCTATTTAAATATTATTTTTATTAAAAGTAACCTTTAACCTTACAATTAGCAATTTAATATTATACTATAAAGTAGAATTTCGAGTAGTAAATAGGAGTTAGCGATTTAATTAACCATAAAATTTTTCTTAACGTCAAATTTTTATCAGGATAAAGATTTGTCCAATTTTAACGCTGCAATAATTCAGTCTACATTAGGCAAATTTTTTTTTTCGTGATAAAATTTTTCGTTTGTCTCTTAAAAATGGCTCTAGTAACCTGCGTTCACACAAGATAATTTTTCTTGTTGAATCACTGTAACGTCGAGTCTATACTAAACACATTTTTATCTAGAAAGAGTTCAAATTGCATTAACGCGTAGTCAGCAACAGATATTTAAATAATATTTTTTAGTACTTTTTTCACCCTCAGACTACTGTATCCCGAATTTTTATTAGAATTTTTTTTATTTATTGTAAAACCCAATTATGTAATACATATGTTTTTTTAAATACTAAAAATTAAAACAGGATTATAAAATATGAAAGTTTTCAAAATATCTTGAAAATAAAATTAAATTAAAGTAGAAATAAAAGAAAATTGTACTCGTATAAGGTCTGTTCATTAATGGCCCTTAGAGGTGCAATTTACTAACAAATTAAGCTTTTTAATATATGATATTCGCTTGTTAACTTTAGAATTCGACTAATTAAAAAATTAAAAAAAATTAATATATATATATATAATATATATATATATATATATATATATATATATATATATATATATATATAATAAGTCCACAAATCCTTTGGGAGAGTGAACAGCTAAACCCTGACCACAACCAGGGCATTTCTTTTCTCTTTAATTTCATATTTCATATTTACTGCTGCTGCTTTCACATTGAAAGCGAGAGGAAGAAGTGAGCAAAGAAATGAGAGACTCAAATACACAAGTAGAATAAATCAAGTGGTTCTAAATTGTCGCTGCCTAGTTTAAATATAATTATAACGTCAGAAACATGGCACAATAAATAAGGTAATATAGTTAGCTCAGCTGATTATTTGTTTCGATTTGTTAAACTATCAAACTCAATATAACATGATAAATTTCTTTTTCTCAGTAATTTATTTGAACGTCAAAACTCCATATAGAAAAAAATTTAGTAAAAAATCCTCTGCGAACTGCTGTTACCTTGTTAAACCTGCCTTGATCAGCAACATGTTATTTTGACAGTGAACAGCTGAATATTTTTGCTGATACTGTTGCTGATTACGCGTTAATATAATTTGGGCTTAAGTTTTAAAAAAAATTATAAAAATTGTAAATTGAAAGATTGTCTCGTCTGAATGCGTACTCAGCAAATAATGAAAACTTTCACCGAAATGAGATATTTTGAATGTTTCTCTTAAAGGATAAAAAAGGAAAGGTTTTGTGAAAATATTTAAAAGCTATGATTTATTAAGAGTGCGGTGGCGTCGAATATTATATACCATGCAAAAATAAAAAAGTATATATTTTTATTATTATTTTAACTGAAAAACAGTTTATTTTATAATTGTACTCTATGGAATATTGCTACTTTTTACAAAGAATAAAAAATGATTACATTTTTGGAGGAAAGCATTTTAATTGGTACTTTATTTTAAAATATGTAATTAGTTTTTTTTTTAATAAAATAAAAGTAATGGTACTTTTTTATTTCGTCTTTTTTAGAAATTTGTATTTTTTTAATTTTAAAATTAGAAAAGTACTTTTTCAAAATTTAAAATATTTCTGAATATTGGTACCGATTAGGGTATCCAATTATTTGGGTTTTCATACTAATCGGTTAATTCGACAAATAACCGAATAGTCTTAGTAATACATGTAAAACATAATACTCATTATAGTATTTAATTTATTGAAATACTTATTTAAAATCATAATCAAATTAAATTCTTTCACTAAGTTCATCTTATCAGTTCTTTCGTTCATTTGTAAGAAAATTGCATTTTTTGACCTAATACTACAAAATATTCTCCTTATTCAACTTTATTTAATAAATGTGTCTATTTTCTGTGTAAGAATGATTTTTTTGTTTTTTTCACAAATTTAAGTATGTGTGAAATTATAATATTATAAGACTTTCATGTTCCATTTTATAACAAAAATTTACTTTTTTTAAATTGTTACTTTTTGCAGAATGTGCGAAGATAATGAGGAGCTAGAGACGGTGGAACATATCATATGTCACTGTCCATGTCTACAACTAAGTAGGCAGAAATGGTTAGGCAGTCGATACCTTGACGAATTGGACAGTATATCGACAATAGAGCTCGATAGACTAATAGGATTCGTCATGGGAATAGGCTGGCTAATAGGGGGTCGTTGGCGTGGAGCGAGCGACCTGGGGCGGTAGTACTTTTCCTTTTCAGATTCTTTCTATTCTCTTCTATACTTTTCTTGGTCTCAGCTTTTTTCTCTATCATTTTCCTTCCTGCTCTTTTCTATACCTTATCTGTAGTTTCTTTCTGGTTTCTTTCTATATTCTTTTTGAAGGGACTCACAATGGATCGTTAGGTCTCCGAGTGGATGCACAAGCACTCTTAAGAGTGCTGGGCAACCCTTCCCTACCTACCTACTTTTTGAAAATTCTACCTTTTAAAATTTTTATTTTTTTTTTTTAAAGTTAAAGATTTTTTCTTTTTGAAAATTTGTATTTAAAAAATTTTACTCTTTAAAAATTAGTCCTCTATTCGGTATTAAAAAAATTAATGGTACTTTTTTTTTTGATCCTTTTTGAGATTTTTTTTCTCAATTTGTACTTAATTTAATAATTTCATATATTTTTAATTTTTGTTTTTTTTTTTTTTTTTTAATTGGAACTTTTTTGATTTCAAAAATCGAAACTTTTTTTTGGAAATTAGTAATTTCAAAAAAATAGTATTTAAAAAAACTGGTACAAATTAATTAAAGTGTACTTATTTTATTGAAAATTTGTTACATTTTTTCATTTTTGATAATTCGTACTTTTATTGTACCTTAAAATTGGAACTTTTTTTGAAAACTTTAACTTCTATTCGGAAAGTCATTATCTATTTTAATTAAATTTTTACTTTGTGTATGAAAGAGGGTGTATAGTTTTATATACCTGTGGAAAGTTTTGGGAAATACGAGCGTTTTGACGCAAATATTAATCTTATTTCAATTAGATAGAAAATATAAATTTGGTGAATATCGAAATAAAAACTAATAAACAAACCGTTTCGGTAAAAAAAATATATAAAAAGTTCAAGTTTTTGGTAAAAAATTTCCAAATTCTTGTATATTAAATTTATGTATGTTATGTCATTAAATGCTCCAAAATTTTATATAATTCCTTTGAGAGAAATAAAAACCAACTTTAAAAAAGTCGAAAAAATGTCGTTTTTATTCTCGCAAAAAGTTAAGAACACCTCGAACATTTTGAGAAACGATATCTTAAAATGAAATTTTTATTAGCAACATAGATACTTTATTTTTCCTATTTATAATTAGTTTAGACATAAGGTGACGTTAAATAAATTAAACATTATGACAAAAATGGGCGTAAAATGGGTGTGACATCCAACAAAAATTTAGTATAATAATGTTTGTATTCTATAAAACAACAAGGACACATAATTACATTTGGATAAAATAATTTAAATGTTCTTTATTTCCAATTATTGTAAAAAGGGGTCCGAAAAATTCGAACTTCAAAAGGTCATTAAACCGAACTTCGAACTAACTTTTAAAAACCCTTTTGGGATTTTTTAAACTACTCTTACACTTTCATTATGCGTTGGAATTATTGAAGCATTTTTTTTTTTTGTTGCATTGTGTAAATAGTTATAAAACATTTTTGCAAATTAATATTTTATCGCGCCACTATTATTTCAAAATGTAATTTGGAAACCTTTTTTGATCACGCGGTTTCATTGAAATTAAGCTGTGAGTGTGCCTCGCGAAAAAGACACCTCTTAAAGCCATTCACGTTTTTTCTTTCCAAGTTTGGCACCCCCTGTAGAGTTTTTATTGAGGGCACATTAACATTAATTACAAGAGTAATATACCTCCATTATTTATTTTGCAATACTCGAAACGGCGCAAATTTTCTGATCGAAAAGCTGCAAAAAATTAAAATTTTGAAAAAAATTCGGTTTCACTACTTGTCTACAATATAACACTGGTCAACGACACATTGATGGAACACAAGTTGGCCTATTTCTACAAGTATTTGTAGTGTAGATTAGAGGAGTTGGATACACATGTTAAAATCCGCAATTCCAGGAATAACTTTTTATTTAATAATTTTGAGTTCGTGCCGGTACCATATGGAACCACATAAGATCTTGATTTTTTGTTGTTTTACTCCATGTGGAGTTGTTAACATAATTGCATCAAAATTTAATTAAAAAATCTAAATTAAAAAAAAAATATATATATTTGGAAAGTTTAACTTATAAAGGCGAGTTTTTAAGTACTATTCAATATTTTTTTTTTATTCAGACTCAAAACCACTGTTCTATATTAAAAAAAAAAAAAAAATGTTGCTATTTGAAAAAAAAAATAAAAAATATAAAAATAAAATCATATCAAATTGTACCAAATGAGTCGTGGTAGTACCATGGTACCAACAGATATAAAAATGTAACAAAAAAAACTACAACTGTAACATGTTTGCCATCTGTGTTTTTGGGAATATAGTCCTGTACATACTCACCACGTAATTATGATTCAAAAAATACTCAACTATTTGCTCTTATAATTAACTCTCAGCTATTTATTGTTAGCATAACTAAAATTCCCTCAAATCCAAAAATTTCAATTTAATTATTGCAATAACCGAACATAATAAATCATAATATTTATGCTGAACACGAGGAATCACTTAGTTTCTCCTTTTTAGTACGCAGCTGTAATATTTACTCACATTTTTCTTTTTGTTACATTTCAAACAGTCATCCATGGTTTGTGACAAATATTTTTATTTAGTTATCAAGTGAAGTGAGTTTGTGACGGATCTAAGGCAAATAAAATTTATTTAATATTTAATTAAAAACGAGAAAAAAGTTATTTTATCTAAAAACAAAATGAAGTGTCTAAGTCGTTCTACATTGGGTGTTGTTATAGGGTGCATAAATATATTTGGTTTTTCGGCAACTATTATTTATATAATAACTATTTTATGTGAATTTAATAATTTATCGGAAGAGGGTAAATATTTTCAATATTTTTACTTATTTTTCAACAAAACCAACTGTTGATAATTATTTTTCTACAGATAAAAACGAAAATGAGGAAATATTGTCCAAGTCTATTTCACTACTCTATATTCTAATGGTGATTTGTATGATTGCCATTATTATAACTGGCCTACTAATAGCGGGTATTGTAAAGGTAAGAAGATAACAATAAAGTTCTTAATTGTTTTTAGTAAGAAATTTTATATAAAATATTTTTTTTTTCTACATTTTAGAGACGTCATACCTTAATGAAACCTTGGATTTATTTAGCCATAGCTGGATTTGTTTGTCAATCATTACGTTTGGCAATTGCTACCTTGGGAGGCTTTATAGCTGGTCTGCCGTTCTTTGATGTATTTTTGGCATTAACTTTAGGCCTTTTGACATTGAGTAAATTTGAAAAGATTTTAATTATTTGAATTATTTTTTTTTTTTTTTAATTAAATGTTTTTTTGATTCTTAATTTAGGTATACAGTTTTTGCTCTTTTATCCTATCTATAAGTTGTATAAAGATATACGAGATAGTAGCAATGAAACGGAACATACAAGTTTAAACACAGATCTCGAAGACAGACCGCCCACTTATGGTGAATTGGAAAAAAGTGGTAAACTTACAGATAATTAATATCTACCTACAAATATTTATAAATAATTGAAAGAAAGAAAAAAATTACGCAAATATTTATCTATGCAAAATTCAAACTAAAAAAAAATTAAAATGAATTTAACATTGATTCAATTAATTCTGAAAATTTATTTTTAATCTTTAAGTATCTTTAGGCAAACAAACAATTTCATTTGAAAATACTCGACAATTTTCCGAATAATAGAAAATTTTACATAAAAACAAAACTTAATGAAAATTCTATAAAAAAAATATATTCGCAAAATGCAAATAGCTGTTTATTTATATTTTTCGATAAATTTTATATTCAGAGAAAATTTTCTATAAAAAGAAAAATTTAGCTTAAATTTTCGTTAAAAATAAAACAACGATAATTTGATGTAACAAGAAAATTTTTCGAAAAGTTTGTAAAAAAAGAAAAATAAGTAAGAAATTTATTGAAAATTTTACATGAAAAAAAGAAATTATAAAGTACTTTACATAAAATTTAAATTTTTAAAGAAAATTCAGGCTATCGAAAAATTTTCTATAATTTTTTTTGTAAATACAGAATTTATAGGCAATTTTTCTAAAAATAAAAAAAAAATTATCGAAAATTTTCTTTAAAAAGAAGTATTCACTATAAATATATATTTTTTTTAATTCTCTATAAAAATGTAATTCATTAAAAATTTTCTATAATAACAGAAGTTATCGAATTTTTGCTATAATATGAAAATTTATCGAAAAATTTCTATAAAAGGAAAATTGATCGAAAATTTTCAACAAATAAAAAATTCTCTATAAATAGAAAAATTGTCGAGTTTTTCGATTATTGTTTATAAATACAAAATTTATCGCAAATTATTCATAGATGGAAAATTTATCAAAAATTTTTTACAAAGTAAATTTTCTATAAAAGAAAAATTATAGAAAATGTTCTATAAAAAGAAAATAAATCGAACTTTTTCTGTAAAAAGAAAATTTATCGATAATTAAAAAAAATTTCAAAATAGAGAATTTATTTAACATTTTTGTAAAAATGTGTAATTTTGCGAAAATTCCCTATTAAAGGAACATTTTGCACAAATTTTTTATAAAAAAAAAAATTTATCGAATTTCTGTAAATAGAAAATTTATTGAAAATTATCTGTAAATAACATTGAAAATTTTCTATAAAAAAAAAGTTATCAAAAATTATATATGGAAATAAAATTTATCAAAAATACTATATAAAAAGAAGTTATCAAAAATTTTCTGTAAATAAAAAGTTATCAAAAATTTTTTGTACATAATAAATTTATCGAAATTTTTCTATCAAACAAAATTTATCGAAAGTTTTTCTATATTAAGGAATTTCTTAGTAAATTTTATCGAAAATTTTCTATAAAAGAAAAATTTTCAAAAATTATCTATAAAAAAAAAATTAACGAAAATATTTCATAAAAAGAAATTATCGAGAATTTTCTGTAAATATAAAATTATTGAAAATTTTATGTACATAAAAAATTTATCGAAATTTTTCTAATAAATGGAACTCATAGAATTTTTTTCTACAAATAGAAAATTTATTGAAAATTTTCAGTAAATAAAAAATTATTGAACATTTTTTGTACAAGAAAAATTTATCAAAATTTTATTTTATCAAATAAAATTTATCAAAATTTTTTCTATATTAAAGAATTTTTTGGTAATTTTTTATGGAAAAATTTCTATGTCAAAAATTATCTATAAAAATTAAATTTATCGAAAATATTCCATAAAAGGAAGTTATCGAGAATTTTCTGAAAAAAAAATATCTAAAATTGCCTGCAAATAAAAAATTTTTCGAAATTTTTCTGATAGATGGAACTCTTCGATTTTTCTATAATAACAAATTTTATGGAAAATCTACTATTAATAGACAATTTACCGAAAATAGAAAATTTATGAAAATTTTCTATAAATAAATAATTTATTGAAAAATTTCTATAAATATACAATTTATCGAAAATTTTCAATGTTTCGAAAATTTATTGAACATTTTCTATAAAAAGAAGATATATCGAAAATTTTCCAAACAGAAAATTTATCGAAAATTTTCAAAATAGAAAATTAATTGAAATTTTTTTTTATAAATATTTTCTATTAAAAAAATTGCCATAAAGTGTAAATTTTTGAATAATTTTTTTATAAACAAATTTTCGATAAATTTTTATTTTCCGATAAGTTTTCTTTTTATAAAAATTACGTTTTCCATTTGTAGAAAATTTAAAATATAAAGATACACATTCAATTTATATAGAAAATTCAACGTTCGATGAATTTTTTATAAAAAATTCAATTTATAAAAAATTTCGATTATTTTCCACTTATAAAAATTTTTTGAAAAATTTTATAATTTTAATAAAATAATTGCATTTATTATTAATTCAAGAATTTATTATTTAATAAACAATTTAATACAAATATCTATTTATTATGATTTAAAATTTAAAGAAAACAATAATAGATATTTTTTATAAATTATATTTTTATAAATTAAGAATTCTATTGCAAATATGATCTATATAATTAAAAGTAAGATTGACAATGATTTGGTATTAAAGAGTCTTAAATGTTGGGAATCTCAAATCTGAAACTGAAATTTACAAATTTAAATAAACTTGAATTTATTTATTTCAAGGACTGTTGAAAAAATATGTCGATTTGTTATGTGAGTTTTTTAGTCTTAAGTATTATTTTTTATTATTAAACAAATTGTTTAACAAAGTTAATAATATGTAACAATAATATGTTATAAATAAATATTTTGCTTTTTAAATGTTCAAAAAGAGATTTTATTAATTTAAGCATTTTCCACAAACTTTTTTTCACATGACGTTCGAAAATGACGGTTTATGGACGAAAATTTTTGCCAACAAATTTTTTTCATATCTGGCTCAAAATTACGAGTTTTTTAAAACTCATTTCGAGACAAAACTCAAAACTTTTTTTTACAAAATTCTAGACCCGTGACTTTTAATCGCTGGTAGGGAACTGAAGATCAATTTTAAAAATTGTTTAATATTTTTTTTACATATTCAACTCATTAATATGCATCGTTTGAGGGGTCTTCCCACACATTTATTTTGTATCAGACACTAATGTACAATAGTGTCCCGAGAAACTGCCTTTTTGAGATTCAAACTGGATCCTGGAAAATTATTAAAAAAGTTGTAAAATTCATCTTCAATCCCCTACCAGCGATTTAAAATCTCAAGTCTGGTACATTTTAGCAAAAAAGAAGTTTTTATTATTCCATCGATGTGGGTGTCAAAAAAAAAAAAAAAAAAAAAGATTCAGTTCTCTAGAGGACTGAAAGCAAATTCATAACAAAATTACAAAATATACTAGACCCGTAATTTTTAATCGCTGGTAGGGAACCGCTAATGAATTTTAAATTTTTGTTTATTATTTTTTTCTTTATTCAGCTCATCAATCAATACGCTTAGTTTGAAAGGTCTTTGTACACATTTTTCAACGAGACAGTGATGTACAACATATTAAATTTTCTGGGTCATTGTTGAACTTTATGATGATGTGATAATATCCGTCCTTACGTCTGTTTGAATGATTGGCTTAGATGCTCACAAATTGGGCAACTCTTTCAGCACAAAATTTCAAGTGTTTCTTCGAAATGGGTTTCAAAATTTCGTAATCTTTTTATGAAAATTGTCTAAAATAATATATATATATATATATATATATATATATATATAACGAGTTGCGAATTTTCAAAATTTTATAAATTTGGAAAAAATATGAATTTCCAAATAACTGCTTTTATAAAAATGTACCGTTAACAATTTTTCACAAGAGAATAAATATTTTAAAAAACCTAAAAATAGTACAGTTTCTTAAAAACGATTCCTTAAAAGAAAAACTTCTTTCAAAATAAACAAAAATTGTTTTCGAAAAAGTAGCAAAAATAAATAAAAATTTTGGAAAATATATATAAATTGTCATAATGATTTAAAAATATAAAAAAAAAAATATAAGAACCAATTTTCATAAAAACTTAAAAAACTTTAATTTCAAATTTTTATATAATTCGCATTATTTTTAACTTTAACTATACTGGCAACACTGTGTTAAAATAAAAGCTTTTTTTCTCATTCTTCTTTGTTGTTCCTATGCATCAGCAGAGATCTGCGTCGACCATTTTGAGCGGCGGTTGTCTTCACAAAATGTGGCTTTTTTCTTTTCTGAAGATGAATTTGTTGATGGAATGCCTAATATTTGAGCAGCGAGCTTTGAAATTTTGGGATATTCCTAAAAAGAATGATATATGGATAATTTGGAAAGTGCATGTAAAAAGATTGCGTATTTATAATTATCTTTTCGTTTTTTTTTCCTCCAGTCAAAAAGTTTCTGAGTCGTCATATTTGTTATTAAAATAATTTGTAACTTCTTTTTTAACCGTATTTTCCTAATTATTATTGGAAGTTGCGGCTACGAAGTTGGAAGTTGCTATGCTCCAACGAGATATATTTTCGTGTTTCTGAAAAATATTAAGGGTACTTACTCATTTAAACGCTTAAGTTTCCCATTAGTGCAACTATGCAGATTTACGATACGTATTACGTGCTTCATGAACCCCTTTTTCAAATAAGAAATTATTGTAAAAATTTTGTTAAAATCAAAAATTCGTGCAATGATATTATAATTAATGTACTATATTTTTTGCATCGCATTTATATATAATTTTTAAATATAAACAAAAGGCAGTTGATTCATAAATTCACAGTTGAACTACGCTAGTTTGTTTATCAATTTCATCACTTAAGAATTTAATTTGTTCATCAGCTTCTATTTACACCGTACAACAGCATTTTTTAACACATGAACGAAACTATATGCAAATGAAAACAGATACATTTTAAAAGGGCATTTAAATTAAAATATATATATATATATATATATTTACTTCACCTTCACTTTCTCAACAGTGTCGATGTGGACATCAAATTATTGAATAGGTTTCAGATATTCCAGTAAAATTATTTATTTAAACTTTTCAGTACCATATAATGTCAGAAATATCGTTCAAGAATTTTATCCTTAAATATCCTTAAGATTTTCCAACAAATAATTCTGAAGTTAATTTTAAACACATCACAATATGTTTTTTCAATTTCACATTTTGCCCTTTTCGCCTTAACAGTTAAAATTTTATGAAATTTTAGTGTTTATGTAAATTTTGTTTTCGTTATATATATTGTTACGTTTTTACCTTTTAAAAACGGTTGTTTATTTCCTTTAAATAAACTTGTATTTTGATTGCAAATAACAGCAGTTTAGTAGTTTAAAAATTGTAACGAGTCTTTATTTTATTTAAAAATGTACAACAATACAGTTTAAATAGTCACTTTGTGTTTTAATACACACACACACACTTAAATTACACACTTTATACAACACACTTTAATAATGTACAAGATTATACAGCCAAGGCAGTTAATTTGTCTTTACTTAACGACGCTTCTAATTAGACTGACTCTATGGTGTTCTCACGGCCAATTTATATGCACTGTATTACCTACTAGATGCTCCTTAAAAGCTCTATTTCTTCCTACAATGTTCTTAACGGACAAACTAGAGCTTTTAATGTTAATGTTAGCAGTTTCAACATTTGGTGTTGCCATACTTACAAACAATGGTGAAAGCTTTTTATTCAATGTTGTACGTTTAGAACTGTGTTAGTAATTTTTACAGCTATGTTAACTGCTGTTAACATAAACGGAAATGTCTGGAAGCATTGAGAAAGATTTAAACCGGCCGTTAAAACCGTTATATTTGAATTCAAGTACAATTTCGTAACACTGCCCCCCGCTTAAGCCTGTTCGTCCCGAATAGGCACGAATTCATTTTTCCCATAGGCAGCTAGCCGTTCTAGATGTACGACCTTCATTTTAGATCTCGAGCTCTTTTCTTTCTGTATTCTGTACACCACGTCGTTTAATTTCTTAATCACTTTGTATGGTCCATCCCAATGGGTTTGTAGTTTGGGAGACAGTCCTTTCTTACGTTGTGGGTTATACAACACTACAAGCTGGCCTTCGTTAAATCCTTCAGAATTCGCTGCTCGATCGTATCTGGCTTTCATTTTATCGCTGGTCTTCGTACGAATTCATGTAGTTCGTTCAGGTCATCTTGCTCTTGGGAAGTGTTTTCCTTATTTGTTGATGAGGGCTTTATACTGAATTCTAAATCACCAGGAAACTTGAGTTCTGTCCCGAAGACAATTTTTGCAGGTGTTCGAGAGGTTGAGTCATGAACAGCTGATCTGTATGCCAATAGAAATTTCGGTATGTGTTCATCCCAGTCCTTCTGATGTGCACTGACCACTTTTCTTAAATATTCCTCCAGAGTGCGATTGAATCTTTCGACCATGCCATCAGATTGAGGATGCAGTGGCGTTGTTCTGGTTCTTCTTATTCCGTATAAATCGTACATTTCCTTGAATACGGCAGATTCAAAATTTCTACCCTGATCAGAATGCAACTCCAGTGGAACACCACAGCGGCACACCCAGTTGTTCACAAATACACTTATAACCGTTTTAGCTTCTTGATCAGGTATGGCATATACCTCTGGCCATTTGCTGAAATAATCCATAACCACTAGAACGTAACGATTTCCGGCATCACTGACGGGGAAAGGGCCTGCTACATCCATTGCAATCCGCTCGAATGGCGCGCCTGAGTTATACTGCTGATGTTGTCCACGACTTCTTCTTACTGGGCCCTTCGCTGCTATGCATTGTGAACAATTAGCTACCCAATCGGCTACTGCTTGCTGACAACCCACCCAATAAAAACGTTGTTTTAATTTTTCTAAGGTTTTTGTCACACCAAGATGACCACCACTGGGACTATCATGGAACTCTTTCATTACTTCGTTTATTTTAGAGGATGGTACTACAATTAAATTTGTCACTGTTTTACCGTCAGCACTTTCCCATATGCGGTATAAGCAGCCATTTAACAACTGTAGACAATTCCATAGGGCCCAATATGATTTCATTAGTGGACTTTCGGCGGATATTTTATTACGGGCTGGCCTTCTACCTTCTTCTTTTGCCGATATTATTTTTGCCAGTATGGGGTCATTTCTTTGCGCTACAGAACAATCTTCACTGGACTCTATATGCATTAGTCGAACATCGATGATGCATTCCTTTTCCTCGGTTTTTGTACAATGCTTACATTCCACGTTGCAGGGCCGTCTTGACAGCGCGTCCGCATTGCCGTGTTTCAAACCCTTCCGGTGCTCGATGCTAAAATCATAGCTCTGAAGTCGCTCTATCCAACGATCCAGTTGTCCTTCAGGTTGTTTAAATTGAAGCAACCACCTGAGGGCAGAATGATCGGTTCTCAGTCGGAAGTGTTGGCCATACAGATATTTGTGGTAATGCTTCACACACTCTAATACTGCCAAAAGTTCTCGTCGCGTTACGCAGTAGTTTCTTTCAGGCTTCGAAAGCGTTCGGCTGAAGTATCCAATGACCCTTTCAGTGCCACCGACTACTTGTGAAAGTACACCGCCGGTTCCGTATCCGCTCGTATCGCTATCTAGCACAAATGTTTTTTCCAGGTATAGGATATGACAAAATTGGTGCCGTACATAATAGATCCTTGAGCTTCTGGAATGCTAGTTCTTGTGCTTCACACCATTGGAATGATTGTGACTTCTTGGTCAGCTTATGTAAGCTTTCGGCCACATTGGTGAAATTCGGGACAAATCGTCTGTAGTATGTGCAAAGGCCAAGAAAACTACGCAATTCGTGGAGATTTCTCGGACGTGGCCAGTTCTTTACAGCAATTATCTTATCGTCATCTGTTGATATTCCGTCTGCTGTTACGCGATGTCCCAAATATTTGACTTCTTTCTGGAACAACGCACACTTCTTTACACTGAGTTTGAGTCCAGCCGCTGATATTCGTTTAAGGACTTCTTCAAGGTTATTCAGATGTTCATCAAAAGTCTTTCCTATGACAATGAAGTCCTTTCAATACCTGTTCCATTAAACGCTCGAATGTGGCTGGAGCATTGCAAAGTCCAAATGGCATCACATTAAACTGCCATAACCCATCATTCGCGCTAAAGGCGGTTTTTTCCTTATCTTTTTCTGAAATCTCTACCTGCCAATAACCACTTTGCAAGTCCAATGTGGAGAACCATTGTGTTTCAGCTAGTGTATCCGTGATGTCATCAATTCTTGGTAGCGGGTAGCTGCCTTTCTTGGTGACGTCATTCAGTTTTCTATAATCGACGCAAAATCTAGTGCTGCCGTCTTTCTTCTTAACTAAAACAACAGGCGAGCTCCAAGGACTTGAAGATGGTTCGATTATACCGTTCCGCTCCATTTCATTGACCAACTACTTCACTTCACTTCGTTTTACTAGAGGAACACTTCTGGCCGCCTGCTTTATTGGCCTCGCTTCGCTAGTATTTATTTGATGCTTTACAATTGCCATTCTACCATGGCTTTGACTTTTTAAGGCAAAGACGGAGCTATATTTTTTCAGAATCTGTTTGACCTTATTCCTGTCTGGCGGCGCTAATCCTTCTACCCATTTCCCCACATATTCCGCTAGTAGCTTGTGTTCTTTGGTGGATTTATTGGCAGGTTGCGGGTTTTTCTCGCAATTGATTTCTGCCTCTGCTGAAGTGAATTGATCTATTTCGGAATTTGGCTTAACGACTTTTTCATAGCTGGACAGGTTGAGCATTCTTACAGGAACTATTTTGTTGTTGCAGGGTTTAACGAGGACTTTTGCTGTTACAAGATCACTTGTTATTTCTGCTGGTTCTACCACCCACAAACTGTTGTCCTCACAATCTCCCTCCAAACGAGCCCATACTAAAGTTTCTGACTGTGGTGGTAGCTTCTGATGCTCGACGGTGGGGCCCTCAGATGTGGGAGTTAGCTCTTGCCCCTTAGTGCCAGCTCGTTTTAGTTTAAAGGTGATTCTTGTGATGATTGATGATTTGACTGCCGGTTATTTCTTTGAGGCGAGGCAGATCTGGTTCGTTTCCTTGATGCTTTGCAGTTTCGCTGAATATGACCAAATTTACCGCAGTTATAACATTTTACTCTGGCTTTATTTTGCTTCTCATTAAACGCCTCCAAAACCTTTTTTAATTCGTCGACTATATTTCTCTCATTATCTGGAACATCTTCAACATTTCGCACCTTACATATTTGTGGCTTTGAAATTATTTTCGCCGTTTCTTGTGCCAGTGCGTATGAGACGGTTTCAGTAAATGATGGTTTAGGTGTGGCACAAATCGCATGTTTTATTTCAGGATCGCGAATGCCAATAACGGGCTGTTTTCCCCTGGATAAGTAAGCTGCAGCAAACGTTCGATTTCCAACGCAAAGTCTTGTAGCATCTCATTGGGCTTCTGCACTCTACCACGCAATTCCATTCGGTATAATTCCTTTTTATGTTCACCAGCGTACTTACGTTGTAGCTCCTGCATTATATCATCATAACTGTTTCTGTTACATGCTGGTACGCTTTCAAGAACTACTGCTGCATTTCCTTTTAAGGCTAATATCAACTCTATAGCTTTTTTTTCGTCGTTCCGCATGTTTCTAATGGCAATTGTATCAAACTGGAACTTGAACACATTCTGGAATAATTCGCATCTGTCCATCTTGGCATTGAAGATTATTCATCTTTATTTCTAGATCATGTGGTTTTTTATCAACTTTATCAACGACTTTGGCTTGTATATCTAGACAGCTCTCCAAGTCGGACACCTTTGTCTCAATGCCATCCACTCTGCTGTTTATAACTTCCGAAATTTGTTGAAGTTTTTGGTCTGTCGCTCTAGAAGTTTCTTTAACTTCAGCAAAAAGTTTCTCGTTATTTACTTTAAAAGTTTCTTGAAATTTCATTTCTATTATTTTATTTTCTTCTTTAACTTCAGCAAGAAGTTTCTCGTTATTTGCTTTAGAAGTTTCTTTAACTTCAGAAAGTAGTTTCTCGATGGCTTCTTTAAATTGCTCCATCATAGCAGCAAACATTGTGGATAAATCCGGCCTGCTTGTTGTTGCGCGGGTAGAAACTTCCAATTCTTCTTTATACTCGAATTCGTAAGTTCCGATGTCAATATTACGCCGATTGAATTCATCTATCAGCCTCTTTTGCAATTCTGCTTTATTACCAGCTGTAGGTAACTCCAACTTATTTAATTCTCTCTTGAGTTGCTCCGCTTTCAGCTCTTCAAACTTCACCACTGCTTATTATTTTGCAATCCCACTTCTGTTCTCACGGCCAATTTATATACACTGTATTATCTACTAGATGCTTCTTAAAAGCTCTATTTCTTTCTACAATGTTCTTAACGGACAAACTAGAGCTTTCGATGTTAATGTTAGCAGCTTAAACATTTAGTGTTTGCCATACTTAAAACAATGGTGAAAGCTTGTTCAATTCAATGTTGTATGTTTAGAACTATGTTAATAATTTTTACAGATATGTTAACTGCTGTTAACATAAACGGAAATGTCTAGAAGCATTGAGAAAGATTTAAAACAGTCGTTAAAACCGTTATATTTGAATTCAAGAACAATTTCGCAACAATATAATATAAAAATCATATCCTACTATCTTTTCGTAGGTTAAAATTATATTTAATAAATTTAAAGTTAAATAAATATAAATGCAGAACTAACCATCGTTTTAACTTTCAAATATATTTTAGTCATTCAAATAATGTTGCCATGTTACACCTATAAAATAACAATTACTTAAAATTTAAATATTATGGCTTCAAAAATGGCTTTACTGGTTTTGAAATAGCTCGATGTCTCACTAAGCTTAAAGTTAAATTTGTACGTTTGTTCTTAGGAATAATTTTCAAATCGTATTATAGATTAAAGTAATAAGGTTAAAAACATAAAATGTTGGTACCTGAAACTGTATATTGGCATCTTTAACATATAATATTGTTACTTTTTTACCTTTTAAAAACGGTCGTTTATTTCCTTTAAATAAACCTGAACTTTAAATGCAAATAACAGCAGTTTAGTAGTTTAAAAGTTGTAACGACTATTTATTTTATTTAAAAATGTATAACAATAACAGTTTAAATAGTCACTTGTGTTCTAATATAAACACACACTTAAATTACACACTTTATACAACACACTTTAATAATGTACAAGATTATACAGCCAAGGCAGTTAATTTGTCTTTACTTAACGACGCTTCTAATTAGACTGAATCTATGGTGTTCTCACGGCCAATTTATATGCACTGTATTACCTCCTAGATGCTCCTTGAAAGCTCTATTTCTTCCTACAATGTTCTTAACGGACAAACTAGAGCTTTTAATGTTAATGTTAGCAGTTTCAACATTTGGTGTTGCCATACTTACAAACAATGGTGAAAGCTTTTTATTCAATGTTGTATGTTTACAACTATGTTAATAATTTATACAGATATGTGCTTAAATAAAAAGGACATGTTTACTTTGTGACTGATTGAAAATAATGATATCTTATAGGATTTATTAGAATACGTGTACCCCTTATTAAAGATTTAACATAACATAAACAATATGGTTACTCTCCTCTGCCGGCGTTATCTCACATATTATATCAGCGTTAATCTCAGTTGTAGACCTGTGGTTAACTGCTGTTAACATAAGTAGAAATGTCTAGAAGCATTGAGAAAGATTTAAACCAGCCGTTAAAAACTTTATATTTGAATTCAAGTACAATTTCGTATCAATATTTTGGAAAACTTTGAAGGATATAAAAGGATGAAATATTTGAAGAACTTTTTTTGTAACTTTTATTTCGATTATTGTAATAAATGCAAAAATTCTCCTCTCATTTCATTTGATGTTCATATCACTGTACGATATTAATTATAAAATACTAAAATTAAAATTTAACCTCATATATCCTTCAAAACTTTGAAGTTTTTTAAAAAGGAAAAATGAATAAGAACAAGTCTGGAGCAAACAAGCCTTTTTGTATTATTATGTCTCATAGCAACTATAATATTACTTGTGCCATCACTTACTACAACAATATCTTTTTTTTTCAATTCAAAGTTTCTTAGTATTATTTATGTTCTGGGCTATTGTAATTTTATTGTGCGGATGTGGAAATACTTTTGTTTTTTAAGTTATATATTCTGCATTAAATTGCAAACAAAAACTTATTTTCTTTTTAATGTAGCTGCGTCTTTTATAGGAGTCAGTCCATATGTCAAGCACTGGTGAGATATTTTTTTGTGACACTTATCTTTAATAAATTATTTTACCGTTTTTTGTATTCTGTGTATACGTCCAATAGTGCTGTGTGAATCAACGTTTTGGCTGGAGACATTTTAATGTTCGATTTGAAGGTTTGCATGTAATCAATCAAATCATGGCTGCTCCACCATATTGAATGGTCTTAAATCTTTGCAGCATATATGCACCAATAAGGTTTTTTTGCTGTTAGATTCTGCTATTTTTGAATCAACATTTATATCATGGACGTTCCGCAAATGTTGACTGAGGTTCGATATTAAGGTGGACAAACCAAACCTATAACAATTTTAATTAAAAAATTAATTAAAATTAAAAAAAAAACAAAAATACTTTCTACTTTATTTACCCTTTTATACGAACTGGGGTGTTTTCAAAGCACATTACAAATGTAACAATTTTTCAATTTTTATTTTGAATTACCACTTGTCCGAAGTAGTTCCATAAAGAGGACCCTTTGGCAGTCTTCTTCACAAGAACAATCTTGGATTTATTTATTACCTAGATTTTTGTATTTAGTTTATTTTGAAAAGCATTTATATTAAAAAACAGGTAATTTTTTCGTTTTATCCCATTTTGTTAACCGTTTTTTGTTTTATACACATTACCAGATTTCCAAATTAAATGATACTTCACTTCTGGCATCTCTGCCTCAAGATAAAAACATTGTGTTAATTTTTGCTTGAAAATTTAATTGAATTTTTAAATTAAAAAGTGTAAAAAACTACTTAAATTTGCTTTAACTTTCTTTTGTTTGGCAATGTTTGCTCAAAAAAGAAGAAAGCATTGGGGCAATATCCCTAAATTCAAGGTGCCAAAAACTACAGACGGTCCCAGCACTAGTGCCAACAGGTTTCAGCTTCTGTCTGAAGACGAAGAAGAAGAAGAAGCAGTTGCTATCAAAGAAAAGATTCCACCAATAATTGTGGACTCTACCCACAGTTTTTCAACTGTGATCGGATTAGTTGGGGAAAAATATACCTACAAACGGATGTCTATTGGTAGAAAAATTGTATCAAACTCGTTATCGCTGTACAATGAAGCTTTGAGAGTTCTCAAAGACAAAAAATTCCAGTATTATACGCATGAATTGAGGGATGCAAAAACTTTTAATAGGCCTGCCACAACTGGACACAAAGATAATTGGCGAAGAATTTGTAAGCTCGCTCAACATAAACCCGGTAAGCATTAAGGAACTAGCAACAAAAAGATCTAGTGTAGATGACGCCCTCTATCTCATTGAGTTTGATCGTCAACATGTTTCAAAAAGAGAGGTTATGAAAATAAGATATTTTTGTAATATATCTATATATTGGAGAAAACTTCTAAAGGGCAATAAAGGTCCCACACAATGCTCCAAGTGCGCTATGTATGGACATGGTGCTAAAAATTGTAACCGTATCGTAGTGTATTCAGCCTGCCCCGGAAACCATGAGTATGCAGTTTTTTCACTCAATAAAGGTAATAGTGATGGTAGTATAATTTATAAGTGCTACAACTGCATAAAGAAGAACTTAAAAAACGTTAACCATAGAGCTGATGACCCAAAGTGCCCAAGTCGTCAAGAATATTTAGAAATCCGTCATCGAGTAACAACTAAATCTAGGGCGACCAGCAGAAGAACTAACGTAACATATTTTAAAGAAGACGATCATGATTTTCCTCAATTGCCAAGGCAAGAACCCCATAATAATACTCGTAATTCCCGCGATTTTGGTAATTTGTATTCCCAGGTAGCTAAAGGCAAGAGCTACGACAACAATAATAATGATGACATTTCCAATAAAAGACTTCTGGAAATATTTTTTGATGCTGTCGATGCTTTGCAAAGATATCAAAATAAGTACAACAAGCTACGAGTTTTGGGTATGATGCTTAAACATGCCATATAATTCAACCGGTAGACACAATGTTCATGTTATGCATTGGAATGCCCAAGGCATAACAACTGAATCAGCAGCTGCCCAGCTGGAATACCTTTTACACAAAAGGAAAATCGATATTCTCCTTTTAAATGAGACTTTTTTGAAACCGTACCACAAATTTCAACTTGGTGGTTATAAAATTTATAGAGAGGATCAATCTACTCATGGCGGAGGAGTTCTAATTGCAATTAAAGGTAACATTAAGCATACGTTGTTACCAAAAATAAAAACAAGTACTGCTGAAAGTATTTCAATACAAGTTATGATTAATAGAAGGTCAGTTATATTTACTTCAGCATATAATCCAGTTCATACGACCAATTTAAAAGCTGATTTGGATAAATTAACTTCATTTTCAAAAGACTATTTTATTTTCGGTGATCTGAATGCCCAACATACACATTGGAATTGTATGTCAAATAATTCGGCTGGTAATGATCTCTACAGTCACTGTCTTCAATCCAGCTACTACATTTATTACCCAAATAGACACACTCGCTTTGGACAAAGCCCATTCAACCGTCCACAGTAGACATTCTTTTATCTAACTCGTGCCTCCATTTTTCAAACCTTGAGTCACACCCAAATGTTTTACAGTCGGACCATGTACCTATATCTTGTGTTATTTCTGGACAAGTTCAAAACATGACATATTCAGTTCCCTTGTATTATCGAGCAGACTGGTCAGCAATCAGAAACTGGGTGGAAAATGGAATTAGGTGTCAGAACATTGACCAACCCGTTACTAATTCAGGTAATCTGGATTTTTATTTTAACAAATTAATATCTATAGTTAAAGAAGCGTTTAATAAAATACCTGTCGGTTATAAAATTCCGTGGCAACGAGAAATCTCTGAAATTAGTAAAATGTTAATTAGTCAGAGAAATAAATACAAACGTAAATTTCAAAGATGTAACGATTTTAATTATAAAAATCAATTGAAAAGCATTTTGAAGCTATTAAATAAACTTATTGATTTTCACCTTAATAAAGACCGCAATGAATCCTGGTCAAAATTTATTTCGAATTTTCCCTCGGGTTCTAAAAAGTTTTGGAAAGTAAAAAAAGCACTGAAAGGAAACAAAATGTCTTTTACTGATCTTCATGTAAACGGTGAAGTTTTAAAAACTGGCAATGAAAAAGCTAATTCAATAGCAGACCTATTTGGTGATTCACACACCATTACTTTAAATAATTATTCACCTATGGACTCGGCCGTCTCAAGATTCATTCATGAATTTGACGATACACTTCTTGACAGATCTAACGTAGAGCTTACCAATTTAAATGAAGTTAAATCGTTTGTACTTTTATTGAAAAATAATAAAGCCCCTGATTTAGATGGCATTAATAGCATTATCCATAAAAAGATGCCCGATTACTTTTTTGAAACTCTATGTAAACTTTTCAACTCTTGTTTAATAGAAGGCTATTTTCTAACTATTTTTAAGAAGGCAAAAGTTATCTCAATTCCTAAGCCAGGAAAGGATCCTAAATTACCGTCTAGCTATAGACCAATCAGCATCCTAAGCCTATTGGATAAAGTATTTGAAAAAATAATTAATAAGAGAATTTTAGATTTTTCCAACCAAAATAATATTATTAACCCTCAACAGTTTGGATTCCGCAAGGAACACTCCACAGTACATCAACTAAAAAGAGTCGTTAATTTTATTGAATCAAACAAAAGAAATCGTAAAAGCATTGGAGTTATTTTTCTTGACATTGAAAAAGCCTTCGATTCAATATGGCATGAAGGCCTGGTTTTTAAACTAAATTCATTCAATTATCAAACGTACCTGCAAAAAATAATAAGAGTTTCTTAGATCATCGCTCATTTGTTGTATCTATAGATAACACGCAATCTAGTGATTGGCAAATCCCTGCGGGTCTGCCGCAAGGATCGGTATTATCACCTACTCTTTATTCAATATATATTTCCGATTTTACTGTTCGCATGAATCAAGAAGTAGCTTTTTACGCTGACGACATTGCTTTTATTTGCTGCGGTAAGGTGTCAAACGCAATAATCACGGAAGATAGTTTAAATCTACCCATAAATACTTCGATAAATGGAAGATAAAAGTTAATGTTAGTAAAATAGAAGCTATTATATTTCCATATAATAGAACACAGAAACGTATTCCTACAAAACATTTATATTCTAGGGGAGTTTTTATTCCTCTGCAGGATAGTATCAAATATCTAGGAATTATCTTAGATAAAAAACTATCATTTAAACAACACATACAGTATATTTTGTGATAAAGTAATCAAATGCTGCCGTGCACTTTACTACTTACTTAACAGAAGATCTAAACTTAATTTAAAAAATAAAATCCTTATTTATAAAATGTGTATTCGACCAATTATGACCTAAGGATGCCAAGTCTGGTTTAATAAAGCTGCTAAAACTTACACAAAAAAGTTACAAATAATACAAAATAAAAATCTGAAAATAATTCATAACCTACATCCCAGATATTCTACTGATCTGCTGCATAGAAACTTTAAGCATAAAATGTTTAATTCATTTGCAAGGGAACTGACTCTGTCATTTAATGAAAAATGCAGAACGTCTATATATGAAATGATAAGAAATTTGCTAAACAATCACTAAGAAAGACTCTTTTTTTACTTAAAGAGTTATAATTGATGGTTGTTTTTAAAATTTCCTATAACGTTTAAGTATGTACAAGGTTTTTTTTTTACAACTTTTCCTTAACACTGTGATATTAGTAGTTCCCTTATTTAATTATTTAGATTTTAATTGTTGTAATACTTTTAAGTAAATTCTCATAACAATGTAATAATTTTATAAAGGTTTCAATAAAATCAATAATAATAATAATAATAATAATAATAATAATAATAATAATAAAAAATTAAATGATACTTTTATAAATTAGTGTTGCCATACAATAAAAACTGTTAAGTTATCAAAAGGGAACGGCGGTTTATTTTAAGCCATTTTTAGCTGAAAAACTAACGGCGGTGGCTTGGCGCAGGACTCTGAAGTGCACTCTGGGAAACTACGCAACAGTTGTTTCCATTACATTAATTTTAACAATTGCGTTGGCGAAATAGAGTTAATAATTTTATTGCAATTATTGTGATAATCAAGTAATTATCAATCATATTCAAATAACTGACAATGAATCATCTTTGTGGCATACGTTTGTCAACGGTTAGTGTGGTTGTGGGATGGTTCAATTTAATTGGAGCCGTTTTTTCCACAATCCTACTGATTGTGGCATTTACACGTCTCGATGAAGTCGTAAAAATGATTGAAGAAGAAATGAAAGATTCAAATAATGCTGTTGGAATACGTACAGGTGAGTTTTTGATTTTGAATATTTGGAAGATATTGTACATAGTAGCAAATGGATTTAATTAATTTCTTTGTCATTTCTTTTTTCTGGAACACAGCTGTTATCATAGCATTAAGTGTTTATCTGACTATAAGCTTGGCAAATGTTTTTGCCTCAGCGATGTTAATTGTGGGTACTGTTAAAGTAAGTTCTGAGATTTTTTTAATATAATAACACCATTTCCATTGAAAAAGCTCCCTTTTATTTTTTTTGTATATTTTTTTAAATAACAATTTTTTATTTTTAAATTGAAACGTATGTTGCACATTGTTCAGATATCGACAATTTTTCTGTTTATAGAAAATTTAGCTTAAATTAAGTTCACCGGCCCACTTGATCTCTAAACAATTCATTAGTACTTTTACTTATGATTAAAATAATGTGAAAAATTTATGGGCTCCTAAAGTTTTAATATATTTTTTTCTGAATATCTATCAATACACATGCGATTATTAAATTCCCTTTTAGAAACAATTCCACACATATTTCATTTTACAAGAAAATTTTCGATAAATTTTCTTCAAATATAAAATTATCGATAAATTTTATTTAAGTAAAAATCATCGATAAATTTTCTTTCTTTCGACAAATTTTCTGTAATTGATCTTTTTATATAAATTGTGTTTTTATGCAAATTTTGATAAAATTTCTTTTTATATAAATTTTCTGTAAATTATCTTTTTATAGAAAATGATGAATTTTCTTTCTGTATAAAATTTTCGATAAATGTTATAAAAAAACTATTTTTTTTAATAAAAAATTTTCGATAAATTTTCTTTTTAGGGAAAATTTTTGATAAACAAATATGTTTTTTTATATAAATTTTCGATAAACTTTCTTTTTATAGAAAATTATCAATACATTTTCTTTTTATAGTAAATTTTCAATAAATTTTAGATTTTGTACGATTTTTTTTTTTTATAAAATTGTCTATGACTATTCTTATAAAAAATTTAAATTTGTAATATATTCTTAAAATACAAAATGTTCGATGTTTTCATTTACTATACAATTTTCGATATTTATTTTTTTTAATAAAAAATTTTCGCAAAATTTTCCTTTTTGTAGTTATTGATAATTTTTTTTTATAACAAAGTTTTTCATAAATTTTCTTTCTCTAAAAATTTTGTTCATATATATATATATATATATATATATATATATATATGTATATATATATATATATATTTAAATTTTCTATTTATAAAAACTTTTAATATAGAAAATTTTTTTTTAGTAAATTTTCTTTTTATTGAAATTTTTTATAATTTTTCCAATTAAGGAAAATTATGAATATTTAAAAATATTTCTCTTTGGAAATGGTGCCTATTCTTATCTATCTGTTACTTTTATACATACATTACTTTTATACATATTTAAATAAACAAATAATCTGTTTATCTTTTTAGGAAAGGCACTTGTTGTTGACGCCCTGGCTTATAAATGCATACATTCTCATATTCTTTAATGTCTTGAATTTCATTTACATGATTTACGTCTCCATTGCCAACAGTCTTCCCATAGGTTCAATGGTATTTGGTATCATAGTCGCCGGCTTAAGTTTGGGTGAGTCATTAAGAATTATTAAAAATTTTTGTGGTGATTTACTGTACTGTACAGTATGTATAAGTGGGGCTATATTGTGAAATTGTTTAAAATTAAAAAAAAATCTCTTACATACATACATACATACTTACATACATGCATAAAAACATACATACATACATCCATACATGCATACATACATACATACATACATACATACATACATACATACATATATACATACATACATACATATACCATGTATACAATTTAACTGAAATATAACCCTACAAGTGATTCGAATTGCTTAGAAGAAAATCATATTCGTATTGCGGAGGTTTCCCTTATCGGGAGAGTTTGTGAGTCACAACCGATATATTTAAGCAATAAGAAATTAATACTCCTAGAAGAAAAATAGGCAATACTGCTAGATATTAAATTACATCAAATATATCTTAAAAATGTTATTTAAAGTATTATGACTGGGATTTTGACCTTTTTGTTACCATAAACAAAAGTATTTAAGATGTTACAATAACAGTATTTATTTTTTTATTATTTAAATTTGGCAATATATAAAGCGATGAACGTATCGCTAAAATAATGACCACTAAGTCACTCAAACATCATGTAATGGAGGATAAAGTAATAGATTATAAAAATGTTAAAGTGTATAAATAATCTATATTATGAACATAAACATAAATAGGCAGTTTCTTCGAATGATTTGATTACTTTTTCTATAATTTATGAAATTTTTTGTTTATCATTTCAAATTAAAATAAAAAATATAAAAATATTTAAAACGTTTCGTTTTTAATCAATTTTTTTTTTCTTTTTCACAAAAATAAAATTTTGGTTGATGAATGTATAGCAAATTCGCCAATCACACATCGGCAGTATCTCTCTGCCACAGAATATAGCTAGAAGTTTATGTGAGAGACATTTCGAACTAAATTTGCCAAAAATTTACTCATTTTTTTCAAAACACAAAAACAAAATATATGTGACTACATGTATTTTTTGTTGCATGAATTGGGTTTTCGACAACTGAATTTGGTTTCTGTCTGTCACATAAATTTCTAGTTATATTCTATGCTCTCTGCAGTAAGTGTCTATAGGCGCCTTAAAAGACAAACAAATTTCTTCAATATCTTTTTAATTTTTGAATAAGTTTTCGACGACTGAAAAAATTGTGACTGAAAAGTAAAAGTAAGCTGATAATCACCTTACTGAAAAATGGCGGTATTTTGAAAATAAAATATACTATGCAAATGACAAAAAATTAAAATTTTAAAAATGTCATTGCCTAATTTTCTTTAAACTGATAAAAATAGAATATTAGAAAAATATTACTTTAATGATTTTCTTTCAAATAATAAAAATAAGATATTGCGTAAATATTTTTTATGGAAGACATCTTCCAAATGTTTGTAGGGATAATATTTAATATATTTATTTCTTTTGTTTTTTTTTTTCAAAACAGCTATTCAATGTACTATTTGGAATGCTATTTATTCACATTATAAACAATTACGTGCCAATCGTGATCTACAACAACGTCTATTGCCCACCTCGTCTGGCCCTTCGTATAGTCATTATACCAAAATGCCACCAACATCGAATTAAATTTGCTTGGATTTTGCCTGGAACTTGCTTTGGATGTTAAAAGAACAAAATCGATATATGTGGCCAAAGCAAACAAAAGTAGTATTAAAAAAAAAAACGATATATGATTCTCGTAATATATAATGGTCAATATTTATCTATATATGTAAATCTATTTTGAACTTAATTAAAATATATGTATACACTGTTAAAAAATATTATTGAATAAACTATTTCTTTCGAAATTTATGTAATTAAATACAAGTTAGACCTTTTTATAAGTGTATTGGATCCAAAATTACAGATTTTTGAAAGCGATCAAAGTTTACGTAAGTCAAATATTAATTCTAACTACGAATATAGTGATGATCCATAAAATTAAAAAAATATTCCAAATATTTTGACTGGAAGTATTCACGTAATCCCATAATCGCGATAACGATTGAAAGATATGCGATTAATCGCATTTTATTAAGATATACATGTAAAAGAATTATTTTTGCCTGTAAAATATGCATAGTCAAAATAACCTATTGAATAAAAAAAAAGAAAAAAAAATATGATAATTTTAAATTAAAAGATTAATCAGAAAATGAAAATATCTACATACATTTATTATAAATTCAGCTGTTTTCCATATATAATAAATACCTTCTGATTTTTATTTTTTCGAGGAGAAATAAAAATTATTTTGTGATTTTTTGCTTGAAAATATAAAAATTCTTTCGTATTTTAAAATCATATTTTATGTACACATGTGCACAAAAAAATCCCTAAAATAGCGGAGACACACCCTAAAAGTCCTTGCAAGGATATTATACAGTTATTATAAATTATGATTTTTTCCATACTAAATGAGCGAGAATGCTTAAATTATTGATTTAGATTTATTTAAGGATTTTAGGTAGAATTTATATTATGGGATGTACTTAATTATTTTAAAACTTTCACATTACATTCCCAAGGCCACATTCCCATCAGACTTGAACGATTCAAATCGTTATCCTTCCAAGTTCTTTATAATAATGGAATATTTTACTCATATTACGGTGCCACGATTATTTCCAATGAATCCTAACATAAAAACTTAATATTTTTCTTTTCATTAAAATGTATCAAACATAACCATCGAGACCAAAGGCACTCACATACTACGTCTTATTACCACAACGCCTTTTGTTCGTATAATATGAGTATTTCTTCATCTTTTTTCATTAGATAGATTCTTATTTTTACACTAAAAAGACATTTTATAGTTTTTATATATTATATTGTTCCTATAATAATTTATAGGTCTGAATAAGTTGTTTCCTCTTACTTGAAATATCTTGCATTATCCGAAAAAGTTCCGGAGCTCCAAAAATTGTACAGGTATTTATTGGAAGGGGTTCATGAAGTATATTTGGAGAGTCGGTCTTAAGATACAATCTGAAGGTTTCTGAATAAATAAATAATTCTGTCTAAAATTGGTTAATAAATCAAAAACAATTATTACAGAAGTATTTAAACCTAATTAGTAAAGGAAACCAAAAGTAATTTTTAAAAATAACGGACTTTTGGCGTGTATGTCTTCCATAGAACACAACTAGAAGTTTATGTGAGAGCACTTCGAACTAAATTTTCAAAAAAATTTCTAATTTTTTTTTTTCAAAACACAAACAAAATATTATTGTTGCATGAATTAGGTTATTGACAACTGAATCAGTATTTTTTCTCTCACATAAATATATACTTACTAATCCATAGAATACAATTAGAAGTTCATGTGAGAGTCACAAAAACAAAATATATGTCACATGTATTTTGTTGTTGCAAGAATTAGGTTTTTGACAATTGAATCATGTTTTTTTCCTGTCGTATAAATACTTCTTTCGCTATAGAAAGGATAATAAAAGAATCACAAAAAAGTAATTGTCATTTCATGCTAAAATTCTCGTTTTATTAAATATAGTTTGAATAATAGGAAATTATTTTTTAATTTTAAAATTTTTTGCAAGTGGTTTTCTGACTACAATATTTTCTTAGCTGGCGGTTTCTATATTATAAAATTTTTCATCAAAATGAACGCGATTTTATAGAAGGTGGCAATAGTTGCATAAAAAACAATAAGGCGAATTCATTCTTTTTTTTTACATATGCAGTTTGACAGCTGTAACAACCAAAAATAATCAGCTGTTTATATGAGGTTACCTTGTAACATTCGCACTAATTTTGACGTTTGTCTTGCTAACAGCCCGTCTAGACGTAACATAATATGTAAGATTTTTGTGTCAGAGAGTGTCAAATTCGCTCTCTGAGAGAATTATTTCACGTGTAGATTCAAATATTAGTATTATAAGATGTATTATGAGACTGTTGTGATGAGATTTCTCTACACAACCATCTTATAAGATGAACTGTCAAAAAAATACACATACACGAAAGTTCGCTTGTGTGTGTGCATGTGTATTTTGGAAATTATTGAAAAACAATGTTATTTTGTAAAATTGTTTCCTTTTAGTGTTTGTTTTACATGTTAAGAATCATTTTTATAAAAATTGTGTTAAAAAAGTGCGAATTGCTTAAATAAAAACGACATATTTACTCTGTAACTGATTGAAAATAATAATATCTTATAGGATTTATTAGAATACGTGTACCCCTTATTTAAAATTTAACATAATATAAACAAAATGTTTACTCTCCTCTGCCGGCGTTATCTCACATATTATATCAGCGTTAATCCCAGTTGTAGACCTGGGGTAAGAGCCCGTCTAGACGTAACATAATATATAAGATTTTTGTGTCAGAGAGTGTCAAATACGCTCTCTGAGAGAATTATGTCACGTGTAGATTAAAATATTAGTATTATAAGATGTATTATGAGACTGTTGTGATGAGATTTCTCTACACAACCATCTTATAAGATGAACTGTCAAAAAAATACACATACACGAAAGTTCGCTTGTGTGTGTGCATGTGTATTTTGGAAATTATTGAAAAACAATGTTATTTTGTAAAATTTTTTCCTTTTAGTGTTTGTTTTACATGTTAAAAAGTCATTTTTATAAAAATTGTGTTAAAAAAGTGCGAACTGCTTAAATAAAAAGGCCATGTTTACTCTGTAACTGATTGACAATAATAATGATATCTTATAGGATTTATTAGAATACGTGTACCCCTTATTTAAGATTTAACATAATATAAAAAAATGTTTACTCTCCTCTGCTAGCTTTATCTCACATATTATATCAGCGTTAATCTCAGTTGTGGGTTGAAACCAGAGAAACAAGATACTGCTGTTGTCAACTAAAGTGATAGACTTTGCAATGCTTGAGCATAAATGTTTGTGTGTGTATTTTTTTAAACAGATTTTTTAAGTTTCTGGCCCATAACTTAGTTGTTTATCAACCAATTTGGTTGATTATAAAACCGAAATTTTATAAAAATATTTATGGCCGATTTATATAAAATTTAAATCCGTAGCTTAAATAGGGGCTTCAAAAAGTCAAAGATACGTTTTGGCCGATATCTCGGTTATTAATAGACCGATTTAGTTCAAATTTCCGAATTTTCTTTGCCAAATCGAAATGCCTAGCTTATATATAAAAATTTAGAAAATCAGAAACCTGTTATAAGACCGAGTTTTTTAGACATATTTCTGATATTTATGAACCGATATTGCTGAATTTCAAATTCTCTAAAGGATTTCCGATCATTTGATATGTATTTTATATATGGCAGTTGTCGGTGGGCTTCATAAACGCCATTTCATCGTTCTATAGACATCATTTCTTATGAAAATTCAGAAAATATATACTTTTTTTTTGCTCTCCGACAAAAATTGTGGAAATTATAATCGGAATGACAAACTTCTATATACCCTTTATACCTGGGGTGAAGGGTATAACAAGTAAGCTCGACCACATGTTACCCTACACCATTGTGTACGTGCAACAAAATTCTAGGAGGGGTCTTTTATTACAACTGTGGCCAATTGGGAAGCAATACTTGTATTAAGTGTAAAATAAAACAGACGATTACATTTTTATATGAATTTATGGGAGCTATGGTAAATTATGGACCGATCTTCATTAAATTTGGTACTGTTCATTGATAATTATATAAAACTTATTTTTGTCGAATAATAAATTGATACTAATATTTTTATGGGATTTATACACGTTAAAGGGATTTTCGGAAGAGGGGTTTATATCTATCGATACTTATAGTCTAATTTTGCATGCAATATCGATTTTTATCTTTCCGATAGCAATACTATCAACAAAAAACCTAAATAACAAATATTAAAGTCACTTTATAAACAATTATAAAAAATGCGACTGTTTAATAATTTTCATAATTTAGTTATTATATATGTAATTTATTGATGTAATAAATATCTATTTCTAATTAAATTCAAAAACAATTATGAACCAAATTACTTATGGCGAAATAATTTTTAACATCAAATGAAATTAAACAACTGTTTAATTTTTTAATGCTAATAATAAGATACTATTTAACACAAATAAGTTTTATCTTTGTATAAAACGACCTTTCATATTTAGCCAGAATCTGTTCACAACTGACATATAAGACCCTCGTCGAATATCACTTGTTTTATGAATAATAGTGTAGGGTATCATATGGCCTAGCTTGACCGACTGTTTATACACACCTCTTACTCGCAATTAAAAATTTTGCATTGCATTAAAAATTTGCGGTGAGTTAATATTATATTTACAAGTTAGTAACCCACGAAAATATAATATAATCGTGATTAGAGAAACTAATTGCAAATAAAGTAATAATCGTGCGTATAAACGTAATATATATCTGTCTTACTTTTTTTTAACTTAATAACTTTTGTTATGTTTATGTTAAAATATGAATTAAATTTCTTGTTTTTTAAAATAAAGTCATCCTTTAATTGAATGAGAACCAAGCTTGGCTGCCGTTGCCTCTAAAAAACCCATTCAACTTGACTACCATTCTCCTAAAATACTCTTACCGAAATAACTGAAAATACCGTTACCATGTATTATAGACGGGAAGCAAGTTACTAAATAAAAAGCAGCTGGTTGTTTATATAAATTAAACTAAATTTTAATTTTAGTTTTTTTTTTACTGCTTCAGACTATTGTCTGAAGCGTTTTTTTTATTTTTTAATGTTTATTAATCGCGAGTTAAAATAATATTTTCAATAAACTTCACCCAGACGCAATGTCAGCAAATATTTCAATTATGTTTAAAAGTATTACAACATAAGTTTATTACCTTTGTTGCTAATTTGTTGCTTTAACGTGCAATGACCTGAATGAAGTATTTAAATATTTTGGTTCTTAACTCCTCCGCCCTCGATTGATTTAAAAATAAGGGATTTCATGTTTTCTTGTAACAGATGTTTCAACTTGATTTTTTTCCACCTGTAGAATTTTTGTGGGTTGCAAAATGAACGTTGTTAAGGTTTTTTCTGTGATCTTTTCAGTGTCCAAATTGTAAGGCTGACGGTGCATAAGAAAGTAAGTGATATAACAATGTTTCTGATCCATGCTTCTCTTTTTATATTATGTTTTGCTTTGTTGTTAAAATGTAGCTCTTGGAGTGATTCTAATGACAATATGTTTTAACTTTTTTGTTCTATCGGAGTATCTTGCGTTAGGGCTGGAATATTTTTATTGTTGTATTGTCGAATTTAATTATAAATGTTAAATTTAATTTCTGTTGAAAGAGTTTTGCTATCATCATTCAGGAGTATTATCCCGTCTGCAATTTCTTCAACACGAGGAATATGGTGAAAATTGCTTTTTGCGCATGTGGATTGTTTATTGAATATAATGTTTGTTATACAATTATCATTACTTAGATCTAATAAATATATTTTATTACAAATTTTGATTTTATTATAAATTTTACAATTTTATTTTATTGCATAAATTTCATCTCCATTTAAAAAAATTTCTGTAAAATTTAAATTTATTATAGAATTTTACAATAAGTTTTTTATATAAAATTTCACTTGTAATTGGAATTTTAATAATATATAAAATATTTGTGTTATTACTTAGAACACTTATTTTATGTTGTTGGAAGGCATATTTTCTTTTTTTTTTAAATTTATTAATTACAAAGTTAATTTCCTTTTTGTTTAACAAATATGTTGTATTTTGTCCATTGTATGGCATATTTAATATTTATAATTGCTTCCTTAGCTAATCTAACCTTGTTTGTCATTATTTCTATATCCTAATTTAAAATAAAATTATCTTTCCTTATAGAGTTACAAAATGTATTGATTAATTTAGTAATATTATTTATTTGATTACTGAAGTCAGTATTAATTATTACTTGTTTATTATTATTATCTGTTAGCTCATCTAATGTTTTGTAAATATATGATCGGGTGATCCGGCAATAATTTTCAAAATTTTTTCTAATATTTTAATTGATCCAGATTGTCTTTTTGTTGTGTAGTTCTTAAGTGTCTCTAATAAGTCTATAGTTTGATACAATTCATATTTTAGCGTTGGTTGTAGAGGATTCGTCTCAGGTATTTACGTTTCAATATATTTTTTTGTTTTTTGTAAAAAATCGTCATAAGAATTTAGATTTATTTGATGTATAAATTTAAATGTTCCTTCCTGAAGTTTTCCGTATCTGTCAATTAATTAAATATTTGAACTTCCGCTTTAAGCAGTGGTAGGAACAGTCTGTAACAAAAACAAAAAAAAAAAAAAAAAAAAAAAACTAATTTATAAACAAAATAGTTTGCAAATTTAATTGAAATATTAATTTCTTATATGGTCTTTATGAACTATTCTATTAGATTCTGTCAGTACCGTACTTCTGTTATTTTCTTTGACTATTTCCTCTTTATATCTTGATGATAATTTAGATCCTAATTTTTTATTAATTTTTACATAAATTTTCTGACTTGGAGTATAGTCCTTTTATTATGATTTGCCATATCTTTTTCTTGTTTTCTAACGATGGCTTTTATATTTTCTTTTCTTGCTTTTTCATATTATTCTTGACTAGTACTAACTTTTCTTCCAAAGAATAATTCGATGGGTTTCTTGGCTGTTGTTGAGTGTATGGTGTAATTATATTCATAAACCGCTCTATTGAGTAATTCTTCAAAAGTCCTATGTGTCTTCTCTGCTTTAAGACAACGCATAATTTCCGACAATGTGGAATGAAATCGTTCCACTTGGCCTTTGACGGTACTTTTGTAGGGGGGAGTCTTGAAAACTTTTATGTTCAGCTGATCTTCAAGCATAAACAAAATTGAATCTGAATTTAATGATTTTTCGTTTTCAACAACTATTATTTTGGGAAGTTGTGATTTATTTTCTTTAGCGTTTCTGTGGGCTCTTTTATGTACTTTCAGAGATTCTTCTTCCTGTCTAGAGGATCAACCAAATCTTTTACTTGGGTTTGTGTATATCTTATTTTGTATTTAGAAAAATGAAGGGGGTATATTGATTGTATCTTACCCATTATACTTTCGGAAGTAAACAAACCGTTCCAATATATCCAAAAGAGTGTCTTCCGAAAAGCTTGGGGCTGTAATAATGTGCCTATGAAAAGTTGGGAAAGGTAATTTAAATTGGTATTCAATCGTTCCTCCTATAAGGATAAAAATCTGATTTTTAAAGACGTTTATAGGACATTCAACTGAAGGAATTAGATTCTCTCCGGAGCTATCGTCGCTGTGTACTGTAGCCGTTAAAGAGTTAACATGAGTGTCATTTTGTGGTGGTCTAGAAAGAGCATCTGATTTCATAGTTACATTTGTTACTTAGAGCGTATGTAAGAGGTTGATGGTCTGTGAATATTATGACTTTGGCGTGGCCATATAGATAATTTCTTAATGAATCAAGTGCCCAAATTATAGCTAACATTTCCCTATCGTTGGCTGCATAGTTCTCTTCTGTTTTACGCAGAGATAGAGAAATGAATATAATTGGATAAGATCTATGCTATTTTTGCGGATTCGTTTAATTCTATTTTTTTTTCTACTTGAATGATTTCTGGATATTCGTCCCTCTTCCCCTCTTAAGAGATTTGTCAAGGGTTTAGCTATTTTAGTGTAATCTTTTACAAACCAACGATAGTATCCGGATAATCCCAAAAAGATCGAAGATCTTTTAAAGTGTTTGGATAAGGGAAATTCACAATTGCTTGCACTTTCTTAGGGTTAGTTTGAATACTCTTGCGAGTCACTAGGAAGCCTAGAAATTCAATTTCGTCTTTAAAAAACTCGCATTTGTAAAGTTGAACATTCATATTTGCATGGTGTAAGGTGTTAAATACTTCAGCAATATTCTTTAAATGTTGATATTCGTTTGAACTAAAGATTATTATGTCATCTATATAGACATAGTATCTTTCTCCAATGTGTAGACGCAAAATGTCATCCAGCGCGCGTTAAAAAATAGCTGGCGTGTTCTTTAACCCAAATGGTAATCGTGTGAATTCGAATTTACCATTATTAATGGAGAATGCTGTTTTCTCAATATCTGTGGGCTTTAAAGGTATTTGGTGAAACCCGCTTTTCAAGTCTAATACAGTAAAATAACGACTTTTTCCTAATTATGCAAGTACTTCATTAATTTCTGGCAATGGATATTTATCCGAAATAGTGATAGAATTTAATCTCCTGTAGTCTATAACCATCCTGAACTTTCGTTCCCCGCTTGCATCAAGTTTTTTTGGAACAATGCACACAGGTGAATAGTATGGGGATTTTGATGGTCTGATTATGCCGTCTTTAAGTAATGTTCTAACTTGGTCTTCAATTTCCTTCTTAAGGCTCATGGGGTCATTTGTCTTTGTACGTATTTCGCCTGTTATATGTGTCGTGTAAGTCAATTTTTTGTCACGAACTGAAAAAAGGTTGTGATATTTCGACACAATTTTCTTTAATTTGTCTTTTTGTTCATGAGTCATGTAGCTAGTTCTAAGAGATGTCATGTGAATGGCGTTTGATGGGAGCTCTCTAAGAGGAATACTTTTCCCATTTCCATGTAACATATAACTGTCCTTCGTATAAATGATAGCGTCTAGATCCTTCAAAGTGTGTTTTCCAATAATTTAATAATGTTTTTAGTTGTGGTAATAAATAGAATTTTAACGGGACGTCCTTTTGTCCGAATAAAAATGTATTTTTGTGAAATTTAATTTGAGTCTGTCCACCTACAGAATTTACGTAGAAACTTTCTTTATTTGAAATAGGGTTCTTTACTATATTTGGTGTTATGTAGTTTTTATTCGATCACGTGTCTATTAAGATTTTTATAATTGTTCCGTCAACCATCCTGCACTCAAAATATGGCAAGGTGGATGAATTTAATATAAAAAAATTAATTTCATTGATGCAGTCGTATTTTTGATTATGGTCTCTTCTATAGTCCTCTTGGTTATCTATGTGTTCGTCTTGTTTGTCCGTCAATATCATCTTCTACATTTATTTTGTCCATATAGTTGTCGATTTCGTCTGTCTCTTGTATATTTGAATCATTGTTCGTTCCTAGATTTAAATGGAAATTCCTACTTTGCTTACATGCTTCTGGATGTAGTGGAGATGGTCGTTTGCCATAAAGTCCGTTGTTCGCTGGTCTGTTCATATAGTTTATCTTCCTAGTTCTCATACTCTGGTCAACGTCCATTGGTTCTGGTTTTGGTTGTGGTTTTGGTATAAAAGGTCTTAGTGGTGTGTAATTAGTATGGTGGTTTTGGTTATATTGGGTGTATTGATTGTATTTGGGAATGACTCCCTGAGTTTGGAAATGGCTCAATCCGTAAGGAGGATGCTGTCTTTGGAATTGCCTATTTATTTGCTTTGGTCGAGGTGGTAGAGGAATGTGTGCTAATTCTGGATAGAATATAGGTTGGTTCCGTGTAGGAATAGACATAAATTTCTTATTGTGAGCGTAATTAGTTCTAAAGTTTTGATTTTCCAGCTTTAGACACAAGTGTAAAGCCTTAGATAGATCTGTTGGTCCCTTCATGGCCAAAAGTCTAGGTAGATTTCCTTTCAAACCTCTTATGAAGGTGTACAGAACCTTATCTCTATAAGTTTGAGTCAATATGTGCAATGATTCCTATCCTATGTCCATAGCACTAATTTTGGTAAGTATATGGGATAAATGGTTGTAGACCTTTTGGTAGAATTCTTAAATAGTTTCTGTTCCCTGGATTAATGAAGTTAATTGATATTCGAGAGTACTGACATCTCTCTTATCTGCATAGTGTAGAGTTAAGCAACGAGATATACTTTCCCAATTCAAGGGTGTATTGTAAGACTCTAATATGGCATCTGCACTACCAATAATTTTATTTCTTATTACGCTAAGGATTCCAAAGTATTTGGGTGTTCCCTTTAAATGTTTATAAATATTTAAAATTTTTTCTACTGCTTTCCTCCAGGAACTATATTCTCCTGGTTGTCCAGTAAATTCCCTTAGGCTTCTGATTACGTCAGGTAAATTGTCTAAGTCATTTAGCTGTGTCCTATGTTGCAGATCAATTACTTGATTTTGGTCAATTATTTGATTTCTAGCATTGTCAGGATTTCTAACTTGTTCTTGTATTGCCTCAAAGATCATTCTCCTAATTTCCATTTCTAAGTCCCTTATATTAGATGGTGCCTGATTCTCCTGTACGTTCACTATAGGTGGCCTAATTAAATTATTTTTGTTTGACATTTTAACAAGGAATATGAGATGGCTAATTTATTTTTAATTATGAAATATTATTGTTATTATTTATTATCTTTTTTTTTATTATTATGAAACTGGAGGGTCCCGTAGGAATCGCAGCCTCGAATATTATTTTTTTATTGAATCCCGTGGGATTTTTATTCGATTATTATTTAATACTTCTTAAGTCTAGTGTTAGTGTATACTATTGTATCTTTTATATTGTATTTTTTTTTCTTTACTTTACTTTACTTCAACAATTTTGTTTTCACACAATATTGATTTATCTTTTATATTTTATTTTTTAATTTACTTTTAAAAATTTTTTTCCATAAATATTGATTATACTTATATTAATATAATTGTTTTTCTTTTAAAATCAGTTCAAAATTTACTTTAATTTTTTTATAACAAAATAATTTGTTTTTAGGATTTAACTAGGATATAATTTTAATACTTGAATCTTGTTATTGTGTTTTTATATTTTAGTTTTATTACACTTTTGTTAATTTAACTTTAATATGCCTTTTACTTACATTAATACAAAACTTATCATCTTAAATACTTTCTGGAGCAGCGGCAGTTGAGTCCTATCAACATCCTTTTCGTCTGATCGATCCAGTTACTAGGGGGCCTTCTACTCACTATACTAGGAAATCGCGGAGCGGTGTGCTGAGCTTGCAGGACGACTTACGTTTAGTTTTACACCTGTACTGGAAACTATCCTATGGAAACCGCGATAATCTGACTATTTTTGGAAAGCTTGGAATGACGTGCAAAAACTTGTAGGACGATTTACGTTTAGTTTAACTCCTGTACTTTGGAAACCGCGGTCTCTGCTTGGGCGCCAATTAAACTAAATTTTTATTTTAGTTTTTTTTTTTTTAATTGATTCAGACTACTGTTAGAAGCGTTTTTTTATTTTTAATGTTTATTAATCGCGAGTTACAATTGAACTGATATTTATTTTTGTTTTTACTTAAAATAATATTTTCAATAAACTTCACCCAGACGTAATGTCAGCAAATATTCCAATTATGTTTAAAAGTATTGCTACATAAGTTTATTACCTTTGTTGCTAATTTGCTTAGGTAAGCTTTAACGTGCAATGACCTGAAATATTTAAATATTTTGGTTCTCAACCTAGTGTCTACATTAGACAAATTTATATCAAAACAAACATCAAAATCATTGCGAATATATACAAGGTAAACTTAGTTAAACAGTTGATTATTATTTTGGTTGTTACAGTTGTCAAACTGCATATATAAAAAACTATAATGAGTACGCCATATTGTTGTTTTTGTGCAACTGTTGCCACCTTCCACAAATTTGCGTTAAGTTTAACGTTTGTCTTGATAAAAAAATCTCTAATGTAGACTCTATGTAACTTATACAACCACTGACGGTGCCAGGCTAGAGCTCACCGGATGAGGGTAGGTTTTGTCTGCAAGCCTGGAAATTTATTCACCTACAAAAAAATAAAAAAACAAAGTAAAAAAAAACACAAAACGAATTTACTAGATATATTTCCTTTGTCTTTATAATTTTATAACTTAACAATTATTTTTAGGTTATGAAATTTTTAGGAATCGAAATACGAACGCTTTTGAATTTATTCAATTAAAAAAGGAATGTTATATTATACAAAAATATATTTTGGAGCTGGGATTAAACTTTCATTTTCTTTCACAGGATTCGGATCGGTCAGGAGGTTACCGTGGTGGGTTTTTGGTCGTTCATAACTCGTTCTAGTTTTTTTTTTTGAGAGTTTCATTTATTTATTATTACTATTATTATTATTATTATTATTATTATTATTATTATTATTATTATTATAATTATTATTATTGTTATTAGGTCCTTTTTAGGAATTTTCTTTGTTTTAGATTTTTAGAGGAGAAACATTCATGTAAAAAAAGGAAACTACCGAAATCTCTTATCTAGGCTTGAGCTTAACCCTCTGACGCGCACGTTTTGCTTAAAAAAATAAAAAAGAAAATTCCAAAAACGTTGACTTCGAACGTTTTGCTGATAAATATTTTCCCCTGACTATTTAAATTTCTGTCAAAAATATTCCTCTAAACTAACTATATATATATATATATATATATATATATATATATATAAATATATATATATAAGGTATCTAATAACGGTTCTGTCCGTAAGGTCGTACAAGTTCAGTTTAATTGTCTTCAAGTGTACCAAAAACTGAACATCAATACCTCAGCACCCCGGATTGGTGGTGCTGCGCAGCTATTCCCATGTTGAATAAGACCCCTTTGATGCCGTAGCTTTTTGTGGTGGTGTTTCACTTCCAGGTTGGTTGTGTTTCTTACTACTTCTTTTTTCTTTTATTATTTTAAAAGTTTTTAATTGGTTTTGAAACTTTTTATTGGGTTTGTAACGTTTTTAATTTGTTTTCAAAGTTTTTAATGTGTTTTAAAGTTTTTATTTTTTTAATTTGTTTTCCCTCTAGGTTTTGTTTAGAGTTATTATAGATTTAAGTTTAAACTTTATAAAAAAAGTATTTTATTAAAACAAAACTCAAAAAATTTCACCACATTTAAAATATTTTTGAAGTTGATCATCATCAAAGCTCCAAGAAAAAAGGAAGTTTTATTTCTCTAAACCTCCTACTAAGCCTTCCTACTTCATTTTTATCTACTTTGTTCTGCAATTTATTTAATTAGAATTGTTCTTACAGTTTTCCTCATTTTGATTTTGCTTGTTTCAATAATGTAGACATATGTTCTTCCTTCTCTATTTGTGTTACCAAACTCTTTTACACAAGGTGCACATGAATCCGCAAAAAAACCCTTACGCATATAAAAGATGATTTCTTCCACAACTTCTTCCGCTATTCTAATTCTAATTCTACATATTCTATACTTTAGTTTAATATATTTTGTTGTAATTGATTATTATTTAATTTAATAAATCAGTACAATTGGTTAATCCTATCAAAATTCTATTCTGCCTACTAAACGGAAAATACCATTATCGTTACGATTGCCAACAGAACTTCAAAAAAAAAAAAAAAAAAAAAAAAAAAATAATTAAATCTTAGCTTAATTCCATTAAATCTTAATTCTAAATTAAGAAATACTAGTTTTTCATTCCATAATACCCTTCCCAAAAACATAAATCAATAGCTTCGTTTAAAGGCTTTTGTTAGAATAGAATTAATTCTAATTAATGAAAATCTTCTTCAAATTTAATGAAAATATTTTTCTTTCATTCAATTTTTAACATTTTGTTTTTTAATATTTTACAATATAAATTAAGAACTATTTTCTAAAGCTAATTTGTAATAGATTTAAATTAAAGTAAATTTTGAATGATTCAATATATTTTTTGAGCTTGAAGAGATTTAAGCTTCAAGGAATTAATTTCCTACAGAATTACTTTAATACATGTGAAGTAAAAGAATTTCAGCCTAAAAATTAAAATAATATTAATGCTTTAAATTAATAATTGAGATATCAAATTTAATTAAATTTTTAAAAGTGAATTAAAGATTTAAGCCTTTCGAACCTTGATTAAAAAATAAATGGAAAATTTTACAACTCTTAACAAAATCCGATAGTATCGATAGTTTTTTTACAAACTATCGAAAATATCGAATTGGTCATTAAACGATAGTTTTACACCTCTACATCTTACTTGTGACGAATTTCATTAAAATATTGCTGTGTATAAAGGATTTATAACCATTAATCGTAAACAATTTCAATAGGATTCTTTCGTGCAAAATTTCATTAAAATAGTTTACATAAACAGCCAGCCAGCTAGACAGATATCATTAAATCGTCGAAAAAAGTGATTCTGAATACTTAAATGTGGGTCAAGGACCAATATTTTTGTGCGTTACAAACATCAGCACAGGCCCATAATACCCCAACCACCTATGGTGGTGTATAACAAACGTGAAATTCTCAAACGGTGGTCATAAAAGATAAGACATGTATTTTACATAGTGTCTACATTAGACAATTTTTTATCAAAACAAACGTCAAACTTAACACGAATTTGTGGAAGGTGGCAACAGTTTCACAAAAACAACAATATGGCGTATTCATTATTGTGTTTTATATATGCAGTTTGACAACTATAACAACTAAAATAATTATCAGCTGTTTAACTAAGGTTACCTTGTGTATATTCGTACTGATTTTGACGCTTGTTTTGATAAAAATTTACCTAATGTAGACACTAGGTTACATAAGATAAAGACGTTCTTGAAGTAAATGTGAGACATGTATATATATATATATATATATATATACTATCCATGTACATTATATTATATCTCTAATAAAAACGACCTAAAAGAACGAAATGCCATTATTCAAAGTGTAAGATGCAAAAATGTTTCATATTTCAAATTGCAATAAATTATGCATCTTTAAAATTGTGATATTTACCCTGCCAGGCGGACGACTCGGAAAATTATTGAGATCAATTAGCATTCTAAAAATATGTTCTCTTATCGTTAATTACAAGCTAACAGCCCGTCTAGACGTAACATAATATATAAGATTTTTGTGTCAGAGAGTGTCAAATGCGCTCTCTGAGAGAATTATTTCACGTGTAGATTCAAATATTAGTATTATAAAATGTATTATGAGATTGTTGTGATGAGATTTCTCTAACCAAACATCTTATAATATAGAGTCTACATTAGAGATTTTTTTTATCAAGACAAACGTCAAACTTAACGCGAATTTGTGGAAGGTGGCAACAGTTGCAGAAATACAACAATATGGCTTATTCATTATTGTTTTTTTATATATGCAGTTTGACAACTGTAACAGCCAAAATAATAATCAGCTGTTTAACTAAAGTTACCTTGTATATATTCGCACTGATTTTGACGTTTGTTTTAATAAAAAATTACCTAATGTGGGGTCTAGGTAAGATGAACTGTCAAAAAAAAATACACATATACGAAAGTTTATTTGTGTACGTGCATGTGTATTTTGGAAATTTCTAAAAAAACAATGTTTTTTGTGAAATTGTTTCCTTTTAGTGTTTGTTTTACATGTTAAAAAAACAACATTTTTATAAAAATTGTGCTAAAAAAGTGCGAATTTCTTAAATAAAAAGGACATGTTTACTCTGTTACTAATTGAAAATAATGATATCTTATAGGATTTATTAGAATATGTGTACCCCTTATTTAATATTTAAGATAATATAAACAAAATGGTTACTCTCCTCTGCCGACGTTATCTCACATATTATATCAGCCTTAATTTCAGTTGTAGACCTGGGGTAAAGCACAAAGGCAAAAATATTCTCCCATCTATGGCGGTGTGAGTTACAACTGCAATAAATTCATTTTTTTACCCATGAAAGTCTTGAAGAGTTGCAGATTTTTATCGTCTTGTTCTTTTAGTTGGAGAAATTTATAAAATTTATATTTTAATTTTATTAATCTTGTCAAACTATAAAATCGTTTTGTATTATAACCAAATTTAGTTCCAGTACTTCTCAAATTTACAGATTTTAGTCAGAAAAACAACAAAATACACATAAATTCTTAGTATAAATTCTGACTAAAACAAGCAAGTTTGATAAGTACTCAGCAAAAACTTTGCTTTCCTGGTAAGCTAGCAGGTATAATTGGAAACAAAAATAAACTACTTATTTTTTGCCTGAATAACTAGTTATTTTTGTTCGACTTGTCCACAAATTCATGTAGTTATTTTTTGACTCTAGGGGTACTCAAAAATATGTACCTAAACGAAAACAAAAATAAAAAAAAAATTTGCCGTCAGTGAGACTCGAACTTGGACACACGCTAACCATTCGTTTTTACTGACTAACGTCTTACTCACTACACCATCTCGCACATAGCATCCTAGGCGACAAAAACTCTATTTAGTTTAAAATATCTGTTTAGACATTTTGTTATAAAAAACTAACAGCTTCATAATGGGGTTGAACCAACAACCTTCTGGTAGTTAATCCGGCGCTCTAGCCAACTCATCCACGTGATTGCAGTATTACTGCGTTATTATACTATTCAGTACTTATTAATGTAATACATAGTAGGCAAATAATAATGACGCCTCATTACCAAGAAACTACTTTAATAAGTAGTTGTTATTACCGAAAACCAAAAAGTTTTTGCTGGGTACTTAAAGAAAGCAAATATTTATATTCTATAATACAAAATAATAAACTCAAATAATTTTTCTTTTTAAGAATTGATCATTTGCAAATAACTTCATATTATCCTCAAACAAATGGGATTGTAGTTAGAACGACGTCATAGAACTAGGATCTAGGGTTTCTTATTTCCCGGGAAAGTTTACCGTTTTTCGAAACTTTAATTATAAAAAAAGAGGCTATTATCTCTTATAAAAAAATTATATATATTTTTCTATTAAATAAAATAAAACGAAACATTATAAATCATATATAATTTACAAAAAAATAAATAAATCAAAAATATAACGCCATTTCTAAGATTTTAAAAATGTTTAATATATTCATACGAATAAAAAGGTACTTACCTTTCGTAATTTATATTAAAAACAACTGTCCCAGATCTTTACGTTTATGTTTTTTTGATGCAAAAAAAAAATCTATGACATAAATTTTATTATAAAAAGTTATTCTTGCTGTTTTATTTCTATTTTATTCCTCTATCCTTCATTATTTTTTCAATGTATTTTACTAAAATAATTTTTACTAAATTTATCACGAGTGAAAAATGTTTAAAATTGGTTCCCACCAATTTCTTTGTATTTTTTATAGTCTTCAGAAATTTGATGAAAAAATCTCATATATGTAGTTTTTTTTTTTTTTTTAATATTTAAATCTTCAATTTTATTTTGGAAGTTATAATATTTGCATCTATCATTTACAGATCCATTGCTTGAGCAAGATATGTTGTCTCAAAAGGAAATATCGTGTTTCAGAATAATTTCGAAGTTCAACTTATTTCATATTCATTTCCACAAATCAACTTAAAAATCTAAAGTTTAAATATAACAAAAATAAAGTTGATTTAAAATTTCATGTGAAATAGATAAATATCTCAGAGAAAAAAAAAAAACATAATTCATGCAAAATTAACGTTCCTTTCAGATAACGTTCCAATTGTATTGGTTGGTATAAGGTTATAAAATAGTAAAATTTCGTATATAGGATTTTAAAACTACGTGAAAATTTGATTTCCAGTTTTTTCGGGAAAATTTAAAAAAATTCCCGACAATGTTTTGCGGGAAATCCTGAAATTTTCCGATAGAACCCTCAAAAGTTCACTTATGTACTACAATACAGGCAATTGGACCACTATACTACCATTAGTTCTGTTGGGTTTACGAAAGCCACATAAACCTGATTTATGCTCTTCACCTGTGGACCTGGGGAATTTTTTAAATAATTCTGAATTCATTCCACAAAATGATTTCGTCAAAATACTTTCAAGTATCAAGAACACAAGTCGTGCAGTAGATACTTCACATCATACAGTCAAAAACCATTTATTCATCTTAAAATTTCAAAATTTGTTTTTGTTTTAAATGTAAGTTAGACGAGTCGTTTTTGCGCTCGTGTTATAAAAACAGTCAGAATAAGTCTTCTAATTTTTTGTAAGAAATTACGGTATTAAACCCTCCCTTACTACTCTGTACAACGGGCCATTTTTAGTCTTGTAACGCATTGATAAAGTATTATAAGTAACACCTATGTTTCGAAAAATATCAATAGATTATTTAAAAGCCAGCGTTTTTGTTGATCGTAAACTACTAGCTGCGAAATAATTCTTGCTTTTCTGAATAGGGATACATGTGTTTATGTAGTTTTAGATTTTTATTTAAAATATTTAATAAAGTATTCAGTTTTTTGTTATAATAATAAAAAAAAATACTTAGATTCAGTCCAATTCTTTTAATTCGCTTTGCAACAAAAAAAAAAAAAAAAAAAAAAAAAATTACTCTCTTCAGATGTATAAATTAGTTCTGAAGAAAATTCAACTAACACATATAAAGAGCTCTGTTTTTATCAGCCGAGTTACGTTCTTTTAGAGCAAGTTGGACTTCTAGTTGTTTTCTATGTTCTTCGCATAGAAGTGTGTTAGAGAAACCCAAATCAGGCTATAAATAAATACACATTTTTGAAATTTATGTCTTCTCTATTTTTAAATATTTTATTTAATTATTGATTTTTTTAAATATGTATTTACCTACTAATGTTTAAACTACACTTTCAAATTATACCACATAAAACAGCACAAAATTTTAAAGTTTGACGTTTCTTTTTAAACGATTTTTTGTTTTTCTGCTAATAAATATGCATCTAATTTTTTTTTTTTTTTGTTTTTTGTCTTTTTTTTACGTATTCATATAAAAACGACATCGATTGCATTCGTTGTTAATTTACAAACAAAAATAAAATTTATATTTAATTTTTCAACATTTGCTTAAATTTTCGGTATTTTTCTTCATCATCGTCTCTTGTTGTAAATCTGTTATTTACCCAAACCCACCCACATATAATTGGGATCTATAAATTGTGAACTATGATCCCATTGACCATGCGGGTTCATGGCCACCAATGAACGTATCTTCTGAGAAGGTCTATAAAAACGTATGGCCTTGATCCATTCAGCAGTTTGTTGATCTGTAGCCGCATGAGGTTTGGTTAAATGGTGTTGTATATTGCTAAAATTGGGATCACCCTCGAGTAGTTTTTGTTCTTCGGCATTCCATTGATATTGTTCGCTGACGTGAACATTTTTGGAGAGATCACGAAAAAATTTACCCAAATTTGTCATGGCACCTGAGAGTAGAAATAAAAAATAAAATATAAAAAGACGTTAATCGAATTCGATGAATATGTAATATTCTAATTATTTTATCAAAAAATAAAACGAGATAATAATAAACTAAAGTACATTCTGCTCCAAATAATTTTATATTGTAATACGAAAACAGTTCCCATTAAAATCCAAGCTGATATTGATATTGATTGCTTTATCTTATCCACTTTTATGTTTTGCAATTCCACTAAATTATGCTGTAAAAATATAATTTTCATATTGTAGCCTAAAATGCAAAATGCCGTAACCACTGAAACATCAAATGTTGGTTTTTTACTGTATTATAACGTATTGACCCAAACTACTCTACACAAAAAAAAATTTATATTCATATCTTAAAAAATGACATCAATATTAAAAAAGTCAAAAGGCCTAACATCAACTACGTAAACGAAACAATCGTAAAATTTGTCCCATTTAAGAAAAATTTGGTTTGAAAAGTGTTTTATGCTTTATCTATTTTTGCTTTAAGTGAACGATTAAAAAATTTTACTTAATTGTTGTATTTTAAAGCAAAAAAATTTCTGTTGTAAAAATAAAAAAATGTGGTTATGGCCTTTTGCATTTTAGGTGACGATATAACACATAACATAAAATATTCTTTTCTACAAAAATTTTCAATATATTTTCTTTACTAAGCAAAAATAATTTCCATATTTTATCATATAATTTTAAAATCATGATACCATCGTTTCTAGGTTCATTGGGAATTAGTTTTTTTCATAAAAAATAATAAAAAACAAAAATTGTCTAAAGTTTTCTTAGTAAGGATACAATTGAAAAAATTAAGTATATTTGTGATGATCTTTGTTGTAAATCAATTTTGAATACAAAAATATTTAAAGCCGTATACAAAAATAATTATCAATTTTGCTTTAAAGTGTATATTAATTACCCAACACTAATGAACCTTTGTTAAAAAAAATATGTATACAAAAACACTGCTTTAACATACAAATTTTTTTTTAATTTTGATAACGGCAACGCTTGTATTTTACTTCCCTCTTTATAGTTAAGACTGTACACTATCGAATATTAATTCATTTGGTTATTCAAATTTATAAAAAAGTTTTTTTTTTATTGTTTTATTTTATTTATTTTTTTTATACTTTTCTAATATTATTATTACTTAGTAATAAATGCAACAATAATAGAAATACAAGAATTTAAAATGATAAACACTGTTAATTTTCTATAAAGAATAACATAAATATTCGAATAACGAGTTTATTTTATTCGTATCGATTAAATGTACATTAGACTGCACAAAAATTTACCAACTTTTGAATTTTGAGCGTAACTCCCCCTAGAATCGTTTTATGGGCTATAAAAAGATATTGTGTAAATATTAAAGAAATCGAATAACGTTAACCCGTGCCGCATCGGACCTAAAGGTTGTAGATTGCGTTTATATGGGGAAAATTTGGTCTTTTTAAAGTTAAAAAAATGCTATTAAAGATAATAAAGATAAATAAGATAAATAATTGAGATAAATAAAATTATCTTCAAAATATTAAAATATGCTCCAAAAGGGTTAAATATGCACTAAAAATAACAAAAATATGCCGCTAATCGATGCACAGTGGTTCTAAAACGTTTTTTTTTTTTTTTTTTTTGGAAATAATTCTGTAACTTGTGATCCATTAAAGATATCAGAACAAAATTTTACATGGCTCGAATTAAGGTGCTTTTGAGTTGATTTGGAGAAGCACAGATCCCGAGCGGGTCAGTGGCGTAGTGGGTGAACCTCCAAAGTTGGTAACCTTGGGTATGTCATTTTTTTTTAAAAAACATTAAAAATTCATTTATGATTTTGTTGTAAAGAAATTTTCAACATAGGTATTCCTTGTAAATATCTACAAAAAATATGCTTACATGAGTAGATTATCTCTTTTAGTTTAAGAGATATTTAGGTTGAAACAAAATTTTCCCTCATTTTTGGCCTCATTTTTTATGCTCTTTTAAACTTTATATTCTTTATGAAATTATAAATAATATTGCAACAAGAACCATAAAAACATATGAAGTAGAAACTTTTAAAAAAATTCACATTTTTGGGATTTTTTTTTTAAATGTGATAGTATTTTTTCACTTCAACAATATTTTTTTTGACCTATACAATTTTTTTAATGTTTTCAGTAGAAATACTAACAGAACTGCGTTTGAAGAAAATCCGGAGGACCTTTGGGAAATGGTCTCCCCACAAGCCCTATCCAAACTTTGTTAATTTTCAAAAAGTTTGTTAAATTTATTTCTAAAATTCTCAAAACACAAAACTGAGATCAACATATTCGTAAAACACACAAAAAACATTTTCTGGCAGACAACTTTTATAACGGAATACTGACGATTTCAATAAATGAAGTATATTTTCCTCTTATTGAGATTGTGGATATTTTGGTGAAAAAAGTGGCAGTTTATTTCATTCTCTGATTTAAGGATAAGTTTATCTATATCATGTCAAAATTTCATAAGGATCCATATCCATATTCTAACGATTCTCATGTTATCAAATACTTTTATAAAATGTTTATATTTCTGCTTGTTTATAATTTTCATAAAAATATATATAGAAAAGTGCAAAAATTTCATAAAAAGGAATTTTTTGCACTTTTCCCATATATTTTTATGAAAATTGTAAACAAGCAGAAATATAAATATTTTATGAAAAATTGCCAAAGATGTCAGCTTTATATATAAGTATTTGGTATATATAGATAAGCTTGTCTTAAAATCAGAAATAAAAAAGCTCCCATTTTTTTTTTGTCGAAAAATGCCAAAAATCGCAATTAAGGAAAAACATGTTTCAAAAATTGACTTCATTAATTAAAAACGTCACTCTGTCGTTGCAAAAGTTGTACGTCAGAAAATACTTTTTGTGTCTTTAACGAGCATGTGGAGGTACATAATCAATATATTATTTTGTTGATCTCAGCTTTGCGTTTAGAGAGTTTTACCAGTGAATTTAAAAAAGGCCAAACGGATCGTCATTATGACGGCGACAAGGCTCTATAAGGTGCACTGTTAAGGACTATAGGTGCATGGAATGATAGTGGATTCGGCCATGTGACCATTTTGGGATTTCTTTATTAGCATTCCTAGCAATATCGATTATTGCATCCCCATACCCTTTCTTGTCAGAGACTTCTCAGTATAAATCTCAACTACTCCAGAATTAAGAGCTGGTTCAGTTAAGGTCCAAAACTGCTGAAGGGATTGGGGGGATGTCTATATTCCCGTTTATAGGAAAAAAATTCCTTTAAATTGCCAGATCACTGCATCATTCTTCAAGCAGAGATCTCGGTCATAAAGAGGGCGTTGAACTGGCTAATGTACTATAGGGTATTCGGAGCGGATGTCCAAATCTGTACAGAAAGTCAGGCCGCGATCAAAACGCTCTCGGGTGTCTTTTCGACATCCATATTGCTACATGAATGCCAGACATCTCTGAATAAGATGACGAGACATTCTAACCTGGATCTGGTCTGGGTTAGGGGTCATTCAAGCACTCCGGGTAATTTTATGCACTAGACAGAGAATAATCCCTTATTCGAGCTAAAGATACGGACCAACTGGTTGGAGTACCGATTACAGCCTGCAGATCAGTAATTCTGCGGAACTTATCGAGAATTGCACAAGATAGATGGACAAATGAATCCACATGTTGAACTTCGAGCTAAATATGGCTCTATTATGATAAATCTCGATCTAACTTCATGATGGGACTATCGAGGCATCGGCTAAGAATTCTGGTAGCCGTTGTCACAGGGCACTGGATTACTGGTGCGCATGATAGGAGCTCACTTTTAACTACTTTTGTAGAAGTTGACGATATGAGGAAAAGAAGGAAATGGTGGAGCATCTTTTGTGCTATTGGCCCACTCTTGCCTAGATAAGGACTGCTAATTTTGGAAGTCCGTTTGTGCATGTATTATCAATTCTCTCTGATATTCTCAGATGGATGAATTCTTTCATACATGCGTTGGGTTGGTTCGTTTTGAACGCTTATATGGACATGTGAGTTGGCAACACATGATCCCTCAGGGTTTCACAACGGGTCCAAATTGGATCCAAGTGAGCTGTCTCTTATTGAGTAGATAGCTGTCCGAAGAACCTAGCCTAACCTAACCTAAATTTAAAAAAATTTTTGAAAATTTATTAAGTTGGTATAGGGCTTGTGAGCAGACTATTGCCCAAAGGTTCTTCGCATTTACTTCACACCTATTTCTGCTAAGAAGTTTATAAAGAATATAGTGGATATTAAAAAAAATGATGACCCAAATTAAGGCCGTCAAGTTTTAAAGAACAAAAAAAAAAAAAAAAAAAAAACGAGGCAAAAATTGAGGGAAAAATTTGTTTCGACATAAATATCTCTTAAACTAAACTACACATGTAAGCGTATTTTTTGTAGATGTTTACAAGAACTATCTAAATGAAATTTTAAAGATCTTTTTTTAAAAAATACATACCCATTTTGACCAACTTTGGAGGTCCATCTCCTAGCCCTCTGACTCACTAGGGCTCTGTGCTCCTCCAAATAACCTCAGAAACACCTCAGCTCTAGCCACGTTAAATTTTATTCAGATATCTTTAATGGATCACAAGTTACAGAATTATTTCCAAAAAGAAGTGTTTTGAAACCATTGTGCGATGCCAAAATTATTTATTTGTTCTGATACGAATAAATATTTTATCGATGGCTTCATTCAACATACAGAAAGAGACATAAAATTATATATTTGTGGTTTCCCTGGTGATAAGGATCCAATTGACAAAAAGATATTAATCTGTGATCACTTATATCTTTCATCAAGATTCGATTTTTTTAAATATAATCTATGATCTAGTATATTGTTTAATCTAAGACATATTCTATAGTTCAGTTCATAGTCCATTCTAGTCTATAGTCTAGTGTATAGCGAGAATAAGGACTAGACTAGATTATAGATTAGTCTAGTCTATAGTCTAGTCCTTAGTCTCATCATGCATCAGTAAAGTGAAATACATGTTATATTTTTGGAAACATAGTTTAATAACATTGGTTCTTAAAAAAAAAAAATAGTTGAACTAGAAAAAATAGAAAAAAAGATTCTGCTTTCAGTTTTATTTTTCTATCTATATATATTACACGAGTATATTTCACCACAACTTGGAAATGGTTTGATAAATGAAAATCCAATATATGTTGATTCAAATCATCTTAACATTAATTGCCCAATAGTTTCGTAGTTATTCAGAAATTAGTGTCGAATTTTTTTCATGCAAAATTTAAGATTTTTTGTCTTTAAATATTAAAAAAAAGGTATATAGTAAATATTATATATTCTTATATGTTCACAATTTGCATGGAATTTTTAGTATAGGTGTCTTCAGTTAATCGTAAATAAAATTATTTTTTCATAACTTTTTATGATATTTATATGGATTATGATAAAAGAGAATTTTGTATTTTTTAAAAACTTTTAAGGATACATTTTCTCTACAATTTTGTATAAATTTTTTTTTTTTTTCGCTAATAATTTACGAATAACTCAGAAACTGTTGAGCGGTTAAAATAATAATGTTGAGATAATCGAAGATAATTTTAATCGGCATTTATTGGAGTTTTTCTTCTCTATATTGGACAAATTGCTTTCGAGTTATATTCGTGTAACCGCCTTATTGAGGGAGTCATATTAATAATGCCCATAAAAGAAACATTACCTGCTTAATAGAAAAAAAAACCTAAAAGCAAATTCTTATTTATCACGTCAAATTCCATCTAGTCCACTTATTTTTGATTAAAGCAAGATTTTTTTGTCGACCAGTGTAAGATAATATTTTTTCATTTTAATTTTATATCTTTCCAAAGCAAAAACAACATTTGTTCACATTACTTATTTAAGTAATTTCCTTATGAAATTTTCAAACTAATTTTAATGACAATCTTTACATATCTCTTTAATTGAGGATATCAAATCGTAATTAATTTCTCTTAATTACCTCCACTAATTGATGGCAAGAAAGGTGTATGTCCAACTGATGGTTTGGCACGTTTATCATACTCCATATTGATACCCCTACTTGTCAGATGCTTTTCACGTGTAAATTGCTGATTATCATGAAGATCCCTATTTTGGTCATTGTCAGAATTTTGCACCATCATAAAATGAGAATTTACTAAGTTATTGTCAGCATAATTAAAATTTTCATTTCCGATTCCGTTGCTGTTAGCAATATCAATATTTTTATCCACAGCAGAATTACTTTCAACATCTTCATCTGAAGCATTATAAGTGTCATTGGTTTCATCGTTATTGACATCATCATCATCATCCTCATTTACATTTAAGGTGTTGTCATCCTTTAACGGAAATAAATTTTCTTTTACATTGTCCCCTTCTCTCATATTCATTTCCTTATATTCATTTACATTTGTTTTAGAGTCATTTGTCTTTTTTGTTGTTGTTCTCTTATATTTAGTTTTAAAACGATTTTCTAAAATAATTGGTATTGGTAAAAATTCATTTGGTTTGTAACGTTTAATATTTTTCCTTATAACTCTTTGTTGTGTGTTCTCATTACCAACACCATCTCCAGTCGAACTGTGGACCAATAAAAATTTTTGCAAACTATGACGTTGTTGTTTTATATTATTGTCATTATTGTTATTGTCATTTACATGATGGTATTGTTGTTCCTGTAGTATTTTTTTCAAAATTGCATTTTTTATTTTGTTATTATCAATATCATTTAAATTTTCAAAACTAATTTCTCCTGATGTCATAGAATTTCCGTTGTTGTTTTTGTTTCTATTGTGTGTTGTTAGCAGTGGCAAACGTTTAAAATAGAACTGATGTTTGTTCAATGTCTGCAACATTGGTGTTGGAATAGCATTACGTTCATTTAACAAGTCATCCGTATAGTCATTAAATGGTTGATATGTATACGGTTTCATTAACAATGCAGAACCAATAGCACCAGCTGCATCCGCATCTGTGTGACGCTCCATTCGGCCACATACGTGTAACACTATTAAAATACATTCAATGCAATAAAAATTAAACTTATTAGTGACGTCATTATTATATGTAAAAAATAAATCTATCAAATAGTATTTTTAAATAGGTATGTAACTTAAATATAAAAGTGAGTCTATTAAAACTAATGCTGTTAGATATTATTATCATCAAAAGGAAAAAAATAACACCTTTCATCTATTGTTATTTACCTTCATTGTCATAATTCAGTCATTTATTTGTATTTATTTTTTTTTTTTTTTTAATTTTTACAATATAAATATTCCCCATATACAATGATAGAACTATATATATATATATATATAAAGCCATAACTGCCTTTAATCGATTGTCAATTAAGATAAAATTTATAAAAACGTGTTTAACAGGTTTTTATGCAAAATTTCATAATAAATTTTTTTAGTTTCCTTTGTATCCCAGCGGGAAAAAGAAATACTAAAGAGCCCTTCGAAAATACCTGATTATATTTTATTTTGGAGGCAGAAGACCTGCTCCACGCATTACAAACTCCTTTCAATTTTATAGAGCGTGTCATTGGAGGTAAGTCATTGCCTTCTCCTTGTCAAAAGAAGCGAGTAAGCAATTACTTGCTCTTTAATTAATCGGCTCTCTTATGTGCATTTAATAGGAGTGTAAAATTTTATTTTATTTAAAAAAATATTTTTAGCACTTTATGACTCAATTTGAAGGTACTTTGGAATGTGTTTTTTTTTTTTTTTTTTTAAGAAAAAAGGTTAGATGCATTCAAAAAGGCCTGAAAAGTATCATATTTTCCCGCTGGAATTTTTATATGTCTGCACATACACAGAAAGAAAAACTACGTTATAAAATCAAAAAATTATTTTTCGCAAAAACCGTACTTAAATATTTAAGTGGATTCGTACTGAGATATATTTAAAACAAGTACAAAACGAGATTGATTTAAATGTTAAAAATGAAATATTTAATTTAAGCATGAAAATTTTAATACTAAATACAAAATATACTTAAATCAAGTAATTAATTCTTGAAATTGGAATTAAGTCTAATTTGACTTGAATTAAGAGGAAAAATCTTATGTTTATCTTTGAGAGAATGTGAGCGGAGTGAAATCTACTCTCTCTGCTCTCTCACTCTCTATTTGTCTATCGGTTGCTTTCAAGTTTCGTCATGAAATTTTCATTAGACTTTTATAGTGCGTCGTTTAAATACTTTGGCATTTGGTTTTAACTCTTTATGTGGTGTTTTTTTTTTTATAAATGTGTGACCAATAAGTGAAATTCACTGCTATTGAAGCTTTATCTCCAAATGACGACTTACGCCTGCTCAAACTCCTTAGAAGTTGATTTTGATTATTTGAAAGGTACAAAATATGATTTTTATTTGAATTGCATAAGCCATGTTTTTTAAAAACCCGCAATGATTTCGTAGAAGATTTTAATTAAAATTCATATAATTAATTTTTCTTTTGAACTACAGTGTCTCACATAAACTAGTAAATTTTTATTTTTAAATAAAAAAAGTTATTTTAAGTTATAATATTAGGGAAATAAAAGAAATTATTGTTTATGAATAAAATATCTTCTACTAATTATTATTATTATTATTATTATTATTATTATTATTATTTGTATGAATCTATGGTTCGTAAATTTTAGAGAATATTGAATATGTGTGTTTTTATTTAATTGTTATTCTCTTAATCATTTGAAACAAATAAATGCATTTTAATGAAATTAATTAAAATGCACGACTGAAAAACACGAGAGGTTATCAATTTTACTTAATTCGATCTAATCATATTTTTTAATATCAAAAACTTACTATATTTGCTTTTTTATTTCAAAATAACACTAAAATATATCAAGTTTTAAATGCCATTTCATTTACAATACAATGAGACGTCAATCTTTCAAATCGTTTAAATACTCAAGTTTAGGTTAATAATGTAAATTTAAACTATACAGCTCACTTGGGTCCTATTGGTCCCATTGTGTTACCCTAATGGATCATGTGAATCATTTTCACATGTCCGAGAATAAGTTCGAATCGAACCAACCTGATGCACGAATAAAAGATCTGATGCTTCCGACATCAATTGCAGAAAGATCAGATAGTCGGTGCATATATGGACTACCAAATTCAGCAGTGCTTATATTCGCAAGAGCAGAACAGTGACTAAGAAAATGTTCTACTGTCTCTTTCTCCTCCTTGTTAAAGCAACTTCTACAATAGTCGTCCTAGCCTATTAGCGTGTGCAACAGTAATCCAGTCCCCTGTAATAATAACTAGAAGTGTTCGTAGCTGACGCCTTGGCAATTCCAAAATGAAACTCGACTGTTTTTAATCGTACTGGGGTCATATCCATCTTTGTTGAGCTATTCTCGACAAGTACTGCAATATCATTGATCAGCAAGATGACAGCGGTTTACCAACTAGTTGGTCCGTTTCTTCATTTTGAAGAAGGGAATCATTGCTGGCTAATTCATCCGCAATAATATTTCCCGGGGTACTTGAGTGACCTCTTACCCAGATCAACTTTAATTTGGTGGCGAATAGACACTCGAAAGAGACTTAATCGCGGGTTGACTTTCGGTACAAATTTGAGTATCCACTCCGAATACTCTATAGTACATTAGCCAATTTAATTTTAAATACTCAAACAAATATTTAAAAATTCGAAAACTTATTATTATATTAAATTATTTTTAATATATTTTTAAGCAAATTTCTTTATGCTTTATTTGAAACATACTTGGGGCAAAAATAAAAACGTATAAAAAGATTATGTAAATCATTCCATATAAAATCTAATAAGTTCTAAAACTTTTGTCCAATTTAAAAGAAAATAAATCTTGTTATGCTTACAAAAAAAGGTCTTTAAAAAATACTACATCGTTGCACAGCCTTTTCCACAGAAAAAAGTCACCAATCATCAAAATATATTAGTAAATAATTCATTCAATTAAAAACTTCTTTAAATTTGCACCTCTCATCAAAATGATTATAACAATTATTAAAAACTGTAAAAAACAAAAAATTTTTCCAATTAAAAAATTTATCAAAGCAATAAAGTGGATGATTGAATGAATTAAAAACTTACGTGAGATATTTTGTTTTACTTAAATTTTAATTTTATTTTATATTTACTAAATTTATTAAATTTAGATGTAAAATGATAAGTTTTTCTGTGTGTATAAAAATTTATAATAAATTGTATTAAAACTTGAAAATTTTAATTTTTTTTAAATATTATTTAAAAATTTAATTTAATAAATATCATATTTTGTATTAGAAAATTTGGGGTAAACTTTTTCTGTGTTATAGCGCTTTTTTGTAAAATGTTTTGAATAGATTTTGGTTTATAAAATAAAACATATTTTTCATTACCTGATAAAACTAGTACTTAGACAAATTGTAGAGTCTAAAAATTAAGCTTAAATTTAATGAAATTTGAAAATTTAGAATTTCGGAAACGCAGAAAAAGTAAGTGAAACTATAAAATTATTTACTATTAGAGGAATTTAACATTTTACAAAGATTCATAAGTATGTGATGTATTTATTTAAAAAAAAAAAAAGTGAAATAAAAATACTTAAAAATGTGCATTTCCTACATTTTTTTTATTAAACAAGTGCCAATATTAAAAACCTATTGATTTACTTAAAAATTTTAGAAACAAGATGCAAATTTTTGGATAGACAATGTTGAAGATAAATTCTTAATTCCTTTTTCCATTTATGATTAAAGTTCCAAAGAGTTGTAGGTGTTGTAGTCTCCAAATTTATCAATAGCCACATATTGGGTAGATATTTCTTAACATTTTGAAATAAATTTTTCACAAAAACGGTAATAAAATGGGCTTAACATTTAAGATATTTTAAAAAACTAGGACGCTTTAAATATATTTTAATAAAAATCTTGTAAGCACCTAAATACATATTATTTTTTTTACTATAATGACAAAAAAAATTATCACATTTGTAATTTAAAGAAGAAAAATATGCGTGTTCTTTCAACATCAACCTTCTAAGTTCATAAAATAAATATTTGGACTAAATATCCCCTAAACTTTAACTCCAAATTGGGAAAATAAATCGGTGAACATTTAACAGTGGTACTTATAACCATGAACCGGAAATTTATGCAAATATATATTTTTTGCCTTTACTCCTAGAGCAGCGTAAATTAAATGTCTTTGTGAATCCGAAAACTTCCTTTAAAATAGCATCGATTTGTTAGTGCATATTTTTGCATATTTTTTTTTAAATGCATGTTTTTTCATAGTTTGCCATAACGCATATTTTTTGTCATAGTTTTTTGAAAAATTGCAATTTAAAATAATTTTTTGTGTAGAAGAAAAAATAATTCTGTGGACTTTTGATAAAGGGAAATTTATTTTTCAAATTTTTAAATATTGAAAAATACTATAGAAGAGTTAATTATTGAAAACTAGCAATCCCAGAAGGACATTGATTATTGTAAACGATACGTTATTAAAGTTATAGCATTAATAAATAATTACGTTTTCTCTTATTTATTAAATATTTTAGTATAAAAATATTTTGCAAAATTAACATTAAAAGTGATAATTGTCAATTAAGAACATATTTATTTTTAATAAAAATATCAAATATCAAATACCTATAGAAAAATAAAGAAAGTTTAAAACAGATGGATAGGTAATGTTCTGTAAAATATTTGACAAGCCTATTAAAAAAAGTTCAGCACTTGAATAGCCCAAAATAGAGATAAATAGAGATAAATACAGCCTCTTCGGTAAAATTTCATATCATACATTTGAAGGAAGAAGAAAATCATTTAATATTGAGTTATGCATATGAAACATTTGTTTCCGATATCGTCCGTATTTATAAAATAACCATGTATTGATTAATTTATTTAAAGAAGCTACCGATGAGACTATTCGGTCTAAGAGAACTTAATATTATTTTAGAAAAATCGATCTATCATGCAGACAACATGATAGATCGAAAGAAATTTGTTCCTATCTTGGATACAGACGAAGGCATAATAAACTCTTTCCATAATATAAACGAAATCATTTAATAATTCACCTGAAAGGACTAAATTTTAAATTTTAAAATATAGAGCAAACTCTGTTATTTTTGTAAATAAAAATATTTATTAATATTTATAATCACTGTATTTGTATTTATTTTTAATTTAGTATGACACTGAATTGAAATTTTATATTTTTATTTAATAAAAGTAAAAAAAAAGAAGTACATATTTTATTTAGCTTTAGGGCATATTTAAACATTTGTAGTGCATGTTTTAAGAGCCTAAAACACACTTTTTAAGTGCATGAACTTCCTATCCCTGCTTATGACTTATTACACTGCTGAACAGTCATTATGCGGCCTGGAACTTTATTGCAAATTTATACTAATTTGGAGTCGCTGATTTCAAGTCAAATCTCCATTTTGCTCTATCAGCTCGAATTTTCGAGATATACCGTTATATCCAAAATTAAGGCATTTTCACTGCATATATTGGAATAACTTGAAAACGGTTCACCATATTCAGTTAAAAAAAAAAATTCGAAACTCGGCAACAATATTTTCTTTAAGCCGTGATTACATTGTTTTTAAATTTGCCCAGTAGTTTCAGAGATATCGTTAAAGTTTTGAAAAAAAATAACAATTAAAAAAAATTTTCTTTTGTTCTTTAAAAATTCATAAAAAAAAATGCGACAAAAATCACAGTTTTGGTCTAAAAACTTTTAATTAATGAAATGAGCTTTATTTCATTGCAATCGGTGCACTACTTTTGATTTTGTTCACAAATTAATGAGGAAACTGAATTGATGAAAATCGCGATTTCCATAAAAAAATTTTTTATGTGTATGTTGGAACAAATTTGAACTTTGCTTGTGTTGACTTTATATATATGCACCCACTTACAATTTATGACCTAATAGTTAAAAAACTACCCAAAAAAATTATATGACCTGTGCTCTAATTTTATTACCTGTGGACTGCTAAATGAATTTAATAAAAAAGTCACGAATTCATTTTAAAAAAGAATAAAGACCTGAGTATTTAACCGATTTTTTATGTTTAAGAATGAACTATTCTTTTAAATGTTTTAGTAAAATCAAAAACTTGAGTGAGACACTGTATGCAGTGTTGCCAACTTTTGCGAACATAAACGAGCAGAAATGTTTGAAAAAAGCGCTAAAAAGGGCTAAATTAAGAACAGAACGGTTTTCTGGTACAATCAAGGCATGCTTTGCAAAAAAGCGAAAAAAGGGCTAAAATTTAAACTTTTTTTTTTGAATAGTGAAAAACAAAAATATAAACATTTCTACACCGTATCCATATTTCGTATACGCTGCATCTTAAAATATTAACAACAAACTGAGTAAATTAAAATACGGGTTATGGAGATTTTGTTTTATGAACCTCAATCCAACATTTTTTATTTCTTTTAATACATTTAAATTCAAACAATTTTATTTGTTGAAGATAGTTTTCCAAAAAAAAAAAAATAAACTTCTTTAAAATTTGTTAAGATCATTTAAAAATTCGAACAGAACTTTGTTTGAAAAAACATTTGAAATTAAAAAATTAAATAATGTTTAAACTGTAAAAAAAAATAAAATAAAAACTGAGCAAAGTTAATATTACCCCATTAAAAAAAAATTATTATAAAAGGGAAAAAAATCTTGTCATATTTAGAAAAAATTAAAAAAGAACTAAACGAAAATTGTCAAAAGTGCTAGATTTGCGCGTCTTTTAGTTTCGGGGTGAGCATTTTTTTTCGCGTTTTGGACTACTAAAAACAGGCTAAATCTAGCCCGAAAAGGGTTAAGTTGGCATCACGGACTGTATGTATATATTGACATAAGTATGTACATATTTGACGTATGTAATATACATATTGACGTATATATTGATACGGAATCATGAAAAAGTTTTTATTCGTTCAATATTAGTTTTATGTAGCCTTTCTCCAGTGCCAAAAATATAATTTTAAAGGGTTCTTCTCTAGGCCATATATTAAGTAGTTAAGTAGTTGTATAATGACGATGAAGCAGGAGCAGCAATAATACTTTCATAAGTTCTGTCATATGATGGAAGTCTTCTTGGTGTATCAAAACTTATCAGAATCAGTTGAAATTAAAAATAATAATTTTGATGACTTTCAAAAGAAATTTATGATTTTTATTTTCTCACATGATGATTATTTATCGAAATTTTCTGGCAATGCTGCATGTGGCATACATGAAGAATTTTAAAAATAACTACGTTCTACAATTTATTATTTATTCATAAAACAATTTTTATTATTATTATTTTTTTTAAACAACCTCTCCATTGATTAAGAAATTATGTCTTGATTTAAGAACAATTTCTACTTACATTTTTATACATGTATATTCAGAAATACTTTGTCATTTTTTTATATAAGTATATTCCCAGCAAACACAATGACAAACGTTTGATATATGATGACTTTAACGTTTAATAGCAAACGTGTTTCTCAAACTTGTTTCAAATGTAAGTAATGTTTTGAATTTTAAGTTTGATTTCAAATTGAGTAGCATTTGAGAAAAAACGTTCAAAAAACTTTACATTCTTAAATTGATATCAAATTTTATTATTGATTCATTCTCAAACCTAAAGATAATTTTAAAAATATTTGAAAAATAGTATATTCATAATTTGATATTTAATGTTATAATGAAATCATTCTTAAAGATATTTGAAATAATATATTAAAAATATTTTAAATATAAGCAAATAAATAAATTAATAAATAAAATTATTTAATCAAATATTTTCCAATTAATAAATACGTATATTGAACAAATAAAATTAAAAGTCTATACAAAAGAAAATGTTGCAAAAAATTAAAAATGCAAATTATTTTTATTTATGTTCCACATGTGGTCACAATCCAAATTTGAAAAAAGTTTGAGTATTATATTTAATAATGATTTAATAATAATAGCATTTCTCAATTTGACAATTAATTCCCCTTTTTGTTCAGAAAGCTATTAATTTTAAAGTTATTTTTAAATAATTCTCAAACGTTTGACATTTGAGAAAGAACATGATTTCAAATCACTCTCAATTTGATATCAAACATCATTTGTGTTTGCTGGGTTGTTACCAAAAGGGGAAGGGTAAAGCAAATTTAATTCTGATCTCTTTGAGTTTTTTTTCGCATTGTATTTTTTGTTATGTATTTAAAAATATATGAAAAAAATCATATATATGGGGATTTCTTCAAATTCGTTTACTTTTTTGTTTCAAAAAAATTTGAAACTCTTTTAATGGCACATCAACACTATTTCATACCAATATTAATTGGCTTTAATGAAACAAAAATTGTTCGCGTGAATGACTTTTCCCGAACGACGTCAGTGTTATGGAGATTTAAGACAAAAAGTTAAAAAAATTGCAAAACTCCTATTTGGAACTATATATAAAAAATTACCACATGAGTATTACCTACATCAATATGTCTAAAATACAAATTAAAAGTGATACGATGTGGTTGATGTCACCGAAGATAATAGCGATCATAGTGATTTTTTAACATTTCATTAAAAAAATCAACATAGATTAAGAATAGATTTATTTGTTTTATAATTTTATATCATTTGTTGATATATTTTTAATACTCGTATTTGACAAGAAATGACCGTTTATGTTATTATAGTTAAAAATCAAAAATTTTGGATCCTGTTAAAATTATATTTTAAGTCCAATATCAAAAATAAATGCATGTATGTAACCTACACAAAGGTATACAAAATAAAAATTGAAAGAGGGGTCAATACGTTTTATAATAGTTAACATAATCGGGACCATAATTCTGATTTAACCTACCTTAAGAATATCGAGTAAAAAACAAAGTGTACATAGCTTTTTGATATTTTTTTAATTGCATTTAATTTATTGATTTATTTTTCACATCTAACCGCAAAAAAAATCTCTAAATAATGTTAATAAATAAAAAGTGGCAAATATTAATTGTAGAACTATAAAATCAATTTTTCAATGACAAAAATACACACCCAAATGTTAAAAGTTGCACAAAATTCAAATTTGAGTGCTACTTGATTCCCATATAAGCTATACCCAGCAAAAACTTTTTGGTTTTCGGTAATAACAACTACTTATTAAAGTAGTTTCTTGGTAATGAGGCGTCATTATTATTTGCCTACTCTGTATTACATTAATAAGTACTCAATAGTATAATAGCGCAGTAATACTGCAATCACGTGGATGAGTTGTCTAGAGCGCCGGATTAACAACCAGAAGGTTCAACAACCTTCTGAAGCTGTTAGTTTTTTATAACAAAATGTCTAAAAAGATATTTTAAACTAATTAGAGTTTTTGTCGCTTAGGATGCTATGTGCGAGATGGTGTACTGGGTAAGACGTTAGTCAGTAAAAACGAATGGTTAGTGTGTGTCCAAGTTCGAGTCTCACTGACGGCAAATGTTTTTTGTTTATTTTTGTTTTCGTTTAGGTACATATTTTTGAGTACCCCTAAAGTCAAAAAATAACTACATAAATTTGTGAGCAAGTCGAACAAAAATAACTAGTTATTCAGGCAAAAAATAAGTAGTTTATTTTTGTTTCCAATTATACCTGCTAGCTTACCAGGAAAGCAAAGTTTTTGCTAGGTAATAACACCTACAGATTGGTATACATTTTCACCCATTTCAGTTAGCGTCTTTGGTGTGCCTCGATGATTTATGAAATATTAAAGAACCCGCGATCTCAGGTCATGAATATTTTTTATATAATTTTGTTGTAGATGTAAAATTCTAATATAAAACACATAAAATTTTAGATCGATTTTAAAGAGTTATAACTTTTTTGCAATTTAATATTTTATCGTACCACAGCGATTTTAAAATGTAATTTGGAAATCTTTTTTGATCATGCGATATTTTAACTTCATTGAAATTACGCTGTGAGTGTGCCTCGCGAAAAAGGGACCTTCCAGAGCTATTCGAGCGTTTCTACCCAAATTTCGGCCACATTAAAGAGATGTATCTCAAGCGATTTATAATTACAAGGTTTATTCAATCTTTATTTTGTAATACTCAAAATGGTCGAAAAACTCCAAAAAATTGAAATTTTGAAAATATTGGTTTCACCACTTGTCCACAATATAATTCAGACTGGCTAAACACAAGTTGGCCTATTTCTACAAGTGTTTGTAGTTTACATTAGAGGAATTGGACATATATGCCAAAATCCATGATTACAGCAATCAAAAGAAATAAGTATTTTCAAACACTTTTTTTGGATTTGTTAAATTTGAGTGCTTGCCGGTACCACATGGAACCATTTCAGGTGTTTAATTTTTATTATTCTACTCCACCAAGTGTTGTTGACATAATTGCATCAAAAGTTATTTAAAACATCAGAATTAAAAAAATATTTGAGGTTTAACGTCGGTTTCATAAAGGTAAACTTAAAAAGAGAAATCCTCATATGAGTGAAGACAAAATTTCTTATTAAAAAAAATAATAAGAGGAAGAGTTAAAAATTAATAGAATTTGTGAAAAGGCTAGATGTAAATCTTTCTGATTATAATAAATTGTATTTGTTACAAATTCATAATTTCACAATATAGTTTGGCATCGATAAGGATAACATTGAATTTAAAGTTGAAAATTGGTCCAAGGGAAACATGTTTTGAATAAGGTGAATATAAGGATTATTTTTTTTTATATTAAATGCATGAAAGTATATTTTTTATCACTTTTTTCAGGATTACTATTTCATTTCGACAGACAACAAGGGAAACCCAAGTGGAAGGTTATTATCCAAATACACAAACTGCGAAATCTTTTAATAATGAATTTTTAGTGAGAACATAATAAGAAATATATATATTAATAAAATATATATATTTATATTATTTTATTAATATTATTAAAAAGTGTGGTTATGACCTTTTGCTTTTTGGGTAACGACATACCCTCCTAAAATAGTATTTTTTTTTTTTTTTTTAATGAATATATTAAAGAGTTAAATCATACTTGAAGGCGTCATAATTACCATTACTTGTTTGTAAAAGTATGTATCATTTTTAATTGCTTTTTTTTAGATATATACAGTATTCCAGATCAAAATAGATTTTGGCATTTATGTTGTTACATAGATTAGGTTTTAGGTTTGTTTGAGCAAATTTATGATTTTCTGTTCCAGTTGAGTCTTTAGTTTTATTCTAGTTAGATCTTAATAAATAAAAAAAAAATAATAATAATAATTATCCTTTTTAAAAGCTATAGTTCATTTAAATCTATTTACTTTGAAAAAAAAACACTTTACCTAACTTTAAAGAAATGCTCATAAAATTATTTTTATTTTTACGAAAATTTGATGAAGAAGTTTTAAAAATGAAGTGAATTGTTTTACAAAATAAGGGAACAAATGTCTTCATCTCTGCAAGTTTATCGGTTTTTGTTTTTTTTTTTGTTTTTTGTATGGAGAGAAAATAACATATCAATGTTACTAACTCAAATGAAAATTTACTTCATTCTAAGTCACCATTTCTTAACAATTTTGTCCTCACATTATCCCTTCGTGAGTTGGATCAAAATAAAAAAGAAACATTTTTCGGTTTTTTTTTTCATATTTCATGCCAAAGGAAAACATGGTTACAGCATTATCACTATAACCATTGTTAATTTTGTTGAATTTTAATAACTCTGTATTCATGAGAACAATGATTTTAATTTAATTTTATCATTTCATGTTTACATTCAACAATAATTTTAATATAATTGACTGCAAAAATTACATGTTTTTAAATATTTTTACCAGAAACAAAATTTTGTTAATATGAAATATATCATTACCTCTACAATCATTAAATATTTGCAGTCTTTTTTCTTATTCTTAAACCATATTAATATTATTATTCCTATAACAATAAAATGTTACAAATAAATATAATAATTATCCTTTTCACAAACTTAGTGGAAAACTTCACTACTTGTTTTTTTAAGTTGTTTTAAATATATATATATATATATATATATATATATATTTGTTTTCCTTCTCATTTGGTTTATATATGAGTAAATATAAATAGACAATGTTTGGTTATACTCGGTGTGATTAAAGCAATATAAGATATTGCATATGGTGGTACAAATGTATATAACTTATAACATGTAAATATTATTATAAAAATTTTATGAAAATAATAATAATTTTTATTAATATATGATAAAATAAAATAATATAATATGACAAAATGAAATAATAATATGATAAGATTGTATAACTATATGATAGCACAAGGTAATAATATGATAAAATGGAATCATAATATGACAATGTCATATAATAATATAATAAGATTGTTCAATTATATGTAAAACTATAACCATAACATGAAAAAGCTAACCATAAAATCGGATACAATATGACAATATGGAATCATAATAATTATTACTTTATGAGTCCAAAACTTTGGAATTTTTCACAAAAATTTGGATATTTGAATGTTTTACACATAAACATATACAAAAAATTATTTATTTTTTTCTATTCTATTCTATTCTATTCTATTCTATTCTATTCTATTCTATTCTATTCTATTCTATTCTATTATATTCTACTCTATTCTATTCTATTATATTCTACTCTATTCTATTCTATTATATTCTATTCTATTCTATTCTATTCTATTCTATTCTATTCTATTCTATTCTATTCTATTCTATTCTATTCTATTCTATTCTATTATATTCTACTCTATTCTATTCTATTCTATTCTATTCTATTCTATTCTATTCTATTCTATTCTATTCTATTCTATTCTATTCTATTCTATTCTATTCTATTCTATTCTATTCTATTCTATTCTATTCTATTCTATTGTATTCTATTGTATTCTATTGTATTCTATTGTATTCTATTGTATTCTATTGTATTCTATTGTATTCTATTGTATTCTATTGTATTCTATTGTATTCTATTGTATTCTATTGTATTCTATTGTATTCTATTGTATTCTATTGTATTCTATTGTATTCTATTGTATTCTATTGTATTCTATTGTATTCTATTCTATTCTATTCTATTCTATTCTATTCTATTCTATTCTATTCTATTCTATTCTATTCTATTCTATTCTATTGTATTCTATTGTATTCTATTGTATTCTATTGTATTCTATTGTATTCTATTGTATTCTATTGTATTCTATTGTATTCTATTGTATTCTATTGTATTCTATTGTATTCTATTGTATTCTATTGTATTCTATTGTATTCTATTGTATTCTATTGCATTCTATTGCATTCTATTGCATTCTATTGCATTCTATTGTATTCTATTCTATTCTATTCTATTATATTCTATTCTATTATATTCTACTCTATTCTATTCTATTATATTCTATTCTATTCTATTCCATTCTATTCTATTCTATTCTATTCTATTCTATTCTATTCTATTCTATTCTATTCTATTCTATTCTATTCTATTCTATTCTATTCTATTCTATTCTATTCTATTCTATTCTATTCTATTCTATTCTATTCTATTATATTCTACTCTATTCTATTCTATTCTATTATATTCTACTCTATTCTATTCTATTATATTCTATTCTATTCTATGCTATTCTATTCTATTCTATTCTATTCTATTCTATTCTATTCTATTCTATTCTATTCTATTCTATTCTATTCTATTCTATTCTATTCTATTCTATTCTATTGTATTCTATTGTATTCTATTGTATTCTATTGTATTCTATTGTATTCTATTGTATTCTATTGTATTCTATTGTATTCTATTGTATTCTATTGTATTCTATTGTATTCTATTGTATTCTATTGTATTCTATTGTATTCTATTGTATTCTATTGTATTCTATTGTATTCTATTGTATTCTATTGTATTCTATTGTATTCTATTGTATTCTATTGTATTCTATTGTATTCTATTGTATTCTATTGTATTCTATTGTATTCTATTGTATTCTATTGTATTCTATTGTATTCTATTGTATTCTATTGTATTCTATTGTATTCTATTGTATTCTATTGTATTCTATTGTATTCTATTGTATTCTATTGTATTCTATTGTATTCTATTGCATTCTATTGTATTCTATTGTATTCTATTGTATTCTATTGTATTCTATTGTATTCTATTCTATTGTATTCTATTCTATTGTATTATATTGTATTCTATTGTATTCTATTGTATTCTATTCTATTCTATTCTATTCTATTCTATTCTATTCTATTATATTCTACTCTATTCTATTCTATTCTATTCTATTCTATTCTATTCTATTCTATTCTATTATATTCTATTCTATTCTATTCTATTCTATTCTATTCTATTCTATTCTATTCTATTCTATTCTATTCTATTCTATTGTATTCTATTGTATTCTATTGTATTCTATTGTATTCTATTGTATTCTATTGTATTCTATTGTATTCTATTGTATTCTATTGTATTCTATTGTATTCTATTGTATTCTATTGTATTCTATTGTATTCTATTGCATTCTATTGTATTCTATTGTATTCTATTGTATTCTATTGTATTCTATTGTATTTTATTGTATTCTATTGTATTCTATTGCATTCTATTGTATTCTATTGTATTCTATTGTATTCTATTGTATTCTATTGTATTCTATTGTATTCTATTGTATTCTATTGTATTCTATTGTATTCTATTGTATTCTATTGTATTCTATTGTATTCTATTGTATTCTATTGTATTCTATTCTATTGTATTCTATTCTATTCTATTCTATTCTATTCTATTCTATTCTATTCTATTCTATTCTATTCTATTCTATTCTATTCTATTCTATTGTATTCTATTCTATTCTATTCTATTCTATTCTATTCTATTCTATTCTATTCTATTCTATTCTATTCTATTCTATTCTATTCTATTGTATTCTATTGTATTGTATTCTATTCTATTCTATTCGATTGTATTCTATTGTATTGTATTCTATTCTATTGTATTCTATTGTATTGTATTCTATTCTATTCTATTCTATTCTATTCTATTCTATTCTATTCTATTCTATTCTATTCTATTCTATTCTATTGTATTCTATTGTATTGTATTCTATTCTATTGTATTCTATTGTATTGTATTCTATTCTATTCTATTCTATTCTATTCTATTGTATTCTATTGTATTGTATTCTATTCTATTGTATTGTATTCTATTCTATTCTATTCTATTCTATTCTATTCTATTCTATTCTATTCTATTCTATTCTATTCTATTCTATTCTATTCTATTCTATTCTATTGTATTCTATTGTATTGTATTCTATTCTATTCTATTGTATTCTATTCTATTCTATTCTATTCTATTCTATTCTATTCTATTCTATTCTATTCTATTCTATTCTATTCTATTCTATTCTATTCTATTCTATTCTATTCTATTCTATTCTATTCTATTCTATTCTATTCTATTCTATTCTATTCTATTCTATTCTATTCTATTCTATTGTATTCTATTGTATTGTCTTCTATTCTATTCTATTCTATTCTATTCTATTCTATTCTATTCTATTCTATTCTATTCTATTCTATTCTATTCTATTCTATTCTATTGTATTCTATTGTATTGTATTGTATTCTATTCTATTCTATTCTATTCTATTCTATTCTATTCTATTCTATTCTATTCTATTCTATTCTATTCTATTCTATTCTATTCTATTCTATTCTATTCTATTCTATTCTATTCTATTCTATTCTATTCTATTCTATTCTATTCTATTCTATTCTATTCTATTCTATTCTATTCTATTCTATTCTATTCTATTCTATTCTATTCTATTCTATTCCATTCTATTCTATTCTATTCTATTCTATTCTATTCTATTCTATTCTATTCTATTCTATTCTATTCTATTCTATTCTATTCTATTCTATTCTATTCTATTCTATTCTATTCTATTCTATTTTATTCATTTCTATTCTATTATATTCTATTCTATTCTATTCTATTCTATTCTATTCTATTCTATTCTATTCTATTCTATTGTATTGTATTGTATTGTATTCTATTCTATTCTATTTTATTCTATTTTATTCTATTTTATTCTATTCAATTCTATTCAATTCTATTCTATTCTATTCTATTCTATTCTATTCTATTCTATTCTATTCTATTCTATTCTATTCTATTCTATTCTATTCTATTCTATTCTATTCTATTCTATTCTATTCTATTTTATTTTATTCTATTTTATTCTATTCAATTCTATTCTATTCTATTCTATTCTATTCTATTCTATTCTATTCTATTCTATTCTATTCTATTCTATTCTATTCTATTTTATTGTATTCTATTCTATTCTATTTTATTGTATTCTATTCTATTCTATTCTATTCTATTCTATTCTATTCTATTCTATTCTATTCTATTCTATTCTATTCTATTCTATTCTATTGTATTCTATTGTATTGTATTCTATTCTATTCTATTGTATTCTATTCTATTCTATTCTATTCTATTCTATTCTATTCTATTCTATTCTATTCTATTCTATTCTATTGTATTCTATTGTATTGTATTGTATTCTATTCTATTCTATTCTATTCTATTCTATTCTATTCTATTCTATTCTATTCTATTCTATTCTATTCTATTCTATTGTATTCTATTGTATTCTATTCTATTCTATTCTATTCTATTCTATTCTATTCTATTCTATTCTATTGTATTCTATTCTATTCTATTCTATTCTATTCTATTCTATTCTATTCTATTCTATTCTATTATATTCTATTCAATTCTATTCAATTCTATTCTATTCTATTCTATTCTATTCTATTCTATTCTATTCTATTCTATTCTATTCTATTCTATTCTATTCTATTCTATTCTATTCTATTCTATTCTATTGTATTCTATTGTATTCTACTGTATTCTATTGTATTCTATTGTATTCTATTGTATTCTATTGTATTCTATTGTATTCTATTGTATTCTATTGTATTCTATTGTATTCTATTGTATTCTATTGTATTCTATTGTATTCTATTGTATTCTATTGTATTCTATTGTATTCTATTGTATTCTATTGTATTCTATTCTATTCTATTCTATTCTATTCTATTCTATTCTATTCTATTCTATTCTATTCTATTCTATTCTATTCTATTCTATTCTATTCTATTCTATTCTATTCTATTCTATTCTATTCTATTCTATTGTATTCTATTCTATTCTATTGTATTCTATTCTATTCTATTGTATTCTATTCTATTCTATTCTATTCTATTCTATTCTATTCTATTCTATTCTATTCTATTCTATTCTATTCTATTGTATTCTATTCTATTCTATTCTATTCTATTCTATTCTATTCTATTCTATTCTATTCTATTGTATTCTATTCTATTCTATTCTATTCTATTCTATTCTATTCTATTCTATTCTATTCTATTCTATTCTATTCTATTCTATTCTATTCTATTCTATTCTATTCTATTCTATTCTATTCTATTCTATTCTATTCTATTCTATTCTATTCTATTGTATTCTATTCTATTCTATTCTATTCTATTCTATTGTATTCTATTCTATTCTATTCTCTTCTATTCTATTCTATTCTATTGTATTGTATTCTATTCTGTTCTATTCTATTCTATTCTATTCTATTCTATTCTATTCTATTGTATTGTATTGTATTGTATTCTATTCTATTCTATTTTATTCTATTTTATTCTATTTTATTCTATTCAATTCTATTCAATTCTATTCTATTCTATTCTATTCTATTCTATTCTATTCTATTCTATTCTATTCTATTCTATTCTATTCTATTCTATTTTATTTTATTCTATTTTATTCTATTCAATTCTATTCTATTCTATTCTATTCTATTCTATTCTATTCTATTCTATTCTATTCTATTCTATTCTATTCTATTCTATTCTATTCTATTCTATTCTATTCTATTCTATTTTATTGTATTCTATTCTATTTTATTGTATTCTATTCTATTCTATTCTATTCTATTCTATTCTATTCTATTCTATTCTATTCTATTCTATTCTATTCTATTCTATTCTATTCTATTCTATTCTATTCTATTCTATTCTATTCTATTCTATTCTATTCTATTCTATTCTATTCTATTCTATTCTATTCTATTCTATTCTATTCTATTCTATTCTATTCTATTTTATTCTATTCTATTCTATTCTATTCTATTCTATTCTATTCTATTCTATTCAATTCTATTCTATTCTATATATATACACGTTTTTATATATAACATTTTACACTTATATTACCAAACAACGAAATAAATTAAGTTTAAGTAAAATATGCTATGAAATGTATTTGTTTACAATTTGTTACACATAGAAAGTCTCGTTATTTCTTATTGTGAGCCATAAGAAAAAATCGCTCTTTATGTGATACTTAACTGGTATAATTGTGAACAAATACCCTTATTAACATAAATTTTGTGAGTATTTTCACTTAAACTTAGCTTATTTCGTTGTTATTCATAACACTGTGTGAGAATGATTGTTGCAGGCTGATATATACAAATATTCAAAAATAAATAGTAAAAAGTATCATTTTCAAAAGGTTATTTTCTTAAGCTTTTGTGCTGCAACATTTAAATAAAAAATATTATTATATTGCAAGTTTTCTTGGCCTTCATTTGACATCTATACTGGGTTGATACAATATTTGTAAATATTTTTTAATCCTTTTTCGAATGAGTATCCTTTAAAACTTTCGCGTACTTTTAAGAAATTTGAAGACCTGGAGAAAAACTGAGCACGTATTTTTACTACGTATGGTTTCAGGTTTCATGCATATATCAATTTTTTCATTCATGCGTGAAAGTGACTGTCACACGGTATAATTCGTCAACGCATAAACAATATACATATGGGCCTGGAGGAGAATTTAAAGAAATTAATAAAAAATTTGATGGACTTTTTACGCAAAATCTGCACTTTCTCTTTTTGTATTTTTATATAGCAAATTGCAATTTGTACAAATCTTGGATATATAGATATAAGAATGGCGATAAATATAATTGATCAGGACCATAAATTAAAGTCAAATGTCGTTGATATTTGAAAACGGAACCCTTTCGTCAAAATAGATTTTGCTAAGGCACATCGCAGGGACAGCAAGAAATTTACCATAATCGCCATGGTTAGATGGCGTTTGTAATACTTAACAGAAATGTAGGGTTGCATGAAAAATTTGCGACCAAAACGGAAAAAAAATACTTGGGTTACGTCGAGTTTATACTAGAGAAATTTTTATTAAGACAAACGTCAAGTTTTTATCACGATAAAAATTTGCCTAATGTAGACTGAATTTGTCAGTATTATTGCAGCGCTAAAACAAAATTGTCAGCGTTCGAGCACTGACAATTTTGTCTTAACGTTGCTTAAGAAAAGACGCCATTTTATTTATTTATTTATTAACTAATTACAGTACAATTACAAATTATGTTCTAATCCTACGAGCGGGGGTGATGAAGACCATGTGCTCGCTGTAGTGAAACAAACCAGAGTCTCTGGTGGGAATCGAACTCACAACTCCTAGACTGACAGTATAGCTCTCTAACAAATAGGCCATCGCGGGATGCCATTTTCATTTTTGTTGGTACTTTTTACATGGTTTGTTATGAAATACGTTTTCCCCTATAATTGATAGAGATAAGAAATTATCTGCAATTCAGGAAAAAATTTGACGTTTGTCTTGATAAACATTTCTCTAGTATAGACTCGACGTAACCCAAGTATTTTTTTTTCTTTTTGGTCGAAATTTTTTCATGCGCCCCTACAATTCTGTTAAGCATTACAAACGCCATCTAACTGTGGCAATTATGGTAAATTTCGTGCATTTCTTTCTTACAAACTCTAATAATATATATTTTCATATAATATATGAAAGAATATCTTAGATTCGAACCGCATTTTTCCAAAAATTGTTAAAAATCGCTATTTTTAGTATAAAGAATATTTTAAAAATTTTATTAGGAAAACCTAAAATACTCGTATGCTGAACTAATACATTGAAAATATAATTGGCCAAAAGTCCGATTTTTTTAATGCCATTCAATAGTAAACATATTAAAACTAAGGTATCCAAAAACTTAGATCAAAATATTGGTAATTGTGGGCGTGGCATGCTGTTAAAAATAATTATTTTATGTTATTTTTTAAAAAAATATGTTTTTTGTAAATTTGATCAGAATTAAATTATCATTATTCGCAAATTATTATCGGTAATTGACTACTGCATTTTTTTTATGTTGGTAGGATAATAATATTTAAGAAATAGTATGATGTGTCACTGTACCTTTTATATCTGCTGTGTTATTAAATGTTTTCTCAGGTGCTATATTTTAGTCAAATTTGAATTTTGATGAAATAGAACATTTGAGTGTCAAAATAGGTTAAACAAATTTTACTACCAGAAGAAAGGCGAAAGTGTCCTCTTTAACCTCTTATCTACTTTTGTACCTGTCTGAAGCCGTGTGTAGAACACTTTTTCCTTTTGAATGAAATTACTCCTCAAATTTTTTCATGGAACACATACTAAAAATCAGTTATGATATGGATTCTAAACCTACAGGATCAATAAGAAACAATGACACCAATAAGGAGTTAAGAAGTTTAAAAAAGAAATATGTTCAGGACGAATTTCTCAAACATGGGTCGATTATAGATCAAACAAAACAAGGATCCGTCAATACGAATGATGGAAACACAGCAAGAAGATTCTATTCAGATCTCTAAAGAGCATCTTAAATAACAGGTGTTGGTATTCCATTTAGAAGATGTCATTAAGTATCATTTAGTACCACTTGGATATCTATCAGAGGAAGCTCAGAAAAAAAGGAATAAGGATTACAAATTTTATAGGGAGTACAATACCAGAAAAATACCATGAAATTCTACAAATGAAGATCTATTTAATATATACTGGCAGCGTCAGATCCGCTCATCTTTAGCATTCGAAGTGAATGGAAAGTAGAATATCGGCACTTAGATGAAGAAGCAAGAGGGCTGTTAGAGGACAGAAATAATATAGAACTAAATATGGAATATTTGCAGGCTATTTTCCAACCGAATAAATAATAATTATAATTTTCTTTTATTGTTATTTAAGCAAAAAATAAAAAAAAAACATCAAAAAACTTTAGTTATTATAAAAAATAAAAACTTTTGACCTTAATATTATTTAAATAAAAAAACAAAATAAACATTTAAAATATCGTAATTTTTTGTCCAAAAATAACTGATTCTTGTAGAACCTGTTCAAAAAATTGATAAACTGGGAGGGAACCTGTTCACAAAATTATTTTGGGTATTATTAAAATATTTTTTTTATCTGCTTATAACTTTTTTTATAAGTAAAGCTGATTCAAAAAACACAAAAAACCCGCATTCTCATACTAAATGCTATAAGCAAATTCAAAGCTAAACATTAGCCCTAAATTTCTCAACAACTGCAGAATCAATTTTAGTGAAATTAAAACTTCATTCAACCCAGCGTTTACCAGTAATAAAATCCGAATTACCTGAGAAGTACCCTACTGAGTCCCTACGTATCATCGTGCTAGCATCTTCCGAACCGAATCTTCAACAAGCATCTACCAGTATTAGAACCCGAATTACCTGAGAAGTAATTATCTAACACAAAATATTTATTAATATTTATTATTATCGATAACTAAAACACTGAATTATTTAATAAAGCTACACTGTATATTTTAACCCCAGAAAGGGTAAATCAATTGTGTTCTTACTTAAGGTTTGTGGATACGGTAAGTCGACCCTGGACACGAATGAACTATCTCAGCCTACTACAAAACCACGTTACAACACATGCACCAAATTTTATCGAAATCGTTAACCAGGGGTCAAAATTTTTTAAATTTAAAATGGAATTATTCGAAACCCAAACACCGCGATTTCATAAAACAGCTAAAGTGCTGTTACCACATGTCAAAATTATGTATTACAAAATTTTTAATATTTATCGAAGTACACTGAAAAAAAAAAACAATTTTTAATTTTATTATGTGCATGATTTCATAAATAGCAGAAAATCTTTATTGGTTAAAAAATTTACAAAAATCATGGGTAATAATAGACATATTTTGAGATATTTTACTGAAAAAATGATTTGAAAAATATAGTTGTTTCAACCTTACAACTCATGATAATATGCCTTACAAAAAATCGCAATTTATTTTTTTTTTTTTTAATTAAATTTTCGCAACATTTTAAATATGTATCTTATTTAGTCATAACTTTTATACCGAAAGTGGTTTTTATTATTTTAAAATTCTAAATATAATGAGAAATATGTGGGGCTAAATTTTTATGATTAAGAACATCTCTTTTGGTCCATACATTTATAAGTCCTTAAAATATATTGATGTCTCCCGAATTTTAATATTAAGCTTTTAACTTGACATCAATATTAAAGTAATTTCTACTTCGCGGTATTTGTCACCAAGTGAAATGTGTTTGGAGAAGAATGCCGCTGTAGCCGGTATAAATGATGTTTCTTGAATTTTTTTTTTTTTTTTTTTTGTTTCAAATGATCAACTTTAACCTTTAAACCACAATTACCAGTATTTTTCGATAATTTTTTCATATCTTATCTTACAAAAAATTCGAAACATAATTTGAAAATTTGGTGAAAATTTTTGCATTTAAAAATTTTTTTTATGGGAAGTGCCATTTATTAAAAAAAAAAATTGTTTGCGCGATATTTTGGGCAATTTCTATAAGAGCGTTATTTGTCAGTGACGAAAAACATACATTTTACAAACATTTACTTCAATTATAAGGAAGTTTGTGATGATGGATGAGGTATATCTCAAACTATAGTGAATCACGTCTTTAAAATTCTGTTCTATAAATTTAATTTCACTTATGCGTCCAAATTTTCTATCAAAAAAAAAAAAAAAAAAAAAATATAAAAAGTCGCCAATGTTTGGTTTCATTTGAATTGAATTTAATTTCAATTACATAAGCAAATATCGCAAACACTTATAAATGAAATTTCACATATACACTCAGGCCTCGGTTTGAGTAGTTTCCGCTATTTGAAATTTCAGTATTTCAATAAGTCACTGTATAAGGAGTTTCATTATTATTAAAAACAGGTGTAAAGGTGTTGAAATTTTCTCTGTAGCAAATATACCGATAAGGCTTCCTACCAAAAAAAAAAAAAAAAAAAAAAAAATAATAATAATAATAATAATAATAATAAAATTAAAGATGGACTAAGGAAAATTCTTATGCTAATAGAAATATTTTAAAAATTTTAATATGGCATCTTAAAACATAAGCTTTGACAAATCCACTGCAAAAAAAAAATATATATATTTTGATATCTTTTATATAATAAAAGTTATGGCCATTTAAATAAATATGTTAATCACTTTTAAAGGTATAGAGTTGCCACAGTTCTCAAAATAAAAATGAGAAGAATTCATTTTACATGCCTCTGTATCCTCCTCTACACATGTACCTAATTTTATCTAAATCGTTAACCAAGTGTAAAAATTTGTTAAATTTAAAATGGAATTACTCTATTGAAGAAAATTTTAATAGAAAGAAATTGATTAAATTCTCTTTGTTATATTAGAAAATCAAAATAGAATTTATATAAGTATTTTAATTTCACCTATTTTTTAAAAAAATACTCCTTTTTATTGAAAACTAACTTCTTTTCTGTTCAAATATTTTTATTCTGGAACCAATTATTAAGAAAACAGTGTAAATACATAGCAAATAGTAATTCGATTTGCGTCGCAAATTCTTTGGTCCCCATTAACGACACAAACCGGGGCCTCAGTGTATAAGTAAGTATTTATTTAGCTTAGTAAAAATAACACAAAATTAAATATGATATGTATTTATTAGCTATAAATGTTTAAAGAACAAAGGTGAAAAAAGTACATAAAGTAAATGTAAAAGTATTATTTTTCCTAAGAGAACACTTTACTAATATTAATTATATTTATTTAGTACTTCCCAGTAAAAACTTCCATTACCAAATAATGAGTTAAAATGCAATGCACTGCTTACACTTTAGCAACTTAACTCATTATTTTAACACGGTGATGTCATTAGACGCAACTAGTTACTATATATGCTTCCATATAGGGTCTTAAATAATTAATTACTCTAATATAAATGCATATAAATTTGCTCAATATTTACACAACTCGTTACATGTAACATAGAGAAAAGTTGGCACAAAACAACTTCTAGGTATTGCAGCATATCGTTCGGTAACTACTATATGTCGTTATCAGTGTTGCCAGTGTGTCATTTTGCTGAGTGTTATTTACAAATATATTGCAATTTCTTTAAAAATGTCAAAAACTAATGAGAACGAGAAAAAAAGTTTTTAAATTAAAAATAATAATAATAACTTTATCTGGCCTTATTTTTTGGGGCATTTAGCCTTTTTTGATCTTTTTTAAAGTTCAATTTAGCCTCTTTTTCTCATCTCTTGACAACACTGGTCGTGACCAAGTTTTTGCGGTGTTGTTGCATCAAATTTATGTTTTTCTGTTTTCCTTTTTGAAGGTTACTTAGAAACATTCATAGGATGGTAGAACTAGTAAAGAAACTCTCTCATTTCGTACCTAAAGCAGCTATCAAAAGTACGTGACGCTAAGAATGTATGAGTAAAATTTTATTTATATGTCGAGGGTCTATATTCAAAACCTTCAATATTTATTTAAACCACGACTAAATCTTACATACAATTTTATAATATTGGCAATTTTAAATAGAGATAGAGGGTTTGCACTTTTAAAATATTCAATATGTATAAATAAAATAAAGATGTAGAGAGCTTTGCATATTAAAAAGTTCGTTTAATTTCCATTTATGTATGATTTTTAAGGTTTTTAAATTAGTTATTAATTTAAGGAACGATCATAATTCAGCCTACTTGAATCTGGGACCGGAGTAATAATTATTAATCACTTAAATGAAAAACTATTAGAGAAAAAGTTTTAAAATTGCATGAGAATAATTTCCTTATCAAAAATAGGGCAGGTAGCTCTAGGGTAAGTGTAGGCCTCCATACAATATAAATGTCACAATCATGGAACTATTACAGTGTAAGCCACGAGATTTTGTGGAAATAATTTTCTTGTCAAGTTCCACAATTGATATAAAAATAGGTAGAGTGGCTTTACAGGGGGCAGTAGCCGCTATACAAAGTGAATATTTATTATTTTATATCTAAAGCACTATTCAACCGATTTAAACTTTCATAATCAGCATATATAAATTAGTCAGAGTTGGTATATGTTATATTTAAATCGTCAAAAATAAAATAATTACTAAGAGAGATTAGAAGGTTTTGTAATAAAAAATAAAAATATAATATTTATTTTGTATGATAAAGGGATGCAAAAAATTTCAATAAAATTGGAAAGATTATGAAAATTCATTTGAAATTTTTAACATGGATGAACGTTGTTATAGGGTATATAATTTCATTAAAAGCGCAATTTCCTGAAATCCTGAGAAAAAGTGTTTTGAATATAGACCCTCGATGTATTGGTGTAAAACTACATACTTCATATGTATATATAATTGGAAAAAATATATTTAAAAATTATTTAATATTTTTGATACGCTACACCAACGTAGGTGCTTGGAGTACAACATCCACCTTAAGGTATACCAATCGACCCAGAATCACTTTTTAAATCGATCTAACGATGTCCGTCCGCCCGTCTGGCTGGCTTGCTGGACGTCTGGCTGGCTATCCATGTAAACCTTGTGCACAAAATGCCTTAAAAATAAGAACATTTTAATAAAATTCGGTACACAGAAGTTCTGTATAAGTATCAATCTTTGTACCAAAATTTATGAAGATCGATCTACAATTGACCACAGCTCCCATATAAACCCCTCTTCCGTAAATAACTTTAACGTGCATAAATCCCATACAAATTTTAGCATTAAGTTAATATTTGACACAAATAAGTTTTATATAAGTGGAAACAACATTGCGAAATTTTTTGAGAATCGGTCCATAATTTACCATAGCTCAAATATAAACTCGCTACCAGGAATTGCCCTAAAGTGCATAAAATCATCTAGATGTTAGTATCAACTCATTATTCTGTATTTGTATATTTTATTTTATATTTAGTAAAATTGGGTACAGGTGTAGTATAAGTCCCCTTCCCGAATTGTTATCCCAGTACACAATGGTGTAGGGTATCATATAGTCGTTCTTGACCGACTATATCTTTCTTTCTCGTTTTGTTTTTTAGTATCAAAACTTTGAGAAAGAAATTAAAGAACTGTACTACTACATTTAAAAAAAGTAGCAATTTTTCATACTAATTTCAGAGTGCTGACTTTGAACATTTTTTACGGATAGACGAATTGAAAAAATTAAAGAATTTTTTCAGCATATCATTTCGGATTATATCAGAAATTATGAGATGGTCCATTTTAGTGCCCTGTAGCTTATTTCGCATTTTTACAGAGTGACTACAAGATGATTTTTCTGAAAGCTTAGGTCCTCCTCTACAACTTTCCCATACATATCAATGCGGTCCGACCAGTAGTTTAGGAGATACATATTTATTACCAAAAATTTTGTGATTGTTCCCACTGTGCAATAATTGAGAATTAATTAAAATAGAATCGTTCATTTTAGTATTGAATATGCTTAAATAGGGTAATTTCAGAAAATTTCGACCCGAAATTAAAATTTTTAAAATTTTATATTTTCGATTTTTTTTATTTTGGGGCGTTCATTAAACTAGTCATCTTATATTTAATCGCGTACGAATCAGTTCCATATTGTTTACGGTTAATGGATTTCTAAAGTAGTACACCCAGGGCATTTTTGTTAAAAATAAAAAAAGTTTAAGGTTAAGTAACTTTTATGTGCATTACCCGATTTTAACAAAATTGGTATCAATGGTCCTCTATATAATAAAGAGGACTGATAGCCCTCTTTATTATAAAATCATAAAAGTTAAATACATGTATTCCTGGCTCAAGAACCTCTAAAATGGAAAAATATCCCTTATCCTAAGATATCCTAAAAAAGGGTCTTCTAATTTTAATTATTTTTTGACATAATATTTAAAATCATTTTTTCGTTACAGTGTAAAAATTTCAAAATGGGATCTCAATGGGATCAGAACTTATGACGGTTTGTCTATAGCAATTAGTACAATTTTACTAACAAATTAATATCTTTTTAAGTGTTCTGATACTTTTTTTTACATCTAGTATCAAAGCAAATAGAAAAGGTTAAAAACTAGCAATGTTCGTCAAGGCACTAAAACGATTATCGGATTATCTTATTTCATCTTTGACAAGAGGAACATTAAGATCCTTGTAAATGTTTTCATTTTTCACATACCAGGGAACTGCAGTTATCATTCGTAGTATTTTATTTTGGAGTTTTTAAATTTTTTCTTCATTTGAAAATGAGGCCGTGCCCTCCATATTGGCTTTATAATTGAGTTATGGATCAATAGTTTGAAGTCTAGACTTAATTTTGTATTTCTACCAATAAGCCAGTTAATTTGAAGTGATTTTAACTTCATTTGGGTTAATTTTGTAACTATATGTGATTTCCACATAAGCCATCGATCTAGATGCATACCAAGATATTTGGGGGCACGAATCTCTCCGCAACGTGAAGGTACTATGTATACATTTCTGTTCATTCACTTTTATTCTCCATTTTTCTAGATAGAATATATGATCTTGCAAAAGTTTAGATGCTTCTTGGGGGTTTTCAAAAAACTGTCATCTACAAATGTTGATGAAAGGGTTCGACTATTAGTTGGCATATCAGTAGTGTATATTAAATATAAAAAGGGACCCAGTATACTGCCTTGGGGTACACCAGCTTCAATGGATTGTGGTGAGCTTATAAAGTCTCCATCTTGAAGATTCAAACTAAAGATTATTAAAAAATCTTATTTTTCTCATATAATTATAAGGCTTTAAAGATAGAGATGCCTAACTTTAAGACCCCATAACTCTACTTCTGAAAGGGATGTACGGTCCGCATTCAAAACTTCAACTCGTATACTACTCTGTTACGTTTTGTAATAATCGGTCCAATCACTTTGAAATTATTGATTGATTAATTAATTGCACATTTACAGTTAAAAATAAAAAAATGTATGAAGTTCAATAAAATTCATATGGTGACTACATTACAGTCATTTTAAAATGTGTGGTCTGGGGACCTTGAAGGAAATTTTTTGTAAATTTTTAGCATTTAAAGCTGTCCACTATCGATTTTTATTTTTTTTAATTACAGTTTAAAAAAAACAATTGCCGCAAATGTAGTCAAACGAGACTAAAAAAAGTCCATATTTTTGAGAATAATTTATTTTTATACCCAAGTTTTAAGTTGTCAATATTTTAAAATATTTGACTTAAAGGCTTATATCATACTATGCTAGATTACATTTCATCACTAAACCGAACCTTGAGGCAAAGACGTACAATGTGTAAAACAATTAAAATTTAGTTTAAAAATTTATAAGTACGCAAGGTTGTAATTACTGCAGTGAAGTAATTCCATTTTAAATTTAAAAATTTTGACCTCTCTGAAATTTTCTTTGTAGAAAGTATACCGATAAGGCTTCCTATCAAGAAAATATAAAAAAAATTAAAGTTGGACTTTTTTTAGATAAACGTCACTAAAGAAAATTCTTACAAAAAAAAAATATGTTAATAAAAATATTTACAAAATTTTTATATGGCATCTTAAAATACAAGCTTTGACAAATCCACTCCAAAAAAAAATATATTTTGACATCTTTTATATAACAAAAGTTATGGCCATTTAAATAAATATATTAATTACTTTTAAAGCTATAGAGTTGCCATAGTTATCAAAATAAAAATTTTCGTAAAATATGGGCATTTTTTAAATTAATGTATATACATATTTATGAAATTCGATATAATTTTAAGAACCCAGAAACAACGGTGGAACTTGTTCTAAAACTAGAATTAATGTGATCGGAACCACTTTAGATTCTTTAATCCTTAGAACTGGTAGAGTCCCAAACAATTCTGACACTCACATTTGGTTTTAAATAATGTTTTTGAGAACTTTTGCTTAAGAACTAGTTCTGAATTACTTCGTCATCAATTCCTGACCAAATTGCTGGTTCCCAAATGGCAGTTTAAAAAGCTAAAAAAAAACAATAATAATTTCATGCGATCTGGAACTAGTTGTAGAATAAATACATAAATTTTTACTGGATATTTTATTTTTTGAAATTTAAAAAAAAATGTTCGATAGATTTGCTTTTTGAAAGAGAACATTCAAAAAATTTTAATTCAGAAAATATAAAATTTTTTATATAGAAATTTCTTGTTAAATATATTATTCATAGAAATATTTGTTTTGAATTTTAAATATTGAATTATTTTCTATTTGTATGAAATTTCAATAAATTGTCTTTTTATTAAAAATTTATGACAAAATTTCTTAAAAAAAAAATTTCAATAAATTTTCTTTTTATACGAGTAGGAAAATTATTTTTACGTTAAAATCCAAGTTCAGTATATACATTTTCTATTAAATTTTGTAATAAAATATTTTTGGGGACATAATTGGGGATTTATATTTAAAAATGGGGATAAGTTTGGGGGACATGGAGCTTCAGTTACACACACACACACACACATATATATATATATATATATATATCAATAGAAAGCCTAGAGTTTGTGTGTTTTGAATATAAATTTTTGTTTACAATATTTTTACCACTGTAGTAGTTATAACCTTGCGAACTTGAAATTTGTAAAACAAAATTTTTATTGTTACACATATTGTACAAATAGAACTCAAGAAAAAAATTCCCCAAAATTACGTCTTTGCCTAGTTAGGTCCAATTTATTGATGAAAAATTATCTAGCATAGTTTGGTGTGTGTCATAATTTAAAATATTAACAAAATTGGATCAGGAATAGCAACTAAAAATTTGGGTATACATAGAGATTTCAATTTTCAATTTTTTGTAGAGTTTTGCAGTTTTTCATTAAAAATTTGTATTAAATGTATTATATTACGCTTGAATATCATCACTATGACATATATATCAATTTGCATTGAATTACTTAATTTTTCATGACAAATTTTACATTTTTAAAAGTACCCATTTTCATATTTCCTTCAAATTTATTTAGAAAAATTACTATTTTATTTTAATTTTACTAATATTATGTTCACACACATTAGTTTTTTACTTGTTTTTTGAAAAACCCATCAGTGTTCACATATTATTTTATTGTGTTTTTCCTTTTGGCCTGTTTTTCGCTTGCCAAAATATTTTCACAAATTTTTCATTTAAATAAAAATTTCATACACAAGCACTTTCTAATTCAAAAAATAAAATTTTTTAAACAAATAAAATTGATGAACAAATATAAATTTCATTCATAATTTAAAATTTTTTGTTTTTAAACTAAACTCTTTGATAATTTTTACAAATTATTTTTTCAACAAATTTCTATATAATAAAAATATTAAAAAATCTTTCCTGTATGGAAATTTAGTATTTTTTGTTAAATAATTGAATAATTCGAATGGAGATGTTTTTTGGCTTTGAAATATTTAAAAAAAATCTATTTGTTTGTTTTTCAAAAAACCTCTATATGTGAACATAGCATAAAATTTAATAGGCTTTAGAAAAAAATGGATATTACGATTTTCGTATATTTTTTATATGATATTTATTGAAATCTTAATTTTTATCCCCTTAAAAAAATAATCATAAAACGTAAAAATTCCTAACTTTGTATAAGAAAACAATGCAATTTTATTTGAAAATGTTAGAAAGCAATGAAAATTAATGTGAATAATTTTTTTTTCTTTTTTTTTTGCATTCTGTATTTCATTGTAATATAAATGTTTATATATCTAAATAAATTTACACATTTTTCTTAAAAAAAATACCAAGATATCCTACACTTTTTTTCTTTATTTAATGCTATTTTTTCCAAATTTTTTCTTATTTACTTATTTATTTAATCTACTGTTGTCAATCCCTAGTATTGTGTAGAATTTATAAAAAAATTAAGTATAAAAATACAGATTTGAAGATTCCGGGGTAACTAAAGATAATATTACTTCGAATTTTTTTTTCATCTGTTATTCCTTATGCTGAAACTTATTTGAAGAAAATAATAAATACTGAACAAAATTTGAAAATTGTTTTCAATAAAATATTAAGAATAGTAATAATAAAAATTTAATTTATTTCACTTATATGGCAACACTGCTATATGTAGTAGCTCTAAGTTATTTTATTTTAATTATTAATTTTAGAAAATATTAATTACTTCACTTATGTGGACATTATTTTTAAGTGGAAATTTATTTTCCTCATATCGGAATAAATTTGAATAATTTTAAATATCAGATTTTAGATTTTAAATTAATTTACATCTAAGTTCAAATTTCCGTAATTGTACGACATCTCCTTCTATTTTTTCACTTTTGTATGGACTCGATTGACTGTGTGTCGGTTTCATTGATTTTTAAATTTTAGTGCTTTTAAAACCAAAACCGTTTCTTACTTTTATTTCTTTCAGGACTACAATATTTAGCTAATTCCAAAAATATTGGCTCCTAGATAACTTCCAAGGAGTAATTATAAATAATTTTAATATCCTATAGAACGAAATCTGATAAAGAAAAAAAAATTCAGACTTCAGTTCCAAAGATGTTATTAAAATATCTGAAGTTAAGATGTTCCTGGGAGAATATGTTAAGTTTTAACATTTTAATTATAATTTAAGCATTTTTTTTAATTAGCAAAAAAATTAGTTGTTTATTTAATTTTTTTACCTTTCACCACAAATATCCATAGATAAATCGTTCCAAAAATGCGTAAACTTTTTATATAATTCATTTTCTTAAATGAGCCATTAAAATGAATAGATTAGAAATTTTTATATTTTTTTTTTTTTTTTTTATAATTTTTAAAATCTTAATTCAATCAACTAACTGTTAAATACACAACCACCACATTTTCTTAAAACAAAAAATTCTTGTAAAAATACAATCGTTTTCTTTGGCTTTATAACACTCCGATCAAATAAGTGACACGTTGTTTAAGGATGTATAGAACGAATTTGACTGCACGAATTTGATAAAGGACAACGGTTTTTATAACCGAAAAAATGTTTGTTTACACGCACTCAAATACACAAACACAATACCAAGAAAAATAATTGAATGAATGTAGTTGTTGGAGGTCGGTTTTGGGGGGAGGGGAGGGTATAACAGTGAATGTTGCAACAAAAGTCTTGTATGTTAAACTGATAATTCTATGTTTGGCTAAAGTGTTTGAATACCTGTTGGATATTTTGGCTTTTAACAGTACTAAACACACATACATGCATACATACATACATACATACATGCATACATACAAACATACATACATTCGTACGTACATACACACATACATACATACATACATACAAACATAAATACATTCGTACATACATACACACATACATACATATATACATACATACATAAACACATCCGCACATACGTATATATATACTTACATGCATACATACACTAATCATACATACATATAAACATACACGCACACACACATACATACTAACATACATACATATATATATATACACATACATACATACGTACCTACATATATACATACATATATACATACATATATACTTACATACATACATACATACATATATATACTTACATGCATATATATATATACATATACACTTAGATTTAAACAATGAATGAAAATTTGTGAATGCAACAAATATGCCCAGGATGGACTATTTAACTTTTGTTGCATGTGCAGCAGTCATGCGCATGGATATCAATGATAAAATTGTTGCTTAAAAGAAATTGCGCGTATTTTCTTTTTGGACGCAAAGATGTTTTTTTATTTGAATTTAAAAAAAGTACCTTCTTTGTAAAGAAAAAGGATTGTGTAATGAGTTTTTCTTATTATATATATTTCTTTTTATTATTGCGTATCGAGTTCTTTGTAGTTTAATCTCCATCTATGAGTATTTAAAAAGCTCTAAAGGTGTTTGCTTATATTCGTTTGTATTATTTATTACATTGAATTTTTTATTAATTGTTGAAAAGTGTTTTTGCGTTTATTTACCAGGTAACCTGACACAACTACAAAAATACATCATGGAGTTTAAAAATATCAATGACACATTTTTTGTATCTATTTGATTTTTTCGTTATCTTTTATTTATTTCATACTTCATATTTATGTTTTGGTTATTTTCTTGACATATAAATTAATTTTAATCGTGCATAAAAATAAAAAGAGTAATTTTTTTTAATTTTGGAGCGAAAATCCACTTTATTTGGTAAAATTCAAATTAGAAATAATTTTTTAAAAAAATACACTTAATATTAACTTACAAACTATGCACGCCGCATTATCGCCTGCTATTATTCCCGGAATCCGTTATTGTCAGTTCAGTTCATTTTACGGGAACGGAAATAAAACAAACTTTTAGTTGTAGACATAGCATCAGCATTAAAAGTATGTTCGCTTTTATGTTGAAATAAAGAACAATTGCCCTCAATTGTTTTAATTTCAAAAATATACTTCGGATATTGGTTAAAATAACTTTTGGGGCAGAAGGTGAATGTGCATCTTTCATATTTATTTTGGCTACATTCGTTCTTTGTGAACTTTACTCTGACTACTTTACTGACCACACGACTATTTGAAATTCCGTTCTACAAATTGTTACAATTGATCTGAAAAAAAAATATATCTTGTTAATCCTGACATAGATAACGTCTCCCTTCTTTTGTTGTGATAACTAAGGTCGGATAGTTGTTTCTCCTGCATTCTTCGCATTATTTCCCTACGAAAATCTTCAAATTGCTCCGAAACATTATTGGCTCTTCTTCCAAATAATACTTCGACACGTTTTCTTTTAGTTATATAATGGACTGATAAATTATACTCCTTAAGTGATCTCTCCAGCAACTCTTCAAAAGTGCCTGGAGCTCCCTCAGTCTTGAGATAGCGCATGATCTCTTGAAGTGTTGAGTGGAAACTTTCCACCTGTCCGTTTGAACAGCTTGTGTAAATTCAAATATCGAATTCATTTTTTACCATATGATTAGTGGAAACCGAATTAAAAGATTTTTCGTTATCAAAAATTACAGTTTCAGTGATAAGGAAAAAGAGTATATCCCTCAAAGGTTGCGTAATATCTTCAACAGCTCTGGATTTAATCACTATTGCCACTGCAAATTTAGAAAACTTATCTATGGCCGTCATAACAGAATGGTTATCTGTTATAAAAATATTGAGATGGACAATTTGTTTTGGAAATTGTGGAATAGGGGTTGCCTGAATCTCTGGTTTACCGACATGACGGTCATATTTATATTCTTTACAAACCAAACACTTATTTGCCATTCTCTTAATTTTATTATTCATGAATGGGAAATAATATATATCGATAATTTGCAGCTTGTTATCATGAGTATTTGTATGTGCTTGATTATGTGTGTGCAAAATAATACCTACAACAATATTATGTTATCCTTGTTAATTTTCCTGAATTTTAATAATTTCCTGTTCATGATAACAATGCTTTTGTTTATATTTTGTCATTTATTGTTTACACTCAACAAAAATGTTAATATGGTTGAGTGCAAAAATTATATATCTTTAAATATTTTTAGCAGAAACAAAGTTTTATTAATATGAAAAATATCATTACTTCTACAACCATTCAATAATTGCTGCCTCTTTCCTTTTTCTTAAGCCATATTCTGTTTTTAAACATGTTAATATTATTATTACCATAACAATAAAATGTTTCAAATAAATATAATACTTATAATTTTCAGAAATTTAGTGGAAAAATTCAAAGCCTTTTTGGCTTTTAAATATACTTTATATACTTTGTTTTTCAACTTCATTGTAATTCTCATTTAGTTTATATATGACTAAATATAAGTAGACAAGGTTTGATTATACTGAATATGATTCAAGTAATATAAGATATTGATTAACTACCATTAAAAATTATATGATAAGATTGGATAACTGTTTGATAACATGGGACAATAATATGAAAAACTGGAATAATAATATGAAGAATGGAATAATAATAGTATAAAATAGAATAGAATAGAATAAGGTAGAATAATAATACAATATCAAATTATAATCTGACAGAATGGAATAATGATGTAGTAAGATTGTTCAATTATATTTAAAACTAGAGTCATAACATGAATATGACAAAATAGAAACATGATAATTATTACTTATAATCATTTCTATTTTCTGCATAATACGAGACAAGGCATTTAGATATTGCCTTCCTTTTTAACGGATTGTTGTAGGATTCAAGGGCAACATCTGCGTTGCCTGTAATCTTATTTCTTATAACGTTTAATATCACATAATATTTTGAGTATCCCTTAGGGGCTCGTATATCTGGAGGATTCGATTTACGACTTTTTGCCAGGAATTTAAATCCCCTTGATTTCAAGAAAAATCACGCAACATCTAACAGCATTTGGAATAGAGCCTCTAATACGTATCTTATTATGACAGCTATCGTGACAATAGTTTGCTGACTATTTTGTCCTGGATGAACGGAAGGCCCAAGATTAACGGGCACATTGGCGTTTAGTACAGGGGGCCTTATTAAATTCTTAAGATAAGCCATCTTTAAGTTCTTTCCGTATTATTTTTATTATTTATTTTTATATTATTTTATTAGTTCTTATGCTAATTATATATATATATATATATATATATATATATATATATATATATATATATATATATATATATATATATTTCAACACTTTTTAATGTCCTTTGAAGCGGCCATTTTTCCAAACGCTGTAGCGATTCATCAAAATTCAAACTAGAACTAACTTAAAAAATACAAACTTAATATGAACTTACAAACTATGCACACCAAATTATCACTTGATGTTATTTCCAGAATCCGTTGTTGTCAATTTAGTTCATTTTATGGGAACGAAAATAAAACAGTCTTTTAGCCGTAGATGTAGCGCAGGCATTTAAAGTGTGTTCGTTGTAATTTTAAATGGAATTTCCAACGTATCAGGAGTTAACTTATACAAAGGGTTTTTAGTCAAATATTTTTTTTCTATGACAATATTGATTCAGGTGTCAAAGAAAAATTTTTGTCTTTGACCTTCTTTGCTACCACTTAACAGATGATGTTACTTTAATACGCCTTTTTTTTGTATTTTAAAGGCAATTTTAATACAATTTTATTTTGTGGCCTAATTGGTTTAGATTCTAAAAAAATATAACACAATGCGAATAATTTTTGGTCATCAAATATTGCAGCAATGATTCCAACGAGAAATGAAAGTAAACCATCAGGTTAATTAAATCTTCAGGGAATTTTTCAAAGTTAGTTTGAATTTTGAATTTAAGGACTCTTAAACTGCGGATATTTTGGAGCAGTTTTTTTTTCATTATGTGTGGAAATAAAAAGCATTTAAATCAGTAAATTTCAATGTGTTTATGAGTATTTACTATTTTATAGAGTACAAAGCTTCTGTTAGATATTATATAAGATTTTTATTAAATGCCCCTCCCTTTTTACGCCCACTTTTCATAACAAGATTTTATGAAATAAATCAACCGATTTAACTGATCTCCTGCACATATATCACGCATCCTTTGAATGGAAATATAGAATATAAAATTAATTAAAATGCCACGCCCACTTTTTATAAATAATCATTTTTTTTTTAAAATTCAAATGAAATTTAGCACATATATCAAGTATGTTTTGGAGAAAACTATGGGCTAAAATATAAGTTAGATGCCACGCCCAGTTTTTAGCCTACTTTCAGTAAAAATCAAATTTTCACATACCTTGGTGAAGCTTTTTCGCAACAGCGGGTCTATTTATTTTTTATTTTATTAAAAATAAATATCAAAATCGTGAAAAGAAAGAATTTTGGAAAATATTTACGGAGTCAAAAGTTATAGGCATTTAAATTTAAACTTTGAAAAAAAGTCGATTTTTCCTGTTTTTGGGGAATAGAAAATACCGTATATTATAAAATTTAATCTATATTGATATTTTTTACCTCTGTCATCAAAATTCAAATGTGATATTTGTTTACTAAGAGCAAAGTAATCCTTTCTTAAAAAGTGGGCGTGGCATTCAGTTAGTATTTCCTTCAAGGATGTAAAAGTTTAATTTTAATCAGTTCATTAGTTAAGGCACAAGGTCAAGTCAAATAAAGTAAACAATGTTGTGACAAAAATGGGCGTAAAAGGGAGTTGCGTCCATCAAAAATTTTGCATAATAATGTTAGAAGTGTATAAAACAACAACATATAATAACATTTGAATTAAATAATTTAAATGATTTTTATTTCCAATCATATTGAAATAGAGCTCCGAAAATTCGAACTTAGAAAAACCCGTTGGAAGTTTTGCTAGACTACTGGTACGCTTTTATTTTGCGTTGGAATTATTGAGGCAATTTTTTTATTGTTGCACTGTGTAATTTGACTGATATGAGTTGACGTGTACGATCTAAAAAATGAAATGGAAATAATTATGCAGTTTCAGAACAGCTGATCCGATTTCAATAAACATCCACATAGTGATAGTAGAAGTGTTGGCGAATTGAAGTTTCGAGCTTGGACCTAATTTGAAAGATTTTTATATGAGAGGATTATGCTGGTCAAGATCTATGAAAAATATCATATACGTATCTTATATCTTTTAGTTTATGAAATATTAAGCTTCAAAAATTAAAATTTTTACTTATTAAAGTACCCTGGTGAAGCTTTTTCGCTACAGCGGGGCCAAATTTCACCCTATTTTTTTGATTGTTTATATATTTTTTATTTTATTAACAATATAGGCATTTAAAATTAAACTTTGAAAAAAGTAGATTTTTTTTTTATTTTTAGTTTTTGTCAAAAAAGGAGTCACATTATATTTCTGTTATATAAATTTTCTTAAGTAACATATATAGCACAGTACGAGCTCGATTTGCGCAACCTATATCAAACCAAAATTTCCGAAATAGCTGCGATGAGCGACCACTGAATATTTAGGCATTCAATTATATTTTTATAAATAAAAAACTTATGTTAATCAAATAATTCATTTGAATTATATTAAATTAAAAAACAATGTTTACGTTTTTTTTGGAAAAAAGTTGCACTTATAAACCCTGTAATTAAGAATTTTCTTTTCTTAGTCTTTTTTTTTTGTTACCGGGAAATTTCCCGGGATCCCGTGAATTCCCGCCAAAAATAAATAGTTAAATTTTTTTTAATATTTATAAGATAATACATATTTAAATGAAATTAATTAATCATATTATTCAGCTCTTTTTGAAATATTGACATTTTGAAAATTATGTGCTCAAAAATTAATTTATATCATATTCAGTTCTTGGACAATTGGAGCCTTTAAATAGCATGTTCTTATATGTGAACTTTTTGTAATTTATCTGATAAAAAATTCATATTCAGTTATTAGTTAGGATATTTTAGGGTCTACGATTTCACTGGTACTTTAAAAATGTATGTTGTTGTTTGAGGATTCCAGACATTTTAATCCAAATCGTTTCATAAATATACCTTTTTAAATATCGAATCTTACTTTTTACATAACATATTATTTTTGGGCACAATGAAAAAATTTGCGAAATATATTCTTCTCTATTTAAAATATTCCCATATATAGAATTATTTTGTTTTCCATCTATTATTCAAAAATGTATGAAAGACTCAGAAACTATCATATATATATATATATATATATAAAGTTAAAAAAAATGTGATTCCTTATTCAAGTGGCAGGCAGTGTATCAGTAATTAAATATAACGAGACTATTAATTTATTTTTCTTTTTGTTATGAAAATTTTGAAATCTATTTCGAGAAAAAACTCGAAACTCTTTTTTAGCCAAATGTTAAATCGCCTATAGGAAACTAAAGACACATAAAACCTGATCGTTTCAGGAATATTTTGAACTTTTTACAGATAACGTAAAATGTACAACATTATCTTAAATAGAAAACTTATTATTTGGTTGCAATTCATTTTATTATTGGGATAACAACTAAACAAAGTTTTTAAAATGCCTGCGAGTTTCTACGGGAACTTATATTTAAATAATTTTGAAATAAGATGCTTCCGATAAATAAAATAAGAAATGGATAGGTAATTAAAAAATAAAGAGAAACTCAAATTAATCTACTATTTTGTCCCAAAAGTTATTATAATATTTTAGGATAATAAAATTTATGATTTACATTTTAATTTTATATTTATTTTATATTTATCAAAAAAAAAAAAAAAAAAACTTAAACTTAATAATAATAAAGATTAAAAATCAAGATAATTTACAGACTGTTATATTAAAATTAAAAACAATTGCTGCTCAATTATAATATAAAAACGTTAAGGATACTCATTTAAACACATAACTTTCCCATTTGTGCAATTTTGCATATTTGTGAGACATGTTTCATGAACCTCTTTTTGAAATGTTGTGCAATATTAAGGATAAGAAATTAAGAAATCATGGTAAATAGTTGAACAATTTTGTTAAAATCAAACATGCATGCAATAATGTCATTATAATTAACGTAACTATAATTTTTTTTGTCGTATTTGTTTTTAAATATAAACAAAGACAGCTGATTTATTAATGCACAATTAAGCAGCACAAATTTGCGAGACTAAATTGTCGCGTAAACTCATAAGTGGTGTGCAAATGATTTTTCATACAATTTTTGATAATTCATTTGTGAGTGTGCAAACTTGCACAGTTTGCGAGGGTTTTGCGCTTTTTCATGAGGACCCTTATTATATTGTAATTGCTATCTAAATAAATTTTTTAAGTAATAAGTAATGTATTAATATTTTGTGAATACATAGAAAAAAAATAAAATTTCACAAATTTAAAATTTTCTTAGGAATAACCCGGGCCGTATAAAAATTCTTCTGGAACCGCAGATGCCCATGGTTGGTATATAAGATTCGGTATAGCCGATTATAGGCACTATTTAGTGTTGCCAGAATGATGATTATATCATATTTTTGATGATTTTTTTATAAGAAATATGATTTGATGATTTTTTCCTACAAAATATGATTTTCATTTCAATCACTAAGACACAAATTTTTAAAATTAATAAAACCATTTTGATGATTTTAGTTCTTATAAGAACACCCAAGCAGTAAGAAAGCTTTCGTAAGTTCTGGACGGCCAACGGAGTTTACTATAAATAAATACAAGAGCAAACTTAAAGTGTTCGAAATTTGGATGATCATAATATGTAATACAAAGGTTAGGGTCTCTGGCATAAATTTTTGTTTTAAATCACGCTTGTATTGTTTAGATCTTTGACCATTTTTGTCCATTTATGCTCATTTATGAGAAATTATTGTCTAAAAGTGCTTTGAACTCTAAGAAAAATATCATTACCCAGCAAAAGCTTCTATTACCATATAATGAGTTAAAATGCTAATATATTAACACTACTTACAGTTTAGCAACTAGGTAATGCAGACGGGATTTCGATGTTAGTGTAGTGTAGAATAGCATGTCTTTCGGTAATTATATATGTCATTACCAAGTTTTTGATGGGTATGTTTGAGTGTATAAATCCATAAAAAATTGTTCGATTCTGTTCGATTCGAAAACGTTTTCTTTAGAACTTACACATGCAATATCAGTTGTTATTGTTTTTTTTTTTAGTGTTGCAGATCTTATCAGAATCACTAAATAAGTAAATGAGTTAAAATTAAAATAAAATAATAAATTTCATGATTTTTACAGAAAAGTTATGATTCTTCTTCGGTCAAATGATGACTTTTTGTCAAAAGTTTATGCAACGTTTTTTTTTTTTCATTAGCACTGTTTTATTTTTTTATTTTTTATACTTATCTAATCATCTGAGACCCCATAAAGTTCCTCGTGGAAATCTAAGACGATCTAACAATGTCTTTCCGTCTGTCCGTCTATCTATTGGACACAGGATAGGGCTTGGGGTGTAAATTTTAGGGGGACGAAATTTGAATAAATGTATTTTTGCTATTGAAAATGAGAAAAATCGGTGCATAAATAAAAAAGTTATGCACCAAACACTAGAAAAACAGGGTGTCCGCCGTAACCCCAGTTTATGCTCTTCGGCCGATATCTTTTACGAAAAAAGCAGCGAAATTTTGCACAAATAGTTTAAGGTGAAATAACAACGAAATTTTGTACAAATAGTCCAAGGACCAATGTAAACTCTGAAACAAAAAAATGAGCGTGGTCTGCCCATTTTACCGCCCATCTTCCATATAAGATGAAATTTTAAAAAGTTGCAGATGGCATTCTCACTTTTTCAAATTGTCTAAATATTATTCTTTTCAAATAGTTCCTGAAAGATTTATTTGTCTTTCAATAATTGGTACACTAATCGAAAATTTATAGTATTTTTAAATTGCGATTTTCAAATTTTGTTTTTATTTTAATTGGTACATTTTTTTAAAATGTTTTTTAGTAATTGGTACTTTTTCGGAAAATTGTTACTTTTTTATATTAATACTTTTCTGAAAATAATATATATTTTTTTTAATTAATAGTTTTTTTTTAATTAATCCTTTTTTAAAAGCTGGTATTTTTTTTTTTAATTTGTACTTTCATTAAAATAGTAATGTTCTACTTCTTTCTTCTAATTTTTTTGAATTTTTTTACTTTGTCGAAATCTTGTGTTTTTTGTTTTGAAAATTAATACTTTGTTGGTAGCTTTTTTTTAATTTGTACATATTTTTGCAAATTACTACTTTTTTGAAAATTTAGTTTCGGTACTTTTTAATTAATTATTACTTTTTAATTTTGTAATTTTTATTATTTTTTTGGAAATTTTTTATTAGAAAATTTGTTAAATTTTTAAAGTTGTACTTTTTGGAAAATTGGTAATCTTTTGATTTGACATCTTTTTTTAATAAGAAGAAATTGATCCCTTTTTAAAATATACTAATCTATTTTTAAGTGAATTTGAGAACATTCTATATAAAATTGAGAAAATTCCAAATATAATTAAGATTTTCAAATTGATATTGAGAAAATTCAAAATAAAATTAAGAATTTTCACTTGATTGAGAAATACCAAAATAATAATTGGAAAATTTAAAATAATATTTAGAAAATTCTAAATAAAGTTGAAATACTTCTAAACAAAATAGGGGAAAAATGTTAAATGGGATTTATATTTATTTATCGCTAAATGAATTTCCCAATTTCATTAAAAAAGTTGCCAATTCCATTTGGATTTCTCCCACTTTCATGTGGAATTTTCTTTATATTAAGTAAAAATTCTCCATTTTATTTAAATTTTGTTAACATTAATCGAAAATTATCAATTTAATTTGGAACTTTCTCAATATTAACTTGAAATCCAAAATTTCAATTGAAATTTTCTCAATATAAAATAGAGAATATTAATTTGAATTGGATTTTTCTCAACAATAACTTGATAATCTCAATTTCATTTAGAATTTTCTCAATATTAAATTGAAATTCTCAATTTCAATTGAAATTTTCTCGATATAAAAAGTGAAAATCACAAATTTATCTAGAATTTCCTTGGTATTAAATTGAAATGCTCAATGTAAACTGGAGTTTACTCATTTTCACTTAAAAATTGTGTAGTGGGAAACTGAAAACCATTTTCAATAATATTTACTTTTTTTGAGATTTGGTACATTTTTGAAAATTGGCATCTTATTTTGTAATTTTGTAAAAATGGTACTTTTATTAAAAAATTTATGTTTTTTATTTGTCATTTTTTCAAAATTTAGCAATTTTTTCGAAAATTTGTACTTTTTTTGGAAAATTGGTACTTTTTATGAATTTTTTGTACTTTGGTACTTTTTTAAAAATTGATATTTTCTTAAAATTTGCAACTATACTTTTTTGAAATTTGTTTTTTTTTTAATATTGGAAACTTTTTTGAAAAGTGGCACTTTTTACTGCAATTCTTAGTTTGTTGGAAAGAGAAATGACAATTTTTTTGAAAAATTTTTATTTTCTTTTTTTTTTTATTTAGTTGGCACTTTGTTTGAAAATTAAGTATCTTTTTCAAAATTACTCCTTTTTTTAATTGGTACATTTTTTTTTTAATTTTGTCCAGATAGATTTGCGATTGAAATTTTTGGAAATAAACACGTAACTTCTAATCGGCTGGTTGAATTTACATAACATTTCGCATAGTCGTAGTAGAGGAGCATGTAATTTCAAGTTTCCTGCAAGAATGGAACTATTGGAGCTCAAAATAGGGTACCTTTGACATAGAAAAATTTTCACCGCTTGCCAAATTTTTATTTCAAATCCGATTTCAAATATTCCTAAAGCCATCGGTAAGACCTCGCTAGATCATATGTTATTTATCATATAGTTTTCAAGTTATTTGCATTTGAAATTTCAATTACCTCAATTTTGCAAAATCTTGGTTCTGTTTTTTCAATATGTATGCCAATATTTTTATCCAATTTTGTAAAAATTTTACCCAGTTTGTCGAAGAACAAAATTAACTATCAAATAAAAAAAGCTTGAAGTCGATATCCCTTCCGAATCCAAAAATAAACGATTTTGAAATTGGAAATTGCAAACATAATTTTTTCTCCAAAATAAAATGTTCCTTAAGAATATATAAGGATTTTATATTTTTTTGAAAGATATCTTCAGCTAGATAGGTTTTAAAATTAGTAACGGCCCTAAACATCCAATAGTACTACGTACAGACCCTACTGAATTTGATATATTTTATATCAAAATTTGCCAATGGCTTTTCCAGATCTGCAATAAATGTGGACTTGTGGAATTACTTTTACAAAAATCTTGAATTTTTCTACACTTTACCATTTAGATTTTATTACTGACATAATATTTATAGTTTCTCCAAACAACAATTTTTTTTACAAAAATTTTACTTTTATTCCAAAAATAAGAAAAACTGTGCTTAATTTTTTTCAAATAAACTGCCCTGATTAGCTGACACTACTTTTAATTATATACAAAAAGATTGAGTTCAATATTTTTATAAAATCAAAACTATTACTACTTTAAAAATTAATATTTCACGAAAAATTTCAATTTTTGTTTATTTTTACACAAATACACATTCGAACATTGGCTACGGGAACAAATTTTTTACTTAGTGGTGACTTTTTAACATCCACAATAGTACAACGTTTTTGGACATATTCGTAACATATTAAACTTTAAAGTAGTTTAGTTTTGTTTCTATAAAAGATATTGACTTCAATCTTCTTGTATATAATTAAGAATTATGTCAGTTAGACAAGAAAGTTTAGATTTAAAAATTTAAGGTCTGTAATATTCCTGATTTTTTTAATTAACCTTTCAACGGTTAAGGCTGCTTCTGGGCATCTCTTCTTATTTTTTATTTTATTTATTATTATTTTTTTTTTTTTCTTTTTATATTTTAACTTTTTTCCTATTCTTATCATTTGATTAATTAGTTGAAATAATAAACTAAATATCTGGACCTTAAATCCTCCAAATATTTTATACTAATTATACTTTTAAACAGCAAATTTATTTTATAAATTTTGCTCCGACCGTTAGAGGATTAAAATAGAATAATTGCAAAAATTGGGTTTTTGGAGAAACTATAAATATTTGCTCTCTAATAAAATATTGTTAATTGAGATATCCCAACGATTGTTGACTTTATCATTTGAAATATTAAGGTGTAAAAAAATTTAAGATTTTGCTAAAACGAATCCCACAATTCCCCAAAAAAAAAAACGAGGAAAATTCTAAAAAAGAGTTTTTTGAAATTTACTCTTTAGAATACATTAAAGTTTTCCAAACTATATTCCATTTGTAGATCCACGCTTTGGGTTCTTAGTCAAAATTTCGATACGAAATAGGCCAAATTCGGGAGGGTTTCTACTTAGCCTTGTTGGGTTATTGGGCCCGTTTTTAATTCCAGAAAATATAAAAGCCTTATATGTTTTTAAGGAAAACTTTATTTTATTTTATTTTTTCTTCAGAATTTAGCCAATTATTAAGTAGCAATGAACAATGTTGTTGTTATTTTTGAATTTTCCCTTCTGTTTGTTTTCTATTTTTTAGAATTACTTAACAGGGGCAGTCATCATGTAATACTTTACACCGTGCCTTGTGTTTAAGGGTGTACAATAAAACTTTTACACTGTATTCTTCTACAATTATTAAATGAACTTAAGCCGAACATGTAAAAATTCTATATGAAAAAGTTCAACAATAAACTATAAAGGAAAATTTTATTTTAGAGAAAACAGAGTGTAGACACTTTTCAGTTAAAAACACACAAAAAATCCTAATTTTTTGAATTTTCAAATTTAAAATCGTTTACTTTTGAACGTGGTAAAGATATCGACTTCAAATTTTTTTATTCTACTGATCATTTTTTTAACAAACTATAAAAATTCTAATAAAATTGGATATGTTGAGCTATATATGAAAAATGTTGGACCAGGATCTTGCGAAGTTGAGATAGTTTCAATATCAAGTGCAAATAACAAATAAAATAATAAATTAATAATAAAATTATAAGGAATATATAGCACATGCAAGCATGTTGTGTGCTTTAGGAAGATGAAAAAAATATTTGAAATCGTATAAAAAAGCAAAACTTTTCTATGTCAGAGGTACTCTATTTTGAGCCTCAATAGCTTTGCTCCTGCAGGGTATGTGAGACATCTCCTCGAAACTGAAAATTGTACACTCCTCTGCTATGCCTATGTGAAATGTTATGTAAATTCAATCAGCTGATTAGAAATCACAGATTTATTTCGAAAAAAATTCGATTCTGCCCCGCTGTGCAGTGGGGTATATGCTTAATATTTAATATGAATTTATATTCAAACGAAAACAAAACAAAACTCAATTCTCTAACAAATCTTTTGGCAAATGTTTGATGCAAAATATTTCATTGAAAATATACATTGGTATATTTTATTCAAATAAACTATAATTATATAAGACACAAAAGAAATAACAAAATAAGAAATAAAACCGAGGTGTAAAAATAACCATAAGTTTGAATAAAATATGTTAAACATAAATTTTGGTTTAATGCACCCGGCTACTACATATTTTGTTATATATATGACGCTTTGTTTCTCAACACGTCTTACTACACAATCTCTAAGCATTAATATTAAAGTACCTAATTGAATCTAGGCATCAGCAGCAACAATTATCTTTAGAACAAAAATCACACACACAAATACATACACAATCACCTACATGTATGTGTATTTGTGTGTGTGTGTGTATGAGTTCTTCTAAAGGTGTTTTTTGAGAAAACAAAACACTTTTTCTTAAAGCTAAATATACTTCTTTCGACAATAAAAACTCTAAAAGACAAAAAGAAAGTGAAACATAAAACTTACAAAAGGTAGCAAATCTATTTAACTTTAAGTTTTTATTTTGCTATGTACTTTTACTTTATCCAGCCTTTTAACTCAAGTTGGTAGACAAAGAGATACAATTTTCAGAAAATGCTTTAAGTAGAATGCATGACTAAAACATAATGTCAGGATACAGTTGATTTTAGTAAAATTGAATATTATTTATAATATTTTATGGCAAAAAATAATGCAAATATCTAAATCTATTTATTAATAAAGGTAAAGGTTAAACAATTAAATAATAATAATAATATATAGATATAAACTCACCTTTAACTTTATAAACTTTTACAAAAAGAAAAATATGTTACAAACAAGTTGCGTATGTTAGCCAGAAGTTGTACAACACATTACACAGTGGGACAGAATCGGAATTTTTTGGAAATAAATCTGTAACTTCTGATCGGCTAGTTGGATTTTCATGAAATTTGGTATAGGCATAGCAGAGGAGCGCACAATGTTAAGTTTGGAAGGGAGGCATAACAAACCCCTCAGGGGTGGAGCTAAGGGGGCTCAAAGTTAGGTACCTCTTCGAGTTATTTGCGTTTGAATTTTTAAGCACCATAATTTTGCATGTTCTTGGTCCAGTTTTTTCATATATATCCTAGTATTTCCAACCGATTTTATTAGTTTTTTTTTTCCTATCTAGTTAAAGAACAAAATTATCTATTGAATAAAAAAATTTTGAAGTCGATATCTTTCCGAGTCCAAAAATAAACGATTTTGAATTTTGAAATTGCAAAAAAGACTTTTTTGTGTTTTTTTAGCCGAAAAAGTATCTACACTCTTTTTTATCTAAAATAAAATTTTCTTTAGCAACATATTATAATTTTACACTTTTCTGAAAGGTAACTTCACAGAGATGACACTAAGATAAAAAACAAGCCCAATAACTCAATTGGTCATGGTACATACCCTCCCGAATTAGACCCATTTTATATGAAAATGATGGAAACACAGCAAGAAGATTCTTTTCAGATCTCTAAAGAGCATCTTAAATAACAGGTGTTGGTATTCCATTTAGAAGATGTCATTAAGTATCATTTAGTACCACTTGGATATCTATCAGAGGAAGCTCAGAAAAAAAGGAATAAGGATTACAAATTTTATAGGGAGTACAATACCAGAAAAATACCATGAAATTCTACAAATGAAGATCTATTTAATATATACTGGCAGCGTCAGATCCGCTCATCTTTAGCATTGGAAGTGAATTTAAAGTAGAACATCGGCACTTAGATGAAGAAGCAAGAGGGCTGTTAGAGGACAGAAATAATATAGAACTAAATATGGAATATTTGCAGGCTATTTTCCAACCGAATAAATAATAATTATAATTTTCTTTTATTGTTATTTAAGCAAAAAATAAAAAAAAAACATCAAAAAACTTTAGTTATTATAAAAAAATAAAAACTTTTGACCTTAATATTATTTAAATAAAAAAACAAAATAAACATTTAAAATATCGTAATTTTTTGTCCAAAAATAACTGATTCTTGTAGAACCTGTTCAAAAAATTGATAAACTGGGAGGGAACCTGTTCACAAAATTATTTTGGGTATTATTAAAATATTTTTTTTATCTGCTTATAACTTTTTTTATGATTCAAAAAACACAAAAAACCCGCATTCTCATACTAAATGCTATAAGCAAATTCAAAGTTAAACATTAGCCCTAAATTTCTCAACAACTGCAGAACCGATTTTAGTGAAATTGAAACTGGAAAAAAATTCAAGAAAATAGCTCCATCAAAAAAAAAATATATATATATATATATATATATATATATATATATCGATTCAAAAGTTGCAGAGTTTTGTCCGATGAAAAACGATTCTAAGCCACTGTGCGTCGATTGGAGTTTTTATTAACCAATATTTTTGGATACAAAGTCTGTTCGTGTTAATCATATTTATCAATGCAGGCAAAAGATTTGGAGGTTTAAAGCTTAAACTTTCAAAAAATTCTTAAAAATAGAGGTTTTACTTTATCGAAAGAGTAATTCCATTTTAAATTTACCGATAAGGCTTCCTACCAAAAAACATATAAAAAAAATTATGGACAGACTTTTTTAGATACACGTCACTAAAGAAAATTCTTATCAAAAAATTCTTAATAAAAATATTTTCAAAATTTTTTTATGGCATCTTAAAATACAAGCTTTGTAAAATCCACTGCAAAAAAAAGTTTAATATCTTTTATGTAACAAAACTTATGGCTTATAGAATTGCACAAGTTCTCAAAATAAAAATGAGAAAAATTCATTTTACATGCCTGTGTATACTCCTCTACACTGTTTACACCAATACATTAACGTATTTACTTTAGCTACCAATCATCATATGTTATAGAGAATTAATAATTCTCATTTAGTTTATGGAATTTTTCACATAAGTATTTTAAGGTTGGTTGAAGTAGTTGCGATTCGAGTGCTACAGAATTTGCCAAAAACTAAGACAGCTGATCTCACAATATAATCTGCCTTATTCTCAAGACATCTGATATTGTGAAATTAGTCACTGTTCCTCTGATACTCGGATCAAGTCCGAGCGTCAGGATACCTCGCACAACGACTTCGGTTGACTGTTTCGGACACATCGTCTTTGTGCTGACTGTTTTGTCTTAGCAACTTCGGTTGACTGTTTTAGTACAGGAACTTCGGTGCACTGTTTTGGCACAGCAACTTCAATTGACTGTTTTGGCACAGCAACTTCGTTTGACTGTTTTGGCACAGCAACTTCGTTTGACTGTTTTGGCACAGCAACTTCGATTGACTGTTTTGGCACAGCAACTTCGGTTGACTGTTTTGGCACAGCGACTTCGGTCGTCTGTTTTGACACAGCAACTTCGGTTGACTGTTTCTCTTTAGATTAAGTCTGAATTTTGTAACCTAGTTTTAAGGAATTGTACTTGTAGGAAAGTCAATATTCGTAAGATATCTCTAAGTATCATAAATGATCCAGCCTGTTGCATAGTACCCGCGGCCTGCTGCATTCAACCCAGCGTTTACCAGTAATAAAATCCGAATTACCTGAGAAGTACCCGACTGAGTCCCTACGTATCATCGTGCTAGCATCTTCCGAACCGAATCTTCAACCCGCATCTACCAGTATTAGAACCCGAATTACCTGAGAAGTAATTATCTAACACAAAATATTTATTAATATTTATTATTATCGATAACTAAAACACTGAATTATTTAATAAAGCTACACTGTATATTTTAACCCCAGAAAGGGTAAATCAATTGTGTTCTTACTTAAGGTTTGTGGATACGGTAAGTCGACCCTGGACACGAATGAACTATTTCAGCCTACTACAAAACCACGTTACAACACATGCACCAAATTTTATCGAAATCGTTAACCAGGGGTCAAAATTTTTTAAATTTAAAATGCAATTATTCGAAACCCAAACACAGCGATTTCATAAGACAGCTAAAGTACTATTACACATGTCAAGATTATGTATTATAAAATTTTTAATATTTATCGAAGTACACTGAAAAAAAAAACAATTTTTAATTTTATTATGTGCATGATTTCATAAATAGCAGAAAATCTTTATTGGTTAAAAAATTTACAAAAATCATGGGTAATAATAGACATATTTTGAGATATTTTACTGAAAAAATGATTTGAAAAATATAGTTGTTTCAACCTTACAACTCATGATAATATGCCTTACAAAAAATCGCAATTTATTTTTTTTTTTTTAATTAAATTTTCGCAACATTTTAAATATGTATCTTATTTAGTCATAACTTTTATACCGAAAGTGGTTTTTATTATTTTAAAATTCTAAATATAATGAGAAATATGTGGGGCTAAATTTTTATGATTAAGAACATCTCTTTTGGTCCATACATTTATAAGTCCTTAAAATATATTGATGTCTCCCGAATTTTAATATTAAGCTTTTAACTTGACATCAATATTAAAGTAATTTCTACTTCGCGGTATTTGTCACCAAGTGAAATGTGTTTGGAGAAGAATGCCGCTGTAGCCGGTATAAATGATGTTTCTTGATTTTTTTTTTTTTTTTTTGTTTCAAATGATCAACTTTAACCTTTAAACCACAATTACCAGTATTTTTCGATAATTTTTTCATATCTTATCTTACAAAAAATTCGAAACATAATTTGAAAATTTGGTGAAAATTTTTGCATTTAAAAATTTTTTTTATGGGAAGTGCCATTTATTAAAAAAAAAAATTGTTTCCGCGATATTTTGGGCAATTTCTATAAGAGCGTTATTTGTCAGTGACGAAAAACATACATTTTACAAACATTTACTTCAATTATAAGGAAGTTTGTGATGATGGATGAGGTATATCTCAAACTATAGTGAATCACGTCTTTAAAATTCTGTTCTATAAATTTAATTTCACTTATGCGTCCAAATTTTCTATCAAAAAAAAAAAAAAAAAAAAAAAAAAAAAAAATATAAAAAGTCGCCAATGTTTGGTTTCATTTGAATTGAATTTAATTTCAATTACATAAGCAAATATCGCAAACACTTATAAATGAAATTTCACATATACACTCAGGCCTCGGTTTGAGTAGTTTCCGCTATTTGAAATTTCAGTATTTCAATAAGTCACTGTATAAGGAGTTTCATTATTATTAAAAACAGGTGTAAAGGTGTTGAAATTTTCTCTGTAGCAAATATACCGATAAGGCTTCCTACCAAAAAAAAAAAAAAAAAAAAAAATAATAATAATAATAATAATAATAATAATAAAATTAAAGATGGACTAAGGAAAATTCTTATGCTAATAGAAATATTTTAAAAATTTTAATATGGCATCTTAAAACATAAGCTTTGACAAATCCACTGCAAAAAAAAAATATATATATTTTGATATCTTTTATATAATAAAAGTTATGGCCATTTAAATAAATATGTTAATCACTTTTAAAGGTATAGAGTTGCCACAGTTCTCAAAATAAAAATGAGAAGAATTCATTTTACATGCCTCTGTATCCTCCTCTACACATGTACCTAATTTTATCTAAATCGTTAACCAAGTGTAAAAATTTGTTAAATTTAAAATGGAATTACTCTATTGAAGAAAATTTTAATAGAAAGAAATTGATTAAATTCTCTTTGTTATATTAGAAAATCAAAATAGAATTTATATAAGTATTTTAATTTCACCTATTTTTACAAAAAATACTCCTTTTTTATTGAAAACTAACTTCTTTTCTGTTCAAATATTTTTATTCTGGAACCAATTATTAAGAAAACAGTGTAAATACATAGCAAATAGTAATTCGATTTGCATCGCAAATTCTCTGGTCCCCATTAACGACACAAACCGGGGCCTCAGTGTATAAGTAAGTATTTATTTAGCTTAGTAAAAATAACACAAAATTAAATACGATATGTATTTATTAGCCATAAATGTTTAATAAACAAAGGTGAAAAAAGTACATAAAGTAAATGTAAAAGTATTATTTTTCTAAGAGAACACTTTACTAATATTAATTATATTTATTTAGTACTTCCCAGTAAAAACTTCCATTACCAAATAATGAGTTAAAATGCAATGCACTGCTTACACTTTAGCAACTTAACTCATTATTTTAACACGGTGATGTCATTAGACGCAACTAGTTACTATATATGCTTCCATATAGGGTCTTAAATAATTAATTACTCTAATATAAATGCATATAAATTTGCTCAATATTTAAACAACTCGTTACATGTAACATAGAGAAAAGTTGGCACAAAACAACTTCTAGGTATTGCAGCATGTCGTTCGGTTACTACTATATATGTCGTTATAAGTGTTGCCAGTGTGTCATTTTGTTAGGTGTTATTTATAATTATATTACAATTTCTTTAAAAATGTCAAAAACTGATGAGAACGAGAAAAAAAGTTTTTAAATTAAAAATAATAATAAAAACTTTTTCTGGCTTTATTTTTTTTTTGGCATTTAGCATTTTTTGACCTTTTTAAAGTTCAATTTAGCCTCTTTTTCTCATCTCTTGACAACACTGCTCGTGACCAAGTTTTTGCGGTGTTGTTGCATCAAATTTATGTTTTTCTGTTTTCCTTTTTTTTTTGAAGGTTACTTAGAAACATTCATAGGATGGTAGAACTAGTAAGGAAACTCTCTCATTTCGTACCTAAAGCAGCTATCAAAAGTACGTGACGCTAAGAATGTATGAGTAAAATTTTATTTATATGTCGAGGGTCTATATTCAAAACCTTCAATATTTATTTAAACCACGACTAAATCTTACATACAATTTTTGTGTAATATTTTATAATATTGGCAATTTTAAATAGAGATAGAGGGTTTGCACTTTTAAAATATTCAATATGTATAAATAAAATAAAGATGTAGAGAGCTTTGCATATTAAAAAGTTCGTTTAATTACCATTTAATGTATGATTTTTAAGGTTTTTAAATTAGTTATTAATTTAAGGAACGATCATAATTCAGCCTACTTGAATCTGGGACCGGAGTAAAAATTATTAATCACTTAAATGAAAAACTATTACAACAAAAGTTTTAAAATTGCATGAGAATAATTTCCATGTCAAGAATCATAGCTGATATAAAAATAGGGCAGGTAGCTCTAGGGTAAGTGTAGGCCTCCATACAAGATAAATGTCACAATCATAGAACTATTACAGTGTAAGCCACGAGATTTTATGGAAATAATTATCTTGTCAAGTTTCACAATTGACATGAAAATAGGTAGAGTGGCCTTACAAAGTGAATATTTATTATTGTATATCTAAAGTACTATTCAACCGATTTAAACTTTCATAATCAGCATATATAAATTAGTCAGAATTGTTAAAAAATAAAATAATTATTAAGAGATTAGAGGGTTTTGTAATAAAAAATAAAAATATAATATTTATTTTGTATGATAAAGGGATGCAAAAAACGTCAATAAAATTGGAAAGATTATGAAAATTCATTTGAAATTTTTAACATGTTATAGGGTATATAATTTCATTAAAAGCGCAATTTCCTGAAATCCTGAGAAAAAGGGTTTTGAATATAGACTCTCGATGTATTGGTGTAAAACCACATACTTCATATGCATATATAATTGGAAAAAATATATTTAAAACTTATTTCATATTTTTGATACCCTACACCAACGTAGGTGCTTGGAGTACAACATCCACCTTAAGGTATACCAATCGACCCAAAATCACTTTTTAAATCGATCTAACGATGTCCGTCCGTCCGTCTGGCTGGCTTGCTGGACGTCTGGCTGGCTATCCATGAAAACCTTGTGCACAAAATGCCTTAAAAATAAGAATATTTTAATAAAATTCGGTACACAGAAGTTCTGTACAAGTATCAATCTTTGCACCAAAATTTATGAAGATCGATCCACAATTGACCATAGCTCCCATATAAACCCCTCTTCCGTAAATAACTTTAACATGCATAAATCCCATACAAATGTTAGCATTAAGTTAATATTTGACACAAATAAGTTTTATATAAGTAGAAACAACATTACCAAATTTTTTGAGAATCGGTCCATAATATAAACCCACTACCAGGAATGGCCCTAAAGTGCATAAAATCATCTAGATGTTAGTATCAACTCATTATTCTGCATTTGTATATTTTATTTTATATTTAGTAAAATTGGGCACATGTTTAGTATAGAATTCTTATTCTAGTACACAATGGTGTAGGGTATCATATAGTCGGTCTTGACCGACTATATCTTTCTTTCTCGTTTTGTTTTTTAGTATCAAAACTTTGAGAAAGATATTAGAGTACTGTACTACATTTAAAAAAAGTAGCAATTTTTCACACTAATTTCAGAGAGCTGACTTTGAACATTTTTTACGGCTAGACGAATTGAAATAATTAAAGAATTTTTTCAGCATATCATTTCGGAATATGTCAGAAATTATGAGATGGTCCATTTTGACACTCTGTAGCTTATTTCGCATTTTTACAGATTGACTACAAGATGATTTTTCTGAAAGCTTAGGTCCTCCTCTATCATTTTTACATACATATTAATGCGGTCCGACGACTAGTTTAGGAGATACATATTTATTAACAAAAATTTTGCGATTGTTCCCACTGTGCAATAATTGGGAATTAATTGAAATAAAATCATTCATTTTAGTATTGGATATGCTTAAATAGGGTAATTCCAAAAAATATCGACCCAAAATTACAATTTTAAAAATTTTATATTTTCGATTTTTTTTATTTTGGGGCGTTCATTAAACTAGTCATCTTATATTTAATCGCGTACGAATCAGTTCCATATTGGTTACGGTTTATGGATTTCTAAAGTAGTACACCTAGGGCATTTTTGTTAAAAATAAAAAAAAGTTTAAGGTTAAGTAACCTTTATGTGCAATACCCGATTTTAACAAAATGGTATCAATGGTTCTCTATATAATAAATCATAAAAGTTAAATACATATATTCCTGGCTCAAGAACCTCTAAAATGAAAAAATATCCTTTATCCTAAGATATCCTAAAAAAGGGTCTTTAAATTTTAATTATTTTTTGACATAATATTTAAAATCATTTTTTCGTTACAGTGTAAAAATTTCAAAATGGGATCTCAATGGGATCAGAACTTATGACGGTTTGTCTATAGCAATTAGTACAATTTTACTAACAAATTAATATCTTTTTAAGTGTTCTGATACTTTTTTTTACATCTAGTATCAAAGCAAATAGAAAAGGTTAAAAACTAGCAATGTTCGTCAAGGCACTAAAACGATTATCGGATTATCTTATTTCATCTTTGACAAGAGGAACATTAAGATCCTTGTAAATGTTTTCATTTTTCACATACCAGGGAACTGCAGTTATCATTCGTAGTATTTTATTTTGGAGTTTTTAAATTTTTTCTTCATTTGAAAATGAGGCCGTGCCCTCCATATTGGCTTTATAATTGAGTTATGGATCAATAGTTTGAAGTCTAGACTTAATTTTGTATTTCTACCAATAAGCCAGTTAATTTGAAGTGATTTTAACTTCATTTGGGTTAATTTTGTAACTATATGTGATTTCCACATAAGCCATCGATCTAGATGCATACCAAGATATTTGGGGGCACGAATCTCTCCGCAACGTGAAGGTACTATGTATACATTTCTGTTCATTCACTTTTATTCTCCATTTTTCTAGATAGAATATATGATCTTGCAAAAGTTTAGATGCTTCTTGGGGGTTTTCAAAAAACTGTCATCTACAAATGTTGATGAAAGGGTTCGACTATTAGTTGGCATATCAGTAGTGTATATTAAATATAAAAAGGGACCCAGTATACTGCCTTGGGGTACACCAGCTTCAATGGATTGTGGTGAGCTTATAAAGTCTCCATCTTGAAGATTCAAACTAAAGATTATTAAAAAATCTTATTTTTCTCATATAATTATAAGGCTTTAAAGATAGAGATGCCTAACTTTAAGACCTCATAACTCTACTTCTGAAAGGGATGTACAGTCCGCATTCAAAACTTCAACTCGTATACTACTCTGTTACGTTTTGTAATAATCGGTCCAATCACTTTGAAATTATTGATTGATTAATTAATTGCACATTTACAGTTAAAAATAAAAAAAATGTATGAAGTTCAATAAAATTCATATGGTGACTACATTACTGTCATTTTAAAATGTGTGGTCTGGGGACCTTAAACGAAATTTTTTGTAAATTTTTAGCATTTAAAGCTGTCCACTATCGATTTTTATTTTTTTAATTACAGTTAAAAAAAAACAATTGCCGCAAATGTAGTCAAACGAGACTAAAAAAAGTCAATATTTTTGAGAATAATTTATTTTTATACCCAAGTTTTAAGTTGTTAATATTTTAAAATATTTGACTCAAAGGCTTATATCATACTATGCTAGATTACATTTCATCAATAAACCGAACCATCAATCAAAGACATACAATGTGTAAAACAATTAAAATTTAGTTTAAAAATGTATAAGTACGCAAGGTTGTAATTACTGCAGTGGAGTAATTCCATTTTAAATTTAAAAATTTTGACCTCTCTGAAATTTTCTTTGTAGAAAGTATACCGATAAGGCTTCCTATCAAGAAAATATAAAAAAAATTAAAGTTGGACTTTTTTTAGATAAACGTCACTAAAGAAAATATTTACAAAATTGTTATATGGCATCTTAAAATACAAGCTTTGACAAATCCAATGCAAAAAAAAAAATTCTTTTGACATCTTTTATGTAACAAAAGTTATGGCCATTTAAATAAATATGTTAATAACTTTTAAAGCTATAGAGTTTCCATAGCATTTTTTAAATTAATGTATATACATATTTATGAAATTCGATATAATTTTAAGAACCCAGAAACAGCGGTGGAACTTGTTCTAAAACTAGAATTAATGTGATCAGAACCACTTTAGATTCTTTAATCCTTAAAAGTAGAGTCCCAAACAATTCTGACACTCACATTTGGTTTTAAATAATGTTTTTGAGAACTTTTGCTTAAGAACTAGTTCTGAATTACTTCGTCATCAATTCCTGACCAAATTGCTGGTTCCCAAATGGCAGTTTAAAAAGCTAAAAAAAAACATTAATAATTTCATAATTGTAGAAGAAATACATAAATGTTTACGGGATATTTTATTTTTTGAAATTTATAAAAAAATGTTCGATAGATTTAATTTTTGAAAGAGAACATTCGAAAAATTTTAATTCAGAAAATATAAAATTTTTTATATAGAAATTTCTTGTTAAATATATTATTCATAGAAATATTTGATTTGAATTTTAAATATTGAATTATTTTCTATTTATATGAAATTTCAATAAATTGTCTTTTTATTAAAAATTTGTGACAAATTTTCTTAAAAAAAAAAAAATCAATAAATTTTCTTTTTATACGAGTAGGAAAATTATTTTTAAGTTAAAATCCAAGTTCAGAATATACATTTTCTATTAAATTTTGTATTAAAATAAAATAAATTTTTGGGGACATAATTGGGGATTTATATTTAAAAATGGGGACATGTTTGGGGGACATGGAGCTTCAGTTACACACACACACACATTTATATTACAATGAAATGAAAATGCAAAAACAAGAAAAAGAAAAAAAATTATTCACATTAATTTTCATTGCTTTCTAATCTTTTTAAATAAAATTGCATTGTTTTCTTATACAAAGATAGACATTTTTACGTCTTATGATTATTTTTATAAGAAGATAAAAATTAAGATTTCAATAAATATCATATAAAAAATATACGAAAATCGTAATATCCATTTTTTTCTAAAGCCTACTAAATTTTATGCTATGTTCACATTAGAGGTTTTTTGAAAAACGAACCGTTTTCTCAAAAAACACAAACAAATCGATTTTTTTTTAAATATTTCAAAGCCAAAAAACATCTCCATTCGAATTATTCAATTATTTAACAAAAAATACTAAATTTCCATAAAAATTATCAAAGAGTTTAGTTTAAAAACAAAAAATTTTAAATTATGAATGAAATTTATATTTGTTCATCAATTTTATTTGTTTAAAAAATTTTATTTTTTGAATTAGAAAGTGTTAATGTATGAAATTTTTATTTAAATGAAAAATTTGTGAAAATATTTTGTCAAACGAAAAACAGGCCAAAAGGAAAAACACAATAAAAAACAAGTAAAAAAGTAATGTGTGTGAACATAATATTAGCAAAATTAAAATAAAATAGTAATTTTTCCAAATAAATTTGAAGGAAATATAAAAATATAAAAATGCAAAATTTGTCATGAAAAATTAAGTAATTCAATGCAAATTGATATATATGTCATAGTGATGATATTCAAGCGTAATATAATACATTTAATACAATTTTTTTATGAAAAACTGCAAAACTCTACAAAAAAATTGAAAATTGAAATCTCTATGTATACCCAAATTTTTAGTTGCTATTCCTATCCAATTTTTTAATATTTTAAATTATGACATACACCAAACTATGCTATATAATTTTTCATCAATAAACTGGACCTAACTAGGCAAAGACGTAATTTTGGGGAATTTTTTTCTTGAGTTCTATTTGTACAATATGTGTAACAATAAAAATTTTGTTTTACAAATTTCAAGTTCGCAAGGTTATAACTACTACAGTGGTAAAAATATTGTAAACAAAAATATATATTCAAAACACACAAACTCTAGGCTTTCCATTGATATATATATATATATATATATGGATATTACGATTTTCGCATATTTTTTATATGATATGTATTGAAATCTTAATATTTATCTTCTTAAAAAAATAATCATAAGATGTAAAAATTCCTAACTTTGTAGAAGAAAACAATGCAATTTTATTTGAAAAGATTAGAATGCAATGAAAATTAATGTGAATAATTTTTTTTCTTTTTTTTTTTGCATTCTGTATTTCATTGTAATATAAATTTTTATATATCTAAATAAATTTACACATTTTTCTTAAAAAAAATACCTAGATATCCTAAACTTTTTTTCTTTATTTAATGCTATTTTTTCCAAATTTTCTCTTATTTGCGATCTTCATTTATTATACTGTTGTCAATCTCTAGTATTGTGTAGAATTTATAAAAAAATTAAGTATAAAAATACAGATTTGAAGATTCCGGGATAACTAAAGATAATATTATTGCAAAAATTTTTTCATCTGTTATTCCTTATGCTGAAACTTATTTGAAGAAAATAATAAATACTGAACAAAATTTGAAAATTGTTTTCAATAAAATATTAAGAATAGTAATAATAAAAATTTAATTTATTTCACTTATATGGCAACACTGCTATAAGTAGTAGCTCTTAGTTATTTTATTTTAATTATTAATTTTAGAAAATATTAATTACTTCACTTATGTGGACATTATTTTTAAGTGGAAATTTATTTTCCTCATATCGGAATAAATTTGAATAATTTTAAATATCAGATTTTAGATTTGAAATGAACGTACAAATTTACATCTAAGTTCAAATTTAAGTAATTGTAGGACATGTCCTTCTATTTTTTTCACTTTTCTATGGACTCGATTGACTGTGTGTCGGTTTCATTGATTTTAAAATTTTTGTGTTTTTAAAACCAAAACCGTTTCTTACTTTTATTATTTTCAGGACAACAATATTTAGCTATTTCCAAAAATATTGGCTCCTAGATAACTTCCAAGGAGTAATTATAAATAATTTTAATATCCTACAGAACGAAATCTGATAAAAAAAAAAAAATTCAGACTTCAGTTCCAAAGATGTTATTAAAATATCTGAAGTTAAGATGTTCCCGGGAGAATATGTTAAGTTTTAACATTTTAATTATAATTTAAGCATTTTTTTTAATTAGCAAAAATTAGTTGTTTATTTAATTTTTTTTTACCTTTCACCACAAATATCCATAGATAAATCGTTCCAAAAATGCGTAAACTTTTTATATAATTCATTTTCTTAAATGAGCCATTAAAATGAATAGATTAGAAATTTTTATATTTTTTTTTTTTTTTTTATAATTTTTAAAATCTTAATTCAATCAACTAACTGTTAAATACACAACCACCACATTTTGTTACAACAAAAAATTCTTGTAAAAATACAATCGTTTTCTTTGGCTTTATAACACTCCGATCAAATAAGTGACACGTTGTTTAAGGATGTATAGAACGAATTTGACTGCACGAATTTGATAAAGGACAACGGTTTTTATAACCGAAAAAATGTTTGTTTACACGCACTCAAATACACAAACACAATACCAAGAAAAAAATTGAATGAATGTAGTTGTTGGTGGTTGGTTTTGGGGGGAGGGGGGGTATAACAGTGAATGTTGCAACAAAAGTCTTGTATGTTAAACTGATAATTCTATGTTTGGCTAAAGTGTTTGAATACCTGTTGGATATTTTGGCTTTTAACAGTACTAAACACACATACATGCATACATACATACATGCATACATACAAACATACATACATTCGTACGTACATACACACATACATACATACATACATACAAACATAAATACATTCGTACATACATACACACATACTTACATATATACATACATACATAAACACATCCGCACATACGTATATATATACTTACATGCATACATACATATACATACATACATATAAACATACACGCACACACACATACATACTAACATACATACATACATATATACACACATACATACATACGTACCTACATATATACATACATATATACTTACATACATACATACATACATACATACATACATATATATACTTACATGCATATATATATATACATATACACTTAGATTTAAACAATGAATGAAAATTTGTGAATGCAACAAATATGCCCAGGATGGACTATTTGGCTTTTGTTGCATGTGCAGCAGTCATGCGCACGGATATCAATGATAAAATTGTTGCTTAAAAGAAATTGCGCGTATTTTCTTTTTGGACGCAAAGATTTGTTTTTTTTTATTTGAATTTAAAAAAAGTACCTTCTTTGTAAAGAAAAAGGATTGTGTAATGAGTTTTTCTTATTATATATATTTCTTTTTATTATTGCGTATTGAGTTCTTTGTAGTTTAATCTCCATCTATGAGTATTTAAAAAGCTCTAAAGGTGTTTGCTTATATTGGTTTGTATTATTTATTACATTGAATTTTTTATTAATTGTTGAAAAGTGTTTTTGCGTTTATTTACCAGGTAACCTGACACAACTACAAAAATACATCATGGAGTTTAAAAATATCAATGACACATTTTTTGTATCTATTTGATTTTTTTGTTATCTTTTATTTATTTCATACTTCATATTTATGTTTTGGTTATTTTCTTGACATATAAATTAATTTTAATCGTGCATGAAAATAAAAAGAGTATTTTTTTAATTTTGGAGCGAACTTCCACTTTATTTGGTAAAATTCAAATTAAAAATAAATTTTTAAAAAATACAAACTTAATATTAACTTACAAACTATGCACGCCGCATTATCGCCTGCTATTATTCCCGGAATCCGTTATTGTCAGTTCAGTTCATTTTACGGGAACGGAAATAAAACAAACTTTTAGTTGTAGACATAGCATCTGCATTAAAAGTATGTTCGCTTTTATGTTGAAATGGAATTTTAAACGTATCAGGTGTTAGCTCCTCCCCTCTAAAGAACAGTTTCCCTCAATTGTTTTAATTTCAAAAATATACTTCGGATATTGGTTAAGATAACTTCTGGGGCAGAAGGTGAATATGCATCTTTCATATTTATTTTGGCTACATTCGTTCTTTGTGAACTTTACTCTGACTACTTTACTGACCACACGACTATTTGAAATTCCTTTCTACAAATTGTTACAATTGATCTGAAAAGAAAAATATAAAAATTCTACGGACAGTCATTGGCCTTAGAGTTACTGTTACTAGCCACTATTTCCTTTTTGTATTTTAAGGTAAGTTTATTATCGAGCCTCTTGTTAATCCTGACATAGATAACGTCTCCCTTCTTTTGTTGTGATAACTAAGGTCGGATAGTTGTTTCTCCTGCATTCTTCGCATTATTTCCCTACGAAAATCTTCAAATTGCTCCGAAACATTATTGGCTCTTCTTCCAAATAATACTTCGACACGTTTTCTTTTAGTTATATAATGGACTGATAAATTATACTCCTTAAGTGATCTCTCCAGCAACTCTTCAAAAGTGCCTGGAGCTCCCTCAGTCTTGAGATAGCGCATGATCTCTTGAAGTGTTGAGTGGAAACTTTCCACCTGTCCGTTTGAACAGCTTGTGTAAATTCAAATATCGAATTCATTTTTTACCATATGATTAGTGGAAACCGAATTAAAAGATTTTTCGTTATCAAAAATTACAGTTTCAGTGATAAGGAAAAAGAGTATATCCCTCAAAGGTTGCGTAATATCTTCAACAGCTCTGGATTTAATCACTATTGCCACTGCAAATTTAGAAAACTTATCTATGGCCGTCATAACAGAATGGTTATCTGTTATAAAAATATCGAGATGGACAATTTGTTTTGGAAATTGTGGAATAGGGGTTGCCTGAATCTCTGGTTTACCGACATGACGGTCATATTTATATTCTTTACAATCCAAACACTTCTTTGCCATTCTCTTAATTTTATTATTCATGAATGGGAAATAATATATATCGATAATTTGCAGCTTGTTATCATGAGTATTTGTATGTGCTTGATTATGTGTGTGCAAAATAATACCTACAACAATATTATGTTATCCTTGTTAATTTTCCTGAATTTTAATAATTTCCTGTTCATGATAACAATGCTTTTGTTTATATTTTGTCATTTTTGTCATTGTTTACACTCAACAAAAATGTTAATATGGTTGAGTGCAAAAATTATATATCTTTAAATATTTTTAGCAGAAACAAAGTTTTATTAATATGAAAAATATCATTACTTCTACAACCATTCAATAATTGCTGCCTCTTTCCTTTTTCTTAAGCCATATTCTGTTTTTAAACATGTTAATATTATTATTACCATAACAATAAAATGTTTCAAATAAATATAATACTTATAATTTTCAGAAATTTAGTGGAAAAATTCAAAGCCTTTTTGGCTTTTAAATATACTTTATATACTTTGTTTTTCAACTTCATTGTAATTCTCATTTAGTTTATATATGACTAAATATAAGTAGACAAGGTTTGATTATACTGAATATGATTCAAGTAATATAAGATATTGATTAACTACCATTAAAAATTATATGATAAGATTGGATAACTGTTTGATAACATGGGACAATAATATGAAAAACTGGAATAATAATATGAAGAATGGAATAATAATAGTATAAAATAGAATAGAATAGAATAAGTTAGAATAATAATATAATATCAAATTATAATCTGACAGAATGGAATAATGATGTAGTAAGATTGTTCAATTATATTTAAAACTAGAGTCATAACATGAATATGACAAAATAGAAACATGATAATTATTACTTATAATCATTTCTATTTTCTGCATAATACGAGACAAGGCATTTAGATATTGCCTTCCTTTTTAACGGATTGTTGTAGGATTCAAGGGCAACATCTGCGTTGCCTGTAATCTTATTTCTTATAACGTTTAATATCACATAATATTTTGAGTATCCCTTAGGGGCTCGTATATCTGGAGGATTCGATTTACGACTTTTTGCCAGGAATTTAAATCCCCTTGATTTCAAGAAAAATCACGCAACATCTAACAGCATTTGGAATAGAGCCTCTAATACGTATCTTATTATGACAGCTATCGTGACAATAGTTTGCTGACTATTTTGTCCTGGATGAACGGAAGGCCCAAGATTAACGGGCACATTGGCGTTTAGTACAGGGGGCCTTATTAAATTCTTAAGATAAGCCATCTTTAAGTTCTTTCCGTATTATTTTTATTATTTATTTTTATATTATTTTATTAGTTCTTATGCTAATTATATATATATATATATATATATATATATATATATATATATATATATATATATATATTTCAACACTTTTTAATGTCCTTTGAAGCGGCCATTTTTCCAAACGCTGTAGCGATTCATCAAAATTCAAACTAGAACTAACTTAAAAAATACAAACTTAATATGAACTTACAAACTATGCACACCAAATTATCACTTGATGTTATTTCCAGAATCCGTTGTTGTCAATTTAGTTCATTTTATGGGAACGAAAATAAAACAGTCTTTTAGCCGTAGATGTAGCGCAGGCATTTAAAGTGTGTTCGTTGTAATTTTAAATGGAATTTCCAACGTATCAGGAGTTAACTTATACAAAGGGTTTTTAGTCAAATATTTTTTTTCTATGACAATATTGATTCAGGTGTCAAAGAAAAATTTTTGTCTTTGACCTTCTTTGCTACCACTTAACAGATGATGTTACTTTAATACGCCTTTTTTTGTATTTTAAAGGCAATTTTAATACAATTTTATTTTGTGGCCTAATTGGTTTAGATTCTAAAAAAATATAACACAATGCGAATAATTTTTGGTCATCAAATATTGCAGCAATGATTCCAACGAGAAATGAAAGTAAACCATCAGGTTAATTAAATCTTCAGGGAATTTTTCAAAGTTAGTTTGAATTTTGAATTTAAGGACTCTTAAACTGCGGATATTTTGGAGCAGTTTTTTTTTCATTATGTGTGGAAATAAAAAGCATTTAAATCAGTAAATTTCAATGTGTTTATGAGTATTTACTATTTTATAGAGTACAAAGCTTCTGTTAGATATTATATAAGATTTTTATTAAATGCCCCTCCCTTTTTACGCCCACTTTTCATAACAAGATTTTATGAAATAAATCAACCGATTTAACTGATCTCCTGCACATATATCACGCATCCTTTGAATGGAAATATAGAATATAAAATTAATTAAAATGCCACGCCCACTTTTTATAAATAATCATTTTTTTTTTAAAATTCAAATGAAAGTTAGCACATATATCAAGTATGTTTTGGAGAAAACTATGGGCTAAAATATAAGTTAGATGCCACGCCCAGTTTTTAGCCTACTTTCAGTAAAAATCAAATTTTCACATACCTTGGTGAAGCTTTTTCGCAACAGCGGGTCTATTTATTTTTTATTTTATTAAAAATAAATATCAAAATCGTGAAAAGAAAGAATTTTGGAAAATATTTACGGAGTCAAAAGTTATAGGCATTTAAATTTAAACTTTGAAAAAAAGTCGATTTTTCCTGTTTTTGGGGAATAGAAAATACCGTATATTATAAAATTTAATCTATATTGATATTTTTTACCTCTGTCATCAAAATTCAAATGTGATATTTGTTTACTAAGAGCAAAGTAATCCTTTCTTAAAAAGTGGGCGTGGCATTCAGTTAGTATTTCCTTCAAGGATGTAAAAGTTTAATTTTAATCAGTTCATTAGTTAAGGCACAAGGTCAAGTCAAATAAAGTAAACAATGTTGTGACAAAAATGGGCGTAAAAGGGAGTTGCGTCCATCAAAAATTTTGCATAATAATGTTAGAAGTGTATAAAACAACAACATATAATAACATTTGAATTAAATAATTTAAATGATTTTTATTTCCAATCATATTGAAATAGAGCTCCGAAAATTCGAACTTAGAAAAACCCGTTGGAAGTTTTGCTAGACTACTGGTACGCTTTTATTTTGCGTTGGAATTATTGAGGCAATTTTTTTATTGTTGCACTGTGTAATTTGACTGATATGAGTTGACGTGTACGATCTAAAAAATGAAATGGAAATAATTATGCAGTTTCAGAACAGCTGATCCGATTTCAATAAACATCCACATAGTGATAGTAGAAGTGTTGGCGAATTGAAGTTTCGAGCTTGGACCTAATTTGAAAGATTTTTATATGATAGGATTATGCTGGTCAAGATCTATGAAAAATATCATATACGTATCTTATATCTTTTAGTTTATGAAATATTAAGCTTCAAAAATTAAAATTTTTACTTATTAAAGTACCCTGGTGAAGCTTTTTCGCTACAGCGGGGCCAAATTTCACCCTATTTTTTTGATTGTTTATATATTTTTTATTTTATTAACAATATAGGCATTTAAAATTAAACTTTGAAAAAAGTAGATTTTTTTTTTATTTTTAGTTTTTGTCAAAAAAGGAGTCACATTATATTTCTGTTATATAAATTTTCTTAAGTAACATATATAGCACAGTACGAGCTCGATTTGCGCAACCTATATCAAACCAAAATTTCCGAAATAGCTGCGATGAGCGACCACTGAATATTTAGGCATTCAATTATATTTTTATAAATAAAAAACTTATGTTAATCAAATAATTCATTTGAATTATATTAAATTAAAAAACAATGTTTACGTTTTTTTTGGAAAAAAGTTGCACTTATAAACCCTGTAATTAAGAATTTTCTTTTCTTAGTCTTTTTTTTTTGTTACCGGGAAATTTCCCGGGATCCCGTGAATTCCCGCCAAAAATAAATAGTTTTTTAATATTTATAAGATAATACATATTTAAATGAAATTAATTAATCATATTATTCAGCTCTTTTTGAAATATTGACATTTTGAAAATTATGTGCTCAAAAATTAATTTATATCATATTCAGTTCTTGGACAATTGGAGCCTTTAAATAGCATGTTCTTATATGTGAACTTTTTGTAATTTATCTGATAAAAAATTCATATTCAGTTATTAGTTAGGATATTTTAGGGTCTACGATTTCACTGGTACTTTAAAAATGTATGTTGTTGTTTGAGGATTCCAGACATTTTAATCCAAATCGTTTCATAAATATACCTTTTTAAATATCGAATCTTACTTTTTACATAACATATTATTTTTGGGCACAATGAAAAAATTTGCGAAATATATTCTTCTCTATTTAAAATATTCCCATATATAGAATTATTTTGTTTTCCATCTATTATTCAAAAATGTATGAAAGACTCAGAAACTATCATATATATATATATATATATATATAAAGTTAAAAAAAATGTGATTCCTTATTCAAGTGGCAGGCAGTGTATCAGTAATTAAATATAACGAGACTATTAATTTATTTTTCTTTTTGTTATGAAAATTTTGAAATCTATTTCGAGAAAAAACTCGAAACTCTTTTTTAGCCAAATGTTAAATCGCCTATAGGAAACTAAAGACACATAAAACCTGATCGTTTCAGGAATATTTTGAACTTTTTACAGATAACGTAAAATGTACAACATTATCTTAAATAGAAAACTTATTATTTGGTTGCAATTCATTTTATTATTGGGATAACAACTAAACAAAGTTTTTAAAATGCCTGCGAGTTTCTACGGGAACTTATATTTAAATAATTTTGAAATAAGATGCTTCCGATAAATAAAATAAGAAATGGATAGGTAATTAAAAAATAAAGAGAAACTCAAATTAATCTACTATTTTGTCCCAAAAGTTATTATAATATTTTAGGATAATAAAATTTATGATTTACATTTTAATTTTATATTTATTTTATATTTATCAAAAAAAAAAAAAAAAAAACTTAAACTTAATAATAATAAAGATTAAAAATCAAGATAATTTACAGACTGTTATATTAAAATTAAAAACAATTGCTGCTCAATTATAATATAAAAACGTTAAGGATACTCATTTAAACACATAACTTTCCCATTTGTGCAATTTTGCATATTTGTGAGACATGTTTCATGAACCTCTTTTTGAAATGTTGTGCAATATTAAGGATAAGAAATTAAGAAATCATGGTAAATAGTTGAACAATTTTGTTAAAATCAAACATGCATGCAATAATGTCATTATAATTAACGTAACTATAATTTTTTTTGTCGTATTTGTTTTTAAATATAAACAAAGACAGCTGATTTATTAATGCACAATTAAGCAGCACAAATTTGCGAGACTAAATTGTCGCGTAAACTCATAAGTGGTGTGCAAATGATTTTTCATACAATTTTTGATAATTCATTTGTGAGTGTGCAAACTTGCACAGTTTGCGAGGGTTTTGCGCTTTTTCATGAGGACCCTTATTATATTGTAATTGCTATCTAAATAAATTTTTTAAGTAATAAGTAATGTATTAATATTTTGTGAATACATAGAAAAAAAAATAAAATTTCACAAATTTAAAATTTTCTTAGGAATAACCCGGGCCGTATAAAAATTCTTCTGGAACCGCAGATGCCCATGGTTGGTATATAAGATTCGGTATAGCCGATTATAGGCACTATTTAGTGTTGCCAGAATGATGATTATATCATATTTTTGATGATTTTTTTATAAGAAATATGATTTGATGATTTTATCCTACAAAATATGATTTTCATTTCAATCACTAAGACACAAATTTTTAAAATTAATAAAACCATTTTGATGATTTTAGTTCTTATAAGAACACCCAAGCAGTAAGAAAGCTTTCGTAAGTTCTGGACGGCCAACGGAGTTTACTATAAATAAATACAAGAGCAAACTTTAAGTGTTCGAAATTTGGATGATCATAATATGTAATACAAAGGTTAGGGTCTCTGGCATAAATTTTTGTTTTAAATCACGCTTGTATTGTTTAGATCTTTGACCATTTTTGTCCATTTATGCTCATTTATGAGAAATTATTGTCTAAAAGTGCTTTGAACTCTAAGAAAAATATCATTACCCAGCAAAAGCTTCTATTACCATATAATGAGTTAAAATGCTAATATATTAACACTACTTACAGTTTAGCAACTAGGTAATGCAGACGGGATTTCGATGTTAGTGTAGTGTAGAATAGCATGTCTTTCGGTAATTATATATGTCGTTACCAAGTTTTTGATGGGTATGTTTGAGTGTATAAATCCATAAAAAATTGTTCGATTCTGTTCGATTCGAAAACGTTTTCTTTAGAACTTACACATGCAATATCAGTTGTTATTGTTTTTTTTTTTAGTGTTGCAGATCTTATCAGAATCACTAAATAAGTAAATGAGTTAAAATTAAAATAAAATAATAAATTTCATGATTTTTACAGAAAAGTTATGATTCTTCTTCGGTCAAATGATGACTTTTTGTCAAAAGTTTATGCAACGTTTTTTTTTTTTCATTAGCACTGTTTTATTTTTTTATTTTTTATACTTATCTAATCATCTGAGACCCCATAAAGTTCCTCGTGGAAATCTAAGACGATCTAACAATGTCTTTCCGTCTGTCCGTCTATCTATTGGACACAGGATAGGGCTTGGGGTGTAAATCTTAGGGGGACGAAATTTGAATAAATGTATTTTTGCTATTGAAAATGAGAAAAATCGGTGCATAAATAAAAAAGTTATGCACCAAACACTAGAAAAACAGGGTGTCCGCCGTAACCCCAGTTTATGCTCTTCGGCCGATATCTTTTACAAAAAAAGCAGCGAAATTTTGCACAAATAGTTTAAGGTGAAATAACAACGAAATTTTGTACAAATAGTCCAAGGACCAATGTAAACTCTGAAACAAAAAAATGAGCGTGGTCTGCCCATTTTACCGCCCATCTTCCATATAAGATGAAATTTTAAAAAGTTGCAGATGGCATTCTCACTTTTTCAAATTGTCTAAATATTATTCTTTTCAAATAGTTCCTGAAAGATTTATTTGTCTTTCAATAATTGGTACACTAATCGAAAATTTATAGTATTTTTAAATTGCGATTTTCAAATTTTGTTTTTATTTTAATTGGTACATTTTTTTAAAATGTTTTTTAGTAATTGGTACTTTTTCGGAAAATTGTTACTTTTTTATATTAATACTTTTCTGAAAATAATATATATTTTTTTTAATTAATAGTTTTTTTTTTTAATTAATCCTTTTTTAAAAGCTGGTATTTTTTTTTTTTAATTTGTACTTTCATTAAAATAGTAATGTTCTACTTCTTTCTTCTAATTTTTTTGAATTTTTTTACTTTGTCGAAATCTTGTGTTTTTTGTTTTGAAAATTAATACTTTGTTGGTAGCTTTTTTTTAATTTGTACATATTTTTGCAAATTACTACTTTTTTGAAAATTTAGTTTCGGTACTTTTTAATTAATTATTACTTTTTAATTTTGAAATTTTTATTATTTTTTTGGAAATTTTTTATTAGAAAATTTGTTAAATTTTTAAAGTTGTACTTTTTGGAAAATTGGTAATCTTTTGATTTGACATCTTTTTTTAATAAGAAGAAATTGATCCCTTTTTAAAATATACTAATCTATTTTTAAGTGAATTTGAGAACATTCTATATAAAATTGAGAAAATTCCAAATATAATTAAGATTTTCAAATTGATATTGAGAAAATTCAAAATAAAATTAAGAATTTTCATTTGATTGAGAAATACCAAAATAATAATTGGAAAATTTAAAATAATATTTAGAAAATTCTAAATAAAGTTGAAATACTTCTAAACAAAATAGGGGAAAAATGTTAAATGGGATTTATATTTATTTATCGCTAAATGAATTTCCCAATTTCATTAAAAAAGTTGCCAATTCCATTTGGATTTCTCCCACTTTCATGTGGAATTTTCTTTATATTAAGTAAAAATTCTCCATTTTATTTAAATTTTGTTAACATTAATCGAAAATTATCAATTTAATTTGGAACTTTCTCAATATTAACTTGAAATCCAAAATTTCAATTGAAATTTTCTCAATATAAAATAGAGAATATTAATTTGAATTGGATTTTTCTCAACAATAACTTGATAATCTCAATTTCATTTAGAATTTTCTCAATATTAAATTGAAATTCTCAATTTCAATTGAAATTTTCTCGATATAAAAAGTGAAAATCACAAATTTATCTAGAATTTCCTTGATATTAAATTGAAATGCTCAATGTAAACTGGAGTTTACTCATTTTCACTTAAAAATTGTGTAGTGGGAAACTGAAAACCATTTTCAATAATATTTACTTTTTTTGAGATTTGGTACATTTTTGAAAATTGGCATCTTATTTTGTAATTTTGTAAAAATGGTACTTTTATTAAAAAATTTATGTTTTTTATTTGTCATTTTTTCAAAATTTAGCAATTTTTTCGAAAATTTGTACTTTTTTTGGAAAATTGGTACTTTTTATGAATTTTTTGTACTTTGGTACTTTTTTAAAAATTGATATTTTCTTAAAATTTGCAACTATACTTTTTTGAAATTTGTTTTTTTTTTTAATATTGGAAACTTTTTTGAAAAGTGGCACTTTTTACTGCAATTCTTAGTTTGTTGGAAAGAGAAATGACAATTTTTTTGAAAAATTTTTATTTTCTTTTTTTTTTTTATTTAGTTGGCACTTTGTTTGAAAATTAAGTATCTTTTTCAAAATTACTCCTTTTTTTAATTGGTACATTTTTTTTTTAATTTTGTCCAGATAGATTTGCGATTGAAATTTTTGGAAATAAACACGTAACTTCTAATCGGCTGGTTGAATTTACATAACATTTCGCATAGTCGTAGTAGAGGAGCATGTAATTTCAAGTTTCCTGCAAGAATGGAACTATTGGAACTCAAAATAGGGTACCTTTGACATAGAAAAATTTTCACCGCTTGCCAAATTTTTATTTCAAATCCGATTTCAAATATTCCTAAAGCCATCGGTAAGACCTCGCTAGATCATATGTTATTTATCATATAGTTTTCAAGTTATTTGCATTTGAAATTTCAATTACCTCAATTTTGCAAAATCTTGGTTCTGTTTTTTCAATATGTATGCCAATATTTTTATCCAATTTTGTAAAAATTTTACCCAGTTTGTCGAAGAACAAAATTAACTATCAAATAAAAAAAGCTTGAAGTCGATATCCCTTCCGAATCCAAAAATAAACGATTTTGAAATTGGAAATTGCAAACATAATTTTTTCTCCAAAATAAAATGTTCCTTAAGAATATATAAGGATTTTATATTTTTTTGAAAGATATCTTCAGCTAGATAGGTTTTAAAATTAGTAACGGCCCTAAACATCCAATAGTACTACGTACAGACCCTACTGAATTTGATATATTTTATATCAAAATTTGCCAATGGCTTTTCCAGATCTGCAATAAATGTGGACTTGTGGAATTACTTTTACAAAAATCTTGAATTTTTCTACACTTTACCATTTAGATTTTATTACTGACATAATATTTATAGTTTCTCCAAACAACAATTTTTTTTACAAAAATTTTACTTTTATTCCAAAAATAAGAAAAACTGTGCTTAATTTTTTTCAAATAAACTGCCCTGATTAGCTGACACTACTTTTAATTATATACAAAAAGATTGAGTTCAATATTTTTATAAAATCAAAACTATTACTACTTTAAAAATTAATATTTCACGAAAAATTTCAATTTTTGTTTATTTTTACACAAATACACATTCGAACATTGGCTACGGGAACAAATTTTTTACTTAGTGGTGACTTTTTAACATCCACAATAGTACAACGTTTTTGGACATATTCGTAACATATTAAACTTTAAAGTAGTTTAGTTTTGTTTCTATAAAAGATATTGACTTCAATCTTCTTGTATATAATTAAGAATTATGTCAGTTAGACAAGAAAGTTTAGATTTAAAAATTTAAGGTCTGTAATATTCCTGATTTTTTTAATTAACCTTTCAACGGTTAAGGCTGCTTCTGGGCATCTCTTCTTATTTTTTATTTTATTTATTATTATTTTTTTTTTTTCTTTTTATATTTTAACTTTTTTCCTATTCTTATCATTTGATTAATTAGTTGAAATAATAAACTAAATATCTGGACCTTAAATCCTCCAAATATTTTATACTAATTATACTTTTAAACAGCAAATTTATTTTATAAATTTTGCTCCGACCGTTAGAGGATTAAAATAGAATAATTGCAAAAATTGGGGTTTTGGAGAAACTATAAATATTTGCTCTCTAATAAAATATTGTTAATTGAGATATCCCAACGATTGTTGACTTTATCATTTGAAATATTAAGGTGTAAAAAAATTTAAGATTTTGCTAAAACGAATCCCACAATTCCCCCCCAAAAAAAAAAAAAAACGAGGAAAATTCTAAAAAAGAGTTTTTTGAAATTTACTCTTTAGAATACATTAAAGTTTTCCAAACTATATTCCATTTGTAGATCCACGCTTTGGGTTCTTAGTCAAAATTTCGATACGAAATATGCCAAATTCGGGAGGGTTTCTACTTAGCCTTGTTGGGTTATTGGACCCGTTTATAATTCCAGAAAATATAAAAGCCTTATATGTTTTTAAGGAAAATTTTATTTTATTTTTTTTTTTTCAGAATTTAGCCAATTATTAAGTAGCAATGAACAATGTTGTTGTTATTTTTGAATATTCCCTTCTGTTTGTTTTCTATTTTTTAGAATTACTTAACAGGGGCAGTCATCATGGAACACTTTACACCGTGCCTTGTGTTTAAGGGTGTACAATAAAACTTTTACACTGTATTCTTCTACAATTATTCAATGAACTTAAGCCGAACATGTAAAAATTCTATATGAAAAAGTTCAACAATAAACTATAAAGGAAAATTTTATTTTAGAGAAAACAGAGTGTAGACACTTTTCAGTTAAAAACACACAAAAAATCCTAATTTTTTAAATTTTCAAATTCAAAATCGTTTATTTTTGAACGTGGTAAAGATATCGACTTCAAATTTTTTTATTCTACTGATCATTTTTTTAACAAACTATCAAAAATCTAATAAAATTGGATATGTTGAGCTATATATGAAAAATGTTGGACCAGGATCTTGCGAAGTTGAGATAGTTTCAATTTCAAATGCAAATACAAATAAAACAATAAATTAATAATAAAATTATAAGGAATATGTAGCACATGCATGTATGTTTTTCATAGGCCTTGCCAAGAGCTTTAAGAAGATGAGAAAGTTTTTGAAATCGTATAAAAAAGCAAAACTTTTCTATGTCAGAGGTACTCTATTTTGAGCCTCAATAGCTTTGCTCCTGCAGTGTATGTGAGACCCCTCCTCGAAACTGAAAATTGTACACTCCTCTGCTACGACTATGTAAAATGTTATGTAAATTCAATCAGCTGATTAGAAATTACAGATTTATTTCGAAAAAAATTCGATTCTGCCCCGCTGTGCAGTGGAGTATATGCTTAATATTAAATATGAATTTATATTCATCATATATAACGAAAACAAAACTCAATTCTCTAACAAATCTTTTGCCAAATGTTAGATGCAAAATATTTCATTGAAAATATACATTGGTATATTTTATTCAAATAAACTATAATTATATAAGACACAAAAGAAATAACAAAATAAGAAATAAAACCGAGGTGTAAAAATAACCATAAGTTTGAATAAAATATGTTAAACATAAATTTTGGTTTAATGCACCCGGCTACTACATATTTTGTTATATATATGACGCTTTGTTTCTCAACACGTCGTACTACACAATCTCTAAGCATTAATATTAAAGTACCTAATTGAATCTAGGCATCAGCAGCAACAATTATCTTTAGAACAAAAATCACACACACAAATACATTCACAATCACCTACATGTATGTGTATTTGTGTGTGTGTGTGTGTATGAGTTCTTCTAAAGGTGTTTTTTGAGAAAACAAAACACTTTTTCTTAAAGCTAAATATACTTCTTTCGACAATAAAAACTCTAAAAGACAAAAAGAAAGTGAAACATAAAACTTACAAAAGGTAGCAAATCTATTTAACTTTAAGTTTTTATTTTGCTATGTACTTTTACTTTATCCAGCTTTCTAACTCAAGTTGGTAGGCAAAGAGATACAATTTTCAGAAGATGCTTTAAGTAGAATGCATGACTAAAACATAATGTCAGGATACAGTTGATTTTAGTAAAATTGAATATTATTTATAATATTTTATGGCAAAAAATAATGCAAATAGCTAAATCTATTTATTAATAAAGGTAAAGGTTAAACAATTAAATAATAATAATATATAGATATAAACTCACCTTTAACTTTATAAACTTTTAAAAAAAGAAAAATATGTTACAAACAAGTTGCGTATGTTAGCCAGAAGTTGTACAACACATTACACAGTGGGACAGAATCGGAATTTTTTGGAAATAAATCTGTAACTTCTGATCGGCTAGTTGGATTTTCATGAAATTTGGTATAGGCATAGCAGAGGAGCGCACAATGTTAAGTTTGGAAGGGAGGCACAACAAACCCCTCAGGGGTGGAGCTAAGGGGGCTCAAAGTTAGGTACCTCTTCGAGTTATTTGCGTTTGAATTTTTAAGCACCATAATTTTGCATGTTCTTGGTCCAGTTTTTTCATATATATCCTAGTATTTCCAACCGATTTTATTAGTTTTTTTTTCCTATCTAGTTAAAGAACAAAATTATCTATTGAATAAAAAAATTTTGAAGTCGATATCTTTCCGAGTCCAAAAATAAACGATTTTGAATTTTGAAATTGCAAAAAAGACTTTTTTGTGTTTTTTTAGCCGACAAAGTATCTACACTCTTTTTTATCTAAAATAAAATTTTCTTTAGCAACATATTATAATTTTACACTTTTCTGAAAGGTAACTTCACAGAGATGACTCTGAGATAAAAAACAAGCCCAATAACTCAATTGGTCATGGTACATACCCTCCCGAATTAGACCCATTTTATATGAAAATGATGGAAACACAGCAAGAAGATTCTTTTCAGATCTCTAAAGAGCATCTTAAATAACAAGTGTTGGTATTCCATTTAGAAGATGTCGTTAAGTATCATTTAGTACCACTTGGATATCTATCAGAGGAAGCTCAGAAAAAAAGGAATAAGGATTACAAATTTTATAGGGAGTACAATACCAGAAAAATACCATGAAATTCTACAAATGAAGATCTATTTAATATATACTGGCAGCGTCAGATCCGCTCATCTTTAGCATTCGAAGTGAATGGAAAGTATAACATCGGCACTTAGAAGAAGAAGCAAGAGGGCTGTTAGAGGACAGAAATAATATAGAACTAAATATGGAATATTTGCAGGCTATTTTCCAACCGAATAAATAATAATTATAATTTTCTTTTATTGTTATTTAAGCAAAAAATAAAAAAAAATCATCAAAAAACTTTAGTTATTATAAAAAATAAAAACTTTTGACCTTAATATTATTTAAATAAAAAAACAAAATAAACATTTAAAATATCGTAATTTTTTGTCCAAAAATAACTGATTCTTGTAGAACCTGTTCAAAAAATTGATAAACTGGGAGGGAACCTGTTCACAAAATTATTTTGGGTATTATTAAAATATTTTTTTTATCTGCTTATAACTTTTTTTATGATTCAAAAAACACAAAAAACCCGCATTCTCATACTAAATGCTATAAGCAAATTCAAAGTTAAACATTAGCCCTAAATTTCTCAACAACTGCAGAACCGATTTTAGTGAAATTGAAACTGGAAAAAAATTCAAGAAAATAGCTCCATCAAAAAAAAAAAAAATATATATATATATATATATATATATATATATATATATCGATTCAAAAGTTGCAGAGTTTTGTCCGATGAAAAACGATTCTAAGCCACTGTGCGTCGATTGGAGTTTTTATTAACCAATATTTTTGGATACAAAGTCTGTTCGTGTTAATCATATTTATCAATGCAGGCAAAAGATTTGGAGGTTTAAAGCTTAAACTTTCAAAAAATTCTTAAAAATAGAGGTTTTACTTTATCGAAAGAGTAATTCCATTTTAAATTTACCGATAAGGCTTCCTACCAAAAAACATATAAAAAAAATTATGGACAGACTTTTTTAGATACACGTCACTAAAGAAAATTCTTATAAAAAAATTCTTAATAAAAATATTTTCAAAATTTTTTTATGGCATCTTAAAATACAAGCTTTGTAAAATCCACTGCAAAAAAAAGTTTAATATCTTTTATGTAACAAAACTTATGGCTTATAGAATTGCACAAGTTCTCAAAATAAAAATGAGAAAAATTCATTTTACATGCCTGTGTATACTCCTCTACACTGTAACAAATAATAGCTATTTAAACTTTGTTACATAACTATAATATTTATAATTATTATGTTCTTTTACATATCTGTCTGTATCTGTAACTACATTAGTTTACACCAATACATTAACGTATTTACTTTAGCTACCAATCATCATATGTTATAGAGAATTAATAATTCTCATTTAGTTTATGGAATTTTTCACATAAGTATTTTAAGGTTGGTTGAAGTAGTTGCGATTCGAGTGCTACAGAATTTGCCAAAAACTAAGACAGCTGATCTCACAATATAATCTGCCTTATTCTCAAGACATCTGATATTGTGAAATTAGTCACTGTTCCTCTGATACTCGGATCAAGTCCGAGCGTCAGGATACCTCGCACAACGACTTCGGTTGACTGTTTCGGACACATCGTCTTTGTGCTGACTGTTTTGTCTTAGCAACTTCGGTTGACTGTTTTAGTACAGGAACTTCGGTGCACTGTTTTGGCACAGCAACTTCAATTGACTGTTTTGGCACAGCAACTTCGTTTGACTGTTTTGGCACAGCAACTTCGGTTGACTGTTTTGGCACAGCAACTTCGATTGACTGTTTTGGCACAGCAACTTCGGTTGACTGTTTTGGCACAGCGACTTCGGTCGTCTGTTTTGACACAGCAACTTCGGTTGACTGTTTCTCTTTAGATTAAGTCTGAATTTTGTAACCTAGTTTTAAGGAATTGTACTTGTAGGAAAGTCAATATTCGTAAGATATCTCTAAGTATCATAAATGATCCAGCCTGTTGCATAGTACCCGCGGCCTGCTGCATTCAACCCAGCGTTTACCAGTAATAAAATCCGAATTACCTGAGAAGTACCCGACTGAGTCCCTACGTATCATCGTGCTAGCATCATAAACGATCCGGCTTTTATACTACTCGAAGGAACGGAATCTTCAAACCGCATCTACCAGTATTAGAACCCTAATTACCTGAGAAATAATTATCTTACACAAAATATTTATTAATATTTATTATTATCGATAACTAAAACACTGAATTATTTAATAAAGCTACACTGTATATTTTAACCCCAGAAAGGGTAAATCAATTGTGTTCTTACTTAAGGTTTGTGGATACGGTAAGTCGACCCTGGACACGAATGAACTATCTCAGCCTACTACAAAACCACGTTACAACACATGCACCAAATTTTATCGAAATCGTTAACCAGGGGTCAAAATTTTTTAAATTTAAAATGCAATTATTCGAAACCCAAACACAGCGATTTCATAAGACAGCTAAAGTACTATTACACATGTCAAAATTATGTATTATAAAATTTTTAATATTTATCGAAGTACACTGAAAAAAAAAAACAATTTTTAATTTTATTATGTGCATGATTTCTTAAATAGCAGAAAATCTTTATTGGTTAAAAAATTTACAAAAATCATGGGTAATAATAGACATATTTTGAGATATTTTACTGAAAAAATGATTTGAAAAATATAGTTGTTTCAACCTTACAACTCATGATAATATGCCTTACAAAAAATCGCAATTTATTTTTTTTTTTTTTAATTAAATTTTCGCAACATTTTAAATATGTATCTTATTTAGTCATAACTTTTATACCGAAAGTGTTTTTTTTTTATTTTAAAATTCTAAATATAATGAGAAATATGTGGGGCTAAATTTTAGGATTAAGAACATCTCTTTTGGTCCATACATTTATAAGTCCTTAAAATATATTGATGTCTCCTGAATTTTAGTATTAAGCAAATAAAATGCTTTTAACTTGACATCAATATTAAAGTAATTTCTACTTCGCGGTATTTGTCACCAAGTGAAATGTGTTTGGAGAAGAATGCCGCTGTAGCCGGTATAAATGATGTTTCTTGATTTTTTTTTTTTGTTTCAAATGATCAACTTTAACCTTTAAACCACAATTACCAGTATTTTTCGATAATTTTTTCATATCTTATCTTACAAAAAATTCGAAACATAATTTGAAAATTTGGTGAAAATTTTTGCATTTAAAAATTTTTTTTATGGGAAGTGCCATTTATTAAAAAAAAAAATTGTTTGCGCGATATTTTGGGCAATTTCTATAAGAGCGTTATTTGTCAGTGACGAAAAACATACATTTTACAAACATTTACTTCAATTATAAGGAAGTTTGTGATGATGGATGAGGTATATCTCAAACTATAGTGAATCACGTCTTTAAAATTCTGTTCTATAAATTTAATTTCACTTATGCGTCCAAATTTTCTATCAAAAAAAAAAAAAAAAAAAAAAAAAAAAATATAAAAAGTCGCCAATGTTTGGTTTCATTTGAATTGAATTTAATTTCAATTACATAAGCAAATATCGCAAACACTTATAAATGAAATTTCACATATACACTCAGGCCTCGGTTTGAGTAGTTTCCGCTATTTGAAATTTCAGTATTTCAATAAGTCACTGTATAAGGAGTTTCATTATTATTAAAAACAGGTGTAAAGGTGTTGAAATTTTCTCTGTAGCAAATATACCGATAAGGCTTCCTACCAAAAAAAAAAAAAAAATAATAATAATAATAATAATAATAATAATAAAATTAAAGATGGACTAAGGAAAATTCTTATGCTAATAGAAATATTTTAAAAATTTTAATATGGCATCTTAAAACATAAGCTTTGACAAATCCACTGCAAAAAAAAATATATATATTTTGATATCTTTTATATAATAAAAGTTATGGCCATTTAAATAAATATGTTAATCACTTTTAAAGGTATAGAGTTGCCACAGTTCTCAAAATAAAAATGAGAAGAATTCATTTTACATGCCTCTGTATCCTCCTCTACACATGTACCTAATTTTATCTAAATCGTTAACCAAGTGTAAAAATTTTTTAAATTTAAAATGGAATTACTCTATTGAAGAAAATTTTAATGGAAAGAAATAGATTAAATTCTCTTTGTTATATTAGAAAATCAAAATAGAGTTTATATAAGTAATTTAATTTCACCTATTTTTTAAAAAAATACTCCTTTTTTATTGAAAACTAACTTCTTTTCTGTTCAAATATTTTTATTCTGGAACCAATTATTAAGAAAACAGTGTAAATACATAGCAAATAGTAATTCGATTTGCGTCGCAAATTCTCTGGTCCCCATTAACGACACAGACCGGGGCCTCAGTGTATAAGTAAGTATTTATTTAGCTTAGTAAAAATAACACAAAATTAAATATGATATGTATTTATTAGCCATAAATGTTTAATAAACAAAGGTGAAAAAAGTACATAAAGTAAATGTAAAAGTATTATTTTTCCTAAGAGAACACTTTACTAATATTAATTATATTTATTTAGTACTTCCCAGTAAAAACTTCCATTACCAAATAATGAGTTAAAATGCAATGCACTGCTTACACTTTAGCAACTTAACTCATTATTTTAACACGGTGATGTCATTAGACGCAACTAGTTACTATATATGCTTCCATATAGGGTCTTAAATAATTAATTACTCTAATATAAATGCATATAAATTTGCTCAATATTTACACAACTCGTTACATGTAACATAGAGAAAAGTTGGCACAAAACAACTTCTAGGTATTGCAGCATATCGTTCGGTAACTACTATATGTCGTTATCAGTGTTGCCAGTGTGTCATTTTGCTGAGTGTTATTTACAAATATATTGCAATTTCTTTAAAAATGTCAAAAACTAATGAGAACGAGAAAAAAAGTTTTTAAATTAAAAATAATAATAATAACTTTATCTGGCCTTATTTTTTGGGGCATTTAGCCTTTTTTGATCTTTTTTAAAGTTCAATTTAGCCTCTTTTTCTCATCTCTTGACAACACTGGTCGTGACCAAGTTTTTGCGGTGTTGTTGCATCAAATTTATGTTTTTCTGTTTTCCTTTTTGAAGGTTACTTAGAAACATTCATAGGATGGTAGAACTAGTAAAGAAACTCTCTCATTTCGTACCTAAAGCAGCTATCAAAAGTACGTGACGCTAAGAATGTATGAGTAAAATTTTATTTATATGTCGAGGGTCTATATTCAAAACCTTCAATATTTATTTAAACCACGACTAAATCTTACATACAATTTTATAATATTGGCAATTTTAAATAGAGATAGAGGGTTTGCACTTTTAAAATATTCAATATGTATAAATAAAATAAAGATGTAGAGAGCTTTGCATATTAAAAAGTTCGTTTAATTTCCATTTATGTATGATTTTTAAGGTTTTTAAATTAGTTATTAATTTAAGGAACGATCATAATTCAGCCTACTTGAATCTGGGACCGGAGTAATAATTATTAATCACTTAAATGAAAAACTATTAGAGAAAAAGTTTTAAAATTGCATGAGAATAATTTCCTTATCAAAAATAGGGCAGGTAGCTCTAGGGTAAGTGTAGGCCTCCATACAATATAAATGTCACAATCATGGAACTATTACAGTGTAAGCCACGAGATTTTGTGGAAATAATTTTCTTGTCAAGTTCCACAATTGATATAAAAATAGGTAGAGTGGCTTTACAGGGGGCAGTAGCCGCTATACAAAGTGAATATTTATTATTTTATATCTAAAGCACTATTCAACCGATTTAAACTTTCATAATCAGCATATATAAATTAGTCAGAGTTGGTATATGTTATATTTAAATCGTCAAAAATAAAATAATTACTAAGAGAGATTAGAAGGTTTTGTAATAAAAAATAAAAATATAATATTTATTTTGTATGATAAAGGGATGCAAAAAATTTCAATAAAATTGGAAAGATTATGAAAATTCATTTGAAATTTTTAACATGGATGAACGTTGTTATAGGGTATATAATTTCATTAAAAGCGCAATTTCCTGAAATCCTGAGAAAAAGTGTTTTGAATATAGACCCTCGATGTATTGGTGTAAAACCACATACTTCATATGTATATATAATTGGAAAAAATATATTTAAAAATTATTTAATATTTTTGATACGCTACACCAACGTAGGTGCTTGGAGTACAACATCCACCTTAAGGTATACCAATCGACCCAGAATCACTTTTTAAATCGATCTAACGATGTCCGTCCGCCCGTCTGGCTGGCTATCCATGTAAACCTTGTGCACAAAATGCCTTAAAAATAAGAACATTTTAATAAAATTCGGTACACAGAAGTTCTGTATAAGTATCAATCTTTGTACCAAAATTTATGAAGATCGATCTACAATTGACCACAGCTCCCATATAAACCCCTCTTCCGTAAATAACTTTAACGTGCATAAATCCCATACAAATTTTAGCATTAAGTTAATATTTGACACAAATAAGTTTTATATAAGTGGAAACAACATTGCGAAATTTTTTGAGAATCGGTCCATAATTTACCATAGCTCAAATATAAACTCGCTACCAGGAATTGCCCTAAAGTGCATAAAATCATCTAGATGTTAGTATCAACTCATTATTCTGTATTTGTATATTTTATTTTATATTTAGTAAAATTGGGTACAGGTGTAGTATAAGTCCCCTTCCCGAATTGTTATCCCAGTACACAATGGTGTAGGGTATCATATAGTCGTTCTTGACCGACTATATCTTTCTTTCTCGTTTTGTTTTTTAGTATCAAAACTTTGAGAAAGAAATTAAAGAACTGTACTACTACATTTAAAAAAAGTAGCAATTTTTCATACTAATTTCAGAGTGCTGACTTTGAACATTTTTTACGGATAGACGAATTGAAAAAATTAAAGAATTTTTTCAGCATATCATTTCGGATTATATCAGAAATTATGAGATGGTCCATTTTAGTGCCCTGTAGCTTATTTCGCATTTTTACAGAGTGACTACAAGATGATTTTTCTGAAAGCTTAGGTCCTCCTCTACAACTTTCCCATACATATCAATGCGGTCCGACCAGTAGTTTAGGAGATACATATTTATTACCAAAAATTTTGTGATTGTTCCCACTGTGCAATAATTGAGAATTAATTAAAATAGAATCGTTCATTTTAGTATTGAATATGCTTAAATAGGGTAATTCCAGAAAATTTCGACCCGAAATTAAAATTTTTAAAATTTTATATTTTCGATTTTTTTTATTTTGGGGCGTTCATTAAACTAGTCATCTTATATTTAATCGCGTACGAATCAGTTCCATATTGTTTACGGTTAATGGATTTCTAAAGTAGTACACCCAGGGCATTTTTGTTAAAAATAAAAAAAGTTTAAGGTTTAGTAACTTTTATGTGCATTACCCGATTTTAACAAAATTGGTATCAATGGTCCTCTATATAATAAAGAGGACTGATAGCCCTCTTTATTATAAAATCATAAAAGTTAAATACATGTATTCCTGGCTCAAGAACCTCTAAAATGGAAAAATATCCCTTATCCTAAGATATCCTAAAAAAGGGTCTTCTAATTTTAATTATTTTTTGACATAATATTTAAAATCATTTTTTCGTTATATTGTAAAAATTTCAAAATGGGATCTCAATGGGATCAGAACTTATGGCGGTTTGTCTATAGCAATTAGTACAATTTTACTAACAAATTAATATCTTTTTAAGTGTTCTGATACTTTTTTTTAGATCTAGTATCAAAGCAAATAGCAAAGGTTAAAAACTAGCAGTGTTCGTCAAGGCACTAAAACGATTATCGGATTATATTATTTCATCTTTGACAAGAGGAACATTAAGGTCCTTGTAAATGTTTTCATTTTTCACATACCAGGGAACTGCAGTTATCATTCGTAGTATTTTATTTTGGAGTTTTTGAATTTTTTCAACATTTGAAAATGAGGCTGTGCCCTCCATATTGGCTTTATAATTGAGTTATGGATCAATAGTTTGAAGTCTAGACTTAATTTTGTATTTCTACCAATAAGCCAGTTAATTTGAAGTGATTTTAACTTCATTTGAGTTAATTTTGTAACTATATGTGATTTCCACGTAAGCCATCGATCTAGATGCATACCAAGATATTTGGGGGCACGAATCTCTCCGCAACGTGAAGGTACTATGTATACATTTCTGTTCATTCACTTTTATTCTCCATTTTTCTAGATAGAGTATATGATCTTGCAAAAGTTTAGATGCTTCTTGGGGGTTTTCAAAAAACTGTCATCTACAAATGTTGATGAAAGGGTTCGACTATTAGTTGGCATATCAGTAGTGTATATTAAATATAAAAAGGGACCCAGTATACTGCCTTGGGGTACACCAGCTTCAATGGATTGTGGTGAGCTTATAAAGTCTTCATCTTGAAGATTCAAACTAAAGATTATTAAAAAATCTTATTTTTCTCATATAATTATAAGGCTTTAAAGATAGAGATGCCTAACTTTAAGACCCCATAACTCTACTTCTGAAAGGGATGTACGGTCCGCATTCAAAACTTCAACTCGTATACTCCTCTGTTACGTTTTGTATTAATCGGTCCAATCACTTTGAAATTATTGATTGATTAATTAATTGCACATTTACAGTTAAAAATAAAAAAAATGTATGAAGTTCAATAAAATTCATATGGTGACTACATTACAGTCATTTTAAAATGTGTGGTCTGGGGACCTTGAACGAAATTTTTTGTAAATTTTTAGCATTTAAAGCTGTCCACTATCGATTTTTATTTTTTTTAATTACAGTTTAAAAAAAACAATTGCCGCAAATGTAGTCAAACGAGACTAAAAAAAGTCCATATTTTTGAGAATAATTTATTTTTATACCCAAGTTTTAAGTTGTCAATATTTTAAAATATTTGACTTAAAGGCTTATATCATACTATACTAGATTACATTTCATCACTAAACCGAACCTTGAGGCAAAGACGTACAATGTGTAAAACAATTAAAATTTAGTTTAAAAATGTATAAGTACGCAAGGTTGTAATTACTGCAGTGAAGTAATTCCATTTTAAATTTAAAAATTTTGACCTCTCTGAAATTTTCTCTGTAGAAAGTATACCGTTAAGGCTTCCTACCAAGAAAATAAAAAAAAAATTAAAGTTGGACTTTTTTAGATAAACGTCACTAAAGAAAATTCTTACAAAAAAAAATATGTTAATAAAAATATTTACAAAATGTTTATATGGCATCTTAAAATACAAGCTTTGACAAATCCACTGCAAACATTTTTTTGACATTATTTTGACATCTTTTATTAACAAAAGTTATGGCTATTTAAATAAATATGTTAATTACTTTTAAAGCTATAGAGTTGCCATAGTTATCAAAATAAAAATTTTCGTAAAATATGGGCATTTTTTAAATTAATGTATATACATATTTATGAAATTCGATATAATTTTAAGAACCCAGAAACAACGGTGGAACTTGTTCTAAAACTAGAATTAATGTGATCAGAACCACTTTAGATTCTTTAATCCTTAAAAGTAGAGTCCCAAACAATTCTGACACTCACATTTGGTTTTAAATAATGTTTTTGAGAACTTTTGCTTAAGAACTAGTTCTGAATCACTTCGTCATCAATTCCTGACCAAATTGCTGGTTCCCAAATGGCAGTTTAAAAAGCTAAAAAAAAACATTAATAATTTCATAATTGTAGAAGAAATACATAAATTTTTACTGGATATTTTATTTTTTGAAATTTAAAAAAAAAAAATGTTCGATAGATTTGCTTTTTGAAAGAGAACATTCGAAAAATTTTAATTCAGAAAATATAAAATTTTTTATATAGAAATTTCTTGTTAAATATATTATTCATAGAAATATTTGATTTGAATTTTAAATATTGAATTATTTTCTATTTATATGAAATTTCAGTAAATTGTCATTTTATTAAAAATTTATGAGAAATTTTCTTAAAAAAAATTTCAATGAATTTTCTCTTTATACGAGTAGGAAAATTATTTTTACGTTAAAATCCAAGTTCAGTATATACATTTTCTATTAAATTTTGTAATAAAATATTTTTGGGGACATAATTGGGGATTTATATTTAAAAATGGGGATAAGTTTGGGGGACATGGAGCTTCAGTTACACACACACACACACATATATATATATATATATATATATATATATATCAATAGAAAGCCTAGAGTTTGTGTGTTTTGAATATAAATTTTTGTTTACAATATTTTTACCACTGTAGTAGTTATAACCTTGCGAACTTGAAATTTGTAAAACAAAATTTTTATTGTTACACATATTGTACAAATAGAACTCAAGAAAAAAATTCCCCAAAATTACGTCTTTGCCTAGTTAGGTCCAGTTTATTGATGAAAAATTATCTAGCATAGTTTGGTGTGTGTCATAATTTAAAATATTAACAAAATTGGATCAGGAATAGCAACTAAAAATTTGGGTATACATAGAGATTTCAATTTTCAATTTTTTGTAGAGTTTTGCAGTTTTTCATTAAAAATTTGTATTAAATGTATTATATTACGCTTGAATATCATCACTATGACATATATATCAATTTGCATTGAATTACTTAATTTTTCATGACAAATTTTACATTTTTAAAAGTATCCATTTTTATATTTCTTTCAAATTTATTTGGAAAAATTACTATTTTATTTTAATTTTACTAATATTATGTTCACACACATTAGTTTTTTACTTGTTTTTTGAAAAACACATCAGTGTTCACATATTATTTTATTGTGTTTTTCCTTTTGGCCTGTTTTTCGTTTGCCAAAATATTTTCACAAATTTTTCATTTAAATAAAAATTTCATACATTAACACTTTCTAATTCAAAAAATAAAATTTTTTAAACAAATAAAATTGATGAACAAATATAAATTTCATTCATAATTTAAAATTTTTTGTTTTTAAACTAAACTCTTTGATAATTTTTACAAATTATTTTTTCAACAAATTTCTATATAATAAAAATACTAAAAAATTCTTTCCTGTATGGAAATTTAGTATTTTTGTTAAATAATTGAATAATTCGAATGGAGATGTTTTTTGGCTTTGAAATATTAAAAAAAATCGATTTGTTTGTGTTTTTTGAGAAAACGACTGGTTTTTCAAAAAACCTCTATATGTGAACATAGCATAAAATTTAATAGGCTTTAGAAAAAAATGGATATTACGATTTTCGTATATTTTTTATATGATATGTATTGAAATCTTAATTTTTATCCCCTTAAAAAAATAATCATAAAACGTAAAAATTCCTAACTTTGTATAAGAAAACAATGCAATTTTATTTGAAAAGATTAGAAAGCAATGAAAATTAATGTGAATATTTTTTTTCTTTTTTTTTTTTGCATTCTGTATTTCATTGTAATATAAATTTTTATATATATCTAAATATATTTACACATTTTTCTTAAAAAAAAAATACCAAGATATCCTACAATTTTTTTCTTTATTTAATGCTATTTTTTCCAAATTTTCTCTTATTTACGATCTTTATATAATCTACTGTTGTCAATCTCTAGTATTGTGTAGAATTTATAAAAAAATTATGTATAAAAATACAGATTTGAAAATTCCGGGGTAACTAAAGATAATATTATTTCGAAATTTTTTTTCATCTGTTATTCCTTATGCAGAAAGTTATTTGAAGAAAATAATAAATACTGAACAAAATTTGAAAATTGTTTTCAATAAAATATTAAGAATAGTAATAATAAAAATTTAATTTATTTCGCTTATATGGCAACACTGCTATATGTAGTAGCTCTAAGTTATTTTATTTTAATTATTAATTTTAGAAAATATTAATTACTTCACTTATGTGGACATTATTTTTAAGTGGAAATTTATTTTCCTCATATCTGAATAAATTTGAATAATTTTAAATATCAGATTTTAGATTTGAAATTAACATACAAATTTACATTTAAGTTCAAATTTCCGTAATTGTACGACATCTCCTTCTATTTTTTTCACTTTTCTATGGACTCGATTGACTGTGTGTCGGTTTCATTGATTTTAAAATTTTTGTGTTTTTAAAACCAAAACCGTTTCTTACTTTTATTATTTTCAGGACAACAATATTTAGCTATTTCCAAAAATATTGGCTCCTAGATAACTTCCAAGGAGTAATTATAAATAATTTTAATATCCTACAGAACGAAATCTGATAAAAAAAAAATTCAGACTTCAGTTCCAAAGATGTTATTAAAATATCTGAAGTTAAGATGTTCCCGGGAGAATATGTTAAGTTTTAACATTTTAATTATAATTTAAGCATTTTTTTTTAATTAGCAAAAATTAGTTGTTTATTTAATTTTTTTTTACCTTTCACCACAAATATCCATAGATAAATCGTTCCAAAAATGCGTAAACTTTTTATATAATTCATTTTCTTAAATTAGCCATTAAAATGAATAGATTAGAAATTTTTATATTTTTTTTTTATAATTTTTAAAATCTTAATTCAATCAACTAACTGTTAAATACACAACCACCACATTTTGTTACAACAAAAAATTCTTGTAAAAATACAATCGTTTTCTTTGGCTTTATAACACTCCGATCAAATAAGTGACACGTTGTTTAAGGATGTATAGAACGAATTTGACTGCACGAATTTGATAAAGGACAACGGTTTTTATAACCGAAAAAATGTTTGTTTACACGCACTCAAATACACAAACACAATACCAAGAAAAATAATTGAATGAATGGAATTGTTGGAGGTTGGTTTTGGGGGAGTGTAACAGTGAATGTTGCAACAAGAATCTTGTATGTTAAACTGATAATTCTATGTTTGGCTAAAGTGTTTGAATACCTGTTGGATATTTTGGCTTTTAACAGTACTAAACACACATACATGCATACATACATACATACATACATATATACTTACATGCATATAGATATACATATACACTTCAATTTAAACAATGAATGAAAATTTGTGAATGCAACAAATATACCCAGCATTAACTATTTGACTTTTGTTGCATGTGTAGCAAGTCATGCGCACGAATATCAATGATAAAATTGTTGCTTAAAAGAAATTGCGCGTATTTTCTTTTTGGATGCAAAGATGTTTTTTTATTTGAATTAAAAAAAAATACCTTCTTTGTAAAGAAAAAGGATTGTGTAATGAGTTTTTCTTATTATATATATTTCTTTTTATTATTGCGTATTGAGTTCTTTGTAGTTTAATCTCCATCTATGAGTATTTAAAAAGCTCTAAAGGTGTTTGCTTATATTCGTTTGTATTATTTATTACATTGAATTTTTTATTAATTGTTGAAAAGTGTTTTTGCGTTTATTTACCAGGTAACCTGACACAACTACAAAAATACATCATGGAGTTTAAAAATATCAATGACACATTTTTTGTATCTATTTGATTTTTTTGTTATCTTTTATTTATTTCATACTTCCTATTTATGTTTCGGTTATTTTCTTAACATATAAATTAATTTTAATCGTGCATAAAAATAAAAAGAGTAATTTTTTTAATTTTGGAGCGAACTTCCACTTTATTTGGTAAAATTCAAATTAGAAAAATTTTTTAAAAAAAATACACTTAATATTAACTTACAAACTATTCACGCAGCATTATCGCCTGCTATTATTCCCGGAATCCGTTATTGTCAGTTCAGTTCATTTTACGGGAACGGAAATAAAACAAACTTTTAGTTGTAGACATAGCATCAGCATTAAAAGTATGTTCGCTTTTATGTTGAAATGGAATTTTAAACGTATCAGGTGTTAACTCCTCTAAAGAACAATTTCCCTCAATTGTTTTAATTTCAAAAATATACTTCGGATATTGGTTAAGATAACTTCTGGGGCAGAAGGTGAATATGCATCTTTCATATTTATTTTGGCTACATTCGTTCTTTGTGAACTTTACTCTGACTACTTTACTGACCACACGACTATTTGAAATTCCGTTCTACAAATTGTTACAATTGATCTGAAAAAAAAAAAAATATATCTTGTTAATCCTGACATAGATAACGTCTCCCTTCTTTTGTTGTGATAACTAAGGTCGGATAGTTGTTTCTCCTGCATTCTTCGCATTATTTCCCTACGAAAATCTTCAAATTGCTCCGAAACATTATTGGCTCTTCTTCCAAATAATACTTCGACACGTTTTCTTTTAGTTATATAATGGACTGATAAATTATACTCCTTAAGTGATCTCTCCAGCAACTCTTCAAAAGTGCCTGGAGCTCCCTCAGTCTTGAGATAGCGCATGATCTCTTGAAGTGTTGAGTGGAAACTTTCCACCTGTCCGTTTGAACAGCTTGTGTAAATTCAAATATCGAATTCATTTTTTACCATATGATTAGTGGAAACCGAATTAAAAGATTTTTCGTTATCAAAAATTACAGTTTCAGTGATAAGGAAAAAGAGTATATCCCTCAAAGGTTGCGTAATATCTTCAACAGCTCTGGATTTAATCACTATTGCCACTGCAAATTTAGAAAACTTATCTATGGCCGTCATAACAGAATGGTTATCTGTTATAAAAATATCGAGATGGACAATTTGTTTTGGAAATTGTGGAATAGGGGTTGCCTGAATCTCTGGTTTACCGACATGACGGTCATATTTATATTCTTTACAAACCAAACACTTCTTTGCCATTCTCTTAATTTTATTATTCATGAATGGGAAATAATATATATCGATAATTTGCAGCTTGTTATCATGAGTATTTGTATGTGCTTGATTATGTGTGTGCAAAATAATACCTACAACAATATTATGTTATCCTTGTTAATTTTCCTGAATTTTAATAATTTCCTGTTCATGATAACAATGCTTTTGTTTATATTTTGTCATTTATTGTTTACACTCAACAAAAATGTTAATATGGTTGAGTGCAAAAATTATATATCTTTAAATATTTTTAGCAGAAACAAAGTTTTATTAATATGAAAAATATCATTACTTCTACAACCATTCAATAATTGCTGCCTCTTTCCTTTTTCTTAAGCCATATTCTGTTTTTAAACATGTTAATATTATTATTACCATAACAATAAAATGTTTCAAATAAATATAATACTTATAATTTTCACAAATTTAGTGGAAAAATTCAAAGCCTTTTTGGCTTTTAAATATACTTTATATACTTTGTTTTTCAACTTCATTGTAATTCTCATTTAGTTTATATATGACTAAATATAAGTAGACAAGGTTTGATTATACTGAATATGATTCAAGTAATATAAGATATTGATTAACTACCATTAAAAATTATATGATAAGATTGGATAACTGTTTGATAACATGGGACAATAATATGAAAAACTGGAATAATAATATGAAGAATGGAATAATAATAGTATAAAATAGAATAGAATAGAATAAGTTAGAATAATAATATAATATCAAATTATAATCTGACAGAATGGAATAATGATGTAGTAAGATTGTTCAATTATATTTAAAACTAGAATCATAACATAAATATGACAAAATAGAAACATGATAATTATTACTTATAATCATTTCTATTTTCTGCATAATACGAGACAAGGCATTTAGATATTGCCTTCCTTTTTAACGGATTGTTGTAGGATTCAAGGGCAACATCTGCGTTGCCTGTAATCTTATTTCTTATAACGTTTAATATCACATAATATTTTGAGTATCCCTTAGGGGCTCGTATATCTGGAGGATTCGATTTACGACTTTTTGCCAGGAATTTAAATCCCCTTGATTTCAAGAAAAATCACGCAACATCTAACAGCATTTGGAATAGAGCCTCTAATACGTATCTTATTATGACAGCTATCGTGACAATAGTTTGCTGACTATTTTGTCCTGGATGAACGGAAGGCCCAAGATTAACGGGCACATTGGCGTTTAGTACAGGGGGCCTTATTAAATTCTTAAGATAAGCCATCTTTAAGTTCTTTCCGTATTATTTTTATTATTTATTTTTATATTATTTTATTAGTTCTTATGCTAATTATATATATATATATATATATATATATATATATATATATATATATATATATATATATATATATATTTCAACACTTTTTAATGTCCTTTGAAGCGGCCATTTTTCCAAACGCTGTAGCGATTCATCAAAATTCAAACTAGAACTAACTTAAAAAATACAAACTTAATATGAACTTACAAACTATGCACACCAAATTATCACTTGATGTTATTTCCAGAATCCGTTGTTGTCAATTTAGTTCATTTTATGGGAACGAAAATAAAACAGTCTTTTAGCCGTAGATGTAGCGCATGCATTTAAAGTGTGTTCGTTGTAATTTTAAATGGAATTTCCAACGTATCAGGAGTTAACTTATACAAAGGGTTTTTAGTCAAATATTTTTTTTCTATGACAATATTGATTCAGGTGTCAAAGAAAAATTTTTGTCTTTGACCTTCTTTGCTACCACTTAACAGATGATGTTACTTTAATACGCCTTTTTTTGTATTTTAAAGGCAATTTTAATACAATTTTATTTTGTGGCCTAATTGGTTTAGATTCTAAAAAAATATAACACAATGCGAATAATTTTTGGTCATCAAATATTGCAGCAATGATTCCAACGAGAAATGAAAGTAAACCATCAGGTTAATTAAATCTTCAGGGAATTTTTCAAAGTTAGTTTGAATTTTGAATTTAAGGACTCTTAAACTGCGGATATTTTGGAGCAGTTTTTTTTTTCATTATGTGTGGAAATAAAAAGCATTTAAATCAGTAAATTTCAATGTGTTTATGAGTATTTACTATTTTATAGAGTACAAAGCTTTTGTTAGATATTATATAAGATTTTTATTAAATGCCCCTCCCTTTTTACGCCCACTTTTCATAACAAGATTTTATGAAATAAATCAACCCATTTAACTGATCTCCTGCACATATATCACGCATCCTTTGAATGGAAATATAGAATATAAAATTAATTAAAAATTCAAATGAAAGTTAGCACATATATATAGTATGTTTTGGAGAAAACTATGGGCTAAAATATAAGTTATATGCCATGCCCAGTTTTTAGCCTACTTTCAGTAAAAATCAATTTTTCTCATACCTTGGTGAAGCTTTTTCGCAACAGCGGGTCTATTTTTTTTATTTTATTAAAAATAAATATCAAAATCGTGAAAAGAAAGAATTTTGGAAAATATTTACGGAGTCAAAAGTTATAGGCATTTAAATTTAAACTTTGAAAAAAAGTCGATTTTTCCTGTTTTTGGGGAATAGAAAATACCGTATATTATAAAATTTAATCTATATTGATATTTTTTACCTCTGTCATTAAAATTCTTTATGAAATGTGATATTTGTTTACTAAGAGCAAAGTAATCCTTTCTTAAAAAGTGGTCGTGGCATTCAGTTAGTATTTCCTTCAAGGATATACAAGTTTAATTTTAATCAGTTCATTAGTTAAGGCATAAGGTCAAGTCAAATAAAGTGCGAAATGTTGTGACAAAAATGGGCGTAAAAAGCGTAACATATAATAACATTTGAATTAAATAATTTAAATGATTTTTATTTCCAATCATATTGAAATAGAGCTCCGAAAATTCGAACTTAGAAAAACCCGTTGGAAGTTTTGCTAGACTACTGGTACGCTTTTATTTTGCGTTGGAATTATTGAGGCAATTTTTTTATTGTTGCACTGTGTAATTTGACTGATATGAGTTGCCGTGTACGATATAAAAAATGAAATGGAAATAATTATGCAGTTTCAGAACAGCTGATCCGATTTCAATAAACATCCACATAGTGATAGTAGAAGTGTTGGCGAATTGAAGTTTCGAGCTTGGACCTGATTTGAAAGATTTTTATATGAGAGGATTATGCTGGTCAAGATCTATGAAAAATATCATATACGTATCTTATATCTTTTAGTTTATGAAATATTAAGCTTCAAAAATTAAAATTTTTACTTATTAACGTACCTTGGTGAAGATTTTTCGCTACCCCATTTTTTTGTTTGTTTATATATTTTTTATTTTATTAACAATATAGGCATTTAAAATTAAACTTTGAAAAAAGTAGATTTTTTTTTTATTTTTAGTTTTTGTCAAAAAAGGAGTCACATTATATTTCTGTTATATAAATTTTCTTAAGTAACAACCTATATCAAACCAAAATTTCCGAAATAGCTGTGACGAGCGACCACTGAATATTAAGGCGTTCAATTATATTTTTATAAATAAAAAACTTATTTTAATCAAATAATTCATTTGAATAATATTAAATTAAAAAACAATGTTTACGTCTCGGAGTCACAAACGTTTGTGAGCAAGTAAAAATCTTACGAAAAATTTATGCAATATTACAAATATCAATAGAAAATTGTACTTTTTTTTGGAAAAAAGTTGCACTTATAAACCCTGTAATTAAGAATTTTCTTTTCTTAGTCTTTTTTTTTTTTTGCTACCGGGAAATTTCCCGGGATCCCGTGAATTCCCGCCAAAAATAAATAGTTAAATTTTTTTAATATTTATAAGATAATACATATTTAAATGAAATTAATTAATCATATTATTCAGCTCTTTTTGAAATATTGACATTTTGAAAATTATGTGCTCAAAAATTAATTTATATCATATTCAGTTCTTGGACAATTGGAGCCTTTAAATAGCATGTTCTTATATGTGAACTTTTTGTAATTTATCTGATAAAAAATTCATATTCAGTTATTAGTTAGGATATTTTAGGGTCTACGATTTCACTGGTACTTTAAAAATGTATGTTGTTGTTTGAGGATTCCAGACATTTTAATCCAAATCGTTTCATAAATATACCTTTTTAAATATCGAATCTTACTTTTTACATAACATATTATTTTTGGGCACAATGAAAAAATTTGCGGAATATATTCTTCTCTATTTAAAATATTCCCATATATAGAAATATTTTGTTTTCCATCTATTATATATATATATATATATATAAGTCTTACATAGGTAAAATTTAATAAAAATTTTATTTTTAATTTAAATTTTAATTTTTTGTCATATATTTTCGTATGGATTCACACATGGAATAGTTTACTATATATATATATATATATATATATATATATATATATTTACTTAAAATTTGCAACTATACTTTTTTGAAATTTGTTTTTTTTTAATATTGGAAACTTTTTTAAAAGTGGATCTTTATTAAGAAAGCTTTTTACTGCAATTCTTAATTTTTTGCAAAGAGAAATGGCAATTTTTTTGAAAAATTTTTATTTTCTTTTTTTTTTATTTAGTTGGCACTTTGTTTGAAAATTAAGTATCTTTTTCAAAATTACTCCTTTTTTTAATTGGTACATTTTTTTTTTAATTTTGTCCAGATAGATTTGCGATTGAAATTTTTCGAAATAAACACGTAACTTCTAATCGGCTGGTTAAATTTACATAACATTTCGTATAGTCGTAGTATAGGAGCATGTAATTTGAAGTTTCCTGCAAGAATGGAACTTGCCAAATTTTTATTTCAAATCCGATTTCAAATATTCCTAAAGCCATCGGTAAGACCTCGCTAGAACATATGTTATTTATCATATAGTTTTCAAGTTATTTGCATTTGAAATTTCAATTATCTCAATTTTGCAAAATCTTGGTCCTGTTTTTTCAATATGTATCCCAATATTTTTATCCAATTTTGTAAAAATGTTACCCAATTTGTCGAAGAACAAAATTAACTATCAAATAATAAAGGTTGAAGTCGATATCTTTTCCGAATCCAAAAATAAACGATTTTGAAATTGGAAATTGCAAACATAATTTTTTTTTCCGAAAAAGTGTCTACGTCCTTTTTCTCCAAAATAAAATTTTCCTTAAGAATATATAAGGATTTTATATTTTTTTGAAAGATAGGTTTTAAAATTAGTAACGGCCCTAAACATCCAATAGTACTATGTACAGACCCTACTGAATTTGATATATTTTATATCAAAATTTTGAAAGAGTTTGCCAATGGCTTACAGAATTACTTTTAGATTTTATTACTGACATAATATTTATAGTTTTTCCAAACAACAATTTTTTTTACAAAAATTTTACTTTTATTCCAAAAATAAGAAAGACTGTGCTTAATTTTTTTCAAATAAACTGCCCTGATTAGCTGATATTATTTTTAATTATATACAAAAAGATTAAGTTCAATATTTTTATAAAACCAAAACTATTACTACTTTAAAAATTAATATTTCACGAAAAATTTCACTTTTTGTTTATTTTTACACAAATACACATTCGAACATTGGCTACGGGAAAAATTTTTTTACTTAGTGGTGACTTTTTAACATCTACAATAGTACAACGTTTTTGGACATATTCGTAACATATTAAACTTTAAAGTAGTTTAGTTTTGTTTCTATAAAAGATATTGACTTCAATCTTTTTGTATACAATTAAGAATTATATCACTTAGACAAGAAATTGTATTTTTAAAAATATAAGGTCCGTAATATTCCTGATTTTTTGAATTAAACTCTAACGGTTAAGGCTGCTTCTGGGCATCTCTTTTTATTTTATAAATTTTGCTCCGACCGTTGGAGGATTAAAATAAAATAATTGCAAAAATTTGGTTTTTGGAGAAACTATAAATATTTGCTCTCTTATAAAATATTGTTAATTGAGATATCCCAACGATTGTTGACTTTATCATTTGAAATATTAAGGTGTAAAAAAATTTAAGATTTTGCTAAAACGAATCCCACAATTCCCAAAAAAAAAAACGAGGAAAATTCTAAAAAAGAGTTTTTTGAAATTTACTCTTTAGAATACATTAAAGTTTTCCAAACTATATTCCATTTGTAGATCCACGCTTTGGGTTCTTAGTCAAAATTTCGATACGAAATAGGCCAAATTCGGGAGGGTTTCTACTTAGCCTTGTTGGGTTATTGGGCCCGTTTTTAATTCCAGAAAATATAAAAGCCTTATATGTTTTTAAGGAAAATTTTATTTTATTTTTTTTCAGAATTTAGCCAATTATTAAGTAGCAATGACCAATGTTGTTGTTATTTTTGAATATTCCCTTCTGTTTGTTTTCTATTTTTTAGAATTACTTAACAGGGGCAGTCATCATGTAACACTTTACACCGTGCCTTGTGTTTAAGGGTGTACAATAAAACTTTTACACTGTATTCTTCTACAATTATTCAATGAACTTAAGCCGAACATGTAAAAATTCTATATGAAAAAGTTCAACAATAAACTATAAAGGAAAATTTTATTTTAGAGAAAACAGAGTGTAGACACTTTTCAGTTAAAAACACACAAAAAATCCTAATTTTTTAAATTTTCAAATTCAAAATCGTTTATTTTTGAACGTGGTAAAGATATCGACTTCAAATTTTTTTATTCTACTGATCATTTTTTTAACAAACTATCAAAAATCTAATAAAATTGGATATGTTGAGCTATATATGAAAAATGTTGGACCAGGATCTTGCGAAGTTGAGATAGTTTCAATTTCAAATGCAAATACAAATAAAACAATAAATTAATAATAAAATTATAAGGAATATGTAGCACATGCATGTATGTTTTTCATAGGCCTTGCCAAGAGCTTTAAGAAGATGAGAAAGTTTTTGAAATCGTATAAAAAAGCAAAACTTTTCTATGTCAGAGGTACTCTATTTTGAGCCTCAATAGCTTTGCTCCTGCAGTGTATGTGAGACCCCTCCTCGAAACTGAAAATTGTACACTCCTCTGCTACGACTATGTAAAATGTTATGTAAATTCAATCAGCTGATTAGAAATTACAGATTTATTTCGAAAAAAATTCGATTCTGCCCCGCTGTGCAGTGGAGTATATGCTTAATATTAAATATGAATTTATATTCATCATACGTAATGAAAACAAAACAAAATCAAAACTCAATTCTCTAACAAATCTTTTGCCAAATGTTAGATGCAAAATATTTCATTGAAAATATACATTGGTATATTTTATTCAAATAAACTATAATTATATAAGACACAAAAGAAATAACAAAATAAGAAATAAAACCGAGGTGTAAAAATAACCATAAGTTTGAATAAAATATGTTAAACATAAATTTTGGTTTAATACACCCGGCTACTACATATTTTGTTATATATATGACGCTTTGTTTCTCAACACGTCGTACTACACAATCTCTAAGCATTAATATTAAAGTACCTAATTGAATCTAGGCATCAGCAGCAACAATTATCTTTAGAACAAAAATCACACACACAAATACATTCACAATCACCTACATGTATGTGTATTTGTGTGTGTGTGTGTGTATGAGTTCTTCTAAAGGTGTTTTTTGAGAAAACAAAACACTTTTTCTTAAAGCTAAATATACTTCTTTCGACAATAAAAACTCTAAAAGACAAAAAGAAAGTGAAACATAAAACTTACAAAAGGTAGCAAATCTATTTAACTTTAAGTTTTTATTTTGCTATGTACTTTTACTTTATCCAGCTTTCTAACTCAAGTTGGTAGACAAAGAGATACAATTTTCAGAAAATGCTTTAAGTAGAATGCATGACTAAAACATAATGTCAGGATACAGTTGATTTTAGTAAAATTGAATATTATTTATAGTATTTTATGGCAAAAAATAATGCAAATTGCTAAATCTATTTATTAATAAAGGTAAAGGTTAAACAATTAAATAATAATAATAATATATAGATATAAACTCACCTTTAACTTTATAAACTTTTACAAAAAGAAAAATATGTTACAAACAAGTTGCGTATGTTAGCCAGAAGTTGTACAACACATTATTAGCATTACATGAAAGATAAAGTATTTCATAACTTAATTATGTTTAGAAAAGTGTTACTCTTACACCTTTTTACGTTTCATAATAAATATTCAAGGTAAAGTATTTTTCTTTCTCTTTTATTTAAATTACGTGTTTCTTAAACAGGGGTTCCTACCTCCTCCTGCTTTAAGGACCCTTTTAAAATTTTTATTTTAAAATTATTATATGAATAATTTTTTTCAATATTTATTTTTTTTTTTTTTCAAAGTCATTGAATTAAACATTTCTACTGTTGCTTAGGAACTGACTTTTACATCTTATTATGAGATCTTGCTTAGCATGGATTGAACATAAATAAATAGTTTTTAAATTACATTTAAAGAAATTGATAAATTATGTAATTAAAAGAAAATATTTGATAATTGGATAATTAAAGAGTAAATGGAAATATTTATTAAAAAAAAAAAAATAAATAAGATAACAATAAAAAAGTTAAAAGAAAGTATGTTTAATTTATTAAGGGTATTCATAGAATAAGTAACTCATCCACCCTTTGAATGCATATTACTCCCGGAATATGAAAATATATCCATACAGTTTTAACTTCAAATATTACAATAAGTAAGTGTATATTATTTTAAATCAAAAAAAAACAAAAAATTATAATAATAATTCTACAAAAGAAATTGACAAATTATGTATTTAAAAGAAAATATTTGATAATTGGATAATTAAAGAGTAAATGGAAATATTTATTAAAAAAAAATTAATGTATTTAATATATATATATATATATATATATATATATATATATATATATATTTATTTATTTATTTAAAGTAACTCCACCATCCTTTGAACACACATTACTCAAGGAATGTGAAAATATACCCATACAGTTTTAATTTCAAATATTACGAGGGCGGCTCAATAAGTCCGTAACTTTTCGAACTTCCCTCGTAGTTATGTGAAATGCACACTATTCCCATCAAGTACCACCTGTTTATAGACTACTGTCAAATTTTGAGCAAGTGTCTTCATTTACTTTGCGTTTAACAGCTGTTCAAAACATACAACGTCGTGTATTTTTCTAAAAATGGAAAAAAGTGAATCTCGAGTGCTCATTAAGCATTATTTTTTTTTTTTTCGAAAAAAAAAAACCGTCAATCAAACCAAGGAAAAGCTCGATACTATGGGGACTCTGCACCATCGATTTCAATGGTAAAAAAGTGATTTACTGATTTTCGTTGTGGTCGCACAAGCACAAGTAAGGCCAATTGAGGTCAGTACACCCGAAAATGTCGAAAAAATCTACGATATGGTGTTGCCCGACCGAAGAGTAAAAGTGCGTGAGGTCGTTGATGTCATAGGCATTTCATATGGCAGTGTGATTTCGATTTTAAATGATCAACTAGGTTTATGAAAGTTGTATTCTAGTTTGCTCTCAATTGACCATAAACGTAAGGTGCACACGTGTGAAGTCTCAATGGCAATGAATTGGGCTACGAATTGGTACCTCATCCGCCATATTCTCTAGATTTAGCCCCTAGTGGCTACTTCCTATTTCCAAACCTAAAGAAATGGCTCGGTGGAAAGAGATGCAGCACCAACGATGAAATAATTGACCAAACAAATGCCTATTTTAAGGACCTCGAAAAATCCTATTTTTTAAGCAAACTAAATGATAAAACTTGCTCAAAATTTGACAGTAGTCTATTAACAGGTGGTACTTGATGGTAATAGTTTGCATTTCATATAACTACGAGAGAAGTTCGAAAATTCACAGACTTATTGATCCGCTCACGTACAATAAGAAAGTGTATATTATTTTAAATCAAAAAAAAAAAATAATAATAATAATAATTTAACAAATATTTTAATAAATAATTAACAGCAATTTCCTAATTTCTTAATTAAATATATTTTAATAACAATTTTTCTTTTATTGCACAATTTTCGTCTACATATTTTATTTTTGTTATATGAATACATTTATTTTTATTTATACACAGAGAAAAAAAATTCATATATTTGAAAATTTTTTTCATAAATATTATGAATCGAACATGACTTTTTTTCCCAAACTTTTTTTCATAAAAAATAAAATTTTGTTCATAGATATTATTAAATTGTACTTAATTATAATTTTGCGAATTTTGCAAAAATGTTGCTAAAATTTTAATTTAGTTTTATTAGATTTGATTCATTTTCTAAATAAAAATGCTTATGCATGAAAATATTAACAATAAATCCCTTTAAATGGCAATTTTTCAATAAAAAGCTGTTGAAAAGTAAGGATTAGACATTTGCTTAAATTTGCATCATAGTAATAAAAAAAAGCATCTGCTGTGTTCCTATGCCCCAAAAATGTGCCTAAAAATCATTAAAAATCAAAAATTGTGTAAAGAAAATTTCAAACATACAATTACAAAGATAAAAATAAAAAATATTAAAAAATATAAATGAAAATTTAAAAATTTGTTTAAGTCTTCTTGACTTTTGATTCATTTCAAAAAATTTAAAAAAGTGTTAATATTTAAGACATTATTCTTAAATATTATGAACCAAAATCAATGAAAATAAATTCTTCTATTTATGCACAATTTTTTTCTATGTATTTTTTTGTATAATTTCTTCCAGTAATTTTTCTATCCAATTGAACTTCTAAAAATTCTTTTTACTATTTGCCTATCTCTTTTACATCCTTTTTCATCAACAAAATTAGTATTATTTTTCTCCTTTACTTGTTTGATAATATATTTAGTTTTAAGTTTTGAAATCCAAAAAGATTTTCACTAATTCTTTTTCCTTAAACTCTTGGCAGTCTTCTCTATTCTCATTAAATTTTCTAATTCTATCAATTTTATCGGAATATATTTTATTATGCAATGTTTCCCAAATAGATTTGTTGACCTTATTATGAAGAAGATCATTAGGTTCATATGAAATTGTTGATTGTATAGAATCTTAATATATTTGAACAGATTTATAAATAAGGGCCATCTAAGTCTGTATCTTTTTTTTTCTGACTTAAACAGTCTAATATGTTCATTAAGTGTTAAATGAAATTTTTCAATATCTGCGTTTCCAGTATGTGTATTTGGAGATATACGTAAAATGATAATCAATTTCCTCTGAGTTTAGTTAAGCTCTAATCAATGATGTATTAAATTCGTTGTCTGCTATAATTATATTTTTTTCCCCCCAAAATCGTAAATCTTTCTCTAAGTTGTTCTACTCGTACAATTGAGACTGAATTTTTATCAGTCAAATGATGTATTTTGAGAGTTTATCTATACAGGTTAAAAACGTAGTTTTTTTATTCTAAAACCAAATATCTATATGAATTATTTCATTTGATTGAATTGGTGTTTCTGAAATACACATTTTTGTCTTTATAGGTCGTCTGTCATATTTACACATATTACAAACACTACAATTATTGATGAATTTATGTATTTCTCTACTAAGATTAGGGTAATATATTTTATCTTTCAAATCTAAATAAGTTTCTTCTATGCCTCTATGATTTTTATCGTTATGATATTTTCCTAAAATTTCTAGCAAGTTTTCTTTCTCAAAAATATCTTTTACCATTCCGGAACATCGTAAAAAACTTCATTTCACAGAAAATTGCTACAATTCACTTTATTGGAAATAATTCTTTTAAAAAATCTAATATTTTTTCTTCAAAGTACATTTTCAGTATTATTCTGATATAAAAATATGATCATCTAAATTTTCTATTTCGCTATAAATTGTAGCTTTGTCTGCGTGAACTGTTTCTTTATTCTCTTCTAAATGATTGACATCTAAAAGACTAAGAAAGTCTGCCACTTGATTTATTACTCCCTTAATATATTCAATATCAAAGTCATATTCATTTAATTGTATCTTCCACCACTGTAATTTCATATAAGGTTCCTTTAAGGAATTTAGCTACACAAGTGGTCTATGATTACCCAGCAAAAACTTTTTGGTTTTCGGTAATAACAACTACTTATTAAAGTAGTTTCTTGGTAATGAGGCGTCATTATTTTTTGCCTACTCTGTATTACATTAATAAGTACTCAATAGTATAATAGCGCAGTAATACTGCAATCACGTGGATGAGTTGGCTAGAGCGCCGGATTAACAACCATAAGGTTGTTGGTTCAACCCCATTTTGAAGCTGTTAGTTTTTTATAACAAAATGTCTAAAAAGATATTTTTAACAAAATAGAGTTTTTTGCGCTTAGGATGCTATGTGTGAGATGGTGCACTGGGTAAGACATTAGTCAGTAAAAACGAATGGTTAGTGTGTGTCCAAGTTCGAGTCTCACTGACGGCAAATTTTTTTTGTTTTTTTTTTATTTTTGTTTTCGTTTAGGTACATATTTTTAAGTACCCCTAGAGTCAAAAAATAACTACATGAATTTGTGGACAAGTCGAACAAAAATAACTAGTTATTCAGGCAAAAAGTAAGTAGTTTATTTTTGTTTCCAATTATACCTGCTAGATTACTAGGAAAGCAAAGTTTTTGCTGGGTAGTTTCTATTTTCAAATTTTCGACCGAACAAATAAGGTCTAAAATATTTAACTGCACACACAATCGCCAACAGTTCCTTCTTAATTGCATTATAATTACGTTCATATTGGTTTAAAGTTGTGGACGAAAATGTGATTGGGTATCCATTTTGTGATAAAACTGCGCCTAAAACTTCATTGCTGGCATCAGTAATTAAAACAAACAATCTGTCAAATTTTGCGCATGACAAAACTGTCCTTAATTTATTAAAGGAATCAATGTAACTAGTGTTATTCAAATTTATATGTGAACCTTTCTTTAAATATGCTATTATTGGTAGTGCAATTTGGCTATAGTCTTCTATAAATTTCCTATAGAAACCAGTTAACCCCAGAAAAGACCTTATTCCCTTAAAAGTCGTCGGTAATGAAATTTTCTGTATAATAGAAATCTTACCAGAATTTGGCTTAATATCATCTGGTATTGTAATATGGCCCAGATATTCCGATTCACGTCTGAAAAAATTGCATTTGTTTGTACTTTTAGATTGTAGTTTTTTAATCTTTGGAAAAATAATTAAATCACGCAAATATTGTTAATGTAATCCTGCAATACTTCATTTATCATTCTCTGAATTGATGCTGGGGCATTCTTCAGACCAAAGGGCATTCTATTGTGCCCAGTCAAAGTTGAAAATACTGTCTTATGTCTCTCTTCAGGTAATATGGGAAACTAATGAAAGTCTTTAGCTGAATCTATAGTACTAAATGACTGCAAGTTTCCTAACTTTGAAAAAAGATGCTCCATTCTTGATATAGAAAATTTGTCTTCTATAGTCATGTTTCCTATAATCTACAACTATCCTCCATTTTTCCTTTCCAGAATTGTCAATTTTCTTTAGGAACAACCCAAATTGGGGCATTATATCTACTACATGATTTAGATCTAATTCCTGACTAACATTTCCTTTATTTGCTTTTCCACTTCTTTGTGAATTTCCGGAAATCTATAAGTTCTGGAAAATATAGGAATTTCGTTAATGCCTATATTTCGTTATGGCTATATTTAGTAACCGTTTTTAAATTTTCATCTTGTGTATAAAAATCATTTCTAAAATTTTTAATAAATTTTGTGAATTTGTTAATCTCTTCAGTATTTAAATTTTCAGTCCTTAATTTATTAGTTAAATAGTCAATTTTCGGCTTATTAAAATTTACATCCATTTTTATGGATTTTAAATATGTCATATCAGTAACATCGTATTCTATGGAAGAATTGTTAAATATAAGCGGAATTTTCGCATTTATAGTTATCAATAAATTATCATTAAAATCAATTTTCGCTCCTAAAGATTTTAAAATATTATACCCTAAAATGCCATCAAAATCACTAAATATTTCAGTCTCTAACATTTCAATTCTTGCTTTAGGTAAATTAAATTCCTTAAATAAAGGTATTGTCACTTTGGATGATGTAGCAGTTTTTGAAGATAAAGTATTTAGTATGATAGGATTTTCTAATTCTGTTCAAAATGAACTGTGAAACAAACCACTATTAATAAGTGTAGTTCCGGATCCTGTATCTATTAGTAATTTGATAGGTACTGTTCTTGTCTTCACTACTATGCAGGGAAGAGCTCTTCGGCCTGCAATTGAAAATTTGAAACCTTAATATTGTCAACTTTCATTTTATTTGAGCTATTATTATTTTTGATTATTAGGAATATTGCTTTGCGAAAATTTATTAGAACTAGAATCAAATGATTAAATCTTGTTAAACTTTTTATTATAATTATTCCTATTATTTGAATTAAATAAAAAATTTGTTGAAAATTTGTTCTTTTTGAATAAAAGTATTCAGTCTCTCTCAATATTTCTTTAGCTTTTATCAGCGAGTGATTTCTTGAATTTAGTACTAATTTTGGTTTATTAGGAAATTTGAATATAAAAATTTTTAAAACCATTTGAACACTTTAATTAAAAAAATTATTTTTTATAAAATTTCATAATTATTATATTAATAACATTAATACAAGTTTAGTTTTAAAAGCACTGAATTGAATTCTACTATCATAAATTAATATCGCAATGTAAAAGAACGTTGCCATTACTGAAAATTATAGCAAAAGTGTTAGTTACAAAATTTCATGTTGTCCACCAAAACCGAAGTTTTACCTAATTAAAAATTGTAATTAACACTTGCTTGCTTTTTAACCACCGAAAAGTAAACTTATACCTCGGTTGGATACTTGTCTCTGAATTGTAATAAATTATATGAAAAGAAAATCACACATAAATATTTTTGTTCTACGTGCGGCTACCCTGAGAAAAGGTGAGAATAAACTCTAACTCAATTATCTCTAAGTGAAAGAAGTACTGATATATATTTCTTTTATCTTAAATTATCCCAATTATAATTACTCCGTTTATGAGTAATTATGAGACATCTCTATGTAGATTAATTACCCTTGACTCTACCTTTCTACTAAATCTATAAGGAGAATTAATAATAATCCAGACTTAATTACAACCATATTCTCATTATTCTTGCAACTATACCACTGTTCATTCTTTACCTTCTTCCACTTACTTGAATTATTATTGATAAAAGTAATATTAGCTTTAGAAATAAATTTGTTTCTTACTCTTACCCCAGGTCTACAACTGAGATTAACGCTGATATAATATGTGAGATAACGCCGGCAGAGGAGAGTAACCATATTGTTTATATTATGTTAAATCTTAAATAAGGAGTACACGTATTCTAATAAATCCTATAAGATATCATTATTTTCAATCAGGCACAGGGTAAACATGTACTTTTTATTTAAAAAATTCGCACTTTTTTAACACAATTTTTATAAAAAATATTTTTTTAATGTAAAACAATCATTAAAAGAAAACAATTTTACAAAAAACATTATTTTTTTTAGTAATTTCCAAAATATACAATCACACACACATACAAACTTCCGTGTGTGTGTATTTTTTGACAGTTCATCTTATAAGATGGTTGTGTAGAAAAATCTCATCACAACAGTCTCATAACATATCTTATAATACTAATATTTGAATCTACACGTGAAATAATTCTCTGAGAGAGTGAATTTGACACTCTCTGACAGAAAAATGTTACATGTTATGTTACGTCTAGAAGGGCTGTTAAATCGAATAGCATAAGAAAAGATGCGTCAACATATTTTCGTATTTCGTCAACATGTTTTCGTATTTCGTCTACATGTTTCGTAAACATTTCTAACTCCTCCGCCTTCCCATCAAATTCTTATACACCAACCAGAAGGCTGCACGCATTGTTGTTTTGCTAATCAATTGATTACCCTTTTTTAATGTTATTTACTTTTTCCTTAAATTTTTGTAATTTATAATATTAATATTGAAAAACGGTTTTTGGTTTAGAATATTATATAATATATTAATGTAGTTTTTTTCAAATATTTTACAAATTTTGTATTGTTGTTTTTATAATAAGAAGATTGTTTGTCATTACTTTTCCTTCAAAATGTTCTTCTCTCTATGTACTTAAAATTGGACCCAGCAAAAACTTTCTGGTTCTCGGTAATGGCAACTACTTATTAAAGTAGTTTCTTGATAATAAGACGTCATTATTATTTATGTACTCTATATTACATAAATACGTACTCAGTAGTGAAATAGCACAGTAATATTGCAATCACGTGGATGAATTGGCTAGAGTGCTGGATTAACAACCAGAAGGTTGTAGGTTCAACCCCATTCTCTTGTTGTTAGTTTTTTTTTTTTAACAAAATATCTAAATAGGTATTTTATTTTAAAAAAGTTTTTATCGCTTAGGAGACTTAAGACTTTAACCTTAGTTAAACAGCTGATTATTATTTTGGTTGTTACAGTTGTCCAACTGCATATATAAAAAACAATAATGAATACGCCATATTGTTGTTTTTGTGCAACTGTTGCCACCTCACACAAATTCGCGTTAAGTTTGACGTTTGTCTTGATAAAAAAAATCTCTAATGTAGACACTATGTAAGTTAGGGATGGTTATTAAAAACGAGTGGTTAATGTATGCCCAAGTTCGAAGCTCATTGACGGCAAAATTTTTTTGTGTTTTTTTTTATTTTTATTTTCGTCTTCCATCTTATAAGATGAACTGTCAAAAAATACACATATACGAAAGTTTGTTTGTAAATGTGCATGTGTGTTTTGGAAATTACTAAAAAAAACAATGTTTTTTGAAAAATTTTTATAAAAATTGTGTCAAAAAAGTACGCATTGCTTAAATCAAAAAGACATGTTTACCCTATGACTGATTGAAAATAATAATATCTTATAGGATTTATTAGAATACGTATACCCCTTATTTAATATTTAACATAATATAAATAAAATGGTTGCTCTCCTCTGTCGACGTTATCTCACATATTATATCAGCTTTAATCTCAGTTGTAATTGACCTTGAAATTATTTGTTGATGATATGACATTATTATATATTTAAATTAGGAGATTTTTGCGATTTAAAGCTTTCTTTAAATAATTTTATAAAATTTTTTTTAAGGTAAACTTTCAGACCGGCGCGAAAATACGAAATTTCATGCCGAAATTACAAATGAAATCTGGAGTGTTCATGCTGGCTGAACAGCTGATACTTATTGTTTACATTTTAAATTTTTATAGGGGTAAATAAAGTATTTTGAAATGGAAAAAAATAAGAAACAATTACTTACTAAATTGGAAATTATTAATTTGCAACAATTAAAAATGTAAAATGGATAGGTTTCATTTTGCAAAATCGCTTTAATAATTAATTCTAAGATTTGTGTTTAAATTTAAGATCAGCTGTCAATTGTTTTTTTTTTTTCTTCTCACGATTGAAACATGCAGTACATAGTTGAAAAAAGTATTTTTACCAACCATGTACAGAGTTGCAAGGAAATGAGCATCATAATTTCAATGTAATTTCGCCGAAATTACACAAAATTATGTAATTTCGCAAGTGTCAAAATGTATGGGAAATTACGTAATTTCAACTTGATTTCGGCCGAAATCACGAAAGTACGTAACATTTACATTTTATTATGAGATCTTGCTTATCATACATTGAACAAAAATAACTAATTTAATGTAATTTAAAGAAATTAATAAATTATGTAATTAAAAGAAAACATTTGATAATTGAAAAATTAAAGAGTAAATGGAAATATTTATTAAAAAAAATAAATAAAATAAAACATAAAAATAAGATAGCAATAAATAAGTTTTAAAGAAAATATATTTAATTTATTAAGGGTATTCATAGAATATGTAACTCTGTAACGCACAATCTCTTACGATAGGTGAAACTTCCGCAATATGAATATGATTATTGCGGCAATAAAATATTTCTTCTAAGCAATACGAATTCGAATCACTTTCATATTATTTTGTTTGTAGGGATTATGTATAATAAACTTTTTTATGACAAAAAAATGAAAGCTTTTTGAATGTGTGAAACATTTATGGCATGTTTATATAATCCATGTCACTCCAAATTTTTGTTAAAATGAGTGCAAAAAGTTATTTGTCGTTTTTGTAACACATATTGCTGATTTTTGTGAGTAAAAACATAAGAACTGACGTTTTTGTATACATTTTGTATTTTTTTTTAACGCATTTACAAATGTCATTAATGTCAAACACAGACAATCGGTAAAATTTATTCGTGAAGCTTTAACTCTAAAACTAAATTCTAATTCAACAAACAACATTGAAAAATTTTCTTTATTAACGCGAAATGCATTGATAAAACTATAAATATAACAAATTTTTAAAAGTTATCTTTAAAATCTATATAAACATATAAACAAATCGAACAAATTTAATGCATCACGAACATTTCTCTAAATTCGATTCGCTAAATTAATATACCACTGATGGGAGCATTATTGTTAATTTAACAAAAAATATGTTTGTAATTTAATTTTTGCACTATGTAAATTTATTTTTGTAATATTTTCCGAACACAAAAAACAGCTGTTTTTGTTTATATTTAAAATTTTTATATTCAATTTTTGAAAAAAATGTTAAACGTATTTAGCGATTTTAGCATATAATTTTTAGGAATTTAGCAGATGATATCGAGATTTTACATCATGGGGGAAATCAATAAGATGGTATAACATATCAGCATTACACATTCCTCGAAACGGGTCAAAATTGGAGTAATTTTTACGAAAATATTAAAGTTTGAGAGAGATGTAGTTCTTTGTTGGACGAAATGTGACAAAGAATTGAAGCTTATGAACAAGAAACTTAAAAATGATTTTAAAGGATTAATTTTTTCGTGAACATTTTGATAAGATCGTTAATATTCTTAATATATTCGAAAGCAATTATACTGGTAAAAAAAAAAAAAAAAAATTGTTTGCTTAATGTGTTTTTTTTTTTTCTATCTCAAATTAAAAAATATACGGCAACAATTTTTCCCTAACAGCTTTTGTTTTTGAGTTATAGCTAACTACCCTCGTTTGCTATTTTTACTTAGATTTTCATTTTTTATTGGACACTAAAATATGTTTTGTTGCTGTTTTCGACATGACTTTGTCAAGAAGATATTGTGTGCTTAATCCAGATTGGAAATATATTTGAAAAATATTAAAATTCTATACCGGACTTTGTGAAAACTGCGTATCATCAATACTTTAAAATAAAATTTTGTAATCAGGACAAGCCATGGGTTCCTCATATCGTAAGCCAAAAATATGTGGTATGACTGCGGTTATGGTCCCGTGGAATAAGAGATGCAATAATGTTCGTAATACCCATGATTTGGTGAGAACCTCGAAACCATCATGACGACTGGAAATCGAAGTTAATGGTCATATCCTAACTTATCTTTTGCTCAACGACCTCAATTAAAATCAGTACATCTAAATCTTCTGATGATCGAAATTTCTGTGAACCCGAACGAAATACATTAAATGAAGACTCTTATCCAGACTATAAATTTAGCCTTTCAGAACCCCAACGATTTAATCAGAAAGAGCTAAATGACTTAGTAAGAGATCTGAACTTACCGAAAGAAGCTTCTGAAAATTTAGCATCTCGTTTAAAAGAAAAAAAATTGCTTACTCCGGAAACCAAGATCACATTTTATCGTACCCAAGAAAAAAAACCTGCTACCGTATTCTTCTCAAGAGAAGGATTTAGTTTTTTTTAACAATGTTGGTGGTATTTTGCAACAGATGGGTTTAAAAAAGTACCAAAGTAGCGATTGGCGTCTTTTCATCTACAGCAGCAAAAGAAGTTTAAAGTGTGTTTTGCTTGCACGTATTGCACGTTCGACAACTTTAGAAGAAGAATACGCAAACGTTTCTAAGGTTATGGAAAAAGTTAAGTATCAGGACCACAACTGGGTCATTTGTGTTGATCGGAAAATGGTTAACTTTCTTTTAGGTCAACAGGGGGGTACATAAAGTTTTCTTGTTTCATGTGTCTCTGGGACAGTAATGACAAATAACGCGGCCAGCGCGGGAAAAGCTAAAAGTTGGTACAAAAAATGTTATAAACGCCTATAGATTTGTTATAAAATTACATTTTAATTTTCACTAAAAAATCGATTTTTTTATAGAGATATAGTGATCACAGATTTTCGTTCATTTGGCTCTTTTTGTGAGTAAAATAAGGCATTAAAGATTTTTGCCTTTTTAAATTTTTTTGTTTTTATTTTCTTAAAGTTCTTATGGAATATGGAACAAGAAATTGTTTTGACACTTTTACTTTTTACACATTATTCGCCGAATAATTTTTTATAATATCTTAACATATATACACTGTTGCCGGATAACTATAGTATAAAATCTTTAAATTTCGACGAAAAAATCATCAAAATCGGCATAATATTTTTCAAATCGTCAAAAAATCAGAAAATTCAAAATGAATATTTTTTTTTGCTATTTATGTTCGAATTAAAAAAAATAATATTAGGTTTTGAAACTATTTGTTTATTAAATAAACAAAAATTTACAAAATTTGAAAAATAGGAACAAATTAAGGTTAGTATCCAAGTTAAAATGAAGATATTTAATTTTTAACGTTAATAAAGGCTTTGCTGTGTAGCCGGCCTTTGGCCTGACTCAGAGATTTTCTCCTATATTTATTTGGCCAATAAAATTTTTATTTAGAAATAACAGAATTTTGTTAGTTCCGGTATGTCGACAAAAAATCTAAATTGCATAAATTTTCTTAAGGATTTAATGAATGTGATCATATTATATATCATTGGAAAGGTATTTGAACTTTTAAACAGTATTAATATAATTTAAAGCGCATATGTGTTAATAAAGATATTCAGAAAATATATCAAAAGTACTGAATAATTATAAAAATTGATTTAAAATCTAGTGATCCTAATTTACGGCAAAACAAACTCAATTGAAAAAATTACTTAAAAAATCATATGTATTGAATTTATTTTCAATTAAATTTCTTACTACTTAACATATTTTTAAACTTTTTTATCTATGATCGAAACTATTTTACTTATATACATATGTATATAAAATAATATTTTTCTTTTTACACAATAATTTTGTTTCACCAAATTTTGAACGAATTTCGAAGAAAAAGTTTAAACTACTTATAGTCTTTTTCTCTCTCTCTATCTACTACAATACAAAATTAGTTTTAAACAAGAAAAATTGACATGTGTGAACATTTCGTGAAATCTTCAATTTTTAAACAAAAATCGTCAAAACGCACTTTGGAATTTTTACAATTAAAAATTTTCAAAATGCAGATAAATCGGCAAATCTGGCAACAATGCATATATATACAACACAAAATCTGCATTAGAACCAAGTTTACACCACTATACTATTGTGGATGTCAAAAAATAATAAGTAAATTAGTAAAGCACTATTTTCCGAAGAATTATTTCTAAATAAAATATTATGAAATTATTGTCTCAGTGGTGGAGGGTACATAAGATTCGGCATAGCCGAATATAGCATTCTAAGTTGTTATTTATTTAAATCTTTATAATAATTAGTACTTTTAAATTAACGTCCATTTTACTTAAGCTTCTTTTTAAAAAAAGCTTTTCTTGTTTTATCTCAAGTCCAATATTTCATTGCCATATCGTTCCCTTTTAAACATAAACAAAACTCTAGTTTAAAGGTATTTGTGTAGTAGAGAAAACTTACCTAGTGTCTACATTAGGCAAATTTTTTTATCAAAGCAAACGTCAAAATCAGTACGAATATATACAAGGCAACCTTTGTTAAACAGCTGATTATTGTTTTTGGTTGTTACAGTTTCCAAATTGCATATATAAAAAACAATAATGGATATGCCATATTTTTGTTTTTGTGCAATTGTTACCACCTTCCACAAATTCGCGTTAAGTTTGACGTTTTCCTTGATAAAAAAAATGTCTAATGTAGACACTATGTTAATGCTTTTTGATATTCTAACCACGGATGGCAAACACGTTACAATTGTACTTTTCTTTGGTAGGTTTTTATACCAGTTGGTACTGTAGTACTGCCACAACACATTTAGTACAATTTAATATGATCATATTTGTTTTTTATTTCAGCAGCAAGATATTTTTGAAATATGAAAGAATGGTTTTGAAGCTGAACTCAAAATGAAAGGTTAAAATATATTTCAATAGTACTTAAAAATTACCATCATAACTTAAACTTAATATTTTATAAAAACATTAATTTGGTAATGTAAATAGATTATAGTTAAATACATGTATTTATTTCTACTAACATAAAATTTTCTTGTGATATATTACTGTAAATATTTCAGAAAATAATGTTTACATTAATGAAATTTTACGTGGCATATTTTTAAGCAAATAATATTGATACAAATTTAAAACAATCCTAAAAAAATTTACAAATCAAAGAATACGAAGAATGGAAGGCTTGTTAAAAAAAACCTAACTTTAAGATTGTGCTACCACTGTGCTGAAACCACTTTCAAACCATATCATAAACACACATAGTTGCATAGTTGCGAACAATTATGCTCGCATAATTTCATACAATTTCATCCTTTGATACGGATTATATCCACAAATTTAAATACAATTAAATTTTTTTGGCTTTTTGTTGATGTATATGAAAATAATTGTAAACTATTTTAAAATCTGTTTTATTTTTAATACCAAAAGTAGCAGCATTGTTTCACCAATTTAAATTTCTACATGCATTTCTACATGTTTCGGTTTGTGGAAAATATTCGTATTACAGAAATTAAAATGCAAATAAATGTGCGTGAGAAAATAATAAAAATATTGTGTTCTAGTGAAAAAATGTGTCGTTAGTGTAATTTTTCTTTAATTTTTAAGAAAAGTTTTATTTACTTTGTATTGTTTTTCTCACGGAATTTGTATGTGAGGAGAGAGAAATGTTGTTGTTGTATGAAAGAGGCATATTCTTTCTTTGCATTCTTTGGTACAAACATTTTTGAAATGTTTTAAAATCAAATATAAATTTTAACAAGTAAGAAAGATATAGTCGGTAAAGTCCGACAATTTGATACTCCACACCATTGTGCATATCCATCAAAATTCGTGGAGGGATCTTCTATTAGATACGTGGACAATTGTGGACCGATACCTTTACTAAGTGTAAAATAAAATGTACGAATACAGAATATTACGTCAATACATTTATATGAATTTATGCACTTTAGGGTGATTCCCGAAAGTGGGCTTATATGGGAGCTATGGTAAATTATGGAGCGATCCTCATAAAATTTGTCACTATGATTTCTACTTATATAAAACTTATTTGTGTCGAATATAAATCTGATACTAACATTTGTATGTGATTTATGCAAGTTGAAGTGATTTTCAGAAGAGGGTTCTATATGGGAGCTATGGTCAATTATGGACCGATCTTCACGAAATTTGGCACAAAGATTGATACTTATACAAAACTTCCTTCCTTCCGAATTTCATTTTAATATTGCTATACTTAAGGCATTTATGATCGTTAAACCCCTATACCGGGAGGACATTTCAATAGACTTCGTCCTTGTGGCATGAAAGTCCTACGTGCAAAATTTCATTCAATTATCTTCAAAATTGCGACCTGTACTTTGTGCAAAAGGTTTACATGGACAGCCAGCCATCCAACCAGCCAGCCGTCCAGCCAGCCAGACAGATAGACCACAAGCATTTTTAATAAATTTCATTTATTATATTTTTCTTTTAGTATATTAAAATATAATACTTTTACTACAAATTTCAATGTTAATTGTCGTGGGACACGTTTTTCTACTATTTTTAATATATTTTTAGAAAAAAAAGTGCGACAATTTTTTCATACAAAATTAATTTTCTTTATAAATTTGTTTATTTTTTATTTTTTTTGCTTTTTCTCATTCAATACGTAACTTTAAGTGTCTAACTAACGCTTTTGTTAAAGATGCACTCAAAACAAAAATGCAATTTTCAGATGCATTTTTAATAATATTCTATTATATTTTTTTATATTTTAAATATTGAAGACAAATATGTTTATTACAAAATAAATTAGTAAATATTCTGGGACAAGAAGATATTATATCACAAATAGCAAATTAAGAAATAAAATTACAAAATAAAAAAAAAAACAAAAATTTTAAAAAAATATATATTTTTGTATGAAATCTGTTGGAATATTTTCTAAAACAAATAAAATTGTGAACCATCTTTCCCCAGAACCATTTATGGTTTTATAAATTTTTAGTAAACTTTATAATTTTTATAATATCAAACGTAGACAAAAAAAAAACAAATAAAAAGGGTAATTTTTCAAAAATACATAATAATACTGCGTTTGCATTATGAAAGCATTTTTGAGCGATAAAATTATTTTGAAATTATTGTGTTTAAAGAGGACATATTCATCTTCTATGTATAATCATTGAAGTCCGTTCACAGCTTATAGATATATTGGTGTTTAAATTTAAATTTCAATTTATTTGATTTTTCAAAAAATAAAAATCGTGAATAAAATAGCGTTTTTTTTTAATACAAAAAAATATAGAACACTAAACGATGCACAGGAAAAAAAACTCAAAAATTTACTATTTCTAATCTAAAGTATCCCTGATGAAGACTGGACTTATTCAACTTTTCCAAACATCTTGAGTTATTATAAGAAATCTGTCTATTATTTCGCATTTGTTAGCGAAAGCTTTCTACCTAAACAGAATATTTATAACAAAAGAAGAAAAAATTTTGAGATTTGAATTTAACAAATTTGTTGCTGCAGTTGAAAATGGCATATTATTCATATATTCATATATATATATATAATATTAACAAATTTGGTATTCTTATGTACTCGAAAAAGTACATTTTATTTGTGTGGTTAGTACATTATCAAATAAGCCATTTTCCATCCCTGATTCCAACTCACGTGCTTTGGCAATAACTTTGCAAAGTAGTTAAAAACATCTGTTAATATTAAATACAAAACTTGAGTACATTTTGCCCATAATGGAGTTTTACTCTTGGAGAGCAACATCAAAAAGAAATATTAAAGTGTTGACTGGCTAAATGTTTAATATTCAAACTGTCATAGAATCAGTTGCTTCTTGGCGGCGGTGGTGATTAGATGTTGTTTTGGAAGAGAAATTAAAAAAATAAAAAGCAATAAATATTTGGAAATACCGGTATACCAACAAATTAAAAGTTTAATAGAAATAATATACAAAACTGGGTTGGTTCTTGACAATTTTTTTGTTTCTTAGAAATTTATCAATAAATAAATAATAAATTAAATCAGTTAAATAGAAAACAAGTGTTTAGAAAATCAATTTAAAGTGTTAATATTTTAATAAAAGAAAATAAATAGTTTTTTTTTTTATAAATTGTTAAAAAATATTCTACTAAACAAGTAAAAAATTTTTGTTTAAAATTGAGCAAGAAAATAAAAAAAACAAATAAAAATTCCGGAAGTGCAAGTGAAAAATCAAGAAAAACTTATTCATCCCTTGCTTATGTGTGTGTAGTAGTATGTATATTAAAAGGGTGGTGTTTTTACCGTTATTTTTTATATGTATTAGTGTATAAACTCTCCTTCAGTGTTCTTAAGAGTATGTGTTCTCTATTAAATTCCTAAATAGAGCACTATTTTGGTTTGTTTATTATTGTTATAATCCCTACCAACATTTTTTATCGAAATTTGAACTAAAGTGACACCACATGTAGTTAATTACGAAATCATTTGCTTATCAAACAAGAGTCACCGTGCGGGAAGAAATGTGCCGCAGTTCTAATACTTTTTAGATGACACTATTTAGTGCATTGTTTGAGTGTCGAAATACTGTCATTTAGAAGTGTAAAAAATACATCAAGGAAGTATCGAAATATAATCGCTTTTGTATAATAAAAATGTTTTTAATGTAGTTGAAATATTTCTAGTAAATATTTTTAATTCTAATTGAGCTAAATGCTTAAATTATATTTAAACACACTGTAATAACTCAGTATAACTATAAAACAAATTAATAAGTCATTATAAGTTTAAATTAAACACAAAAATTACTAATTAAAAATTTAAAAAAAAATATATAAATATTAACATATTTTTTATTTAACACTATAAGCAACAACATTGATCACTTTAAAAATTATATATTTACTGAGCGAAATTATGACATGCTTTTTCTTTTTCTTTGCTCTGGAATGTAAATAGGCGCCCAAGCTAAGTTTTTTTAGATCAAAATTCGATAATAATGTGTTTTGTTATTGCAAATTTGTGTATTTTCTACTTTTGAACATCTAATAGTTTCAAAAAAGACAATTTTTAGTCGATGGATGAAAACCCTCTCTTCCAAATGCTGGTAGGGATTTTTATTAAGTAAATAACATGTCTAACTGCAGTTAAGTTGCTCTTTTGAATTATTTGTGTTTGACTGTGTGTGTGTAAAAGGAACTTAATGAAAATAATACAAAATGAGTTTTATGATGACGGCTTTTTAATACAAGTTGACATTAACTTACACTAACAAAAAACACTCAGGTTGACGACCGACCCATTATTAGTTCTACATAAAATTAAACACACACACACGGAAATGTAAATAAAAACATACATACATACATACATACATACATATAGTAATTGCATTAAATCGTATAAAACAATAACGGAATTTCTTTTGCTTTACTTAAAAAAAAATAATGCTTTAATTTGGGTTGTAAAGGTGGGGTACAGGAGATTGGTGTTAGGTATCTCACATTTCGTATCACCTCTTTGTTTGTTTAGACTTTCGAAAATACGAGTTAATAAACGTGGACGATAACAAAAGGTTTTGTATACAATTCTATTTATTGTATTCTTAATATCAGCATAGCCATATGTTTTTAAATACTTTAAAAGAGATTAAATATTTCGAGTACAACATAACTAAAAAAGGTTAGAAATACTAAAAGGGGCCTTTATTGTTCTCATTGAATAAGAAATTTTTCTGATGAAAAATTTTGTCATTTTAAGAGAAATATTTTGGAGAAAAATGTGACTTACCTTGTGGTAATTTTGTTTATAGACAATTGTTCTCATTTTTAATGAGAAATTTTCTATAGAAAATTGTGAATGAGAAATGAGAAATTTTCTATAGAAAATTGTTGTCATTTTTAATGAGAAATTTTCTATAGAAAATTGTTGTCATTTTTAATGAGAAATTTTCTATAGAAAATTGTTGTCATTTTTAATGAGAAATTTTCTATAGAAAATTGTTGTCATTTTTAATGAGAAATTTTCTATAGAAAATTGTTGTCATTTTTAATGAGAAATTTTCTATAGAAAATTGTTGTCATTTTTAATGAGAAATTTTCTATAGAAAATTGTTGTCATTTTTAATGAGAAATTTTCTATAGAAAATTGTTGTCATTTTTAATGAGAAATTTTCTATAGAAAATTGTTGTCATTTTTAATGAGAAATTTTCTATAGAAAATTGTTGTCATTTTTAATGAGAAATTTTCTATAGAAAATTGTTGTCATTTTTAATGAGAAATTTTCTATAGAAAATTGTTCTCATTTTTGATGAGAAATTTTCTATAGAAAATTGTTCTCATTTTTAATCAGAAATTTTCTATAGAAAATTGTTCTCATTTTTAATCAGAAATTTTCTATAGAAAATTGTTCTCATTTTTAATCAGAAATTTTCTATAGAAAATTGTTCTCATTTTTAATCAGAAATTTTCTATAGAAAATTGTTCTCATTTTTAATCAGAAATTTTCTATAGAAAATTGTTCTCATTTTTAATCAGAAATTTTCTATAGAAAATTGTTCTCATTTTTAATCAGAAATTTTCTATAGAAAATTGTTCTCATTTTTAATGAGAAATTTTCTATAGAAAATTGTTCTCATTTTTAATCAGAAATTTTCTATAGAAAATTGTTCTCATTTTTAATCAGAAATTTTCTATAGAAAATTGTTCTCATTTTTAATGAGAAATTTTCTATAGAAAATTGTTCTCATTTTTAATGAGAAATTTTCTATAGAAAATTGTTCTCATTTTTAATGAGAAATTTTCTATAGAAAATTGTTCTCATTTTTAATGAGAAATTTGAACAGAAAATTGTTCTCACTTAAATGGGAAATATTATATAGAAAATTGTTCCCATCTCAATTAGAAATTTTCTGTAGACAATTTTTTCTCTTTTCAATGGGAAAATTGTTTTAGAAAATTTTTCTAATTTCAATGAGAAATTTTCTACTGAAAATCGGCCGCATTTTGAAGTGAAAGTAATTCTGATTTCTCGCGTTCACAAAAGTATGATTATTATCTGGTATTATTATTATTATTATTATTATTATTATTATTATTATTATTATTATTATTATCCTCCTACTTGTTTGAATTTTAATATCGAATAAAATTTTCTATTAAGGGGGTTAAATTTATTATATTATTTATGTATTAATTTTTATTTATTTAAACCACATGCAACCAACAATACAAAATCATATTTCAAATACGTTTTCGGTTTTCAGTTTTGACAGTTTGTTTTTATTTTTTGGAGGTACATTGTAAATATTTCTTCATGTTACTTTTCGGTAGCTTTTAGTCTTAAATGTAGGTGTAGTGGATAGCTTTGTATAGGCGCTTTTGTTCAAAATTGCGGTTATTCTTTTGAATTTCAGTAACAATTTTTTGTAAAATACTTTTAGTTTTTTTTTTCTATTTTTTGAGTAGCTACAGCCTAAATTTAAATACAGCTCATAAATTATAAGTACTTTGTTGCTGTGTGATTTTAGTTGTAGCATCAACATTATTTCACTCATTCTTTCATTTTGTATATAAATTTGGCATCATATACCTCATATCAAGAGGTTCTTACAAGGATTTAGTAGTAGTGAAATGAACATTACAATTGTCCTTGTGGGCAAGTGGTTTTAGGAAATGAGGAGAAAACTTTTTGTAGCAATTTATATATACCCATCAGAAATGATGGGTATATAGGGTTTGTCGTTCCGTGTGTAATATGCCGAAAAAAATCATTTGATACCATAAGTTATATATATATATATATATATATATATATATATATATAAATGGACAAAGTCGGTTCATAAACAAAAAAGTTATGAGCCAAATACTAGAAACACAGGGTGTCCGTTGTAACTCCAGTTCACTTTTCCGCTGATGTCTCATAAACAAAATTATGTGCAACAACGAAATTTTGTACAGATAGTTCGAGGATCGATGTAAACAGAAAATTGGCGTTATCCTCACACTTTACCGTCCATCTCCCATATCAGGGTTGCACAGAAAACTTCAAATGGTGGGTATAATAGATTCAGTCAAGCCAAATACATATAACACTCTTGTTTTAGGTTGTTTTGAGAGAGAACATTTAAGTTTTTTAAATAGCGAAATTATTTGGTAATCTTGAATATGTGAATTCTAAATGTTTGTGTTAAAAAGATATGAATAAATAATTTTTTAAACCAATAATAATTCATACTTTTAGCCATATTTATTCAGCTGGTTTTTTATATGAATTCAGGTATGTGTAAATGTGTCACTAAATTTTCAAACAAACATGAATATTACATGCTAAATGGTGCGATTATTTGTTATGTTCGGCAACTTCTAAAGAAAAGTTTTGTAAAATAAATACATTATTGTATTTAGCAACAAACAAAAAGAATTGTTATGTGTAAAAATGTTCCCCTGATAATAGTTGCGTAAAATATATTGAGAAATTTTTTATTAAAGATTGAGAATAAGAAAAAAATTTAATGAGAAATTTTCTATAGAAAATTGTTCCCAATTTATGAGAAATTTTGTATAGGAAATTGTTCTCAATTTATGAGAAATTTTGTATAGGAATTTGATCCCAATTTATGAGAAATTTTCTATAGAAAATTGATCTCAATATATGAGAAATTTTCTATAGAAAATTGTTCCCAATTTATGAGAAATTTTCTACAGAAAATTTTTCCCAATTTATGAGAAATTTTCTATTGAACATTGTTTCCAATTTATGAGAAATTTTGTATAGGAAATTGTTCCCAATTTATGAGAAATTTTCTATAGAAAATTGTTCTCAATTTATGAGAAATTTTTAATAGAAAATTGTTCCCAATTTATGAGAAATTTTATATAGGAAATTGTTCTCAATTTATGAGAAATTTTGTATAGGAATTTGATCCCAATTTATGAGAAATTTTGTATAGGAATTTGATCCCAATTTATGAGAAATTTTCTATAGAAAATTGATCTCAATATATGAGGAATTTTCTATAGAACATTGTTCCCTATTTATGAGAAATTTTGTATAGAAAATTGTTCTCAATTTATGAGAAATTTTCAATAGAAAATTGTTCCCAATTTATGAGAAATTTTCTACAGAAAATTTTTCCCAATTTATGAGAAATTTTCTATTGAACATTGTTTCCAATTTATGAGAAATTTTGTATAGGAAATTGTTCCCAATTTATGAGAAATTTTCTATAGAAAATTGTTCTCAATTTATGAGAAATTTTTAATAGAAAATTGTTCCCAATTTATGAGAAATTTTATATAGAAAATTTTTCCCAATTTATGAGAAATTTTCTATAGAACATTGTTCCCAATATATGAGAAATTTTGTATAGGACATTGTTCCCAATTTATGAGAAATTTTCAATAGAAAATTGTTCCCAATTTATGAGAAATTTTCTATAGAAAATTGTTCTCAAATTATGAGAAATTTTCAATAGAAAATTGTTCCCAATTTATGAGAAATTTTCTAAAAAAATTTTTTTCCCAATTTATGAGAAATTTTTTATAGAAATTTTTTATAAAAAATAAATCTTATTTTATTAGACATTTTCTATAGAAAATATATCTGATTTTATGAAAACTGTTCTACAGAAGATAGATCTCATTTTATTAAAAATTTTCTATAGAAAATTATTTTCACTTTTAATGAGAAATTTCCTATAGCAAATTATTCTCATTTTAAGTGAGAAATTTTCTATTGAAAATTACTACCATTTTTGATGAGAAATCTTCTATAGAAAATTGTTCTCATTTTGAATGAGAAATTTTTTATAGAAAATTATTCACATTTTTAATGAGAAATTTCCTATAGAAAATTATTTTCATTTTTAATGAGAAATTTCCTATGGAAATTTATTCTCATTTTGAATGAGAATTTTTTTTATAGAAAATTATTCTCATTTTCAATGAGAAATTTTGTATTGAAAATTATTCTGATTTTTAATGAGAAATTTTCTATAGAAAATTGTTCTCATTTTTTATGAGAAATTTTCTATTGTAAATTTTGTATTGAAATTTATTCTATTTTTGATGAGAAATTTCGTGTGAAAAATTAATCTCATTTTGAATGAAAAATTATTTTCATTTTATACGAAATTTTCTATAGAAAATTAATTTCATTTTATAAGAAATTTTCTATAGAAAATTAACAAAATTTAATGAGAAATTTTCTATTGAAACTTTATCTCTTTTTATGAGAAAACTTTGTTCACTATCTAAGAGAAATTTACAATAACTAAGAGCGTTTTCCTTATAAAACTTTGTACCTATTATTATGTTCATTAGTGTATATTTCCCTAGATACACACATACATAAAATAATAATTATGCAAAGTTCTGAGGTGGTAGTAATAAATCAACATATTAACATAGTATTTTCTGTCGTATATCATTAGATTTGAAAATTAAACTTAAAACAAAAACAAACCGCAAAACATTATTATGCAATATTTTAGATGATTTGATTCTACAAGTATATTTTAGGTGTTTGTGACTGTTTGCTTTTTTAATTCAGTAGAACATATTTGATTTAATTTAACAATTATGAAAAAAAAAATAATAATAAGAACCTTGAAATACTACTATAATGACAAAAGCAGCCATCATCGCCAACATCAGCGTCATCATCCGCAACATCATCATCACAAACAAAAATATATGTTGAACATAAAAATAGAAAATCTAATAATAGCGAAATGATATGAACAAACACCAATTATCACATTACAAAACGTTTAAGATTTCTAATGATACTCGCTCGTTTGTCATACAAAAAATACAACAAATAGTGACAACAATTACGTGCTACGTATAAAATCTAATAAGAAAGTATTATGAACCAGTATAAATAAATGTATGAATGAATTTTTAGTTACTCAGATGTGTATGTAGATATTTTAAATAACCCAGCAAATGTTTTTTGAATATGATTTCAAGCTTAACAAAAGCATATCTATCATTCACGACCAAGTGCCTACTTTTGCCAGTAGTTTTGAAAACAGGTTAGCCCATTGCACAACGGTTCCAATGGCATGAAAAACTGCGCTTAATTCAGGAAATGAACTTGCTTTATATTTTGTTTCATTAATTTTGGCATAAATAATTAAAAGAAGTAAATTTTTCAATTTTAGGATTTTTTCTCAAGCTAGAGTCCGTCCGTCTGTCCATCACAAATTAACAACTTAATCAAATTTTGCACAAAAGTTTATACTTATTTAGTTATTTATTGCCGTGAATTTGATTCAAATTGAATCATTATTTTATATAGCTCTAATACCTCCTGAAATATGAACTTAAGTGCTTTTCCATATGGATAGATGTGGATATTTAGAAAAAATAATTTTTTTAAGTGTTTTATGTGCACAACATTCTAATTCCAAAATATAAAAGGCCTTTCTTAAAAATGTCAATATAAATCAAAAGGTGAAATCTTTCGAATAAAAATGTTTATTTGAATAAAATGAAAATAAATATTTCGAACGACTTTTTTCAACATTTTCCGCACAAGTTTTCTGAGACGCATTAATGGTCGGGAGAATTTATAATTTTTTAATTTGTTAATTACGATTTTGCTATAATAAAATGCAAAAATAAGTATTTAATAATATGAATAAAAGATTTTGTAATAAAGGCAAAATTTTCTCATATTAAATCATTTCAAAATTTCAGATCCAATTCGGAACGGTTTCACGACATCCAATTACTCTGGTATTTTATAAAATATATATTTAATACCCAAAGAACAATTCTATGATTCCCTATCATAGGGATTAAAATCAAAATTACATATATTCATACTTTCGAAACAGTCAGTAGCTGTGTTCGCGTACTTTCTAGCAAGATTTTTTAGCAACTTTTTTTGAGAGAGCAAAAACCTATTTATTTTCAAATTAAAAAATATTAAAAAAAAAAAAATATGCAAACAACATTTTGCAAACATTTGCAGGTTTTTGTTTATAAACAACAAATTAGTAATGTTCCCTTGTTAGATTTAAAAAAATATTAAGGGTCCTCATGAAAACGCGCAAAACCCTTGCAAAAAGTGTCATGTGTGCAAGTTTGCAAACTCGTAAATGAACTGTCAAATATTGTATTTAGTCTTGCAAACTTGCGCTTTTAAATGTGCATTTATAAATCAGCTGTCTTTTGTTTATATTTAAAAATTGTTAATAAACGCAATGTAAAAAATTATTTATATACGTTAATTATAATAAAATCATTGCATGTATCATAGATTTCAACAGAATTGTTCAATTATTTACTTAATATTGCACAACATTTGAAAAGGGGGTTCATGAATCATGTCGCGCAAATTTGAAACTTAAGCGTTTAAATGAGTAACCTTACTAATTTATTTATTAAAAAAAAAAAAACATAGAAATTTGTTTTTTATTAACAAAATAAGAGCAAAAAGTTATTAATATAACATATATTTATTAATAGCATTAAATTAAAAGTAGTTTCACTAAAAATAAAATTTTAATCAAAATACTAAAAAAGCTAAAAATCTTAAACTTAAATAAATATCTAAGCACAATACCGCCAAATAAAAAGGATCTACTCCATCGAACATGAAAAGTACTGCAAATTGGGACCTTTTTTTTAAAAAAATTTCAATTGTTTTTACTGTACTCGAAAACATCCACCACGGCGGCTTGTATTCTTGGATAAAATTTTTTCCTTAATGTATAGCTCATACGTGGTAGAGAAAATCCTAACAAGTTACACTCTAAGATAGCTTCGATCTTAGAGATAGTAGCAGTGTGGCAGGAATATATAGGTGTACCATTGCCTGGACTTGTCTGCAGTCTATAATGGGAGAAAAGGACCTTCGGGGCCTGACCAGAGACTTAACACAATTTGGTACCACGGGAGCCAGTCGCTAATGGTTCTGCAACACCTGTTTGTCGGTGTTGTTGTACTGGACTGGCTGTTGGTAAGGCTCTTTGGGATTTTTATGTTGGCAATTATTAAATTCTATCTCTCCCTTTAAAATGTTACGTGTGGAGCGCAATTTATTTCGTAATAAATGTTTAAACACAAAGTTGAGCAATAAATAATATTCAATATAAGCTGTCAAATTTAATGTTATTTTTTAATATTTTTTTTTTTTTTCTTTTTAACGAAAACAAGGTGCAAACTGAATTAATATTGTTTTAAAAAGACAAATAAAAAATAAAAACGGTAACAAATTAAAATTTTCGGTAAAGAAGTCAATTTAAAATTTAAATTTTTCTTGTACGTGAGGTCGACCCCTTAACATAAAGTTAGAAATAAAAATTTGCTCCCTGTTATTCTGTCAACATTATTTCTTATGTTAAGAAATAAAAGTATCTTCGTGGAGTAAAAAAAACACAGATAATTGATTTTCACAATTTGAATAAACACAAATCAATTTTTTTAATTAAACTAACAAAAATGGGGATAAAAAATAACTAAGCTGCTACAAATTAATTTTTTTAATTATTTATTGTCTTCACTTAATAAATTAATAACAAAAAACTTAAAATGTAGATATTTTTGTTTTTGTTTTTTTTTTTTCATTGTAATTTTAGTAGTTTAATGTAATTTTTTATGGCATTTTCCTATATACGCACTTAAAATAATGAACCAGTTTAGCATTATTAGTAATGTGTTGATGAACCTTTGTATCGGGTAACTTCAAAGTTGACTAATTTTTTAAGAAAATCACTGTCAATTTATTCTCAGATTTGCTTAATTTTTAGTTTTAACTCCTTCATTGTCATTATGGTTTTATTCTGTACATTTTATGTGTAAACTTTACGGACCATGTACCCCCACAGATTCTCAATTAGATTTAAATCAGAACTGCAAGCCGGCAGTATTCCAGCTTATTTACTATGTTCATTAAATCACGATTTAGATTGGTTTGAGACATGGAGTGCAGCGTTATACTGTTGCAATATGCAATCTTCATCCATTTTTTCATCCATAAATGAGAGAAGAGCTTCTTCCAATAGTTCATTATAAATTGCACTGTTCATTTTAGTTGGAACAAAATATATTTTTAATTTTTATGCGGCAGAAAAGACTGTCCAAACCATAAAACTGCCTCCACCGAAATTGCGTTTCGACATACGAATTTCATTCGACTTTATTCCACTCATCTGTCCATTTCATATATTTGCGTGCAAATTTTACATTTTGGTTTCTTCCATTTTATGTTACCATCTGTTCAAAAAATGCTTGTAACATGTTCGGAAGTGACAGAGGAAGGTCAAGTTTATTGTTTACTTGTGTAGTATTTAATTTATTTCGGGTGGCTTCTTCTTTTATGTTATTAATTTGTTAATTTTTGATTACCTTTTGTCGGTTTCCGCACTCCGTATTTCTGCGCTTTCTTAAGAAAGCCTCGAATAACTACTTCCGAACGATTAATTTTTCGTCAAATTTCTCTGTTAGAATAGCCTTGATCACGAAAAAATTGAATTTGTATTTTTTCCTGGTCTGTAAGAAAAGTTCCTTTGAGCATCTTTTAAGCTGATGAAATTTCTGAATTAAAACAAAAATATTTCCAGTAAACAGAGATATTGTCATCAGAAACTAACCTTAAGTGAAACAAATAACTAAAAATGTTAAAATTTATTTTATATTTTGTTTGGAATAACTTTTTAGACAAATTTTTCTCGACTGCATTTATAGGAATATTAAACTGAATTGATCACAAATATGTTACTCTTGCTAAATTAAAGAAAACAAAAAAAGCGAGGAACAAATATTTCTTACATAAAAAAGTATCGTTATATCGCGAGTTATTGTGACAACACAATACTGTTTTTGGTTAATAGAAACGAATATACCTCAAAGAAAACCAAACATTTTAAATGCATTTATATAACACAGACGATTTATTTTCACAATTACCCAGCAAAAGCTTTTTGATTTTCTGTAATGACAACTACTTATTAAAGTAGTTTCTTGGTAATGAGGTGTCATTATTTTTTGCCTACTCTGTATTACATTAATAAGTACTCAATAGTATAATAGCGCAGTAATACTGCAATCACGTGGATGAGTTAGCTAGAGCGCCGGATTAACAACCAGAAGGTTGTTGGTTCGACCCCATTCTGAAGCTGTTAGTTTTTTATAACAAAATGTCTAAAAAGATATTTTAAACTAAAAAGAGTTTTTGTCGCTTAGGATGCTATGTGTGAGATGGTGTACTGAGTAAATGGTTAGTTTATGTCCAAGTTCGAGTCTCACTGACGGCAAATTTTTTTGTTTTCTTTTTATTTTTGTTTTTGTTTAGGTACATATTTTTGAGTACCCCTAGAGTCAAAAAATAACTACATGAATTTGTGGACAACTCGAACAAAAATAACTAGTTATTCAGACAAAAAATAAGTAGTTTATTTTTGTTTCCAATTATACCTGCTAGCTTACCAGGAAAGCAAGGGTTTTGCTGGGTAGTAATGCAAAATTGTATCTAGTTTCACCAGTCATCAGAAATTATTATTATTATTATTATTATTATTATTATTATTATCATTATTTTAACCCATTACCAATTAAAAATCTTATCAAAAACCTTTGCTGGGTAAGAATAAACAATAGACAATGTTTTTCCTTTATTTGTTATGTATTGTAGTAACTCTCTATAAAAAATCATCTTCATGCCTCGATAATATAAAACAAAAGTATTAACAGTAACAACACACTCCAAGTACTTGTACAAGACTCTTTTGTAACCATATTTTTTTACGATTTTTGCATAAAATTTTACAATTGAATTTAAATAGTCGTTATTGTAGCTGGACAAATTGGTCGATTTTGTAAATAGTGAAATTTTTGTTTTGCGACAATAAAAGTTTCTACATTTTACTCTGTTTTTTTATTTTGTTTAGAAAATTTACAAAAAAAAGGTAAATAAAAAATTAAATAAAAAAACAAACCGTAATAATAACGACCATAAAAACGTGTCACATATAAATAAATTAATGTGCCTTTACGTGTGTCTGAATGTAAATGGCAAAAAATGTAGTAGTACCCCCAATTTATTCATATTTATGTATACCCTACACCACCAAAGGTGTTTGGGGTATTATGCATTCCAACACCCACCTTAAAGTATACCAATCGACTCAGAATCACTTTTTAAAATTGATCTAACGATGTCCGTCTGTCTGTCCGTCTGCCTGGCTGGCTGTCCATGTAAACCTTGTACACAAGTACAGGTCGCAATTTTGAAGATAATTCAATGAAATTTGTCAGGTAGGATTCTCATGACACAAGGATGAAGCCTATTGAAATTGGTTATGATCGGTCCATTATTTCACCTAGCCCCCATACAAATGTCCTCCCGGAATATGGTTTTAACGATCATAAATGCTTAAAGTATAGTAATATTTTAATTAAATTTGGTATAAGGAAGTTTTATATAAGTATCAATCTTTGTGCCAAATTTCATGAAGATTGGTCCATAATTGATCATAGCTCCCATATAAGCTCCTCCTCCGAAAATCAATTTAACTTGCATAAATCTCATATGAATGTACATAAAATCATCTAGATGTTAGTATCAACGCATTATTCTGTTTTTGTATATTTTATTTTACATTTAGTAAAATTGGCCACTGGTGTAATATAAGTCCCCTTCCCGAACTTTTATGCACGTACAGAATTGTCTAGGGTAATCATATAGTCGGTCTTGACTATGTCCTTCTTTCTCGTTTTAGCATGAATTAATGAATACGAAACGAATTACTGGAACTATAAGAGTAATTGTAAAAACACACATGTATGTGAATGTATGGTTATAAAAAACTATAATCACATAGATATTTGTTTGCAATTTTTTCAAAAAGTAATAGGGAATTTAAAGAGATTTACTTCGTGGGGGAGAAAGTTAAAAAAATGCATTTAAATTTGTTAATGTTCTTTGCTGGAAATACTATTGTATTGTGGGATTCAGAGTCCCTTTTTAAATTCCGGTTTTAAATGAATAATAAACTAAAATGTAAATAAATTTATTGTCAAAAATATTGTTTCAAAAAATACATGCACACCATTGTGCATGTCCATCAAAATTCTTGGAGGGGTCTTATATTAGACTTGTGAACAATTGTGGACCGATAATTTTACTAAATGTAAATAAAATTTACAAATATAGAATATTACGTTAATATTAACATTTATATGAATTTATGCACTTTAGGGTGATTCCCGAAAGTGGGAGCGATCCTCATAAAATTTGTCATTATGATTTCTACTTATATAAAACTTATTTGTGTCGAATACAAATTTTATGAGGATTACTTAGTAAAAGTATCGGTCCACAGTTGTCCACATGTCTAATATTAGACCCCTCCACGAATTCTAATGAACATGCACAATGGTATGGGGCATAATATGATCGGGCTTGACCGACTATATCTTTCTTACTTGTTTTTTTTTTTTTTTTTTTTTTATTTTGTAAAGTTTTCATTTCACACAACAGAAATAAGAATTTTTTTCACCAGAGGAAAAATATTTTCTACCATAGAACATTATTATTTTTATTAATTTTCGAGTTCACCAAAAACTTAAACGACTTTTTCATTTCGAAATGCCAAAATATACCTTAAGAATTATTAAGTTTAAAGTTGTCATTTGAGGTGCCTATTCGTTTTCCTAATTCCATCGAAAAAAAAGATTTATTAGCAATTTTCCAGATTCTTGCAAACACATTTCTGTTTATTTTAGGAATTGCCTTTTTTGGAAGAAAATTGGACTAAAACGTTTGAATTTTTTTACACTAAATCTATTCGAAGATAACAGTTTTATGAGTTTAAATTCTTAGAAAAAAGCTGTTGTGCATAAAATTTTACCGCTTATATCTGTAAAAAAAAACACCAATTTTAAATTTGATTGGAAATATAATTCGTTATTTCTACTGAAGTTAAAATATTAAAAAAAGGACCTTGTAATGTTTAATTTATTACTCTTAATAAAAATCTGATTTAATGAGCTAAAAAGCGCTAAATTGAACCAATTTCTTTAATTTTGGTTCAATTTAGCGCTTTTTAGTGAGTTCTAGATTTTCTCTGCTCGTTTTGTTTACAAATAATTGACAACGCTGGAAGAATTTGCCAACAACCAAGACAGCTGATCTTACAATATAATCTGCCTTATTCCAAGACATCCGACATTATAAAATCAGTCACTGTTTCTCTGGTACTTGGATCAAGTCCGACCGTCAGGGGGATACTTTGCTCAGGATTTAATTGCCTGCTTCGGACACACATCCAAAGAAGTCAATAAGTTACTAAAGTTGTGATCCAGAAGTAGTACAAATTCGGTTCATTTCCGAAGAATTAACACAGTCTTGGCATTGGAAAATGTCCTCTCTTTTGATACCTATTCACGATTTCATGCAAAATTGCAATTAAAATCCAAATTTTTTTTATCGGGGTCAGGAAATTATTTTTAATTTTTATATAAACCAACATATTTTTCAATAAAAAATTATGCATAACATTATTCTTCATTTTGTTTATTAGTTCTTTTTAGTAACAAGTATTTGAAAAAATAACAACCGAATCAACATTTTATAGCAGAACGGGAAACGGAAACAAAAGATCAATTTCCCGGGAATTTCCGGAAATTTTTTAAATCTTTAGTTATAAGAAAAAAAGTCTTAATTTCTTATAAAGAAAATCATTTTTTTTTTTTTATTAAATAAAACAAAACGAAACATTACAAATCGTACCGAATTAACGAAAAATCAAATAACATAAAAGCATAACGCTATTTCTAAGATTAAAAATTTAAATATTTTATACAAATAAAATTGGTACCTTTCGTACTTTATGTAAAAAAAAAACTGTCTCAGATTTGTACGTTATTGAGTTTTTAATGCTAAAACTTTTTAAAAATATACCCTAATCAATTAGATAAATTTTATTATAAATAATTTCCCGTTTATTTCCACTTTATCTTTTTAATTTACATTATTATTTATTTTTTTTTTACTCAACTAATTTTTAGCAAGAACATTAATCTGGAAAATACTAAAAATTGGTTCATATACGTGTATGAATGCAACATGTGGTAATACCATTTTAAACAAACGGGTTACAGAACTAAACTCACAAGAGTTGAAACTAATAGAGTGAGAAATTTTTAACACCATAGGTTTCATTTTATAATCATGATTGTTGTTCAAAGTTCAAAAACTTGGAAAATGTTCTAAAAATTACTTAAATTTTTCTTATTCTTCTACACTTTTTGTTCGCGCGATTATTCTTTTTGATTTCATTCGATTTTATATAAACTAATCGGACTTTGTGGATAAATTCTACACCTTCTTTGTTGTTGTGCAGTTTTTCAACAGTTACATTCAGGCTAGTACAATTTTAATGACAACGGGATACAAATTTTGAAACAAGGATTGATACTTGTTGTTGTAATAGTGAGTATTTTGCGCTATATTTCGTTGATGTGCCCGAAATAGTCAACGCAGTATATAGTCTAAAAGTTTGAAAAACAAGACCGAAAAGTTTAAAAAAAGTCAGTTTTTCCGGAGGCACATTCACAGTTTCTAGCGGAATAGCATGAATTACTGAGTGAACTTAGTTTTTTGCTATTTTAGACAATAAAATTGAAGGAACATTAAAAATATATTTAGTAAAAAAAATGTGTGAACTTTTTGAAAATTACGCAAAAATTGCACTTTTTGTTTTTGTATTTTTATATAGAAAATTGCAATTTGTACAAATCTTGCATATATAGATATAGGAACGGCGATAAATATAATTGATCGGGACTATACATTTAAGTAAAATGTTAATTAATAAAAAAAAAATATTTTGAAATTTGTCTAGCTTTTCATAAATATCGATGTTTTCCGTAAGGTTTCTTTAAAATTTCCAGTTTTATCGACAAATTAAAAAAAATTAATTGCAAAAACCTTCCACCTTAAAATTCATCTATATTTAAAATTTAATTAAAATCGGTTCAACGGTACAGACCTGATTGCACAAACAAACAAACAAATACACACTTGAATTTATATTATTAATATGGATGAATAAAAATATATGAATATGACATAATGTTGATAAGGGTTTAGGTGAAGTACTTATATGGGATCCTAAATAAAAGTATAGTCTTTAGGATACATGTATTGGAAGGGTATTGAGACAAGCTCTTAAACAACATCTTATAGAGCCAATTCACGAGTATGGGGTTAAAATATGTTTTGTGTAAATATTTTCTCATACAATTATGACTATGTATAGGGCATATTTTTTGTTGTATATAGTCATTCTGGTCTACATAGTATAAGTTTTTTTTCTTGCTATCGTCTAAAAATAGATAGTCTACAACAAAATATCTGTATACAATCAGTTGAATACGGGACATTTGTCAAAACACATTTCGCTAACATGGTATCTATATTAGACAATTTTTTATCAAAAAGAAAAAACGTTAAAATCAACGCGAATTTATGCAAGGTGGAAACAGTTACACAAAAGCACCAATAAGCCGAATTCATTAATGTTTTTATATATGTACTTTGACAGCTGTAATAACTAAAAATAGTAATCAGCTGCTTACCTTACTGAGGTTACCTTGTATAGAATCGCACTGATAAATCTACTATAGACACTATGTAACCTAACATAATACGTAAGATTTTTTTGTCAGTGTCAAATTCGTTCTCTAAGAGAACGTGTAGATTCAAATATTAGTATTATAAGATGTATTATGAGACTGTTGTGATGAGATTTCTCTACACAATTATCTTATAAGATGAACTGTCAAAAAAATGCACATATACAAAAGTTTATGTGTGTGTGTATGCATGTGTATTTTGGTAATTACTAAAAAAAAACAATTTTTTGCAAATTTTTTTCTTTTAATGATTGTTATACATTTTAAAAAAATATTTTTATAAAAATTGTGCTAAAAACGTGCTAATTTCTTAAATAAAAAGACTGTTTACTCTGCGACTGATTGAAAATATTGATATCTTATAGGATTTATTAGAATACGTGTACTCTCTTCTGCCGGCGTTATATCACATATTATATCAGCGTTAATCTCAGTTGTAGACCTGGGGTAAGGCACATCGAATGGGCAGCACGATATTAAATATAATTGGTATCAGTGTTGCAAAATTTCCCTTTTTTTAAATCTAGATCTAGGATTTTTCAAACTCATTTAGCACGAAAAAAACAAATTAACACTTTTTGAATTATTTTTGGCATTTTTAAGCACATTTTGTAAAAGTTTTTACTAATTTGTATTTTTGTACTATAAAAATTTTATCATTCATTTTTTTTTTCTTTCAAAATATTAAATCTGTGGCTAAAATATTGCGTTCTTAGCGATGGTAACAAATGTGATATTTAAAAAGTGAGTTTAGCAAAATTAACTTTATAGAAACAGTTAACCCAACTGTCAAATAAAATTTTGGCAATTAAGTAAAATATAATTCTTTCGTTATAAGACATAATTATAAAATAATATAAATATAGTTTGCAATTTAATTGTAAACGTAACTGAATTGAGGTCGTAAATTAAAATAAAACAAAATTTTAAATAATTTCGAATCAGCTTAAAAAAACCCAAATCAAAATATTGGTATTATTTTATTTTTTGAAATATTATATGAAAAACAATTTAAAAAAAAAGTATTGTTACACTTTAAAATTATTTTATTTATTATTATTATTATTATTATTATTATATTATTATTGAAGCCTAAAAATCAGTACATTTATTAGAGACAAACTTTTTCGAGAATTTTGTTTATTTAATTTTGAATTCTGTTTATTTAGTTAAAATTATTTTTTTCATTTAGTTAAAAATTCAAATTTTAATAAAAGTTTTATTTTATTAATTTATAGAAAACATTTTATTGGAAATTTATCAATTTCATGATTTTGGTACATAATCGATAATCCGAATTATTCGGTAATACGGACGGTTTTTGTTAACTCATTCCATGCTTTATAATCCGGATTGAATTATAAAAAGTTAATTTTTATTAAAATTTCAGTATAACTTAGAAAATTCAATAAGCATTATGATCAGTTTTGCCGTTTTGGTTATTTTTAGCCAAAATTGGTTATTTTATTTTTCAATGTAGAGATGATCATTTATTTTACATTTTGGTTATGTTTTTGTTAAATCAAAATTTTATTTTTATTAGTTTTAAAAATGCTATTTACTCTGTAAAACTTGCCAACAATAAAAAGAGAGTGTGCTAAAAATTCATCACATCATCTAAAGATTCCTATAACTTCTCTTTTCTAATATATAACCAAAAATTTAAATGGATTGAGAGACTTTTGTGAGAAAGTTCTAACGATGTAACGAACAATCTAAATACTTATAACTACAAAATAAATTACTATTAAAAAAGAAATGTATATTCGGTGAAGACCAACTATATGATATCCTACACTATTGTGCATATGGCTTAAAGTAATACGCACTTGAGAGAGAGCATTATATGAGTGCTATGGTTAATCTTGTTTGAGGTAAATTTTATTAACCTGCGAACATTTATGTGGGATTTAAGTACTTTTAACTGATTTTTGAGAGAGGACCCTTATATAGATGCTACGATTAATTTTAAAGAGATCTTTTTTGAAACTGAATGTCATATTTTATGTGAGTACATACAAATTTTTTTATAGAATATTTTAGGATTAAAATATTTTATTTATGCAGATTTCTGTAGAACTACGTCTTTATATATTTAAGATATTTGAGCTTCAAAATATTACTACAAAAGAACATTTATTTGGAGACTAGGTGAGAAGATTCTGAGTCGATTGGTATATTTATGGGTCTCCCCCAATATCGTGCTGTAGCGAATAAAAAATGTACCTTGTTTAGTTATTTAAACTGTGCAAGACAACATAATTAAATAATAAAAATTTAAAAAGGGCATCACATTATTTTACAAATGACTGCAATTAAAATGTTTTATCAATCCCGTTGTATTTTCAATTAGAATACAATTTTGTACACAATTTTGAAATTAACTTGTTAAAATTTAATATATGTGAGTGCTTTGGTTATTGAATCTTTTCCCCAAACATCTCAATTAAATATCTTTTACTTTAAATATTTAGAATTTGGAATTTATATCGCCAAATGAGATTGGCTAAGTCCCTATTAAAAATAACTCTTATTTGCATTATTTTTCTGTGAACACATAATTATAAAAGTCAAACTTACTTTCTATTACAGTTCGACCCAACTGTTTTGCGATTCTAAATTTATTACAATCTGGTTTACTTTCGGTATCATATCATAAGAACGTGAGTATAATTAAATTCTTATTATTAAACCTTGTATTCCGACATCCTACAAAATATGATCAGGGATCACATTTTGATAAACATTATTCTAAACAGTTAAATTTTAAATATTTTTTTTCTCCTAAAGACTAAAAAAAGTTTATGATTATTATGCAAAGTATTTAAAAGCTGAATACATATATTAAGATTATATTAAATTTCAAAAATTCAAAGTTATTATGAATTCTTAAAATTTGGTTATTTTTTTCAAAGTATTGGTTAGAATTAAATTTTTGCTATTATGATACAATTATGATGCAAGTGTTTATTGTAGTTGAATACCTTAATGTTCAGTCAATTTTTGTTGCAAAACTTCTTCAGTAAAAAGAGTACAAAGTAATTTGTTTTTTTTTTTTTTTAGACAAAATTGTTTAAAATTCTTAAATATAAAATGTTATTAGACGAAAATTTTGAACCTAATACCTAATGTGTTTCACAAATTAAATAAATTGTATATTCTAATAGTTTTTTTTTTACCAAAAGTGGACCAGAAAAGAAGCCTCGATAATTCAGATAATCCGACAATCCGGATTGGGGTCTGCTATCAATTATCCGTATGGTCGATCTTATACTGTATCTGGTTTTTAAAGATAAATGAGATTTTAAAAATCAAATTTTCGGTAAAAGTAACGGATTTTAGTTCGTCAAAATTTTATACTATGTGTTATTTGGAATAACGTATAACAGTATAATTATGATAAAATTTTGAATTTTGAAAAGTCCCCTCATAAGTTTACCTTTAATTTTTTACTTTTTAATTTCAAAAAATCAATTTCAGAATGTGTTTTTATTATTTTCTTTAATGTCTTTTTAGTTTTAAACCTGAAAATAAATATCTCTTTTTTCACCAATATAAAAAAAATTTGTTCTTAGCACTTTTACTAGCATCTTTTTTCTGATTTTTAGCACTTTCTGGCATTTTTTTTTTTTTTTTTGGTAAATTTTAGCATTTTTTTCCCATTTAGATTTGGCAACACTGATCGGTATAATTAGTAGGTATTTGTGATGCTTATTGAAAATGTAAAGGCGTATCAAAAAATTTCGAAAGTTAAAATTTTTATGGACAAAAAAATAATAATCACAATATTAAGTAGAATTTTTTTGTAATACACTTAAATAAAATATATTTCAAAAATTAAAAAAAATTTAAATCGCGATTTTTAGCATAGACAATTTTAAAAATTTTTCTCGAAAAACCTAAAAAATGTGACCATCAAACTTTAAAATTTTCATAACTTTCATTTGTATAACTCGGTAGGTTTTGATATTGAGTATCATTTTTACCGGAATTGTACATAAACTTCTATTTTGTAAAAATTTTTATATGGTCAACTTAAAACCGCTATAATTTTCGCGCCCCCTACACAAAATGATTAATGCCAACTGATTCCATATGTCACTTTATATTTACATAAATGTGCCATCAAAAAAAAAAAAAAAAAAATCTAAAATTTTTTTTAAGGCCAAAAATCAAAAATTTTTGATAATGGCCCATATGTCAAATTTTAAGTTTTTCGGGTAATAGTGTATTTATAGCCTACACCACCTTAAGTGGTTAGGGTATTATGCGTTTTTGGTGATGTTTATAACGTATAGAAAAAGTTATCCAACACCCAATCGTATAACAATCGACTCAGAATCACTTTTTAAATTGATTTAACGATGTCCGTTAGTCTGACTGGCTGGTTGTCCATGTAGACCTTGTGCACGAAGTACGGATGGCAATTTTAAAGATAATTGAATGAAATTTGGCACGTGGGACTTACGATACAAGGACGAAACTTATTGAAATTAGTTGTGATTGGTCCATTATTTCATCTAGCCCCCATACAAATGTCCCCCCCGGAATAGAGTTTAAACACCTAAAAATGCCTTAAAAATAAGAATATTTCAATGAAATTCGGTGCAAAGAGGTTCCGTACAATTATCAATCTTTGTACCAAATTTTATGAAGATCGGTACACAATTGACCACAGCTCCCATACAAACCCACTTCCAGGAAAATCACCCTAAAGTGCATAAAATCATTTAGATATTAGTATCAACGCATTATTCTGTATTTATATAATTTATTTTACATTTAGTAATATTGGCCACTGGTGTAATATAAGTCCCCTTCCCGAATTTTTATGCTCGTACACAATGGTATAGGGTATCATAAAATAGGTCTTGACCGACTATATCTTTCTTTCTCGTTTTTTTTTTTTAGATATATTGCATTTCATTTTTGTTTACAAATCGTATATCTCCATATTTTATTCTAAATCAATGCATCTCAGCTTTGACCAAGTGAAATTTTATTCAGATATCACCAATGGTTCCGAAGTTATAGAATTGTAAAAAAAAATAAAATAAATAAAAAGCTTTTTGGAACTATAAAAAGTAACTATAAATGACATTTATGACATTTACTACAAAAAATATCAATAAAAATCAATAAATTATTCATTATTAAGTAGACTGGGTATGAAGTATAAACAAATATAGAAAATGTATTTATTTCTAGCCATAGTATAAGGAACAAGTAAAGAAACTCCCTCATTTGGTACCTAACGCAGCTATCAAAAGTAAAATTGTATTCATATGTATTGGTGTAAAAACCACATTCACCTCACTTCATATGCGCACATAGTTGTAAAAAAATGTATTTAAAAATTTTTTAATATATTTTTTTTTTTACAATCGCATATTTGAACAAATATTAAACATTTTAATGTGTATTGTCTTTATGATTTAATTATTATATTTTTTATATTTTAAAATCTACTACATTTTTAATACCAAAAATTTCAACTGTTTTCGTTTAATTTAAAATTTAACAACCAAAAATGAAATGTCAAAAATATTAAAAAATATTGTTTTGGTTTGTAAAAAATAAATACATTTCGAAAAATAAATTATGATAAAAGTGTTTAAAAAATAATTAAATATTGTGTGTGTGTGTGTGTGAAAAAGGTGCTACAAATTAAAGACGTGCAAGAGTAGCACTGAAAGTATACTCAAAATAAATATAACAAATAAATACTTGTGAGTATTGGTATAAATGAGAAAATGAGTGCAACTGATGTGGTATGATTTTGTTTTTACACATTTTTTTATTTTTATTTGTTTTTATTTCAAGTAACTGTTGTACCACAAGTATTTTAGAGTACTTGTTGGTAAAATAAGTAAACATATTAGTTTTTACTGTGCAGTGTGTAAATAAGTGAATTTTTTGAAAAAAATTTGTATTTAATAATGAATAATAGAAACATAAAAGAAAAAATTTTAAGAAATGTGTACGAAATTAGTGAAAAAAGGGGACGATGCAAAATATGAGACTGTTTTTGTCTTATAAAAAATTAAAATAATTAACAAATTTTGCTGCTTGCAAAATTTGTAATAATGTAGTGTTTAAAACTTAGAAGTAATTTTAACTTATTGATATTTTTCTGAACCAATTCCGGTAAGTCTTTTTCGAGCTAAGCTTTAATATATGGTGCAACCTTGTTCATTTTTCAAATAACGATATCAGCCGAGACAAATTAAGAAAATTATGTGTAAGATTTGTGCATCATAATAACATGCAGAAAAAATTTTTCTCAATCTGTGTTATTCGAATTCGAACTTACTTTTTGCACCATTTCAAAACATTAATAATAAAAGTAAAATTGTTTCAAAAAGTTTTATAGTTTTTGCCCTTGAGTTAGAATGTCTAAAATTAAAATATTATATGTTGTCGAAATCCTTTACAGAAGTAATAATATATTTATGAATTCATATTTAAAATTTTTTTCTATATACTAAGAAGATTTTATCCCTATTTTGTTTTTCTTTTTAGTATTATTTATCTGAAAAGACTTAATTACATTATTACATTTTAAAGTATTTTTAATATTTTTCAGTTCAATTAAAGGCATATACATTTTCAGAATGAATAACATATTCATATTTAAATTCTAATTTGTTTTTTTTTTATATACTAATGATTAAATTCCTATTTTGTTTTTTTTTTTTATTATTATTATTTTTTTTTTTTTTAACTTAAAAGACTGAATTATTTTGTTAACTAAAAAACCTTAAGTTTGTTTAAATCAATAAAAAATGTTACTACATAAAATTTGTTTAATATTATTTTTATTTAATAAATTAATCATTTTAACGTCTGCATTTTCATAATACGTATTCATACATGTTTATCAACATACCATAAGTACTTATAGTACAAGCTTCTATATCTACTTTATTTGTTTCAGCGAATAATAGTAAAACAAATATGTTACTCCTATTCACTCTTTATTTATTGACACTTAAACTACTAAAGAGAATAATAATACCAACTAATAAAAAAAAAAAATACTCATCAATACGCACTCAAACTGGCAGACAAATAAATTAGTGTTGTTTGAGTGTAACTGTGTCAGTGTTTATTTGGAAGGATAATTTTGGTAATTTTTTGTTTCGTTTAAATATCTCAAAAGTGTGTTAAATTCACAAAGCACATGTATGTGAAGAGTGGGAACTTGTTGTAGTTGTAAGAAAGAGAGTAAATTAATTATACTATGTTTCTAGTCATTAGCTGACAAGAAAAACATGTTAACAAAATATAATTATTAAACATAAATGAAATAAAATTTCTATTAAAGCCAGAAATAATCAATTTGTTTAACTAAAAAGTATATGAAAAAAAGTAAATGTGCTAATTTTAACCCAGTTTTATTTAATCATGTGTGTGTGTGTGTGTATTATTTTAGTATGACATAGTATACATGTAGATACTTACAACAAAAATTCTATTTAATTTAATTCTATTTACAACAACTTAGTTGTACAATCATTTGTTGTTAGTTTAAAACTCTATTGTTGGCATTTGTTAACCCAAAAGTCACGTTTTTAATCTGATGAATATGTAAATAAGCACAAACATAATTATTTATTTAAATGTGAATTTATTTTCAAGATATAAGATACTAAGAATACATTTTTTTATTTAAGCATTAAGTTCATAGTACTACGGTAGTCATTGTGTTAAATTCCATTAAATGGAGTAGAATCAGAACTAAATTATTCTCTGCAAACAAATATGTAAACGATAAAAGGAAGATAGAACAGTAATATCCACAATTTATCATTCATATGATAATAATTAAAGTAACATTTTGTAATTTCAAATTTACACAATAATTTTCATTAATTTTTTTCTCCACTTAGGTGTATTGCCATCGAGACTCGTTTTCTCCCGAAAGAAATATTCTTCCGTAATACAAATTCTGTTATTGCCGCAATAATAATTTTCATTCCAGCAATACATTTGGGGAATCACTATCGTATTACTGTGTTTGCTGGGATTTATATTTGTATTTTGTTTTTATTATTTCATTTATTTTCTTTAATTTATACTGTTTTTCTAGTTTCTACAATCCATTCGTAATGGCCTGGTCTATTTGCATGCATTATATTAACCAGTTGAAAACTACATACATACGTTTACTTAATATTTACATATGTACACTGCCTGCCACTTGAATAAGGTATCACATTTTTTTAACTTTAATTAAGTATATCTCCTAAACTAAAGTTCAGAAAAAATTAATTTTTTACGCAACCAAATTTCAAAGTGTTGGCTTTAGTTTCCTGCAGAAATAAAAAATATACATATTTTGTTATACTAAAATTATGCATTTATTTGTGACATTTTTTCTGTGGTACTTTTTCGTGTGTCACTTGAATAAGGAATATTTTTAAAATAAGCAAACTGTAATTTACTTTTAAATTTTGGGTTATAAAAATGAAAGTTATTATCTTCTAGCATTCAATTAGTACTGAGTACTGTCACCATTTTTAGAAATAACCTCAAAAATGCGATTTGGCATCGACTTGTATAATGACTCTAAGTAATTTAGAGAAATTGAACTCCATGCTTCCGTTATTGCATTCTTTAAGGATTCTATCGTCTCAAATTGTTTTCCTCCTTCATAAACTTTTCTTGCAAGTTAACCCCAGACATTTTCCATTGGTTTCAAGTCTGGTGAATATGGGGGCCAATTCAAAAGTTGAACACCTTGTTGATTAATCCATTGTTTTACTGCTCTGGCGGTATGAATCGGAGCGTAATCGTGTTCGTACGTCCAAGATATGGGTCCAAAGAAATCATTAAATTTTGGAAATGCTTCCTCCCGAATGTTTTTGTAAGTCGTTGCAGTCATTTTGTTAGATACAAAAACCAATTCTATGGTACCATAATACGAAATCGCACCCCATGCCAGTATTCCGCCCTCTCGGCTGTGTCTGCGGCTCAAAAATAATTCCTCCTTATTTAGGTCATGGAAGTAATGGTTATACCCGTCGGGACTATCAATATTAAACTTTTTTTCATCGGAAAATACAACTTTAAACCATTTGTCGGACCATGTCATTGTATTTTTGGTAAACTGTAGACGTTGTGATTTACGTTTTCCATTAAGTGGTGTTTTTTTTTTGCAGTTTTCGTCGGACTATATATGGGCATGACTTTAAAATACGGCACACTGTTCTTAGACTGGCACTGACTCCACTTTTTTCACGTATTTTTGATACCGAATTGCCAGAATTTGATGCAATTTTAACAATTTTTCGTCTTTCTTTTGGAGTTGTTGCCATTTCCTTCCGCCCTTTCATGTTTTTTCCATATCTTTCCACGTTCTTTAAATAATTCTACACCACTGTCTTTCCTCTATTAATGTTTTTGGCTATTTGGACCGGATTCTGACCCTGAGATTTCAAAATCAGAATTTTTTCTTTTTCAGAGTTATTAAGAGCCTTACCACGTCCCATTTTGAATTAAAACTATTTAAAATCTAACAAATTAAAAATTCTCTAGCCGTTTATATTGAAAGAAATTCCTAATTAATATTAAAAGAATACCTTATTCAAGTGACACAGAAATACATGTCTTTAAATAAATGCATAATTTTAGTGTAACAAAATATGTATATTTTTTTATTTCTTCAGGAAACTAAAACCAACACTTTGAAATTTGGTTACGTAAAAAATTATTTTTTACTGAACTTTAGTTTAGGAGATATACTTAATTAAAGTTTAGAAAATGTGATTCCTTATTCAAGTGGCAGGCAGTGTATTTATTAAAATAAAAGTGTACTAGTGTGTAAAGTATAGCAGGAATAATTTGTTACATATTTTTAATTGTATTTTTTTTTTTTTCATAATTCTTCTATAATTTTGTCCCTCACTGTATATAATCTGCATTTATATACATTTAAGTACAACTCACTTTCGCTTTAATACTACCTAGTTGGTAACTTTGTGAATTACTACAAAAAAAAAAAAGATCATGCAAAACAAGAACAACAAGCTTGCCAACAATAACAATACATACCAAACGGAATAAACAAAAACACTTGGACTTTTATTATAAATATTCATAAATATGCTTATTGTAGTTATTATATTCTTGTTGTTTTTTTATTGTCCACGTTTTATTTAAAGTGTCGTTGTAACTAAAATTTTTATTATTAAAATTTGTAAATGTATGTATGTATGCATGTATAAATGTATGTATGTATGTTGTTAAAACTATTGTAATTTTGTTTTTATAGTTTTGTTATTTAATCTTGGTATTGTGCAAAAAAAAGGCATTGTGTGGTTTTTATTGTTCAAATTTGGTCTTATGCCAAATAATAATATGAGCAAAAAAACCCTATTTCCACTTTAGCTTTCCCTTTAACAGCATTTTGGTGGAAAATGACAATTGTTCTATTTAAATATGTATGACATAATGCAGAAGTTTATATTTAATTGACAAAAAGAAAATGTACATATTATACACACACAGAAGGAGAAAATTAGATAGATCATTGAGCTATTTAAAATTGTAATAAAATGGGTTAATGCGTTGCAACATAAACTGCAATAAATTCAACATAAACACCCAGTGAAAGCTTTGCTTTCCTGGTAAGCTAGCAGGTATAATTGGAAACAAACATAAACTACTTATTTTTTGCTTGAATAACTAGTTATTTTTATTCGAGTTGTCTACAAATTCATGTAGTTATTTTTAGACTCTAAGGGTACTCAAAAATATGTAAATAAACAAAAATAAGATTTGAACTTGAGCACAAATTAACCATTTGTTTTTAATGATTAACGTCTTACACCATCTCGCAATATTTTTTTAGACATTTTGTTAAAAAAAAAAAAAAAAAAAACAGCATCAGAATGGGGTTGAACCTTCTGGTTGTTAATCCAGCCGTCTAGCCAACAGATCCTACTACTGAGTACTTATTTATGTAATATAGAGTAGGCAAATAATAATGACGCCTCATTACCAAGAAACTACTTTAATTTAATAAGTAGTTGCCACTACCAAAAAGTTTTGCTGGGCAGTATCAAAAGTTGTGGCTTTCGTTTTTTTTTTTTTTTGTTTTGACAATAATAAATCTGTATCTCATAAACTACTGTTAGAATCGAATTGAAATTTTTAGAGTTGTAGAGGAGGGACCTACATTTTCAAAAAAAAAAAAAAAAAAAAAAAAAAATTTATTTTGCAGTTACCCTGTGATAATATGAGTTAAGCAACAGGGTGTCAAAGTTCACTAGTTAGAGTACGTACAAGTTTAAAAAAATAGTAATTTCTACAAATCAAGTTCGAATTCAAAGATTTTTATATTTCTGTAAAGGGCTTTGCACGGTAAAGAAAAAATAAGCTTACTTGCCTAAGTTATTTCTTACAGTTAAAAAGATATTTACGCTTGAATTTTTGATTTTTTTTCGAGACTTTAATTTCGGAGATATATATATATATATTTTTTTTAAATATTTGCAATATATTACGAAATAATATTATGAAAAAAAATTTTAATTATCTCAATTCGTGTAGACGTGAAAAATGTTCAAAGTCTTCACTCTGAAATTAGTATGAAAAATAGCTATTTTTACAAATATATAGTACTATTCTTTCACTTTTTGCTCATAGTTTTGTTAATAGAAAATTGTTTACTTTACTTATTTCGAAAGACAAGGCTTCATAAGTGGTTAATAAAGAAATTTTAAATTGATTTAGGTTTACACCCTACATCCAGCATTGTTCGAAAATGTTGAATTTAAAAAAAGCTTCATTTTCATCGATTAATAAAAATATAAATTGCTTATTTTTGAAAAATTGCTAAAATTGATTGCAAAACTTTAAAATGATTTTTGGAGAAATAAAAGATTGATATTTATTTTATACATTACATAAGAAGCAATAGCGAAAATATTTTGTTAATATGCTTTTTTGTTCATTTTAAAAAAGTTGTTTAAAAAATTTACTTTTTCATAAAATCTGCACTCCTGCGTTCGTTTTTGCTAATTTAGTGTCAAATCGATTTAAATTTATTGTATGATTAAGTACCGTCAATAAATTAAAAAAAAAAAAAACTAACGTTACATTTTTTTTATAAAAAAAAAAAAAAAATTGCAAAAATGAAACTTTTTTTAAAATTCACCATTTTCGACTAATGCTGGATATAGGGTGGAAGGAAACTTAATCAATTTATAATTTCTTTATTAACCATTTATGAAGCCTTGTCTTTTGAAATATATAAAGAAAAAAAAATATTAACAAAACCTTGAGAAAAAAATGAAAGAATTATACTATCGGGTATGTGATGGAAATTAATTTCGGAAACAAAACGAATTGAAATCGAAAAAATGTGTAATATACTTACCTTTTCCATTTCTTTATTGATGAAAATTACAACAAATCAGATTTTATTATAAAATTGTAAGTGTTCTATGAAAATTATTTTCTTGATTTTCAATAGTGCTGTATCTCGTAAAGGAAAAATAAAGATTTGTTGCAAATATTATTCTCCAAATTGACCAAAGTTCATCACAACTTTTCAAACCGTTCGATTTGAAAACCATCGCTTTCCATCACATACATGTATATTTTTGTAAAAAAAAAAAAAAAATTCTTAGTAATTAGAATATTTTTCAATGCTGAATGAAATGAAATAATCCAAACGAAATATTAGAAATTACAGAATATTAAAAAAAAAAAAATTTCTCCATGTAACTCAGTACTAATTCCCGAGAAATTACAAAAATAATTTAAGCGTAAATATCTATTTAACTTTAAGAGATAACTTAGATCAGTAATCATGTTTTTTGCTTTATCTCGCCAAGCACTTTGCAGAAATATAACAATCTTTGAAATCGGACTTGATTTATAGAAGTTAAAATTTTTTGAAACTTTTAATACTCTAGTGGTCAATTTTGACACCCTGTAGCTTATCTCGTGTTACTACAAGGTGACTACAATTTAATTTTCTGAAAGCTGCGGTCCTCCTCTACAACTTTTTCATACATTTCAATTCGATCCGATCAACAGTTTAGGAGATATAGATTTATTACAACAAATTTTGCGATTGGCCCCATTATGTGTTGACATTTACCGTTATTTTTTAATTTGATAAGTGATAGAAGCATGATAATAGGCAGCCTGATAGGGAAAAAGTTACTTAAGCAAACTCAATAAATTTTTAGAACTTATTGTTACTACAACTCAAAATATATAGGAATGAATTAAAAAATGTCAAATTTCATAAAGAAGGCGTGGTAGTGGGCGGTAAATTTAAAAATTTTTGGAAAGCCAACATTTCACTCTATAAAATTTCTTTTTTTCATTTCCGATTAAATTAATTTCATTAAGATATTTTAATGAAATTTGATGTCCTAATTGGAATTGAATGGGCAGTTAGTTGCTATAAAATTTAAACGACCACGCCCATTACTTTTTAAAAAAACGAGTAAATGTTATGTGACTTCTTTATAACTTACTGTTTGCCAATAAAATTATAACTCAAATCGTAAAATTATATTTTTCTTTTTTTAAATTGATAAACATTTTATTATAAATAAACTTAATAAAATATTCCATTTCTTACATATTTATAGTTTATATTTAAGTGATTTTAGGAAAGGCCGCAAACAAAATATACATCCATTTAGTTACTAAGCAGTTTAAAACACTATCAACGTTGATGTTTACTTGTCGTGATGAAATTTAATCAGTTAAATAAATAAAAATAGTTTTTTTTTTTTTTTTTGGAAATTCTTTTGAATTTAAAAATGTATTAACTATAAATAAAGTTCTACTGTAAATTTAATAATATATGATACAACATAAAATGCAAGGTTTTAAGAAGCTTAAATAGAGTAAAACCATTTGGTTTTAGTAAATTAAGGTTACTACTTTTTTCCAACCACCTTGCAGTCGCGAAAATAACAGGACGGAAGCCAAACAATGCCACTTAGGGAAACGGATATTTACAAACAGCGAATTTTACCTAAATGGTTAAGCATTGTAATTAAAGAATGCAATAATTAGGTTTCATTTACTAAAGTGTGCGTTCGAATAAAATATAGTACAAAATTTTTGTAACAACTCTTATTGCCATTAATTTTAAATAACTTTCTTGATTACTAGAGACATGTCAGAATTTTTGAAATACGTCAGTTTGTCCGCAAGCAGATAATTTTTCTGAATGCTATCTTTGGCTTTCAGAAAAATCATTTTTTCGTCTCCCTCTAATAACACGAGATTAGCTGTCGGGTGTCAAATTTGACCACCCCAAGTATGTAAAAGTTTTAAGTTAAGTTCCACAAATTCAGTCCGATTGCAAAGATTTTATATTCCTGTAAAGTAATTGGTGAGATAAAAAAAACATGCCTACTCATCTAAGTTTTCTTTTACATTTAAAAAGATATTTACGCTTGAATTTTCAATTTTTGATTTTTAGCCTCGACTTTATTTTGTTTTTCGAGAATAAGTCCTGAGGTATATAAGAAAAAAACTTTTTTTTAAATAATTTGTAATTTATAATAAATTTCAAAATAATATGCAAAAGAAGTTTTTGATTATCTCAATTCATCTAGCCGTAAAAAAAATTTCAAAAAAAAAATTTTATCAAAATTATAGCAAAATTCTTTCACTTTTTTCTCCGTTTTTTTTAATAAAAATTTTTTTCTTTACACATTTCCAAAGAAAAGGCTTCATAAATGGTTAATAAGGAAATTTTAAATCGATTTCGATTTGCACACTACATCCAGCATTGGTCGAAAATTTTGAATTTTAGAAAAAAATATGTTTATCGATTAATAAAAAAAAGTCACGCAAGTATTTTTTTAATTTATTACCGCTGTTTATTTGAAAGATCTATTTAGATAATTTTGGAACTAAACTGCTTCCCGCAGGAGTCCAGATTTTATGAAAGCAGTCAACTTTTCAAAAGACATTTTTTAATTACATAAAAACATATTAGCACAATATTTTTACCCTTATTTCTTAAATATTATATAAAGCAAATGTTAGTCTTTCATTCCTCAAAAAAAAAAAAAAAAATCAATTAGCTTCAGCAACCAATTTGTTAAATTTTTAAAAAATAAATAATATTAAAAAAAAATAATAATAATAAAAATCAAAAAAATAATATCTTTTTAAGCAAAACTCCGTTTACTTTAAAAAAACTTACGAAATATTAAAAGAATATAAAAATATACTTATTTACCAATTCAATAATACATAATATGTCTATATAGGTCGTTTTAAAAAGATAATATAATATAATGTCCTCAAAATATACAACTCGTATCAAAAGTCACTAAATTCACTATTTGATTGTGTATTTCCATTTGTGCGTATACGTAACGTACTATTTATTATACTGGCATATGATTTTTGTGTAACGAGATAATATTTGTAATAATCTGTTGAATTTATTAAATATTGTTTATTTTTGAAAAATTGCAAAAAAAATTGGTTGTTAAAGTTTTTTAAATGATTTTTGGAGAAATGAAATATTATGCAAATGTTTTTTTTTACAATTTCAAAAAAAAAAACATCTTTCGAAAGTTGACTTTTTGCATAAAAAATGCACTCCTGCTTTCGTTTTTGGCTAGGGGGCAGCAGTTTAGAGCCAAAATGACCTAAATATATTTGTAAATAAATAGCTTCAATAAATTACAAAAAAAAAAAAAAAAATCGTTTGTGACATTTTTTTTATTAACCGATAAACTTATTTTTTTTTTCTAAAATTTAAATTAAAATCGATTTAAAAATTTTTTATTAACCATTTATGAAGACTTATCTTTTGAAATATGTAACGAAAAAAATGTTTTATTAAAAAAAAAAAAAACTGAGAAAAAATTTAAAGAATTGTACTATAATTTTGGTAAAAAATGCCATACTAATTTCAGAGTGGTGACTTTGTAGATTTTTGACGGCTAGACGAATTAACTTTTACATACTCGAGGTAGTCAACTTTGACACCCTGTAATTTATCTCGTTTTATTACAGGGTAACTAAAAATGCCAAATATGTTTGGCCGTGTAATGTCACGTTGTGTTCATTTCTTCAAAATCAAATATGAGCTATATTAAAGCTAGAGTGTCATAAAAAGACATTGACATGCAACAGTGTTTTTAACATTTTCTGGCCTGAAATTGTAAAGGAATTGGATCCAAGTTAAAAGCGAATTTAAGAAGGCCACAACAGTGTTCACTTGCGACTATTAGCTTTAAATTCTTATGGAGAGATGCTATGAAAAATTTTGTAAAAATTAAAAATAATCCAGTTTTCAATTAATTTTTATATAAAATGATATATCAGAAAAATCTGGAGAAGAAATGCTTCAAGCACATAGTTGATTTAGTTATACACTACACCATCATAGGTGGTTTGGGGTATTATGCGTTTGTGCTAATGTTTGTAACGCATAGAAACAGTTATCTAACACCCACCTTAAAGTATACCAATCGACTCAGAATCATTTCTTAAATCGATCTAAAATATGTAAATTTTGTGCACAAAGTACGGGTCGCAATTTTAAAGATAATTAAATGAAATTTGGCACGTGGGACTTTTATGATACAAGAACAAAGCCTATTGAAATTGGTTGTGATCGGTCCATTACTTCACCTAGCCCCCATACAAATGTCGCCCCGGAATAGAGTTTAAACACTCAAAAATGCCTTAAAAATAAGAATATTTTAATGAAATTCGGTGCAAAGAAGTTCTGTATAAGTATCAATCTTTTTATAAAATTTTATGGAAATCGGTCCACAATTGATCATAGCTCCCATATAAACCCCTCTTTCGAAAATCACTTTAACGTCTATAAATCCCATACGAATGTTAGTATTAAGTCAATATTCGACACAAATAAGTTTTATATGAGTAGAAATAACATTGCCAAATTTTATGAGAATCCGTCAATAATTTACCATAACTCCCATATAAACTCACTTCTAGGAATCGCCCTAAAGTACATAAAATCATCTAGATGTTAGTATCAACGCATTATTCTGTTTTTGTATATATTATTTTACATTTAGTAAAATTGGCCACAGGTGTAATATAAGTCCCCTTCCCGAATTTTTATGCTCGTACACAATGGTATAGGGTATCATATAATCGGTCTTGACCGCCTATATCTTTCTTTTTCGTTTTAGTCCTAACTTATTCCGTTCATTTTTTTATTAAAAAAAATACATGTTATATTTTATTTGAACGCACACCTTAAATTATATGCATACTACATTTGTTAAACCAGTAGTTTTACCTCAAATTTGGCAATTTGATATCTCAGATTTCTTAATTGATTTCAATGGTAAAGAACCAGTTTAAAATTTAATTAGACTTTCCATCTAAGAAGCTTTTCTTATTGTCCAGAACTCATCTAAATTATTTAACTAAAATCAAAACTTGATAATAAGTTATCTTAAATAATGAAAAAATATGATTAAATCGGAAACATATTTTGAAGAAATTACATTTTCTAATTGAATTTAATGTCGTGCTAAAAACATCAACCTTCACCTCGATTAGTAACAAGATTATCTCAACTACTTTGAAAACAGTTAATAGCATATCCTTTTTAGACATTAATGCGTGTCGTGTCCCTTAACGAACCGAAAAAGAAAAATAAACCCAGTTTTACTAATGTCAGGGTTGATTGAATTACCGACAAAAATAAAAAAATAAAAATATTTGTTGCATGTTTTATTACAAATGTTCAATTTGCAAAATAGTAGTATGACGGACGGACAGACGTACAAGTAAAACTTATATGAGAATATTATGTTGTCATCATTTATCAAGCGGAAAAAAGTAAAAAAAACAAAAAACACTTGAAAACTGGTTGGTTACCTACACACAAATTGATACCTACACAGAAAAAAATATTTTCGAAAAAAATTCAATTAAATTATTAATCAGTATTTTAAAATGATTTCAAATATTTTTGTAATTAAATAAATTACTCAAAATTGAAGTATTCTAACAAATTAAATTCTACTTTTACATAGAAAAATCTAAAATCCAATTTCAGTTGCGATTTATAATATATTCAATTATTTTATTTATTGCAATTCAACATATTAAAAAAATTTTATATTCAATTATTTAAATTATCACTTATTTTTATTTATATTTGATTAAATTATTAATTGATACAATAAGAAAAATAATTGAAAGCCGATAAATTATTTAATTGTTAGTACAAATATTAGAAAATTTGAATTTTGATCACTTGAGTAATTGATACAATTAAAGAAGTAATTGGAAAAGTTTTTGTCTTTGATAAATCATTTAATAGACTATATATTTTCTGTGTAGAATAGGAAATACAATTCTCAAATACTTTTAAAGAAAGCTTGAAAATTCTCTATTTTCAAACTAATATTGCGTGCAGATTATACTTGAAATGTGGCGTGTTGAGTTTGAATTTCAAAACATTTTTAGAATTAATGTTCATTCATACTTGTCGTATGTTGAACACCAATAAAAAATACAAGGTTATTATTGTTGTGGTCGGGTGGATGGATGGTTAGATGATGGTGTCAACTCTACCAAGCATCGGGAAGAGGGAGTAAAATAATTTAACATAATAATTGCCTTTTAGAACTACACGATTAAGATAAAATATTTTTTTTATTTTGTTTTTTTTTTTTTGCTAAACGATAACGTAAAGTAAACTAACGCCCCCCCCCCCCTCTCCAAATTAATATTAATTTATGTTATAAATTTACTTCTACAATGTATGATGACTTAAAGGTCATCAATCGTAAAAATTAGCTATTTGGCAATTTAACGTAATAAATGTTTTATATTTAAATCATTGCAGCTTTTAAAAAGACTGATTATTAAAAAAAATAATAATAATAAAGCAAGGAAACAACCACCAGCATTTAAATGTGTTACTAACAAGGATTTTTGTATATTTCACTAACCCCCCACACACAACAACATTGTAGAAAGGATTAAATTCTAAAATAGAAAAGCCTCAACATGTTTTTGCCGGTTAAATCAAATCTGTAAGTATTGATAAATTTTATGTACACTTAAAATCAAAATTAAAAAAAAAAAAAAAAAATTGCAAAGAATTTTTATACACACAAAACCAAAATATAAAAAATAATCACATTTCAGAGGTTCAAAAATCGATTTTTTACATGTAAATCTGAAAAGAAAAATGAGATAAGCATTTTTTTAAATATTGAAAATAGATACTTTTTTAGTTAATACATTTTTTAAATAGGAATCGCTTTTGAAAATTTTGTCTTTTTTTAAATTAATACTTTTTTTGAGTGTGCTTTTTGCAAAAATTTGCAATTTTTTGGAAAAATTATAATTTTTATGAAAATTGGAACTTTTCTGACAATTTAGTACGTTTCATTAAAATGTTGTTCTTTTTTAAATTGGTAAATTATTGAAAATTTAGCATTTTTTTAAATTGTTACTTTTATTGACAATTGAAAATTTATATTTTTTCTAACAATTGGTACTTTTTTGTAAATTATACATTTTTGACAAATTTAGTACTTTTTCTAATAATTTTTTTGACGTTTATAAATCTTTTAAATATGAAAATATTTCCATAGAATTCAGCACAAATAAATCTTTTGTAGTATTAATACGCCCAGGCAGCGTTGCCAGAAACTTTAGCTAAAAAATCATCATTTGAGCATTGAAAAATCATAATTTTGCTATAAAAATTATCAAAATTATAATTTTAATGATACATAGTTTAATTTCCCCCTATTAGAAAACAAATTTTTATATTTGTATGATTATTCTGTAATCGATTCAATGTATAGATTGTAGAAGTTCGAGGTATTTTTTATGGATTCGAATTACAAAAGAAAACATTTTCTCTATCAAGGAGCCTTTCAACACTCAAACCGAGTGATCGATTTTCAGCAATAATCTTTTGTTTTCAAAGCCCCATGAAATCATAAATTAATATTGGAAAACAATTAGACTCGCCGTTCTAAACAATACAAGAGTATCAAAAAGGCAATGTGTGAGATCATATCCTTTGGATTGCAGATTATGATCATATAAATTTGAAGTACTTAATACGTGCCCTTGTATGGGCATTAAATAATTTTCCATCGAAAAATAATTGGTCTAGCAGATTTTGGTCATATGTCAGAACCAAGGTTAGCTGCCGTTACTCTAAAATACGGGTACCGAATAATTAGAAATAGCATTACCGTTAAAATACCAATACCGAAATAACCCAAAATATCAAAAACGTTAAAATACCGTTACGAAATAAAACATATTACCGCTAAAATACCATTACCGTTATTGCAGAGTTTGGGAAAAAATATTATTTTGAATTAAAACTTGTAAGAATGTTATGGTTATTCCAGCCCGACTTTTAAATACTCCATTTTATATTTCACGGTTATGAACCGATATCTGCGAAATTTCTGAAACAACCGTTACCCTACCGAAATAACTACGAATACCGCTACCGCTAAAATACCAATACCGAAGCAGCTCGAAAAACCGATAACGCTAAAGTATCGTTACAGAAATAACCGAAAATACCGCTACAGCTAAAAAGCCTTACCGAAATAATCCTAAATACCATTAACGTTACCTTTTTACATTTCTGAATTAGTTACCAACTTTGGTCAGAACTTACGAAAGCGTTATTGCTACTATCGCATTATCGTCGTTGGACAAATACATAAATATTTGATCTAGTGGTGAACCATTTAATACTCTATTTGGAATACCGCAGAAAAATTAAATGAAACAAACTTTTACAGACTTCCTCTATGAATATGGAGGTTATCGGAAGAATTTTTTCGTGTAGTTCTGACATATAAATTTTAATCTTTGTTATTAAACTTTAAATAATTTAAGTATGGTATATATTTTGAAATAGTTGTACGGATATTTATACACATTCTAACAAATCATCATGAGACTCTAAAAAACGTTAATAATATTATTAAAATAAAAATCATATTTTGTCATAAAAAATCATCAAATCATATTTATATTAAAACAAAACATCAAAAATATGATAAAATCATCACTCTGACAACTCTGCGTCCAGGTTTTAGAAGGATCGATCATCAAATCATATTTAGATTTAAAAATCATCAAAAATATAATAAAATCATCAGTCTGGCATCGCTTCGCATAGGTTTCAAAAGGATCGATACATAAATGGAGCAAGTTTTATAGGATTAGAAATCACAGTTTCAAATTTCGCATGAATCGGTACAGTTTTAGCCATGTGAGAACCTCTGTGAGAATCACTGACGAACACATATAATAGTTTCATACACTGGTGCATATTCCTATAAACGCATTAAAAATTTTTGTTTTCCTTTGAGGTATATTCGTTTCTCTTAGCCAAAATTAATGTTGTGTTGTTAAAATAACTCGCGATATAACATTAATTTTTTTATTTAAGAAATATTTGTTTCCTGCTTTTGTTGTTTTCTTTAATTTAGCAATCAGAACATATTGGTGATCATTTCAGTGGAATATTCCTATAAACGCAGTCAAGAAAAAATTGTTTAAAAAGTTATTGTAAAAAAAAATATATTAAGCAATTTTAACAACTTTAGTTGTAATTTTCTGATGATAATAGCTCTGTTTACTGGAAATATTTTTGTTTTAACTGGGAAATTTCTTCAGCTTAAAGGATGCCCATAGCAACTTTTCTACAGGCCAGGAGGAAGTTTTGTGGTTTGGGCAGCCTCTCCTGCTGCAGGAAAATCAAAAATATATTTTGTTCCAAGTAAAATGAACAGTGCAATTTATAATGAACTGTTGGAAGATGCTCTTCTATCATTTACGGATGAAGATTGCATATTCCGACAGGATAACGCTTCAATCCATGTCTCGAATAAATCTAAATCGAGGTTTAATGAACATAGTATTCCACTATTGAAATACTGCTCGCTTGCAGTACGGATTTAAATTCAATGGAGAATCTGTGTGGGTATATTGCCCGTAAAGTTTACGCATAAAATGAACAGAATGAAACCATAATGACAATAACGGAGTTAAAGCTAAAAATTAAGCAAGCCTGGGGATCAATTGACAGTGATTTTCTTCAAAAATTAGTCGAATAAATGCCAGACCGAATTTTTGAAGTTATCCAAAATAAAGGCTCATGAACACATTATTAATAATGCTAAATTGGTTCATTAGTTTAAGTGCGTATATAGGAAAATGCCATAAAAGTGGTATTAGACTACTAAAATTACAATGAAAAAAAAAAAAAAAAATTAATGTACATTTTAAGTTTTTTGTTATTAATTTTTTAAGTCAATAATTAATTTAATAAATTAATTTGCAGCATCTTAATTATTTTTTTATGCCAATTTTTGGTAAGTTGATTAAAAAAATTTATATGCGTTTATAGGAATATGCACCAGTGTATAGTCGACCTTAACAAATATAACAATCTTTCTTTTTGAAACATTTCTTTTTTTTAATTTTTACTTTTTTTATCAAAATTTGTAATTTTAGGAAATTTAATAAATTTATCAAAATAAATTTTTTATTAGAATTTTTTCTTTTTTTTTTAAGTAAGTTCTTTTTTAATCATTAGTATCTTTAAAAAATTTGTATTCTTTTTTTATTTAAAAATTCCATGTTGTTTTCGAATATTAATACTTTGAAGTATTTGAAAATTACTACTTTACTTTTTGCTTTTGTTTTTTTTTTTTTTTTTTTTTTTGATAATAGTTACTTTTTGAACAGAGGGGTTTCTCCAAAATTCAAACTTTTAATAAAAGTCAGAATTTTGAAAAACTAAATATTGCATTTAATAGCCAACAATGTGCTGAACTTTACTTCAAGATTTCTTCAAACATTATTTCATTTTTGTGAACTACTGGAATACGGCATCAATTTTGAATAAAGTTATTATATATATGGTAACATTTTTAGTATACTTTCCTTTATGTCATAAATTATTGATGTCCATAAGTACAGAATCATATATTTTTAATGTCGGTTTATTAATCAGAAATGAAAAATGCTCATTTTAAAATGAATAATTTTGTAACTAAAAAAGTTATGTAAATTTTAAGTTTCAAGATGTATAAGTTGTATAATATATAGGTTGTATATAGGTTGGAGGACATAAATTCATATCGTCCCTGCGTTGACTTGATTACCTATGTAAAGATTTTCGATTTTTTTTTATTACTGCATTTAGATCCCTACTGGTCATATTTAACACCACCAAAGCATTTGTAGATATCTCAAGTAGTTTAGGATTGACAAAATTACCTATGTAATATAAAATTCTCCAACAAAATTATCTATGTTAATCATTTCTCTTATTAGTAAATTACATTAATTACTTTAAGTTTATTGTATGAATAACTATGTACCGATCTTTATGAAATTTGGCACATTGAGTTTTAAAACTTTTTGTATTTTTATTCAAAAAACTACCATATTTAAGATATTTAAGCGCGTTAATCCCCTAATCCGTTAGAACATTTATATGGGGGCTTAGAGAAATATTTAAGCGATCCAATTTCAATAGGGTTCTAATTTGACCCAATAGAAGATTATATGTAAAATTTCATTGATTTATCTTTAAAATTGCAACCTGCAATTTGATTAATAAAATTGATAAAATAAATCGTCTCAGAAAGTAATTCTGGTATACTTTAATGTAGTTTTTTTTTTTTTTAATAACATACACTAATTGCGTTAGTAAGTCTATACATAAATGGAAAAATTTTATCAAAATTTTGCGACGTAACGAAAAAATAGGGAAATTAAAAATCTTTTTAGCTTTACTGAAAAGTTATTGAAAATTACATAGGTTATAGCCAGTAACCTAAGGACTAAAAATATAATAAAATTTTTCTGACCTGTTGAACAATATTTTTAATTTTCTAACTTAACTTCACAAAAAATATATAATTTTTAGGGTTTTTTTTTTTTTTTTTTTTTTTTTTGTACAAAATTATTTCTAAAGTTAATTGTTCGACATTGCATTTTAATTTACAATTAGTACTCTTAAAAGTTGCAGTACAAGATTTTTATTGCTTGCAACAAATTGATATAATTTACAGCCAATTTTGATCACGTTACTAGTATCTATATAAAATGTATGCAGGTATGATTTTCCAAAAACGATTTTCAAAGGGGAGCCTTATGTGGACGCTAATTTGAGCCGATAGTCAAAAAATTAGGTATAATAATTTTCACTTTAATAGAAACAGTAAAAATGTATATTTGAAAAACATGTTTATCACGATTTCTACGAAATTCACTTTTGTCCCCATTGGAAAGGAAGTCATGTGCCAAATTTCATAAGGATATATTGCAAATTAACTATAGTTTGATCAAAACGTTTACATTAATAGCAGTTGGACTGAACTTAGAGATGAACTGCCGAACATCGCTAAACCGGTTTAGTTAATTATTTAGTGCCAAATTAATCACCTGAAGGTGGCTAAATACCATCTCTTTTGCTTATTATAAGCATTATTGAAAATGCTATAAAACTGCGCATCTTACAATGACTTAAGTTATAATTCAAAAAGGAAAAAAAATCTTAGTATATTTTCACTTTTTTTTTTTTTTTTGTTTTTCAAACTTTTTTAACATTTTTAAGAAGCTGATATCTTTCTCTTTTCAACGATTGACACAAAACCCCATTTTTTTTTTTTTTTTTTTTTTTTTTGCTCCAATGTGCAATGTAAATATGCGTCGATATTCTGTGATCACCTCAATCTGTGATCACCTCTAATTCTATAGAAATATCCATATTTATATGAAACTTATAAAGAGCGCATACTCATAATCATTAATCAAATTTTATTTTTCATTAAATCGAAATTTGTTATAAATAAACACATATTACCCTAATACACAAAAATCCTTAATTTAAATTTTATCCTTAATAACAACAACATCAGCACTAACAAAACAAATTAAATCCCCACTTATTTTTATCATTTTAATTGACAATGTTTGTAAAGTGAAATTCTCTTTGTATGTGTGTCGCTGATAAAATTTCCCCCAAAGTTGTTTATATTCTGTTTTTATAATCCACAAACAAGGGTTGGTTTTGTCGGTTTATGTTTTTATTGTTGTTGTTGTTTTTACTATCATGTTGTGTTGTGGTTAACATTGTTGTTAACATACATTTCACACACACACGCACGCACTTTCATTCACCCATTCAGTTCTCATTTTTAGTCATTCTTATATTTTTAAACTCCAAATAATGTTTTAGTCATTGTTTTGTTGTTGTTCATTGAACAGTATGGCCCATTTATCATTAAGGGGGCAGTACTCTTACTATTTGTTCGTCACTTTGGCGTCTTGATGTCATCATTAATTGAAATTGTAAAGTAAAAGCAAACATTCAACCACTATACTTACACAAACATTATACATAAATACACATAAATAGTATTTTTTCAGTTGTTAAAAAGGAAAAATATTCTCAGTCTTATTGTAAATGTTTTTAAGTTTATTGTCGTGATTTTATTGCAGTTCATATTCCATTCCTGGTAGGGATTTAAATTTTGGGGATGAAGGGTATATGAACATTTTAAGCTGATCGAATTCATTGGAGATTGAAACTTAATGCAATTTGGATTATTTGTTGGAAGGAAAAATAAAATAAGAAATTAGGTTAATTGAAATATAGACATATACAGTTACGAGCAAATAAATAGATTCCTAAAAAATAGGTTAATTCCTAAAAAATAAAATACGAATATTTCAAAAATGTTTATGACCTCTGTTGCAATGCCTTTTGGGGGCCTTTGATAAATCATAATATTTGTTTAGATTAAATAAGACAATGTGGGGAGATACAGATACAATTTTCGCTACTAATTAAAAACTAGACCTGTCGCGAAAACTGAATTTTCGCTATAACAGAACCCAAAATTTTCTTTAAAAATTTTATGTAATTTTTAAAATTAGAATTGTTTTTATTGATATATTTACATTTTGAAAATTTTTAAAGAAATTGGAGATTTTGAGTTACTTTTTTGGCAAATTATTTTTTAAAATAACAGCTGAAACATGTAGTTCATATAGCGCTCTTGTCGGCTTAATATTTTCCAAAGCCCACTGTATGCACATGTTTATCAATGTTATATAATCGTCCACTTTAATTTTGTTTTCTTCATGACCACAATCGTTAAATCCTCCAATTCCGTATCTGATGAAATTCTTCTTGAATCCAATTGTTTATGTCAGCATCCCGTACCAATTTGAGCTAAAAGTGCATCAATAGTTGAAAGATCTTCGTTTTCTTCCTGAATTATATTTTGTAAAATATTTAATGGCATGTTATCTTCTTCACTACATTTACTACCGAATTCCAGCAAGGAGTTCCAGGATTTTCGAACATTGATATTTTATCCCAGGACGTAGCTAGAATCTGAACTGCATTTTTGAGATTGAAGTTTTTTAGTTGGGTGGTAGATTCATTGCAATAATTAAACTGTCATCACTTTTTGGTTCCTCAACTGGGTGAGTCATCGCGTTATCTAAAAGCAGAACTGCTTTTTGCGGCAGACCGTTTGAAGCCAAAAATTATCACACCAAAAAAAAAATATTACTTATGAACAGCTTACTTTTACTAATTGGTGAAAGTTAACTTACGCATTTAATGTCGCGATTTTCCAACAACCAACAATTTCAGTTTGTCTGTGCCATTCGCATTTGAACACAGCAAAAAATTTTTTCGCTCTTTACATATTTTTATTCCGCGAGCCGTTTCCTCATTATATGTGACAAGAGTGTGATTTGCAAGCATCCTATAATATAAACCGGATTCATCGGCTTTGTAGATTTGGTGAAGAGTCAACCCTTGCTCATCAACGTAATCCTTAAACTTTTTCACAAATGGATCAATAAGATGAGGTTTCGAAAACAATTTATCGAAAGTAATTTTTAAAAATTTAATTCAATATCGACGCTTAAATTTCTTCAGCCATCCTTCACTGGCATTGAACCCTGAATTGGTTTGATAAATTTTGGAATACAAATGACTGGCTTTTGATCGTAAAATCGCTGCTCATATTGGAACAATTTTTCCCTTTGTTTTACAAACCACTTATAAATTATTTTTTCCATTCTTGGGTATTCAGCTTTCTTTAAGGTGCAACGTTTGCCAGAGCCACTTTTTTTTGTACGTACGTATTTTTTTAATGAATTTTCTTGCTTTATAATGTGATTCACGCAAATTAAATTTGTGGATTTTCCACTTTTAAATTTTTTTTAATCTCTTTAGACATTGTAATGAAATTTAAAAAATAGATAAAAGTCGCGAAAATAGTACCCAGTTTTCGTAAACTGTCGCGATTCAATTTTAAAAATTAAGCAGTCGCGATAATTGTTAGTCGCGAATACCGAGCTTGCACTGTACATATGTATATATATATATATGGAGGGACAGACGGACATCGGCATATCGATATCCTTTCTTATAAGGATCCAGAAAATATAAATGCGGAAATTACAAACGGAATGACAAACTATATATACCCTTTACCCCTGTGGTGGAGGGTATAAAAAGTATCGAAAACTTTTTTTTAAATAGAAAATTTATCGAAAATATAAATCAAACATTCTATAAATAAACAAGTTAGAGTGTTATATTCGGCTTGCCCGAATCTATTATACCTAACACCCTAATATCAGAGCTTTTATGGAATGCAATTCTTGTGGGAATTGGATTTGAAAACGACAAACAAATTACTTTGGTGTCATGAATTCCAATATTATCGGTTATATGTTCGAATCACAATTAGTGTCGGTTTTAGTTGCCACAGAAACCAATTTTATCGGTTTTTTGGCGAAATGTACGTAAATTCATTCAATGATAATTCAAATTTTATAAAAAGAAATTAATATTTTTTATTTGCATATAAGGGAACACATACAAATAACAATAATGAGGTTTAGTGCTTCACAGCTTGAATCCAATTGGATGAATCACTAAACTGTGCAGAGTCGTTTATGATTTCCTTTAAGATCTTTCAGATAAAAAATGCAAAGTTGCTAGTTGCAACATTTGGCGGAATTTTAGAACGCTGCAAAGGTTCTCTAATAGCGTCAAGTATCATTCGGAACGCATTTCTATTTTTTTAGCCGATAATAGGTTACGCATTTTTAAAGTAGCTTTATATATAAATGCACAGTATAAACAATGTATTTACACTGTCTCCGGAAACTCAACAAGTGGATTGCCACAATCCCTTAAAATTCTTCTCGCCACTTTTTTGAGCGCTCTTCTTCTAACAAAAAAGAAAAAAGAAATGCTACTACTACAGATGTAATTTTATATATTTTCCCGTATCTTATTTTTTAATAATATTTTAAAAATAGCTCAATCATTTTTAATAATATTTCAACAAAAATATTACTATTGCTTATCAATTTTCCTGAAAAAAGTTACTTTACAAATTGTAAACAAAAAATGGACAAATGTATTAAACGGTTTTATTTACATTTGAAAATATCAAAACCAATTCGGTTTCATGACACGAAAAGAAATCAATAAAGTAATCAAAAGCAATTCCGACTTGGATTCTATGACAGCCCTGTATATATACTTTATGGGGTCTTAGACGATTATTTCGACAGAATGAGAAACCCAATATACCTTTAATTTTTTTTTTTTTAATGTAGGGTATAAACAAATTATCGAAAATTTTCTATAAACAAAAAATTTATCAAAAGTTTTCTATAAATAGAAAACTTTTCGAATATTTCCTTTAAATAGAAAATTTATCGAAAATTATGTGTAAATTACATAATTCAAAATTAAAAATTTTGTATAAATCGAATATTAATAGAAAATTTTCTATAAATAAAAAATTTCTCAAAAATTTTTCATAATATAAAGTTTATCGAAATTATAAAATAGAAAATTTATCGAAATTATCTTTAAATAGAAAATTTATGGAAAATTTTCCATAAATAAAAAATAAATTTTCTGCAAATAAAAAATGTTTCAAAAATTTTCCATAAATAAAATATCTTATAGGGCATTCAGACCGACGCGAAATTACGTACTTTCGTGATTTCAACCAAAATCAAATTGAAATTACGTAATTTCCCATATATTTTGACACTTGCGAAATTACACAACTTTGTGTATTTTCGGAGAAATTACATTGAACTTACGATGCCCATTTCCGTGCAACTCTGTACATGGTTGGAAAAACTACTTTTTTTCAACTATGTACTGCATGTTTCAATTGTGAGAAAAAAAAAACAATTGACAGCTGATCTTAAATTTAAACACAAATCTTAAAATTAATTATTGAAGTGATTTTGCAAAATGAAACGTATGCTTTTTACCTTGGCATGTCTAACTATTTTTAATTGCTGAAATAACAATTTCTTATTAGCAAGTTTTTCATTAATAATTTCCAATTTAGTAAGTAAGTACAATTTAAAATGTAAACAATAAGTATCAGCTGTTCACGAAATTACATCAAATGTCATTTAGCTAGTATGAACACTCTAGATTTCATTCGAAATTTCGGCATGAAATTTCGTAATTTCGCGCCGGTCTGAACAAGGCTTTAAATAAACAATTTATGAAAAATTTCCTGTAAATAGGATATTTATCGAAATGAAATTAAAATGTCTTTTTTCTTTCCAGTTCCACCGACAACACTGCCAACAGTGAAGATGTCACTACCACCAGCAATAATTCCACACAAACGCCCAGCGATCTTAGCCCACCGGGACCAAATGAAGAAATATTACCACAGGCCCACCATCAAAATCCCGGACATTGTGTGGCATCATTTGCTGCCATAAATCAAATGCGTACAAATTCGCAGGTGAATAAACAAATCTTACTTCAAATATGTAATTTAAAACAAAGAATTAAATATTTCATTTTATGCATTTAAGAATCCCTAAAAATGCTTGAACACACATAAAAAAAAGAAGAAAAAAATATATCTGTAACTAAATGGTCTATAAAAAATACTACTCGAACATTAAGTTTGAGACGTACCAGACATAGTGGCGCATGGTTATTTTCTTACTTGCAAATATTTTAACAAGAACCTCTTGTTAAAAACATCATATTAAATACAAATAATGGTAAAGTGTAGGGTTTATTGACTTGTATATTATTATCATATACATATGTAGCACTTGTTTGGCGCATTGGGACCCCTCCAGCCATGTCTGCATATAGAATATTGAATGAAATTTTATATGCAAGAGTGATGAGACAGTTTATTTTTCATTCTAAAAATTGAATTGAAATCAGCACCTACTATCTACTATAGAAAGGTGGAAGTAGAACATTTTGTAAACAGAAATATAGAAGTGGCTGAAAAAAAAAATAAGAATAAAACATAATCCCATTAGAATAAGTCTAACGGTAGACAGATTATGAGAAGGAGATTTTAACTTACTGCACATACAGTATTGTGTAGAACAAAAGTAACAAAATTAGGGTAAACCTAAGAATTGTTTAATTTTTTACAATATTTAGTTTACAATAAAAATAGCTTTACGAAATTATATAAAGGGTGGTCCGAAGTGCTTTTTGTCACTATTAAAACGCTATAAAATAACTAGTTTTTGCACTATGAAAATATTAATGATACCCAATTAATCTATCCTTTTGACCCAAATAGAAATTAATGTTGAGTTTTTATCTACTTTGGAATAATTTAGGATTTTGTACCATAACCTCACTTTTTAATTTGTACATATACTAATTAATTCAAAATGTTTTTACAATATTTTTAAGTATCGGAGATCTACTAAACCCTGATTCAATTGGACCATAAAATTTCTTTAAATGATTTAATTATAGCGAAAATATATCTCAACATCTTTAGTATACATTTGAGAAGATGTAATCCATATACTACTATGACTGATCGCCAGAAATAGCCAAATAAATTTAGTACTTGACAATCTATAACATCATACAATTTTAGTTAGTTCTGGCTATATTAATTGGTACATATTGAGAGTGATGTCTTTAAATTGCGTCATTTAGAAATTATCCGTAATATACCAGTAAATAACCAATCAAAAGGATACTAGCTTTTTAAGTAATTTAAAAAATGATATCCAAATACCACTGTCAAATAATTATATGTGCATATTTAAAAATACTTCAAAAATATACATTTCAAATGTAAATCTTTTTTATAGTTTTTATTTATTTTAGAGCTTTAAAATTCAGATAAAAAGAATTATTTTTTATGTATATTTTATAGGAGAAATTAACTGATTTTTAAAATTTTCATAGAAAGACAAGAATTTTATAAAAATTCTTAATTTATATAACGTTAATTTTCAATATTAATGACTGTTATTAAGAAATTGTGTTGCCCTAATGCAGTGTTGCCAGAAGATGTAATTGTATAAAGTGCTAAATCAAGGGTTCTCACAAGATCTTACTTCGCGACCCCCTTTTGACATTGCAATGGAAGCGCAACCCACTGCAACTTTGACTAGTTTATAAATCAGAAATGTTATGTAAAGAAAAAAATAGTTTAAAAATAATACTAACAATTCTTTTTGCTTCATAAGATCTTTAACATTAAGAGCTTTTTTCTGATAATGCATATCTAATATCATTCTCTGGGTCTGCAAAAGATCGATTCTTTGTTTTGAAGGACAAAAGAGCGAAAAAAAATAGTTTCACTTAAAAGTGTATGTTGATGAACACTGTTCTAATAGGGCTTCGGAGCGAACAAGCGGATAAACTTTGGAATATTACAACTAAAATGCTTTTAAATCAGTTGATTCAAAATTAAATTTAATACGAGTTACATTTCAACTCTTTTGGAAATGAAAGGATTTTTTCCGTTTAAGCAAATTATCTTTTTATAGCTTGCAAACTTATTTGCGAAATAAAAATTTTGTGTACTCAGAATTGAAAAGTCCAATCGAATCGAAAAAGAACAAATCGAGCAAATTTTAACAATTTTATTCTACAGGTTATTTTATGGTTAAAATTCGGAAAGAGAATTGAAATGACTTTATAAAAAAAGTTCTTGGCATAATATATTTACAAAAAATAAAAGTAGGGTTTCATGTGAAAATTCGATAGTTTCATCAAATTAAATTGTTTTCCCTGCCACATTCTAAAGTTTTCTTTATATTAATTCATTGATCAGCATAATTTTCTTTATTTGATCATTGTTGCCTTTATCATGCATTATATTTTCAATCGAAAAACTGGTTCCTTCATTAGATTTTCTTGCAGTTGGTTCTTAAAAGAACTCATTTTAGAAAAAAAAAAATTGTTTACTTTTGCTTTTAATTTGGGGATGTTTTGTACAAAATTGTCTTTCCATTTTTAAATTGTTTCATGCTTTCATTGAAATTTTTATTTAAAAAAACATATTTTTCAGGATCACTTCGCGATCCTCCACGAATGTCCTCACGGACCCCCATTTGAGAACTGTTGTGCTAATCGTGTAAAAAATTATGCTAAATTGTTTTATGGCAGTTGTAAAGAAAATTCATATTTTCCGTAAAAGGTACTAAGATTTTTTTTAAATTCAAAAAGTATTAAATTAAAAAATAATGTAAAAAAGTGCTAAAAATCATTTATCATTTTTTTTTTATTTTAATTATAAATGCATTTTTACCTTTTCAAATCTAGCACTGAAAGTGCTAAAATGGCAACACTGCCCTAATGTACTGTTACCAGATGCACATATCGTGGCACAAATTCATCCCATTTCCTTAAAATGCATATGTCAATATTGTAGTATACTTATACAATATCATAATAAGCTGCTTAATATTGTCATATTGCTCAGAATCTGAATATATCTTAACAGTCAGTATACTTCAGAAATCCTTTATGGCATGAAGGTCTGAAATTCAATACTGTTCGCTAAAACGGTAGAATATATTGCAATAAAAGAAACGCTTTTGGACCCGAGCTAGTAACATTTGTACAGTCCAGAAAATTTGTTTTGATAGTGCAATAAATATTTCCAACTTCTTCCTATTGCTAAAGTCAGCTTATATTATGAGCATTTTGCCACTATAAATGCGCTTAAAGAATGTTCTTTATGCAAGTCCAATATCCAGTCAATGTTTATGATGAACAACTGCAACATTTAAATATAACATTTTTCATCTCTCATGCTCATGAACCAATGGTGTTGTTGAAGTTTTTAACCAAAAATGTATATTACTTGTAATATATTTTGTATGCATTTTTTACCGTGCCACTCATTAATTCATAATTTTGATATAGAACCTCTTTTATTATTTGTTAGACAAGTTCTGTTTTTGGTCGAAAAATCCTAAATATATCATTAGGTCCCACAAATCCGAAGTTAATTATGGGTTACCGCTCTCTAAAAAATAGCTACTTTTAATTTTTTTTTTTTTTTTGTTTTTTGAAAATTGGCACCAAAATTGTGATATGCCTTATCCGCAGATACTATTTAGCATAGTTTCATATAAATATTGGGTCATAATTTAGTTATTTTAGCAATTCTTCCGAAAGTTCAGAACCTGGCAACATGTTTTGGCTATAAATTTAACTATAAAATAAAAAAGAGCCCTTTTTATGAACTAAATGCCCGAACTACTCCCTAATTAATTGTAATTTTAACATTAATTGGTTAAAAATTTCAAACTGGATCAATTTGCACATATAATTATTTTCTATGAAAATTTAGCCAGTGATATGTCTATTATAACGGTGTAAAAATTCCATTTTTCAAAGTTAAATTTCTCAGATCTGAAATAAATTCTAAATATACGCTATATAGTTCCGGAATCTCTGAAACCTTTTAAAGCACATTATGCCTAATCCACGCACAATTTTTAATTTTGCCCGATTTTTCCAATTTTATTACATTACCCCTGGCAAAATTTAAAAATTCCCATTTTTCAAGGTTAAATTTGTCAGAACTGAAAAAAAAATTGTAATATGGTCTATATAGTTCTAAAATCTTTGAAACCATGGCTTTCAAGCACATTAGGTCTAATCCGCGCACAATTTTTAATTTTATCAGATTTTTCCATTTTTTACGTTGCTCCTTTAATTTAAAATTCCTTAAATTTGCTTTTTTTTAATATTTTTTCAACTTTAATGCCAATTTTTAAAAAATAATTTTATTCTGTTAATTTTACAGTCTCTGTTAAGTTGACAAAAAATGTTACAAACGGAGCTATCTCACGGAACTAACTTCGCACACTTACATATATAGACATTTCTCTGTGTATGATGAAATTTTTATGATTTTTAAAAATATAAACTTAAAAGGATCAACAGTTTTCTTAGATTTAAAAAAACACATATTTTTAGCTAGAATGCATATACAGTCATAATTACATCTTGTCCTTGTCCAATATAGTTTTTGGAATTGCGCGGTTTAAAACGATGCAACGCGATGCCGTACGTTACGTACCAGGTCAGAGTGGACATAATTGAATATTGTTTTAAATTAAATAAAGTACTTTCCTTTTTCAATATTCTCATTTTTGTTGAGTTTAGGTCTATCTACCTACCTACATAATCAACCTATTTACTTCAAAATTATAAAATGTTTCTGATATAAAAAATGGAGTAAAAAACTATACCTATTTTAAATATGATTTTCGGTGAACTATTGTTTAGTATGTATCTTCAATGATTTCAAAGAATTTTGTGCGGACTATATATATAATTTTAAAGATAACATAACCTATTTATGCAGTCAAATCCACTGTGGTAACACATTACTATTTTAATCACAACTGAACGAAGTTTTCGGCATAAGTACATATACTGAAAAGCCAAAATTTATTAAATTTGTGGACCTTAAATAAATAATTTTCTATAATTTGCATAATGCAACTGGATTACTTTCTGTTTTTTTTTTTTTTATTACAAAAACACTTAAAATTTAATACATCGGGATATTTTATCACAAACCATATTTTTTATTAAAGAAATTTTTAGTAAAAGAAACAAAAAAAAAAATAATTGAAATAACGCTGCATTCAGATATTTTCACTATAAAAGTACCATTAACTTAAGAAAAATTCCAACAAATTTCAAACATTTTACAAGTTTTCGACATTTGCTTTTGTTGCGCACACTTTTAAATATAAACCATACAGTTTTATTTATTTTTTTTTTTTTTTAAAGAAACATATACTATTTTTTTATTAATACTCAAGTATGCTAACAATTTTATAAAATTAGTTTTGTTCCAAATTGTATACTTTTTTTGTTGCTTATGTTCTGCACAGTACTGTATATACGATATTAAATATGAAATGTATTCCCATTCAGAGGTTAGCCTCTATACAGTGGTACTAGGAAAAGGTTTCGAGTTACAAGCTTCTATATATTTTTCAATCTCTAAATGGTCAACTTGGATACCCTGTAGCTCTTCACGTATTATTTATATTTGTTAAAAAAAATGTATATTCCAGATTTTTTAAATAACTTTTTCCTACTGGACCGTTTTAGGTGATTTTGAATAGCAATCTGATTATGAAAATAAACAATATGGCTAAAATTCATTTAATTCGAATCAGATTTAAACATGGACCTAGAATATACTACATATATACTTTGTGGGGTCTTAAGTAATTGGTTCATAGTGTTACATCACTAATAATGCCGGACAGTATAAAAATTCGTGAAAATGACAATCAATTCAAACCACATCCAAATTTTTCTTGCTGGGTAATGTTTGAATGTAGTGCGCATTTCTTGTAGGACATATAAAAAGTCAACTAGATTTTATAGTTTAAAGCGCTTGGTTTTTTTATTACATAGAATTATAAAGTAAGTAGTATAAGAAATGGTTTGGTGGAATTACAACTATAAAGTAAAAAATATCGACAAGTCTTGAAAGATATTAGTTCAAAAGTATAGTAATTTATAATTAATATTTTTGCAAATATTTTTTTTTATTATTAGTACGTTAATACCCAAAAAAAAAAAAACATGCGATTACTAACAATAGGTAGCTTTTATTTCAAAATGGTGTCTTAGACAAACAACTAAAAAATTACATATATGCACTAAAATATCATCCCCTCCATAGCTGGTATAAGAAACATGTACGAGTATACACCATGTTTTACTACGTAGTGTAAATTGTATAAAATTAATCAAGATTATATTTTGCATAGTACATACTATAGATAATTTATGTCTGTTGTTTTTGTCATTTATTTTCAGTTGTGTGATGTAACTTTAGAGGTGGGCGGTGAAACCCTACATGCCCACAAGGTAGTTTTAGCTTCAGTATCCCCTTATTTCTATGCCATGTTCAATGGTAAGTATCATCATCCTTTTACTTGTTATTCCTTTTATCTTTAGCCAAACAGACAATGACATGTATTTAAAATATTACTTCCGTTTTTTTCTTACTTTTTAACCTACAGATGACATGCTAGAACGTACCCAGGGTATTGTACGACTACATGATATTGATGTTATGGCTGTTAGGGATCTAATTGACTATATTTACACGGGTGAAATAACTATAACAGAACAGAATGTTCAAGTTTTATTGCCGGCTTCGAGTCTTTTGCAAATGCATTCAGTGCGAGAAGCTTGTTGTAAATTTTTACTGCGTCAATTACATCCTTCAAATTGTTTGGGTATTAGAAGTTTTGCTGGTAAGTTATTTGGTGAAAAATATAAAAATTTAGAACCTATAATATGTATTATTGTACTTTCAATAGATGCCCATTCTTGTAAGGAATTGCATACTAGATCCCATAAGTATGCTTTACAAAATTTTCAACAAGTTGTTGGTACCGAAGAGTTTTTATTGCTGCCATTTGAAGAGGTGAGAAAAAAATTAATTCAACCTAGTCTGGAATTTTAATTCTCTTCTATGATTACATATTTCATAAAAACTTTCATCTTCTTCCCAGGTTAAAGATTTAATATCCAACAATCTTCTTAACATTTGCTCTGAGGAGAAAGTATTTCATGCTGTTTTGAATTGGATTAAACATGATTTAGCAGAAAGACAAAATCATATTGCCGAGCTTATGAGTCACGTACGTTTGCCGCTAGTAAGTCGTGACTTTTTAATGACCATCGTCGAGACAGAACCATTGATACGAGATGATTCTCAGTGCAAAGAACTTTTACTTGAAGCCATGAAATATCATTTGCTACCCGAACAAAGAAGTTTAATGAGTAGTCAACGTACCATGGAGAGGAGACCGGATGGCATGAAACCCTATGTATTTGCAGTGGGTGGAGGCAGTCTTTTTGCCATACACAATGAGTGTGAGGTATATAATCCCAGATCTAATATCTGGTCTAGTATAGCGCCCATGTTGTGGAGACGTTCAAGATCGGGCGTCACAGCTTTGCACAAGTCTCTTTATGTGGTGGGTGGTTACGATGGTGTAAATGATTTAGCAACGGCGGAGTGTTACAATCCTTTAAATAATAAATGGTCTTATATAACACCTATGGGAACAAAACGTTCCTGTTTGGGTATTTGTGCCTTTGATGGTTTGATTTATGTATGTGGTGGTTATGATGGTGCTTCTTGCTTGAGCAGTACAGAACGTTATGATCCTTTGACTTCAGTTTGGAGCTCATGTCCCGCTATGAGCACTCGTCGTCGTTATTGTCGTTTGGCAGTTTTGGAAAATTGCATTTATTCATTGGGAGGTTTTGACTCTACAAATTATCAATCGAGTGTAGAACGTTTTGATCCTAGAGTAGGAAGATGGTATCCGGTGCCAAGTATGACAGCTAGACGTAGCAGCTGTGGTGTCGCATCTTGTGATGGTTATCTCTATTGTATTGGTGGCAATGATGGAACCATGTGTATGTCCAGTGGAGAACGTTATAATTTAAGACGTAATAGTTGGGAGCCCATAGCAGCCATGCACTCACGTAGATCCACTCACGAAGTAGTGGAAGTAGAAGGCGCTCTCTATGCCTTAGGAGGAAATGATGGTTCTTCTTCCCTTAACTCGGTAGAACGATATGATATACGTCTAAATAAATGGACCATAGTTAATTCAATGGTAGCCAGACGTAGTAGCGTGGGTGCTGCCGTATTGGATTGCTTTAATTTGGAGCGTGGTTTGGTACAGACCACAAATTTATGACCTCCACTCACTGCCATTGCTGAGTCATTTGTTAACGCTGCCAATGCTTCAACATCAAAAAACGCTTCACCCACCACTGTTACAACTCTCACAGCAACTAATGGCGTGACTTCAACTACATCAAATTCGACATCTTCTTCAATGGTATCATCAACGACTTCTTCAAATAATCCCGTTTTACCGGGTAGAGCTGTAAGTGGCCGGAGCATGATGGCTGGCGATTTGCTAAATGTTGTCTTGCCTTCTAATTATACATTAAGCACATCGGCTCCTTCATCATCTACATCCACACTAAGACGTTATCGTGATCGTAATCCAGCTCCAGAATCTAGTACCAGAACTGAGAGACCATCTTCAAGTGATGATAGTAAACCTGCCACTGCCTGATATTTATATTATAGATAAATCTCTAACAAAATCATACAAAATAAAAACTGCCTATCACTTTTGAGAAAATGATTAATTCATAAAACATTAATTTCATTAATTCTTAAAACTTTTTAATTTTAAAATCAAAAAATTACTGGTATTCAAATAGGGAATTACATTTTTCAAAAATTTTTATTATAAGTCCACATTCACATCTACACACTCTATTCTTATGGAATTGAAATAATTCGTAAATACATAAATATGTACTCGTACACTTTATATTATAAAAGTATATAAAATTAAAAATATTAAATAAATAACATATGGCAAATAACGTTTATACAAATATTTTCCAATGACCAATTTGAGCTCCTTAAAAAATATACAAAAAATAAATTAATAAAATTATAAGAATAACACGTTTAAAAATTTAATCGAATCTACCCACTTAATTATAGTATAAATTTATGCTCTTATGAACGTTTTACAGTATTTTTAAATTACATTAACTTAAATAATTATACATGCAAAATAAATTTGCATTTTATATTAGGTATATGTATAAACTTTAATCAATAATTTATTGAGTATTTGAATAAATAAATAAAAAAAAATGTGTTTTGAAATTTAAGTCGTCGTTGTAGTTATTTTTATTTATTTGATATACAGAGTTTTTAAGAATTTTGGCATCGATTTGTTATAGCATATTTTTTCATATTTTGGTCATAACAACATATTTTCATAGAAAATTCTTATTTTAAAACATATTTCAGCAATTTAAATGCAACATTTTTGCACATTTTATACTTAACAGAAAAAATTTGCATATTTTGCACCCAATAGAATTTTGTACAAAATTTGCCATTTGTCGCATACGTTTTTTAAATACGATTCCTTAACAATTTTCATCTAATAATTTGATAGAAATTTGAACATTTTTTTTTAATGTTTTCAAGTGAAAAAAGAAAATACTTTTTTGGAAATTGTTAATCAAAATCAAGTTATTTTTATAAAAATAACTTGATTTTTTACTATAGTATGAATAGTAGATAATTTATATTCTATTCTATTTGGTTTTAAGTTACTTACTCCTCCAACTGAGACATGTGTCCGCACTGAAGAAGTGGAAAAAAATCATTATTTGGCCTCGAAATTTTCATATAGCCATCACGAATTACGGCAATACGCCTTAGGAGCCTCCTCCGAAAACTAAACCTCGACCTATACAGTTGTATGTGAAAATGGAATCCCCGAAATCGTCTCCTTATAAATATAATTAAATTGAGTTTTGTTTGGTACTGCACTAGGTATCTGCATAGTATTTTTAGTTATTAAATATAACCTCAATTGAGGTAAAAAGAATGCACGTGGATAATGTCCGCTTCATAAACCGTAACGCGGTACAGTAGAAAAAAAATTGTCCTCAAGAAATCGCGCAAAACCCTCGCAAACTGTGCAATGTGTGGAAGTTTGCACACTTGCAAATGAACTGTCGAAAATTTTATGGAAATTCATTTGCACAACACCTATAAGTTTGCGCGACTATTTAGTCTCGAAAACTTGCTCTGTGCTGTCTTTCTGTTGTTTATATTTAAAAAGTTATTAATAACTGCAATGTAAAAAATTATAATTACATTAATTAAAATGAAATTACATGTACCTTGATTTCAACAAAATTTTTCAAATATTTACAATGACTTTTTTATTTTCTTATCCTTAATATTGCGCAACATTTTAAAAGGGGGTTCATGAAACATGTCGCGCGAATATGCAAAATTGCACAAATGGGAAACTTAAGTGTTTAACTCCAGGTCTACAACTGAGATTAACGCTGATATAATATGTGAGATAACGCCGGCAGAGGATTTTATTTATATTATGTTAAATCTTAAATAAGGGGTACGCGTATTCTAATAAATCCTATAAGATATCATTATTTTCAGTCAGTCGCAGAGTAAACATGTCCTTTTTATTTAAGCAATTCGCACTTTTTTAGCACAATTTTTATGAAAATGTTTTTTAACATGTAAAACAAACACTAAAAGGAAAAAATTTTACAAAAATTACTGTTTTTTTAGTAATTTCCAAAATACACATTCACGCACACAAACAAACTTTCGTGTATGTGTATTTTTTGACAGTTCATCTTATAAGATGGTTGTGTAGAGAAATCTCATCACAACAGTCTCATAATACATCTTATAGTACTAATATTTGAATCTACACGTGAAATAATTCTCTCAGAGAGCGAATTTGACACTCTCTGACACAAAAATATTACATATTATGTTACGTCTAGACGGGCTGTAACAGAGTACCCTTACCTTTAAACGAGTACCCGATTTTAAAAGTATTATTATGAACACTTTTTTAAGAGCATATTTTTTAGTTGCCTTGCTTATAACAAATGTTCTTAGTTATTTGTAGTTTTTTTTTCATTTTTTCCATAGAACTTGACTCTTTGAGTTTTCAATTACAAATTATTTTGTTAAATATTACATAAAATAAATGAAAAAATTGGATTTGCTTTATTATTTTTATATTTATGTAATAACAAGTACACTAAGTGCAAACATGTACCATTTGTGCTCTTCACTGTACGTTAAAATAGTTTTCATAGAAATTAAAATTTCTAGGGAATTTCAAATTCTTTTATATAATTTTAATAATAGTTCTGTTGTATGCTTTTGACAACGATTTGGATGATTCGACAATTATTTTATTTGGTAAAAATTTTAACTAATTTTCTTTTTATACACTTGTTAGAAAAAATCGAATGTTTGACAAAATTTCGTATAATTTGGTAAATTATAAAATTTTGATCAAATTTCGGATATTTGGTATTTTTTTTTTTTTTTTTTTGTGTAAAAAAACGAGTTTTTGATGAATTTTATAATTTTTTGGTAAAATTTCTAATTTTTAATGAAAAATATAATTTTTGCTTAAATTTCGGATTTTTGTTGAAACTTTGGATATTATAACATTTGGATATAATATTAAAAAGAATGTCTTCTCGCAAAAAGTTTTCAAATCTACTGTTAATAAACTTCACAATGTACACACTATTGAATATAAGGGTAAAACATGTAACATATTTTTTTTTTTTTTAATTTTAGGGCAATACTTTTAGAAAAAAAATATCTTACTCATTTACAGTCAAAGTTGCCACTAAGAAGTTTTTCATTCTTACACAATTTTCCAAAAAAGCCTACCAAAGTATTTCGAAACCTACCAAAACTTTTTTGAAAAAAACTAGAGTGTATCTTGTAAAACAAATTTTATAAAGACCAACTAAACGGTGCGAACTAATAATTTTAATGGAGAAAAAAAAAACAAAATTTGTCGTCGGTTTCCTACCTAGTATGTAGATTTTTCCCAGCGAAAGTTCGTGACAGTGAAAATAAGTTAAGTACAGAGTTACTTAGATCATCAAAACTTTTGTTTATTCCAAAATCTGTTCAAAGATTTACATATGTCTTTTAACGCAAATAGTTACACTATGTGATCGAAGGGACAATGTTTGCACATTTTCTAAGAAAGAAAGTTTAATAATATCAGTTTTGAATTTAAATATATATCTAATTTTGTTAAGTAACAAAATATAAAATTTCCAACGATACAGTACCATTTGTAAAAATTATACTAGCCCCATAAAATAATTTTATTCATCTCATAACTATCAAAAATTTACTAACGAGCATACTTTCGTTTCATGCAGGTCCTTAGAAAAAAAATTCAAAAATGTTCATGACAATAAAAAGAAAACTTTTGTGGAAAAACCCATATTTTATACACATATGGACATTAAAATAGGTACGGCATACAATTTTTTTCCTTATTTTGTAGCTAATATTTTTTTGCAAACGATTTTCGTTTGATTATTTGTTATATCAAAGGATATTCATTAGGTAGGTAACAAGGATCTACTGAAAATAGGAACCGAATTATACTTTATACAAGCCTAAAGATTAAAAGTAAGGATAAATAAGAAAATTATTATTATAATAGTTACCCAGCAAAAACTTTACTTTCCTAGTAAGCTAGCAGGTATAATTGGAAACAAAATTAAACTACTTATTTTTTTGCCTGAATAACTAGTTATTTTTGTTCGAGTTGTTCACAAATTCATGTAGTTATTTCTAGACTCTAGGGATACTCAAAAATTAATACCTAAAAGGAAAAAATAAATAAATAAAAAAAATTGCCGTCAGTGGGATTTGAACTTGGACACAAATTAACCATTCATTTTAACGACTAGCATCTTGCTCAGTGCACTATCTCGCACTTGATTTTCTAAATGACAAAAAATTTTTTTAGTATAAAACATCTTTTTAGATATTTTGTTACAAAAAACTAACTGCATCAGAATGTGGTTGAACCAACAACCTTCTGGTTGCTAATCCAGCGCTCTATCCAGGTGATTGCAATATTACTGTCCTATTATACTATTGAGTATTTATTTATGTAATACAGAGTAGGCAAATAATAATGATGCCTCATTACCAAGAAACTACTTTAATGAGTAGTTGCCATTACCGAAAACTAAAAAGTTTTTGCTGGGGATTAACACTATTTATTAACATTCTTATAAAAAAGACATTCTTACGAAAAGAAGTTTTCAAATCATTTGGTTTTATCGTATTAAATTATCAAAATTTAACGATTTTTTAGATTTAGACTTGTAACGTTGTCACTAAAATAAAGGTTTCTCATATGAAAAAAAAAATTGAGAATGCATTTTTCAAATTAAAAATAATAATAATAATAATAATAATAATAATAATAATAATAATAATATAATAATGAATAAATTGCATTTAGAAAACAAAAACAGGTTTAAAAACGATTTTCATTTGGAACAGAATTGCTCGGATATTTTTTAAGTTTCTTGTTAAATAAACAATGGTAACAATGATAATGCTTTTTAATGATATCTTTTCATTAATAATTATTTAAAAAAAAATAAATTATTATCATTAAATAATGAACAAATTTTATAAAATGATTATCAGTATTTGCGAAAATTTTCGTACAATTCATTTTTTTAATTATATGCAATTTGATTTAATTTACTCTTCTATTCTTGTACATTTTATATTTCTCAAAACTTGCTGTAATGTAGACTTACACTGTCGGACAAAATAAAATGCGGTTTCCTACTCTTGCTACTTACTTCATAATAGTTGTCTTCTAGGTACATTATGGTCTACTTTTTTGGTGTCCAGGTATTTGCCGTCATATATTGTTTTAACAAAAGTTTTTAAATTAATTGCATTTCGTGTTTGGGGTAAAAATATTGTGCTGATCGTGGATTTTGTGCAACAAAATAAAGTGACACTTTACTAAATTTTTTAATTTGGCTTCGAAATTTCCAATATTTTATTACGGAAATTATCAATTTTAATATTATATTGTAAAGTCATTGACCAAAATAAAGAAAGATTTCTTGATTCCATATCAAGAAAATGAAGTGATATTGATACATTCGTCTTTAAAATGTAAAATTTTAGAATCTAAAGCTAAAAAAGCGATTTCGTTACGAAAAATAGCAAACCTGAAATTTAGAAGAAACTGAGCACCATAAAACGTAATAACACGAATAAAAATGGTAACGATATCGCAATTCTCACCAAAAGAGAATGAGTTTTATCATTCAAAGAGATAAAGAACGAAGTAATTATAACTATTTTTACTCTTACCGCCAAAAGAAAGCTCAAAAATATGAGTTTCAGAAGCACCTATTCTAAGCAAAAGTCACTTCGACATCCCGCTAATGTAATAGAGCAACTTGTAACGGAAAGACAATCGTTAAAGTCCCAGAATATATCAAAAATAAAGTTATTTGGATGAACTAATTAAAAATGTATTAAAAAAGTCTAAAAAACCGAAAAAGAGTTTGGAAAGTGTCATGGAAAAGACAGAAATTCGTTGCGATCCTTCTTCTTAGTCTTAGGGTTGCTGCCTCCAACGTATACCAATTTTCATTTTAAATTGCTATTTTGTATAACGAAATGATTTTTTTAGCCTCAGATTATAAAATTTTGCATTTTAAAGACAAATATATTAATTGCACTTCATTTAAACGATCTGGAATCAAGAAATCTTTCTGTATTGTGATCGGAGACTTCACAATAATATGGGGAAATCTATCCTTATTTTTCAAATGTAATAATAATTTGAATAGAATTTAATGAATAGAATATTAAAATTTTGCATTTTTAAAGCATATAACTTTTGTAACAAAATATTGTAAAATCGAAAGACAAATTAGAAAATTTAGTAAAGTGTCACTGTATAGAACATTTTTACACCAAACACAAAACGCAAATAATTTAAAAAGTTTCTTTTGTTTATTAAATTAAACAATATAAGATGACAAAAACCTGGTCTTCAAAAAAGTATGCACCTAGAAGACAATTATTATGAAGTAAACAACAAGAGTAGGAAACCGCTCTTTATTTTATCCGACAATGTATATTTAAATGATTTAAAAATCTTTATTAATACGAAATTACACTAATGCAGAAGTAGCAGAAATGTATTTGAAAAAATTGTTTTTATGCAAACAATGTTTTTTTTTTTTTTGTAATCATAATTAGTATTTAAGCATTTTTTTGTAATTTCATTACAATTACTTAAAACTTTATAATCAAAAAAATCAACATTATTAAATGGTAATTAAATAATGATGATGAAAATTCAATGATCAATTAAAAATTCCCATGTATGCTGCATTATATGCATTTACGAACAGGACCAATATTTTCTTTAGTAGTACGATTTTGTTTTGTTTTTTTTACTTTCGTAGTTAATTTTTTTAAATGTTATTGAGAAGAAAATAGGTTGCTGTGATTAGTCGATAAAAACTACCATATTAAAATTGGATAATAAACTCCGTGATTAATTTCTTTATATCAATAGCCAAAGTATGACACCTCGTAACTAACAATTTTAAATCAACTTAAGAAATATTTCAGAAGAATGTCAAGTACTAATTGAATCCAATTATGACCATTTAACTAGTGCATTAAGTTTTACTTTTTATTTTTTCTCCCTTAAACTTAGAACAGAAATTTTTACATATACATAATTTATATTGAGAACAAATATCAATTCCATTAGTGTCACTGGTTTTTAGCATAAATAGAAAATAAAACAGAGACAAGTAAAATTTAACACTTACTTTGTATATTGTGTATTATTTGCACTTGTAGGTATAATCGATGATTTATTGCAGTTAACAAAATTTCAAATTTACTTTTGTAAGTTACGTACATATGTATATGTATAAAAAATTAGTCTTGAATTTTGGCGAAATTTGAGGAAATGCAACATTTCATGAAATTTTTGTTAAGGCACATATGACAGACACAATAAAAATCCACTTTAATTTGGCAAAACTATACCAAACGATTGGCAGTTTGATGAGCAAGTTTCCCTATTGATTTTTCCGAGGATTTCTTGCTATGAGCTAAAGTATTTGTGGGACCACCAAACCAACTCTCGCCAACTGTAAAATGTTGGAGAAATAAAGTATAACAGAAATTAAAACGATATTCTTTAAACAGAAATAGTTTATTTAGTTTAAACAACAAAAATAATATTTTGTTTTAAATTGATCTTTTGTTTATAACTTTAAAAAAATAACAATTAAAGATGTTTAGTACAAAATGGAACACAAATTTATATATGAATGTAAAGTAAAAATTATTCATTTAATTATAAACTAGTGTTTCCAATTTAACATTTAAAAACATCTTTAATTGTTATTGTATTAGTATAAATGTGATTTTTTTTTCAATTGTAGGCTTAAAATCTATAAAAAAAAAATATTACATCCATAAAGGAATATTACTTAAATATGGATAAATGAACAATAAAGTAAAAAAAGTAATAAATTTAACAAAGAAATTCTTTAAAACTAAAGAAAATGAAATGGCCTTAGAAGCTGTTTAATAATGTATTTGAAAATTATCCACATCGGCAGCTAAATATTGGGACAATTTCGAGAAGGGAAAAAAGATTAGAAAAATAACAAAGAGAAAATAAAGGAATTATTTTGAATTTATCAAGTGTTTTCTTAAATATTTCACTTATATGTAGGATATCTATATAAAAAGAAAATATTTGCATAAAACAAACTGCTTATAAAAGCCAATTTTCAGTTATAGTTGGTTAGATTTGAGAGTAATTTCCAAGGCATTTTCTTTTGTTAATTTAATTTTTAACACATGGTGTTGTTATTATTGTTTGTTTGGTAGTTGTTTTTTATCTTAAAGATGTTAAAAAAGTTTATTTACTTTTGTAGACTTTTTCAGTCATATCATCGAAGCCGGCATCTTGGATGTTCAACATCAAGCTATCGGCCGAGAGGTAGACCTTGTTCTGTGAGTTGGCAATCTGTTTTTTGGGAGAAGACAAAAAAATATTAAAGATTAGTGGAGAGTGTTAGCAAATAGAGTTATAGAGAAAACTTACGGTTCTAGCTATGCTTTGAGCAGCGCGAATTTTACGCAATTTCAAGTAAGCTGGATTCTGTTTGACTGCAAGACCTAAGTAAACATATCAGTTAAGGAAAAACCATGGTAAATATTAGGAGAGTTTTGACCATTTTATAAGGAAATTGAAATTTATAACTGGGAACCCAAATCTATTCATTTGTTAAGAAAAATTAAAAAAATATTCATAAAAAAATGTTCGAAAATAGAAATTTGTCGAACATATATTTTTTATAAATGAAACTTTTTTGAAATCTGACGAAAATTTTCTATAAAAAGAAATTTTTTTTTTTTTAACAAAAATTCTCTATAAAAGTATTTTAAATATAAATTTTCTATAAAAGGAACATTTATTTAAAATTTCCTGTAAAAAAAAATTTATTTAAAATTTACTGTAAAAAGAAAATGTATTTAAAATTAAATTTATTATAAAAAAATTCTCTGAAGTGGTGATTTATCGACATTTTTTTAATAAAGAGAAAATTTATTAGAAATGTTCTATAAAATAGAAACTTATCGGAAAAAATCGAAAATGTTTTAATTTATTATACAAAATTGTTAATAAATAGAAGTTTCCAAGTTTCAGAAAACTTATCGAAACTTTTCTGTAAGGAGAAAATTTATAGAGAATTTTATAGTGTGGTAAAATAGGACGAATTGAAGATGATATGGACCTTGATCAAAAATATACAGGATAAAGGTTTAGTTTGAAAATAGAGTGCTCAAAAAGACAATCTCGAAAAAACTAAAAATTAGATTCAAACATAATTTCTAAATAAAAATTTTCTACCTCAGAAACTTTCTTTAAGAAAGAATTTTCGTTTTTAAGTATTTTAAAAAAGGATATCATTTTAGCTGCTTCAGCTTCACCCTCAGCTTGCACAATCTTCTGTTGTTTCTCTTGCTTGGCACGTTCAACAAAGAATACTGCACGTTGTGCTTCTTGTTGAGCAACCTGTTTGGCTTCAACAGCAGCAGTATATTCTTTACCGAAACTCAATTCAGTCAAAGAAACATCATCCAAAATAATGTTGAAATCACGAGCTCGTTCAACCAATTCTTTGCGAATCAAAAGGGAAACCTTTTAAGCATTAAACAACACACATATTGAAAAAATTCCCCTTAAAATCATCTTAATCATTTAAAAACTTACTTGAGCACGTTGAGTAATCAATTGAGAAGCATTGAATTTGGCTACAACACTCTTAAGAACTTCATTGCAAATGGAGGGTAATACCTTCTCATCGTAATCTACACCCAACTGACGATGAAGTGATGGCAAACGTATAGAGTCGGGTCGAGATAAGACACGCAAGGAAATGTTAATCATTTGCAAATCCTTAGATCCGGTGGGTGAAGAAATTTTTCGGGGACGAGAACGAATGTCATAGATGATGGGATATTGGAACCATGGAATGCGGAAATGTAAACCTTCAGAATAAATATCATTTTGAATGCCACCGATTCTGCTAAAGATAATAGCACGGTGACCACCATCAACTGTAAAATAAAATGTAATCAAATTAGCGAATATTCTAAACAATGTTACACCCTTTACTATAAAGCATCAACAAAAGCTGTATAAAAGTGCGGCATGCATGATTAAGGTTATGCAACTCCTTTACGAAGAAACAATTAAGGAGAAAATTGATGTATTAAAAGAAATTTTAAATAAAATTTAATTTTTAAACAAAAAATACTTGTGAAATTGCAAAATGTTAGAATATTTAATATAATGTAACATCACGTTTTTATTATGAAATTTACCGACAATGATGATGAAAATGTTAATTTTCTTATGGTGAACTTTGAGGTTATGTTCGATCAATTTTAATGTTTTCCAATTTATTTGCTTTAAAAATCTAGAGAATTGGTAAAAAACTTACCGGTATATAAGGATTGGTTGATACCATAGGCAGCAGCACCTAAACCAGCTAAAACTTTCAAGCCAGTGGCCAAACCGGGTGGACCACCTTTGCCCAATTTACCAGCCAAATCGTTTAATTTACTTTGAGCCATTTCTACACCAAAATATAAAGTTTTGCACTATTACACTTGGTATTTTTTTTTTAACAATTAAAAATTTACCTTTTTAAAATAAATGCCTTTATTACTACTTCACACTAAAAAAAAAAATACAAAGAAATTATGAAAATTATCCCGGTACGAATCTGAAAATGTCCAACAACCCACCGTACGACACAAAAACGTCACTTACAATGGAAAAGAACAAGAAAAAACATTGCCACTATAAAAAAAAAAATAAATTAAAATTAAACATTCACAATAAGGAGTAAATGTCAAAAGGGTGAAAAATATAATTTAATTTAAAAGGAATTAAACAATTCTTTAAACACGTATTTATTAAGAAAAAATATACTAAACAATACTATTATTTTTATTCAAAAGAAAAAAAAAAAAGAAAAACATTTACCCCTAGTCTACACTTATACAATTTTATGTTGGCAGTTGTCATATGCTATAAAAAAATAAATGTTACGTGTGGATTAATAAGAAATCTAGTGCTGAACTCATTTCATAATAAATGTTTAAACACAAAGTTAAGCAATAATATTTAAGCTGTCAAATTAATCGTTCTCTTTTAAAATTTCGCTCTTTAACAAAAAAAAAAAAAAAAAAAGCAAAAAGAGTGCAAAATTCTGTTTTAAAGACAAATAGAAAATAATGGTCTAAAAAAAAAAAATTTGCGGAAAAAGGCAATTTAAAGTTTAAACATAAGGTAGGAATTAAAATTTTTTTCCGTTATTTCGCCGACGTTATTAAATAAAAATTTCTTCGTATACACATAGGGAGATTTTTTTTATAATGGTGTAAAACTAAAACAAAATACAATAAAATTAAAAAAATATATTACTATTAAACTTTGAAAACATACGAAAAAAGGGATTTATTATAATAAAATTTTATCTACGTGTTTCCATATATGCTGATATAAACAAAAAAATTGCAGTAGTTCTCCTGACGTTTTGTTACTTGTTATGAGAGTGAAAAGTCTCGTGTAGACCCTACATTAGAGTATATGCCAACCATAGTGGAATAAGAAAGTGATCTCGTAAGCCCAGCTGATTTACAATTGCTTTTGTATTCATATGTATGTCTATGTCTACAACTGAGTTAACGTTGATATAATATGTGAGATAACGCCGGCAGAAGAAAGTAACCATTTTGTTTATAATATGTTAAATCTTAAATAAGGGGTATACGTACTCTAATAAATCCTATAAGATATTTTCAATCAATTTTTATAAGAACGTTTTTCAAAATGTAAAACTATCATTAAAGGAAAACAATTTTACATTGTTTTTTTTAGTAATTTCCAAAACACACGCGCACACAAAAGAACTTCCGTATACGTGTATTTTTTGACAGATCATCTTATAAGATGTTTGTGTAGAGAAATCTCATCACAATAGTCTCATAATACTTCCTATATTACCAATACCTGAATCTACACTAGAAATAATGCTCTCAGAGAGCGAATTTGACATTTTCTGACAGAAAAATCTTTCATATTCTGTTACGTGTAGAAGGGTTGTTATAGTTGTAATGTGATGCCAACATTAAATAAGTAGAATTACGTTCATTCACAATAAAGTAAATGGCAATGTGAAATTAACAGGGTGTCATAGAAATCATCGTTTATAATAGATTACTGTTAATTTGAAATATAATCAATTATTTAAATATATATACATAGACAATGAATATCTTCAAATGAAAAAAACTAAATTGTATTTTTATGTTTTAAAAATTTTTTAACTTATATTTATGTTTTATTTATTAAATTTAATTATCTAATTAATAAAAAAAATCATTTTGGAATTAACCTACATTGGAGTCTGATGATCGGAAGAGGTCTTTTTGAAGAAAACCCATATTTTTCTGTGGACAATGAAATAGGTGTGTTTGCAACAACTTGATATATAAACTACAAAAATGTAATTTTATTGTAAAAACATGAGTCTATCTAATGAAAAAAGGGGTAAAAAGTGATTAAAGATAATTGAAACAAAAGCGTTATTGATGACTGAACAAAAAGCGTTATGGTAATAAGTAGTATTATGTGACTGCCTTTGATTGGGATGGCTATGTCTGAAACATGTGAAGTTTTTGTGCTATGGTTTATTGAAAATAATCGTGGGACCATAATCTGAGTAAAATTTTTCACTCTTATAGAGAGTTTGGAATGATAACATCTTGAATCGTTCATCAAGTCTGATTGGAATGTGGCCTTAAATAGATCTAAGGAAGTATTCTCTCTCATTTATTAAAAAAATCAAAATTTTTAATAATAACGGAAGGAAATTAAAAAAAAAAAATAATTATGTCTTTTCATGCTATTATTTAGTTTCAAAAATAGAAAATGAAATCGAAGTCGAATGAAATGGCGTTTATGAAGCCAACTGATAACTGGTTCATAAATGGCGGAGATATATAAAGAATCCGTTTTCGATTTTCTAAAGCCTCTATATAAGCTTGGGACTTAGTTTTTGCAAAGGAGATTTGGAAATTATTTTTCTGAATTTTTATGCTGAAGAAATGAGCTAATCGGCCCACTAATAACCGAGATATCGGCCAAAGCGCATTTTTGACTTTTTGAAGCCTTTCTTTAAGCCACGGATTTCGTTTTTATATAGATCGCTCATAAATATTTCGGTTTTTTGAATTAACCATATCAGTCCATAAACAACCGAGTTATGGACAAAAATCTGAAAAATAAAAAGTTATTAAAAATATGCACACACATGAACACATGTAAAAAACATTGCAATGACTTTCAGTGTTGTTGTTAGATTAGATGAATCAATAGTTACTTTAGGTAGTGGAATTGATTGCTAAATGATCACCTTCTGCATTACATTTCGTTAGTGATGTTTAACGTTTTAATTAAAAAATATAATATCGTAAAGCAAACTGCCACTTCTACTCGTATAATCTAGTGCAGTTGGTGGCCCTTCGGCTTCAGAAAATCACATTAATGTATGCCAATTCATTGCAATTATTAATTTAGTGAATTCAGTTTTGAAATGTAATGTAGTTAGTGGCAAATCTGCAAACAATTATTAAATTTTCCTCTAGAAAATAACTTGATTATATACGAATTCATCACGACTATTAAATTAGTAAATACACTAATGAAATGTAGTGCAATTAGTGGCTCTTTGTCTTCAGAAAATCACATTAATGTATGCGAATTTGTATCATCTATTAATTTAGTGAATTCAGTATTGAAATATAATGTAGTTAGTGGTCAATTGTCTTTATAAATTCCCTTGATTTTTTACGAATTCGATACAAACAGTGATGCCACGGCAAACATTTTTTCTCAATAAAAAGTAAGAATAACCAAATGAGGAAAAATAAAACAACCAAATTTTAAAAAAAAATTATTATATAAAAATTAATATAAACTTAATATATGTATTCAAATATTAAATACTTTGCATATTAATCATAAACTTTAGTTAGCCTTAAGGAGAAAAAAGTGTTCAAAATTTAACTGTTTAGAACAATGTTTATCATGATTATCATGGAACACCCTGATCCAATTTTGTAGGGGGTCAGGATATAAAGTTTGATAATAAAAAATTAATTATTTTCACATCCTTATGATATGATGTCGAAAGCAAACTAGATTGTAATAAATTTAGAATTGTAAAGTCAACCTTTTTTATGTGTTTACAGAAGAAGAATGCAATAACTTTTGTAGGGACTTAGCCAATCTCATTTGATAATATGAATTCCATTTTTTAGAAGCGTTAAAATCTAAAATAAAAGGTATTTAATTGGCAGGTTTGGCGAAAAGATTCAATATCAATCGTTCATGTACCAAAGCACTTACATATTTTAAATTTTATAACGTTCATTTAAAAATTGTGTACAATATTGTGGTCCAATTGAAAATACATCGGAACTGATAGAACACTTTTATTGCAGTTATTTGTAAAATAATGTAGTGCCCTTTTAAAATTTTTATTATTATTTAATTATGTTTTCTTGCACAGTTTTAAGAACTAAACAAGGTACATATTTTTATTCCCTACAGCACCATATTGGGAAACCCAATGGTTCATTATTTCATTTAGTCACCAAATAAATGTTCTCTTGATGTAATATTTTTAAGCTCAAATATCTTAAATATATATAAGCGTATTTTTACAGAATTCTGCACAAATAAAACATTTTTAATTCTAAAATATTCTATAAAAAAATTTATTTACCTACATAAAATATGGCATTAAGTTTCAAAAGAATCGCTTTAAAATTAATCCATTTCACTTTTTGGTTAAATATTAGAAAATCTTTATAGTTTCTATTGATTTAAATTGTTTTTTTTTCAGGTAAATTGGAATGGGAAGTTATAGGAACCTTTAGTTTTTAAATGTATGATGAATTTTTAGCACACTCTCTTTTTATTGTTGGCAAGATTAACAGAGTAAATAGCATTTTTAAAACTAATAACAATAAAATTTTGATTTAACAAAAAAAAAAAAAAAAGTAAATAAATAAAAAAATAACCAAAAAGGAAAAAAAGTTATCATCTCCATATTGGAAAATAAAATAACCAATTTTAGTCAAAAATAACCAAAACGTATAACGTGGTTTTGTCGTCGGCTGAGGTAACTTAGTGGCCTCCAGGGTCTACTTACGGATCCACAAACCTTAAGTAATAAGACGTTTGTTTTACCCTTTCTGGGGGGTTTAAATAATAATAGTTTCTTTATTGAATATGTCAAGAATACTTCAAGTACCAAATATAAAGATATTACGAGAGAATAATTTCTATAACTCCAATTCGGATACCACCGGCTCTACGGGTTAATATTCTAGTCGTGAGCACGAACAACCGAAGTCACTCGTGAGCACGAACAACCGAAGTCACTCGTGAGAAAGCTGTAACCGAAGTCACGCGTGTAAAATTTATTTAAGGGACCCAACCGAAGTTGAGCGTGCAAAATACGATTATATTCTACTTTCGCAAAATCGAATCGGCTCTTCAATTTATATAGAATAATATCAGAGACTTATGTGGCGGATTCTCGTCTTGTTTGAATTGCCCCGACTGTAATCAAACTTTGTTTATTTATACTTAGTCATGTATCAACTAAATGAGAATTATATTGCTTGTTGAACATTAAGCAATATCAACTGCACAACTAAAGCAGTTATTACACATTTGTGTGGGTGTATGTAGTATTTACAGTAGGGGCGCTCAATGTAATTACCTATTACTAATAATTAGTAATTACCTATTATTAATAATTAGTAATTACCTATTACTAATAAAATATTCAATAATTAGTATGAAAAAGAAAAATAATTAAAAATACATAAATAAAATAGTAAAGAAAAGGAAGAAATGGTAATAATTTCATAAATTAATATATTAAGAAATATGTACGTGAAAATAGTAGTATTGAGTGTACTATTTCCACGTTACAAACGGCAACACTGATTGCAAATATTAAATTAGTGAATACACTAATGAAATGTAGTGCAATTGGTGGCTTTTCGTCTTCAGAAAATCGCATTAACGTATGAACGATACAAATATTAATTTAGTGAATTCAATATTGAAATATAATATAGCTAGTTGTCATATATATATATATATATATATATATATATGTATATATATATATATATATATAAAATTTGTCTCTAGAAATTCCCTTGATTACCAGTATATATACATATTTACATAATTAAATCAGACATAGTTTCATATATATATATATATATATTTATTTATTTCTTAACAAAAATATCAAAAATCATTTCAGTAGCTTTCATAGATATTTTGCCCATTTTATTTAGAACTTTAAATGAAACTATATTAAATAAATAAGTTTTTAACCAAAAATGTTAAAAAAATTTGTTCTGAATACTTAGATTAGGACTTCAGTAAATGTAAAGTAAAAACAATTAAGAAAGCTACAGTCGGCCTAGCCCGTCCATACCCTGCGCCATTATATATATATATATATCCGTACAAGGAATTTTCCGTGAATGACTTATATGGGAGTTATGATCAATTATGGACCGATCCTCATAAAATCTGGCACCGTGCATTTTGTATAAATAAAACGCATTTATTTCAAATATTACATGATACAAACATTTATGTGATTTATATACGTTAAAGTGATTTTTGGGAAATGGACCTTGTATGGGAGCAATTGTCAATTATGGACTGATCTACATAAAATTTAGAATACTGATTCAAGCTTATATCAATCTTATTTCTGGCGAATTTTATTGAAATATTTATATAATTTAGGCAATTATAAGCGTTAAGCCTCTATTCCGAGGGGATATTTGTAAGGGGCTATGTGAATATCGATAAAATGCTAGATTCATTTCAAAAAAGATATTAAATGTTAACTCATGTATTAAATTTAATTTTGAATCAATATTTTTAAAAGCATTTTAAATAGTTGAAATATATTGCTGGCTCCGAAACATTTTTATGTGAAAATATCTTTTTTGATGTTTTGTTCCATCAAAACAAATAATCAATCTTTTGTGGATACAGATATTAGATATTGAAGATCTCATAAAACAAAAACAATGTCGCAATTATTAATATTATTTTTTAATTATCTTTACAATTGCATCGAACAAATGGTATGTGTGTAAATGTTTCTTTATGCTATACCATAACTAGAAAAGGTATGTATGTGCTAATGGAGTTGAAACTAACTAACCAGTTGACTAGATGCATCAGCAGAGGCTACTTTAACATTTTGTTACATTTAAATAATATGTTGAATTTATAGTTTTGTTTGGTATTTTTTCAATATAATTCACAATACTAATTTTAATACAGAAAATAGAAAGAAAATAAATTAAAAAAAAAAAAACAAAACTTAACAAAAACATGTTTGTATTTAAGATTAAATATGTGTAAATATAGACTCGCAATAAATACCAGTGGTAAAATGAAGGGATAAAGAGCCCTTCTAGAAGGCCTTTTTTGTAGCCAGAACAGTTTCTCTCTGCATTCTATGTTCATGTATTTTTTACACGCGATGTCATTAAGTGCAAGGCAAGAATACCTCTTGAATAAAAACTGCCAGCAGACCTTCTGAAGAAAAACTGTCAGCTGTCATTTATATGAAATAAAAATATTTTATTTTAAATTATTGCAAAAAGTTTCAAACTTAAAAAAATCAGTATTAGAAAACATATCTGAACTTTTGACAAAACATCTTAAGTCGAGATAAGACAATTTATCTAAAAATTTACATTTTCAGAGAAATTGTTGACTTCTTTAAAATTGTTTAACTCTTCTGAAAAAAAGTAAAGTTTTTGTTAATTATTTTGTCAAAAGTATACAGATTTAATATAAACAATTCAGTTTTTATTAAAAATCTATAACACAGGAGCGGATCCGAGTGGGGGAGGGGGGGGGTGGTAGGAAATTCCCCCCTAAAATTAATTTCAAAAATTTACAATAGGAAAAGGATAAAATAGAAATTATTTTGAAAAAAGTTAGTTAGTCATAAATAGAAATAGGAATTACGAATTTATCTTCAAAATTCTTAAGTAAATCAATAGGTTTTAAAAATTGGCACTTGTTTAATAAAAAAAATGTAGGAAATGCACATTTTTAAGTATTTTTCACTTTTTTTTTAATAACTTTTTTTACGAATTTTTGTAAAATGTTAAATTCATCTAATAGTAAATAATTTTGTAATTTCATTTATTTTTCCTGAGTTTTCAAAATTCTAAATTTCCTTAAGTTTAAGCTTAAATTTTACAGATCATACGATTAAAAATGCATCTTTCGATAAAAAAAAAAATAATAATTTGTCTAAGCAATAGTTTTATCAGTGAAATGAAAAATATGTTTTTTTTTTTATTTTATAAATTAAAATCTATCCATAACTTTTTACAAAAAGCGCTTAAGTAACAACACAGAAAAAGTTTTCTCCAAATTGTTTCATACAAAATATAATATTTATCTTAGAATGGAAGCTAAATAAAAATATTTACACATAAATTATTAACGAAAAAAATTTAAAAAATTTTAAATATGCATAATTTTGTAACTAAAAATCATTAAAAATTTTGAATTATGCTCAAAAAAAAAAAAAAAAAATATATTTTTTTTTTGATAAATTCCTGGATAAATTTTATTATTGTCTTGATAATTTCCTCTTTTTTAGATTTTTTGGAAAGTAAAAGAATCAAATTTGTTATCCATATACATTTGTATATGGTTTGGTCAAATACTGAAAAAAGATTTTTAAACAGCATTTAAAAAAAATGAAATTTTACAAGTTCTAACGCAATTTATTATAAGATTTTCTGCAAAATGCTATGCAACGATTTAATATTTTTAAAGATTTTTTTTGTAAGCATAACAAGATTTATTTTTTTTTTAATTGGACAACAATTTTAGAACTTATTCGATTTCATATGGAATGATTTACTAAAGCTTTTTATACGTTTTTATTTTTGTCCCAAGTACACTGTCTGCCACTTGAATAAGGAATCACATTATGCATTTATTTAAAGAGATTTATTTCTGTGGTACTTTTTCGTGTGTCACTTGAATAAGGAATATTTTAAAACTAAGCAAACTGTAATTTATTTTTAAATTTTAGGTTATAAAAATTAAAATTATTATCTTCTAGCATTCAATTAGTAATGAGTGCTGTCACCATTTTTAGAAATAACCCCAAAAATGCGATTTGGCATCGAGTTGTATAATGACTCTAAGTGATTTAGCGAAATTGAACTCAATGCTTCCGTAATTGCATCCTTTAAGGATTCTATCGTCTCAAATTGTTTTCCTCCTTCATAAACTTTTCTTGCAAGCCAACCCCAGACATTTTCCATTGGATTCAGGTCTGGTGAATATGGGCGCCAATCCAAAAGTTGAACACCTTGTTGATTAATCCATTGTTTTACTGCTCTGGTGGTAGGAATCGGAGCGTTATCGTGTTGGTACATCCAAGGTATGGGTGCAAAGAAATCATTAAATTTTGGAAATGCTCCCTCCAGAATGTTTTTGTAAGTCGTTGCAGTCATTTTGTTGGATACAAAGAGCAATTCTATGGTACCATAATACGAAATGGCACCCCATACCATTATTCCGCCCTCTCGGCTGTGTCTGCGGCTCAAAAATAATTCCTTCTTATTTAGGCCATGGAAGTAATAGTTATACCCGTCGGGACCATCAATATTAAAATTTTTTTCAACTTTAATCCATTTGTCGGACCATGTCATTGTATTTTTGGCAAACTGTAGACGTTGTAATTTGCGTTTTTCATTAAGTGGTGTTTTTTTTTTGCAGTTTTCGTAGGACTATATATGGGCATGACTTTAAAATACGGCGCACTGTTCTTAGACTGGCACTGACTTCACTTTTTTCACGTATTTTTGACACCGAATTGCCAGAATTTGATGCATTTTTAAGAATTTTTCATCTTTCTTTTTGAGTTGTTGCCATTTTCTCCTACCCTTTCATGTTTTTTCTATATCTTTCCACGTTATTTAAATAATTGTACACAATTGTCTTTCCTCTATTAATGTTTTTTTTTACCGGATTCTGACCCTGAGATTTCAAAATCAGAATTTTTAGTTCATAATATTTAAACATAATTTCTGAAGCATTAAAAAAAACATTTTTAATATTTTTTCAAATGAATCAAAAGTCAAGAAGACTGAAAAAATTTTATAAATTTTCATTTATTTTTTCAATTTGTAAAAAAATGTTTGAAATTTTCTTTGGAAAATTTTAAGTTTTTAATGATTTTTAGCTACATTTTGGGAACAGACCAAAATGATGTGCTACAGAAAATGAGTAGAATTATGCAAAAATTTCTAAATATTATTTTTTTAACAGATTTTCCTTGGAATTTTGCCATTTTGTTGTTAATATTTTCATGAAAATTGGATATATTTTGCAAAATTTTAATATCGCTGTTATTCATTGAAATATACAAAATATATTTTGCTTCAATATTTTATTTTTAACAATATAAATTACACAATAAATTATATAAACATGTTAGATTTCTCCGGATCCAAATGTATTATTCCTCTTTGCCTTTGAACGTTAGGCAATTCTTTTTCATGGAAATATTGAAAATCCATAATCCAAATTTATTTGATTCATTTCTTTTGGGGCATGGGAAATTTCCAACAGATAAATGCAAACATATGAAATCATATATGGTTTATTTTATGAAAAAATCTATGTAAACCCACATATGATGAAATATGATGATGAATTAACATATATAGTTCAATATATGGAAATATTTTTCATATATGAATCAATATATTGTATATATTTCCGTATACGAATGCATACTTTTTCATACATGGATCATATATAATAATATATGATCGTTTTTAATTGGGAACCCAACTAAAATAAATATGTATGAATCATATATACAACATGTATTATGATCCATAAATATTTGGATCCGAAAATTGAGGGTATATAGAAATACGAGGGCGGATCAATAAGTCCGTGACTTTTCGAACTTCCCTCGTAGTTATATGAAATGCAACACTATTCCCATCAAGTACAACCTGTTAATAGACTACTGTCAAATTCTGAGCAATTGTCGTCATTTACTTTGCGTTGAACAGCTGTTCAAAAAATACAACCTCGTGTATTTTTCTAAAAATGGAAAAAAGTGAATTTCGAGTGCTTATTAATCATTATTTTTTGCGAAAAAAACCGTTAATCAAGTGGTTTACTGACTTTCGTTGTGGTCGCACAAGTACAAATGACGCTGAACGTTCTGGACGGTCAATTGAGGTCAGTACACCCGAAAATGTCGAAAAATCCACGATATGGTGTTGGCCGACCGAAGAGTAAAAGTGCGTGAAATTCTCGATGCCATAGGCATTTCATATGGCAGCGTGGTTTCGATTTTAAATGACCAGCTGGGTTTAAGAAAGTTGTCTGCAAGGTGGGTGCCGCGTTTGTTCTCAATTGACCATAAACGTAAATGTGTGACAATTTCAAAGGATTGTTTGGAGTTGTTTAACCGCAATCCGAATGAGTTTTTGCGGCGTTTTGTAACTGTGGATGAAACACGGATTCATTACTGTACTCCGGAGACCAAGCAGCAGTTTAAATAATGGGTTTCTCCGGGTGAACCTGCTCCGAAGAACGCCAAGGTTAGTTTGTCGGCCAATAAGGTGATGGCAACAGTTTTTTGGGATGCACGCGGGATAATCCACATCGATTACCTTCAAAAGGGAAAAACAATAAACGGCGAATATTATGCCAACTTATTAGATCGATTTTATGAGGATTTAAAAAGAAAACGGCCACATATGGCCAAGAAAAAAGTTCTTTTTCATCAAGATAATGCACGGGTGCACACGTGTGCAGTCTCAATGGCAAAACTCTATGAATTGGGCTACGAATTGGTACCTCATTCGCAATATTCTCCGGATTTATCCCCTAGTGACTACTTCCTATTTCCAAACCTAAAGAAATGGGTCGGTGGAAAGAGATTCAGCTCTAACGATGAAATTATTGACCAAACAAATGCCTATTTTAAGGACCTCGAAAAATCATATTTTTTACGCAAAGTAAATGGCGATACTTGCTCAAAATTTGACAGTAGTCTATTAACAGGTGGTACTTGATGGGAATAATGTTGTATTTCACATAACTAGGAAGGAGTATTTTTGGTGTAGGTCATATATGTATTTATATACGAAAAATTATGTCATATATGACACTATATATCAATATAAATTCTCATATATATGATTATATTTTTCATATATGGTTTAATATATTACTACATACTTTTCATATATACAACCATATATATCTATATATTTTCATACATAACCATATATAAAAATGTATAAACGTTTTTACTTGGGAAATTATTGCTTATAAAATAAACGCTCATATATTATTATGTATGGCCCATGTGTGAAAATATATTGATATATGGATCTATACATAAAATAGACTCGTATATGGAATTTTATACCATATATGGGTTCATATATGAAAAAGTATAGACTCATATATGGAAATTTGTGTAATATATGAATTAATATATAATATATAATGTCATTTATGAACAATTCTGTCATATATGGACCTAATTATGAACATTTCTTGACATATATGGTATCATGTATGATCTGATATTTTGGGAAACAATTAATTCTTTGATTAATGAACTTTTTTATTTTTGCAATATGTGTTCCTTATATGAGTAAAACAATTTTCATTTAATTATTGTTAAAAAAAAAAAACATAAGCTTTCCTTTACGCATTAGAAACCTTTGCAGATATTCCTAGAAGTTGTCTTTAGAATAGTGAAGGGAATTTTTTCAAATATAGACCGCAAAAATGCTACTAGTGTGTTTGTCCATCAAATGCATAAGAAGAAGGGAGGCTAAATCAAGAACATGAAAGATCGTATTTATTTTCATTTTTTGCATTATTTTTATGCTTATTGTTAATTTTTATGCTTTAAATTAAAAAATTAAAAAAAAAAAAAAAAAAAATAGAAATGATAAGAAAATTAATTGTAATTCACAACAGTTTTTCATTTATATATAAGAATATATGTCTATGGTTATATATTTCCATATACCCACAATTTTCGGATCCAAATATATATAGCACAGAATATATGCTTAAATATATGACTCATACATAATATTTTTAGCTGGGTATATATAGTAAATATAGCTGCAGATTTTTGCATCAGTAAGTTTTTGATATTAAAAAATATAATTAGATATATTTAAGTAACATTTATATTCTAAGTATCAAAACCATACATAGCTCAAATTTTTGTGTTCATGCATTTTAATCAATTTCATTGAAATGCATTTATTTGTTTGAAATGCTTTGGAGGATAACAATTAAATAAAAACACACCTTAAATTATTAAAATCTATTCAATATTCCCTGAAATTTACGAACCATAGATTCATAAAAATGTTTGTTTGTATTTCAAAAACTAACGAGAAAGAACGATATAGTCGGTCAAGGCCGACCATATAATACCCTACAACATTGTATATTACACCTATGGCCAATTTTACTAAATGTAAAATAAAATATACAAATACGAAATAATGCGTTGATACTAACATCTAAATGACTTTATACACTTTAGGGCAATTCCTGGAAGTGGAAGCTATGGTAAATGATTGACCGATTCTCATAAAATTTGGTGTTTATACTTACATAGCACTTATTTGTGTCGAATATTAACTTAATACTAACATTCGTATGGGATTTATGCACGTTAAGTGGTTTTCGGAAGAGGGGTTTATATGGTAGCTATGATCAATTGTGAACCGATCTTCATAAAATTTGGTACAAAGATTGATACTTGCATAGAAGTTCTTTGTCCAATTTCAATAGGCTTCGTCCTTGTATCATAAAAGTCCCACGTACCAAATTTCATTGAATTATTTACATGGACAGCCGTCCAGCTGGCCAGACAGACGGACGGACGGACATCGTTAGATCGATTTAAAAAGTAATTCTGAATCGATGGTATACTTCAAGGTGGGTGTTGGATAACTTTTCCAATGATTTACAAACATCAGCACAAACGCGTAATACGCCAACCACCTATGGTGGTGTAGCGTATAAAAATACATCTTCTTACTCTCCTTCTCGGTTATTTTAGAAGGCAAAGATAAGGCTAGTTAGCATGAGCAAGTGTAAATAGACCTTATAGAAGGCCTGCACGATGGAGGCCTTGACATTTTTACCGCTGGGTGTCTGCATATGTAAGTATGAAAATAAATACGTATGTATGTTTGTATGTATGCATGTATGTATGCATGTATGAATGCATGTATGTATGTATTTATGTATGTATGTATGTAGGTACACACATTCTTACACAAAGTCTGGACGCCATAGGTGACATACAACCCACATAATACCACAATATAAGTCATATTAAATTAGGTGGCCACAACATGTTCATACATACTTACATATGTATGCATATACGAGTGTTAATACCATGGACTAACTACTCACAGCTAAGCTATAGACACACAGTGGGGTCAATCGCAAAATTTTTGGTAATAAATCTGTATCTTCTAAACTACTGGTCGTATTGAATTGAAATGTATGAGAACGTTGTAGAGGGGGACTTAAGCTTTCAGAAAAATTATCTAATAGTCACCCTGTAATAATACGAGATAAACTATATGGTGTCAAAGTTGACCATCTCAAGTAAGTAATATTTAAAAAAAGTTTCTACAAATCAAGTCTGATTTCAAAGATTTTTATATTTCTGTAAAGTGCTTGGTGAGATAAACAAAAAAGACCTGCTTACACACTTAAGTTATCTGTTACACTTAAATATATATTTACGTTTAAATTTTAAATTTGTAATTTTTTGCCTCAACTTTATTTAATTTTTTAAGAACTGCGTACAACAACAAAAAAAAAAAAAATCAAAAACTTTTCTCACACATGATAATGAAAATATAGACTTAATACAGTATAACTGCGCTTTTCGTATTTTACTACTTTATAATTTTTACTAATTTATAATTACTGTTATAGGGAGATATGGGTATAAAATGAAAGAGGAGACTTTTGGCATTATATTGGATCAAGTTTTGTTAAAATACTCCAAACAAAAGTTGCAAATAATGTCCTTTAAATATTTCATCCTTTAATATCCTTGAAAGTTTACAACAAATAATTTCCAAAATAATATATGTTAAAGGTACTAATATCCAGTTGTAAGTACAAAAGTTTTATGTTTTTAACTTTATTACTTTAATACATACAACGATTTGAAAATTATTTCTAAGAATAAAAGTACAAATTCAATTTTATTATATTTAATTTTGTTTTATAAACAATTAGCATGAAAAAAGGTGCACATTCAATTGATTTTCGGGTGAGGTCCTTATATAGAAACTATAAACATATTTGGACCAATCCTTGCTTCGGTAGTACGATTTATAGCTATATAAATTTTAATTGTTACAAAGAAAATCACTAAATTAATAAATTACTTATATTCAATTTATGCGTGTTAAAGTGACATTCTGCAATTGGTTTTGTATGGGAGACATAATCAATTAAAGGCCGATCTCAGCAAAATTGTATACCATGATTTATACTAAAATACAAACTGATTATGCCATATAGGAACTATGATCAATTATGCAACCAAACTCTTGAAATTTTACAGTATGTCTAATGTCGATAAAAAAAAAATCCTATCTACCTCACATTTAATATAAATATTTGTATACTAAGCATATGTCTTATGTATTGTATAAAATAAATATCAATCTTTCATTTCTCCAAAAATCATTAAAAAACCATTAACAACCAATTTTTGGCAATTTTTCAAAAATAAAAAATATTTAATCGATTGTTACTAATATTATCTCGTTACACAAACAACACGTGTCCGTATAATTGTGTGTTACATATACATACATATTTTGACACGAGTTGTCAAATTTGAGACCATTGTATTATCTTTTTTGAAACGACTAATATAGACATGGCATATATCAATGAATTGGTAAATAAGTCTATTTTTACAGTCTTTTAATATTTTGTAAATTTTTTGGAATTTTGCTTGAAAAGTTTATTACTTTTTTGTTTTTTAATTTTTTTTTTTTAATATTATTTATATTTGAAAAATTTGCCAAAAATTGGTTGTTGAAGCTATTTGAACGATTTTTTTAGAGAATGAAAGACTGATATTTCGTTATATAATACATAGAAGTAATAGTAAAAATATGGTTCTAATATGTTTTTTGTGCAATTTAAAAAAGGTCTTTTAAAAAGTTGACTTTTTTAATAAAATCTGCACTCCTTCATTCGTTATTGGAAGGGTAGGAAGCAGTTTAGCGCAAAATCGATCTAAATATATTTTGTAATTTAATAGCATTAATAAATTTAAAAATACTCTCGTGTCATTTTTTTTTTTTATTAATCGATAAACATGAAATTTTTTTCTAAAATTCACGATTTGCGATCAATGCTGGATGTAAGGTGCAAACCTAAATCAATTTAAAATTTTTTTATTAACTATTTATGAGGCCTTGTCTTTTGAAATATGTAAAAAAAATAATGTCTGCTAATAAAACTTTGAGGAAAAAAATAAAGAACTGAACTATTTTTTTGTAAAAAATATCTATTTTTCATACTAATTCCACAGTTCTGATTTTTTCACGTCAAGAAGAATTGAGATAATCTAAAAATTTTAATTTTAATTTAAAAATTATTTCGGAATGTATTAGAAATTAGAGAATACTTAAAAAAAATTTCACTTATATAATTCAGGAAAAAATCAAAATTCAAGAGCAAATATCTTTTTAACTGTGACAAATAATTTTGATGGGCAAGCATGTTTTTTCTTTATCTCGCCAAGCACTTTACAAAAATATAAAAATCTTTGAAATCAGACTTGATTTGTAGAAGTTACAATTTTTCGAAGCTTTTATGTATTCGATGTGGTCAACTTTGACACCGTGTAGCTTATCTCGTATTACAGGGTGGCAACATGAATTTGCTGAAAGCTTAGATCTTTTTCTATAATTTTCCCATACATTTGAATTCGATCTGACCAGCAGTTTGGAAGATACAGATTTATTACCAACAATTTTGTGATTGGCCCCACTGTGAGACAGCAATACTTGAACTGACAATGACTTGAAAAGAAAATTTTTAAAATTGTTTTACAAGATTCCGGTTCGATAATATTTATAACAACACTCAACTACAAATAACACAGAAAAGCTACAAAAACTTGAATGCAACAATATCCAAATGATTATTGAATAAGAAATAAAAAAAATTATTAAACAGATTAATAAATTAATGAGTTCATTAGCGAAAATATTTTGTTTCATTAATATATTCTGTTTTCTTCATTTGTACTTATTTTGGAAATTTTTACTTTTTGAAAATTGGTGCTTTTTTTTAAGGATTGGTATTTTTGTTGAAAATATGTACTTTTTTATAATCTTTTTTGAAAATTGAAAATTTATTTTAAATTACAAATTTTTTTTTTAATTGGGTCCTTTTTTCTGTAAATTGATATTTTTTTGGAGAATTGATATTTATTTTAAATTGGTTCTTTTCTTAAAAGATACTTTTTCAAAATGGTACTTTTTTGAAATTTGATAATGTTTTGTTTTGAAAATTGTTATATTTGTTTAGAAATTTTTATATTTCAAAATGTTTTGTTTTATTATTAGTACTTTTTTATTGATACTACTTTAGTGCTTTGTTATTGGTACATCTTTTGAAAATTGGTACATCTTTTGAAAATTAGTTAATTAAATTAATACTTTTGTTTTATTTTTTCTTTAGTACTTTCTTAAAAATCGATGCCTTAACATTGTTTTTTTTTTAGAAAGTAGTACTTAAAAAAAAAATATGTAATTTGTGAAAATTTGTACTTTTCTGGAAAATTGATATTTATTGCAAATTAGTACTTCTTTTGAAAATTAGTACTTTTTATTAATTAACTTTTTTTGAAACTGGTGCTATTTTCAAATTTGGTGATTTTTTTTCTTTTTGAAAGTTTTTACTTTATTATTATTATATTTTTAAATTGCACCTTTTTTGAAAACTGGCACTTTCTTTAAAATTGTATTTTGTTTTTTAATTTGTATTTTTTTTAAATTAAACCTATTTAAAAATTTTTATTTCAAGATTATTGCTTTTTTAAAATTAAAATTTTTTGAAAATTGTTGGCTTTTTTAATTTTACTTTAAAATTTGTGTTTTATTTAGAAAATTTGTATTTTTCGAAAGTTGGCACTTTTATCAAAATTGGTACTTTTCGGTAAATTTAAATTTCTTGAAAATTGTTTATATTTTTTATTTTTACTTTTTTTTTTGAAAATTGCCACTTTTTTCAATTTTTTCTTATTCTAGTTTAATTTTCGAAAATTAGTATTTTATTTAGAAAACTTGTATTTGTTAAAAAGTGGTACTTGTTTAAGATTGGTACCTTTTTAAAAATAATTCTTTTTTTGATTTAAACTTCTGTGTTTTTTTTTCATTATTTTTACTTATATTTTAAAATTTGTATTATTATAATTTTTTCGAAAAAATTGCATCTATTGGAAATTGAAAAATTTCTGAAATTTTACCTAAAATGGTATTTTTTCAATTGGTACTTTTTGAGGTTTGTAAATTTTAATAATTTGTATTAAAAATTAATTTGTGAAAAAATTAAACATTTTTATTGATTTTTTAATAAAATTTTTCATTTTTGAAAATGTTGCAAATTTATATTTTAAAAATGTTAATTATTATTTTTTCTTTTAAGATGGCTAGCAGATTGTATGTTGTCCCTAATAAAATTAAACGGCGCTGATATCGACTTAATTGAGTTTTTTTTTTTATTTGTGGATTGTTAATGAAGTGATTTGAACATTTTTTTAAATTATTTTCTCAAAGATCTGTAAAAGAATGAATTGCATTACTTATCAGAGGGTTATAAAAAGTTTATGCTTATAACTAAGCTATTTATGAACTGATTTTGTTAGTTTTCTGTAACATAATTTTCAGAAGGATTACCGATATATTATTAAAAGGACATATAACACTGTATAATAGCATTTTTCATACATGAATCAAAACATATACATATGAAAGTGTAGACATTTTATGATAGGTATGCGTACTCAGTTTTTCATTTCATGAAAGAATATCCTTTTAAATGGCCTGAAATTTCAAAATTAATTATTTTTTATGAATTATTTTAAAATCTGTTAGTTGCTCAACAATTCCGATATGGGTATCAAATAATGGAATACGATTTAGAAATTCCAGCAGAATTTTTTGTTTTAACCATTCGGGACTTTATAATATCAAAAATGTCCTTCAAATATTTTATTCTTGAATATCTTTAAGTTTTTCTAATAAATTATTCCGAAATTATATTAATTTTAAAAACACCATAATGGATTTCCTGAATCCCACATTTTTTTTATTTGATCTATAGATTTAAAAGTTATTACAGACTAATGGTGAATATAAAATAAAAGGTTTCAACTTAACTATTTAAATACAAAATAATTTTTCTTTTTAAAATACATACATAAAAAAATATAAAGCAAAGCTTTCTTTCTCTTTCCATTTTATATAAATTTAATGCAAACATATGTGATTTATTTTGCAACAACGGCAACACCAACAGAAAGAGAGAGACACAGGGAGAGTAAAAAATGAGATCTTTTGAGAAACCGTCAGTATTGCCGTTTTTTTTAACCAAAATTGGTTATTTTATTTTCCAATGTGGAGATGGTGACTTTTTCTCCCTTTTTTGGTTATTTTTTTTGTTAAATCAAAATTTTATTTTTATTAGTTTTAAAAATGCTATTTACTCTGATAAACTTGCCAACAATAAAAAACAATAAAAAGAGAATATGCTAAAAATTCATCACGCATTTAAAAACTAAAGGTTCCTATAACTTGTGATTCAAATTTTAACTGACAAATGAAGAAAACAATTTAAATAAAGATAAAGATATTTTAATATTTAAACAAAAAGTGAAATGGATTGGAAGATTTTTGTGAGAAAGTTCTAACGATGTAACAAACAACCTAAATACTTATAATTACAAAATAAATTACTATTAAAAAAGAAATGTATATTCGGTGAAGACCAACTATATTTATGATATCCTACACTATTGTGTATATGACTTAAATTTAGAGAGAGCATTATATATAGGAATTAAGTACTTTTAACTGATTTTCGGTAGAGGACCCTATATAGAAGCTAAAATTAATTTTAAAGCGATCCTTTTGAAAATGAATGCCATATATTATGTAGGTACATAAAAATGTTTTTATAGAATATTTAGGATAAAAAATGTTAAAAATGCTGCGCAGAATTCTGCAGAAATACGCTTATATGTATTTAAGATATTTGAGCATAAAAATATTACATTAGAACGTTTATTTACTATGTGCTATGTGAAATAATGAACCAATTTCGACCAGCTAAGAAGATTACCTTGTTTAGTTATTAAAACTGTGCTAGAAAACATAATTAAATAATAAACAAGTAAGAAAGATATAGTCGGTCAAACTCGAACATATGATACCCCACACCATTGTGCATGTCCATCCAAATTTGTGGATGTGAACAATTGTGTACCGATACTTTTACTAAGTGTAAAATAAAATATACAAATACAGAATATTACATAAATACTAACATTTATATGAATTTATGCACTTTAGGGTGATTCCCGAAAGTGGGCTTATATGGAAATTATGGAGCGATCCTCATAAAATTTGTCACTTTTATTTCTACTTATATAAAACTTATTTTTGTTGAATATAAACCTGATACTAATATGTGTATGTGATTTATGCACGTTGAAGTGATTTTCGAAAGAGGGTTTTATATGGGAGCTATGGTCAATATGGGAGCTATGCACCGATGTTTATGAAATTTGGCACAAAGATTGATACTTATAGAGAACTTGCTTACACCGAATTTCATTAATATATTGTTATGTTTAAGGCATTTATGATCGTTAAGCTCCTATTCCGGTAGGATATTTGTATGGGGGCTAGGTAAAATAATGGACCGATTATAACTAATTTCAATAGGCTTCGTTGTTTCATGAGAGTCCTACGTGAAAAATTGAATTATCTTCAAAATTACGACCAGCCACCCAGACGGACAGACAGACAGGCGGACTTAATTAAATTAACTTACTAAAATTTTATATATGTGCGCGCTTTGGTACATGAACATTTGATATTGAATCTTTTCGCCAAAACTCTCAATTAAAATTTTACTCTTGTTTACATTCCTGTTCTGTGAACACATAATTGTAAAAGTCAACTTTATTTTCTATTACTGCTCGAACCAGCTTTTTTGAAATTGTAAATTCATTACATTCTTATTATTAAACTTTATATCCCGACCCCTACAAAATTGAATCAGAGTCCACATTTTGATAAACATTTTCTTCTAAAGACTAACAAAAGTTTATGATTAGTATGCAAAGTATTTAAAACCTGAATGCATATATTAAGATTATATTAATTTTTCTATAATTTTGAATTTTTAAAATTTTGTTATTCTTTTTCTAATTTGATTAGAAAAAAAAATTGGTTAGAAATAAATTTCTGCCATGGCAATACTGAAAATCGTTGTGAAAATAAAATAAAATTTAATTTTGAGCGGAATCGCTGTTCTGTTTTAGTTGTCAAATCTTCATATAAAAAATTTATCCACTATTTTGTGTTTCAGTAATAAGATGGGATTATGTTTTTTTTTTTTTTTTTTTTTTTTTTAATTTGATGAATCAGTTTAAGAGAATTATATTTACAGTTTGTCTATTTCGTTTATATAAATGTTTATGTTTTTTTAATAAAGCTTAAAATAGATGCACAATGATTAGCACAATAACACTAAAGTGACACTATTAAGCTTTAGTAATTTTAAGTATAGTTATTTAAATATTTTATAAAGTTTTTAATTAAAAGATATAAGCGAAAACTACTTAGCAGAAAAATTACTCGCGTTGTTCTCTTGAAATTTACAAACAAAGCTTTGTCCCTTTAGCTTCAACAGTTTAATTTTTATAAAATTTTTTTCTTCTTCAAAAAAAAAAAAAAAAAATATAAATAAATAAATGTGTGCTGTATTTTTAATTATTATTTAATGATAATTAGCACAGTAGTTTTTTTTGACTTAAAGACGAAGCTTATAGAAAATAATTGAAATTAATCGATTATTTTACTTAGCTCCCTTACAAATGTTTCGCGGAAATATGCTTGAGTGATCAGAATTGTCTTGAATATGCAAATATTTATATGAAATTCAAGATAGATAGGATTTTTTATCGGCATTAGACATGCTAAAAAATTTCAAGATTCAAATAAAATTTGGCATAATAATTTTTTATTTGTGCATAAATCATGCTATAAAATTTCGCTAAGATCGACCTTTAATCGGTCATATCTCCCATAGAATACCAATTGCAGAATGTCACTCTAATATACATAACTTGAATATAAATAATTTAGTTTGTGATTTTCTTTGTAACAATTAAAATTTATATAGCTATAAATCGCACTACCGAATTTCAAGTGAATCGGTATATATTCAAACATAGTTCCCATATAAGATCCACTCCAGAAAATCACTTTAAGCGCAAAAATTTCATATAAATGTCAGATTTTGAATTAAATTTGACATTAATAAGTTTTAAGTAAGTATATGAACCGCGGTATGATGTTTAACAAGGTTCGGTCAAATTGTTTATAGTTTCTATATAAGGACCTCATCCGAAAATTAGTTTGACACGCTTACATAATGGTGTAGGATATTACATGGTCGCACTTGACTGACTACGCCTTTTTTCATGTTAATTATTCATAAAATAAAATTAAATATAAAATAAAAATTATAGCCTGCTTAAAAAATTTAATTTATAGCTTGTTCTTAGAAATAATTTTCAAATCGTTGTATGTATTAAAGTAATAAAGTTAAATACATAAAACTTTTGTACTTACAACTGGATATTAGTATCTTTAATATATATTATTTTGGAAATTATTTGTTTGAAACTTTTAAGGATGTTAAGGGAATAAATATTCGAAGGACATTTTTTGCAACTTTTATTTGGATTATTTAAACAAAACGTAATCCAATAAAATGTCAAAATTATCGCCCTATAACAGCAATTAGAAAGTAGTAATGGGTGATTCAAGTAGAGATACTTTTTTCAATAGCCTTTTTTTGACAGATCACGTGTGAGTCGTGTCATGCTGTCATGTTATTTTTGTTTAGTATTGTTTGACATTTCATAATGGAAAGACTTACACCTGAACAACGTTTACAAACCGTTCAATTTTATTACGAAACTTCACTTTCTGTGAGGAATGTGTTTCGTGCACTTCGCTCAACTTATGGTCAACATAATCGACCTACTGAGCGTACTATTCGCAACACCAACACCCATCTTGAGACCCAGAATTCATTATTGGATAATATTTGATCGAATAGACCACGTTCAGCACGCTGTGAAGAAAATATAGCGGCCGTAGCTGAGAGTGTAGGGGAGACGATTCGGCGCCGTTCGCAGCAACTCGGACTGACGTATGGAACGACTTGGCGCATTTTACGTCGAGATCTTAAATTGAAAGCATATAAAATACAGCTTGTGCAACAACTGAAGCCGCTCGACTTCTATGTCTCTTGAAAAGTTCCAAGAAGATCCGACGTTTTTGAGGCCTTGGAGGAAAACATCACGCGTGTCATTCGCCAGTTACCACTCGAAATGCTCAAATGAGTCATCGAAAATTGTACTCAATGGATGAACTATCTGCGATGTAGCAACGGTCAATATTTGATAGACATAATCTTCAAAAAATAAATGCCAAAGAACGTTCTTTCAAATGATAATAAACATTCCACATTAAATTTGAATTTTCTGTGTTTTTTTTTTTTTTTTTTAAAGTAGGGAACCTCGAAATGGATCACCCTATATAATAAAAAATTAACCGAATTATTAGTTCGGTGTAATATATATACATATGTATGTATGTGTAATTTTCCGAAGTTTTTTTTATTGAACTTTCTAAATTTAAAATTTAATATGTTTTTAAATATATGCATTAGTTGCTATGTTATAAAAAGGATTAATATCGTCGGTGCGCTGACGAAAAGTCCTACGTGTAATTTTTCAGAATTTTGCTTTTCATTGGACAATCTGAAAGCTTTATTGATCATACATTTTCAATTGGAATCTTTTATTAAATACTTAGATTAATTCCGAAGTTATAAAAAAGAATAATGTGTAATTTTTAACGACTTTCATGCAAGATATAAATTGTTTTTTTTGCTCTCCTGAAAAGTTGTTCAATAACACAGGACTTTTTGTCAGCGCACCGACGATATGTAATTTTTAATGGCTCTCATACAAAAAAAATAATTTTTTTCAAAAAGCTGTTGAAAAATACATAGCACAACGGCGTTATATTATTTATTGGATGCGAAATTAATATTATAGAAATTCCTTTTTAATTCTGTTCTCAACACGATCAAATCACACTAGCATCCGATTTTAATAAAAGAACAAGTGAAAGTGTTATATTCGGCTGGCCCGAATCTTTTACACTCTTCACAAAATCTATATTTCATAAATACCCATAAACTACTTACTTTTTGCCTGAATAACCAGTTATTTTGGTTCGAGTTCTCCACAAATTCATGTAGTTATTTTTAGACTCTAGGAATATCCAAAAATGTGTACCTAAACGAAAATACAAAAAAAAAAAAAAAAAAAAAAAAACAAAAAAATTTTACCGCCAGTGAGATTTGAACTTGGATACAAATTAACCAAATTTTAATGACTAACTTCTTATTCAGTACACCATCTCGCACAAAAACTTTTTAGTATAAATATATCTTTTTAGATATTTTGTTATAAAAAACATCGGAATTCCGGATTGAACCAACAACCTTCTGGTTGTTAATTCAGCATTCTAGCCAACTCATCCACGTGATTGTAATATTACTGTGCTATTACACTATAGAGTACTTATTTATGTAATACCGTGTAGGCAAATAATAATGACTCCTTATTACCAAGAAAGTACTTTTTACCGAAAACCAAAAAGTTTTTGCTTTGTATATAAACATATTGGAACTATTTCTTATCAAAATTTTTGTTTTAATCTGGAAATATACTTAGTATTTTTAAACTGGTGTTAACCATGACATTTTTTTTCGGAAAATATACCTTAGAATTAGATATTTGAAACTTGAATTAGCTATTTTAAAATTTTCACAATTTTTAAGAATTTTTAACTTTGGACCTCTAATACACAATTCTATCAAACACGATATGCAATCTTATTATCTGCATTTAAAAACCTAAAACACAATTACAGTTAAGTGATAATTTTTTTAAGAAAAAACATCTCACAGATTTCCTTGTCAAACTTATTTTTTCATAAAAAATATGTCCATATTAAAGCAAAATTCAATTGGATTCTTCGAGGACAAGAATTTCAAATAAACATCTTTAATTAATTAAAAATTAAAAATATATTTGACAGTTCCTTAATCTGACATTTCAAAATTTTAATTTTTGCTTGCAGATAAATTATAAAACAAATTGTCGAAGTCTTTCAGCCACAAACCCAACCGGTACATCACATAGATATGTTGAAATTTACTACCTTAAACGCAACTCAAATCTAAATAATACTTTTTTATAAAAATTCTTATTCTTTTAAAGAATTGCTGTCAAACTAATTTTTTTAATAATGAAAATTTTTATATTTTTTTAGGAAAACAGAAATTTATAAGGGGTCCCGGCGATACGAACTCAGGGTTAACGGTTTGTAAACTAGAACACTTCCTGTAGACTATTCAATCTCACAACTTTCCAATAGAAAAACATTTATATAACCCAGCAAACGTTGCTTCGCCATATAACTTTTCTTTTGTTTTCTAATTAAAAAATAACGAATGTACTGTCAGTGTGTGGGGTTAGGTGGGCGTGCTTTTACCCTTTTTGCTTTATTTTACGCCCTAAATGTTAAAATTTATAGCCATTAGTTACTTCAAGACTTGAAACTATCATCGGATAATTAATTAAGAAGACATGGGTAGGGGGAGCTTTTACCCGTTTTGTCCTATTTTACATCCTAAATGTTGGAATTTCCATATAAAGTATATCTTTAAGTTCCTTTCATATGTTACAGTGTCCTCATACCAAATTTTAAGAAAACCGGTTCATTAGTTAAGAAGATATAGGGAGAGGGAGATTTTACTCCTCTTGCCTTATTTCCCGTCCTAAATAATAAAAATTATAGTCTATAGTTACTTCCAGATGTTACACTATTTGCCTGCCAAATTTCAAGAAAATCGGTTGATTAATTAAGAAGATACAGGGAGGGGAGCATTTCCCCTATTTTACGCCCTAAATAATAAAAACACTATGCGACAGTCAAAATCGGGATGGGATGAAACCAACGGAAAATGTTATATCAGTAAAAAAGAAGTTATACGTGTCCCGGCGTTTCGCTGGGTCACGTCTAGGAATCGAGATATATCGATTTGAAGTTAGTAACTATCATATAGGGGAAATTGTGACCTTTGGTGGTCTTTTTTTTTTACATAACTCGAGAATCACCCGTCCGATTTTGCTGAAAAAAATTTTAAAAAAATAGGAATTACAATTCCTTTAATATGTTCATACAACGTTTCGCTACATAAGCAATAGTTTCGCAGTTATAAATAAATGTATGAAAAAAAACTATTTTTTGCCTAAAAAATTGAATTTTTTATTTTTAATTCATAAAAAATCCAAAACGGTAAAAAAAGTGTCAAGTCCTATTACCTTCACGTAAAGTCACATAACCTTTAAACAAAATGAGACATTGATCATGAAAATCGATGGACGCGTTTCGCTTTTATTTCCAATTAAGTGAAGGTATGAATTTCAAAAATTTTCTCGAGATATGTTCAAAATTCCTTGGAAAAAACATTGATGACTTTTTTTTATGATTGTCAGAATTAAAAAAAAAGTAATAAACAAAAGGTTATTTGATTTTTATGGTAGCGGTAACAAACTAAAAAACGGTCATAAATGTGCGTGGACAATTAAAAGGAAAAAAGGAAAGTGCACTTTTTTAATTATTTGGGTTTTTTCCGTTGGCTACCTGCATGATTTTTTTACACAAATTGCACCCACATTTATGAGTGGTCATGTTTTAGAACGTTTCGAAAAATTTAAAACGCACACGAATTAGGTTTATAGCCACCCTTAAAAGATGTGCGAATTCTTAAGTTCCTCTCAGTAAAATATTGAAACTTACGTAGTATTTATAGGTGTTCACTGATCGATTTTTCTCATTCAACAAGTGTCTCCGAACGCGTAAAGTACGATTTTTTTAAAGTGATGAAAAATTCATAAAAGTATAAAACCGAAATGAGTGCAAATTGTCCAGAAAATATCAATTTATTTTGTTACGTTTGTGGCAAAAGAGCTTTTTCAACAAATGCTGCATTACACACTGAGCAAGTGGAGCGCGCTTTTAAACTTTATTTTGATTGCGAAATAATTCGCGGCGTTTCGTGGGTCCCAGATATAATTTGTAAAACGTGCTGCAATGGTCTTAACATGTGGATCCAAGGGAAACGCAGTTCACTTCGTTTTGGTGTACCAATGATTTGGACTGATCCAGGAGAGCACAATTCCGACAACTGTTACGCTTGCGCAAACAAAATATGTGGAGTAAATCGTAAAGGCCTTAAACGAAGAGTTTACATATCTGTTAAAAGTGCACAAATACCTCTACCGCATTCGGATGAAATACCAATTCCACCGCTTCCAAGTCATGACAGAGAAACTTCTTGGATCAATCGTATTTCATCTATAAACCAACACCAGAAGCCGGCCCATCGAACAAAATAATTCCAATATTACAAGCAAGAAGGAACAAGATTGTTGCAGAATTAAACCCTTCACAACTTGAAGAAGAAAAACTTGCCCAGCTTTTGAAAGAAGGCAACAATTTGGAGCCTAATGTCAAAGTCACCGGATATCGAAGACGGCAATAATAATTACCTGTAATAATTTTTAATTTTACGTGTTAATAATCATAATAAATAATATATATTAAATATTATCCAAATTCATTGAAACATAAAATCAATATTCTTGTCAAAATGAGATACCTTCACTTAATTGGAAATAAAAGCGAAACGCGTCCATCGATTTTCATGATCAATGTCTCATTTTGTTTAAAGGTTATGTGACTTTACGTGAAGGTAATAGGACTTGACACTTTTTTTACCGTTTTGGATTTTTTATGAATTAAAAATAAAAAATTCAATTTTTTAGGCAAAAAATAGTTTTTTTTCATACATTTATTTATAACTGCGAAACTATTGCTTATGTAGCGAAACGTTGTATGAACATATTAAAGGAATTGTAATTCCTAATTTTTTTTTTTAATTTTTTTCAGCAAAATCGGACGGGTGATTCTCGAGTTATGTCAAAAAAAAAGACCACCAAAGGTGACAATTTCCCCTATATGATAGTTACTAACTTCAAATCGATATATCTCGATTCCTAGACGTGACCCAGCGAAACGCCGAGACACGTATAACTTCTTTTTTACCGATATAACTTTCCCCGGTAGTTTGAAAGATAGATAGAAAGATAGATAGATAGAAAGACAGATATATATATAGACAGATAGATAGAGAGATAGATAGATAAATAGATAGATAGATAGATAGACAGATAGATAGACAGATAGATAGATAGATAGATAGATAGACAGATAGATAGACAGATAGATAGATAGATAGATATATAGATAGATAGAAAGATAGATAGATAGACAGATAGATAGATAAATAGATAGATAGATTGTATGTGAAATAAAAAGTATTATTAAATTTGGAAAAAAAATGGAATATTTTTGAGGCTATTCTAGAAAATCTTTTATAACTCCGCCATTCTTAAACGAATTTTGCTGAATTGCAATACCAAGATTTTCGAGACTATATTCCACGTATGTGTTGAAGAGAAATGTATTTATTAGACTATAGACTTCAAAAAATCCATTTCAACATACAGACGGACATATATATTTTTTAAAAAGTTATTTTTAATCATAACAATCACGAATATTTTTCAATTTGAGGCCTTGAGTATACATTTAAAGACTTTCGTAAAGAAAAGAGTGATAAAGTGAGGTAAAAATAATATATATATATATATATATATATATATATATATATATATATATATATATACAGTGAATGTTGTTTAAAAAGTTTAATTAAAAAATAAATTTTATTCCGTAAAACGAAGCGAAAATTCATTTTGACAATTTGGCTAAATTTTTAAAGTTGTTAGGCTTTTCCGAAATCAAAAGTATCCTGTTCCAATTTATCAAAATATATCTATAATTTCTTTTACTAAGGTAAATTGTCTTAATTTTCTTGTTTTTCATAAATTATTATTTAATATCTGCCGTAATAAATTGTGCTCCTCCACCATGTTTTGACACAATTCTTTTTTTCGATATTTTTTTTTTTTTCTTGGAGAAAAATCTTTAACTTCTAATCGCCTGGCTGGATTTACACAAGATTTCACATAGAAGTAGCAGAGGAGCGTATAATTTTTAATATTGATGGGGGCTCCATATGCCCTTCGGGATCATATGGGGCATACAGGGCTCAAAATATGTTACCTCTGACATAGAAAATATTTCATCGCTTGCCAATTGTTTGTTTCCTATCCGATTTCAAATATTTTACATCCTAATAAACTTTAAATTAGCGTAATTTCTGTTCTGTAAAAGATATTGACTTAAATTTTTATCTACATAATGAAGAATTATGTTAGCTAAGTAACGTAATTTTTTTGAGAAAAAAAACATGGTTATTGGAGAAACTATTTATATCTGTAGTAAAATCTTTGTTAGTTAGGATATCTTAACGAAATTTTCGTTGATAGTTTAAAATGAGAAATTGTAAAAAACTTTAAGATTTTTGTAGAAGGAATCGCACATTTCACAAAAAAAAAACTTAAAATCCCAAAAATGGGATTTTTCACATTTTCGCCTATAAATTCACATTTTTCTGGAGATTATGATTCAAAACCCTTAAAAACATATTATGGTTTCCTATATTGCAAGAAGGCCTATAACGTATGCTATGTCATTTCTCGAATGATTTTTCGTTGTAGCAGAGTGTATTATTTCCTAAATATGAAATTAATCTTAAATTGAATATTTAAGATCAGATTTTCTTAAGCACAACTAAAACCGATTTTGAATAACTCTAAATGACTCTAATTCGTCACACAAAAAAGGCACTTAATAATGTCATTAAAAAAGTATCAAAACTGCGATACAGTTTTGCCAGAACGATGACTCTTCTTCGATAGGAAAATAACTTCTTTTCCTTTTACTATTTTAAAATAAATATGGAAACTATTTAGTCAAAGTTTGGATAGTAATGTCGATAGTATTAAGTTAGAATTTCGACAGAATTAGTGACTTTTTCTGTTCCTCAAAATGACTCCAATTTGACACCTAAAAAATCACTTAATATTGTCATTAAAAAAGTATTAGAACTGCTATTCCGTTTTTATTTTAAGCAAATGCACATTTTTATGTAAAATTAATTATTTACTTTGCGTTATCAAGATACGCTTATTTTATTGTTCTTTCAATTTTGATATTTAAAATCAGCGATCGTAACTATTACGACTTTCATCATAAAAGTCTAAGGATTATATTTTCACTTTTATATTTTTTGAACCAAAACATTATTTGTTGATTTTTATTTTTTTCGGCGGAATAAAAAAGTTATTTTCCGTATGTTTTTGATAGTATATAGTAATGAAATAAATCACCGAAATACAAAAATTGGTATAATAATAAAAAAAAAATTGCCAAACCAAAAAAACGCTAAAATAAAAACAGTCGCAAATACAAAAAACACAACAACTTAAGAAAATATTAGAAAAGTCGCCGAAACGAAAAAAATCGCTTAAAGGAAAAGAACGCAAAAAAGCAAAAAATATAAAATTTGCAAAATGAAAAAAAAAAATATCTTAAACGGAGAAAATTGCAAAAACGAAATAATCACCAAAAAAGAAAAAACACTAAAACACAAAAAATCGACAAATTGGAAAAAATCGCCATATATATATATATATATATATATATATATATATATATATATATATATATATATATATTCATTCCATTTCAACCAACGGACGGACAGACGGACAGACGGACAGCGTCCTATCGACATCATTTCTTATAAGGATCCAGAAAATATAAACTTTTTTGCTCCCCAATGAAAATTGTGGAAATTACAAACGGAATGACAAACTTATATATACCCTTTACACCTGTGGTGAAGGGTATAAAATAACAAAGCCTGTACTAAATAAAATACTCCACTATCTGGTAACTAGAATAAACTCCCTGGAGTGGTGTTAATATTGACCCAATGTTATGATTAACACCAACTGACTTCACCAACATCATAGATGGCTTGAGTATTGTTGGATACTCCAATGTTGTTTGTTAATGGCCATGCGTAAGTATGTAGTAGTTGAAGTAAATAAGTTTGCATAAGTGATGGTTAGTTGGTTGGTGGTGGACACAAACTTAAATTGACTTTTTGAACTTGTGCTTCTTGATTTTTGTTTACAGTTTCTTTTTTAAAGCTTCCTTTGTTTTTGAATTTTTTGCTTTTATTTTACAGTTGCAACCTGGTTTTAATTTTTTTTTTTTTAATACATATTTGTTTTTACTTAACTGAACAACAAGGATGTCCAATGGCCTCGTGATGTGTGGCCTAGAATATTATATTTCTTTCTGTTGCCTTTTTTCATAAGGATGTGAAAATTGATATTGTGCCAATATAAATTATTCAGCTTTTTTTCAATTTTGTCAATATGTTCAAATTCATTTTATTGTAAAAAGTTAACTGTAAGTGAATTTTTATATATTAACTCGAACATTTATTAAAAGAATGTACGTCTTTAAAAAAAAAAAAAAAACACTGCTTGCCATGGTCAGTATGTGGTAGCATATGGCAAGTACATACTTTATTTTATTTTTTTTTTGGAAAAATTCCTTAAACATTTTTTTATTTTTAATCTGGTAGTTGTTTTGTGACATAAATAAAAAGGTTACTGCATTAAAAAAAAAAAAAATTCAAGCCTTTTTATACCCTTCAGCACAGGTGTAAAGGGTATATATAAGTTTGTCATTCCGTTTGTAATTTCTACAATATTCATCTAGGACTCCAAGAGGTATATATATATTCAGGATCCTTTTCAATATTGAAGTCGATATAACGGTGTCCGTCTGACCATCTGTCTGTTGAAATCAGTTTTTAGAAAGCCCTAAATATCGAGTATATATGTTTTATCATCAAGTTACAGAGAATTGGCAAAATCGGTCAATAAATATTCGTGATATCTCCAAAAAAAACTGAAGAAAACTCCGAAAAGCCTCTGTATAAGCTAGTGAATTTGTTCTTGCACAGAAAAGTCTAATTTTTTTTTTTTTGAATTTTTAGACTTTTAGAAGTTTCTATAAAAAGTACGAGCTTTGTTGTTATATAGAACAGTAATAAGTATTTTTCAAAAATTTCGGTTTTTTTTAATCAATTTAATTGGTCCAAAAGTGTTCAAATATAATAAGTTTGTCATTTCGTTTCGTTATTGAAAGGGAAGTCGATATATCGATGTTCATCTGTTCGTCTGTAAGTTGAAATCACTTTCTAGAAAGCTCCAGTTGTCGGATAGAATAACACTAATAAAAATGAATATGTAGCTAGAAGACTATTATTACTACAGACACGGATAGACAACTATTGCAGACAACGACACAATGGCCGCCCTTAGTCTAGAACACAGAGGCTACCGGTTGAATAGTGACTAAAAAAAGTCAAGGATTGTCATTCCTACTTGTTGTGGTATCTACGTCCTTTATTGATACGTAATGATGGTTGATAGGCCTGATATGAATTGTATCATAACCATAGCCTATATGATGATGTTTTACCTTGAGTTTGGAAGCCGAGGTTGGGTCAATTGCAATCGTAAGATTTAGAATTCTTGATCCTTTTTATGTCTTTCCAGTACTTTACAAAAGTCAATTAGCTACAAAATGTCTACAATATGGCGTCATTCCAGGTTGTTAAGGTAGGAACAACTTGAAACCGTGCTGATCTTTATGACAAATTTCTTAAGTTCCATGATTTTATCCAGAAAAATCGTTTGAGCTTGTCGTCAGACCAAGTCGTTGCTATAAAGTCAGGTGATTTCACTCACAGCCGAACGACTTCCACTACATCTTTGTATGAGGACTTAGCTGTTTGTGTCATTGATGATGTTTTTGGCCTTCAGTGTACCTTCAGCTGCCCTTTAAGATGTATACGTTTTTTCCGGTCAGATTGCCCTTCTTCATAGAGATCTTTAAGTTACGCAGTTCATTGCGAAACTATTTAATTGGTTTTAGACATAGAGTTCCTGTCTCTTCGATGTTCATGTCTTGCTCCATGTAGAGCTTCAGATGTTTATATGCTGCCCCGCATAGGATTGAGCTTTCTTTTGCAACATTTAAACTGTTGGTTCGATGTCAGAAGCGTATCTTCTGACAGAAGTGCATCTTCTTTATCATTTGGGATATACATCTCAATAGATTCGCAATGGATTTGCATTCGTTACATGTGATAGGATCGTGACCTTGACAAAGTTTCAATAAGGTCCACGTGGATTTCCTATAAAATTTTATTTATTTCTGTTTCCATCTGAAAAGAGAAGATTAAATAAAGGGGAATAATAAGAACAACTTGCAACGGAGCCCTTTTTGCAGATGTGAAAATTATACAATCGGACATAGCATTCATCCTATGGTCACGGTACGGATAACAACCGTGGTTACGGGTTTTATGCAGAGGCAGCTCGAGCAATTTGTGGCTCTGCGCCACGCATAGGCGATAATTGGACTCGTAGTTGCACCTCAGAAGGTATTAAGATGATCATCCATTGTTATATGATATACAAGTTCACCCTGAACTATATGCCAGAGTCTTCTATTTAAACTCCGTCATACTCCAAAGTCAAAGATAGACATTTTAAATTTAACATACAATTACGTTAATCTTATTATCTAGAGGAGATATAAAGAAGAAAACCTCAATCATTACTTATGTGGGTATATGCATTAATTTCTATAGTTTTTTAATGAAATATTAATCTTATTTTCAAGGTATAATGTATTTAATTCAATGTATTGTTTATCGGAAGCTACGACTTTTGCCAATCTTCCAAGCAAATTTTCGAAATTTTTGATAAGTCGTACTGAATTGAAGCGTATTCCATTTAGCGCACTCCGAATCGAATGAAACAAATAATGATCAGAAGGGGAAATACCTTAGTTTTCAATTGGTTGCGCAACCAATTGAAAACTATTCTGTCCGTTTTTCGTTCAATGCTCTTTTCAAACGGATCAAATGTGTTCGGTATAGGTATAGGTTTTGCGTGATCGCTTCACCCTGTTTTAGCAGCTTATAATAAATGATACTCTTCTGATCCCTTCAAATACTGAACATATCCTTAGTTTTGGTGTCAATTTTTTTGGTTGCTCGGACATACGAGTTTTTGCGCTTTGGTTAATCACAATGGACATAATTTTTATCTCCGGAACAATTCGATGCAGCAGCAGTATTTTAGACATTCAAAATCACCTTTCGGATTCTCTTAGCTTAAGTTGGTGTGGCACTCAATTTCTATGCTTGTGGATGGGTCCAAGTGCTCCTAAACATATGGCCAAGAAAAAAGTTCTTTTTCATCAAGATTATGCACGGGTACATACGTGTGCAGCCTCAATGGCAAAATTCTATGAATTGGGCTATGAATTGGTATCTCATCCGCCATATTCTCCGAATTTAGCCCCTAGTGACTACTTCCTATTTCCAAACCTAAAGAATTGCCTCAGCGGAAAGAGATTCAGCTCCAACGATGAAATTATTGACCAAACAAAGGACCTTGAAAAATCCTATTTTTTGGAAGGGATACAAAACGTTGGACTAAAAGGAGATTATGTTAAAAAATAAATGTTTGTTTTGCAAAAAAAAAACTGTATTTCATTCAAAAAGTCATAGACTTATTGATCCGCCCTCGTATGTTATGTAGTTATTTGAAAAAAATTTAATAATAATACTTAAAACGTGCATTCCTTATTTTTTTTTTAACAAGTGCTAATTTTTAAGACATTGATTTATTTAACAATTTTCGAAAGAAGAGGCAAATTTTTGGATAGATAATGTTGAAGATAAATTCATCATTCCTTTTTCTATTTATGACAAACAAATTTTTTCCAAAATAATTTTTTATACCCAACACCACCATATGCGTTTGTGCTGATGTTTGTAACTAACGCATAGAAAAAGTTATCCAACACCCATCTTAAAGTATACCATCGTCTCAGAATTACTTTTTAAATCGATCTAACGATGTCCGTCCGTCCGTCTACCTAATCTTGTGTACAAAGTACTTGTCGTAATTTTGAAAATAATTCAATGAAATTTATCACGTGGGACTTTCATGACACAAAGACGAAGCCTATTGAAATTGGTTATGATCGGTCCATTATTTAAGCTAGCCCCCATACAAATGTCCTCCCGAAATAGGTGTTTAACGATCATAAATGCCTTAAATATAGCAATATTTTAATTGTATAAGTATAAATCTTTGTGCCAAATTTCATGAAGATCGGTCCATAATTGACCATAGCTCCCATATAAAACCCTCTTCCGAAAAACACTTTAACGTGCATAAATGACATACACATGTTAGTATCAGGTTTATATTCGACATAAATAAGTTTTATATAAATAGAAATTATAGTGACAAATTTTATGAGGATTGCTCCATAATTTACAATAGCTCCCATATAAGCCCACTTTCGGGAATCACCCTAAAGTGTGTAAATTCATATGAATGTTAGTATTAACGTAATATTCTGTATTCGTATATTTTATTTTACACTTGGTAAAAGTATCGGTTCACAATTGTCCTCATGTCTAATATTTTGATGGACATACGACTATATCTTTCTTACTTGTATTTCCTTTTCATATTGTACATTTTTCTTCGTATTTAATTTTTGTTGGTTGAAAAATTTATTTAGGTGGGAGAATTTCTTTTTTCACCCCGTGGATCCACGCCTGGCTAAAGTAAATACTTTAATAATAAAATATGCGAAGATATGCTTTTATATATAAAGTATGCAAAGGTAGACTGCTTAAATGCAATAGTGTGCTTAAAAAGATTATGATTTTACATGATTACATATAAGATTACACTTTTAGGAATATCATATGGAAAAATAGGCTAAAACAAGGAGTTTACTAAAACTATAATAGACTGATAAATAGCATTTAAAATTTAAAATATGATATTGCGTACTTTGGTTGTTTTAGGATAAAGATAATTGCTTGAATTTCTCAGTATTTGCCTAAATTAAACGTGAGTACCCTTATTATTATAATGTATTCATAATTCAATTACAAACACTATCTTGAAAATACTGACGAGTATTCCATCATACATAAAATATGTAAGTGAATGTCTATTTAATTACCAGCGCACACTGGTCAAAAATACATTTTTTTATTTTTGGCAGAAATTACAAAATAATAATTTAGGAAATTGTAAAAAGTGAATATATTTTATAAATGATAACGTACCAAGTAATCAAGTACATATCATGAATTCCACGAAAGAACACTTAAAAAATAAAATTTTTAACTAAATATGTTCTCTGTAAACTTATGTTAAAAAAAAAAAACAAAAATATATCAAAAACCATGTTTTTTCGCGGTATCATTATTTCTACAACCAGTCTTTATTACTTTCCTTCATGAAGAATTTACTATCGTTATTTTTGGAAATTACGATACCGAAAACGATATCATAATTTTTTGGAAAAACGATATCATAAGCAAAGGTACACTTTAGTCCGTAAAAACTATCGTTTTAGATTCGAAAGCGATTATTACATATGTAAATGACAGATTTAACTGATTAAAAAAAAACTTTTAACGGTATTTATTTTATAATTTAAAAATGACATTTTATTATAAAAAATTATAAAAAAATGTAGTTTAAAAAAAATTTGGTTAAAAAAATGTTTATGTTTTTAGTTCAAAACACAAAAATAATTATATAAATGATTTTAAAACTTAAATTGAATTGTGTTAAGGAAATAAAAAAATCGAAGGGAGAGAAAGTTTTCAAAAATGCATCCAAAAAATGCTTTTACATTATATACGCATTCTTTAGAAAATGATTTCTTTTTTTAATTATGACTAGATTATATCTTGGGTGCTCCGCTATCCCTATCGTATTAAAGTATAAGTTTAGTATAAATAAAATTATTTTTTAGTATACAATAACAATCTGTTTATATAAAATTTTACGCACAGATAGTGCTTGCACTATAGAATGTTATAGGTTATTTTGGATATTGATCGGATGCCACACCTATATTTAAGCCCACTTTTTAAAACTCTCAAAAGGATGAAACGATTAGCTTAAAATAGATCGGAGCAGGGGGTATTGTACCCCCTTATAAAGCACACCGGTAAAAGCAGATTTAATACTTTGGAATCTTACAAAAGTTCGCACATATATAAGAAAGATATAATCACTTCGGTGGACCGATGTGACTAATTTAAAAAACCAAAATTCGAAAAAATATTTGTGATAGATTCATGCAAGAATGAGGCCCATAGCTTATATAGGAGCTTTGAAAAATCTAATAACACGTTTTGGATAAAAATTTTCCTAAAAAACGTGTTTTTTCATATATCTCTGCCACTTATGAACCGTTCTTGCTGAAATTTAATAACAAAATTCTGAAAAGGATTTCCGATCGTTTGGTATATATATATATATATATAAAAGTTAATGTTTTCTGGAATGATACCGATAGGCCGATGTCCGCCTGTCTGTCCGTCGTCCATCGGTTGAAATGGCGTATATGTGTATGTATATATATATATGCGCCATTTCAACCGATGGACGGCGGACATCGTCCTATCGGTATCATTCCAGAAAACATTAACTTTTTTCCTCTTTTTTTGGAAATTAAAACCCGGACCAACAAACTTATATATACCCTTTACACCTGTGAATGGTATAAAAACTGAGAAATAACCAATGTAAAAATAACGACTAAATACAAAAATTAGACTCTCTTAAAATTTTGTAAAGAAGAGAGGGCGAATAAAGCTCAAAGTGACTGTAATAACTCTCTTCCGTTTCAGAAAATTTTTCATATTGATTCTTTCCCCGTTTTGGCGATTTTTTCCGTTTTGAAAATTATTTTCCGTTTAAACGATTTCTTCCGTTTAGGCAATCTTTCTCTGTTTTGGCGATTTTTTTCTGTTTAGAAAATGCTTTCTTTAATTTTTGCGGTTTCTTTTTCTTTTCCCCGACTTTTCTTTTTGGCTACTTTTCATATTATGTTGTGTTCTTTGTTTTTACGACTTTTTAATTTTTGCGTTTTTTTTGTTTGTGCAATATTTTTCGTTATAGCAATCAAAAAATCAATAAACAACTGTTATTTTGGCTCAAAAATACAATCATCTGACTTTTATGATAAAGTCATAACAGTTACGGTCCTTCATTTAAAGTATCTAAAACAAAAGAACAACATAATAAGCTTATCTTGACAAACCAAGTAAAATAATTAATTTTACATAAAAATATGCATTTGCTAATAAACAAAACACCTTATATAAACAAATAAATAAATAAACGAAGTATTAAACTCTATTCTAATATGCTTCTTATTTTTTTCATACAAATCTCTCAATTAAAAATCGAAAAATACCCTATGATTACAACTTGTATAGTTTGTTTTTTAAGAAATAACAACAATGACAGTGTTTTCAATTGATAGAGTTGTATGATATGCATGAGAAATAAAATAGAGGAGATTTAATAATTTGAGTCTCATTCAAATTATATATATATGTGAGTTTTGTGTATATGTATTAGTAGCAACTTTTACCGCTTATAACTTCTAAAATAGAGAATGGATTTTAATAAAATTTGTATTCTGCACAACTATGAGAAAATACATTTAGAATGGAATAGTCTTCATTAAAATCGGATTTATAGTGTGAGCGAAAAAGGGATTACCTATTAATTATATCGATATTAAAAGAATAATTAATTGCCTTTTCAATGACTTTTAAATCAATAAACTTCAAAAAATATGTATAATTAAGATTACACAAAAAGTGAAATATTTTAATTTTTACGAAATTAAAAATGTGAATAAAATCGCGTTTTTTCCGTTTCTGAAATTTCGAAATATTAAAATAGATACGACAATTTGGTTTTACAAAACATGCAAGTGCCAAATATGAACCAATTCTGAGAGCTAAGATATTTATCATATGTGATGTCTCATGGAATTCACGATATATTAAAAAATATATTGTGATAGCGCTGACAGTCTAACAAAGCATTAAAATTGGTAGTTTAATATTATTTTTAACATTTTCATTAAAATGGGGCTAGAATATATAGCAATGTTGTATAATGTAAATTTCAACACAAAAGATGTATTTTAAGATTTTTATATTAAATTTTATATATGTCGTGTACATATTTGTCATTATTTTTGAGTTCCGTGGTTGTTTATCAAGATAATCTATAACTTTGAGAGATGAAAATGTTTGTTTGGGCATGAACTTGCATGAATGTAAAAACGCAAAAGTGTTTGCCAAAGTGTCTCTTTTGTGTAACAATTTAAATAGCAGCATTTCAATTCAATTTTCTTTCAGTCAAATTTTGGTAAATCTGAGCGGAAATTCTTTGGTTTTGACAAACAAATAGGAAAAATTAACAACAATAAATATTATTGTTAATTTTAGATAAAATGACTTCGATACAACTTCAAAAAGGCACTAAAAATGCTTTTGGAATTTATACCAGAAAAAGGGAATTTTTAACCAGTGTGCAACGCTTAAAAAGTGTAATATAATGTCAATCTTTTTTTAAGTGCCACCATAATACGTAACTGAAATAGTAATACGTCTCATATTTTTCAATTTAAAATGAATCTTGTTTTTCTTTTTTTTTTTTTGTATTTAATTTAATGTGAATCACAATTTAACGAAATTAAAACAATTTTTTGGGTATTTATTTTATCTTAAATTCTCATCTCATGCCATACATTTAGTTTTACCTTTTTTTTACTTTTAAAAAATGTTTCTGGTTTGTTGTTTTTTTTTTTTTTTAATTATAACAAATTATAATAATTTCTTAGATTTAGATTAGAGTGCGTGTGTTTTTAAATGGACTTATGAATGTGTATTGCACCACTTTCGCTTACATGTTTTTAGATAAAAATCACTCATCTCTTGTAAACTTAAATCTGAACAGCAGAAAAATAAAAAAACTTGTTCTTTAACTTTAAACTTAGATGGTGGCCAAAAAAAAAACTAAAGGCTGGTTATAATACATACTAACTTGTTTATTTAATCCATAAATCACAAATGATGACAACAAATTACGCTATCCTGTCATAAAATAAAGTGAAAAAAAAACATAACAAAACAAAAAACACATTTCTTGGAATTATTATACGAATAATCAGCAATGTAAAGTACAGTGGTACCTTATATTGCAAAACAGGTTTGAGAATTAGAGTTTGTATGTAAAAGTAATTTTCCCAAATTTGACTTACAATTTTTTAAAAAATTTTAGAAATGAACTTTACAGCCCGTCTAGACGTAATATAATATGTAAGATTTTTATGTCAGAGAGTGTCAAATTCGCTCTCTGAGAGAATTATTTCACGTGTAGATTCAAATATTAGTATTATAAGATGTATTATGAGACTGTTGTGATGAGATTTCTCTACACAACCATCTTATAAGATGAACTGTCAAAAAAATACACATACACGAAAGTTTGCTTGTGTGTGTGCATGTGTATTTTGGAAATTATTGAAAAACAATGTTATTTTGTAAATTTTTTTCCTTTTAGTGTTTGTTTTACATGTTAAAAATCATTTTTATAAAAATTGTGTTAAAAAAGTGCGAATTGCTTAAATAAAAAGGACATGTGTACTCTGTAACTGATTGAAAATAATAATATCTTATAGGATTTATTAGAATACGTGTACCCCTTATTTAAGATTTAACATAATATAAACAAAATCTTTACTCTCCTCTGTCGGCGTTAACTCACATATTATATCAGCGTTAATCTCAGTTGTAGACCTGGGGTTAAGAAACTTTATATGAAATCTCCCATTTATTTTTCAAATATTTCCGTCTATCCTACTGTTCATTATCTAAGCCCACCAGTGTTGCCAATTTAGACTTTTTAAGGCAAAATCTAGCCTTTTTATTTTGCTTTTAGGCTAAAAATTGTCGTTTTAGCTTCTAGCTTCTTTTCTAGCCTTTTTTGATTCTTAAAATTGCCTTAAAAAGGCTAAAATCTTTGTATCTATATAAAGAAGAAAATAATTTCTTATTTGCTTTTTCTAATTTTATTTTTACAGAATCATCCATTTCAGAATTTTTGTGTATTAATTCGCACAAAAGCTCATTATATGGACTTACTTAATCAATTATTATAATTATTTTTTAATAAGCTTCAATAACCATGAAAACTATTTATAAATATAATTTAAAAAAATTCTTACAAAAACGAAAAATCACCCACATATTTCTAAATTATTAATAATCAAAAAGGAATTATTATAATTCAATTCATAATTTGTTGGGGAATTTAACCTTTTTTAAAGTACAATTTAGCCTCTTTTTTCTCACCTCCTGGCAACACTGAAGTTTACCTAACAAAAACCATGTGTGATCCACACAAACTTGTTAGAGAATAATCAAAACAAAAATAGTAACAGAAAACACCAAAATGACCAAAATAGTTTGTAGTTGAAACATTTTTGGTTCATTTTGATTTGTAATGACTATCCATTTATCCATACTCCTTCGTTGTCTTCCAATGAATTCAACACACACACACACGGAAGCTTAAGAAGTATTTTAGATTTTTGATGGTTACGAATATCAAACTCGTAATAATGTTCACACGCTACTCTTATGTCCAGTTTAATATTTTTTTTTTTTTTTTACTTTTTTTATTTCAAATATTCTTCTAATGGTTGTTATATTGTTAAGTGTATACTCTCATGCGTACTACAATATTATTATCCAGTGTTTTTGTCGCTTAAATTACACGGTGCTACAAAATAAAAAAAAAAAAAAAATAATACACTTGGAATGTAAGTTAGTGTAGTTTGTATGTAGGTATGGGTGAGTAGCAGTATGACCATTTAGGCATTTTTGCAGCAAAATTTAGCATTATTTACTCCGATTTTTTAGCAGTTTTTAATGATTGATTTTTAAAAATAAGGACAAAATTAAATTAAATTTAAATGAAATGTATTTACTAGGGTATTCAAATTGTACGGTTTTTCTGTTTTTTGAACAAAACGAATAATTCAAATAAGGCATTTAAATTTGTTCGAATTATTCGATCACGTATTTAAAGTTATTCAAATTATTGTAATAATTAAAAAAAATAATAAAGTAAAATATGTATGATTTTGTAAGTTTTTCTTTTAATTTGATTATAAACAAATAAATGTAACATATAAAAAGTTTGCAAATCATTGGAAATATTTTTAAAAAAATTTTCTTAATGTAAGTGTATATATATATATATATATATATATATATATATATATATATATATATATATATAAATATTTCTAAGAAAGTTTAAAAAAAAGATTATTTCTTGACAGGATGTTATCAGATTATCTTCATATTTGGTAAACTACATTAAGCCTTTTTCATTCAAAATATATGTAAATTTTATTCAAGATTTTAATTTTTCTACAAATCAAAAAATCGTTAAAATATGTAAGAGCCTATTTACATTCGGAGCGTTTTTTATGATATTTTGTTATGAGTTGCTTCGAAAATCCTTCTACGTTAACACATTTAAATTTGTATTGTTAAATTAAAAAAAAAATATGTTTGTCAAAAAACAACTAATTATTAAAATAAAATTAAAATCTCCTGAAGTTTCAATATTTGCGATGATGTACAAATTTTCTTACATAGTGTCTACATTAGAGATTTTTTTTATCAAGACAAACGTCAAACTTGACGCGAATTTGTGGAAGGTGGCAACAGTTCCACAAAAACAACAAAATGGAGTATTCATTATTGTTTTTTATATATGTAGCTTGACAACTGTAACAACCAAAATAATAATCAACTGTTTAACTAAAGTTACCTTGTATATATTCGCACTGATTTTGACGTTTGTATTGATATAAATTTGCCTAATGTAGACACTAGGTTAACCCGCTTGCTTTTCTACATCTCTTGCCAGAGACTTGTGCCGAACGGTTGAAATCCGTCTAAGCCGAGCCGCCGAGAGAAATTTGGAATCCGCCGCCGCCGTAAAATTTTCTGATTAACTCGGCTTAAAAGCAGCTGCCGTTTTTAAATTCTTTTTGACAAAATATGTTAAAAATGAAACTTTTTTATTATTTTAATGCAGTTTTTGCCATTTATATAAAAGAAAAATATTTGCATCATTTTGAACTTCAAATAAATAAAATCAGTCAAGTATTTTTGATGACTGATAATTGATTATTTTGATATTAACACTGTGAAAAAATAATATTAATAGTTGCTAATAAATTTTAATGAGCCCTGATCGCCATCCTGCGAGAAATCTAAAAAAACTCGTACACAAAATTTTGTCAACTTATAAATCACTTTTATTCACTATTGATATTAAGACGAAATTTGGTTATTTTTTACTTATGACATTGCACTAAATGAATTATCAAAATAATTGATATAAATTCCATTATTTATTGTACTTTTTTATTTCCTTAGCATATCTTAATAATTGATATGCTTTTATATCGGAGCAGACCATTTCTCATTCTAATATCCAAACAATTATTCTAATATTTTATTTAAAAATCAAAAAATGGATCACTCCCATATTCTTTCTTTAAAATATTTTCAATAAATTAATAATTCTGTTTATACTATCGTTGGAAAAAAAATCTCATCATATTTTTATGAACAATGTAATCAATGGGTCATGAAAACATAAAATTTTTAATTAGAAAAATGTGTGAGTAATATCAGCCGGCTGACAGCCGATTTTAAGCCGCCACCGAAGCTTTTTAACTATAAAATTTCTCGGCGCAAATCTCTGTCTCTTGCCTATAAATTCTCCTGGAAAAAAAAAATCAATCAAAATCAATTTTAAATTCAACAAATACGATGAAAAAGTTAATTTTCTTTCAACTATATCGCAAAAGCAAACAATCTTAGAATAACATCGATGGATATAAACAATCCGTCTTCAAAAGTTTCAAAACATGTAGCCTTTCAAAAGTCCTCAGAAATGAACTTAAAGAATAATAAAATTTAAATGAGTAGACTTAAGTCGATTTTATTTTTTCTTTTTATAAAATTTGATTTTGAAAAACCTCACATTTTTGTTGGCGAAATTGCCAAATGATTTTTTAGGACAAGGAAAAATTTGTATAAACATTTTTTTTATAAATTGCAAAAATATTAAATTAATCGTTTTATTCGTATATTCGATATAAAAATATTCAAATTATTCGTTATTCGAAAAAGAACATTTTTAAATTCTTTGAATAATTGTTCGAATAATTCGAACGAACATTATTCGAATGAATATCATAGTATTTACTATCGTCTGCAAAATATGGGCATTAATGAAAGTAGCAGTAATTTTAATACCAGCACCAGTAAGAAGTCATTAATGGAATCTTTAAGATGCGGTTTAAAAATGTTTAAATACATTTTACAAAGTTTTGAAAAAAAAGGTATATTTATTTGATGAAGTATTTAGTTTTTCAAAATATATTGTTATTTGCAAATTAATGTTATTTTACCATGAACTTGAAGGTATTAATGGATCTTGAACAGAACTGACTGTGCAGTTTGTAGGATGTCCAAGGTTTTTGTAGACCGGTCTATACACAGTAATCTTACGCATGAACAGAAGAAGTTTAAGAATTACAAATGGTATTATCGTAAAGCATTCTCCGATCATACCAAGGTTAAGTAGATGGGACAACAGCACACCGGATTTTTTAGGTTATACGAGAATATAATTTCCACTGTTCACGGTTACAACAGTCAAGTATGCAATGCCAAGACAAACTTAAAACTTAGGTGCAAACTAAAGAATATTATGGGCTTTTATAATTCTTTTGTTTATAATTACATAAAGTCAACAGCATGAAAAATTAGCATTTACCACTGAAAAAAGTATTTCATAAGTTTAGCATTATTTTTTAGTATTTCTAAATAACTTTTAGCATTTTTTTAGCTTTATTTTAAACTCCATTTAGCTGAATAATTTTTTCATATCTGGTCATCTGGTGAGTAGATTATTGTACCATTTTTAGAATTTCCAATATACCCTCCAAATCGGAAGTTAAGCTAAGTTCAGATTATGCAAATATTTTTTTTTTTTTTTTAGTAATTTTATTTATTGAATCTTCTCAAAAGTTAAGTGAACTAACAATAATTAATCAAATCTTAAATCTAAATCTTAATATCTATTTAGTCCAACCAACGTCAGACTAAAAGCGATTTTAATGAATATGGTTTAACTTCGGCTCAGTTCTGCGGTGTTTCTTCTTCTCAGTCGTATGTATCGATTACTTCTTAGTATGTTTCGTGCTAGTGGGTTAGGATGTATTTCCCAACTTTTCAAGTATGCTCCTGAATGTTCTTTTATAACATCTTTTACCAAAGGAACGTTTAGATCCTTATGTATGTTAATATTTCTTACATACCAAGGGGCTGCGGTGATAGTTCGCAATATTTTTTGTTTTGGCGTCTCTGTATTTTTTAAATATTTGATGCTGAGGCCGTACCCCATAACTGGATTCCAAACTCCATATTGGCTTTAAAACTGAGTTATAGAGGAGTAGTTTGCAATCTCATTTGGGTCAACTTTGCATCAATATGGAATTTCCAAGTAAGGCTTCGGTCGAGATGTATTCCAAGGTATTTAACTTCAGATTGCTGGGGTATTACTTGGTTATTTATAAGGATAGGTGGGCATGATTCCCTACGCAAGGTAAATGTTATATGTGTACATTTTTTTTCATTTATTTTTATTTTCTATTTTTTTTAGCCATCTCTCAATATCAAATATATGGTTCTGCAAAATTCGAGATGCCTCTTGTGGGCATTTATGGGTGCTTAAAATAGCTGTATCATCTGCAAATGTTGAAGTATGGATTTGACTATTAGTTGGCATATCGGAGGTGTATATCAGGTATAACACAGGGCCCACTACACTACCTTGGGGCACACCTGCTTTAATAGGCTGAGGGGTACTAAAAAAGTCACCTTCTTTAAGAATAAATTTCCGACCAGTTATATAGCTTTTTAATAATTTATGTATATTGATGGGTAAATTTTGTTCTTTATCAAAGGCTTGCGATACATCAATGAAGAGAGCGGAACAATATTTCTTTTCTTCAAACGTTTTGTTTATAACATTTACAAGTCTGTGTGTTTGTTGGATAGTACTGTGTTTTCTTCTAAATCCGAATTGATGATTGGGTATACATTGGCTTATTAGCGGGTATAGCTTGTTCATTAGGAGCTTCTCAAATAGCTTAGACATATTAGATAATAGACTTATGAGTCTATGAGTCTTATGAGTAGCGTGTTCAGCAGCAAGTTTTAGATTTCTTTCAAAATTATTGAGAGAGATAGATCGATTTCTTCTGGTGAACCCAGCTATATGTTCTCTGTGCGGTGAGTACTAAGGTATTTCTTATATTCTAGCCAGTTTATCCTTTTTCCTGATATCGCTAAGGTACCAGTCGGGTGTACAATTTCTTGGGGGCTCAATAGCATAACAATAGTGGATGTGTGATCTGATGATAATTCTAGCGATGATTCAGCTTTAATTAGCTCCATTGGAATATTTTTTATAACACCAAAATCGATTACGTCCGGTATTTTGTGTGCAAATATTTGACACAAAATATTTCATCATGTTTTTGCACAATTTTTGCGACTAAATACAGTTTATTTTTTCTTCTCATCAAGCTCATTTATTTGACGTTTTTTGTTTAATAAAAGGCTAAAAAATATCGTTAAATACGAGAAGGCAAAACATAATTTAAGCCTGTTCATATTAGATGAAATTTATTTACTCAAAATTATTTGATTAAACACACAAATACCATAAATTTATTTGACATCAATTATTAAATTACTTTATAGGAAAATCTTATTTTTTATTTTGTTTTAATCAATTTAGAATAATTTTCTCAGAGCATTTCGGAATATGTGTGTGTTTGTAGCTTTTTCATTTAATGTATGGCGAAAAAGTTATTTATTTTAAATACAAATATTTATAAAATTTACAAAGTAAAATATTTATTTAGTTATAGGAAATGCGAAGTATTATCAATTGATTAATTATAAAATTTAATAATAAAATTGCTTTAAAAATATTATATTTAATTTTTTTTTATATTTACGTTTATACACAAGGACAACCCTGTTTCTTTTTCTCGTCATTTACAAAACTGACCTGTCTTCACAAAACAATATTGTTTTCTTAGCACGCCTCTTTCAGCTGTACAAAAAATAACAAATATTATTATGGTTAAATAATAAAAAATATTAATATATTGAAAGTTTTATTAAAAAAAAAAACTATATTTTAATAGATAAAATATAAATTTTTAACTTCTTTTTTGCTCATTTAAAGTTTGCTGGTGTTTGATCTTACATTTATTTTGTAATATCAAACAAAAATTCGCTTAAAATAGTGGCAAATATTTTACAACTTGTGTTCACACAATGTTCACATTAGCGGCATTTTTAGTTACGGTTTTTTTTTTTACCAAAATCAGCTGTTATCTTGTTTTAATCGTAAAAATATTTCGTGTTCACATTATATAAAGCAAATATTTGCAAAAAACGTCAAATATTAGCGTAGTGTGAACTTAGCAATAAAAACATATGTATATAAATTTAGTAGTCATCAGAAGCTATCAGTGTTGTTGTTATTGTTTTTTTTTTAAGGAAGCAACGCTTGCTATGATACTCGTAGTTAAATTTTGTGTTTACATTTTCGTAGTTTGGAAAAAAATTTACATTATTTTTGTAAGTATAAATGGGAAAATATGAAAGCCTACTTTAAGACGTAAATGTTATTACTTGTCGGTAAGTTAGTACAGGGTATAAAAGATTCGGCACAGCTGAATATAGCGCCCTAACTTGTTTAGTGTAAAACTGAAAGGTTAAGTTTTTTACGTTTGCATAGATTGGTTTGTTTGCAAACAATTTGTATTTGTTGCCTTTATGCATATGCCTTATAAAATTGTTGTACCCTGAGTTAAGCTAACAACTTCTGCTACAGCATTCTAATTTTGTTAAGGGTTTTAATAATGCTTAAACAGATGTTTATGACATTTGTCATGCATCATGTCGTGTGTTTGGTTTAACACACGGCATTTTTGTTGGACATTTCAGTCATGTTGTTGTGAATATGGATCGAAGTACGACAATTCTGTACATTTTCTTAATAAAGTCGTCAATAAATGGGGTAAAATGACAACATAGGTGATTTTGTTATCAAACTTGACCTCTACATGCATTTTATTAATGACAAATTTTTAATTTTCCCTGATAAAAATGTCGTCGATGGACATCTGGACAACTGCCAACTGACAATCAAATTGCCTCAAACTCCGATCAGTTAAAATGTATTGCGCATTATCTAAAGGATACTAAAAGCTTAGAAGTACACACATTACAGCAAAGAAGTTGCCGACAAATTTTGCAGAAAAGTTTACAAGTTTTATTAAAACCAATAAGAAATTATTTAAAATTTAAAACTTTCTTTCATAAAAAACAACCAATAGATAGTTATATTGGTATAACTTTTATAACTAGAATTTTGTGTAATAGTTTTTTCGTGATCACTTATAAGTATTTCTATCTCATGTGCGTTTATAAGCACAGAATCTCCATTTAAATCTGGACTGTAAGTGGTCAGTTCAATAGTGGAATACTATGTTCATTAAACCACGATTTTGATTAGTTAGAGTCATGTATTGCAGCGTTATCCTGTTGGAATATGCAATCTTCATCCATTTTTTTTATCCATAAATCAGAGAAGAGCATCTTCCAACATATAAAACATATTTTGATTTTCCTGTAGCAGAAAAGGCTGCCCAAACCAAAACACTGCCACAACCGAAATTGCGTTTCGACATACAAATTTCGTTCAACCTCAAATCATGCCAATAGCAAGAATATGAATCGGGACCGTCCAAACTGAATTTATTTTCATTTTCATTTTATGTTTATTTCATGTATTTGCACGGAAATTTTTAACGATTTTCCTTATGATGCTGTTTTAACATTGGCTTACATTTTGGTTTCTTCCATTTTATGTTATCATCTGTTCACAAAATGTGTACAACAGGTTTGGAAATGACAGGACAGTCAAATTTATTTTTTATTTGTGTAACATTTAATTTATCGCGGGTGGCTTCATCTTTTATTTTATTAATTTGCCTTTTTGTTAACTTTTGATTAACTTTTGTAAAGGTACGTTCAGACTAGGCAAATATTTGACCAAAATGACGTAACCACAATATAAAATATTCATAATTTCTCTTTTCTAATGGGAAACGAATTTTACTTAACATTTTATCGAATTTTTTTTTTTTTTGACGCTGTTTTCTCTTAAAAAACATTCGTAAGATCAAACAACGGCAAACTAAATTTTTATAAAACTATTGGTCACGCAATTTTGACCAAATATTTACCAAATGTGAACATAGCTTTAGTTTTCGCACTCCCTATTTCTGCCCTTTCTTAAGAAAGCCTCGAATAACTTCTTCCGAACAGTTAAATTTTCATCCAATTTCTCTGTTAGAATAGTCTTGATCACGAAAAAAAATTAATTTGAATTTTTTACTAGTCTGTACGAAAAGTCCTTTAAACTGATGAAATATCTCAATTGAAACAAAAATATTTCCAGTAAACAGAAACTTACCTTACAGGCCGTCTATACGTAACATAATATGTAAGATTTTTGTGTCAGAGAGAGTCAAATTCGCTCTCTGAGAGAATTATTTCACGTGTAGATTCAAATATTAGTATTATAAGATGTATTATGAGACTATTGTGATGAGATTTCTCTACACAACCATCTTATAAGATGAACTGTCAAAAAAATACACATACACGAAAGTTTGCTTGTGTGTGTGCATGTGTATTTTGGAAATTATTGAAAAACAATGTTATTTTGTAAATTTTTTTCCTTTTAGTGTTTGTTTTACATGTTAAAAATCATTTTTATAAAAATTGTGTTAAAAAAGTGCGAATTGCTTAAATAAAAAGGACATGTTTACTCTGTAACTGATTGAAAATAATAATATCTTATAGGATTTATTAGAATACGTGTACCCCTTATTTAAGATTTAACATAATATAAACAAAATGTTTACTCTCCTCTGCCGGCGTTATCTCACATATTATATCAGCGTTAATCTCAGTTGTAGACCTGGGGTTAAGTGAAACAAACAACTAAAAATAAAAAATTTTTCTTGACTTTGTTTATAGGAATATTCTACTGAAATGAACACTAATATGTTCTGATTGCAAAATTAAAGAAAACAACAAAAAAAAAGAAACACATATTTCTTATACAAAAAAGTACCGTTATATCTCGAGTTATTGTAACAACACAACATTGTTTTTTTTTAAGAGAAACGAATATACCCCAAAGAAAAACAAACATTTTAAATGCTTTTATAGGAATATGTACCAGTGTACATATTTTATTTTGGAAAGACATATTTTCAAATACCAGGATTAGGAATAAAATATTGAAGAAGATTTATTAAATAAGATAAATTAAATAAGTAAGAACAATTCAAATTAAAAAAAAAGAACTATAATTTTGAAATTATGCACATCAAAATTTTTTTTATTTTTTTAGAGTAAAACTTGTATGTATGTATAAATCTAGGATTTTTTTGTTAAAAAATTTAAATGACTGAAAACCGAGAAAAAGAGTCCAAAAGCGGACAGCAGGTTTTTTTCTAAAATAAGATTTTTTCGGTTAAACCGGAAACCTGTTTTCCAAAAATGTCGGTTTTTTGGATATTTTAATGTATGCCCAATTCACAACTTCGTTATTGTGTTTTTTCTCCCACAAAAATACAACAACGTACAAAAGTAAGGGAACACAAAAATTTAAATTGTTTACCCAGAAATTTAACATCAAACTGTTTTAAAAATTTGTATTTGAATGTAATTTTATTTTTCAGCTTATCTGAATGTTTTCAATTTTTTTTTAAATGAAACTAATAAATAATTTTGTATTCATTTTCGTTCAAATTTTTTATTGTACGAGGGCGGATCAATATTTCCTTGACTTTTCGAACTTCCCTCGTAGTTATATGAAATGCAACACTATTCCCTTCAAGTACCACCTGTTAATAGACTCCTGTCAAATTTTGAGCAAGTGTCGTCATTTACTTTGCTTTTAACAGCTGTTCAAAAAATACAACCTCGTGTATTCTTCTAAAAATGGAAAAAAGTGAATTTCGAGTGCTCATTAAACATTATTTTTTGCGAAAAAAAACCGTCAATCACACCAAGGAAAAGCTCGATAAATACTATGGGGACTCTGCACCATCGATTTCAATGGTAAAAAGTGGTTTAAGGACTTTCGTTGTGGTCGCACAAGTACAAATGACGCTGAACGTTCTGGACGGCCAATTGAGGTCAGTACACCCGAAAATGTCGAAAAAATCCAGGATATGGTGTTGGCCGACCGAAGAGTGAAAGTGCGTGAGATTATTGATGCCATAGGCATTTCATATGGCAGAAAGTTGTCTGCAAGATGGGTGCCGCGTTTGCTCTCAATTGACCATAAACGTAAACGTGTGACAACTTCAAAGGATTGTTTGGAGTTGTTTAACCGCAATCCAAATGAGTTTTGGCGATTTTGAAACAAGGTAGCGATTAGGTTCGCTAATTTTTAAAATTTTATTAAATAGGCATTTGTGGAGAAAAACTTAAAATTTCTTACTAGAAATCGACTATTTTTAATATTTGCCTATCTAGCAAAATTGATAGACTTATTTTATAAATACCTTCAATTAGTTTACGAAATTTTATCCCCAAAATGTATGTTTTACAATACTTAAGTAATAAATCTTTGATAATTTGTTTTCCATAATCTTTCACATATATTAAGGATATTAATGATAAAAATGTTCATGAATAAATTCTTTGACACAATTTATAAGTTTGACAGTACCAATGTTAAAAATCTATACGAAAAATTTTGACATTATAGATAAAATTTTATTATAATAAATCACTTTTTTAAAATTTTTCGTTGATATATGTTACAAAATTTAACAGTAATTTTTTTTTATTTTATTGTATTTTGTGTTATTTTTACTCCAAATAATTAATTAATTGATATTGCCGTGAAGAATTGCGATTCTTCTTAAAAAAAAAAAAATTATAAAATGAACGTAAAAAAACAACAAAATGACGTTTGATAGCAAAACAAATTTATCTTCGATTGAGTTCTAATAATTATATCATAACGCTGCAGTAATATAAATAAGTTTGGTCCACACGTTATAAATTCTTAACATGATAATTATTTGACGTTTGTTATGATAGAAAAATCTCTCGTATAGATCCTACGTAAATTTCAATAAATTTTAAAAGTTGTTGAACAAAAATGGAGCTATATGTCTGAAAAGTGTATTTTAAGTGATATATATATATATATATATATATATATATATATATTATTCAATTATTATTAGTTAAATTTTAAATACTAAACATTGTACAACACTTTTAACATTTTAGTTTAGGCTCAAAAAAATCTGACAACCCTGGTACGGGAACGCAATTCGGCAACATTGGAATCCCGCGTGCTCCCGATTTAGAGTATGGGATAAAAGCTATTATGTGAAGAAAAATAACATTGCTAAAAAAAAGGAAAAATATTACACGTTGTGAATAAGTGTTTTATTTTCAAATGAATTAAAATATTATAAATGTCAAATTTTTTATTATTTTATTTTTTGCGTTTTCTGAGTACTTAGGTTTTTACTGACAAATGTTGATGAAAAACCTATATTTGGAAAATTCTGATTTTTATATATTGCAACACCCTCCTTAAAGACTAGCAATAGACTTAGAATCACTTTCTGAATGTCCGGCTGCCTGGTAGTCAGTCCATATCAGGGATGGAAAATGGCTTATTTTTCATTGTATCAACCTAAAAATGCTTTTTACCATTGCAGCAAGAAATTTGTTGAGTTCAACTCGAACCAGCAAAAACTTTGCTTTCCTGCTAAGCTAGCGAGTATAATTGGAAACAAAAATAAATTAATTACGTTTTGCCTAAATAACTAGTTATTTCTTTCTAGTTGTCCACAAATTCATGTAGTTATTTTTAGACTCTAGGGGTAGTCAAAAATATGTATCTAAACGAAAATAAAAAAAGAAAATAAAAAAAATGTTGCCGCCAGCGAGATTTAAACTTGGGCACAAATTAACCATTCGTTTTTAATGATTAACGTCTTACTTAGTACACCATCTCTCACTTAATTCTTTAAGTGACAAAAAAGTTTTTCCACCGCTTTAGCCAAAATTCAGGGAAAAGTGAAGAGCATCTTCTTCCTGTACCAAAAGAATCGTTGCAGTATCAAGGTACCAACATATATAAAAATGTACAAAAAAAAAAAAAAAAAAAAAATACAATTGTACCATTTTGGCCACCCATGGTCCACATACAACTTGTGCACAAAGTAAATGTCATTATTTTAAAGATAATTTGATCCAAGTGATTGCAATATTACTATGATATTATACTGTTGAGTACTTGTATAGAGTAGGCGAATAATAATGATGCCTCATTACCAAGAAACTATTTTAATTAGTAGTTGTCATTACCGAAAACCAAAAAGTTATTGCTGGGCTACTCCGTAAAGATACCTTTCAGAAAAGTGTAAAATTGTTATATGTTCTTAATTTTCAATTTTAAAATCATATATTTTTGAACTCGCAAAAGCTATCGACTTAAAGTTTCTTTTATTCGAGAGATAATTTTGTTTTTATATTAATTAAAAAAAAATTACAAAATCATATGAAAATATTGAGCTATATATTTAAAAAAAATGGTAAAAGATTTTGCACAACTAATGTAGTTGAAATTTTGAATGCAAATAACTCGAAAACTATATGAAGCACATGAAAGCTTGTTTTTCATAGGCCTTACCGAGAGCTTTATGAAAATGTAAAAACATTTGAAATCGGATAAAATTGGATACCAGAATCGTATAAATTTGGGAAGCGGTTAAAATTTATTTTGGGCCCCAATATCCCTGCTTCTTAAGGGTCCTATGGGTCCCTTTCCAAACTTATAATCTGCTACGACTATGTAAAATTTTATATAAATCCAACAAAATGATTAAAAGTAACCGATTTATTTCCAAAAAATTTCGTTTCTGACCCACTGTGCACAGTAGAGAAATTAATTACAATTCCATCTTTTATTATAATAAAATTTTAGCTTTCGCTAATGAATGTGGAAGAAACAGAATGGAAACTAAAACTTAACTAGTCCCTTTTTCATCAGCGATACTTTGACCAGAAATAGTAAATGTTTGAGTCTTTGTTTTTCCACACCGCACAGTGTCACGTTTGGCAGTTTCAGAAGGACAAAAATCCAGTTTTGGAGATATTGTACTGAAATTTTATATTCTGTTAGTAAACAAGGGCGTAAACATTCCCACTAAAAATGGGCGGATAGAATCACTGACACTCCCATACTGAAATTTTTTTTATTTTTTTTTTCGGATATATTTTTATAACCATAAAATTTTAAAAGTTTTAAAAATATTTTTTTCTATTATTTTAAAAGATAGCAAAAAGTCGCAGCTAATATTTCTAAATATAAAAAAAAGATCAATATCAGATCCATATGTATATGCAGTTTAAGTTTACATATTTATTTAGAAAAGTTTTAATTTGATGAAATTTCGAACATATTTTGGTATAGCGACTCAGCCTATTGAAATTGTTTATTTTTGGTCCATTATTTCCTAAATGCAAATGTTTTCCCGAAATAGGTTTTTAATTCCTTACTATATCACTATTTCAATAAAATTTGGTACAAATAAGTTTTGTATAAGATCCATAGTTAAGCACAGTTCCCCTATAAGATCCGAAAATCACTTAAACTCCCATAAATACCATATAAATAACAGTATCAAGGTAATATTTGACACAACTTTTATATAAGCAGAAATCATAGCACCAAGGATTCATAAGGATCCATTTGTAATTGGCCATAGGTCTGAAATAAGGCTATTTCTGAAATTCTCAAAAATCATTTAGAGGCTAAAATGCAATGGTAAGGAATATTATATTAATGGGCATGACCGATTGTAAATTTTTCAGTTGTTATTGTTAAATAGAATTTTTTTTTTAATTTTTGGTGAAAAATTCGATTTCTAGTGAAAAGTCAAATTTTCAGTGAATAACCGGATTTTCAGTGAACATTTGAATTTTTAGTGAATAATTGGTTTTTAGGGAAAATTAGGGTTTTTGGTGAATAATAGGAGTTTAAGTAAAAGTTGGGATTTTTGATGAAAATTTGCATTTTTGGTAAAAATGTAGTTTTTTTGTGAATAATCGGATTTTTATTGAAAAATAGAATTTTAAGTTTTTAATTAATTTTAACCTTTGGTGAATAATCGCATTTTTAGTGAAGAATTGTATTCGGAAAATAGAATTTCTAGTAAATAATTGTTTTTTGTGAAAATTGGAATTTTTAGTGAAAATTTGAATTTTTGGTGAAAATTTTAATTTTGTAAAAAAAAAATGTTGAAAAAATTAAATTTTTTGTAAGAATTCAAGAAATTTTTAAACAAAATAATTTTTAACAGAATTAATAAATATTATTTTAAATTTTCATATAAATTAAAAAAAAAAAAAAAAATGTTATATAATGTGTTGTCTTAAATAACATGTGACACAATAACAAATAACATATTTGATGAATTGAGTAATAGTGTTGAAAATTGATTTTTATACCGTTCGCATATATGAAGCGTATAGATATTTAATTGTTTTTCAACAAAACTTTTAAGACATGGTTCGTAACTCCGCTGAATTTCATTGATTTTTTTTTTTTTTAAATTGAAAAATGAGCATATTTTTTATGAAAACATACATTTGACAAGTAAATCTGAGTACGTGAAATAGTTTTTCTTAAAAAATTATCATTTGACTTTAAATTTTTTTAATATATATATAATGAGGTAAATCATTCCATTATGTAGGCATAGCATGTTTGGTTTATTTGTGGAGTTTTCAACAAGCTTATTTTACTTTTAAGTAAAAGAGAAATATACAGTTTTGAAATACTTGTCAGAAGCTATTAAATAATTTTAATTTTTTCAAATTTTTTCTAATTCTCAAACGAAATTATTTAAAGGTTTTCATCAGAGCTCGAACCCATAACACCAAAGTAAAATACTCTGAAAATTTTAAAATAGCTAATACAAGTTGAAAATAGTTAATTCCTAGGTCTCTGTTTCAAAAAACATTTTTGGTAGAAAACTAAAAAAGGAATGTACAATTTTTTATATCTCTTCTTTATTCGGCTATACAACATTGATGGTCTGAGTGATCTTTAAGTCATATGCCCAAGAAAACAGTTTTCGGGAATTCTTTATATTACAAATTTCCAATGTCATGGTCAACTTCTATTTATAAATATGAATCTTCCACAGTAAAGCAAACATTTAGATAAGAGATAATATGCTTATGAATCTACTCTTTAAGATATCTATAATCGCATATATATATATATATATATATATATAATAAAGTATATATATTGTGGGTACTGGTGAGATTCTGAGTGGATCAAGCTATGAGCATTCATAGAATATAATTAGAAGTTTGTGTGAGAGACTTCGAACTAAATTTAAAAAAAAAAAAAAAAAAAAAAAATTAAAAAAACACTAATTTTTTGATAAACACAAAAACAAAATATATGTGACTGCACGTATTTTGTTGTTACATAAATTAGGTTTTTGACAATTGATTCAAGTTTTTTTTCTCTCACATAAATATCTAGTTATTAATCTATGTGTCCCTCCGTCTGTCTGTTTAAAGCAGGATAGGGCTCGAGGAAGACTACCCGGGGGAGACGAAATTTGGCTCAAATATTTATCTTATATAAGGTTTGTTTATTTAGGAAAAATCGGCTGATAAACAAAAATTTTATGGGCCAAATACTAATAACACAAGGTGTCCCTTGTAACTTCAATTAATACTTTTGGGCTGATATCTCTTAAACAAAAGCATGTATGACAGAGATATTTTGTGCAGATAATTCGAAGATCAATATAAAGTAAAAAACCAAAAATGGGCGAGTTCCGCCCGCTTTACCGCCCACCTCCCATATAAACGAAATTTTGTACAAATAGTTCAAGGATCAATTTAAACTCGGAAACGAAATATGGACGAGGTCCGCCCACCTCTAATATGAGATGAAATTTTAAAAAGTTGCGGATGGTGAGACTTTTTTTTTTTTTTTTGGTAAAAATACGTCCTTTTTTTGTATTATTAAAATCCAAATGATTTTACAAAATTTTATTCACCAAAACGAACAAAAAATTTAAAATCGAATTTTTGTCAAAAAATTTTTACCAAAATTCGATTATTAATTAAAAAATCGTCCATAAAGTCGATTTAAAAAAAGCCCTTATTATTACCAAATTATCGATTTTAGACACACAATTTCTTTTTTAATAGAAAGTTTTCGCAAAAAAAAAACAAATTTTCACAAAAAAAATTAAGGAATATAAAACAGTTATTAACAAAATGAGCAGAAATAAATAATAAAATGTATTAAAAAAATGTCTAACAAATATCATTTGGAAAAATATGCAGATTTTACAAAATTTTTAAATTTTTAGAGTGTTAAATCTATCATAAGAACTTTTTTAAGAAATTTACAATGAAAACAAAATTATGGCCAGAATAACTAAATAAAGGTAATAAAAGAATAGATAGGTGACTTGAAAAACCTAAAATAAATATCAAAAACATTTTGTGGTTTTTATTACCGAATAATAAACAAAACTCCCAAAAAACATAGGCATAACATATGAAATGAAATTAAAATACAAGAAAAAGGAAAAAAAATAATAATAAAACTAAAAAAGACATTAAAATGTGTTTCAAAGAACCAGAAATTATATAAAAACTAAACACCATATTCCCCCCCTTTAAGCATTAAAAACACAAGTGAGTATAATGATAAACATGATTTTGTTTATTTGTTTGTTGGTTGGTTAGTTGGTCCGTCTGACCATCCATCGGTCTGACTGATAGACAAACGGACAGTTTGTCAGCCTGTATCATTGTTTATTTGAACTAAAGAAGGAAACCGGTTATGTTTTTTTTTTCTTCTTTTAACCAAAATAGTTTTTAAAATGTATAGACAGATGGACGGACGGATGGACAGATAGAAAGACAGACTTTGACTACTTGCTATTTGAAAGTGGTTGTTAAAGATTTTTGGCATATAAACCACAGAAATACACTTTCGTATGTGTCCAAATCCAATTAGACAAATAACAAAATATTCGTAAGTAGAAATAGAACAGTGGGTAGGTAGGGTAAAATATTTATAAAGATTAAAAACAAATTTTTTTAACAAATTTAAAAAATAAAAGAAATTGTGGTAAAAAAACTAGATTAAAAATTTATTGAAAAACTTTAATTATTTTAAATTAAATTGTTAGGGCTAATATCTTATATTTTAATAATAGGTCATATAAAAAGTATACGCCGTTTTTTTTTTACTAGATGGTGTTAATGTCCATATATAGGGTAACACTAATTCGTATGTGCCAAACGAACACATGTTTGAAAGGTGACATTTCAGGTGAAGACAGTTCTTCAATTCGTCGCTCGTTTAAGAAGTTATATTGATTTGAAAATGCATGAAATATCTGAAGAAATAAGCTATGGGATGCTTTTTACTATAAAAAAGGAAAAAACGCTGCAAAACATGCCGAAAAATTTATAGTGCACGCCGGACCCAGGAGTGGTTTACTCAATTCCGTTCTGGAAATTTCGATTTCAAATATGCACCCCGCTGTGGTCGGCCAGTCACTGAAAAGTGAATGAAATTTTCCAACTAGTGAAGCAAGACCAGCACTTAAGCTGACAGGAGATAGTGGAGGCACCAAACATCAACCACATGACAGTTTGAAATCATTTAAAAAATGCTGGCTACTACTCAAAGAAGCTCGATGTTCGTGTGCCACATGAATTAACGCAAATAAATTTTATTGAAAGAATTACCTTCAGTGAAACGCAACGAAATCGAACTACTTTTGAAGCGAATTATTGCGGGGCGATGAAAAATGGGTTCAATACGAGAACATTGTCAAAAGCCGGCAACCATTGCTGCCAGATTTGACGATTTAATTTTTGAGACAAAAAATCGTTAAATGACGATTTGACGATTTTTCTCTTAAAATTGACGATTTTTTGCAATTTTTAAAACATGCCAATCTTTGAATTATTTATTTTATAAATCCTTTAAAAATAAAATTTATTCAATAAATTGACTTTAGTTTTTTAAATAATCCACTTAATGAATATTATCTCTGTTCAATCAAGTACGAGTCTGATTTACAGATTTTAGTCAAAATTTGTCAGACAAACAGGAAAATATATAAAAAAAAAAAAATTAAGTACAGGAACACTTTTGCATTCATTCAATCATCTATTTGATTGATTTGATAAATTTTTTAATCGGAAAAATTTTTCTGTTTTTAATTTTTTACAGTTTTTAGTAATTGATATAATCATTTTGGTGAGATGAGCAAATTTAAGAAATTTTTAATTGAATGAATTATTTACTAATATATTTGGTGACTTTTTTCTGTAATTAGTAGTTTGTGAAATTTTCAATACAGAAAAAAAGGTTTTAGCTTGATCCAAATTTTTGAAAGACTTAATTATTTAGTTGTTCAAAATCTAATTAAATTTGAAGTTTTAATCATTAGTTATATAAAGTATTAATTCCTTAAAAGACTACAATAAATTAAAAAATTCAAGCTTAACAAAAAATATTTAATTATTTATTTTTTATTCAAATTGATTACAATTTGCTTTAGAAATTATTTCTTAATTTATTTTTCAAACGATTAAAAATCAAAACTAAAAAAATAAAATATAACTATTTTTTTTTATTTATTTACGAATTAAATTTTTGAGAATTATTATTGTAATCTTAAATTTTAATTTCTAATTGTATAACTAATACCATTATTTATGTTTTAGATTTAATAATTTATAAAAAGTTAAGATTTTATATGTCCGATTTATTATTTTTTTTGACGATTTTTAAAAACTAAATTGACGATTTATTTTAATTTTTTATCGTCAAATTGACGATTTTTAATGAATTTTATCTGGCAGCCCTGCCGGCAACCCTCCATAAACGACTGGATTGACGACAAATATTTCATACATTTTCAAAACAATACAACTTTTTACACTACCCTTCAAACACGTATTCGCTTGACCCAATTGAATTAGTTTTAGAATACCTTTTTGGAAAAAAAACACGAATACTTTTTACATCACCCAATATTTATATTAATATTTTAAAATGTTTCATTTAATAGTTAAAAATAGTTTATAATGGGTAATTCATTTCGAGGTTCCCTACTTTTTTAAAGAAAAAAAAAAAAAAAAACAGAAAATTCAAATTTAATGGTGAATGTTTATTATCATTTGAAAGAACATTCTTTGGCATTTATTTTTTGAAGATTATGTCTATCAAATGTTGGCCGTTGCTATGCCGCAGATGGTCCATCCGTTGTGTGCAATTTTCGATGACTCGTTCGAGCACTTCGACTGGTATCTGGCGAATGACACGCGAGATGTTTTCCTCCAAGACCTGAATCGAAGCGGGTTTGTCCGCATAAACTTTAGACTTTACATATCCCCACAGGAAAAAGTCTAACGGTGTGATATCACACGATCTTAGTGGCCAATCGACCGGCCCAAAATGTGAAATTATATGCTCACCGAAGTGTTCTCTCAATAAATCCATTGATTGGTGCGATGTGTGGGAAGTGGCGTCGTCTTGCTGAAACCAAATGTATCCGAGATCACGAGCTTCAATTTCAGGCATCAAATAGTCGGTTATCATGGCACGATAACGGTCACCATTGACGGTTACGTTCGCACCGGCATCATTTTTAAAGAAATATGGACCGATGATTCCACGGGCCCACAAACTACACCAATCCGTTGTTTTTTCAGGATGAAGAGGCAGTTCTTGAATCTCTTCAGGTTGCTCTTCGTCCCAAATGCGGCAATTTTGTTTGTTTACATACCCATTGAGCCAGAATTGGAACTCATCGCTGAGCAAAAATTGCCTCGAAAACGTCGGATCTTCTTGGAACTTTTCAAAAGCCTATAGAACGAAGCGATGTCGCTTGGGAAGGTCGAGCGGCTTCAGTTGTTGCACAAGGTGTATTTTGTACGCTTTCAATTTAAGATCTCGACGTAAAATGCGCCAAGTCGTTCCATACGTCAGTCCGAGTTGCTGCGAACGGCGCCGAATCGACTCTCCACGGTCTTCGTGTACACTCTCAGCTACGGTCGCTATATTTTCTTCACATGGTGCTGGACGTGGTCCATTCGGTCGAATATTATCCAATAATGAATGCTGGGTCTAAAATGGGTGATAGTGTTGCAAATAGTACGCTCAGTAGCCGATTATGTTGACCATAAGTTGAGCGAAGTGCACGAAACACATTCCTCACAGAACGTGATTTTTCGTAATAAAGTTGAACGATTTGTAAACGTTGTTCAGGCGTAAGTCTTTCCATTATGAAATGCCAAACAATACTAAACAAAAATAACATGACAGCATGACACGACTCACACGTGATCTGTCAAAAAAAAGGCTATTGAAAAAAGTATCTCTACTTGAATCACTCTTTATATCTTGTACCTTAATTTCACAGTTCCAATCCATTGTGCATTGTTTTTGGGTGTTTATTATAAATTGTTTAAATATTATCAAATTTTTAAGACATTGTCATTTAAAACAACAAATACAATACAATTGTATACGAGTTTGTAACTATGCCGATGTAGTATTATAGAAAAAATATGTAAAATTAATATTTTCCGAAATTCAGATCTTGAAATGTAACATTTTTCCCATTTTATACCGACACAAACATAACAAACGAAATAGACAGAAAATAAAAAAAAAATCGCCCACGTTTTGAAAAAAGTTTTGATTTAAAATTTTTTTCAAAACAATTTTAATTTAACAGAAAAAAAAATGCGATATATATGAAAAATGGAGCAGTAAAACTACAAGTACTCAAGTAAACCAATAAAACACCCCAACATTAATAATTTTTTTTTCTCTTTTCAGAAAATGTTTGATTTTTTTACAATTGCAATAAATGAAATAAAAACAACAATAAAATTTAGTTTTTACTATTTGTTGTTGTTTATTCCTAAAGCTGTCACTTGTAGTCTGAACATTCGCTGTTTTACACACTCGTAATATTTAACAAAATACATACAAAATTATTATTGTATAATAAAAAAATAAATAATAAAAATGAACAAACAACAACATGGAAATTAAAAATGTGGAACACGTTCCTTTCATGCTATAGCGCGAAAAAAATTAATATATGTACATTCATACAGACAAAATTTATTTATTTCGCAGTCCTCATGCGTCCACAAAGCAAAAAACTTCTGAGCGGACATTGAAGAGGGCGAAGTATTAAAATTCTATGAATCATCATTTATAGTTTCATCTGTTTGTTAAAATGTTAAAAAGAAAACAAAAATTAAAGCAATAATGGGAAAAAATAGAATGACATACTCGTACTAGACTGGATAGAACTATCTTTAAAATATTTATAGGAGAACTTGTTTGGTTTCATTTAACCAATTGCAATTTTTAGAAAATTTGTTTGATGTGGGGATTAGGGTAACACCTTTAAAGTATAGGAATCGGCCGTCTGTCTGTCCGTTCGTACATATAAACTTTTTAACCAAGCAGCAGGTGGCAAATACAAATTTCCTCCCGTAAGGGGTTTCGCTTATAATTGTCCTAAACAAAGCCATTCCTCTGTAAAATCCGGCATAAATTACATTTTTGTAATCTTGGAAAGCTTTAACAGCAGATATGAACCATAACATAAGGAACTTTCACAATAATCATTAAAGCGTATATTAATCTCATATTAGTATTAGTAGCGATACAATAATTGGATTTAATAAATTTAATTTAAGTATTAATTACTCTGTAAATTTTCAGAAGGTTCGGTCCATAATTGACTATAGCTCTCATATAAGGCCCTCTTCCTATACTAACTTAGAAATAATTTTTAAAATACTTTTTTTTCTTAATTTTGAAATTTTTATAAACATTTTTATTTTTTAATTTATATTTAAAAAAAAAAAACTAGCATTTAACCCGCTACTGTATTAGTAGAATTGCGGGCGCCTGCATAGACTAGATATAAACTTGGTGGCTTTTTTTTATTTAGAGAAAGCAAAATGTAATAAAAAGTAAAACAAACCATTAAAATTAAACTAACTCCTAACTCCCATGGGAACAGTTATTATATTTGTGACATCAAAAAATTTATAACAAACATCTCAGTCACACCTTCTAATGACTCGAATTGCATGCCTAAAGGTTTATATTTAAATAAGGAGTATCCAACCCTCGTAACCCCCCAGCAAAAACTTTTTGGTTTTCGGTAATAGCAACCAACTACTTATTAAAGTAGTTTCTTGGTAATGAGGCGTCATTATTATTTGCCTACTCTGTATTACATTAATAAGTACTCAATAGTATAATAGCGCAGTAATACTGCAATCACGTGGATAAGTTGGCTACAGCGCCGGATTAACAACCAGAAGGTTGTTGGTTCAAACCCATTCTGAAGCTGTTAGTTTTTTTATAACAAAATGTCTAAAAAGATATTTTAAACTAAATAGAGTTTTGTCACTTATGATGGTATGTGCGAGATGGTGTACTGAGTAAGACGTTAGACATTAAAAACGAATGGTTAGTTTGTGTCCAAGTTCGAGTCTCACTGACGGCAAAGTTTTTTTGTTTTTTTTTTTTATTTTTGTTTTCGTTTAGGTACATATTTTTGAGTACTCCTAGAGTCAAAAAATAACTACATAAATTTGTGGACAACTCGAACAAAAATAACTAGTTATTCAGGCAAAAAATAAGTAGTTTATTTCTGTTTCCAATTTTTTTGCTGGGCCTCTATGAATTCATCATTAAATAGCACAGGGTACCAAAAGAAAAAAAAACTACCGAAGTATATACTTAACACTTAAAATTTCTAAAAATGTTGAGGCATGTGTCGATATTAACAACAATAAACTTTTTAAATATTTAAGTTTAAAAAGTACCAAAAATTAAAATAAATAATAGGATTTTCAAAAAGTACCAAAGGCAAGTTTAATATATATCTGATAAAAAAAAGATACTATTTTTAAATTTATTTCTATATTTTTGATTTAGAAGAACGAAAAAGTATCACAAAGTTCCCTCTTATGAATTCTCATGCACTTAGGACAATATATCTTTAATTTAATGATTTTACGTTCAATATTATATAAAATTCAAAAAGTACCATTCGAAGAGCAAAAAGGTATCACAAAATAACCACTTGTGAATTTTTACTCACATACGACTATGTATCAATATTATAAAAAATTCAAAAGGTGCCATTAGAAGAACAAAAAAGTACAACAAAATCCCTCCCCCCTCTAACCCACCCCTGAATTCTTACTCACATTGGATCATGTATTTTTAATTTCATGTATCTAGGTTCAATAGAAAATTCAAAAAGTATTATTAAAAGAACAAAACAGTACCATAAAGTCCCCGCTTATGACTTTTTATTCACATACGACCGTGTACCTTTAATTTCGTGTTTCTTCGTTCAATATTATAAAAAATTCGAAAAGTTCTATTAGAAAAATGCAAAGCACCACAAAGTAATCTCTTATGGATTCACTTAAGACCATATATTTTTATTTTCATGATTTTAGGTTCTATATAATAGAAAATACAACAATTAAAAGAAAAAAAAAGTACGACAAAGTCCCCCTCTTGAATTCTTACCCACATAGGACCATACATTTTTAATTTAATTTTTCTACGTTAATTATTACAAAAAATTCAAAAAGTACCACTAGAAGAACGAAAAAGTATCACAAAGTCTCCCTTGTGAATTCTCACTCACTTAGGAATAAATATACTTAAGTTCATGTTTCTAGGTTTAATATCATAGAACATCATCATTTTAGAATAAAATCTAATTTTCCGCTTTTACCTCTTTTTGGCACTTTTGTAACAAAAATTGTATTCAAATGAATTTCTAAATTGTAGTTTGATCCCACATTAAAATACACATATGTATATGTCAATAAGTAAAAAAAATGTTTTATGAAAAAAGCACCAAAATAGGTACAATATATTATATATAGGTACGATAAAAATTTTATTTGTATGTTAACTAGTTTAGATGATACGTATGGTGCCAAAAAAAAAGTACCGAAATACAGTTTTACTCGTTTTCTCCCTAAATGGGACGCTTTTCAAAAAAGTACCAGACACCTGTCAGCTTTTTTTTAGTACATATAATGTTACCGATTTTAACTGTTTTTACCCTTTTTTACCCACTAAACATTCAAATTTCCAAAAATCCCGCCATAGTGGATCTATATTTCGATAGACCCACCAAACTTTATCTTTCTAGGTTCAGGCGTGTGGACTGTGCCATGATGAATCTGTAAGTAAGTCAGCCAGTCAATCATTCAGTAACGTTACTCTTTTATATATATATTTATAGATTAGTATGGTTTTTATACTTTTTTGAAAATAGTTTTGTTTGTTTTTTTTTTTTTTTTTTTTGTAATTGGTATGTTTTTAATACCCTTCACAAACAATTGAGGGTATATATAATTTTGTCATTCAATACGAAAGGTTTAAAAAAAGAAAAAATATTCATGATTTTTATGATTGAAAATCTTTCTTTTAAAAAAATTTTCATCTGAATGTTTGTTGGTCTGTATGTTGAAATAGTTTTTTTTCAAGCAAATTGTCCTATAATTATATTTCGTTTTAGTCATATAGTTAATATGTAGTCTTGAAAATCTTGATATTGCAGTTCAGATAACTCCGTTTACGAAAGATGAGCAGCCTCAAACAATTTTTATAAAAATTTACAATATTTTCATAAATTTACTTTATTCATATGTTTATGAAAAAAATTATTTCATCAAGTTGTAATAAATTTATAATGAAATTATTAATAAGGTTTACAATAAAACATTTATGGTTTTGTGAAGGATCCAGTCAAATATAGTGCTTTTCCTTTTTTTTTAATTTTCTCTTTTAAAAATGTGTAAATTTTGAATATTTATTTTTTGTGAATTTTGCTATTGAAATTCAGAAAGATCGGTTCATTCATGTGGGAGATATGTCTAAAGAAACGGTTTTTTAAAACGGGTTTCGATTATTTGAAGCCTCTATATAAGCTAGGGACTTCGTTTTCACAAAGAAATTTAAATTTTTTTTTCTGAATTCTTATGCTGAATTAAATCGGTTCAATAATAACCGAGATATAGGGCAAAACGTATTTTTGACTTTTTGAAGCCCTTGTTTAAGCTACGGATTTCGCTTTTATATAGATCGGTCATTAATATTTTTACAAAACTTCGGTTTTTTGAATCAATCAAATTAGTTCATAAAAAACGAGTTATGGGCCAAAAATTGGAAGAAAAAAAATCTGGTAATAATATACACGCACAAGCATTTATATTAAGCATTGCAATGACTATTACTTGCTGTTGTTGTTTTTTGTATAAGCAAGCAATTTAGTTGACAACAACAGTATTATAATGGCTATTAGTGTTGTTGTTATTTTTGTATATGCAGTCAGTTTGTTTGTATATACATACAAAAATATTTAAATATATGTATGCCTGTAAGTTGTTGTTGTTGTGAGCGTGTGTGTGTGTGTTTTTTAAGCAAGCCTTGCTTGTGAAATAAATGTATGTATTATTTTTTTGAAGTGTAAATATGAAAATATTAAGTCATACTATTTCTTTTTATTTGTTGGTTAAGTGGTGAAGGGTATAAAAGATTCGGCACAGCCGAATATAGCGCTCTAACTTGTTTTATTATTTTTTTTAATTGCTACCTTTTTAAATTTAGTACTTCCCCTAAACAAAATAGTTATTTTTAATATTTTTCGAAACTTTTTTATAAATAGAAAAATTTTCCATAATTAGACAATTTATTGAAAATCTTTCATAAATAGAAAATGTAACGAAAATTTTCTATATAAAAAGAAAACATAATAAAATATATTGAATATTTTCTATAAATAAAAAGTTTAATCGAAAGTTTGCTAAAAAAAAAATTGTTTAAAGAAAATTTATACAAAATAGAATATGCAAATAGAAAATTTACCTATTTTGAATGCTATAAAAAGATCACATAAAAATCGAAGAATTTATTTTAATAAAACTTTTGTAAACAAAAATGCAAATTTATTTATTCTCTATCTATAATTAACAGTTCCAAATTTTGTTTCTACACAGCAAACCAAAAGTTTCATTTATAATTCGAGATTGATTTGAAGTAAATTTTTTTTTCTCAAATGTAAACGTTTGAGAATGATTTGATAATGATTTGACAATAATAACATTCTCAACAAAAAGGATATATTTTTTTTTTCAATTTTGATGCAGATTTGAATTAAGGTTGAAATTAACCTTTGACGTCAAGGAAAAAAGACATATTTTTTTTTTTGAAACGTTTGAAATATGATGACTGTGTGTTTGTTGGGTAAGCAAAAAATTAACAAAACACATTAATAAGTTATCGGCGAATAAAGGTTTTAAATTAGCTGCAAAATTTTTAAAGAAGCGCTTGTTTCTTCTAATTATTTTTTTATTTGAATCCACAGAACCGTTCATCTTTAAAGAATTCTTACAAAACAAAATAAATATATTTACGAGTATTATTTAAAAACTATTGACCTGAGAGATTTTTTGTTTATTTTTTTAACACACACAATATAAAATTTAAGGAAAAAAAATAAATAAATAAATAAATTAAATTAAGCGTATGGAATGAGATTTTTAACGGTCATTTGTTTAAAGAGAATGTAAATTGACCAAAATAATTGAAAAAAAAACAAAAGTTGATGTTTGTTGCTGTTAAAGTTGTAAAAGATTGCAAAATTTTGGTTTTAAAGTAAATATTTTAATATGCGATTGAATGTTTTTTGTAATACAGTGATTGACAAAACAAATGTAAAGTTTTTTGTTTGGTAGTGAAGCAGTAAATTATTTTTTAAACAAAAGCCTTTTGTAATTGGTTTTTGAAATAAAAAATTTGTATTAATTTTGAAATAGATAAAAGAATGCAATTATATTTTTTAAATCTCATCAGGATATTTTTAAAATTTTGATCTGTACTTTGTCCACAAGGTTTACATGGACAGACAGCCAGCCAGCCTGCCGACCAGACGAATGGGCGGACAAAAATCGTTAAGTCGACTCAGAAAGTGATTCTGAGCAACGGTATACTCTACTTAACATCTTTGATTGTATAGGGTATAATTAATTCTTTTAGGTATGACTTCTAAAAAAATGTTAAGTACTTTTACAAAATTTTTTTGCGGTATCTCTCTATAAGAATTTAAAATTAATAATCACAATTGAGTACTACTGGGGCCTTCTTAAATTCGCTTTTAGCTTGAATACAATTCTTTTAAAATTGCCAAAATTCTGGATAGTTTAAATAACTAATACTCTCTGGGACTAAAATAGCATGACCAATTCTGGCTGCTTCTACTGTAATGACAAAATTCTAAATCTGGCCAGAAAATATTAAAAACACTGTTGCATGAGTGTAATGAGTGTCATCAATGTCTTTTTATGATACTCTTTGTTATGATTATTCGAGTTTATTTAGACTAAAGAAGCAAAATAATCACATATTTTGTCGTATTTTGAGTAAACTTGTCATACGGCAAATTGTTTTGAAAATTTTTATTGTTTTTAGTTCGATACTATTCAGAACCATTTTCTCCATTATACAAATCTTGTACCTCGGAAAATGAAAAAAGTTAACAATAACGTATGTTTTCCAGGTTAATACAAAATATTGAAAATATTTTTATTTTTTATTATTGAGGAGCTTTGATCATTCTCTGCCTCAGAGTTTTTCTCAGCTTTGTTGTTTAAATTATTTTGTTGCTTTTATTGACTGAAGCTTAGGCATAGCTTTAACAAGGCTCATATTTGATATTGATGAAATTACTACAACGTGCCATTACGCGGCCGAACATATTTGGCACAGCTCTTAGAAACTTCTCTACTTTTTGGGCTGGGAATTCATTCTTATCAAAATTTACGCAATCAACATTTTTTGATAAGTTGAAAAAAAAGTTAAATTTTTTTTTTTTTATTTTGTAAATTTTTCTTGGCTGTCATCTGCATGCGGACAAACGACCGTTAATGATGAAAAGCCAAAGTACGGGACACACGAAGACGGGCGGCAATCAGCTTATCTTGTTTTCTCACGGCCCATATAAAAAAAGTTCATGCGGGGCCGCGTCTCACAGCAATGTTTTCAAATTGGCAATTGTCAATTTTTGGAAACAAATGATTAATATATTGTTCAGATTACCAAGATAATGCGCTATTTACACGTAAATGACTCGAAGTTCATAACAAACAACTGTGTTGTCAGATTAGGGGATTTATCTCCAAAATAGGGAATTTTTTTTGGCAAATGGGGATGAAAAATTTGGTTTGGCGATTATGAAATTTTTTGGAAATTTTTTTAAGGTTTAGGGATTTTTGGAAGACATTTGGGGATTTTTATTTTTTTTATAATGTTTCTTTTTAACATAAGAAAAATTAAAAAAAAAAACACATAATTTTTCGCCGGATAAGAAGTTTTTAGTGAGACAAATCTATACTTATTTTAACAGCAGTGCACTGAAGACAATTAAAAGTAACTGTGACACTGTATATACCCTAAAGACAAAAAATTATTCAAATCTCCGTAAAAAATAAATATTGTATGAGCAATTGATGCAATGGAACTTCATTAATCATATCGTACTTTCATACCTACATTACTTGCATTAACTATAAAAATGGCGTAAATTATTTACCTAAAAAGTTTATTGATACAAATGTTAAAAAAGATTTCAATAAAACCCAATTTTTTTTTTTTTTAAGTAAATTTCCTTTTACAATATTGAACATTTAGGTAAATTTATCTACCCAAATCTATTTTTCTACAAAGGAAATGGACTAAAGTACAAATAAAAAGTGATGTAGTATGAACTCTCTTAAAATAAGCAGTTATTTCGAAAAAAATCTGGGAACCCTGACAAACAACGTCTGAACAGTGATGCCAATTTAGCTCTTTTCGGACTAGATTTAGACCATTTTTAGTAGTCCAAAACGCGAAAAATAATTTTTAGCTCGAAACCAAAAAACGCGCACATTTAACACTTTTAACAATTTTCTTTTATCACTTTTTGCTCTTTTTTTACTTTTTTCAAAAATGGAAAATTTTTTTAATGAGGTAACCTTAATTTTTTTAAATTTTAACTTTTATTTTTTTACAAATTTTGTACTAAGTTCTCCTCATATTTGTGAAAAAACTAGCACCCAAATTTATTCAGAGATCCTAACAATTCGTAAAGGAACTTTATTATTGAAAAAAAACTATATTCAACAATTTAAAATTGTTTGAATGAAAAAGTGTTGAAAGAATTGAACAATTTTTGAACGTGGTTCATAATAATAGAAACTCCATAATATGCATTTTAACTTACCCAGTTTGATTAATAAGTAGATATTTATGTGAGAGAAAAAAAAACCTAAATCAATTGTCAAAAACCTAATTCATGCAACAACGAAATACCTGTAGTCACATATATTTTATTTTTTGAAAAAAATGAGTAATTCTTTTTTAAAATTTTGTTCGAAGTGTCTCTCACATAAACTTCTAGTTGTATTCTATGGCTTGTTTTATGGACAAATGTGAATGTTTTGCCATTCTTTAGAAAAAGTTTATGCAAAAAAAAAAATAAATAAAAAAAAAAAAAATAAATAAAAAAATATAATTCCATTAATGAATTTTTTTTTACTTATTTTCTCCTTTTTCTAATTTTTGTGCTTATAAAAACAATCATACATTTATAATTGTAAATTGAAATAAGTAAGAAAGATATAGTCTGTCGAGCCCGACCATATGATACCCCATACCATTGTGTATGTCCATCAAAATTCATGGAGGGGTTTTAATTAGACATGTACACCGATACTTTTGCTAAGTGTAAAATGAAATATTCGAATACAGAATATTACGTTAATACTAACATTTATATATGTGCACTTTAGGGTGATTCCCGAAAGTGGGCTTACATGGGAGTTATGAAGCGATCCTCATAAAATTTGTCACTGTGATTTCTACTTATTTAAACTTATTTGTGTCGAATATAAACTTGACACTAACATGTGTATGTGATTTATTCACGTTAAAGTGATTTTCGGAAGAGGGTTTTATATGGGAGCTATGGTCTATTATGAACCAATCTTCATGAAATTTGGCACAAAGATTGATACTTATACAGAACTTCATTATACCGAATTTCATTAAAATAAATTCTAGGGTGATCGATTATTCGACTTTAGAATACATAAAATTTACAGGTAAATTCCTTGGTTTCGGTCGCAAAAGAGTATTTGTGAAAATTATCACTTTTGGGTAACTTTAAATATATCAATAATGTATTTAAAACTTTTATGCGACGTTCGTTAATCCGCTTTTTTAAACATTCAAGTAAATCTTCTGACAATGGATTTTCAATTTTTAAAAGGCTTTTAAGAGAAATATAAAAATCCCTTCAGTTTCTAGAGTGATAGTTGAATTCTTAGCAATTTCTCAAGGCTTCAGAATATTATTTAATTCTCTCTATATTTTAATCTCCTTTTCATTAAAAGGTAACTATCCCAAGCCTAAAAATGCATGATTTACACACCGGAAAAACCGGTAGAAAAACCGCATCGATCAACTTATCAAACTCTTATTTCGGGAGGACATTTGTACGGAGGCTAGGTGAAATAATGGACCGATCATAACCAATTTAAATAGACTTCGTCCCTGTGCCATGAAAGTCATACTTGCCAGATTTCATTGAATTATCTTTAAAATTGCGACCTGTACTTTGGGCACAAAGTTTATATGGACATCGTTAGATCGATTCAAAAAGTGATTCTGAGTCGATTGGTTGACAATAGTTTTGGATGATTTTTGCTGTGCGTTAAAAACATCAGCATAAACGCATTATACCCCAAACACCTATTATGGTGTAGGGTATAAAAATACTCATATTCACAGAACACAACAAAAATTTCCAACAGAACCATTGTATAAATTTACTTTCATAAAAAGTAAAAACTCACCAATACATCTACGTAAGAGTGTCCTCTCAATTCGTCTGGGGAAGCTCTAGAAAATATTGTAAGTAAGAAAGATATTTAAAATTAACGGCAATAAGAGTTATTACGAAAATTGTGTGTTATGTTTTATTCGAACGCACAATTTATAAGCGTTAAATTTCTATTCAGGAGAAATGTTTGTATAAGGACTTAGTGAAAAGGCTGTTATATGGGTCATAAGAATCATATGTACCATATTTACAAAGTTCACATAGGTCAGAGAGAAGGACATCTTTAAAATAACTCAGCTAGTGATTCTAAGCCGATTGGTATACTTTAAGGACCAATATTTTTGAGCTTTACAAACATCAACACAAATATACAATACCCTTTCTATTATGGTGGTATAAGATATAAAAATTCCTTATTTTGTGTGATAGGTTGTAATTCCTAAACAAATTCGATTTGTTTTCTTTTTTTTGTAAAAAGAACCACTTTATTTTTGTTATTCTTATTGTCATCTCTTGGTTGTAATTTTCTTCACTTTTTGTTAGCAATATTGTTTAAAAATTCTATTTTAATAACGACCTTCATATTAACGTAATATATCTAGTTTTATGATCAAAAATAATCATAAATTATGTTATTAAATATATATTTAATGAACTGCCTTCCCTTTATAAAACAATTCCACAAACAGCAGCCTTAATAGTTAATGTATATCAACAAAAGTAAATAAAAATTATAATTTTCTAAGAAAATCGCAATGAACGTGTAACTTTAAAGAAAATTTAAAAAAAAAAAACAGGTAGGAGGTACCTTATCAGCACCACCGAAACGAAAGTGGTGGAAAAAAACAATAAACACAAAAGTAGAAGTGCATGCAATGTGGTATAAAGAGTTTCTAAGTGTGATGACCACCTTTGAACTCAATAAAAACATATTATTCTTATGAAGCAACAACTAAACTACTAGGTTTAAGTAGATAAAACAATTATATCTTTCCAAAATGATATTTCAACATAATATATTTAGCAGAATTATTAAAAAAAAACACTCAATGTTAATCATACTCTCTTAGCTCAACAAGGATTATATCATATTTACACATTAAATTTAGGAAACTGACATTAAAAAAGAAAAGGATACAATGTCCTTTGCTTCAAGTTGTTAATAAAATTTCTTATTTCTGTTACTAAACTTTCATAGTATATCCAAGAATTATAGGAAAATTAGTGAGAATCTACATATAAAGAGAAATTTTAAAAGAGCCTTAACTAGATCTTTTTTGCTCACACCCAGGTATGGAAAATTAAAATATTTTTCGGTACCAAAAAAAAAAAAAGAAAAAAAAATATTAAAATAGTACTTTGTTTTACCCTCAGAGTACTAAAATTCTAACTATTATTTATCGATCGAAAATGAAGGATCTTCTAGACTTTGAATCTTAATAAAAATTATGTTAATAGTTTTTTATTTTATTCAGTATAATTTGATGACCTTCTTAAATTTGTCTCTGTTCTTAAATCCAAATCTCTTGAATTTGGTAAAGTGAAAAGACAAGTAAAAAAAAAAAAAAAATTTACTGTAATTCTATTTGAAAAATTTAATATTTCAAGTTTGAAATATTTGAAAATGTCTTTTTTTCAAAAATAACTGCAGGCTGCTCTTTTCTGACTAATCATGTGATGGTAACAAATTACTCGCGGGAATACTACAGCCACTGTTGCCAGATTTGCCTATTTATCTGTATTTTGATGGTCTTTTATTGTAAAACTTCCAAAGTGCGATTTGAAGATTTTTGTTAAAAAAATGAAAATTTCATGAAATGTTCATACTCGCCAATTTTGCTTGTTAAAATGTGATTTTGTATTGTATTAGATAGAGAGAGAAAAAAATATATAATCCTAGGATATAGAAGTTTAAACTTTTACTTCGAAATTCGTTTGTAATTTAACCAATATTGGTGAAACAAAATTTCTGTGCGAAAAGAAAATTATTATTTTATATATGTAAGTGAAATAGTTTTGATCATAGATAAAAAAGTTTAAGAATGTGTTAAGTAGTAAAAATTTTTATTGAAAATAAAACCAAATAATAATTTTTTCACCGGTCCACTTGATCTTTAAAAAAATTTTATAATGATTCAGTAGTACTTTTAATTGTGATTAAAGAAATGTAAAAAAATTTTGGCCGCTAGTTCTTAGTTATGATCTCTAAGTTATGCATCCCTAAAGTTTTGGAATATTTATCTGAATATCTTTATTAATACGTATGCGATTTAAATCATATTAATACTGTTTACAAGTTTAAATATCTTTTGAATGATATATAATATGACCATATTCATTAATTCCTGGAGAGGATTTATGCAATTTTCTTTTTATATTGATATATAGCGGAACTTAGAACATTTTTTATTTCCAAAAAAAAGTTTGTTCGGCGAAAAAATATAGATGAAAGTCCTGAGTCCCGTCAAAGGTCGGCTACATAGAAAAATCTTTATTAATGTTAAAAAGAAAATATTTTTATTTTAACTGGGCGGGTTCCTATCTTTCAAATTTTTATATAATATGAAACAATGCTGGAAGTTTATTTAATAAACAAATAGTTTCAAAACTGAATATTATTTTTTTAATAAATAGCCGAAAAGATATGCTTTTTAATTGTTCCGATTTTTTGACGATTTTTAAAATATTATGCCGATTTTGACAATTTTTTTTATAGAATTTTGATGATTTTATACTATAATTATCTGACAACAGTGACTACAGTACTTTTGAATTAAAGATGTCAATGACAAAATATGTAGTTGTATTAGTGAGTGTGAAAAAAATGCACTCAAAGAAAAGTTAAGAATAGCAAATAAAAAAAAAAAATATAATTCACATTCATTCAACTTTATCTTAAAACATTAATATTAAAAAAATTTATGGTTATTAATTACCAAACAATTTATTTCCATTAATTCTTGTACTCTTTGCACATCCCTATTTTAAATATTAAATAGTATCAAAAAATTACTATCGTATTAGCTTTTCCATCCCTGTTCACACCTAAGAGAATTGAGAACAAAATTTACTTAGCAACAGGTTGGCGCCGGCGAATACTAAAAAGTGCATTCATTTTGAACATAATTCTCAAATAAATGCATTCTTATGCATTAACAAAAATAAAGAGAAACATGCACAAACTAAATAGGTAATAAAAAATAATAATAATTAAGAGTATAGAAAGATACAGGGAAGAGAAAAGAACTTGTTCTTTTAACGTATAGTAGAAATACCTGTTTTCCTTTCAAAAATTTTCAAATTTCGGTTAAAAAACTATTTTTATTGTAGTTTGCTTGATGTGTGTTTTATGACTTCTTTTTGTTTTTTTTTTCTTTTGGCCAAACTAACAATTCTGTTTTAATTTACACAATTATGACCATAATGATGATGATAATAATGACTATAATAATGATTACAAACAAAAATGAAAAGGAAAAAAATATAATGAAATAATAAAAATAAGAAGATATGAAAAAAATAAAATTAACCGAAACGAAGTTAAATGACAAAGCAAAACAATAATCACAATAATAATACAAATACCAAAAACAGAACAATAATTGTAACAATAAGAACAGTAGTATTAACACACATACATATACTCGTATATGTACGTACATAATATATTTCTTAGTCATTCAAATTCCAAACACTTTTAATCAGGGCACCAAGAAAGAATAACAGAAATATGCATTTATGCAACCTCAAAACAAAAAAAATCGTGCAAAATTAATGGCTAAATGTTACCTTTATTCTGTCGATTGCCCTCTTTCGTGAAATTCGACATTTCACCAGAAAGCCGAAAATCACCAATTTTATCAAAAACCCAAAATTAAAAAAAAAAAAATAAATAAAAATTTCACAAAAAAATTTTACTAAAAACTCTAACTAACTAAAAATTCGAAATCAATAAAATTCCGAAATTTCACCAAAAATTCACAGTTTTATCAATAATTTTCGAAATTTTGTCAAGAATTTTAAGCAATTTATTATTTTTAAGTTTCACAAAGACTATTTGTTTATTAAAATTTATATAAAAAATAGTCCGGGTTCTTTTGATTACATTTTAAAATTTTTTCTCATAAATACTTTAAAATCTAAAGTTTATATATAAGCTAGGGACCTCGTTTTCGCAAAAAAGATTTGGAAATTAATAATAACCGAAATATCGGGCAAAACACATCTTTTACTTTTGAAGCCCTTGTTTAAGTTACGGATTTCGTTTTTGTATAGATCGGTAATACAAAATTTCGGTTTTTTGAATGAACCATATCGGTCCATAAACAACCGAGTTATAGGTAAAAATACTGAAAAATAGTAAAAATTTAACTAAATTTAATTTCCCTGGAGTACCGGGAATTTCCGCGAAATTGATTTTTTCGTTCTCGTTTTCCGGGTAAAGAAATATCACGGGAAACCCTAAACCCTAGTCCTGTAGGTAGTGAAGTCTTAATAACGAATTTTTTGAATAACTGAAGAATATGAGTGATTTGTCCATAAATCGGTGAAGATCGTCAGAATTTGTATATCATCAAAATCAGTTAATAAATAAAAAAGTCATGGTAAAAAAAAAAATAAATAATTTTTGATTATTTTGTTTTCATCCAAAAGCTACTTTTCTAAAAAACACAGAATTTTTACCAAACCCGAACTTTCGAAATAAAATGAAATAATAACAATAAAAATCTTCAAGAAACCACACAAATCCGGCAAAAATAGAATTTTCAGTAAAATGCCGGCAAATAATTGAATTTTCACCAAAAAAGTAATTTTGCAAAAAGAAATCAAATATTTACTAAAAACAGGAATTATATACATAAAAATCGAATTAAAAAAAAAACAAATATTTATTAAAAAAAATATGACAATGAAATCGGACTTTCAGAAAAAATCTAAAAAATATTAAAAATTCGCCTTTTTACCAAAACCCAGTTTTTTTCATAAAAAATGCTTTTTCGTTAAAAAAAATTAAAACCAACTAATAAAAACTATTTTTCATCAAAAACTAAATTTTTGCTAAAAAAAAAAAAAACAGAAATTTCAGTAAAAAAAACTGAAACTGAATTAAAAAACATATTAAAAACCTATTGAATTCTCACTAAAACTCCGAAATTTCCCTAAAGATTAGGGTCTTCATAAAACCAAAATTTTCAAAAAAAAACCTAACTCAAAAGTTTGTACCTAAACAAAAATAGATTTAAAAAAGAATTTTTTTTTTGTCGTCAATGAGATTTGAACTTGGACACAAATTAACCATTCGTTTTTAATCACTAACTTCTTACTCAGTACAACATCTCGCACTTCATTTTCTAAGTGACAAAAGTTTTTTAGTGCTATTATACTATTGAGTACTTACTTATATAATATAGAATAAGCAAATAATAATGACGCCTCATTATCAAGAAATTACTTTAATAAGTAGTTGCCATTACCGAGAACCAAAAAGTTTTTGTTGAGTACTAACATCTAGATGATTTTATGCACTTTAGGGCGATTCCTGGAAGTAGGTTTATTAGTAAATTATGGTCCGATTGTCATAAATTGTCGGAAGAAGTGTTAAACTCTTCTTTTAAAATTGCGACTCGTACTTTGTGCGCAAGGTTTATATGGACAGCCAGCCAGCCGTCGAGCCAGACGGAAGGACGGACATCGTTAGATCGATTTAAAAAGTGAATCTGATTCGATTGGTATACTTTAAGGTGGGTTTTGAATAATTTTTTCTATGCATTATAAACATCAGCACAAACGAATAATACCCCAACCACCTATGTTGGTGTAGAGTATAAAAATGTTAAATTAAAAATTTGCAGCTAAATCTGAGTGGAATATCTAAATTTAGATGCAAAAATGTTGAAATGGTCATACTGTTTACTGAAATAATCCAAAATACTATAACTGTTACATTTTCGGTTTCATGGTGACTGTGGTTTAGACCCAAATCGCGGGTAGAGCGTGAGCTGAGTGTGGAGTTGCATTGCAACCGGGTGCCGTGACCCATAGATCGGAAGGAGTTTTAGATGGGTTCCGCTCCTGACCAAGGGGGAAGGCATGTCCAAATACATGTCTTCAAATTGGTACTCAGGTGTAGCAGTTTGTTGCATCTGGGGGCGTTGGTGGGCGCATTGTACCTACCCGGTGTTAAGAGCACCGCGGGGTTGGCCCGTCAGGCAGGAACCCACTATAAACTGTAACACATCTATTACATTTTCGAATACATTGCTAACCTTGTTAAAATTTTATTAAAGCGGATTTTCCAAAAAAAAAAAAAAAACAAATTCTCACAAAAAAAATAAATAAATAAATAAAAAAATAAATAAATAATAAAATAAAAATAAAATAATAAATCTTGAAATCGAATTTTCGTAAAATAAATTTTATTAATATTTATTATGCTGATGTTTGTAACGCACAGAAAAAATCATCCAACACGCACCTTAAAAACTACCAATAGAATCACTTTTTGAGTCGATCTAACGATGTCCGTCCGTCCGCCTGGACTTTCATGAATCAAGAAGGAATATACCAATATTTTAATGTTTAATTCGGTGTAAGGAAAATTTATATAAGTTTCAATCTTTGTGCCAAATTTCATGAAGGTTGCTCCATAATTTACCATAGCTCCCATATAAGCCCATTTTCGGGAATCACCCTAAAGTGCATAAATTCATATAAATGTTAGTATTTACGTAATATTCTGTGTTCTTATATTTTATTTTAGACCTAGTAAAAGCATTGGTCTAATATTAGACCCCTCCACGAATTTTTATGGACATGCACAATGATGTCCATATGGGGCATCATATGGTCGGGCTTTACCGACTATATATTTCTTACTTGTTTAAATCTGGATTTGAATGCAATGATTTCTGTGCGAAATTTTGATGGTTTAACATGACTTTGCTTGTCAGAATGGGGTAATTATCATTTTACTTGTCCATGATATTAATCAATAAAATTTACTTTATAAATATTTTAGAAGAGGTGCTTTTAAAAAAATGCTGACCCCAGGCTCAGTGGAGGATTAAATTTTCCTTTTTTATTGCTAATATCAACGAAATTCTGGCAGTTATATTTCCATAAAATTTTCTCGAAATCCACTTAAAAATAAATAACTTTTCGTTATGTTTTCCTTAAAACTTTCAAATATTTCAAATTTTGACCTTTTACTTTGATGATTTAAAGGTTATCCTTGTCCGATTTTCCTAAAAACTTCAAAATGTATTTTTTGAGACATCTTTTATCGTATTCTGTACTAAGTCTGTTTAGTCTGAATATAAGTTCTAAAAAAATTTACTTTATAACTAAAAAAGCGTAAAAATGGCTTTTCGCCGAAATTCTCAAAATTCAAACCGCAGGTACGGCTTAATCATACAAGGTATTGACAAAAGTCTTTTTATTTTTATTTCTTATAGAATTGTCTACAAACCTGTATAGTTTTGTTTAAACTTTTTGAAATTGGATTTTTGAAAGAGTTTTAAAAAAATAATTTTTTTTTAAACAAGCATGGCCAGGTATTTGAATTATACTGCAGAAACAATAATATATTTTTCAGTAATTATGGTTCAAATTTTATTAAAAATAGCTTTATGTGGTCAAAAGAAAAATCTACATAACTTAAGTTTTGTCGTTTTTCATTTTCTTCAACTTCAGTTCAATTGTTGTATTTCATTACATATCGTGTATTTTTTTTTTTTTAAATCTGTCCATTACTTTAGGAGATAGTGATCTGCATAACAACATTATTTGTTTGAATTTACTTGACGACACTTGCTCAAAATTTGACCGTAGTCTATTAACAGGTGGTACTTGATGGGAATAGTGTTGCATTTCATATAACTACGAGGGTAGTTCGAAAAGTCACGGACTTATTGATCCGCCCTCGTACTTATTTCATATATGTAGTTTTTTAAGATACAAATTTTATTTTCATAGTATTTTGGAAATGGAATAAGCACATAATTCATCATATTGAAGATATATTTTAAAATTCTATTTTGGGGAAAATTTATAACTTGTGATGTTATTTAAATAAAATATTAATTTTATAAAGAGAAAAGCAACACCATTACTTTTTTGCTATATTTTTCGATAGCCAATATATGAGTACATGTCGGTTTGAAAAATATACCAAATAGTTTTGGTACGAATTGCGGTTATATTTTTACATGGTAGATAATTTAAAATTGTATACTTAAACAAATTAAAACCTAAAAACGGTCTTCTGAAAAGTAATAAATATCAACTATATTTGTTTCCTTTTTTCCACAGATGTCATTTAAAAATTTTTCATAAAATTTTTTGTCTAAAACACATTAGAGGTCTACGGAATTTGTAATAACTTTAACATTTTTTAACCGACTTTTCCTTTTATGATAGATAATTATGTATAAATTTTGTTACAAATAAAAGTATTTAACAGCTACATTTTTCTAACAACTTAAAGTCATATTTGCCCCATATATAAACGCACCATACAAACTTCATGTAACGATAACGGTTAACGATATACGATAACGATTCTATGGGGAGTTATGGTCAAAAATCAAAAGTCAGTAAATTTTGGTGCAGTCTAATGTATATATATGTTTTTTTATTTTTCCCGAATTCAATGCTGTTCTTTTTTTTACCAAACCCACTGTGCCTCTTAGACGTTACATCGTCAACTTTGCCATTGTTATTGAACCATCATGGGGTACTTGTTGCTTGTTTTGAAAGCAAAATCAACTGAAAGAATGAAAAATACAAATCGAAACAAAAACAATTGAAAAGACAAAACCTAAAATCAATAAAAAAAGGCAACAAAGTAAACAAAAAGCAGGAAAATTTAAAAGAAAATATACAATAAGTAAATAAAAAAATCATTAGTGTTTAAGTACATAGCCAAACAAAAACAAAAACACTAAAATCAACAACAAGAATTGAAGAAAAAAAACAACAATCTACTCATATTCAAATGTAACATAATGATAATTATTATAATGAAATTTTGAAAGAAGATGGTGGTGATGGTTGTATCTTGAAGATCAATTTTGTTTTTGTTTGTCGTTTTTACCGAGTTTGATTGTTTTGTTTTCAATGTTGAGATTTAATTAAAGTTGTTTGCAACAAATGTTATTGCTGTTGTTGTTTTTGTTGTTGGTGGTGCATACAAAATCAATGCGTTTTATTTTTTGCAATAATTACGAAAGAAATATAAAACAAAAACAAAATGCAAGTTAATTGATTGCACATTAAATAAAAGTAATACAAACCAAACAAATGTGTATGAACATTTTCATATGTATGAGTATTTGTTATCTTCTTTTATATTGAATTAGTGTGGAAAGAGCACACACATTAAGTTTAAAAAAGGGGTTGCCATAGGGAAAAAATATAACTTTAAATTGTTATAAGATATTCTGCTTAAGATATAAAAATTAAGTAAAAACAAGTCAGAAAATATAGTCGGTCAAGCCCGACCATATGATAGCCTTCACCATTATAATATATATATATATTTGCTAATCTTAAAAATATAAATTTTTAAACAATTCGCGTGTTGTACTGAATCAGGTCCTTAATTATTTGAAAGTATTTTTCATTTCCATTATGAACTAATAAAACTTTAAGGCTATTTTTTTTTAATTCCCAATTTGAGATTTGAGTAGCACCAGACGTAATAAGAACTAAGATTTGTATACTTTTCTAATACATTTAAACTAATTTTTATCAACAGAATCTAGGAAAGAAGTAAATTTTAGTTTTATCATTTGTCACAGGAATAAGGTGAATTTCAATAAATAGGCATATAGGTAAAGTTAGACCAGAAGAAGCATTATCAAAACTCAAATTAAAAACTATAAAATTTAAGCATTATCCTTTAGCTGCAGAAGAGCGATATAACTTTTTATCTTTATATTACATGCCATTACAAATGATATGTATTATAAGTGTACTTTTTTTAAGTAAAAATAATAATTTTTAAAATATTTGTATTTTTAATAAAAACCGCTTAACTGTTTTTTTACGTAAAACCGTATTCGAAACCGGTTTTTTTTTAAAATGGCTTTTTATCGAATAACTCGAAAACCTGTTTTCTGAAAATGTCAGTTTTTTTAATAAATAATACTATGTTCATACTATCATTTATATGGCATTTATACATTTAGGGTAATTCCCGGAAGTAGGCCATATGTGACAGTTATGGTCAATTATGGGCCGATCCACGCAAAATTTGGTACTGCAGTTTCTACTTATATAAACCATATTTGTATTAAATATGAACATAATACTAACATTCCTGTGGGATTTGTGCACGTTAAAGTGATATTCAGAAGAAGGGTTCCTATGCGATTTATAGTCAATTATGGACCGATTTTCGTGGAATTTGGCAAGCGTATTTACACATATATAGAAATTATATGTGCCAAACTTTTTATTCATTTATGAGTGTTAAAACTCTATTTGCATGGGGGCTAGGGGAAATAATGAGTCGATCATAACCAAACTTTCTTCAAAATTGCGACCTGTACTTTGTGCACAAGCACAGAAAGTGATTCTGAGTCGAACGAACCTAAAAGTGGGGGTCCGAAACCTTTTTCTGTGCGTTAGAACTCCTGCATAAACACATAATACCCCAACCACCAATGGTGGTGTAGGGCATAAAAATTTAATATCCTCGTTATGAAAAGTATAGCAAAATTTGTCTATTTAGTTCAGAAATAAAGTAACTTGCTGTACATATTTGCAAAAGTAAAGTCCATACAATTTTAGAAACATTAAAATTTGCCTGCTTTACTTTTAGATTTATAAACTAAACCGACTTTTTATTTTCTTTATTTTCCACCGAAATCTGTAAACCATAGATCATCCCTGAAATTTCCATAACATGGTAACACTATATTCAATACTCATACAATGGATTGAATTGCTTACCTGTTATAATTCTAAGTCTGATAACAACAATAAATACACATATGTACGCATACTGTGTAAATAAATGTAGCTGAAAAGGGAAAAACAAAAATTAAATTACTCTTACAAAAATTAACTCTTACAGGTATTTCTTAAGAGATTTAAATAAAGAGAGCAAATACAGGTAAGAAATTTATTTAAAATTAAGCCAAAGTAAAAAACAAAAAGAAACAAGTGGGACTGGCTCTGGGGTTTTCAAAGAGATACTGTGTGTTAGTATAACTTCTGGACAAAGTTGCCAGATTAATTTAATGAAATAAACGCGAGTTTTTAAAACAAAATGTGGACAATTACAGAACAATGTTATATTTAAAAGTGTGGCTATATAGACAGGAGCTTGTGTGTTGAAATAAACTTTGAAGGATATGTGTGATAGATCAATGTATATAGTAGATCTTTAGAATTTTGCTAATGAAAATCAGTTTATAAAATGCTAAGAAAATTCTACTTTTGAAGTCGCCCAAAAAAGCTACGGACTTTGTTCAAGTACATACAAGCCATAAATTGTTTCTATGTATATTTTCATTAAAAAAAGAAAGTTATTTGGTTTTTAAGTATTATTCGAAAGAGCGCTTCATATGCTCAATTATTTGATGATTCAGGTTAAATGTTTTTTAATGAAAACTTTCAGTTTCATATAATATTAATATTAAAATATTAAAATATTAAAATATTTTGTTTATTGTTATTCTCCATTAAACTTCTGTGAAAATTAAAACTATTTTACGTTACACACAATTTCCTTTTTGAAGAAATTAACTACAAAAAAATCCAACACATTATGCTCTTTGGAGATGGGGCTTTTCTTAGAGATGAAAATTTTCTGATTGCTATTCACTTATGAGTGACCAGAACGATTCTTCTATGAACTAATTAAATACTTTACTATTTCCGGTCTATGATCAAGTATTCTTTCAGCAAATGATTTTGTGGTATCCGCCTCAAACCTAGCTAGAGTTAGAAGGCGCTACCATGTATTCTTAATGGTCTGACAGATATCTTAGGAAAGTAAACGAACTCCGCTGAAACATAACTGAATCGTAGGAAGTCAACGGCGAAAATATGAAAATCTAAACGAGGATCCGACCACATCAACATTTATGCATCAAGACAGATATGGTTGTATTGGGGTCTGATTTCCAGCAAGCGGCTCGCTATATAATCATGTTATTGGAAGCCTTCCTGGATGTACTGCTAGCAGACCTAGCACCAGGATCGGATGCTATAGTTCAATCCACTGCATATCTTAAACTAACAATGATTAATGAAACCGGAACAAATATGAACCAAACTGATCTAATGATAACGACATTTAAAATGAAATACATGACAGTAATAGCAACATGAAATATCAGAACACCGCACAGAGGGTTCTCTAGAAGTCCAATTTTAAAATTTCGAATTTTTCAAAACTCAATAGCTAACAATGTGGTGAACTTTATCCCAAACTTATTTTCTTGGTATGCCATTTGTTAAACTAGGTGAGCGCCTCCAAAATCAAAGTTTGTTCAAATATTATTTTATTCTTCTAATTACTGGAATATAGCATTAACTTTAAATAAAGAAATTATATACAAATTTAGTAACATTTTTATTTTATTTTCCCTTGTATTGTAAATTTTTGATATCTTAAAATATAGAATCATATATTTTTTAATGTCTTTTAATTCATTAGACAATAACAAATATTCATTTTAAAATTAATATTTTTTTAACTAAAAAAAATTATGTAAATTATACGTTTCATATATTATATTATATTATATTATATTATATTATATTATATTATATTATATTATATTATATTATATTATGTATAAGTACTATAAGGCATAGGTTGGAGGACATAAATTCATATGTAGGTTATAGCCAGTATTCCAAGGACAAAAATATAACAACATTTTTCTGCCCTGGTTTGCCATGTTGAACAATTTTTTTAATTTTCTAACTTAGCTTCACAGAAAATGTATAATTTTTAATGAAACTGTTATACATATGTACAAAATTATTTCTAAAGATTATCTATTTAAAAATAAGATTTTTCTATAGTGCAACGACATGATATAATTTACGGTCAAATTTGATCTCGATACCCAGCCTCTGTCTAAAATGTATGTAAGTATGATTTTCCAAAAACGAGTTTCAATGGGGAGCCTTATGTGGGCGCTAATTTGAGGCGATAGCAATAAAATTTGGTATCATAAACAGTAAAAATTTACGCAGAAAAAATTATCTCAAATAATTTTTAAATAAAGTAATTAATAAATTTTATATTGAAATTTAATTATATTTTTAATTAATATAATTAACTTTTTTTGACAAAAAATTGACAGCTCTTAAAAATTATAAAGAAAAAATAAAAACTTGTCATTAAGAAATATAAAAACAAAAGAACTTTAATTCAATTTCCAACCATTTTCAACTATTTGGGTTAAATCTATCGTTAAAAAAATAGTAATACGAAATTATTACATCATTTTCTTGGTCTTCGGTGACGTGTTCAATATATAATTATGTGCTAAGTACGAATTTTACACATTTGATGAGATTATTAATCTTTCGATACTATTGCAGATGTTCATTTTTGTAATTAAAAAATATAAGTCACATATTCCAAAAAAATCGTTTAAATTTAAAAGAATCAAATGCAGACGAGGAAAAAGTAGACCATACATTTTTTAAAAGATGAAAAATTCTATATTTTTTGACAGCTACTGTCAAATTTTTCTAATAAATAAATATATATATATATATATATAACGAGGGCAACTAAAAATATGCTTGATTCTTATTGGCAATTGCTAATATGTCGCAGAACTACATGAACTTATTATTTACTAGTAACTAGCTACTCCAGTACTCAAAGAAATTACAAAAATAATGACAACTCATTACCACGTAATGAGTGAAGTAAGGGGTAGTCATTCCCAAAAGCCAAAAATTTTTGTTGGGTTTATTTGCGAAATATCAATATTATATTAACATTTTTTGTCATATTTTCAATATTTAAGCATGTATTTCTGACATTTTTCAACATATATCGGATTTTAAAGTACCTTTGGAAAGATCTCTTCCGAAAATTATACTTTTGGTTTCTAAGGGATTATATAAACAAATTTTGCAAATAAGTTGCATTTATTATACTTAAATATGGGTGCCCCGATGGCCTAGTTGGTAGTGAGCTAGTCTGTCAGTCTGGGGATTGTGGGTTCGATTCCCACCAGAGACTCTGGTCTGTTTCACTACAACGAGCTAAGGTCTTCGTTACTCCGCTCGGTTAGAATATAATTTGTAATTGTATTGTAATTATAAAAAAATAAAAAATAAAATATACTTAAATATCAATAAAGTCCTTGAAGCTTAGTCGCTATTTATTGTTTTTTGACAAATTTATGTTTTTTTCTATAAAAATTAACTTAACCTAATGTGAACCGGTAATCCCAAAATAATACTTTTGTGATTAGAGGGATAAATGAATACACGTACATCAATAGTACTGAATAAGTCCATTACAATGATGTTCTAAAATCTAAATTACCATGGAAAATGTCCGAAATATTCAAACTTTAATAAAATAGTACGAGTATTTAAAAAACTTCATAGAAGATTTTACTAAAATCTTCATTTTATGAGAATGAAAACTAATTTTAAAACACTTTTTGTTAATAACGTATTAGTCGACATATTTATATTACATATTGTAATTTGTTTGACAAAAAGTTAAAAATTGTGCACATAGTTTATAGAAAACCATATTTTTGGAGATATTTGAAATATAGTCCACCTCACGAGTTAATTGAACCAAAATATTTTGGGGATTACACGCAAAAAAAAAATATGTTTGGTAGCAACAACAAACGTATTCTGTCATATTATGGTTGGAATTTATGGTTGTTTGTAAAATATATTATGTTTGGATGTAGCGCTATAAAATGGCTGCGCTGTACAAATATTATGGTTACATATGGACTAGATATTATATACATAATAATATGGAGGAGATACAATAAAGTCCATACAAAGCAAATATTTTGTTGTTAAGTCTAAATAACAAATGTAATAATATTTTTATGTATTGAAAATAGCTTTTTATATATAGAATTTTAAAAACTATAACTTGAATCAAACTCAAACATATTGCTCAATATGTTGTAAAATTAAGAACAACTAAATTATTTTTAAAATAAAATATATTCAACAATAACGATGTTTGCGATGACTATATATTGTTGCGGCGAAAATAATATTGCTGGGGCAACCGTATTGCAAAATGCTTTTTCTTTGCGTGTAGTTTATAACATGTCAATCTTTAATTTTAGGGGGGTACATTTGTAACATTTTTTGTCTTCATACAAATCGATGCACTTTAATGTATATGTTTAAAAGGAAATCTAATTCTTGATCTATGTGCTTGAAAAAAACAATTTCAACGCACAGAAGAACAGACATCCATACGGACATTTCTCTTAAATAATTTTATAATATTTTTAATAATTTTTATGACAGGCTATACAAATCGGAACTAAAAATTTTAGCAGATATTGAGATTAATAAGATGTCAATGTCATTAATTTAAAATTTTTCCTCTAAAGTTTCTTAAATAAAAAACAATGTATTTTTAAATCACCCATAAAATTTAAAATCGTACAACTTTCAAACGATCTGGCAACATAACTCGCAATCTGCAGTGAGAGTGCCTATGTGTTTGTATCGTATCTGTGTGCCTGCCTGTCGATGGTTACAAAAAAGATTTGCAAAAGACTTTTATTGTATTAATTTTTATGAGTCCAAAAAAAAAAAGATAGAAACGCTAAAACACATGGTTTTGTTTCTTTTAAGGTGAGCATAAATTTTCTTACCTTAACAATTTTTAAGAGCAAAGAGTGTACAACTTAAGAGAGTGAGCACACAATCTTTTTTTTTCACTTTTACAAATACGTTAAGAAAGAAAAAGGTTTTTTCTTCCAAGTTTGATATTCATACGTTTAGTCTTAATAATGATCTTATGCAGTTTGGTTTTAAAAAGCGTAAGAAAAACGCGTTAATAACGGAAACAAAAACAACAAAAACAACGTTGATTTTGAAAATATTAAGTAAGCGCGTGTGTGTGTGTGTGTATATGAGTCTTATTATCATCTGCATTTTGTCATTATTATTTAAGTTTTTATTATATTTATTATTAATAAATATTTATCTTGACTGTTGGGTATTTTCATTATTCAATTTTGTGCACTTTATAAAAAACACATGTGCAAATGCAATTCTTTAATAATAAAAGTAAATTTCGTGGTTTTTTCTCGTATTAAGCGCGGAAATTTCGGTTTAACATTAATATAATATTTTAAACAGAGAGAAAAATAACAAATCGCGTGTGTTATTTAACTTAAAAAAATAAAAAAAAAATTAGCAATAAAAAAAATACAAATAAAAATATTTCATTTGCCTGCTGAAAGAATTGTGAAAGAAAATTTTTAACAAAAAAGAAAAAAATAAAAAAACTAAACAAAACTGCAGCAGTAAAATAACAACAACTACAAAATTAATTACAATATATATATATTTTTTTTTAATATGAATAATCACTTATTATTAGTGTGAATTAAAAAAGGAAAAATAAAGCAAAGTAACAGCCATTGATGATCATAAATATCACAAAGATGATGTAAAAGAAAAAAAATTTTAAATATTTTTTTAAATAATGAAATAAAAATATAAATGCAATTTTAAATATTATAATTTTTTTTTTTTTAATAAATTAAAGAAAAAAATATGAAATATGTAATATTATTTCAAAAAAGTTTAAAAATTTAATAAAATACATTTTTTTGGGATTAAAATTCTTTGTTATAAATAAAAACACTGAGTGTAAACAAATTTTAAAGTGCTTTGAAAGTGCTTTGTGAGTGTTTTTGTTACACAATTTACTTAGTGTTTATTTAAACAGAGTTTAAACTGCATACAAATTGGATAATTTTGCTGTTCATATTCATTTACATGTAAGTTTTTTTTTCTTCAACTTTTTTTTATTTTTGTTTTTTTCTATTTAAAATTACATTTTTGTATTATAACGATATGAAGGCTTTAATTAATGTTAATAATAAGGGTTTGGATTTTATAGCCAAGTTTTAAGTGTTATGCTTCAATTAATTTAGTTTGAACTTATGAAGATTATGTGTTAGGATATTTTTGAAGTCTTAAGAAAATCATAAAATTATTTAAAATTAAGAAAATTACAGTTTTATATCATATTTATATGGTTCTTTGAGGTGATTCTTTAAAAAATAATTATAATATTGTACTTAAAATTACAATCTTTAGATTCGAAAATTATATAATTGAGAATATTGTGGTGGGTCAAATTAGCAGACAGAATTTTTTTTCGAACCGCAGCACGTTATGGTTAAAGGGTTCGAAAAAGGTATTTAATTCAGGGAAAGGTGATATCAATATTTTAATGTTTACATTTTGTTTTTAAAATGCATTTTTGGAATTTTATGATTTTTAATTCTGATGCCCCCCCCCCCCCTCCTCTGTTTGTTAATTTTTGCAGTTTTCAAATTCAAAGTTTTTTATTTTTGACCTCGATAATAATATTGACATCAAATTTTCTTTAGTCATAGAGATAATTTCGTTCTTTAACTAATTACAAAAAATATAATAACATCAGTCGATAATGTTTGGCTATATATGGAAAAAATTTTACCAAGATCTTGCAAGATTGAGATAGTGGTAATTTCAAAAGCAAATAACTCAAAAAATCTATGGGATAAATAGTACATACAAGCATGTTTTTCAAAGGCCTTATCAAAGCTTTATAGTGATATAATCTTTGAAGTCGGGTAAGGAACAAAAATTTTCGAGTAGAGGTACTCTACTTTGAGTCTCCATGGCTCAGCTCCTGAGATATATTTTACTCGGCTATGCCTATGTAAAATTTTATGTAAATTCAACCAGCCGATTACATGATAAAGATTTATTTTCAAAATGTTCGATTGTGCCCCACTGTGTAATGTTTGATAAAGCAATAAAGAAACAAGTTTGCAGTTAAGGTGTTTTTTTTTCTTATGAGAACAGAATATTAAAAAAGGCAATACATATGTACTATTTTCCACCAAAAATATGAGAACAAAAGCTGTACCACTTAAAGTTCCAAATTTCCAAAAAATAATTAAAATACTTGGAAAAAAAAACAAAACTTTTAAACACTTGAGAAAAAAAAAAACATACCAAAGTACCTGAAGTTGATGGTTCCATTTAAAAATTTTGCTGTAAGAAACTTTTTATTTAAAAAAAGTACACCTAAAGTTGATGAAATTTGATTTTTTTTTTGCTTTTTTCAATATTAAAAAAAATTTTTAATTTAGAAAACTCAATACAAAACTCCACTGCATCCTAGACCAATGATTTTTATTGTTATTGATAAATAATTTTGTCCATTTTTATTCGGTATAAATTTTTGTTACGAAAAGATAATTTTCAAAAATCAATTACAAGTCAATTTTGGCAAATTTTACCCCAATGTGCGCAGGTTCTTTTCTGTCAAATGGAATATTAATTTATAAATAATTCAATGGATATACCCAGCAACAAGCAAGTAGAATTTACTATTAAGAATTGTTACTATTAAGAAATGAGGTTTTCTTAGAAATAACATTTTTTTTTTTGGAAAAAAGAGATTTATTCTCACTTTTTTTAAAAGTAATTTTTAATAGCTTCAAAATAAATGCCAAAGATGAACTTAGTTCCACTTTATTGCTTTGGAAGTTGAGCTTTTAAAATAATTTTTTATGTTTTTTTTTTAATTTATAAAAATTATAAATAAGAAGTCAAAATTTACTAAATATTTAATCAGATTTTTCTGATGTATCATTTTATATAAAAATTAATTGCTAACTAGATTATTTGGAATTTTTCAGATATGACTTCTGAAAAAATTTTAATGTATTTTTACGAAATGTTTCGCGTTATTTCTCTATAAGAATTTAAAACTAATAATCACAATTATGCACTGCTGGGGCCTTCTTAAATTCGCTTTTAACTTGGATCCAATTTATTTACAATTTGCCAAAATTTTGAGTAGTTTAAATAACTAATACTCTGTGGAACTAAAATTACATTCCCAATTCTGGGTGCTCTACTGTAACATCAAAATTCTAATTCTGGCCAGAAATCGTTAACAAAAACTATGATTTTATTCATTTTGTGTAAATTTGTCATACGACAAATTTTTTATAAATTTTTACTGTTTTTAGTTCAATAGTATTTAGGAACACTTCCCCCATTATTCGCTACCTTGTAACATGAGAAAAGTCAGCTAATACAAAATATTGAAAATATTTTTATTTTTTATTATTGTGGAGCTTTGATTATTTTTTGCTTCAGAGTTCTTCTCAGCTTTTTTATTTAAATTTTTTTTAGCTTTGATTGACTGTAACGTGTAATTACGCGGCCGAACCTGTTTGTCATAGCTCCTAGGAGCTTTTCTACTATTGTGACTTTTTCTGAACCAAGCTTCATCTTATTCTTTAGGTAAGAAAGATATAGTCGGCCAAGCCCGACCATATGATACCCCACACCATTGTGTATGTCCATCAAAATTCGTGGAGGGGTTTTATATTAGACATGTGGACAATTGTGGACCGATACTTTTACCAAGTGTAAAATAAAATATATGAATATAGAATATTACATTAATACTAACATTTATATGAATTTATACACTTTAGGGTGATTCCCGAAAGTGGGCTTATATGGCAGCTATGGTAAATTATGGAGCAATCCTCATAAAATTTCTCACTGTGATTTCTACTTTTATAAAACTTATTTGTGTCGAATATAAACTTGATACTCACATGTGTATGTGCTTTATTGACATTAAAGTGATGTTCAGAAGAGGGTTTTATATGGCTATGCTATGGTCAATTATGGACCGATCTTCATGAAATTTGGCAAAAAAAATTGGTTCTTATACAAAACTTCTTTACACCGAATTTCATTAAAATATTGATATATTTAAGGCATTTATGATCATTAAACCCCTATTCCGGGACCATGAATGTTTTTCTAATTTTAAATTCTATTTATTCAATTATATAACGCCTAAATTCTTCGCAAAAATCTAATCAAAATATTTTAGGAGATGTTAACTTTTGGAATTAAAATTATCTATAGTGATGTATGGAAATTCAAAATTATGAACTGCTATCTTGAAAAGTTAAAAAAACTATTTACGTAGTTTTTCCTTGTTGCCACCCACATAATTCATGAAATATTTCAAGATTTTGAACATTTTTAAAAGTACCTGTATATATTCTCCTAGTTTATATTTTCCAAAAAACTAAATTTTTTAAACTTTTTTACAATTTATTAAAAATTACTTTTAAAAACGCATTATAAGCAATATTCTTGAAGTGGTAAAAATGTGAGTAATTTAAAAATAAAATTCACATTGTTAAGATAATTATTTATTTTATTTTGTATTATAAATAAATAAATACAAAATAAAATAAACAACAACAAATTGTTTAAATTTAATTCTGTAAAAAATTTTGTTTTTTAATTTTATATCAAATTTATATTATAAAAATTTATTATAATATAATAATTAAATAAATAAAATTTAGGTTAAATAATAAAGATTGAGGAGTTTTAATAAATAATTAGACGGAAGGACCGATAATTTTCGTTTATGTTGATCAATAGTCTCTTTCTTTTTTGTAGGATCTATATCAATAATTAAATGTACAAATTTTCCGAAGTGAGGGCCGAACTATTGTAGCACTAGGTCTAAAAGAGATGTTAATGAAATAAGTCTTAAATTCCAAGATTTAATTGTCAGACGGACGTATGGATGGACATGAAAAAAATCATCAAAATGACCAAGAGAAACGCATACATTCTTTAGGATTATGTGTTTCAAATCCCTGTCAACTTTTATGAGGATAAGGTTTATGGAAAATAACCATATACCTTATAACATTTCTCTGTGAACTACAAATTTCAACATATATATGTATATATATATATATATATATATATATATATATATATATATATATATGCTGAAATTTCTAGTTCACAGAGAAATGTTATAAGGTATATTTTGTATTTAATTTTTTGTTATTATTTAAATTTGGAAATATAACGCGATTTATCGCTCATACATCGTATAATGGAGGATAAAGTAATAGATTAAAAAATGTTAAAGTCTGTAAATAACCTTTATTATGAACATAAACTCTAGATTGTAATGTGTTTTCCTTCTCTTGTTTCAATTAATGTATCAATTAATTGAAAACATAATTCATTTAAAATTAAATTAAAACAAAAAATAAACAAAGATATGGTAGCACAATAAAATAAATAATGGCGACTAGGGAATGCATTACGGGATTTCCGGAAAATTGCAATTTTTCATATCCTGCTTTAACGGGAATTTTGTCCAGAATTCCCCGGAATTTTATATTCATTTAAATGGGAGAAAACTGGGTCAACTTTCACAAAAAATTATATATTTCAGTAATTTAAAACAAAAATAAGCTAAAAATCCAGCTGGGACCTATATCTTAATAACAATGATATCTTAATAAAATGTCCGGACTAAAAACCAGCACGCGGAAAAGCATAACTAAGTGAAAGTAACTTATAGATAAATTTGTCAGTAATATAGACATGTGGAATTTGTCTCATGGAAATTTTACAAAAAAAAAAGTTAAGACAAAAGTAAGTAGTGAGTCCGACAAATCATTAAACAGAAAATATTTTTTGTTATGTTCAAGATCATTTGAAAGTTTTATAAGGGATATTGTAAAGAAATTTAATTGGCAACTGACAGAAGCTTAGGCTGGTTTAAAATTCTTTTTTGCAAACTACATTTAAAAGTACCTAAAATTATAAAAGGGTTAATCACTTACAAGGTCTTGCCTTAATTTCCTACTACAATTAGAACAGGATGATGTACGCCCCCCCCCCCCCCCCCCCAAGGAAAACTATTGATGATATGTAAATTAAACGATAGTTAAATAAAAGCTAATGTACTCATATTTTATAATTTTTTAAAAATATGATAAAAATATTTTAATAAAATTAATTTTTTTTAGTCCACTTAAGCTTTTTTGCACTACTCATGAACTACGGGATTATTTACTTAGCTATCTTTTTATTTATATATCATTTTTTATTTATATATCACTAAATTAAAGACAAAAAATTTCATAAAAATATCAACAATATAAGTGACCGTGAAACATCCCGTTTCAAAATTTTAGGTACATTTTTTTAATCGCTTAATATTGTGTCGACATCCAAAAAAAACTCTTTCATGACATATACAACATGCCTGTTTTGCATTAGAGTTGATTAATCAGCAGAATAAGCAATTGATCAAATTTCTTTTTCTCACATTTACAATCCTGTCCTAAATCTGCTAATGTAAAGATTCATATGCTACACTGGTGCATATTCCTATAAATGCATTTAAAATGTTTGTTTTTCTTTGAGATATATTCGTTTCTCTTAACCAAAAATAATATTGTATAGTTACAATAAGTCGTGACATAACAATGTTGGTGATAATTTCAGTGGAATATTACTATAAACGCAGTCGAGAAAAATGTGCCTAGAAAGTTATTGCAAAAAAAAAAAAAAAAAAAAAAATATATATATATATATATATATATATATATATATATAATATTTAATATTATATATTAAAAAATTTTAACAATTTTAGTTCTTTGTTTCAGTTAAGGTAAATTACTGATGGCAACATCTCTGTTTACTGAAAATATTTTTGTTTTAATTGGGAAATTTCATCGGCTTAAAGGATGCCGAAAAGAACTTTTCTTACAGATCAAGAAAACATTCAAATTAAATTTTTTCGTGATCAAGGCTTTCTAACAAAGAAATTGGACGAAAAATTAACCGTTCGGAAGGAGTTATTCGAGGCTTTCTTAAGAAAGGGCAGAAATACGGAGAGAGGAAACCAACAAAATGTAATCAAAAATTAAGAAAATTTGCTACACAAATGAAAAATAAACTTGACTCTCCTGTCACTTCCAAACATGTTGCGCACATATTGCGAATAGATGATAACATAAAATGGGAGAAACCAAAATGTAAGCCAATGTTAAAACAGCATCATAAGGAAAATCGTTTAAAATTTGCGCACAAATATATGAAATGGACAGATAAGTGAAATAAAGTAATCTTTTCTGATGAAAAGAAATTCAATTTGGACAGTCGCGATTCATATTCTTGCTATTGGCATGATTTGAGATCGAACGAAATTTTGTATATCGAAACGCGATTTCGGTGGGGGTAGTGTTATGGTTTGGACAGACTTTTCTACTGCAGGAAAATAAAAATATGTTTAGTTCCAACTAAAATGAACAGTGCAATGCATAACGAACTGTTGGAAGATGTTCTTCTCTTATTTAGGGATGAAAAAATGGATGAATGCATGTCTCGAACCAATCTAAATCGTGGTTTAATGAACATAGTAATACAATATGGGACTGGCCGGCTTGCAGTCTGTATTTAAATCAAATAGAGAATCTGTGGGAGTACTTGGCCCGTAAAGTTTATGCAAGAAATGCACAGAATGAAACCATAATGACAATAACGGAGTTATAACTAAAAATGAAGCAAACCTGGTAATAAATTAACAGACATTTTCTTCTAGAATTAGTCGAATCAATGCCAGATCGAATTTTTTAAATTAATAATGCTAAATTGGTTCATTAGTTTAAGTACGTATATAGGAAAATGCCATTGAAAATGGCATTAAACTACTAAAATTACAATGAAAAAATTAATGTACATTTTAATGTTTTTATGTTATTAATTTTTTAATTCAAGTCAATAAATAATTTAAAAAATTAATTTGTAGCACCTTAATTATTTTTTAGTCTCATTTATGGTAAGTTGATTAAAAAAGTTGATGTGCGTTTATAGGAATATGCACCAGTGTATTTGGGTCTCAGTTTTTCAACAAATGAGAGTGGTGATAATTATAGTTTTTAATCCGGGATCCCGGGAAGTGGAAAAACTTTTCCCACTATCCTGGGAAATCAAAAAGTCCAGCAAATTGAAATCTCTAATGGCGACGAAAAAAGAGAACGGCTCTACCTTTCAATTTGTTATACTACTATCATGATCTGTAGTATAACAAATTATAAACAAAGTTATTTTAAAATGTAATTTTCTAAATCTGGAAGTTAATGTTTTATCAAATTAGAATATCTAAAGCCATATGCCTTTTGTATTTTTTCCATTATGATTTTACTTTCAAAGATTTTTATTGGCTTAATATGCCTGCTGTTTTAGTTGGAAAACTAAAATCAAAAGTTGTTTTCTTTTAATATAAAAATCAACAAATTATTTCGTCAATCATTGCTAAAAATAAATTGTAAAAATTACATTCTAATTTTGCATTGTTGATGTCGATGATGTTTTATTTATAAACATTTGCCAACAGTAAAGAAAACAAGAAGACAACAAAACATATGTGCAACAAACAGTAGTAGTAGCAGCAACAGCAGCAGCAGCTTCTAGCTAATGGTATGACCACATGGGCTGATAAATACATATATCGGGGGTATAGAAAGAAAGACATGCCAATAAATAAATAAACAAAATGATATTGCAATTATATATTTTCTGGATGCTACAAGAAATTTATTGGCAAATTTTAGGAAATCAGTCTTTAAAGATGTTAAAACAGCGGATTGGTTTTATAGAGATTAAATATTGTACTACATTTAAAAATCTTTAGATGATTTTTAAATCATTATTAATTTACGTTTGCTTCTTTTTCTATTTTTAAATTTAAACTATTTATGGTTTTATTTTGTTTTTATTAAATTTTAATTTCTTTTTTTGTACCATTTCAATTGTCACGTCTTTAGGTAATTGCATTCATTTACTTATCATCACTGTGCCAATCAAATATACTTTTTTCTTTTAATTTACTAATTAGTTTCTCAAAAGGTGGTTTGGTGCTCTTTACTGGTTCATCTGGTCATTTGCAATTCATGCCATTTGTTGCTATTTATTGCTGAAGTTTGATATCTCTATCTATTCAAAAACATTTTCAATTATATAACCATCTCAAAATAACTGAATGGACATTTGAGGGTAAACTATTTTAGATAAATGTTTTCCGTACTTTTTGTTTTAATCTAAAAAATACCAATCAACCACTTTAATTTTTGTTTTGGACAAAGAGCTTTTTTTGTGGCAATTTGTTTTAATTAAACAAAATCCAAATCAGGAAATAACAACAATATAATTAGATTTTAAATAAACTAATTAATAAAAAATAAAATAATAAAAAAAAGTAATCAATTCCACTTGATTTAATTGAAATTTCAAAAGGTTGATAACATTGTTAATAACGTTTTTCAGCAGCAAAATTTTAAATGATTGTTAAAGTATTTTATAGCATGAAACTAATGTGTGGGTGGTTTAAAATTGTTAAAATAAATTAAAAAAAAAAAATGATTGGGCAGTTTATTGGTGAATATTTGAAAGAAATAATTAAAATAATATAAAATGTATAGGTATGAATTTAAACAGAAATCATATACTTTTTAGAATTAGAAAAAGCTCTTCTTTAAAATAAATAATTCTTAGCCACATGTTGCTGGTTCATAACTTTTTATTATCAAAAATATTGAAAAAATATCAAAAAATTTTGAAATTAATTGGATCTTGGTATTCTACTTGATCCTAAATTAGATGACGATAAATAAAGCTCGTGGTGTGCTTGCTTATATTAAACGATGGTCTAAAGAGTTTACAGATCCCAATATTACGAAACAACTATACACATCCCTACTAAGACTAATTTTGGAGTATGGGTCTATTGTCTGGGATCCTCAAATTAATATGCACATAGAACGATTAGAATCTGTTCAAAAGCAGTTTCTTTTATTCTGCCTGAGAAGCTCATTTCGTCGTTATTCTGCGAATCTTCCTTCGTATACTACGAGGTTATCATTAATTAAACTACCTACCTTAAAAAGCCGAAGGACTATGCTAAATGTAGCATTTTTAATTAATTTGATTAATGGTGATGTCCTCTCCGACTTCCTTCTTCGTAACATAAGTTTTAATATTCCACAACGTTTTACCCGACACCTAATACCTCTGCACCTTCCTGTTGTTCAAACAAATTATGCCGATGCTGATCCTTTGAGGAGAACATGCAAAAATTTCAATGAATTGTATAGCTTAATCGTTTTTTCTATTAATGTAAATGTAACAAAAAAAAAATTTTTTTTTTTTCGTTAATAATGCCTTTATATAAAATCTTGTAATATATAGTAGTCTGTAAGGATTCATATCCATAGATTTAATCAAATAAATAAATAAAATAAATAAATAATTTAATTTTATTGGTTATCCTTTAAAATTTATTTAAAACAAGTTAGAGTATTATAATCGGCTGTGCCGAATCTTATATAACCTTCACCCGTGTTAAGATGTGTTATATTCATATAAAGTTGAAACAGAATCAATCTCATCTGGCTGGACCGATTTTCACGAAATTTGACACACAAATAGTACCAGTACCAGAGCTAGCTACAGGCTTTCTTAGATCTAGATTGGATGTCATACCCATATTTTACGCTTACTTTTAAAAAATAAGCTATTTACATGAAATTTGCCGCAAAGATAGTGTTTCCACTGTAGACTGTTATAAGTTATGTTGGATCTTGACTGCCACGTCCACTTTTTTGAAACTCTCAAAAGGATAAACCGATTAGCTTAAAATAGATCGGAGCAGGGGGTGTAGCAATCCCCCCCCCTATATAAAGTAAAAATTCATTACGGCACTAAGGAACTATTACAATGAGAGTCCTCAAATGTCGTCAGAACCTTTATCCTAACATATAGTATTGATGAAATGAAAATATGGCGTATAGGTCCAGGGGAAAAGGTAGCCCTCTTGCAAAGAAAATATAAATTTTTCCATCTAAAGGACTAATACAGTGAGTCTTAAACAAATTTAAAAGTAATTTTCATATCAAATTTCGAATAGGCTGAATAGATCCAGGGGGAATAGTAGCTCACATATAAAGTAACTATTAATTATCGCATCAAATAGGGTAACGAAGCTTACCGGTAAAGCCAGTAACTTACAAATTTAATAATTTGGAATTTTACAAAAGTTCGCACATATTTAAGGAAGATATAATCACTTTGGTGGAAAACAAATTTTTTATAAATTTAAGACAATATTAAATTAAAAAATGATATGAAGGAAAATTATAAAAGATTTGACTGATTAAAAAAACAGAAGCTCGAAAAAAAACATTTGTGATATCTTTGTACAAGAATGAGAAAAATATTTTCTTAAAAAAAAAAACATCTTCTGGTCTTTAAAATCCAACGTAGGTAAATTCCAAAATTATTTTTTTATTCCGTAGATAGTTGTATTTAATAAATAAAACATAAAAGTTAGTTTAGAAAATTGTAAAACATAAAATTTGAAGATTGTTTTATTTGAAGAAATGCACACCTATTATTGTCCATATGTGTAATTAGTACAAAAAAAAAAAAAAAAAAAATAATAATAATAAAATGAAACTTCTCTATTATATTAAAACCAAATTGTTTTCACACATGTTGCTAAGAAAAAATTTTACTGCAGCAACTTTAAGTGCCTCTATTATATAATTAACTGAAATAGATCCCTTGTCGGCAACATTTTGCGAGGCAACTTTTTATTTATTTTAATTTTATTATATTTAAATAACAATAAAAATTATCTAAAAGAGACCTCAAATATTTTTTAATTTAAACATATTTTCTTTTGGCAACATGTTGTTAGCTTTCTGTTGCAGATTTTTTCTTTCTAATATTGCTAAATTTCTTAAAATCCTCAAATTCTCCATTAAAAATGCTTCAAATAATTATGAATAAAATTTAAATCTTACATGAAACAATTTCGATTTAGAAATTTTATTATTTATTTAAATAAATTTAATTTGCAACTTGTTGCCAACCGTACAATTTTACATGAAAATCAACTAAATTTAAAACTTAACTAAATGAAATGCTTTTATGTTACATAAACATATATAAACATTCGGAAATCCAGAAATTTGTTAAAATAAATTAAAAATTTTTGTATTACACTACAAGTTCACTAAAATACATTTAAATTTAAGCCAAAGTTAGCAACATGTTGCTCACTTTTGCTTTATATAATTATTGAAATAGGTTTATATTTAAACACACTTTCTTTTATTAAAATTAGAAATAAGTTAATAAATAACAGAGACATGTTGCTTTAGTAATATAAGCAACCATTGTTTAAACTTTAAAAATAAATTATAAAATTATTTAATATTAAAAATAATAAATATCGGCAACTTGTTTCAGCAGATGTTTCTAAAATAGAATCTCCTTATAAACTTAAGAGTTATTTAAAATTATTTAAATAATTTATAAATTAAAGTTATTTAACTTTAATTTTAACTTTAACAGCATAGAATATTAATCTAATTTAAAGTCAGCAAAATGTTGATTGATATGACTAGTAAAACATTTACATATATTTAAAAACACTTTCAGAACTAAACACTAAAAATGGAGAAGTAATTTATTGATATAATTACAAATAAAATAAAACTTGCTATAAATTAAATATGTAAGATTAATATTTCAGCAACATGTTGCACAATTTCTTTCACGACTTTTTTTTACCTATTTCTCTATAAAATAAATTTTTTTCAATAAAACTTCAGGTCCTCTTTTACCTATTTAAAAAGTTCAATTTATGGCAAAATTATGTGTCTTCCTTTCTGTTGCCATAAGATTTATTGACTTGTCTTTGCTAGATAAGAATAATTCCTAAACCAGAATATTAAAAATTTTCACAATTCTTTTCAATGAGTGTAAACAAGAAAAGCCAAGAAAACCTCCTTTAAATTCTTCTGGTTTTGAAGCGGAAAAAAAAATAGATAGACCAAAAAAATAAAAATTAACATACGTAGTGGCTTTTTAGTAAAAATTCTTTAGCTCATTAGGGTTCAATGATTACAACTCTGTTTACATTTACATACTCGTATCATGTATGCATGCATGCAATATTTTAGTATGTATATATGCAGCAACATTTTTCACTTCCATAACTTTAGCTCCTTACCTTACGATTATTGCTGCCAAGTCATGATCTTCATCATCATCAGCAGCGACGTCCTCATCTTTTTTTACTCCATTAACATCTGCTCCATTGTACTTGGCTAAATATTATTATTGTTGTTGTTGTTGTTTATTTGGTGTATTGCTGTTTTCTACTCCTCCAATTTCTCAAGACTTAAATTGTACAACATTGTTGTTGTTGCTGTTGCTGCTTTTAGTATCTATTTTCAACTCTAACAATGAGATGATGTTGTAGGAAAAAACTTTTAAACAACAGCAACAACCACAACAAAAAAGTCATGCGAATCTATTTTTTTTTTTTTTTTTAAGGAAAGAAAAACTTACATTGGGTTCTTTTTCTTTATAACGAATAAAAGAAAGATAGATGAAGAAAAAAAAAAAACAACAACAATGACTAGATACATGTTTATAAACTTAAAAACCGGATTGTTTTATACCAATAGACAAACAGATAGACGGACGGATGGACAGACACTCGTATCTGAAAACAACTTCAACTTGACAATCCCTGGGTAAACAAGTTTGCCTCAAGCTGCTTTTTAAACATTTTTGTTTCATCATGATGGTGCTAGTGGTAGTAGTAAAAGTTTAAGATAGTGTTAGTGAAGTTGGTTGGTTGTTTAGTATTCGTGTTGGTAGTATAGAGCAATATTGTGGCCGCTTTTAGCTGTATTAATAGACCAGTCGTTAGTCGTCCAATACAGTGCCAATACAAAGACATATATAACTTTACTTAAAAATTGCATTTATAGTTTTTTACTTTATTTTTTATTTATGTATGAATTTCTACAAAAATAAAATGCACAAAAAGAACTTTTTTATTGCCTTTTTTTCGATAAAAATAAAGGCACCCATTTCTAGTTTTCTTCTTGGAAATATTTCTTGCCACTTCTTTTTTTCTTTCGAATGGTTTTATATATGTTGCATAGAGAACAGTTTGTGTTAGTCTATTTTTATGTTTGAAAACTTCTATTTTTTTCAGTTTTCATTTTTGGTTTAGATGAGGTTGTCTTTAAGGTTTGGGTTAGAGTACAATGACATATACATGTTGGCCGAGATGTAGCTATCATTACTTTTTGTGCAATTGTTAGAGAGAATAAGTTAACGTGGGGAGTTTGGTAAACTGAATATTATTAACACCTATTTGCTACGTTAGAAATAATTAGAAATGTTAGTTAAACTTTAATGTGATTTAAAATTCAGGAAGTTGTTTAATGAAATTAGACATAATTTTTTTGTTTAAATAAATTTTACCTTCATTAGCATGAGCTTTAGTGTAAGATAAGGCTTGCAGCATGTAACTAAAGTTTTATAAAATAATTGAAACATATTGTTTATGTTCAGATCAAATCGGATTTTATTTAAAATAAAAGAAAAAGAAATATAATTAATGCAATTAGAATTTCACAAGAAAATATTAATTATCAATTATGAGCAACATATTGCTAAGTCTTGAAAAAAATACTTAAAAGAATTATTATTTAAATAAATAATGAATTACATACATTTTAAAATTATATAATAATATGTAATATAAAAGATTAATTCTAGCAACATGTTTCCAGGTATCTATATTAACTTATACAATAATATGTAATATAAAAAATTAGTTTTAGCAACATGTTGCCAAAGTTCCTATATTAACTTATATTATCCCTTATAAACTGTGGAATAATTAAAATTCTCGGCCGTTTTTTTAAATAAATTAAAAGTAAATCCCAGCTTTAACAGAATATTAATTTAAACAGAAACTAACAACATGTTTCTTAGGTCATGATTTTGGTATTGAAATAAAATTTTATAAACTGTAGGATAATTCAAATTCTCAGCCATTTTTTAATAAATTAAAGGTAAATTTCGACTTTAACGGAATTAATATTAATTTAAGCAAAAACTAGCAATATATATTTTTTAAGTCTTGAACGTGGATACATGTTGTTTGTATTAAAAAAAATTTATTTCATTTGAAATTGAAAAAAAAAAATAAGCGAGAATCTATTTACTCACCTTCCGCAACTTTTTACAATTTCAGCTTATATGAACTATTGTACAAAATTTTATTGATGTTTCATCTTATAAGGGAAGTGGGCGGTAAAATGGGCGTAACACGCTTATTTTTAATTTCCGAGATTACATTGGCCCTTGAAATATTCATGCATGTATATACTTTTTTGTAAAAGATATCGGTCAAAAAGTATAAACAGGAGTTACGACGGACACCCTGTTTTCAATACCAAACAAATCTCATTTAAGACAAATATTTGAGAAAAATTTCGTCCCCCTAGTATATCCGTCCCGAGCTCTATCCTACTTTCAACAGACAGAGAGACAGACAGACGGACATCGTTATATCGTTTTAGTTTTTCACGAGGACCCAGAATATATATACTTTATGGGTTCTTAGATGATTATTTCGACATGTTACACATGGAATAACGAACATAATATACCCCCATCATTTTTTGATCGTGGGTATAAAAACATTAAATTCGTTAACCTTTTATTAAAAAATATTAGCAACATGTTGCTAAATCTTTAATTAATTTAATTATTGTTAAGACTATTATTGTTTAAATATTAAAATAGTTTTTAGAAATATACAATTTTAATAAAAAGCAAAATTGCTAGGCAACATATTGCTAGGCATCTTTATTAGCAGATGTTGCTAAAATATAATCCACTACAAACATTAATTTTCTTATATGTAGCAATATTTTTTAAAGTAAATAATAAATTGTTTTAAAAATAAATTACAGTTTTTTCAGAAAGTTTGTTAAATTAATCTAATGATAGCAACATATTGATTAAGTGTAGTATGATCTGAAATCATGTTGTATTAATATAAGACATCGTTGCGTTTAAAGATATAAAATTTAGTTTATACCAGCATGTTGCTATAGATGTATTGCTATTATTAACAACATTTTACTAATGCTTTATATAAACTATGAAAGCTGAAACAGCACTGGTCGGCTGAAAACTCTTCCCTTAAACAGATGGAATTTGACGCGAAAAAGCTTTCAGTTTGTTTCTTTTTGTATCAGGTTCTGATTCTTTAATGGGCATGTCTAATATTTTCCAATTAATAAAAGACTACCCGGGTATATTTTACCATTACTCAAGAATGATTTAGATAAATAAGACACCAAAAGATGCGGAAATTGTATTCAAGTCGTCTTAACATTATTTTTTATAGTTTCGGAGTTATTTAGAAATTATTGTCAGAAAAAATTGTTCATGCAAAATTAAAGAATTTTTTCCTTAAAAGTTATTTTAAATGAAGAAAACGGCAGAAATGTTCGGTTTTTTATTCTTTGTCATAAGGTTGGTAATTCTACGAATAAAATAAGCTATATATCATTAAAATTGATGTACAAATCTTGGCTTTATTCACAATTAAGTGAAAATACTCATATATACTTACAATTATGTATTGACAGACAACATGTTGATATAGAAATATATTTGCGTTGCCCTTTGGCAACATGTTGCAGAGACATTTTTATTTACTAGAAAAAAACATCTTAAAATAATTGATAACATTTTTAAGTAAAATATTTTAAATAATTCAGAATTGATAAAGAAAAACATGTTTGTGGGATTTTCTATAAATTTTAAAACCATTCCAATAAACATTTACGTTTTAAATAATTTTCAGCTTCAATAGAATGAGTTTTAATCAAAACCAAAGTTAGCAACATATTGCATAACTTTGATATAATGATTACGACATGTTGTTAATATGAAAATTTATTTTCATTTAAAATTGAAAAAAATAAAAGAAAAAGTGACTCAGGCATTATTATTAGCAACATGTTGTAGGGCTAAATATTTATTGATAACAAAAATTATAAATAAATAAAGTTTTAAATTATTTCACAAATTTTAAAATTATTAACTATTTCTGGAAGTGTAACTAATGACAACATGTTGTTAGTGAACCCTAACGTTGCAGCATATTGCAAGCTTTTTATTTAAATATCATTAGTCAACTAGTTACTATTTTTATAGTGTTGAAAAATATTTATTACAATTTGTTTAAACTTTTCTGGAAAATATTAAAAATATTTTATGGTTAATTTAATTATTTTTCGATTTCTAAAAATTACTACACAAATTTAATTTAAATAAATAATAAACATTTACATTAAATCATTCTTTAAAACAATGTTGATATTCATTAGCAATAAAACAAAAAAAAAAAAAAAATCAAAGAATATTTAAATAGTAAAATTCCACACCAATTTAATAAATTGTAGAATATGAAAAAGTTATAATCAAAATTTTTTTAGCAACATGTGGCGAAAATTTGATACCTATTTACAGCTCTTCTTATGAAAAATGCTCTCATACCCCTAAAAAATGTATTTAAAAAATAATCATATTGGCAACATGTTGCTGTCAGAGATAAAAGTAAAAACAAAAATGTTGCTTAATATAAATTTCAATTAATATGTTAAAATTAATTAAAAAAATATTTTTTATAATTATAAAAATAAATTATTTTTTTATGCAACATGTTGCCATTCTTTTATTATTATTATTTACAAAATTCCTTAGAATTATTTCAACATGTTGCTGTTTATTTTCAATTAATATTTGATAGTTAATAATAATAATACAAAATAGGTTAAAATAGAAAGTCAGAATTAAACTAATACAGTGCAGCATATTGCTAGCAACATATGGTAGTTTCATTTCAAAATATAGCTAGAAATAAAATAATAAACATTTAAAAATGTACTATAAACACAATAAATTTCTGAAACATGTTGAGCAACATGAATTAAATTGAATAATCCTCAAATGCTATACAATAATTTCCCCTAAATTGATTATATATAGTTTAAAAATTTCTATCTAATAAGGAAGTTAAACCATAAAAATTGCGTCATGTACAAATTAATTGTCATTTGTTTATATTTTTTTAAACCATATTTCCAGCTATTTAAACTATTTTAAAACAATTATTCATTATTTTTTGTTATAATTGAATAAATCACTCCATTAACCCCATAAGTTGGTCAAATGTTATAAACTTAAGGTATGACAAAAAAAAAAAAAAAAAAAGTAAAACAAACAAATTTTAAACTGTAAAAAGATAATTTTTTATATAAAAAACAAAAAAAAAAAAATTATATAATTTTAAATATTATGGTTTAAAACCAAAGGTATGCGTCATTTTTTTTAGATGGTCGCCTAGTTGGTTAAATAATTTTTTTTCTTTCTTACTTCGAATTACGGTTTCTGTTTTATTTCTTAACATGTTTTCTTCATTATGTTTTTTAATTTGTTAACGATCAATATTTTGTTTCAGTTTTTTATTTTAATTTGTAATGGTATTGAACTAAATTAATGGCTGGATATCAGGCCACTCGTACGACTAACCGTCAGTCATTGAAATCAGTTTGTTAAGCATAAAAAATTAAAGAAAAGAAAAAAAACTATATTTATGTTTTTTTAAACTCAACACAAAAATTACGCTAACAAAGTCCAAAAGAAATATGACAAAAACAAAAAAAATAGTATTTAATGTATTGATCGAGTCATGACTGACTGACGACTTATGTGTTTTTTTTTTCTTCGATGTTGTTGAATTTTTTGCGTTTGTCGTCATTTAATGTTTTTGAAACATCCCGCTTGACCTGAGTTTCAATATTAGCGAATGTTCGCTAAAAAAAACGAAGAATTTTCGGAACACGTATGTTCGAGAAAATATTGAGAACTTTTCTCGATAACTTCCCGTTATTAAAAATTCACTTAATTTTCGAGGATTTCAAAAATATCAATATCGTAATATTTAACTTTTCTAAATAAAATATCGAAATTAAATGTTCTTAATTTCTCGAGGAATTCTTATGTAAACAAAAACAAAATATTTATTTTCTTGTTTGTGCATGCAAAAGACTAATACCAAGTGAATGTAGTGTCAGTCTTGCTTCACACACTGTCTCGATTTCATATAAAAGTTGACCAAAAATAGAAGGAGTTGTCTTAGGTAAATGAAAATAGGAAAGAAAAAAACAGAACGAAGTTTTGCGAAAATCGGTATAAAGACACGATCAACTCCCACGCACCTTGATTTAAAAAAACCCTATATTTTATAAAATTTTAATTCGAATTGGATAAAACTTGGTACAATTTAATGCCAATTGCCAATTAGGAGTGAAAAAATAAAGTTTTATGAAATTTTTATCAGGGACACGCCCAACTCTTACCCATCTTGAATTTTTAAAAAGTCCTTTTTCTTACATTGTAATTTGAATTAAGCAAAATTTGGTAGAATTTATTTTGATAATATGTAAACTAATTTTTGAAATATAATAAGGAATCACATTTTTTTTAAATTTAATTAAGTATATCTCCTAAACTGAAGTTCAGAAAAAAATAATTTTTTGCGCCATCAAATTTCAAAGTGTTGGCTTTAGTTTCCTGAAGAAATAAAAAATATACATATTTTGTTATACTAAAATTACACATTTATTTAAAGACATGTATTTCGTGTGTCACTTGAATAACGAATATTTTAAAACTAAGCAAACTGTAATTTATTTTTAAATTTTAGGTTATAAAAATGAAAGTTATTATCTTCTAGCATTCACCATTTTTTAGAAATAACCTCAAAAATGCGATTTGGCATCGACTTGTATAATTACTCTAAGTAATTTAACGAAATGGAACTCAATGCTTCTGTAATTGCATCCTTTAAGGATTCTATCGCCTCAAATTGTTTTCCTTCTTCATAAACTTTGCTTGCAAGCCAACCCCAGACATTTTCCATTGGATTCAGGTCTGGTGAATATGAGTGCCAATCCAAAAGTTGATCACCTTGTTGATTAATCCATTGTTTTACTGCTCTGGCGGTATGAATCGGAATGTTGTCGTGTTGGTACGTCCAAGTTATGGGTCCAAAGAAATCATTAAATTTTGGAAATGCTTCCTCCAGAATGCTTTTGTAAGTCGTTGCAGTCATTTTGTTGGATACAAAAACCAATTCTTTGATACTATAATACGAAATGGTACCCCATACCATTATTCCGCACTCTCAGCTGTGTCTGCGGCTCAAAAATAATTCCTTCTTATTTAGGCCATGGAAGTAATAGTTATTCCCCTCGGGACCATCATCGGAAAATACAACTTTAAACCATTTGTCGGACCATGTCATTGTATCTTTGGCAAACTGTAGACGTTGTGATTTGCGTTTTTCATTAAGTGGTGTTTTTTTTTGCAGTTTTCGTCGGACTATATATGGGCGCGACTTTAAAATACGGTGCACTGTTCTTAGACTGGCACTGACTCCACTTTTTTCACGTATTTTTGATACCGACATGGCAGAATTTGATGCAATTCTAAGAATTTTTCGTCTTTCTTTTGGAGTTATTGCCATTTTCTTCCGCCCTTTCATGTTTTTTCCACATCTTTCCACGTTGTTTAAATAATTGTACACAACTGTCTTTCCTCTTTTAATGTTTTTGGCTATTTGGACCGGATTCTGACCCTGAAATTTCAAAATCAGAATTTTTTCTTTTTCAGAGTTATTAAGAGCCTTCCACGTCCCATTTTGAATAAAAACTATTTAAAAACTATCAAATTAAAAATTCTCTAGCCGTTTATATTGAAAAGAATTCAAATAATAGCCATCCTGATTCAAGTGACACACGAAATAGTACCACAGAAATACATGTCTTTAAATAAATGCATAATTTTAGTATAATAAAAATATGTATATTTTTTATTTCTTCAGAAAACTAAATACAACACTTTGAAATTTGGTTGCGCAAAAAAAAATTTTTTTCTGAACTTTAGTTTAGGAGATATACTTAATTAAAGTTAAAAAATGTGATTCCTTATTCAAGTGGCAGGCAGTGTATTTTTTCAAAGGGCACGCCCACAACTTATCGACATATTCTGAAATTTTGAAATTTTTGGGAAGAAAAATTATTTAATATGGTAAAAATGGTAGTATTTTCAACTGAAAAATAATTAATAAATTCAAATTTTTGCTACACCATTATGATTTTATATTTAGTGTTAACGAAAGAATATGAAATAAACCTTAAGTTCTGAGCAAATATATAATAAAACTTTAAAAAATAATAATTTTATATTTTTATACGCGAATATTTCCTTCAATTTTGCTTTAATTTAAAAGTATAAAATTTAATGTGTTCACTTCTGCAATTGTTTAATATTTTGTGTTACGGTCAGTGTTACCATTTTAGCATTTTTGCAGCTAAATTTAGCAAATTTTTCATATAGCATTTGGCACTTTATTTAGCGTTTTTCAATAATATATTTAGCATTTTTTAGCATTTTTCACAAGAAGGACAAAATTAGAAAATTAAAACTTAATAATTTAATGACTGCAATTTTTGGTTATAATACAATTCCATGATAGTTCTTTTAATGCATCAGTGGTTGGTAATCATGTAATTAATTACTTAAATATTAACAGGATTATTTAGCGACTAAAATATATACATTAGCGAATGTATTTTTAATTAATATAATTGTAATTAGGTGAACAGATCATTTAGTCTGTTTCATGAATTTAATAAAAGGGAAAATCATGAACGGTATAGTTTTCTTCTTAATTCTATTAGCTGCGCTTTAAATATATTAAATAAATGTTTCTATGGTTTTAAAATAGACTTCTTTGAAATAGTAGTATATTCAATGAAGTATTTTGTTTATAAACTAACATTGTTATTCTCAAACAAATATTGTTTTAACATAAACTTCAACTGGATCTTGAAAAGAACTGATCATAGGTTACTGGATATGTAACTAGCTGTAAACTGCAGTATATTGTATGATTCATCTTGTGAATTGAATGGCTTGGTGACAAAAGATAAGAGCACAAAATGTTAATACGAGCTAATATATACATAGCTGCTTATAACTTTTATGGTCTAGCAACCAATTCTTCTTATTATTCTACTTATTTTCTTCCCATTTTTCTCCTGTGTATACAATCGATACTGATTTTATAACTACATAAGCACAAGATTATCCAAAATTAAGACAAAATGAATAGGTTCATATCGAACCAACCTGACGCACGAATAAAAGATCTGATCCATCTAACATCAATTGCAGACAGATCAGATAGTCCGTGCAAATATCTACTATCAAATTCTGCAGTCCTTATATTCGCAAGAGCAGGATAGTGACAGAGAAAATATTTTACTGTCTCTTCCTCCTCCTCGTTAAAGTAACTTCTACAATAGTCGTTACAAGGGAGTCGTTAAAGGGAGTCTAGTGTAATAGTGACTACAAGTGTTCGTAGCTAACACCTTGGAAATCCAAGAATGAAGTTCGACCGTTTCTGATCGTACTGGGGTCATATCTGTCTCGAGATAGGCGGAACATGTTTACTTGCTTGTCCATTTTTGTTGAGCTATTCTCGACAAGTACTGCAGTAACATTGATCTTTAATTGTTCCGTTTCTTCACTTTGAAAAAGGGAACCAGTTCTGGCTTATTCATCCTCAATAATATTTCCCGGGGTACTTGAATGACCCCTTACCCAGACCAATTCTTACAATACTTGCAATCTAATCGGATTTTTAGGCAGCCGTTGCAAAAAAATTTAAATTTTAAATATTAAAAGCACAAACACAGTTTCAGCAGTTTTTTTTGAATTTATCGTGTTACATGCAATCTTCAATTTTGGCTCATAATAACTCAAAAACTAATTGAGATTTTGAACTAATATTTTACATAAGATCTAATTGATGTGTTTCTTTTATTAATAAATGTAAAAAAAAAATAAATTCCGACATCGACTTTAATCATTTTTGATATATTGTGTTAAGTTTGAAATAAAACATAACTTTAAAAATTAAATCAGCTTTCAATTTTAGATTGAAAACGAAATGGAAATGAAACAAAATAGGAAACAATCGTTTTCGAGCTTTGCCAATGATAATAATCAGAAGTCTTTAGTAATATCAATATCAAATAATTTTCATATCGCTGATATCGCTAAAGGTTTACTATAATACGATAGAGGAACTTTCGAGATGGAAAGATTTGGTTCCACAAAGTGAGCGACGGGTGAGCTCAAGAAGCTCAACCTTCGGATCGCTAACGATAGTCGTTCTCGAATGTTTTGTCAGAGAAATGTTCGTAAAATGTTCGAACGTGATATCATTGTCGAAGATTGTGGTCAGCTGGGTATACAGTAAAATAAACAAAGTGTACATACATACACATGTATAAGAGTGCACAGAGTAAACAAAATATATATATATTAAACATAAATATATACGACAACTATGTAAGCTTATATAAAGATACAATACATAAATAGATACATAGTTATTAATGATATTTAACAGAGCTTTAAAGTAGAGTAATGTTTAAATTACAATTAAATATCTGAAAAGATTTTCTTTTTTCTTTTTTCTAAACAACGAAAATAAATGCAAGAACTTATCAGGAATCAAGAACTTTAAGATTTCTAGTCTAGAATATTTGTTCATTAGTCTACGTAAACTTTTTATAAAGTCAAAATTTATTGTTTAAATTGAACAAAGAAAACACAAAAAAAAGAAATGAAATGGTTGATAAGAATTTTGGGAAAAATTTGTTAAATCGCTTATAATTTTGTCATTTGACGGGGGATTTTGTTGAATTTTGATATCAAAAATTTTGACACTATAGGCATCAAATATTTACAAAAAAATATAATTTTAATAATTCATGGGCTTGGAAAAATTTATTTCAACATACAGAAGGACAAACATCCTGAAGGACCAATAGATATTACTCAAAGTATTAAAAAAAACTGATTTTATGGTGAAAAATCGTTATTTTAAGTAAATAATTGTTTTGTTAGTTTTTTAATTTTTAATAAGTATTGAGCTTTTTCTAATTATTGGTGAAAAAATAATTCGATATTTTAGATCGAGTTTTATTATCGCGAACATTTTCTTCTTTTTTTTTTTTTTTTGTTTAATTTTTTGTTTTTAATAAAAAAAAAGTAAAACGGAAAAAAGATATTTTTCGCCAAAAAATTTAGTTTTTGGTTTATCCGTTTTGATGAATATTCGGTTGAAAATTAAATTTTTGGTGTTAAATTATTATTTTTTTTTTTTTATTTATATATTTATTTTTTGTAGAAAATCGGGTTTTATTTGTTTATTTATTCATTTTTTTTATAAAAAATAATCACAATTGTTTCTTTTCACAAAAAAAAAGTTTTCGCCTAAAATTCGTATTTTGGTCAAAATTTTGTTTTTTTTTTTTTTGTTGAAAATTTTAATGTCTTTTTATACTCTACATTATTGCACACAAAAAATCTTCCTTAAAGTACACTATTCGATTCAAAATCACTTTCTGAACCGATTTATCGATATATGCCCATTCGTCCATCTGTCTGTCCGTGTAATCAAATTTCAGGTCGCAATTTTAAAGATTAATAAATGAAATTTGCTATTCTATAGAGTCAAGAATGAATAGGTCTATTATTTCACCTAGGTCCCATACAAATGTCCTCGCTAAATATGGGTTTAACACTCACAAATAACATTAATATAGCAATATTATAATACAATTTGGCTTAAATAAGTTTTGTATAAATACATATACATTTTTGTGCCAAAATTTCATGAAGATCGGTCTATAATTAACCGTAGTTCCCATATAAAATTCTTATCCAAAAATCACTTTAAAACATATATAAATCCCCTATAGAAGTTAGTATAAGATTATATTCGACATAAACAAGTTTTACATAAGTAGAAAGCAAAGTGCCGAATTCTATAAGGATCGATCCATAAATTACCATAACGCCCATATAAGGTCCACTTTTGCAAAAAAAAAAAAAAAAAAAGACTTAAGGTACATTTTCTAACCATATAAATTACACTTATTACAATAATCGGTTCACAGTTAACCACAGGTCTCATATAAGACCTATGTTTAATTGAACACAAAGTGGTAGAGATCGTTCTTAACCGACTATAACTTTTTTTTTTTTTTGGAAAATTTTTAGAGAAAATTTTGGTTTTGTTAAAAATTAAATTTTTGGGTAAAGAAACGTTTTTTATTTTATTTTTTGAAGAAATTTTATTAAAACTCAGTTTTTTGATAACAATTCGACTTTTTATGTGACAAAATCTTAATTTAGGTTTTTGTAATAGGTTTTTAGATGCATCTAGTTCTTAATAATTAAATTGTTTGTTAAAATATTTTAAAAAAATTTTATGTTATGATAAAATTTAGTTTTTATGCTAAAAATTATCGATTTTTGGACTGAAATTTTGGAAAAATTTTTTTGATGAAAATTCGGTTTTTTGTTAGGTGGAAGATTTTTAATAAAAATTATATTAAAAAAAACGGTTTAGATGAAAACCGGAAAAACTCGATTTTTTGGTGAAAATAATTTTTTATTTAAATTTTTTTCTTTGTTAAAATATTTTTTTATATTATTCCCCCGGATTTTTTTATAAAAATCCGGTTGATAGTGATTTTTTTTTTAGTTTTTGGTTAAAATTAATCGATTTTTTAAGCGAAGCCCTGATTCTTGATAAAAAAAATTAAATTAAAAAATAAAAATTTTTAGTGAAATTTTATTTTTTAGTCAAAGTTTTTTGTTTATGGAAAATAGAGTTTTTATTGCTTTTCCGGGTGGATATTCGGATTTTTTTTAAATATTTTTAACCCGTTTTTTTCTAAAAATCCGATACATAGAAAAAATTCGGATATTAGGTGATTTTTTTTTAAATTACGTTTTTGCAAAAGTAGTATTTATTTTAGTGCTTTTTTTAGTTAAAAACTCGGTTTTTTTTTCTTAAAAACTCAATTTATTGGTAAAAAGTCGGATTTCTTCAAAACCTGAACTATTTAATATATTTTTTTTTTCTGTAGAAATCAACTTTCGGTTTTTTATTAAGAATGCCGGTTCTAATAACATTTGTTTCAAATCCAGTATTTTTTGGAGAATTTTGATTAAATTTGTTTGTAAAAACTCGTTTTTTTTCTTTTCGTAAAAATTCAGTTTGTTTGGTTAGCATTTTATTTTAAGATAAACCCTGGAAAACGGTATTAGTTCTACAACTAGTTCCAGAAGGCATAAGAATAGCCTGCGCTCGTTCTAATTTGGTATTACGACCAATAATTTTTGTTTGAAATCGCCACCCCCTGAACTAGTTGTGTGGAAGTCTTACCCAGCCAGTACCCATTGTATTGAACGGTTCTAGAAGTAGTTCTTTAATCAATGAATTTTGTTTGAAATTGTCACATTCAGAACTAGTTCTATAGAAGCGTTAGGGATCGATGGAAGAACCAGTTATTAAAATCAGTATTTTCTTATTATTTTATTTTTCATTCTGATGAGCCATTTTCTTAAGGCCACTTATTTAAGTCAATTTAATTTTCTTAATCTTTTTTTAAATTTTTTCGATTTTTTTTCAAAGTTTTTTAAAAAGTCCGAAAAATCATTTGAGAAGCAGTAATTTCTTCAAAGAAGTGATGTTAAAGTAATACAGAACTAGTTCTTAAGCACTAGTTTTAAAAAGAATTATTTGAACATAATTTGGAATCATAATACGGCTATATTCCGTCAGTACCGGAATTGATTGCGCCACCACTAGTTGTAAGGATGTTATTCAAGAATCTGAAGCGGTTCTGAGTACTCCAGTTCTAGAACTAATGATTTTAGAACAAGTTCTAAAATTTTTCTGCCAAGCTACGTTTTTTTTTCATTTTTAATTCAACTTTGCCATACAAATTATAAATGCATCTTCTGACATGAGAAAGAACAAAGTCCACAACTTATCTTGAAAATTCAAAAAGTAAATTTTTTGGTTTTTGGCTCATAACTCAGCCATTTATGAACCGATTTTGATGTTTTTTAATAGCAAAATTCTTAGGGCCTTAACCGATATATTTATATATTACACATGTTATCTAAGGCCTTCGGATATTTGAAACAATATCGTTTTTTAACAAAATTCACTTAAATTAAAATATATATATTTACCAGTTCTCCTCAATCATTTTTAATGATAACATTCCTTTAATAACTGCCCACAAATATTGGTTATTTGGTTTTGTCTCTGGCTTTGTATGTTTGGATATTTATGTGGGCATATTGGGCGTACTTTTTTGATTATTTGGCTTTTGTAGTTGTGGTTTGTTTATGTAGTTGTTATTGTTTGTATCTTGTATTATCGCTTTTCTTAAATCTATGGAATGCAGAAAGGTGGTAATTAATGCAGAGTTGTTTGCAGTTCCAGCCAAGTTTTATGAAATCAAGAGAAAAAAAAAAAACATAACAAAACTTTATTGTGGTTTAATTTTTCAATTTTGTTTAATTTTTTTATAGATAGATACATTTCTTATTTGTTTTTTTTTTTTCTTTTTGATTTGTGGTATTTTTCAAATTGTGGTTTTGGTTTGAAAAAAAACGCATACCTTTTTTTAAAAAACAATTTATTAGAGTGCGTAATGTTAACAAACTGTCAAGAGTAGCCGTTTCTATTTTATTTTGCATTTTTTATTTTTTTTATATTTTATTCAATATTTATAAATTATTTCATTGCACTCGTTAAACATTCTTCAACACCTTGTTTTTTAAGCTTTTTTGTATTTTTTTTTTTTTTTTTTATTTAATGGACAACAGCTGTAAAAGCCAAAGTAGCCATAAACTTCAAAAGACAAGTGTGTGCGTCGTACTACTAGTATGTTTTTTTTTTTTTTTTTTTTGTAAGTCAAATATATAATATTTGTTAGTGTCTCTTTTTTCGTTTTCAGCCCGGTTTGATTTCATTAAATATTTTTTTATTTACAAAATTAATTTCGTTATTTACATAACATTGACCCTTTACGGTGAACGCACATATGGCAGTAATTAATGTTGATAAAAATATTTTTTTATTTCAAGAGAGAAAAATTCAAACACGCGCAACAATAAAGAAATTGTAACAGGTTTTTTAGCTTGACAAAGAAAATGAATAATTTATTTTAAAATTTTATTAATTTAGAAAAATGTTTATTTGGCTTTAGATTTATTACCACAAGTGCAAAGTTTTGTTCTGGTTTTCAGGCTTTAGGAATAGAAAAATCCAATGAATACTGACAATTTTCTAGCAATCACATACCTGGAGACAACTAATAACTTATGTTATATTTTTTGCTATTTATTTTGCGTTGTTGGCTTTTTCAGTCTCTCACTCGTAAATGTGTCTGTGATTCTGTGATTCATTAAACTAATTTGAATAAATGATTTAGCCGTATACACTAAGCCACACGCTTTTTAGAAGAGTTTAATTGAATTTAAAATCGTTTTTAAGTTTCAACGAATGGAATGTATAAAGATAGAAAATGCTAATCTACGATTTTAGAAAGTTACAAGATGACGTGGAAGGTATAAATTTAGACTGTAATTAAAGTTCAGATTAAACCTTTGCTCAAAGTTTTGTTGGCAAATTCGACCAATTGTGATGCCCTAATGTAAGCAACTCTTATTGCCGTTAAAAATATTCAGACACATATCTATATGACGGTACAGATCATGAAAGATTTCCATACCGATAAGTCTCAGTATTTGCTCTTATAGAGTTAGGCAGTTGCACATCAGATGATATTTCGATTATTCCTCCTCTTTGTCAAAAAAACCTAGGGTATACAGTGGTCCCAAAACGAACTTTTCTTTGGTAATAATTGTGTAACTTGTGAACTGTTGGAGATATCTAAATAAAATTTCACAAGGTCAGAGCAGAGGTGTTCGCCAGTTGACTCAAATGAGCACAGGTTGCTAGCAGGTTACAGCGGTAGAGGATATACCTCCAAAGTTGGTAACCTTAGCTATGTAATTTTTTAAAAATTCACCAAAAATTCTTTTAGGATTTAAATGTAAAAAAAATTGCATATATGTAGTCCTTGTAAATCTCTACAAAAAACATGCATATACGTGTATATTATCTCTTTTAGTTTAAGAGATATTTATTTTACCCTCATTTTTTGTCTAGCTTTTTAAGTTTTTTTTTTAACTTGAGAACCCTATTTTAGGCCCCAAAAATTATTTGAAAATATCCGTTGGATTTTCTGCAAAATTCTAAATAATATTATTTCAAGAATCATATAAATATATCTATCCGATAAAAAGTTATGTTAAACTGAAATTGAAACTTTCAAATTTCACATATTTGGGGTTGTTTTCCAAAAAGTTGGTAATATTCTTCCACTTCTAAAATATCTGTTTTTGTTCCGGACTACAAAATTTTTATAATGGTTTCCAAAGAAATTTTAACGTAAATGCGTTAAGATTTCTTTGTCAATTTTGAAAATTTTATTTTTTTTTGTAAAATTCTAAAATGTCAAAAGTTTATTGGCTATATATCCCCATATGGGATTTTGGGTATTTTGGTACGAAGCAGTAAGAGTATTAATAAGTCCCTGATTTTACAACAAGTTTATTTATATTGTGCCAAAATTTCATTGAAATATCTCTACTTGCTTAAATTTTATTTAGGTCCAAAAATTAATGCTTAAAATCCAAATTGTAAGTTTTTCGGGTCATAGTCTGGAGAAATTTTACTGGATTTTTTTCGTTTTTGTAGACTTGTTAAAATTTTTCGTTTACATGCTTTACGTATTACTGGTATATAGTTATAGGTTTGATGTTGTTAAACATAGGCAGCAAGAGCAAGTTCTATTGCAACTTATTTAAAGCTTTAATCGTAGATCTTTATGTAGTTAAAAGAGCTTCAATCGCAAAAGTTTTATGTAGTTTGAAAATTTTCTGAAATAAGTTTCAATTGAAGATTTTTAATTTAATCTTAAAAAAAACTTTAATCGTGAAATTTTCCATAATCCAAAGAACTTTAGCATATTCTAAATAACCTTTAATTTTAGAGCTCTATGTGTGTGACATGAAAATATCAAAAATTAGTTGCAAAAAAAAACTACGACTCAGTTTTTTTTTCATACAGAAATCTTTTTTGTATTTCTTTTGTAAAAGACGAAGATCCAAATTATCCAATTCATGTAAAATAAAAATAAAAGAGGGTTCTTTCTCTTCAAAAAAAAAAAGAAAAGAAAACAGTGCAAAAAAATCTTTTTATTAATAAAAAGAATTTTCAAAAAAAAAAAAAAAAAATCACATGAAAAAATAACTGAAAACGTTTTTTATTAAAATAATAATAATTTTTAGGCAAAATAAAAACGGATTAAAAAAAAGAAAGAAAAAACATTTTCCATAAAAAACAAGTAAGAAAGATATAGTCGGTCAAGCCCGACCATATGATACCCCACACCATTGCGTATGTCCATCAAAATTCCTGGAAGGGTGTTATATTAGACATGTGGACAATTGTGTACCGTTATTTTCACCAAGTGTAAAATAAACTAACATTTTTATGAATTTAGGGTGATTCCCGTAAATTATGGAGCGAATCTCATAAAATTTTTCACTATGATTTCTACTTATATTAAACTTATTTGTGTCGAATATAAACCTGATTTGTGATTTATGAACGTTAAAGTGATTTTCGGAAGAGGGTTTTATATGGGAGCTATGGTCAGTTATGGACCGATCTTCATGAAATTTGGCACAATTGTTTGATTGACATTTATACAAAACTTTCTTGTACCGAATTTCATTAAAATATTGCTATATTTAAGGAATCGTACCGCAATTCTGGGAGGACATTTGTATGGGGTCTAGGTGGAATAATGAACTGATCTTAAACAATTTCAATAGGTTTCGTCCTTGTGTCATGAAAGTCGTCAAATTTCATTGAATTATCTTCATAATTATGACCTGTACTTTGTGCACAACGTTTACATGGATAGCCGGACAGTCAGACGGACGGACGGACATCGTTAGATCGACTCAAAAAGTGATTCTGAGTCGAGTGGTATACTTCAAGGTGGGTGTTGGATTATTTTTCTGTGCGCTACAAACTTTAGCACAAACGCACAATACCCCAACTACCTATAGTGTTGTGGGGTATAACAAGTAAGACTATGTGATTTTCTACACAATTTTGACGAATATAGTGATATCCGGAGATGATCTTATATGAGCCCTGTGTCAATTGTGACTCGATTCTACTTTCTATTTATATAAAACTAGTTTGTGACAAATATAACCTGTATATGGGATTTATGCACGTTAATGTGATTTTCGGAAGAGATGTTTATATGGGAGCTTTATAATCAATTTATTTTTTTATAAAACTTGTTTATATCGAATTTAATTTTTTTTTAATATTTTAAGTATTAATTCCCTATACTGGGAAGGAAACCTTTGTTTGGGGACAAGGTGAAATAATAGACTGCTCATAACTAATATCAACAGGTTTCGTCTTTGTACCAAAAGTAATAATAATTCGTACCAAATTTTATTAAGATACCTTAAAAAGTTCGACTTGTATTTTGCGTACAAGTTTACATGGACGGCCAGCCGACTAGACGAATAGATGGATTATTATTAAAAAACTTTAAGGTGGGAGTCACAAATATCAGTACAAACGCAAAATAGGCCAACCACCTATGGTGGTGTAGGATATAAAAACAAAATTTCCCCAAAAAACTAATTTTTACCTAAAACAAAATCATAAACCATAAAAACAAAATTCACCAAAAACCGAATTATCACAAAAACACTGAGTTTAAAATAAAAAAATCGAATTTTCACCAAAAACCAGATTTTATAAAAAAAAAAATAAAAAATAAAAACCATTTCACTAAAAACCAGATTTTCATCAAATATTTATTATTAACGAAAAAAGAACGATTTTCTACAAAAAAAAAAAAATAAATAAATTAAAAAAAAAAAAAAAAAATTAAAAAAATTAAAAAAATTCACAAAAAATGGTTTTTACCAAAAAGGCTGGATTTTTTTCCGAAATTTTTCGATTTTTTTTACATTTTAAATTGCAATTATTAAAGCCACTGTATATACGAGTAACATTGGAAAAAGCTATTTTTGAGTTTCGAGAGATCAGCAAACAAAATATCTAAAAATTGTAAAGCATCAGAAAAAATTCTTTTCAACAAATTTATTTAAAAAATATATAAACGAAAAATTTTTTTTAGAAAAAAAAAAAAATAATAATAAATAAATTTTTTACAAAAAAAAAAAAAAAAATACACAAAAAAACAAATTAAAAAAAAAATTCAAAAAACAGAAAAAGTGTTTTTTTTTTACCAAAAGCTTGAATTTTACTAAACCGAATTTTCAAAAAAAAAAAAAAAAAAAAAAAAACTGATAATTTTTCACATAAAAATCCAATTTTCACCGAAAAGTTCATAACAAAATTATTTTACTCAAATCTAATTTATATTTATTTTTCAAAGCAACAACACTCACAACTTAACAAAATAGCATACAATTAATCTTTCAATTATTTTAAATTTTCATTTCTCTGTTATTTTATTCTAATCATTCTTCAATTCCAATATAACAACCAGTCAGCTACACCTACTCTTTTTTTCTTTTATAATCTAATAAATGCTCATAAATATTGTCATGTCATTTTTAATATATTCTAAACATAATTGCATTTATTATAATCATGGTCGAATAAAGCTATTACATACAAACGTATTAACTCTAACAATATCTAAATTTATTCTCGAAATTTGAGAACCACTGCTTTACTTTTCCACTTACACATTTATAGATATTTATTTTTCAAACTAATGTGCCATTATTACTTTTTTTTTAATTTTATTTCTCTCTTTATTTTTATTTTAAAACAACGACTGACGACGGACGGCCTTGTCATTTTATTATTTATTTAAACAGTTGTGTTAGGTAATTTTGCTTTACTTTTCTTTTTTTCAACGTTTAGTGCTTCATCTCAAATGTTAAAAAAAAAGAAAAAAATATTCCTTAATAAAGTTTTTAACTTTATTTAAATAACAAATATTCATAAGATTTTTTTTAGCTTGTGGAGCTTTTTAAATAAAACAACAAATATTAAGGTATAGAATCTTATAAAAAAAAAAAAAATATACAAAAAAGTAAGAGATTATTCAAGTAGTAATTTTTTGTCGTATCTTATCTTAACTCCCCGATTTAATTTTATACGCTAAAATAAATTAATTTTATCGTTTTAGCAAAAAACACAAAAAGTATAATGAAAAGATATATAATAAAAATTCTTTACAAACGCTTTTTAAAATTTTGTTTAAAACTTAACAAAATCTTTGAAAGAAAAGAAAAAAAAGTAAACTGGCAGCAGATTTAACAAAACTTAAGACAAATAAGAAAGATAACTAAACAAATGTTTATAGAAAATATAAATTAAGAATTTTTCAAGTAATTTTAAAAACTTCCCTAGAGGAAAGAGAGCCTATTCAAAACGAGTCACGTGGCAGGTTCTCAGGGTTGGTGACTGGTTCCAGTTCTGGAACTTTATATGGGAAGAATATGTCATTTTTACATGGGGTTGTCATTGGAGGTGGCTAATTAGCATCTTGGGACAGGTCATACGATAGACCACAGGACTGGTCCAAGAGGCCATGATTAATATAATAAAAATTTGATAAAAAATTTTTACTTTTCAATTTTTTCTTTTTTTAATTTGTTTTTACTTTTTTTAATTTTTACTGAATTATAATTATTTTTATTTTCTAATTTTTCTTTAATGTCGATGGCGGTACCCCGAATCGAAACCACCCCAGCAAAAACTTATTGGTTTTCGGTAATAACAACTAGTTATTAAAGTAGTTTCTTGGTAATGAAGCGTCATTGTTATTTGCCTACTCTGTATTACATTAATAAGTGCTCAATAGTATAATAGCACAGTAATACTGCAATCACGTGGATGAGTTGGCTAGAGAAGGTTGTTGGTTCAACCCCATTCTGAAGCTGTTAGTTTTTTATAACAAAATGTCTAAGAAGATATTTTAAACGCTTAGGCTGCTATGTGCGAGATGGTGTACTGAGTAAGATGTTAGTCAGTAAAAACGAATGGTTAGTTTGTGTCCAAGTTCGAGTCTCACTGATGGCAAATTTTTTTTGTTTTTGTTTGGGTACATATTTTTTAGTACCCCTAGAGTCAAAAAATAACTACATGAATTTGTGGACAACTCGAACAAAAATAACTAGTTATTCAGGCAAAAAATAAGTAGTTTATTTTTGTTCCCAATTATACCTGCTAGCTTACCAGGAAAGCAAAGTTTTTGCTGGGACGTTCTTTCTTCCGACGTATTTTACGTTTTATAGTCTTCAGCACTAACCACTCAGCCACAGATTGGTATTGCGAGCGAATTGCTAATTGCATACTTGACAAGCATGTTAGAAATTCACTCTCAACTGATATTTTCTGAGTGCAATAGTGTCAATTGGTTCTCAACTTCAACTTTGGTGACGAGTAAGGTGTCATTTTGTACTCAACCGGTACTAAGGCACCAGTCCATTACTGCAATTGCCACAAATTTCCCTTAGGGTTATTAATTAAAACAAAAAATAATTTATATTTTTTGTTATGTCAACGCTTTGCCAGTGTTATTAAGACACTCTGAAAACATTTGTTTAGATTTACTGTTTAAAGTTGTACCAATTTTTCAATTAGTTGTTAAAATTGTTACAAGAATATTTGAAACATTTTTTAAAAGACAAATAATCAAATTAAAAAAAAAAGTTTAAAATTTATTAAAACTATAAACCTTATTTTTAAACTTATAAGCAGTGTTGCTACTGAAAACATTTTCATCCTAATAGAATTTTTAAAAGAATCTACCAAAATCGGTAGAAACTTACCAAAACTTAATTTTAAAGAAAAAATTGTAGAAAAACCACTTCAACAATTAATGACTTGAAAATATTAAAGTAAACTGAAATTCATTCTTTATTCCTTACCAGCAATAGAAAATTGTAGGCCTAATGGATTTTGCATAGCAGCAGAATAATCAACACGTTTATTACCCCAGGCCTGCAACTGAGGTTAACGGTGATATAATATGTGAGATAATGCCGGCAGAAGAGAATAACCATTTTGTTTATATTCGATTAAATCTTAAATAAGGGGTACACGTATTCTAATAAATCCTACAAGATATCATTATTTTCAATCAGTCATAGAGTAAAGTTGTCCTTTTTATTTAAGAAATTCTCACTCTTTTAGCACAATTTTCGTAAAAATGTTTTTTAAAATGTAAAACAACCATTAAAAGAAGATAATTTTACAAAAAAAAAAATTGTTTTTTTAATTTTCAGAATACACATGCACACACACAAACAAATTTTCGAATATGAGTATATTTGACAGTTCATCGCATAAGAAAGTTGTGTAGAGAAATCTCATCACAACAGTCTCATAATACTTCTTATAACACTAATATTTGAATCTACACGCGAAATACTCCTAATTCTCTCAGAGAGCGAATTTGATACTTTCTGACAGAAAATCTTACATATTCTGTTAAGTGTAGATGGGTTATAAATGGTTATAGTTTATCCCAAAATATACCAATTTATAAATCGGTTCAAAGGCAAATATAGGTAGGTAGGTAGGTAGGGAAGGGTTGCCCAGCACTCATAAGAGTGCTTGTGCATCCACTCGGAGACCTAACGGTCCATTGTGAGTCCCTTCATAAAGAATATAGAAAGAAACCAGAAAGAAACTACATATAAGGTATAGAAAAGAGCAGGAAGGAAAATGATAGAGAAAAAAGCTGAGACCAAGAAAAGTATAGAAGAGAATAGAAAGAATCAGAAAAGGAAAAGTACTACCGCCCCAGGTCGCTCGCTCCACGCCAAAGACACCCTCTAAGCCAGCCTATTCCCATGACGAATCCTATTAGTCTATCGAGCTCTATTGTCGATATACTGTCCAATTCGTCAAGGAATCGACTGCCTAACCATTTCTGCCTACTTAGTTGTAGACATGGACAGTGACATATGATATGTTCCACCGTCTCTAGCTCCTCATTATCTTCGCACATTCTGCAAAGACCGGAGGAACCTCTATCCCAATACCCTATCATTCCCCCTATGGGACAATGACCTGTCAGAATACCTAGGCAAATATAGGTTTGTAAAACTTTTTTAGGAAACATTTTCAGCAGAAATTTAATGTTCTCATTATTAAAGCTAAATTTTGGTTTTATTTGATTAAGAAATATATTTTAATATTTCAGTATTGATGTTGAAAATATCAATGTGACTTTTTTTTATTCTAAAATCTACTTCAGTATCATTTTTAATTACAACCAATAAAACATTAAATTGTTTTTAATAAAGAACTGATTCATACCATAAATTAGGGCTAATATTCATATAAAAGAATATAAGAATAAAAAGTAGCAATTAACTTTTTGGAAATATTTTTTTAAAGTTCTGTGGCTTGCATGTAATTTACTCTATAAAAGCAGAATATAAAATATAGTTCCAAGCCATTAAATTGACAGACATCAGATTTTGCCGAGTATTTTTCAAATTCCTTTAGTTGATTTATTCTTTTGGAAGTACTTGATTAGACATAGAATCGCCAATAAAGTGACAAATCTATCCTAAAATGCTCAGTTAGATATTTATTCCTCAATTAGTGAAATCATTTTTTTTTCTTCATATATGCAAATTTCTACTAAACTTTAAAATTTTTTGTAATTACTAACTATAATTTTTTATTTAAAAAATCAAGCTCTGTCTAAATCGATTCAGCCTACTATCCTAAAAAAAATCTACCAAATTTGGTGGGAAAAGCCCAAAACGGCAACACTGTTTATAAGTTAAATGTGCTTTAAAAGAAGCAATACTTTATTTTTGTATAGCCAACACTTTGCCAATACTATTAAGACGCTGTGAAAACAACTCTTATTTAAAGTTTTTTATTAGTTCAAAATTAAATGTTTATAATTAAAGCATGCAAACGATTTTTTTTACATTTTAAATTGCAATTATTAAAGCCAATGTATATACGAGTAACACTGGAAAAAGATATTTTTGAGTTTCGAGAGATCAGCCAACAAAATATCTTAAAAATTGTAAAGCATCAGAAAAAATTCTTTTAAACAAATTTCTTTAAAAAATATATAAACGAAAAATTTTATTACGTTTTATAACATAAATATGTTAGTGCCTGTAAGCAATATGATATAGATCGGATAATTTTCTGAATCTGCAAAGTCCGCGGATTATAAACATCTTATATTTTTATATTAAATCCAAACCGTTTATTCATAAACTTGAAAATTGGAATATAACAAAAAATTCATTTTGTACCAATTTTTTTGTACACTGCATCAATCAACTTCAAGTCGAAAAAAAGTTAGTTAAGCAACGATAAATTCGGCAAGTGATATCATCAAAGAAAAGACAATATCATAATCTGTCAAATAAAATACTAAATAATGTACAGATCGATATTCTGACTAGATTTGGCCACAAAAAGTGAATCGATAAAATGGTTCAGATTAAAAGATGTAAAACACACTGAATATGCGTGTCATAAAAAATTAATGAAGATTGAACCCAGTTAAAAAGTTTGAGATCTATTGTCGAAATAGTGTCAAAAAAAAGGAGTAGACTATAAAAAAAAAATTTTAATATTTACAAAAGTTCTTAAAAAGTAGTGTGAAAATGGTGCTAAATTTTTTTTTTCTGAATTTTTACAATTTTCATATTCTTCTCGTGAGTGATAACTTAAAAAAAAATAACAAGCATATTTTTATCTTCAGAGTAGCGATAGACACAAAGAGAGGTTGTAAAAATTTTAATGTGTTAGTGTATTTGCTTTATTTACGCTCTTTGTTTCGAATGTGTTTGTTTGTACTAAAAATTATATTTTTTTCTTAAGCTCTTTGTTGTTTTTTTTTTTTGCTTTCTTGAAAGCTAGAACAAAACTAAATGATTTTTTTGTTTTTTATTCACTCTCAATTATTTAGCTTCGTTAAACTTCGTATTGTGTATGTGAAAATGCCGAAAATATTCGGCTCTGGATTGCTATGGGCGCCTGTGTTTGCTTTAGAGACTAGAGGCTCTAATTTTATAAGTTTTTTTTTTAATTAAATTTTATTTTATAAATTCCTTAAATAATTTTCGTTTTTCTGTTTTTCTGTCGACCTTCAAATTCTTTTTGTTTTAAATATTTTTTTTAATTATTTCTTAAAATAACTCGTAAAATACTTTTATTACTTTTTAGAGAGAATTCTTACAAAAACTAAAAGTATAACTAATAACACGGTGCTACAAAATAAAAAAAAAGTTAAATGTAGTTGAAATTCAATATAGCGTAGTATGTAGGTATGGTCGAACAGATGATTATACTATTTTTAGAATTTTCAATATATCTCCAAAATCGGGAGTTACATAAAAAAAAAGATTTTTCGGACTTCGAGTCTTTAAAAATTTTTATCTCGAATACCTGATAAACTAATTTAAGTTTTTTAAATTGAATTAGAAAGAAAAGACTTTACGCTTTTAAAAAGTATTTACACATTTGTATATATGGCAAAACTGTCTAGGATATTAAAGACCTTAATAAAATTTTTTATTTGTTATTAGTAATTTTTGGATTTTACAGACAATTTTGAGATTCACACTTCATTTGAAAACTTATCTTTTTCATATTTTTTCCTAATACTATATTTTAATACGAATAATATAAGCTATCGCTTGATATAATCAGTTGAGAATTGTAGAACATATGATTTTTTTCCAAGTTGTACAACTCATAAAATACACGTAAAATATCTGTTATTATGATTTTTTACAATTACGAAAAAAATCATATATTCTATAATTCTAATCCGATTTTATCAAACGATGGCTCATTTTAATCCTAATAAAATGTAGTATTAGGCAAAAACAGGAAAAAAATTTGTTTTCTAATAAAGTGAGGGTCAAAAATGGCCGTAAAATCCAAAAAATACGGAAAAAATATAAAATTGAGTTTGTGTTTTTAATATCTTTCACAATTTTGCTATGAATAGAAATGTTTATACACTTTTTAAAAACAGTAAGAACTGTTCTTCTTAATGTTATTTAAAAATTTTAAACTGGTTAACAGGCATTCGAGATAAATATTTTTAAAGCTGTGAAGTCAGAAAAATATTTTTTTTTTTTTATATAACTCCCGATTTTGGGGGTATATCGAAATTTTAAAAATGGTATAATAATCTACTCACCCTTATTTACAAACTATCCTATGTTATATTCTAAGTGTTTTTCACTGTTTCACCGTGTAATATTTAAAATGAAAAACAAGATAGCTAGTCAAGTATGGGAGTTCTAATATTGTATTTAAAATGTAATTAAAATATTTTGGTAAAAAAAATCTAAACCTTCAATGACAGATTTATGACACTTAATATATATATTTTTTTTTTCAAAACAAACTATAAACAGAAAAGAAGACTATAAAAAGACAAGCGGAAATTTACTTTGTGATTTTTTTATAATTTTTTACTGGCTTCTACAGCTGCCGACTTAAAAGCCAGCAAGTTCAAGTACGTTCTTCTTTTTTCTTCTCTCCACTTTTGTTAAAATAAATATTAATAAAATGTTTGTAATTTTGCTAACAATGACAACAATAATAATGTTAGAAATTCATGATAAATTGTAAAAGAAACAAAAGAAAAAAATTATAAAAAACTCAACATTTCCTTAGAACTAATTTTTTAAGCTTATTTAAAAAAAAAAAAAGACAAATGCGGATACGAGCAAGTGTTTTTTCTGTTTTAAACCATTTATTTTAATTTTTTATTTGTTTGCTATTCTTTATAGTTTATTGTCAAATGAATTCGCATAATTCTCACGTGACAGTAAAGTAAAGTATAAAAAAAAAAACTAAAGAAATAATGAATCTTCTTATATTCAAGTTTTAAAAACTCTTTACAATGTGGGCTGCGGAAATTTGAAAAAAAAATGAAGCAACTTCGAAAAAATGTAGTCAAATTAAATATCAAATAACAATGTTGTTGAGTTTTTTTGCAACGACCAACCTTAAAAAAAAAAACTAAGAAAAAATCATTTACATGGTAACATGTTGCTTATTAAAATACACACAAACATGTTGCCCAACATGTTGATGAATGTATGTATATTCACACCAAAACAAATCAAATTAAAAAATGAGCAGAAAAAAAAACTACATAATTTAGTTTTTTGTAACTAAAAAATGACAAAAAAATTATAATAATAATAATTCAGTTAGTTTTTAAAAATAAAAATTGTAACAGAAAATAATCGAACACGCCGAATTTCATATATTTATTTATTATATAAAACTATAATTTTTCTATTTAAAGAATAATTAACGAAATATAAAAATTATGTATAAGCGACACTTTAAGAACACCATCAAAGAACTTTCCATTTTCTTAGTAATGCTTTTTATATTTTGAAATTAATAAAAAATAAATGCTGTAAAAAGAAAATTCTTTAAAAACATATCAAATTTGCCAGCAGAATTTTAAGAAAAACTTAAACAATTTGTTTAGTAGCCTTCAAACAATTTTATTACGAGGGCGGATCAATAAGTCCTTGACTTTTCGAACTTCCCTCGTAGTTATATAAAATGCAACACTATTCCCATCAAATACCACCCATTAATAGACTACTGTCAAATTTTGAGCAAGTGTCGTAATTTACTTTGCGAAAAAATAGGATTTTTCGAGGTCCTTAAAATAGGAATTTGTTTGGTCAATAATTTCATCGTTGGAGCTGAATCTCCTTACAATGTGCCATTTCTTAAGGTTTGGAAATGGGAAGTAGTCACTAGGAGCTAAATCCGGAGAATATGGCAGATGAGATACCAATTCGTAGCCCTTTTTATAGAGTTTTGCCATTGGGACTGCAAACGTGTGCACCCGTGCATTATTTTGATGAAAAAGAACTTTTTCTTGGCCATATGGGTTCATTTTCTTTTTAAACGCGGCACCCATCTTGCAGACAACTTTCTTAAACCCAGCTGATCATTTAAAATTGAAACCACACTGCCATATGAAATGCCTATGGCATCAATAATCTCACGCACTTTTACTCTTCGGTAGGCCAACACCATATCGTTGATTTTTTTGGCATTTTCGGGTGTACTGACCTCAATTGGCTGTCCAAAACGTTCAGCGTCACAACGAAAGTCAGTAAATCACTTTATAACCATTGAAATCGATGGTGCAGAGTCCCCATAGTATCGAGCTTTTCCTTGGTTTGATTGACGGGTTTTTTTTCGCAAAAAAATAATGTTTAATGAACACTCGAAATTCACGTTTTTTCATTTTTATAAATATACACGAGGTTGTATGTTTTGAACAGCTGTTAAACACAAAGTAAATGATAAAGTAAATGATTGACATTAGTCTATTAACAGGTGGTACTTGATGGGAATAGTGTTGCATTTCGTATAACTACGAGGGAAGTTCGTCACGGACATGTTGTATAATCAGCCAGTAGGAAAATTCTAAATTTATTCTTCCTAGAAGTAAAATTTCCGAATTGCTACTTTTTAACAGACGCACCATGTCCTTTTTTTCTGAGGTGTGAGTAATCAAAAATAAGTAAAAACGTAAAAATAAATGTTTAAATAATTTAATTTTAGTTGCAGAGATATTTGGTTTTAAAGTCGGCTAAAATTAGTCAAAATGAAAAAATAATTTTTATTAGGAAAATTATTAGTATTTCGATTCGCATTATTTGTTGTTTAGTCTAGTGTATATTATTATATTATTTTCAATTTCTAACAATTTCAACATATTCATTTTTTGCTTTCCAAAAAAAACCTTTATTTTGTCATATTTTTTATCCTTAATCAGACTTTAAACAATATTGCAAAAACTAGCAAAATTTCTACTTTTATGGGCTTCTCCAATTAGTCGAATCAGTGCCAGATCCAATATTTGAAGTTATCCAAAACAAAGGTTCATCAACATATTATTAATAATGCTAAATGGAAAATGGCATTAAACTACTAAAATTACAATGAAAAAATTTTAATGTGCATTTTAAGTTTTTTGTTATTAATTTTTTAAGTGAAGTCAATAAATAATTTTAAAAATTAATTTGTAGCACATTAATTATTTTTTAGCCCCATTTTTGGTAAGTTGATTAAAAAAATGTATGTGCGTTTATAGGAATATGCACCATTGTATGTGTTTAAATTGCGACAATGAAAATGGCAAAGAAAAATTTCGTTTAAATAAAATATTTAGCATTATTTTGAATTAAAATGTGAAAATTGCATGAAGATATTTTTTTCACCAGGAATAGGAATAAAGTATGAAAATATTATAAAGATTTATCCTTTTTACGTCATTTGATAAACATATTATATTTTAATTATGTCCGTCCTGACGTCCGTCTGAAAATTATTTTCTTAACCACTATAGGTGTTCCATTGGCATTGTCTGCATTGGTTGAAATTTTAAGTCTATAAGTTATGGATATAGTGCTACAATAATCCGATCTATATATTTTAAAAATCAAAAGCCTTGAATGAATTTTGCGGTAACATGAAAAAATATATAATGATCAGTGTTGCCAATTTAGCCTTTTTAAGGCTAAATCTAGCCTTTTTATTTTACTTTTAGCCTCAAAATTTTGGTTTTAGCTTCTAGTTTTTTTCTGGCATTTTTTAATTCCTAAAATTGCCTTAAAAAGGCTAAAATTTTAGCACTTTAGTAAAGAACAAGATCATTACTTATTTGCTTTTACCAATTTTTTTCTACAGAATCATGCATTTAAGATCTTTTTTTTTTGTGTATTAATTCAGAAAAGAAAAAAATGTTTATTATTTATATTTTATAAAAATTTTCGACTGCCGTACTTTATCCTTCAAATTAAATATAACATAAGTCCTTATGTGGACTTAATTAATTATATTAATTAACCATAGAAAATAAAATAATATAAAAAATATAATTAAAAAAAAATCTTCTAAAATCGAAAAATCACCAAAATATTTGGAATTTATTAATCAAGAATGAATGACAATTCAAAAATGATGAATCCCTTCGAAACATTTGCACATTTTCCATATGAAATATAACACAAATTTGTATGGACATTTTTTGGTCGATTTTTCATTGAGTGATTTTGCTAACAGCTGTTCTAGGTTTTATTTATAAATTTATTATAATATCTTACAAAAAAAAAAAAAATCAAAAGTTAATGATAATAAAAAAATAAGTTTTTTAATAAAAAATATAAGCTTTTTTCTGATCTTATTTTTTTGGGTCATTTAGCCTTTTCTGACCTTTTTTAAAGTACAATTTAGCCTCTTTTATTCATACCTCCTGGCAACACTGGTAAAGAATATTGTATTGTAGACGATAGCAAATTTTGTGCAAAATAACTTGATAAAGTCCCGGGCAAAAATGTTATTGATTTTTGATCCCTCATATCCCCAAAAAAGCACACTGTTAGACGACAAAAGTAGACAATAAGTATAATAAATATAATTTTCAAATTTTTTCAGGAGAGCTAGAAATCTGTTTAAAAAATCAATAAATTTGATGGAAAAGTAAATTAAAAAAAAAAACGTTTTTTATTTAATTTAAGATTTTGGTGACAATTCGGTTATTATATTCAATTTTTTTAAAGAAATTTCTAGTAGATGTTACCCTCAAATCTTATGAAATTTCGTTTTTTTTTTAACAATTCCTATTATGGATTTTTGTTGAAAATAAAATTTTTTGGTTCAAAATCCAGTTTATTTTATGTTGATACCCGTATTTTCGGTTTATTACACCCTTCACCACAGGCGTAAAGGGTGTATATAACTTTGCCATTCCATTCAAAGAGTATATATATATTCTGGATCATTATCGATAGGGAAGTCGATATAACGATGTCCGTTTGTCCGCCTGTCCGTTGAAATAAATGTTTAGAAAGCCCCAGATATCGCATATATATGTTTTATACATCAATACACAGAGAATTTCCCTCAAATGAACACAAATAAAAATGAGCAAAATCGGTCTACAAATAGCCGAGATATCATCAAAAAACCGAAGATACCTTCAAAAACCGTTTTCGCTTTTGACTTTTCTGAGCCCCTATATGAGCTAGCGACTTCGTTCTTGCACAAAAAATTCTAAATATTTTTTTTTGCGGAAGAAATGAACAAAATCGCTTTAGTAGTATCTGAGATATCTTTGAAAACTCAGTTTTAGTCTTTGTAAAGCTCCTATACAACATAAGAGCTTCGTTATTATATAGATAGATATAGGTCATAAATATTTTTCTAAAATTTCGATTTTTTCAGTCAAGCAAATCGGTCTATAAACAACCGAGTTATTTGTAAATGTTTTTTTTTTAATTATTTAATGACTGCTTTGCATATAGTTGTTGTTTTTATGGGTACAAAAACAAGCTATATCATATTTGGTTTTTTCAAATTTTTGTAGCCCCTATATAAGCTAGACCTTTGTCAGAAAATTCGGATTTTTTGTGCTGAAGAAATGAACTCAATCGATCAATCAGTATTTGATATATCAGCCATAGTGCTTTTTTTGACTTTTGACATTCCTATATAAGCTATGGATTTCCTTCTTACGCAGATTTATCACAAATATTTTTCTCGAATTTTTATCCATACATTTTCGAAATACCCTTTTTTAATAAATATAAATTTCACTTTTTTTTAGCTATTGTTGTTTTTTGATATTGTTATTATTTCATCAGCTTTAAAATATTAATTTTTCGTATAACATTTCAACACTAGTGAAGGGTGTATAAGATTCGACACATCCGAATATGGCACTCTAACTTGTTTTTAATTCAGTTTGTTTTTTTTTTTTTTTAATTGCGAAAAATCTGATTTTTACTGAAAATCGGCTTTCTGTTCAGTTTATTAATTTTTATTTTAATTTTTATGCTTATTTTTTTTTTTTTTTTTTGAAAAGTAAATATTTTGGAGAAAATTCAGTTTCTTAAAGAAAATTTAATTATTTTGACCTCTTGATGAACATTCGGTTTCCTTGCAGATTAAATAAAAAAAAAAAACGTTTTTTTATGGAAATAAACTTTTTTTGTAAACTTTCAGTTTTTTGTTAAAAATTTGTATTTTTCGGATTAAATTTCCGTTTTTTATTTATAGAATTTGTATTTGAAAAAGTTCAACAAAAAAAAACTATAAACTAATTTCTGTTTTTCTGATAAAAATTCGGAGTTTGGGTTTTTGTTAAAATTTCGATTTTTTTAATTTTGGTTTTTAATACATTTTTTTCTTTTTTTGCTTTTTTAATAATTTTTTAACAGGAATATTTCATAAATACCAGATTTTCATTGAAAATACGTTTTTTTTTTGTTTTTTTTTTTTAAATCTCACTTCTTGCGATTTTTTTGAAAATCTTGATTTTTGCTGTAAAAAAATCGTTTTAGCCTTTTCAGTTTTTAATGGAAAAATATAAAGATAAATTGCTGACAAATATATAAAAAAAAACGTTCGCAGCTAATCTTTAAAAAGTAAATTTCTGAAAAAAAGGTATTTTTGGGTTTTTTACGTCTTTCTCTTTAGTTTTAGCAAAAAAAAAAAAAAACAGGATGACTGGGAAACAAATTCTGTTATTCGAAATATTTCACAGAAAATCCGAGAGACGTTTTCACGTTAAAGTCTCAACCTTAAGTAAGACTATAAGTGCTAATTTTAATTTGTATATTCTTGGAAAACAATTTTGTTTTAAGCATGTAATGTTCATAAAAGTTCCGGGCCATATTTAGACATTATAGGTAACAAATGTTCAAGCAGAAATTTATATGAAAACATGTATTCTCAGGACCTCCGAGAAAATACGGGTCTCTGGGAAGGTTCTTTATACTTATCTACTTTATACTTATCTAAACTCTATTTAGTTTAAAATATCTTTTTAGACATTTTATTATAAAAAACTAACAGCTTCGGAATGGGGTTGATCCGGCGCTCTAGCCAACCCATCCACGTGATTGCAGTATTACTGTGCTATTATAGTATTGATTACTTATTAATGTAATACACAGTAGGCAAATAATAATGACGCCTCATTACCAAGAAACTACTTTAATAAGTAGATGCCATTACCGAAAACCAAAAAGTTTTTGCTGGGGTTTTGCACGTTCTACCATTAATAATCTTAGAGTGCCAAAGTCGTTGAAAAATAGTGTTGAAAAATAGTGTTTTCGTTTTTTGGATAACAAACAACTTCTAATAGTGATTAAAGAAGTTACGTTTAGAAGATTCAATTCGTATACTAATATATTTTGTTGTTGGAAAATTGAGAGAAATCTACTATTGCTCTTCTAAGAGTGGCGAAGAAGTGAGCTATTTCGAAAAAGACTTCACTAAATGCTTGCAGGGTATGTTTGTATGAATGTACACAGGTCAACAAAACAGCATAAACAACTATATTGCGAAAAATTTTGCCAAATTCTTATTCCTAAGACCAGATATAGTGCAGAAAGTTAAATGAAGCATTTCCATTACATCACACTTTTAACCCATTGATGACCAAATAAAATATGGTTCTCTGAAGGGTTTTAGATTATATACTTGTCGAAGTAATGATTTATAGACAGAATCAATACTTAAGGCAGAAATACTTATATATTGATAAACTTTTTGATATTTAATATAACTGAAATCCATAAAAAAAGAAAGATATCCGTCTACCACTCCACCTATCTGTTCAAATCAATTTTTCATAAGACTCAGACTTGTTAGGAAAGGCTTCTGAGAATTTTCCATTGAGTTTTCAAAACTCAAGACTAATTTTCAAGTTTTTCAAACTAGAAAATAGAAATTATTTCTTTCCTAATGCAAAACTATTAACACTATATTTTATATATAAACACTTTCAAATCAATTTCATGAATTTTATAAATTTTGGGATATTTCTGCTGTTTTTATTTAAATCTTTTCCTGAACTTTTAGGAAATAAAAAATATATAAAAAATTTATGCCGAATTTTTAAACCGAATATATTTCAATTAAATCGCATGGCTTTTAATTTAAATCAGTTGTTATTTTTCATTACAATTCACATGCAAGTTTACATTTCTTTTTCTTTTTTTTTTTAATATGTACTGCTTAATCTTGCTTATAACGTTTTTATTAGTAAATTTATGCGATATTTATTTTTTTAATTTTTTAGTTCCCAAAAGGTGTGTACGAATACAATTTAATTTCAATTTTTTGTTTTGCTTTTGACAAGCACTACATTGGCATTCGTCTTCTCGAGAGTTGAATGAAACTAAAGAAAGAAAAAAATTAAGACTTTACATTCAGTTTAAGAAAAAGGAAGTATTTAGGCGTATATGCAAAATCTGTTTAAAAAAAAAAAAAAAAAAAAAAAACAGAAGTCAATGTAAAACCCTCACAAATATAAGTAATTTTAAAATGAATTTACTTCATATGAAAATTATGTGGAACTTGTTGCAACAACTTGTTGCTTGTTATAATGCTTTAGCAACGAAAAACACTCACACATGAAAACTATTAAACGAAAATTGTGACAGGTTTCTTAGTTTTTGGAGGGCATTTCCTGTATTTAATGGCGTTAACAAATTTTATTTTTTTATAATTTTGAATTGGCTGGGAATTTAGAATAGTGTGCCAGACAACAAAAAAAGTGTTAAAGGAAATGTAGACAAGTTTAAAAAGGTTTTAGAAGAAGTAACTAAATATTTTATTTCAAACATGTAACCTGACCTTTTTGTTACAAAAATATTAAAAATGACATAATACAATTGAGGCCATTAAAATATTAAATATACATTTCATTTAAGTCAGATTTCATGAATAAATTTTCTTTTTTTTATTAATTTATATATATACTCGTATATATAAATATATATATATATATATATATATATATATATATATATATATATATATGTATATATATATATATATATATAAATATATATATATATATATATATATATATATATAAATATAAATATATATGAGGGCGGATCAATAAATCCGTGACTTTTTGAATGAAACACAGTTTTTTTTTGCAAAACAAAAATTTATTTTTCAACATAATCTCCTTTTAACTCAAAACACTTAGTCCAACGTTTCTCCAATTTTTGTATCCCTTCCAAAAAAAAATAGTATTTTTCGAGATCCTTAAAATAGGCATTTGTTTGGTCAATAATTTCAGCGTTGAAGCTAAATCTCTTTCCACCGAGCCTTTTCTTTAGGTTTGGAAATAGGAAGTAGTCACTAGGGGCTAAATTCGGTGAATATGGCGGATGAGCTACCAATTCGTAGCCCAATTCATAGAGTTTTGTGATTGAGACTGCACACGTGTGCACCCGTGCATTATCTTGATGAAAAAGAACTTTTTTCTTGGCCATATGGGGTCGTTTTCTTTTTAAATCCTCACAAAATCGGTCTAATAAGTTGGCATAATATTCGCCGTTTTTTGTTTTTCCCTTTTGAAGGCAATCGATGTGGATTTGAAGGTAATCGATCTGGATTATCTTCGGTCGGCCAACACGATATCGTTGATTTTTCGGCATTTTCGGGAGTACTGACCTCAATTGGCTGTCCAGAACGTTCAGCGTCATTTGTACTTGTGCGACCACAACGAAAATCAGTAAACCACTTTTTTACCATTGAAATCGATGGTGCAGAGTCCCCACATTATTTATCGAGCTTTCCCTTGGTTTGATTGACGGCTTTTTTTGCAAAATTAATGTTTAGTGAGCACTCGAAATTCACTTTTTTCCATGTTAAGAAAAATACATGAGGTTGTATTTTTTGAACAGCTGTTAAACACAAAGTAAATGACGACACTTGCTCAAAATTTGACAGTAGTCTATTAACAGGTGCTACTTGATGGGAATAGTGTTGCATTTCATATAACTACGAGGGAAGTTTGAAAAGTCACAGAAATATTGATCCGCCCTCATATATATATATATATATATATATATATATATCGGGCAAGTTTTGCTTATTGAATCACTTTAATGCACAAAAATATATTTGAATTAGCGTTGACGTGAAAGGTCCTTATATGGAAGCTACTTGGCGCGGATCCAGCCAAAGAAATTGAGGTGGAGGGTGTAAATCTTTTTTGTTTTGAAAAATTCGAAATTATGTACAATATTTTAATGGCTAAAAATTTAAGTTGATAAGAGGCGATCGAATTTTATACAATATTTTTATAAATAACTTTTGAACTATATTTTTTTTTTTTTTTTGTCACCAAAAAACTTGATATTTTACTTCATTATTCCATTTTAATTTTTGAAATACAAACAAACACTTTTATGAATCTATGATTCGTAAATTTCAGGGAATATTGGATAGATTTTAATAATTTAAGGTGAGTTTTTATTTAATTGTTATCCTCTAAAGCATTTCAAAAAAATAAATACATTTCAGTGAATTTACTTAAAATGCCTGACCTGAACGTAAGATTGAGCTATGTAGGTTTGATACTTAGAATATTAATTTTACCTAAATAGATCTAATTATGTTCTTCAATATCAAAAACTTACTCATGCAAAAATTTGGAACTAATCTGATAAATCGAAAATCGAATTTTTTTTCTTTACAAAAATAAAATAAATTTTATTTCAGTTAATAATTTAATTGAATGAAGAAAGCAAAAGAATGTAGCTTTTAAACTTTATTTAAAACTTTTATCTTTACTACAAATAAGAAATTATTTATTAAATTTTTTTTATTCAAATTGCTTTGCTACCAAAGTTATCAAGTTTTAAAAGTTATTTCATTTACAATAAAATCAGACTTCAATCTTTCAAATCGTTTAAATACCAAAACAATTATGTATTTAAAAATTATGTTTTGAAATTTTTTTTTTATCAAAATATTTTTAATATATTTTTAAGCAAATCACTTTATGCTTTATTTAATTCATTGGGGCAAAAAAAAAAAAAAACATAAAAAAACATATTTTATATAAAATCGAATATGTTTTAAAATTTTTGTCCAATTACAAAAAAGTCTTTGAAAATATTACATCATCGTATAGCCTTTGTATAATAAAATTTTATAATAAATTGGATTAGAACTCGAAAAATTTTCTTTTTTTAAATGTTGTGCAAAAATTTTCTTTCAATATTTGAGTAAAATATATGCAAATGTATATGGATAACAAGCTTGATTTTTCTACTTTCCAAAAAAAATCTTAAAAGGAATAAATTAACATAACAATAACAGAACTTATCCGTGAACGTACAAAAAAAAAAAAAAAAAAAAAAAAAACAAGTAAGAAAGATGTAGTCGGTCAAGCCTGACCATAAGATACCCCACACCATTGTGTATGTCCATCAAAATTCGTGGAGGGGTCTTATATTAGACATGTGAACAATTGTGGACCGATACTTTTACCAAGTGTTAAATAATATATACGAATACAGAATATTACTACAATTACACTCTAAGGTGATTCTCGAAAGTGGGCTTATATGCGAGCTATGGAGCGATCCTCATAAAATTTGTCACTGTGGTTTATACTTATATAAAACTTATTTGTGTCGAATATAAACTTGATACTAACATGTGTATGTATTCGTAAGAGAATTTTATATGGAAGCTACGGTCAATTATGGACCGATCTTCATAAAATTGGGTAGAAAGATTGACACTTATACTAAACTTCCTTATTGATATATTTAAGGCATTTATGATTATTAAACCCCTGTTCCGGGAGGACGTTTGTATGGGGACTAGGTGAAATAATGGACCGATCATAACCAATTTCAATAAGCTTCGTCCTTATTTTTCAAAATTATTTTCAAAATTGCGAACTGTACTTTGTGCACAAGGTTTACATGGACAGCCAGCTAGTCGGACGGACGGACATCGTTGGATCGACTCAAAAAATGATTCTGAGTCGATTGGGTGCTGGATGATTTTTTCTGTGCATTACAAACATCAGCAGAAACGCATAATACCCCAACCACCTATGGTGTGGGGTATAAATACCCTTTTAATTTATAAAATTTTTTTTATAGCCCCAACCACTGTCTGACCAGATGTCCGTGCATCAAGAACCAATATTTAAGGCAATACTTAGCTTACAGTTTTGCCGACTATATCTTTTTTATTTGTTTTTAATTTTATTTCATTTGCTGTTTAAACAAAAAAACACGATCACAACCACAGCACATGGTCCACAAATTAATGTCATACATATGAATTATTTAGTTTATTTTTTCAATTTTTTTTTTTTTTTTTTTTATTTCACAACAAGCCAAAATATTTTCTCATTATCTTAAAATATACTTTCTCTACTTATTATAAAAATTATAACAAATACTATAATTTTTATTTTATTTTATTTATTTTTTTTTTTTTTTTTTTTTTGTTCTGAAACACCAAAATAAACAAAAGAAATCTATTATAAAAATAGGAAACAAAAACCTAATGAAACAAAAACAGAAAATGTAATGAAAAAAGAATAAAGAAAGATATTTTTCTATTGTTTTTACTCATAAATACTTAATTAACTTCTTTGTTAAACATGAGACACACTGACAAAAATTCCGATAAAGTTTGTGGAAAAGGGGAAAAAATATAATAAAGATATGATTTTGATTAGATAAAGTAATTAAAAAATGAAATACTTTTAAACATATTTATGAAATAAGGAACATTTTCAACATATAATTAAATAAAATAAGACGATTATTTAATTTTTGACAATAAAGAAACTTTTTGAAGAATATCAACTAGTAAATTTAAAATAAATAAAACTTCTTTCGAATTAATGGATTTTTAAAACTTTTTGGCAGGTTATATTTGCGATTAATAGCAAATCGTTGTTTCAAATTACAACTTTCTAGAATCATTCTTTAATGATGTTTTATGAGATATCGGGGAAAAGTATAAAATGAAGTACCGAGCGACACCAATTTTTTCTGATTTTTGGCCTATAACTTTTTTGTTTATAAACCGATTTTACTCATTTTTAATACTAAGCAAACCTGAATATTTGAGACAAACTTAGTTGTCGTATATGATCTAACCCGAGCCCAATCGTGCTTTCAACAGACAAACGGATTAAACGGACATAGCTAGATTGTCTTAGAATTTTACAAGAGCCCAGAATATATATACTTTATATTGTACCTAAAATGCAAAAGCCGTAACTATAATTTTAAATTTTTTTGCTTTAAAATTAAGCAATTAAGTAAAATTTTTTAATCATTGATTTAAAGCAAAAATAAATAAAGCTTAAAATAATCTTTGAACCAAATTTCTTAAATAGAACAAATTTTATGAAGTTGGCGTCATAAATATTTTTTCTCGAATTTCTGTCCATAAATTTTCAAAATACTCTTTTTTTAATTAATGTTATTTTCATTTTTTTTACTAATTTTGTCATTTGATATTGTTGTTATTTCATCAATTTTAAAACATTTAAATTTTTCATATAACATCTCAACACGAGTGAAGGGTATATAAAATTCAGCACAGCCGAATATAAAACTTTAACTTGTTTTTGGTTCAGTTTGTTCTTTTTTTAATTTCGAAAAATCTGTTTTTTACTGAAAAACCGCTTTCTGTTCGGATATTTTATTTATTTGTTTATTATTATTATTATTATTTTTTTTATTTTTTTTTTTAAAGTCTATTTATTGGAGAAAATTCGGTGTCTTAAAGAGAATTGAATTATTTCGGTAAAACCTATTTTTATAAAAATTCGACTTTTTGGTGGAAATTCGGTTTCCTTGGATATTAAATTAAAAAAAGAAAAAAGGTTTTTTGATGGATAAAACCCATTTTTTTAAAATTTCAACTTTTAAGTTAAAAAGTTTTACTTTTCGGTTTAAATTTCCATTTTTTTATAAAAATTCGGAGTTTTGGTTTTTGTTGAAAACTTGATTTTTTTTAATTGTGTTTTTTTTATAAAAAGTCGGATTTTGGAGAAAAAAAAAAACACTTTTTTTAAACAGGAACAAATTTTATGAAGTTGGTGTTACTTTTGTTAATATTGATATCATTTTTGAAGATAAGAAAATGAAATATTTTGTTTAGAAGTAGTTCGGGTCAGTAAATTATAATACAATTAGGTTGTTATTTTAGATGGGCAGCTGTAAATGTATCTGTGCAGCTCACTTGGGTCCTATTGGTCCCACTGTGTTACCCTAATGGATCATGTGAATCTGTTTTCACATGTCCGTGAATAGGTTCGAATCGAACTAAGATCTGATCCGTCTAACATCAATTACAGAGAGATCAGATAGTCCGTGCACATATGGACTACCAAATTCAGCAGTCCTTATATTCGCAAGAGCAGGACAGAGACAAAGAAAATGTTCTACTGTCTCTTCCTCCTCTTCGTTAAAGCAACTTCTACAATAATCGTTAAAAGGGAGTCCTAGTGTGCTAGCGTGTGCAATAGCAATCCAGTGCCCTTTAATAATGGCTCCAAGTGTTCGTAGCTGACACCTCGGCAATGCCAGAATGAAACTCGAACGTTTCTGATCGTATTGAGGCCATATCTGTTTCGAGATAGAACATGCGAACTCGTTTGTCCATCTTTGTCCATTGATCTCCAAGATGACAGCGGTATGTTCACTAATTGGTCTGTTTCTTCACTTTGAAGAAGGGAACCAGTTCTGGCTAATTCATCCGCAATAATATTTCCTAGGGTACTTAAATGACCCCTTATCCAGACCAATTCTAGGCTCATGTACCAGCCTGAATGTCGAATAGACACCCGAAAGAGACTTAATTGCGGGTTGACTTTCGGTACAAATTTGAATATCCACTACGATTACTCTATTATAATACAGTAATTTTATTATTATTATTTTTTTTTTTTTATAATACATTAAAAATCCAACATTTGATTTTTCACTGGTTACAATCTTTTTCATTTTAGGTGACGATATTTAATCTTAGAAGAATATTTCGATACGTTACCAACGAAATGACAAACTCAATATAATCCCCATTTTTTGGATGGTGGGAAAGAAAGTAAGAATTGAGTAAATAGACACCACATTCTTTCAATATACTTCCGAAAATAACTTTAACGTGCATAAATTCAATACAATTGTTAGCATCAAGTTAGTATTTGACACAAATAAATTTTACACAAGTAGAAATCAAATAGAAGACAATTGGTCCATAAATAACCATAGGTCCCGTACAAAGTTTGGTAACCTCCCTAAAAGCCATAAATAAAATAATATAATCCATACATATCTTTCATAGCACTACACAAAGCTCTTAATACAATTATCGTTGAAGAATTGATCCCAGGTCTCTTATAATACCCCTCCTCGAATGGTGTAGGGTCAAGCCCTACTCTGATACCATACATAATGTTAAATTAAAAATTTGAAAATTTTGTCCTTGTACAATATAAGAACGGGAGAATTATATAGAACAAATAAAAATACATAATGTGAATTTTAAGAGCGCTGATTCCTGCTTTAAAGCTGTAATGGATAACTAAGCATCTTTATCTGATTAAAGTCTTAAAAAAATTCAAAATCAGTGAAAACGTTATTTATTTGCAAAACAAGCTTTTTCATAAATGTTTTTTCAACGTGAGCTGCTCAATTTTGGCACCTTGTATCACTGTATGTATTTAATATGGTAATTATAAGAATATTTTAATGAAATATTCTTATATAATGTATATTTTTCTATACATTACTGATCGATTGAATCAGAACTTTAGGAAGCTACACATATAAATAATAAATTTTTTTGAGACCAATCAAAATTGGAGTTATTTTGGAGCTTTGTAGCTTTTATTTGTATTGCATCAATTTTGTTGATTTTTTAATACTGAACTGCTTTGATTAATTTTAAAGATTCTAAATTAATATTTAGTATTTTAGATTTTTTATTTTGAATATAAATATGATTTCTTCATACAGCTAGACGGACAGACAGATGGCCAGACATAACAAAATTAATTTATACTAATTGTAAGATCACTTTGAATATTTCTATGTGTTAAAAACCAAATTTAAAATTTATGTAGATAAAATATGTGTTGAAAAACTTTACTAAAACCATTAAATTATTGAATTTTTAAATTTCATTTCAACCATTTTTTTAAATATTATTTTGAAGATCTAACGAATCATTCATTATTTCTTAAAAATTCTTTAAATAAAAAAAAAGAAATACAATTAACAGCAAAACTGCTGAGAATTTAAACGTATTTATTGTGGAATTTTTCTAAAAAAATATACGTATATAATTAACAATTTATCTTTACACAAGATATAATTAATTAATCTTTTAACCTTAATATTTGCAAAAAATAAAAAAAGAAATGTTATAGATTAAATAAAATTCTTGTAAATATTAATTCATTCATAAATTGAACTAATTTCATAAAACAAATTTCTTTCATTAATTGCAGATATTTGTTGCTTTACAACAATTAATCATAACGAGATGGCAAAAATATTATGTAGATCACGTACAAATTGTGGATAAAATGTAAAAAAAGAGCAAAAAATAGCAAATAATAGCAATATAAATTAAATTTAAAAAAATAAAATAAAAAAAAAAAAAAAAAAAAAAAAAAAACAAACAAAAAATTGGCATAAAATAAAAAAGAAATTTTTGAAAAATAATTCACGTAATCTTAAGGTTTAAAAAGAATTAAGGTAAATGTTTAAACAAAACTAAAAAAAAAAAATAAAAAAGAGAAAAAAACCTTTAAAATGTCACTACATTTCATTAAACGAAGCATAAAATAAATTTTAATATAAAAAAAAAATATAAGAAAATAAATAAAAAGTTTGCGATAAAAACGTGAAAATTTTAAATAAACATCATCTAGTTGTTGTTGTTGTTTTAAAGTAAATGGAAAAAAGATAAATAAAATTGTATAAGAAAAAACAATAACAAATAAACATGCGAAATCATCATCAGCATAAAGAAAATAATATTAACAATAACAACAGCAACAATAACAACTCCAACTCAACTAATCGTTATCAATTTTGCCTACATCCGGTCATGTCAGCCACTGTCACAGCCCAACACAGTGGTGCAACGCCAACAATTATGAACAATCATAATTCTTCTGCCACTACTACTACTACTACTGTCACAGCCTCTACTACAGCTGCCACAATAACAAATACGACTACAACAAATGTTAACAATAACAACAACAACAATATCTCGTCTATGTCACCATCTGCTTCAGGCCACATAAATGACACTTTAAATTCACAACAAACAGCCACAAAAATATCAACAACTTTGTTTAACGCCACAAAAACGAATTTGTCAACATCACTGCTATCACCATCATCATTATCCCTAACAACCACAACAACTGTGGCAACAACATCAGCAACAGCAACACCACCATCATCATTGTCATTGTCTTTATGTGGCTCAACAACTGCCGCATCATCATCCTCCTCATCATCGATTTCAGTATCATTGTCGCCTGTCTCATCACCAAAGGCCTCATCAGCATTATTATTATCATCATCATCATCGGTAGCAATGCCACAAACTGTTGCACAACAATTAACAAAACTAAATAATAATGATCATGATCTTCATCATCATCATCATGATCAAATAATTAATAATAATAATAATAGTAGCAGTAATAATAATAGTTGTTTAACTGATTCTAGAAAATCTATAAATTCTTCAATCTCGACAAAATCATTTAAAGAAATTCATCTTAATAGCCAACACAGTCTTAACAACAGCAGTAATAATATTAATAATAACAACAACAACAACAACAATTGTAACAATAATCATTTTACAGAATTAATGCAACGCAACAATAATAATAAACGTTTATCACCAACTCAAGAATCCAGCAATATGAGTTTTTCCTCAGCATCCGTAGCTGGTTCAATACCGGTAAGTTTTGTCAAAAACGTTTTTTCTTTTTTTAATTTTGAATTATTTTTTTATTAAATTGTCTACCTAAATTTTAATATTAATTTAAACTTCATTACAAAATTGTTTTAAAAATAGTCTTGTTCACACTAGATAACTGTTTAAGTAACTTTTACTTTTTAGTTGATTTCTTTAATGAAATAAAGAAATATTGAAAAAATCTCACAAATCTATAAAACAACGAAGTTGAATTCAAACTTCATTGTCTTATTCTTCTAAAAATAATTAAGGTTAAATATTTAATGATAAAATGTTATTTTTACTATTTAGTTAATTTTTTTTTTTTTTTAATAAAATGAAGAAATATTGAAACAAAATTGAAACTTAATTACAAAATTGTTCTAAAAATATTTCAAGTTACGGGTCACACTAGGCAAATGTTAAAACAAATTTTACCTTTTAGTTGATTTCTTTAATTAACTACTAACAAAAAATGTCTCACAAATATTAGAAACCATAAAGTCAAATCCACACTTTATTAAAAAATTTACCAAATTGTAGTAAAAATAATTATAGTCATGGGTTCACACTAGTCAAAAGTTTAATGAATAAATAGTAACTTTTACATTTTAGTTGATTTTAACTCACAGACAGACTGACTGACGGATATCGTTATTTGGGCTCCCCAACATTAAAAAAAAATATAATAGTAGCATTTACATATTTGTGGACTACAAAAAGTCAAAAAATATGTAAATATGTTTTAAAGACTTTACCCGACATTGACGTATGAAACATTTTCTACAGTTGTTGGGAGACTTTGGAAAGTTGATTTCAATGTATAGGGGGACGGACGGATGTCACTATTTTGACTACTCTTTCTTAACAGAAATTAGAATAGTAGCATTTATTTGTGGACTTCAAAAAGTCCAAAAATATATTAAAGATAATATATTTGTTTTTAAGACTTTAGACGATATTGGAGTATGAAACAAGTTCTTCAGCTGTTGGGAGTCTTCGGAAAGTTGATTTCAATGTACAGATGTATGGACGGACATCACTATTTTGAGTCCCCTTCCTTAAAAAAAAATTAGAATAGTAGTATTTATTTGTGAACTTCAAAAAGTCAAAAACACTTAAAATTATCTATTTATTGAAAGAATACAGAAATTTGATTCCATTGTACAGAAGGACGGACGGACGGACATCGCTATTTAGACCCCATACCTTAAAATGACCCTATTATTTATTAGTGAAAGATCAAATGTACCTTATGTATTAGACGAGACTTTGTTTCAAAATAATTAATGTTTCTTTAAACTCAAAATCTGGCTCAATATTGCTAATTCAAAGTCGACAAATTTTTAGTTTTAGGTGAACAAATTTTGGACTTTTAACTAAAATTATTTTCAAAATATAATAAATTTTAATTAAATTCATAAAAAAAATAAAATTTTAAATATATTTTCATACATAAAATATAAATAAGCTTGAATAAAATAATTGTTCACCTTTTTTAAGAAGAAATTAAAATAATTCAAAATAATGTAAAGTAATAAAATATTATTTTTTTACATTCGATAGATTTACGAAAGTACTCTAATTTTTATGGATATTTTCTAAAAAAAATCCATTAACAATCAGTGTAATTATATTTAACCTCAAAATAAGACACAAAAATTTACTACAAAATATAAAGAAATTTTAATATTGTTTATCTTAACCAAACAAAAAAAAAAACATATTAAAAGAAAAGTAAAATTTTTACTTTAACGAACTGTAAACCTCAAAAATTAAAATTTAACCATAATTCTGTCTTCTTATATTATTAAGAAAAAAACAAAAAAAAAAAAAAAAAAAAAAACAGAAACCAAAAGAAATTTCCAAAAAAGAATCCACAAAAATAATGAGGGTTTTTTTCTCGAATCATATGTTAAAAAAATAAAAGACAAAAGTAAAAGTCTGGCTGCCCTTAATAAAAAATAAACAAGAGAATAAAAAACAAGTAAGAAAATAAGTAAAAGGTCGGTCAAGCCCGACCATATGATACCCCACAGCATTGTGTATGTCCATCAAAATTCGTGGAGGGGTCTTATATTAGACATGTGGTCAATTGTGGACCGATACTTTTACTAAGTGAAAAATAAAATATTCGAATGCAGAATATTACGTTAATACTAACATTTATATGAATTTATGCACTTTAGGGTGATTCTCGAAAGTGGGCTTATATGGAAATTATGGTAAATTATGGAGCGATCCTCATAAAATTATGAGGAATAACTATGATTTCTATTTATATAAAACTTATTTGTGTCGAATACTGACTTGATACTAACATGTGTATGTGATTTATGCACGTTAAAGTGATTTTCGGAAAAGGGTTTCATATAGGAGCTATGGTCAAACATGAACCGATCTTCATGAAATTTGGCAAAAGAGTTCATTAAAATATTACTATATTTAAGGCATTTATTATCATTAAACCTCTAAACATTTGTATGGGGGCTAGGTGAAATAAAGGACCGATCATAACCAACCTTGTGTCATTAAAGCCAGCCAGCCAGGCGGATGGACGGACATCGTTAGATCAACTCAAAAAGTGATTCTGAGTCGATTGGTGGGTGTTGGATGATTTTTTTTTTCTGTGCGTTACAAACATCAGTACAAATCACCTATGGTAGTGTAGGGTATAAAAAAGAGTAAGAAATAAAAGATGCCATTTTTTATTAGGATTTATCTGTAATTTCCTTTTGATTTTTTTTTTTTTGGTAAAAAGGTTAAAGGCCACCTAATACATATTTACAACCAAAAGAAAACGATTTTTGTTTGTAAACCTGAATTTCGTTTGTGTGTGTGTGTGTTTTATTTTTTAAGAATGAAACAAATTTATTCAGTTATGGTAAAAATATAGTCAAAATGCATAAAAAATATAATGAAAAAGGGGATATTTATTTCAACAACAATTAATTTTTAGAAAAAATTTATTACTAGTCAAAAGTACATACATATGTGTGGGAATATTGGTTAAGTTTGTCCAGAGTCTTGACGCCCACATAGGCAAATAGTAAAGCTAAGTTCAGATTACGCAAATATTTGACATGAAATATTTTGTGCTTTTCCGCAATTTTTGCGACTAAATACAGAGTTGATTTTTTATTTACGCTCATTTATTTGACGTTTTTTTGTTTGATGAAACATCTATCAAATATCGTTAAATACGATAAGAGGAAACATATTTTAAGCCTCTTCATAAATTTATTTGACAGCAATTATTAAATGAATTTATAGGAAAATCTGAGTTTTCTGAGAGAATTTCGGAATATGTGGATGCCAAGGTAATGTTTGTAATATTTTTATTTAATATAAAGCGAAAATGCTATTTATTTTAAATACAAATATTTATAAAATTTACAAAGTAAAATATTTAGATAATAACCGATGTATAAATTATTATCAATCAATTAATTGCAAAATTTACATTAATAAAATTACTTTAAAAATATTTATTTAAATTTTTTTTTTCTAAGTAATTTATGTTTATACGCAAGAACAACCCTGATTCCTTTTTTCGTCATTTACAAAACAGCCCTGTCTCCACAAAACAACACTGTTTTCCTTGCACGCAAATTCAGCTATACAAAAAAATTAAGTATTATTATGTTTAAATAATAAAACATATTAAAATATTCAAAGTTTTATTTAAAAAAAAATAAAACTATATTTTAATAGATAAAACATAAACTGTTCACTTCTTTATATCAATTCAAAGTTTATGTACATAAAAACAAAATTTTTTCAACTCAAGCCATAAACTGCATCAGCTGTTGTCTGTTGTCAGTTTGATCTTACATTTATTTTGTAAGATTAAACGAAAATTTGCTCAAAATTTTACAACTTGTGTTCCAACAATGTTAACATTAACGACATTTTTAAATAAGGGCAAATAGTTTTGTTTGTCCAAAATCAGCTGCTATCGTAAAAATGTTTTGTGTTCAAATTACGCAAAGCAAATATTTGCAAAAGTCGTCAAATATTAGCTTAGTGTGAACTTAGCTTTAGAATCAAGTCTTTGTGTTTTCCCTTTGGGAGCTGTAGCCTGTAAACAAAAAATAACTAAATATCAAATACATTGTGTGTTGTTACATTGATGACCCAAAAAAAAAATAAAAACAAATAATTTGAAATGATAAAAAATATATACACATTAGACACCAAATAATAATGAGGAAAATATAAAAAAATGTCTAAGGTTTCATTAACATGTTCCAGCGAAAATAATTGGAAAATACAAAAACTTACAAATCGATGAGAATTAGAAAAACATTTTTTCTTGTTTTTAATTAACAGCACAAAGTAATTGAAGACCTATTATTAAAAAGAAATAGATTTTTTGCGGTTTACTGTGTCTTAAATAAAATTATTTAATTTTCTAATTAAAAGCTATTTCAATTTTGTTCAAAAATTTTGTTGTAAAAAATATTATATATATATATATTTATTTATTATGCGATTATACACACATATATATACATATATATGGACCATTAAAAAAAAGTTTCTTATGGCACATTTGTGAAAATAGAAAGTGAGTCGAATGCATGTAGAATCAGTTCGCGTTAATCATTTCGTGCAGGGGACGCAAAAGTTACAGCGGTTTTAAGTTTCACATATAAGCATTTCTACAAACTATAAGTTTATACGCACCCCTTACTCGCAATTAAAAATATTTGGATATGAAAATTTTTCTATATAAACGGTGAGTTCATATTTTATTTGCAAATCAGCAACTCTCGAAAACTAATCGTGATTAGTAAAACTAAATACAAATAATACCGTACGCATTATGTCACTTCCTTTTACGTTCATCTGGCACAACAAAAAGGAAAATATATTTCTTTATACAATTTGCGTATAAACAGTGAGTTATTTATTTGCAAATTATTTTTATTTTTTGTAATAATCGTGCGTATAAACGTAATATATAATTCTGGTAAAAATTACACACAATATCAAACCCTACTGGGTTATTGAAATTATTGTGATCCTCTTTTAACTCAAGTAAATAATTTTTTGGTCCATATAATATTTACCTTTCGAAATTTTTTGATACGCCTCAATATTTGCGTTAAACATTATAAACAGCTACTAATTATGACAATTATGGTCAATTTCCAAACCAAACGGGACTAAAATTTATGATCCTGTTTTTATCAACGTTCTTATATCTATATATTAAAGATTTTTACACATTGAAATTTATATAGAAGAAAACAAAAAGTACGTAATTTTCAAAAAGTCCATAAAATGTTTTTATTAAATTTATTTTTAACGCTCCTTCGATTTCACAATGTGTAAAATAAGAAAAAACTAAGTTCACTCCGTAATCCATTCTATTCCATTAGAAACTGTGAATGTTCCCTAAGAAAAATTAATTTTTTTTTTAACTTTTGCTCTTTTCTTTCAAATTTTGAGACTATCTATTGCGTTGACTATTTAGGGCACATTAACGAGATATTATGCAAAATATTCATAATTACAACAAATACCGATCCCTGTTTCAAAATTTTTATTCCGTTTAGGGGCGCACACACACCTCTCAAAAAAAAACAAATAATTTTAAAAATTTAGAAAATTTTGTCATCAAAATTTGATTACCCTGTATGTAAATGTTAAAAGTCTGCACAATAACAAAGAAGGTGTAGAATTTATCCCCAAGTCCGATTAGTTTAAGATCAAATTAGATCAGTAAATATAAATACGCGAAAAAAAAGTGTAGATGAATGGGGAAAAGTTAAATAATTTTTAGCCCTTTTTTTAAGTTTCTAAACTTTGAACAACAATCATGATTAAAAAATGAAACCTATAGTGTTAAAAACTTTGTTTGGTGTTGCCATACTTACAAACAATGGCGAAAGCTTTTCACTCAATGTTGTATGTTTACAGCTATGTTAATAATTTCTACACATATGTTAACTGCTGTTAACACAAACAGAAAGGTCGAGAAGCATTGAGAAGCTTTATTTAAATTTAAACTGGCCGTTAAAAACGTTCCACAAAATTTATAAGGACTAAATTCGGTTTCAGCCAGGTTAAAAACTTTTGATAATGGTCCATATATATGTATATCCTTCATTCCACGAGAAATTTATAAAAAATTTAAATTTTTTCAAAAAGTGTCATCAGATTTTATTCATATTTGATATGCATATGATCTATGAAGCCATTTAGTCTTTCTCATTATTATTTTTCCCATTTAAAAAAAAAATCGCGAATTTATTCATGATTTAAATTTTTATAAAAGTTAAAAAATTCAACAAAGTTCGTAGCTTTAAATGTTGATATCTCTTTAATAATTTAAGGCTCTAATGAAGGCTAATTAAAACCTCTTTAAAGGCAATATTGCAAAGGTAAATTGTTTAATTCAAAATGCACTAGGAACCAAATGTGTATTTTTAAAAAAGTTTTAGGACACAAATTATGACCATCAAGTTTAAAAAAATATAAAAAAACATAACGCGTTTTTTGTATAGATTTACAAAGAATATCTATGTTTAAAATTTCTTTAGAAAAAAATCAGAACTGAAATTTTGGCGATTTAAAAAAAAATTAGATTACCAAATTTAGTGGTCTACCCGCTACCCGCTGACCCGCAAGGGTACTGTGCTCTTCCAAATCACCTCAAAAACACCACAGCTTTGGCCACGTCAACTTTAATTCAGATATCTTTAATGGAATACAAGTTACAGAGTCATTTCCAAAAGGGTTTTAGATCCACTGTGCACCGTACAATTAAAAAAAAAAAAGAAAATTTACAAAAAAAAAATTTATTACTTATTTTTAAAGAAAAAGTAGTAATTAAAAAACGATAAAAAAAATTAAAAAAAAAACAAAAATTTCAAATAAAAAATTTAAAAAGAAGTATAAATTTAACAAAAAGGTACTTTATAATTTTAATTTAAAAAAGTACTTATATTACAAAAAAAAAATAACCAGTTATAAAAATCTACGAGTTTAAATAAATCAAAAAATTAATAAAAAAAAAAGATTAAAATATAACAATATTCATATCCCGATTTTTCTTCAGTTTTCTATAATCCTGTTTAAATTTTAATCTTTCGTTTTTTATTATAATTTTTATAATTTTTAGTTTTCTATTCATGCTATCTATAGCTTTAACACCCTATAGTATTATTATTGTACATTATTGTACTCATTAATTCACATTTAGCACTTTATAGCATGTTTTGATTTTAATTTAATTGTTATTTTTGTTTTATTTTTACGCCAAACTCAAGAAATATTATCAAAAAAGCCTTAACCCTCATCAAACATAATAATTAAACTATAGAAGAAAAAACTCATAATTTTGTTTTTAAACTTAACACACCATTTTGTGTAATTTCAACACTTATATTTGAACATGAATAAAATTTGATTAAAAAAGTTTCTGGTAGATGCTTTATGATTTTTATTAACAATTTCTAGTAAATTTCACAGTGGTCTCAAAACGATTTATTATTTTTTTATTTTTTTCTTTGGAAATAATTCTGCAACTTGTGAACTGTTGGAGATATCTAAATAAAATTTCACAAGATCAGAGCTGAACTATTTTTCATTTAATTTGGTGGAGCAGAACACTATAGTGGGTCACGGGGGTAGAGGGCAGACTTCCAAAGTTGGGAACCTCGGGTATGAAATCTTTTTAAAAAATTTGCTAAAAATTCTTTTATCACTTGAATGTAAAAAAAAATACATATACATATTCAGACCTTGTAAATCTCTACAAAAAATAATATTGCTGCAAGAATCATATAAATATATCTATTCGATAAAAAGTGATATTAATCTGAAACTGGAAAGTTTAAAAAATTTTGTATTTTTGTGATTATTTTTCAAAAAGGTTGTAATATCTTTCACTTCTAGAATATTCTGTTTGTTCCAGACTACAGAATTTTTGTAATGTTTCCAGCAAAATTAAAGACGCTTTGGACAAGGGTTTCTCTTAAGCCCTAGCCAAAGTTTGTGAATTTTGATAAAAGTTTTTTTTTAAATTTTTTTGTAAAATTCGCAAATGTCAAAGCTGAGATCAATAAAAAGGTATATTGGCTATATACCCCTATATGTTTGTTAAACACACAAAAAATATTTTCTAAGCCACGCGTTTTAAAGCGGCGTGGTGATCATTTTAAGGAAAAAAGTAAATTTTTCAATCATATTTTACCCGGACTGGGATTTTGGGTATTTTGGTACGAAGCAGTGTGAGTTTTTTTTAATTCCTTGTTTTTAAAGCAAGTTTATCTATACTGTGAAAAAATTTCATTGGAATACCTCCACTTGTTTAAATTTTATTTAGATCCAAATATTAACATTATTTCTCAAAAATATGCTTAAAATACAAATTTTAAGTTTTTCGGGTCATGGTCTGGAGAAATTTTACCAAATTTAATTTGCATTTTCGTTAAGATTTCTTTTAAAATCATTACAAAAATTCTCTAGACGGGAACAAAAAATAAATATTTTAGAAGTGAAAGAATATTAAGAATTTTTTGTAAAATAACTCAAAAATGTGAAAATTTTTTTATCGGATAGTTATGTATGATACTTGCAGCAAATTTTCAGAAAAAAAATTAGGGCCTAAATTAAGGCCCCAACTTTAAAAAACTTTAAAAAAAACTAGACCAAAAATGAGGATAAAATTTTCTTAGACCTAAATATCTCTTAAATTAAAAGAGATAACGTTCAAATGTAAACATGATTTTTATAGATTTTACAAGCAATACCTACATGTAAAATTTTTTTACATTCAAGCCCTAAATGAACTTTAGACGAATTTTTTTTTTTAATTGCATACCCAAAGTTACCAACTTTGGAGATCTACCCTCTATTCCCGCGACCCACTAGAGAGATGTTCTCTTCCAAATCAAATGGAAAATATCTCAGATCTGACTTTTTGAAATTTTATTTAGATATCTCCAACAGTTTACAAGTTACAGAATTATTAAAAAAAAGACCACTGTGCGGTTATTAGAAAATAGTTCTGAACTGATCATGATTATAATAATAATGATGATGATTAAAAGAAAGAAGGTTTAAATCATAAATAATTGTTTTTGTATTTTTTGTGCAAAAAAAGCACTCGTGGTTTTGTTTAAATTATTTAGAAAAAAAATCGAAAACTATAAGATGTATATTATTAGTATATTATTAGTTTAGAAGATATGAAAATAAAGGCTAAGAAACCAAAAAAAAAAAAAAAAACATAAATAAAATAATGATTTTTTTTTTTTTTTTAGAAGAAGATAAAAGACAAAAGTTAGTTCATTAACCCAATACCATTTGCTATAAATATAAAAGCAAATTTATAAAAAAAAATATAACAATTTATATTCAAATTGTTTTAAATTTTTCGTTTTTAGCTTTGAGGTTTTTTGAATTTTACGAGTAGCTATAGCACGTTTTAGTTTTACACAATACATATTTTTTTTTAGTTAAATTTGACTCATGTTTTGCTATAATTTACAATTAATGATACCAGCCACATATATTAAAGATCGATTTAAAAATGTTCTTCTAGTTTTTTCTTTATATGGAATTAGAATGTTTTAATAATGGCTACAATGGCAAAAAAAGAAAAAAAACCTTCAAAATTTAGATAATGAATTATAAATTTTATTTGATAAATTAGCCTAAAAACTGAAACATTGAGTATGAATTAAGCCAAAATTTAAAAGAATAAAATCTTGCAAAACATACAAAATTTACGTAATTTTATTAAAGAATTTTGAAATTGAGTTTATAAAAAAAAAACATATTATCACAAAATTATAATTTTTAACTCTAATATTTTCTTCTCCCTTATTTGAATGGCTGCTATTATCTATCTGCTTTTTTTTTATTAAATATTAGTCATGATTCAGTTTAATATTTCTTTTCTGCAGTTTACCAAAATAACTGCAAACACCACATTTTCAAATAACTTCACAAATTTATTTAACATTAGTCATCGATGAGCATCCTCACATCAAATCGTGAATCTGTAGGACTTTTATTTCTTTAAACCTCAAGAAGAAAAAAATAAATAAAAAATCTTGCCAAAAATCACGAAAAACATAAATATTTTAGACACTGTGTCATTGTGTCTGTAGTTACTACTACAACGTATTATTTGATTGTCATCTAAAGGCAGATGCCACAAAAATTGTTATCCCAAAAATATAAATACCGTTAATTGACATGATTTTAATAACAAATGAAATTTATAAAAAAAAAAGCTAAAAAACTCAGCAAGAGATCAATAATACACATTTTGCATAAAAAATCAGCTGAAAAAGATATTTATAATAATGTTCTTTAAACACGCAACATTTAAATTTTTTATAAGAAGAAATGAAAAGCGAATTTAAAATAGATTAGTCAGTTCTTCTATATATAATAAGAGCATATTTAACGGTTTAATATTTTATGAAAACAAAAGATTTAAAAATGACACTATAAATGTAATCAGTTTTTTAAGATCATTTTTTTAAGACCCATTGTGTTTAGTTTTAGCTGATTTGCTTTATAAAAAATAGCAAGCCATCATTATGGTTTTAAACTTTAACCCTTTTTCTGGCTTATATTTGTTTTTTTTATATTTTTTATAGTTCTCTTTGTACCCTAAATTGCTGGCTTAAACTGTTCGTATGTATATATATATATATATATATATATAAATCTCTACAGCAAAAATACGCTTCATGTGTAAGTAATTTCTTTTAGTTTAAGAGCCACATTTTTTTAATTTTTTTTTTTAATTTGGTGGGCATTATATTGACCCTAATTTTTTTTTAAATATTCGCCATATTCCATATTAATATTGCTGCAAGAATCATATAAATATGTATATATATCAGATAAAGAGTTATATTAATCTGAAGTTAGAACTTTAAAAAAGTTTCATATTTTTTGTTTTTTTTTTCAAAAAAGGTTGCAATATTTGTTCACTTATAAAATTTGCTTTTTGTTCTGGAATATATAATTTGTTTAATATGTTCAAAAGTAATCTTAACGTAGATGCTTGTAAAGCAAACGCGGAGGCGCTTAGGTTAATGGTTTCCCGACAAGCCCTATCCAAACTTTGTAAATTTTCCACAATTTTTTGAATTTGTTAGTAAAATTCTTAAAATGCAAAGTTGGGATTAAAAAGGATATGTTCATTAAATACCTCCGTATGTTGGGAAAATACTCAAAAGGTATTTTCTGGCGGACTCCTCCTATAACGAGAGGATGATCATTTGGTACAAAAGAATGGGACTTTCTTTAATTCTCTGATCTTAAGATAAGTTTATCTATATTAAAGTTCTATATTTGGCCGCAATTTCATTGGAATAGCTTTACTCATTTAAGTTTTATTTAGGTGCAAATATTAACATTATTTCTCAAAAATATACTTATTTTTTTTTCTTTTTAAGGCGAGGCTAAAAATGAGAGAAAAAATTTATTTCGACCTAAATATGTCTTAAACTAAAAGCGTCTATCTATGTATGTATATTTTTTTCTGTCAAATCATAAATTAATTGTTGGCGATTTAAAAAAATATACATACCCGAGGTGACCAATTTTGGAAGTCTACCCACTCCCCCTCTGTTCCGCTTGGAATCTGTGCTCATCCAAATCAATTCGAAAATATCTCGTCCCTACATACCTAAAATTTTATTGAGATATTTCCAACAGTTCACAAATATTTTAAAAAGAAAAAAAAAACATTTTTGAACCACTGTGCGTCACAAACATTAATATTTTTGGCAATTGATTTTTTTAAAAACTTTACATTTTGTATAGGTACAATGGGGCCTTATTTGTAAATAATCAAAGGATTTTAAATTTCTTACTATGCACAAGATTAGTTTGTAATTTGAAACATAACCATTAATTAATGCTAAAAAAGGAATTATATATCAATGGATAGGAAATTATGACTTGTTTTCAAAATTACTTAAATTAACATTTTTTGCTTATTTTAATATTCGTTGAAGATTTTTTTTAATTGAAGTACTTTTTTATAATTAATGATGTTTGAAAAATCTTTAAGAGTTGTTAAGCATCCCAGCAAAAAAAGAACATCCACAGTAGTCAATAAGATCCTGAAATTGTGATCCATTTCCAATGAATTAAACATAGGCTTGTCATTGGAAGATGTTCTCTTTTTTGATATCTATTCACTGAGTAGGAAGTTATGTTCACAATGTCATGAACAATTGATTTTTTATGTACTTTTTTATCAATTCAAGGAAATTACTTTTAATTTTTATATAAATCAAATATTTTTTATTAAAAAAATAAAAATGACTTTTATTTATTTTTGCTGGAATATTATATATCAAAAGAAATCAAATTGTGCGAACTTTTTAAAAATTTAAAAATGTTTAAATAAACATTTTATTATTTTTTAACGTTTTTTTTTTTTTTTTTTTTGTTTTAATTAAATTTCTTTCTTTTGTAAACTAATAATTTTTACAAAAGTTTTGGTCTTAAACTGTATATTACACCGTACAACAGCATTTTTCACACATGAACGAAACCATATACACATGAAGACAGAGACATTTTATGATAGGACTGCTTACTCAGTTTTTCATTTCGTATTCGAAAATCCTTTTAAAGGGACTTTAAAATTTTAAAAATAACAATTTTTTTAAAATTATTTTAAAATCTATCACTTTTTCAATAGTGTCGATATGGGCATCAAATGATGGAATAGGATTTGGAAATATTAGTAAAATTATTTCTTTAAATTTTTCATTGCCTTATAATGGCAAAAATGTCCTTCAAATATTTTATTCATAATATCCTTGCGATTTTCCAACAAAAAATTATCAAAATTATTATAATTTTAAACACCTCACAATATGTTTTTTTTTTTCAGTCTCACATTTTGTGCTCTTAGCAGTGTCCTGTCAGTGTTTATGTAAATTTTAAATATTATTTAATAATAATTGACAGAGTCGTTTATTTAGACTTCAGGACGAAGCTTATAGAAAATGGTTTAAATCGATCCATTATTTGATTTTGCCCCTATACAAATGTTTCCCAGAAAATCTAGTGATCATAATTATCCTAAAAATCAGAAAGGGAATGTTTTCTTTCGGCATTATTCGTACATTAGAATTTAAAGAGTTTGAGAGCATTCTATCACGGAAAGATCGGTCACTAATTGACCATATCTCCGTACAACATCAATTCCATAATGTCACTTTAAGACGAATAACTTGCTAATAAATAATTTATTTTGTGATTCTATTGGCAACAATTAAAATTTATATAACTATAAAAGACATTACCAAATTTCAAGTGGATCGGTCCATAATTAAACATAGTTCGCATATAAGATTCCAGAAAATCACTTTAATGTACATAAATTTCATAAAAATACTAGATTTTGAACCAAGTTTGGTATAAATAAGTTTCGTATAAGTACGTAAAGCGCAGTATTAATTTTACAAGGATTTGTCCCTATATGATCATAGTTTCTATATAAGGACCTCTCCCGAAAATAAGTTCATCGCTCCAGCTTTTTTTTTTTTTTGGTAATTATTCAAAAAATTATATTAAATATAATATAAAAATTATAGCCACTGTCTTTTCGCAGATTAAAATTATATGTAATGAATTAAAAGTTAAATAAATATAAATACTGAACTTACCATCATTTTAACTTTCATATAAATTTTAATTTAAATACTATGGCTTCAAAAATGACTATATTGGTTTTGCATGCTCGATGTCTCACTAAACTGAAAATCAAATTTGTACATTTGTTGTTAGGAATAATTTTCAAATCGTTGTATGGATTAAAGCAATAAGGTTAAAACCATAAAATATTGGTATCTAAAACTGGATATTGACATCTTTAAAACATAATGTTTTGGAAATTATTTGTCGAAAACTTTCAAAAATATTAAAGTATCAAATATTTAAAGGATTATTTTGCAACTTTTATTTGGATTATTTTAACAAAATATTATACATTATAATGCCAAAATTCTCCCCTTTCATTTGATATGCATATCACTATATAATATTAATTATAAAGTACTAAAATTAAAAATTAACTCGCACATCCTTAAAAAAAAGTCCTTTAAAAAGGACTATATATTTTCAAATGTATATGAAATTTATAATGTGTGAGAAAAAATTTTGATTTCTGTTTTATGGTGTTATATTTGTTTTTAATATCAATAACTTGTACTTAATTATTTGTTCACTTAAATTTTTAAAAATGAAAATCTTTATCACTTCTTTTCGTTTTTCATCCACATTGCTATTTTCTTCATTACTAAAATTATTTATAAATTTTTAATAAGTTGACGCATTTTCCTTTCCAGTGATATACAATTTGTTATACTCTTTCCTCTCATTTTCAAGCTCCGCTCTCAACAAGTATTCAAAATTTTCTAAATGAGCTTAAATTCGTGCCAGTTCAGTGACCGACCATAAGAAAAAGAGAATGTTAGATATATTATAAATCAAAAGAAAGCAAATTGTGTGTACTTTTAAAAAATAATTTTAATATTTTTATACTATATTAAATAAATATAAATTTTGTTAAAAAAAAAATAATAAAATAAAACTTAAATGCCTCTGAAGAAGATAAAAATATTTCTTTAAAAATATTGCTTAATTTTTTTTAATTATTAAAATTATTAACATAGAAATTTTAAGTAAACGCTTTCTGTTGATATATAATTTAATACCCTCTTTTTGTTGTCCTTTAAATTTTATTCCGAATCCGTTAAGTAGTTCGTATAAAAAAATACTCAAAATATTGTGAGCTAAAGTTCGAGTCCTGTAAAAATATAAACGTTGACATGTCATACATCGTAGAAAAGGCAATTTCAAAAATGTATAAACAAAATAGTTTTAATATTTTTATATTTTATTAAATAAATTTGTAAAAATTTACAAAAAATCTTAAGCACTTTAAAAAAGATTAAAATTTTCTTTAATTATTAACATATTTTATATATTTAAGTAGACACATTAACCTTTCTATTGATATACAATTTGTTAAACTCTTTCATTTCACCTTTAATTTCTGCTCTCAAACACCTAAGTAATTCGTTTGAAAAGATACTCAAGTAAGTAATTTTTTGCTCGAGTCCATTTACTAGTCTTATAAAAAAAAAGGTAGACATGTTATACGTACATATATCGGAGAAAAGGTAATTGTATATAGTTTTTTAAAATTTATTTATTACGTTTTTACACTTTACAAAATTGTGTCTTTTTTCAAAATTGTTAAAAGAAAAAAAAATGTTCTGCGTTTTTAATAATCGCAGAAGAATTTTATTAAAACCTTTTAGTTTTGTAGAATCCGCTCTTCAAATTCCATTTTCATGGTTTTGGTTCATAACTCTATCATTTCATTGCAAATTTTGGTGATTTTAAATTGTAAAATTTCTAAGATATATTAATTTATATGTACTTAGTTTTATGCTAGCCAAGATCACTTTTATTTCAATATAGTTCTTGGAATGTAGTTCCCATCGAAAGATCCACTTTTCGTTTACTTTTTGCAGAATTTGTGCTGGTAAATTATTTTTGAAATTTTACTTAAACTTTATTAAATTTTCCTATCCTGACCCAATGTTTCATACTTTAAACTCTTATGAAAAATGAAATCCAATTAAATTTATAGCTTGCAACTAAAACTTTTCTCTTTCTCTCTAATTTAAAAGTTTATCACCACTTGTCATTATTAATTACATTTGGCGTTAAAATACAACATTTAAACTCTTAACACACAAATAGTTTTGCAAATGTTCTTCTTTTTTTTTAGTATTTTGTTAATTTATTTCCTACATATTTTTCTTAACAAAATGTATTTAACTAATTGTATAAAATTACCTGAAAAGTATTTATTTCATTTATTGCAAAACGGTTTTTTGCTAATTTGATAAAGAAAATTAAATAGTCTTTCAGAAAAAATAAACAAGAAAAACATAACCTCTCTAAAGTTGGCTAACAACATAACCTCAAAGAAATTTTAGCGTCAGTAGAAAAAATAGAGATGCCACCTTGTTATGTTGGCATTTGTTTTGTAATTCTCACCATTGAAGCAGGAGTTGGATAAATAAGCGGCATTTAAAACTTTGATCTTAGGAATTGGGAGAGCAAAGAGGGGAAAGATGTTGTTCTGTTTAAAAGAGACAATGTATTAAAGAATTCCCATTTAAACATAAAATATTTGTTAAAGAATTTTCTGTGTTTTTTGTTTTATTTAATTATCATTTTTTTTTTTAGTTTCTGTTTGAAAAAGAAACAGAAACGGATATAAAATTCTAAAGATTTAGAGTGATCATCACATGATGATGAAAGAAAAAAACAAATAACATTATGAAATTAAATGATGTGAAATAGAAACTAGAATTCATTTTTTGCACTGTGGGGTAATTTAAAATAAAAAAAGTGAGAAAGTATTTTAAGATCACAGATAAGCGATATGATCTATAATCAGATCCTTAAACAGCTCTACAAGATCAAAAATAAATAAGCAGGATCTTTAAAATTTATTTCAGAAATAAATAATATTCTAAAGAAGATCACAATTTCTATAATTATTTCCTTCCCACTGTACCAACGGCATGAGCTATGTTTTTGCAACAGTAGTTGAAAATGTAGTAAAAGAAAAGTTCAAAGGAATTTTTTTTATTTTATTTCCAAAACAACTTAAAGTCAGTAAGCCAGATGAGAACATTCCCGCCATTTAGATAAAGTTTTTAACGCAAGAATTTCTCAATTGTCTATCTGTCCGTCCGTCCGTCCGTATGCCTGGAATACATGTCGAGTTATTTGAAAACTACATAGAGGTGCTGATAATAGTTGTTTGAGGTTATTTTTGTTAATGTTATTTTTATATCTGTTTTTCTTTCACTTGTTGTTGTTGTTGTTGGATGAATTCTTTAATATTTTCTTTAAGACTTTTCACGCTTTTTGTCTTGTTTTACCAAGCGTAACGTTAACAGTTTTTTAATTAATTATAAAGAATGAATACGCGGAGCGCGGCTTTTGCTTAGGCAAGCTCCATGGAACAAGTTATGTAGAAGCCACTGTAAAAAAAAACCGGGCTTATATGAACGCAGTTTGGTATGTCGGAAAGTCATTTGTTTTGGCGAAAACACATACACAACAATTATTGAGATGTGTTAATAGTTGGTGGTGGAACAATTAACCCTTATTATATGGGAAATACAGATGTTCATGCGTGATCTTTTTCTTTTGCTGCTGCTGGGTTTCCTAGAAAATTATTATCTTAAGAGATTCCTAAGCAATTGTCCGTGTATTTTTTATTATTTATTTTGCTCTGGTCTTTATGATGGCCATAAAGTATTTAGTGTATAATTATAATTTGAATAGTATTAAAAGAATTTAGCATATTATTAAGTTGATATTGGTGAAACTTAACATGCCATTGCTATTTGTCTTGTAAAAGGGAATAACACAAACAACATAATATCCTAGGATTAAGAGAAAAAAATAACAATACTGTAATAGAAATTTAGGGCCTCTTACCGATTTATATTTATAAAAAGTGCAGTTTTCTTTTATTGAAATTTGACAATTTCTTCTTAGATTTTTATTTGACCCTTAAAATATTTTAAGCCCTTAAACTTTTTATAAAGCAAAATATTATTTTCCTAACTCCAATTACATTGGACTTCAAACTCATAACATTTATTTTAATATCAATAACTTTTACTCAAACATTTGAAATATAAGTAAAATTGTTAAAAATTGAAATATTTACTGTTTAGAAAATTTTGTTGTACTGTTTTAACTATTAAAATTATTTGTATATCTTTAGGAAATAGATAGAACTTCCTTTCCAATGATATACAATTTGCTATACTCCTTCCTCTCAATTTGAAACCCTTATCTTAACAAATCGAGCTGTTTTTTTAGCTCAAACTTTAGTTAGGGAAATTTATTGAGCATAAAAAATAAAGTGTTTGATATATTATATATCAAAAGAAAGCAAATTGTCTCTACTTTAGAAAAAACCTTAAAAATAATTTAAAAATTTTTATATTTCATTAAATAGATAACAATTTTATAAAATATTACTAAAAAAATAAACACTGTAAAAAATTTAAATTATTTCTTCAAACAATTTACTTACTCCTTTTCATACTTAATAAAATTATTAATATATTTTAAATAAGTACATATTATAACCTTTCTACTGATATACAACTTGTTACTCTCCTTCTTTTCGCTTTTAAATTTTCCTCCCAAACACTAAAATATGTTGTATGAAAAATTTTAGTAAAATTTTCCTAAATAAACTTAAGTTAGAGTAAAGACTGATATATTATATACCAAAAGAAAGGTGATTGTGTCTAGTTCTAATAAATGTATAAATGATTTTAATATTTTTTACTATATAAAGTAAAGTTAGACATAATTAAAAAATAAATACTTTCGCTAAAAAAATTAATTAACTTCAAGTATTTTACTTAAACCTTCTTTTAATTATTACAACTATTAATTGAAAAGCAAATATGATTCTTACCTAATAGCTAAACCCATAAACGAGAAAAATGCCAGAAATCGACATTTTCCAGTAACTTCATTCCATTTATTGATCTTACAAAAATAGAATAGTGAACATTTTGTATATCAAAGAAAAGAAAATTATGTCTAGTTTTCAAAATGGCATATATAATTTGCGTATTTTATTACATTATTTAACAAAGATCGGTTTTGTAACAAATACAAAAAAAAAAAAATATAAAATATCAAAATTATTTCTTTAAACAGTTTACTTAAACTTTCTTTTAATTATTAAAATTATTTTTATGTTTTTGAAAAATAAACAAATTCTCACTCCATCAAGATATTATTTTCTATTATTTTTTCCCTCATTTTCAAGCTCCACTCTCAAACACTTGAAATGTTTTTAAGTAAAAAAGAAAATAAAAATATCAAGGAAATATATGCAAAATTGAAATTATTTTACTTAAACTTTTATTTAATTTAATAATATTTCTGCTAAACAGATAAAATTCTCTTTTTTCTCACTTTTAAACTCTGTTAACAAAAATGTGAACGGTTTTTAAGAGTATAACGCAAAAGTGGAAAATTATTCAGTTTGAATCCTTGAATTAGTCTGGTAAAAATAAAGTGGTATACAATTTATATATCAATGAAAAGGAAATTGCTTCTAGTTTTAAAAAATGTATAATAATATTCAACATTTTTATACATTACTTTACAGAAATCAATTTTATAAAAAAAAATATCTGAAAAAATTAAATTACTTTTGAAAAACAAACACATTCTTTAAACATTTTACTTAAACTTTATTATTCACTACAGGTGTAAAGGGTATATATATCAGTTTGTCATTTCGTTTGTAATTTCTATTTCATCTAAGATTGCAAAAAGCATATATGGATCCTTATTAATAGGGAAGTCAATATAACGATGTCCGCCTGTCCATCTGTCTGTAGAAATTCCTTTTTAGAAAGCCTCAGTTATCGTATATATATATATATATATATATATATATACATCAAATTATTGGAATATTCTTTAGTAAAAGTCAACAATATCAGTTCATTAGTGGCCGAGATATCACAAAAAAACTTTTCTAAGCCCCCATATAAGCTAACGACATAGAAAATTCGGAATCTTTTTTTTAATGTTTTTTTTTTTTCGAAAGAAATGAACAAAATCGGTTCATTAATAACAGAGATATCGGTCAAAAAGTATTTTTGAACTTTGTGAAGCTTCTATATAAGCTTCGTTTTTGTACAAATCTGTTGTAAATATTATTCTAAAATGTTGCTTTTTTGAATTAACCATATAGGTCCATAAACATTCGAGTTATAGGCAAAACTCTTAAAAAATTATTGAAAATATACACACAAACATATATAAAAAACACTGCAATGATTTTCATTATTATTGTTTTTCGTGTAAGGAAGCAGTAGTTGTTGGTTGTATATACATACCCACATGACTTAGTGTTGTTGTTGTTTTTTTGTATAAGCACATATATCTACATACAAATTTATGTATATAAGTTTGGTATTCATCAGAAGCTAACTATCAATGTTGTTGTTTTTTTTAAGGAAGCAACGCTTGCTATGATAGTTTAATTCTGTATTTACATTTTTGTAGTTTGGAAAAAAATGTGGATTATTTTTGTAAGTATAAATGTGAAATTATTAAAGCATACTTTAAGGCGTAGTTTATTATTTGTCGGTAAGGTGGTGAAGGGCATAGCTGAATATACAGCTCTAACTTAGACTTAATTTCCTTTCTAGTGATATTCTCTATATTGCTCTATTTCCTCTTACTCTTAAGCTATGCTCTCAAAAACTAGAGTAGTTTATTTAGAAAAAACATTAGTTATTAAAATAAAATTGCTTTAGAAAACATTTTTTTTTAAACTTCAGTTTAACTATTAAAATAATTCAAGTGTTTTTCTTATGAATGCTTAGTTTCCTCTTCAATGATATACAATTTGTTATTCTATCACTTCTCACTTTTGTGCTCTAATCTCAAACACGGCACAGAAGTTTATAACTAATAAACACAAGAAAATGTTTTTTTTTTAAGAACCTCAATTCGATTCTACGTATTTGATATAAAAAAAAAAAAAAATATAAATGTGTTACACATCAATGGAAAGGAAATTATGTCTAGTTTTTAAAAATATATAAATAATTGTAATATGTTAATACGTTATTTAATAAAAAAAGATTTTGTAAAGCAATAAAAAAATTTTATTTTTCAAATATTTTCTTACTAATAAAAAATTTTCAAATAAGTAATATATATTATGGAAGACTTCAAAATCTTTAGTGTGAATAAAAATTCACAATCAAAGTTTCTAAATTTTCTTTGAATAAAAAGCAAGAGTTTTAAAACAATTTTTCCTTACTCCCCTCCTATTTAGTCATTCATTTGCATTTTATATTGCTCTAGTATTTCTGGAGTCATTGTTACTGCTGTTGTTGTCTGCTGCATGCAACCAACCATGTGCTTAACTGACATATGCATATTAGTTTTAACTATTTAAATTCAGAGCTAAAAATAGTTTAATAACTTTTCGTGTTGTGCATTCTTGGTTAAGTTTCGAACAGCAACTTTGTTTTAAGAATTCTTATATAAAATTCCTAAAAACTAGAAAAAAAAAATTTGCAACACTTAATGCTAAGTGCTTTTTATAATGAATTCAAGTAGAAAACTAAATTATAAGGCAACTAAAAGTCACGGTAATTTATGCAATGGCATTAGGAAAATTATGTAAAAATTAAAAAAAAAAAAAACTAAAGAGAAATATAAATATTTAATTAAGCTTAAAGCCTTGGTCAGTAAAGAGAGGGAGACATAGAATAGTATATCATTAAGTTTAAATTTTAATGACCTATCCAATGATATACAACATTTAAATAGTCTGAGAAAAAGTAGTTAAATTTTGAATTGATTTAAAAATTTCTATATGGCATATAATTATTATAGACTTTGATTAGGCCACATAATATCATTTTTATTGACATATACACTGCCTGCCACTTGAATAAGGAATCACATTTTTTTAACTTTAATTAAGTATATCTCCTAAACTAAAGTTCAAAAAAAAATTTTTTTTGCGCAACCAAATTTCAAAGTGTTGGCTTTAGTTTCCTGAAGAAATAAAAATTATACATATTTTGTTACACTAAAATTATGCATTTATTTAAAGACATGTATTTCTGTGGTACTTTTCGAGTGTCGAGGAACATTTTAAAACTAAGCAAACTGTAATTTATTTTTAAATTTTAGGTTATAAAAATGAAAGTTATTATCTTCTAGCATTCAATTAGTAATGAGTACTGCCACCATTTTTAGAAATAACCTCAAAAATGCGATTTGTCATCGAAATATATAATGACTCTAAGTAATTTAGCGAAATTGAACTCCATGCTTCCGTTATTGCAGGCTTTAAGGATTTTATCGCCTCAAATTGTTTTCCTCCTTCATAAACTGTTCCTGCAAGCCAACCCTAGACATTTTCCATTGGATTCAGGTCTAGTGTTGTTTTACTGCTCTGGCGGTATGAATCAGAGCGTTGTCGTGTTGGTACGTCTAAGGTATGGGTCCAAAGAAATCATTAAATTTTGGAAATGCTTCCTCCAGAATGCCGTTGCAGTCATTTTGTTGGATACAAGACCAATTCTATGGTACCATAATACGAAATGGCACCCCATACCATTATTCCGCCCTCTCGGCTGTGTCTGCGGCTCAAAAATAATTCCTTCTTATTTAGGACATGGAAGTAATAGTTATACCCGTCGGGACCATCAATATTAAACTTTTTTTCATCGGAAAATACAACTTTAAACCATTTGTCGGAACATGTCATTTTATTTTTAGCAAACTGTAGACGTTGTGATTTGCGTTTTTCATTAAGTGGTGGTTTTTTTTGTTGCAGTTTTCATCGGACTATGTATGGGCACGATTTTAAAATACGGTGCGCTGTTCTTAGACTGGCACTGACTCCACTTTTTTCACGTATTTTTGATACCGACATGGCAGAATTTGATGCAATTCTAAGAATTTTTCGTCTTTTTCCATATCTTTCCATGTTATTTAAATAATTGTACACAACTTTCTTTCCTGTATTAATGGTTTTGGCTATTTGAACCGGATTCTGACCCTGAAATTTCAAAATCAAAATTTTTTCTTTTTCAGAGTTATTAAGAGCCTTCCACGTCCCATTTTGAATAAAAACTATTTAAAAAGAAATTCAAATAATAGCCATCCTGATTCAAGTGACACACGAAATATTACCACAGAAATACATGTCTTTAAATAAATGCATAATTTTAGTATAATAAAAATATGTATATTTTTTATTTCTTCAGGAAACTGAAGCCAACACTTTGAAATTTGGTTGTGCAAAAAAATTATTTTTTTCTGAACTTTAATTTAGGAAATATACTTCATTAAAGTTAAAAAAATGTGATTCCTTATTCAAGTGGCAGGCAGTGTATCAGGCTACCAAATATTAAGGCATATATATAAGGTATATGACATCTAAATATTACACGAATTAATACTACCACCCTAAAAATACTTATTGCACAAGTAGTTTTTCAACAAATCCAATTAGAAAAAAAAAAGAAATACAATCAACCATATCGTGTCATCTTCTAAAGAAACAACACACATTAATACCCCTGTAATACGAGTAATTTTGTCAAAACTTTTGCAAAACAAGACATTAACATTAAGTATTTTCTGCAAACAAGTGTTTTACGTCTTTAAAACCTAGTGAAATGTTAGAATTTCTAAAACTAATGACACACAAATAAATACCCGGTAATTTTCTGGCCAATTAGTTTTTTTTTCCTTTTTTTGTATTTTGGGTAAAAGTAGTATTTAAACAACCGTGACCTCCTCCAAAAATAAATTTGTAGTTACATATTTATTTTAGTTTCTTTTCACTTTCTTAATTTAAAAAAAAAGTACTTTTGGAAGGAAGTGCCAATAAATATTAAACTTATAATTTTCGTTTATATACATTAAATTTTTATAGATAATTTGTTCTTTTAATTTAATTGGTTTTTATTATTTCATTTTTAACTATAAAACTTATGGTTTAGAAAGAAAACTCATAATTTTTTATTTAAACTGGGTCAAATTTTTTTCCAAGTGCCGGTTTGAAAAATCGAAAAATTGATTACATGTTGTTAAGAGTTATTTCATATAGAAATTTGTGTTTGTGTGTGTATGTGTGTTTGGGTCTGTTTAGTAATTATGAATAGTTGAAATATTTTAAAATGCATAAAGCATTTTAAAATGCATTCATGAAACAGCTTTAGAGCGCTTCATAGATTAATGTTGCAGGCAAATGAATTTATTAAACAGTTGGTAGTGGAAAAATAGCAAAACTGAGGTTTTAAATAGATTTTTTTAATGAAATAAATCTAGTTGGCACTTTTTTTAATTTGAGTTTTTAAAATATTACTTTGGAAAGATTTTACTTTTTAAAAATTTGTACCTTTTTTTTGGAATTATTGTACTTTAAAATTTTTTTAGTTTTTTATAACCTTTACCACAGATGTATTATAAGTTTATAATTCCGTTTGTCATCTAAGACCTTCTGAAGAATATATCTATATTCTGGGTCTTTACAGGAAGGATATATCGCTTCTGAGAATTTTGCTACCGAAAATCGTACAAGCCGGTCACCAAGACCTGTGTTTTTCTTGGTTTTTTTCTACTTTTTGAAAGCCATATCGGTCCATAAATAGGAGAGATATGGGCCAAACACTTTTTTACCATTAACTTGTACTTATTGAAATACAATCTTCAAATCAAAAAAGCGCTAAAATGCAAAAAAAAATATACCAAAACCAATAAAGCCAAAACAAACAAAAAATCAAAAAAATCTCCAGCTAGAAAAAAATTTCATAACGAATAAAATCGCGAAATTTCAAATAATAAAATATAATACATCTAAATACTGGTGAAGGGATTCGCTTCAGCTGAATAAAGCGCTCTAGATACTTTTTTTAAATACCTTTTTCTGAAGAATTGGGAAATTTTTACTTTCATACTTTGTCGAAAATTGGTATTTTTTTATTTTTGTTGATTAGTACTTTTTAGATTCTTTTCCTTTTTAGAAAACTACACAGTGCTACAAAATTAGAAGAGTTGAAAGCACTTGGAATATAACATAGTGTAGTTTTTAGGTTTGAGTGAATAGATTATTACACAATTAAAGAATTTTCAATATACCCCCAAAAACGGGAGTATTTTAAACTGCATTAGAAAGAAAAGATTTTACCCTTTTTAAAAAGTATATACACGTTTTTATTCATAGCAAAACTGTGTAAGATATTAAGGACACAAACACAATTTTTTATTTTTTATTCTTTTTTTTAACTTTTTAACCAGTTTTGATCCACACTTTATTATAAAATATATTTTTTATATTTTTTTTCCTAATACTATATTTTATTACTAGTAAAATTAGCCATTATTCGATAAAATCGAATTAGAATTGCACAATATATGAATTTTTTTTTCGAAGTTTTAAAGATCATACAAATCTCTTATTTTATGTGTATTTTGTTGTTGCCATATTTATAATGCAAAATAATGGCAACAACAAAATACAGGATTCCAGCAAAAAAAGAACACCCAAAGAAGTGAATAAGATCCTGAACTTCTGTTCCAGAAGTAGTGCAAATTCGGATCATTTCCAATGACAAAGGTTTGTCATTGGAACATGTTCTCTTTTATGATATCTATTCACTGAGCAGGAAGTCATATTCACGATGTTATGTAAAATTGATTTTCTATGCACTTTTTTATCAATTCAAGGAAATGACTTTTAATTTTTATATAAAAAAAATATGCATAACAATATTTTTTGTTTGATTAAAACAGTCATTATTAATTAACAAGTATTTGAAAATTCTCAAGGTTTTATTTCCAAAAAAATATATCTAAATCGCTTTTTAATAACAGTTTTGGATAATGTTTATATAACTTCTTAAACGCAAGAAACAGTACACATACTGAAACTTTAGAAGCAATGAAAAAGTACTTCCTTAAAAATGACTTCTATTTATTGTTGTTGGGATTTTATGAGTTTTACAACGGCGAAAAAAAATTATATGTTCTACAATTCTCATCTGATTTGATCAAGCAATAGCTCATTTTATTCCTAATAAAATAGAGCTCGGGGCGAATCACCTAGGGGAATGAAATTTGTCTCAAATATTTGTCTTATATAAGGTCAATAAGGACAATAACTAGAAACAGTCCATTGTAACTCTAGTTCATACTTTTTCGCTGATATCTCTTAAACAAAAGCATGTAAGGCAACGAAATTTTGTACAGATGGTTCGAGAATCGATATAAACTCGAAAACTAAAAATTAAATTTTAAACTAGGGTAGTATAGAAAGTTGCTGAAGGTTGTAGATTCGGCCAAGCCGAATATAATATTTTTACTTGTTTTTTTTATCTTCTTTTTTTTTTAATTGGTATTAATTAAAAAAAAAAAATTCATATAAAAAATTGGTACTTTTTAAAATAAAATTTTTTAAAAGTAGCATTTTCTTTTTGTACTACTACTTTTTCTGATATGTGGTACTTTTAATAAAGTAAAGGGTATATATAAGTTTGTCATTTCGTTTGTAATTTCCACAATTTTCAAGCAAAAAGTTTATATTTTTCTTGTAAGAAATGATATAGATAGGACGGTGTCCATCCATCCGCTTGAGATGCCGTTTATGAAGTTCACCGATAACTGATATATATATATATATATATATATATATATATATATTATATATATATATTGATATATTAAATATATCAAACTATCGGAAATCCTTTCGAGAATTTTGTTATTAAAATTCAGCAACATCGGTTCATAAATGGCAGAAATGTCAAAAAAAAAAAAAGGTTCTGAATCCTATATATAAGCTAGGAATTTCGTTTTTGCAAAGAAGATTTGGAATTTTTTTTTTTTTTCTTAACTTTTATTCTGAAGAAATGAACTAAATCGATCCAATAACAACCAAGATATTGGGCAAAAAGCATTTTGGACTTTTCTAGCTCTTGTTTGTGCTACGGAGTTCGTTTTTATATATTTTTCTAAAATTTCGTTTATTTGTATTAACCATATCGGTTCATAAACAGGAAAAAATGTGAAAAAATATTAAAAATATACACACACAAACATATATAAAAACATCGCAATGACTATAAGTGTTGTTGTTTTTTGCATAAGCAAATAATAGTTATTGATTGTATGTTTTAATGTATTTTAGTTGGAAATAGAAACATTGCAGTGACTCAGTGTTGTTGTTTTTTTGTATAAGCATGTATCTGCATACAAACATATGTATATAAATTTAGTAGTCATTAGAAGCTATTATTGTTGTTGTAGTTTTTTATTTTAAGGAAACAACGATTGCTATGATAGTTTAATTTTGTGTTTATATTTTTATAGTTTGGTAAATTGATTATCTTTGTAGGTATAATTGTGAAAATATGAAAGTTTACTTTATTATTTGTCGTAAGGTAAAGAAGGGTATAAAGCTCGAACTCGTTTTAATTGATACTGTTTAAAATTACTTTTTTTGAAATTTGTTTCTTTTTTTTTTTTTTTTTTTGAAATGTGTACTTTAGTACACATTTCACACATTTGTTGAAAATTTAATATATTTTTTAGGTACCTTTCTTTCACATTATATGAAGTGTATATGTAAGTTTGTTATTTTATACGAAAGTCTTTAAATATGTATATTTGTCTTGATGTTTGTGGGTCTGTAGGTCCAATTTTTCTTTAAAACATATGTGGCATATAGTCTCGAAAATCTTGGTATTGAAATTCAGCATTTAAGTATGGCGTAGTTTTATAAAAATTTTGATAGTTTGTTAAAAATAAAGTTCTTTCGTTTACACCCTTTTCATTTTTAGAGTTTTTGTACTTTCCTATATATATGTTTACTTGTAGTTTACAGAACACTACTGCCATTTCTACAATATGTGCTAAATAGTAAGATCAGCAGTCCACCATTTACAAATAAATAAAAGCTGTTTTCAAATTTAAATATTATGTTAAAAATATCCTAGAGCTTTTAGCTGATTTTTATACTTTAAATAGTTGAGTTAAAAACAAGGTGATTTATGATCGTTAACTTAAAAAAAAAAATAACTAAATGTAAATGTAAAGTGAGGGTGTTAAAATCATATTTTATGTTGTTAAATCTTAAAGCAAAAATATTGGATAATTTATAAAAAAAAAAAAAAACTAAACCTTTCACTTGAATAACGTGATTATTTGCTTAAAAATAAATTTATTATTTGAGCAGAAATCATATTTATTTTTGATTACTGTGTGCTATTATTTGTTATTTATCTTACAATTTTTTTTTAAATACTGACAATTTTGAGGTTAAAATCAAATAGCCATAAATCAAAGGCATTGAATAGATTTGTTATTATTTATTGCAAGTATTAGATGTTTTAATTTTTTTTTAAGAATTTTTCAAAAGAAGAATATTAGAAGCTATGTTTATGGTTACCAGAATGAAATCAGTTTGACGTTTACAAAAATTTATTTATAAGTATATTTACATAATTTTATATTTAATCCATCTTCTCAATACTGTTTAAATTTCAATTATTTCTTAACATCTACATATTTAAAATTTTTGACATTTAACCCAATTTTTATATTGTTAAGCTTATAAAGATTTTAACACATTTTCTGTCTTAATCTCACAAATAAACATAAAATGAATGGTGGTAGCATGAAATCATAATTTTATAGCCTTCTTCTTGTAATTTTTGTTAATTTATATTAAAATACGTAAAAACAACCTATCGTAAATATCGATATTTTATGGCTTAATAAATGCCAAATTAAACGTTAATAAATGTATTCTGTTTTTGGGGAAATTTTCACTTTCATTACCAAAAAACATATTTATGGGGATTAAAAATCTTTAAAAGACAAGACTTCATTAAGGAAAAAAATTTTCTTTTTTTTTAATTGCACTCAAGGTCTTTACAAAAGCATCTTGTGTCTTATAACCAGGGCAACCAAAAATATTCAAAATCATATTTTTTCCTGGGCTTCAAACGAAGCAAACTGTTACTTATTAATACGTTTAAAACAATTTTGATAATTTTGGCATCGATTTGTTAAAGCATATTGTAGCATATTTTGGTTCTAAGAGCACACTTATGCATATTTTGGTCTTAGTAGTATATTTTGTGATATTTTCATAGAAAATCCTTATTTTAGAGCATATATTAGCAATTTAAATAACACATTTTTGCATATTTTATACTTAAGAGCTTAGAATATTTTATACAAAATAGCATAATTTTGCATATTTTGCACTTAAGAGAAAAATTTTTTGCATTCTGGACCCTATATATATATTTTTTTTTATGCATAATTTGCAATTATTGAAATTTTCTTTTTACTGTAACACACATACTTTTTTAAAACCGATTCCCTAATAATTTTCATTTTATAAATTGTTTGAAATTTTGTAATTTCCTGATACAATATATTAACTTTAAATGTTTTTAAGAGTAAAAATAAAATATTTTTTAGCAATTGCTAATAAAAATATAGTTAATTTTGGTGTGAATAGTAAATAGTTCAAAATTTAGAAACTATAAATAATATTTTAAGACAAATTTTTTTTTAATTTTTAGTGCATATTTTCCGGTAGTGCATATTTAACGGTATTTTTTTAGAACCATAAAATCGAATGTTTTTGGTGGCCCTGCTTATAACAAACAAAAGAAAAATACTGAAGGATTTTATCATAAAAGTAAATAAAAATCAGCTTTTTTTCTTTTGTTATGAACTTTGTTTAAATGATGCAATCGATAAAAAACCTAATGAAGTTTTAAAATCTCATTAAGAAGTGAAAAAAAACGGTTAAAAAATAAGAATGATTAAAGAAAAATTGTACAGAAATAAAAGAATATTGGAATTGAATTGGAGATTAAAACAGTGGTTTACAAAAGGACTGTACTTTAAAACTTCATTATAATAATTGTTACTAAAAATCCGCAGAAGAAGCTTAAAAAGAAACTAAGCTTTCAAAAAAATCAATTTGCGAACAGGTCATTAAACTATGTATAAAGTGTTGTAGCAAAAACGTTTTTTTAAAAAATAACTAAAACTTCCCAAAAATCCCATAATATTCACATTAATTTTACTCAATCGTTCATTAATTTAGAATCATTATAAGTATTTATTACTCTAAAATTTATAATTTTTAATAAAATCGAATTAAAATCCATAATCATTTCAACAAAGTTCTTTTAATTACTACTCGTCAAATTCTCATCATTTATAATTTTTATTCTTCAACTTATAATTAAAAAAGTATTTAGGTTAAACATTTCTTTATAAACAAATTATTTCCCCAATATTCTTGCCACAATATAAAGACATACATATTTAAGTTGTTGTTTTTTTTTTTTTTTTAAGTGTTTGTCATGTTAACCGTTATCATTTTGATTATATCTGTCATTTGTTAATAACACCCTACAAATTTTCAAAAATTTTAACAACTCAGCAAGTTTAATTTTAAGATTAAAATTATGTGGTTATGCATTGACGACGATTTATGAAATAAAAAAAAAAAAATGAAGAAAATAAATGAATGCAAAGAGGTACGGACAGGCGGTTGGACAGACACTTAAATAGAGTTATAACATCATAATAATGATTGTTATTGGTGTGGTGTAACATAACAACCAACACTGCAGACGTGAACGAACACAACACATTCATGATTTTAATGCGTAAATATTGAATGAATACAGTTGTGGTAAGAGAAAGAGCATAAAGTCTTTGTAACAGTTATATTTGATAAATATAATTGATAATTGATTAAAACTCGTTTTTACGGATAGAAAAAATCGGTTAATTTAAAAAATATCAATTTAAAAAAATCAAAAGGTTCCTATTTTCAAAAAATGCTTCAAATAAATAAAGTTAAAATTTAAAAAAGCATAAATTAAATTTATCAATTTTGAGAAAAATGTGCCAATTAAAAAAAGCAAATGTACGAATTTACAATAAATGAACCAATTTTCAAAAATAGAACCAAATTAAAAAAAAAAAATTCATTTTGGTACAAATTTTTTTAAAATATATATATACAGAAAAATATCTTTAAAAATATCATTTCTAAACATTAGTACATTTTGCAAACAAAAGAAGCAAGTAAGAAAGATACAGTCGGTCAAGCCCGACCATATGATACCCCACACCATTGTGTATGTCCACCAAAATTCGAGGAGGGGTCTTATATTAGACCTGTGCACAATTGTGGACCAATACTTTTACTAAGTATAAAATACAATATATAAATACAGAATATTACGTTAATACTAACATTTATATGAATTTATACACTTTAGGGTGATTCCCGAAAGTGGGCTTATATAGGAGCTATGGTAAATTATGGAGCGATCCTCATAAAATTATGAGCAATAACTATTATTTCTACTTATATGAAACTTTTTTTGTGTTGAATACTGACTTGATACTAACATCTATATGAGATTTATGCACGTTAGTGATATTCGGAAGAGGGTTTTATGTGGGAGCTACGGTCAATTATGTAAAATTTAGCACAAAGAAAAAAACTTCCTTATACCGAATTTCATTAAAATATTACTATATTTAAGGCATTTATGATCGTTAAACCCCTATTCCGGGAGGACATTTGTAAGGGGGCTAGGTGAAATAATGGACCGATCATTATCATAAAATTCCTACTTGTCAAATTTCATTCAATTATCTTCAAAATTGCAACCTGTACTTTGTGCACAATTTTTACATGGACAGGCAGCCAGCCGTCCAGTAAGCCAGACGGACGGACAACGTTAGATCGACTCAAAAAGTGATTCTGAGTCGATTAAGGTGGATGTTGGATGATATTTTTCTGTGCGTTACAAACATTAGTACAAACGCATAATACCTATGGTGGTGTGGGGTATAAAAAAAAACAAAGTTCAAAATATTCAAAAAAAAGATCAATTAGAAAAATAATAAATAAATAACAATTTTGAAAAACTATAAATTTCAACAAAAAAAAAAAAAATAATAATAATTTTCTAAAAAGTAAAAGTTTTCAAATAAAAGTACCAATTTTCAAAATTAATGCTAATTTCAATAAATAAAAGAACAATATCTAAATACCGTTTTTCTAAAGATTACTATAACTTTAAAAACTACGATTTTAGGTAATGGGTATGTAGCACATACTTATTTCACATGTTACATATTAAATAGTGGTCATTACAAATGTCATTATTTTTAAAATTACCTCAGTAACTACTTATTTATACCATTACTTTAATTAATGAAATCACTACTGAAAGTAAACTAAATTTATATCATCCTAAAGGTAGAAAAATAACTACTTACGTTTTAACCTTCTGGTAACTGATTCATAACTATTTATTTTTTGATTTCTTGTAAATACATTTGTAAACGAGATTCATGCATTTTTCGACAACTCCAACAGAAATAAGTAGTTAGATGGTAAAAAAAAATAAGTAGTATTTGTCTCCAATATTCCTTGCTAAAAGTAAAAGTTCTCTTTAAGAAAAAGTGCCTAATTTGAATATATGAAAAAAGCACCAATTTAAAAATAAAGAATAATAATAATTTTTGAAAAATTAACAAAATTAAATTAAATTAAAATTAAATTATATATATATATACAGTGGCGAGCAGAAGTGAGTGAATGTTCACGACACTGACTTTTGCCATCCATAAAAACAAAACCATACAAGCAAATCAAAAAAATTTGTGAATTTTATTTTTATTATTTTATTCGTAACAAATAGGAGCAACAATAATAAATGAGATCAATTCAAAGAGTTTGAAAGAAAAAACGAACATAACCCGCATAAACTCAATTTCGCACATTTTATGAATTGCACCTATTTTCGCTCTCCCACCTCTCTTATCAGCAGAAATCATGCAGAGAAAATGAGAAAAACATCTGCAGAAATTGAAAATAGTGTTATGTGACTATTCACACAAGGCTGTTCTTCACGTACCATTTCCGAGAGGCTTGGTATTAGTCAATCGGCGGTGATCTCAGCTCAAAAGAGACGAAATGTGACTCCCAAATCGCATGTCAAAGGTAGCAAAAAATTATTAACGGACTCAGATGCTCGACTAATGATGTCCGAAATGAGAAAAAAACAAGCTGCTAACACCAAGGGGTGCTTCTCCGGCAATTAACAAAAATGTTAGCGAATAGAATGCTAGAAGAGCGCTCCATGACATCGGATATGTTTCAACTGTCAAAAAAAGCAAACCAGCATTGTCCGATAAGAATGTTAAAGCTCGCTTGAAATTTGCAAAGGAGCACAGAAATTGGACCATTGATGATTGAAAACTTGTTATCTGGTCTGATGAGTTCAAATTTAACCGTTTTCAGTCAGATGGAAAGCAATACTGCTGGCGTAGACTCGGAGAACGTGTTCAAAGACACCATGTGAAGCAAACTGCTAAACATGGCGGCGGAAACATAATGGTTTGGGGATGCTTTACATGGTGGCATGTTGGCCCTCTGCATTTAGTAGATGGTATCATGCGAAAAGAGGACTATCTACAGACTCTGCAAACCCATCTTCCCAATTTTATGAACAAATGTGCTTATCCCGAAAAAGAAATTGTTTTTCAACAAGATGGTGATCCAAAGCACACAGCAAAAATTATAAAGGAATGGATTGGATTTTCAATTGATGAAATGGCCAGCACAAAGTCCCGACCTCAATCCGATTGAAAATCTTTCGTCAATCGCGAAAAGACGGCTCGGGCAGTATGAAACAGCCCCAATCAACATGGGCAACCTTTGGGATCGTGTAAATGCGGAATGGAATCGAATTCCAAAAGATGTTATCGAAAATTTGGTAGAAAGCATGCCAAACCGCGTAAATCAAGTTATTTCTAATAAGGGTCTATGGACCAAATGTTGAAATTGGATTAATTATAAATTTTCTTGAAACGTGCAAAATTGAGTTTATGCGGGTTATTTTCGTTATCTCTTTCAAACTCTTTGAATTCATCCAATTTATTATTGTTTCTTTACTCCTATTTGTTACGAATAAAACAATAAAAATAAATTTAAAAAAATTTTTGATTTGCTTGTATGGTTTTGTTTTTTTGGATGGCAAAAGTCAGTGTCGTGAACATGCACTCACTTCTGCTCGCCACTGTATATATACATATATATAAGTACGAATTTAAAAAATAAAAATCGCTAAATTTTTGTTTAAATCTCTTAAACACAATTGACATTGTTAACTATTAAAATAATTTTTGCAAAAGTGCTGACAATTTCCTTCTGTATTGATACATAATACATCAAAATTTTCTTTTCCAAAGAAAAAATAATTTTAATATTTTTAAATTTATTTTGGCTCTAAATGTTTATTTATGCTTAATTATAATGTTGGGTCATATAAAAAGTATCCGCGTTTTTTTTTTACTAGATGGTGTTGATGCTCATATTTCGGTTAACACGAATTCGATTGTGTCAAACTAACACGTGTTTAGAAGGTGACATTTCTGGTTACATTTTTTGTGAAGACATTTTTTTAATTCGTCATTCATGTAAAAAGCTATTTAAAAATGAGTGAAATATATGAAGAAATACCTTATGTGATGCTTTTTCGAAAAAATTGCTAATGTACGGTGAGAATGCTGTGAGTGAATGTCGGACGCAGAAGTAATTTGCTCAAATCACGTTAGGCAAATTTCGATGACGCTCTAGTGGGGCAAATGCTGGATGAAATTTTGCAACTAGTGGAGCAAAATCGGCATGCAAGATGTCAACCATAGAATTAGAATACGTAACTTCAATCTAATTCTGAAAACAATTGACATTAAAAAGACACAAAGAATGCTGAAGACAGTTTGTAGTGGGTCAGAAAATTCATTCATTCTGCTAGTGTCTAAATATTCTTTCTATTCTTTTTTCTTTCATTCTTTTTTAATTATTACATTAGAAAAATTTAAAAAAATAACTCAAGTATGATTAAATTAAAATTTATATGGGAAATATATGTACATTTTTGTAAAGTAAACATAATTAGCTTTCTAATGATATAACATACATCTAGCTTACCGCTTTTACAAAACACATAAATGTGATTAAAATAAAATAATTTTTAATACATTTTTAAATTATTTGTGATATGAAAATAATACATATATTTAGAAATTATTAAAAAGTAATCAAAATTTCCTTTCCAATGATATAAGTTACAATAAAGTTTTTGAAAATTTACAAGCTTTTAACCTTAAAACTTGATGATGATATTATAATTGATATTATGATGCTTTCACCATAATTTTTTCAAATTTTCCAGAAAAATATGTTCCATTTGATTTCGTATTCACCCTTTCAAATTGAAAGTAACACAAATAAAAATAAATCCAAATTACAAGAAAAAAAAATTGTTAAAAATTTGGACATTTTTTTCTGTAATTCTTTTCAGATGAATCCCTTAGGCTATGATAAATAATGATAATTTAGCACGATCAGAATTGTTGTTGGCTTTGTTTTGATGACCGAATTACGTTAAGCCAAAATAATACAAAAAAAAAAAAAAAAAACTTAAATATAAAAACCTAAAGCAACAAATCAACCACCTTCCAACAACATTTTAACTATTGAATAGCTGCCATGGTTTACCATTATTCAAGCAATTGACCCAGTCTTTGAACAAAATTAAATAAAACTTAAGCCGAAAGCTTTAAATAAAATTTATTGTTAACTTATTTTAAATTTGCTCACATTTTTTTTTTAACTTTTGTTATACTTTATAGTTCTAGTTGTAAATCAAAAATTGTTTTTAAACATTTAAAAGTTTTAAGATAAATGTTTATAGATTTATAGTTTAAAATATATAACTAGATAGTTTTAAATTTATTTTAAATCTTTATATTTTATTATAAACTCCTTTTTTTTCTATCATGATTATTTTTTCCATTTTCCTATTGACATTTTGCTATTGGTTTTTATAATTTTCTTAATAAGAACCCCTATTTATTTGTTTAGTTTTTTGGACATGACTTTTTAAACAAATTTATGTCTTGGCAATTATCGCTGCGGGTTGGCTTGTAAATTGTTTTCAATACTTTTTGTTGTCTTGTTTTGTGTGATTTTATATTGTCAGAGACCATTCACTTATTTCATTTACTAAGAATTTTTGTTTAACAATTTTGCTGCTTATTTTGCCAAAATAAATAAATACGTGGCCAAAAAATATTTTTGACAATCATATTATTTTTCTGGTAAAATTGATTTATTTCATTTCATATGAAAATTCTTTAGGGTCAAATTTTTTTTTCTAATATATTGTTAACATTTCAAGTTGTTATAATACTAACAAGTAAAATTTTTATGTAATGAAATCATAATCATACTTGAGGGTTTAAAAATGTTGCAAATTTTACAGAAAAAAAAATGTAAGAGAGAATTTTTTTTAATATGACAAATATTGTCCAAATTAAATTCCATATTTTTTTTTACTTAAAGCAGGACAATAATTATTTATCCAGTGTTTGATTTTGACAAATACTTTATACAATAATGTTGGAATTATTTATAACTGACCCAAAAAAAAAATATTAGAAATCGCACAAATGGACTTAAAGTGAAATCTTAAGAAAAATGATTTTTTTATGATTTTTTTTCTTTAAAAAAATAATATATAATTAATTATAATTTTAAAATATTAAAAATAGTTAATTTAGTCTACAAAAGTAGATCCAATTCCCTTTATATGATATATAGGGTGATCCATTTCGAGGTTCCCTACTTTTTTAAAGAAAAAAACACAGAAAATTCAAATTTAATGGGGAATGTTTATTATCATTTGAAAGAACATTCTTTAGCATTTATTTTTTGAAGATTATGTCTATCAAATATTGGCCGTTGCTACGTTGCAGATGGTCCATCCGTTGAGTCCAATTTTCGATGACTCGTTCGAGCATTTCGACTGGTAACTGGCGAATGACACGCGTGATGTTTTTCTCCAAGGCCTGAATCGAAGCGGGTTTGTCCGCATAAACTTTAGACTTTGCATATCCCCACAGGAAAAAGTCTAACGGTGTGATATCACACGATCTTGGTGGCCAATCGACCGGCCCAAAACGTGAAATTATGTGCTCACCGAAGTGTTCTCTCAATAAATCCATTGATTGATGCGATGTGTGGGAAGTGACGCCGTCTTGCTGAAACCAGATATCGCCGAGATCACGAGCTTCAATTTCAGGCATCAAATAGTCGGTAATCATGGCACGATAACGGTCGCCATTGACAGTTACGTTCGCACCGGCATCATTTTTAAAGAAATATGGACCGATGATTCCACTGGCCCACAAACCACACCAAACCATTGTTTTTTCTTAATGAAGTGGCAGTTCTTGAATCTCTTCAGGTTTCTCTTCGTCGCAAATGCGGCAATTTTGTTTGTTTACATACCTATTGAGCCAGAAATGGACCTCATCGCTGAACAAAATTTGCCTCGAAAATGTCGGATCTTCTTGGAACTTTTCAAGAGCCTATAGAGCGAAGCGATGTCCTTGGGAAGGTCGAGCGGCTTCAGTTGTTGCACAAGCTGTATTTTGTACACTTTCAATTTAAGATCTCGACGTAAAATGCGCCAAGTCGTTCTATACGTCAGTACGAGTTGATGCGAACGGAGCCGAATCGACGGTCTTCGTGTACACTCTCAGCTACGGTCGCTATATTTTCTTCACAGCGTGCTGGACGTGGGCTATTCGGTCGAATATCATCCAACAGTGAATGCTGGATATCAAAATGGGTGATGGTGTTGCGAATAGTACGCTCAGTAGGCCGATTATGTTGACCATAAGTTGAGGGAAGTGCACGAAACACATTCCTCACAGAACGTGAATTTTCGTAATAAAGTTGAACGATTTGTAAACGTTATTCAGGCGTAAGTCTTTCCATAATGAAATGCCAAATAATACTAAACAAAAATAACATGACAGCATGACACGACTCACACGTTATCTGTCAAAAAGAGGCTATTGAAAAAAGTATCTCTACTTGAATCACCCATTAGATCCAATTCCCTTTAAATGATATATAACAAGTCTAACTTTCCATCATCTTATGTTACATAAATGGATTCAATTTAATTATTGCATTTGGTTTCTTTTTTAAAATTTTTATAATTAATTATAATTTGAAAATATTAAAAATATTTAAACATCATCGATAAGGAGACACAATTTACTTTCTAATGATATATATAACAAGTTTACCTTTCCCTCCCCTGATTTTACATAAATGGACTCAAAATAAATTATTAAATTGTTTTCGTTTATTTTTGAACAAATATAGGACGCTTAATTAAAACACTGAATTACTGCAAATATATACATTTTTACAAATTGTCACAAATTTCGTTTCTAATGATATATATTAAAATCTACCTTTCCAGTATCTTATGAACTCAAAATTAAATATTAAGAAAAAAGTACTTTAAATTTGTTTGCGTTTATTTTTGTACAAAATGCTTTAAGCCTTATTATATTTAGCACAGAAATATTGTTAAAATCTATACATTTAACAAAAGTCTACATACTTTCCTTTCTATTTATATATAATATATTTAAATACCACTTAGGTGAACTTATATCTAATTTTTAATTAAGATGTTATTTTTTCATATACATATTATTTGCACAAATAAATTAATGCTTATACATATTTATAAAATATTATAAAGTACACATAATATCCTTTCTTTTGATATACAATGTGTCCTATTCGTACGTTCCATAAATTAACTAAAAACTAAATATTATAAAATTAATCATTTTAAATTTCTTATTTCTTTCTTTCATGCTTTATTAAAACAATAAAATATTTGCAATATTTATATTTTTTCTTAAAGAAATAACAATTATCGTTTTAATGATGCATAATAAGGCTAGCTTTTCGTTCCCTTAAGTTTTAGAAACGAAATCAATTTGAAACATTAATATAAAGTTCTTTTAATTTTTTTTTTCTCTCACATTTTATTAAATTTTAACAAAATTAATCCTAAAACTAAAATGTTAAAATTTATTTATATATTTTTAAAAACTATATACATAATAAACTTTCAAATGATATATAATAGGTCTAACTTTTTATTCTCTAATGATTTTTGAAATGCACTCAAAATAAAAATTTGTTGAAATAAGCATTTTTTTTCTATAAATCTTTTAAAGAAAAATAAACATTAATTATAATATTAAAACATTTTAAATCTGTCTACATTATTGAAAACTAGATATAATTTGCTTTCTATTGATATATAATTTATATAGCTTTTTTTTCTCTTATAACACAAACAAATTTAAAGAAAAATATTTACAAAAAACACTTTTGAATACTTTCTGTATTATTCATAAGAAATTTTAACAAAATTAATTACAGTATTAAAACAATAATATAATTTATATGTTTTTGAAAATTCCTTATAATTTCCTTTCTATTTATATATGATAAGTTTAACTTTTCTTAGCTTTATGTTTTTTTAAATAAACTAAAATTTATATACTAAGAAAAAATATTTTGAATTTTTTTTTCGTTTATTTTTGCTTTAATGTTTCATGATGCATTACAGTATTAAAATATTCAATATATATATACATCAGTAAAAACTAAACATAATTACCTTTCGTCCGATATATATTAAGCTCACCTTCTCTTTCGTATATATCATTTATCTTAACGCATACTTACAAGCTTATGAAGAGCTCTCTTTCTCTCTCTCTCTCTCTCTTATGATTTTTCTTGTTTCTTATTTGCTTCCATTTTTTATTTTGGTTATGTGAAAAATAAAAGTTATATCAATGAAAAGTTAATAATACCTTTTATTCAAAATTTGATAAATAATTAAAATATTTTAAAGTACATATATAAGCTTTTAGCAAAAATATATAAGAAATTTTAAAAGCGTTTTTTCCAATCTTTAAATTTGAGTCCATTTATTTCAGGTAAGGAAAATAAAAGCTAAACATATTATATATCATTTGAAAGGGAATTTTATTAACTTTTATAAAATATATAAATATTTAAAAAATCTAAAAAAATATTTAAAATAAAATTTAAATATTTTCATAATATTTATAGTTATTAAAATACGAGTAGCTAAAGTACAGAATTACATGTGAGGAATTATATTTTTAATGAGCATTAACTTTTCAAAAGAACAACATATTATTAAAATAGTATTTTCACATTGTTAGAACTTCAGCTAATGTTATTATTAACTTTGATTTAAAATTTTTCCAGTGTTACCAGCTTGAACAAATTTCAAAATAAATTTTACTGTAGTAATTATTGGTAAAAACGAATTTTAAATTTCATTTTTATTCATTTTCAAAAAAAAAATTCTTTTGATATATACATTTCACATTATAAATCATTAAGGACCATTAATCATTCATAGACTTTCATAGACCTAATGACCCTAGTATTATTCAGCATTATTCAGCATTTTCACTTACACAATACACACTTAATTTGTGTCGATCTTTACTCTATGACAACATTTCAAGCGGCTTTATTGTAAGAATATTCTAAGAGTTAATTTTTTATGGTCCTTCGAACCGGAACATTTTGCAGCATCATGTCTTTGGGTCAGGTTTGAGAATCTAGCGTCGTCAACACTGAGGTCATAAAACATTCAGCATTCGGTTCGAAGAATCGTAATCACATAGACATTTAGAATTTCCTTACAGCTTGAAATTATTAGAAAACCTTTACATATTTTTTTTAAAGTTAATTTATTTTTTAAATAAAAACTCTTTAATTTAATTTTAATTTAATTATTTTTTTTTTTTTTAATTAAAAGTCTTAAAAATTTTTCTTCAATATCTAGTTTGTTAAGAATTTAAAGGATGTTTAGTTAAACTACATATGATATCTTTCCTGTCAAAAAAGAATTAACAAAGAAACCTTATACATACACATATATACACTAACATATTCTCTAAAAGTATTAAAAGCATGCCTTTTAAAAGTCTTAAACACTTTATAAGCTTTATGCCAGCACAATGAACATAAGTTTTATATATATATTTTTTTCCTATTCTTAAGAATCGATTTAGTTTGATTGAAGCATTACAAGCTGTATACACTATATCAATTTCATGCTAATTTAAAAATTACATGAAAACTAAGAAAAAAGAACAACAATATGCTGGCTGACTAGCTGGCATCTTTCAGAATAGTTGACATTCAGTATAAGAAAAAAAAAAAAAAAAACAAAAACAAAACAAGAGAAAAACTAAATATAATTCCTTGAAATACTATCATGTAATCTGTCACTTGTATTTCATTGAAAAAATAAAATTAAAAAAAATCTTTATATACAATTGCTAAAGTATAAATTTGAACAATAACCTTAAACTCGACTTATAATATTAAAAGAATGGAAAAATAAAATATTTATTTGCAACATGTTCCTTTTAAGTTCTTTTTTTTAAGGCTTAAGATAGATGATGTTGTATTTAAATCACCTTGACTAGTTATCTGCTTAAGAAAAAAACAAAAAAAAAGAGAACTATAAAAAAAACTTAAAGAATTTTATACTAAAATAAGTTCTAGAATGCTGAAACCATTTGCAAAACTTTATGTATAAATGTGGCCTTTTTTTGTAGCCTTGACCTCATAAGAATGTACAATGTTAGCTAGGACTTTCAAAATAAAAGTCTAAAAATTCCTATTTCTTTAGTGTTTTCATAGAATTTATTTTTTTTTTTTACTATTTTTCTTTCAAGTTAAAACATACAAGTAATTTGCTTAAACAAAATGATTTGTCTCCTTTTTAACTGCATTTCACAACTGAGAAGTTTAAAGTCTCCCCTTTTTATTTCACATATTATAATAACCAAGATCTAAATATAATAGAGGCCACTAAAATTAATACAAGTACTTGATTTGGGATTAAAATAACAACAAATTCCCTACCAAGAGGACTTTTATTGTTGACTTTTTGTTGCAGAGTTAATGGCAACCGTGAAATAAGGGTTACAAACCAAGTGATAAAGTTTAAAAAAAAGCGTACGTGTTTTTAATACAACTTTAAAATAAAAAAAAAATAAAAAAAACTAGCAACTTAAAGATTTGCTGTCAGAGATAGTGCAAATAGTATGAGCTTAACGCGAACTTTATAAAAAAAATATAAATAAATCGACTGAGTTAAATAAAAAGAGCAAAAAAAGCATTTGACCAAAACAGATAAGGGTACTTGATAATTTTTAAATTTACTGAGAAAACTTTTAAGAGTTTTTAAAATCGAGATTACTACTCGGAAGAGTTGAATAAAGAAGAGATATGGAAAATTGCAAACTTCTTTTCAGTTTTCAACCAACATTTATTTATTTTTTTTTTAAATAACTTCGAATTAGATATTTTAGACTTAAATTAGCTATTTTAAAATTTTCAGAATTTTTAACTTTGGGGCTCTAAGACACAATCCACCAAACATTATATCTATTATTATTATTATTATTATTATTATTATTATTATTATTATTATTATTATTTTTATTATTATTTTTATTATTATTAATTTTATTATTATTATTATTATTATTATTATAATCTACATTTAAAAAACCTAAAACACAATTACAGTTAGGTGACAATATTTTAAGAAAAAACATCTCATACTTAGATTTACTTGTCAAACTTACTTCACAAAAAATATGACCATATTAGGTTTGTTTCCATACTTTTTGGGTAAAGTGCGGTAAAATGAGAAAAAGTTCATTTTTCTCCCACAAAAATACAACAACGCACAAAAGTACTGGAACACAAAAATCCAAATTGTCAAACTGTTTTAAAACTGTTTTAAAATTCGTATGTGAATGTAATTTTATTTTTCAGCATATTTGAATGTTTTTATTATTATTATTACTTTTTTTTTAAATGAAACTAACAAAAACAAATAATTTTTTATTCACTTTCATTAAAATTTTTTTATTGTATATTTCAACTTTTTAATTATTTGACAATTTACACAATCTACCCGAAGAAATATTCCAGGCTGTTTCGTGCAAGAAGAAGAACATTATTCTCTCAAAAAAGCTCTCATTTGCTCAATTTTCGAGTATGGGAACGCTTTTCGGTAACATTTAGAGTACGGGAACAAAGCTATTAAAACAAAATTCAAATGAATTCTACGAGGACACGAACCATGGCTTGAAGATTTGTAATCTAGAACACTTCCACTAGACTAACTATAACCACAGAAATTTTTTTGAAAAACAATTATATGTACTCCTCACATATATGAACTGATTAAAAGTAAATTTACAACAATATATATTGAATATATTTAAAATTCAAAAATTTTTTGAATACAGAATTACAAAATGTCATGTGGCCTAGGGGATAAGAATTAAAAGCTAGGTGTTTTAAAGTTTTCGTAAGTTTCAAAGAAACATTTTTAATTAACTAAAAATATATCCGACAGTTCCTTAATCTGACATTTCAAAACTTTAAATTTTGTTTGTCTAGAAGTCTTGGCCAAGAATCGAACTCAGGACCTAAAGTCTTTCAGTCACAAACCTAAGCGGTGTACCACACCGATATGTTAAAATTTATTATCTCTATTGTTTACATAAAAAAGCTTAAAACACAACTCAAATCTAAATAAAACTTTTTATAAAAAAAAAAACATATCAAATTCTTGTCAAATAAATTTTTACTAATAATGAAATTTTATTTATATATATACATACATATTTATATATATATATATATATATATATATATATATAATACCAAGATTTTCGAGACTATTTGCCCAATATATTGTTGAAAGAGAAATGTACTATGGGCTTCAAAAAATCCATTTCAACATGCAGACGGGCAGATATATATTCCCAAAAGCTATTTTTAATCTTAACAATTACGAATATTTTTCAATTCGAGGCCCTAGATATATATTTCAAAACTTTCGTATAAAATGACAAAAAAAAAAATTACAACTTTTTAACACAAAGTTAGTTTTTCACTCAAAAAGGTTTTTTTCACCTCAAATAGTTGTTTCTCACCATCGATACTTTTATTCACCACAAAAAAGTTCACCATTTATCCTTTATTCCAACCCGTTTAATTTCCTCGGTTAAGTGATCTTATAAGACTTTTTATAAACTTTTCTCCCAACTGTAAAGTCCCAGTATGCTCTATATGAGGCGTTTGTTTTGAAAGTGGCCTAATTCCCTTAAAATAGTTAGATTATTACATAATAATTTTATTCTGGTTTAAGTTTTTATCTTTATTTATTCAAAAATCTTTAAAAGTTTTAATATAAAAAAGTTGAAAATTAAATAATTGCGGATGGACTTGGGCCAATTTCAAAATAAACAGCTCATATAGCTATTTTGATGTATAATAATAGAATATCTTTTCAATAATTACATACGTACTTACATACATACATACATACTCAACTTATTTTAAAGGCTTAAAATATTTAAGGAAAAACTTAACTTAATCTTAAGTTTAATAAAACTTAAATTGACATAAAACACAAATAAAACTTAACTTTAAGACATACATCATGTTGGATTTATAGCAGAGAAAAAAAAACTTACAAAAAGAAGCATGCAACAACATGCGACCAGAAACAACCACCACAATAATATAAATGCCAACATAAACTGTAAAATACTTGTGAACCACATTGAAACCGCAAAAAAAATGTTTTACTTGGGGTTTGTTACTTCTTATTCTTTTCTTTTATTATTACTATTTTTTGTTTTTTTTTTTTTTTTTTCAATGGCGATAAACTCTATTAAAGGCCGGTATATAGACAATAATAAAAAACCACAAAATGCTGGTAACAAGCAGCTGAAACAAAACGTATAAAAGAAAAGAAAAAAAAAGTGAAAAAAAAGATCAGGAATATGTTGCTGGTAGGTCGAACTTTAGGCTACAAAATACAATAACTAAAGCTTAAACTTAAGAGATGAAAAACGAAAAGTATTTCAAGAATCACCACAAGAATTAAAAAGTAATGAAAAAACAACAGGGATAAAGATACATAGATATTTAAACAAGAAATATGTTTAAAGAAAACATACAAAATAAAGCAGATGCTGTATAAAAACAAAAGATATAGATGAACAAGAAGAGGGTATAAAAAAAAAAGAAAGAAAATATTTTGTTTTATCTGTTGTATGGTCAGTTTGTCTTTTCGCTTGTCTTACTTACTGTCTTTGCGTTCAACTGCTTGTCTGATCGCACTTCAGTTTAAGAGTTTTTCGTACGAGAGTACATGCAACCCCATGGTTCTGAGTTCTTAATGCTGCAAAAATGAATGCAACTAGTTTACATTATTCTTTGCCACTACTTTTCGTCTTCATTCGTTCACTTACTTATACATGCACTCAGTCACTTATTTATTGATACGTTTACAAAAGCTGATAGGTATTTCAAACTTTCCAAGGAAATCTAAAGATTAAGTGTGTTTTTTAGAGTGTTTTTCAAAAAGGTGATTGCTATGATGATCGAAATCATTTCGCATTTGTTTGAGAGCAGGGATTCTGAAAGAAAATTTTAGATATTACAATCTGAATATTGACTTAGAATGAGATAAAGTCTTTCTAAGTCAGATTTAAAAATAAAGATATTTTGTGCTCTGATCTCTTTCAAATATCGAATAAAGAAGTTGGTATTGAAAAATATTGAGATTTAAAGTCTGTGATCTCAGGCGAATAACTTTGTCCCATACCTGCAACAAATTTTTTGTTTGAAATCCATCTTCATTTCAAATATTTAAACAAGTGATCATGCTTGCAAGTATCTCTATATTTTCCTATTGGTTTTTGATTTAAGACGATCAAGTTTGATATTTGTTTAAAGCCTACTTCCTACAAGTGATCAAGCATTAGATCACTCTTCAAGGAAATAAATGCCGGATGCTGGAAGAATGATTCAAAGCAAAATTGCCCGAGGCAAATATAGACATTTTTCATATGAAAAAAAACCTAAAATTTTTCGGTAATTTTTCGGCATTTTTGATAAGCATTTTTAATATTTTGCATGATTTTTCGCTTTTATTTTAAAATTTTTACAACATGCTTCAAAAAGTACAGTAAACAGTCATCCTATTTAGGAAAAGTTCGAAGCCGAGGATTGAAATTCACCAAAATTGAAGACCCCTGTGTCCGTCCAAAGGCCGATTGTCTGCATAACCGTTTTAACCCAGACCAGAATCTTATACAGACCAAAGAACTAGAACTATTTTCATTCTGAATATGGCTGATTTTGTCCAGAAATTTTATCATACAATATATTCATTTTCATACCAGAAAATGTCATATTGGACATTGGATTAGGGTGATTTTTCGTAAATATTTGTTTATTTTTTCAACAACAAAATTTCCATTTTTTATTTTTGGGTAATTTGTCATTTTTGTTTTTTCGTTTAGGTAATTTTTCTATATTTCTTTTGGGTGATTTTGCTTTGGGTCATGTCACTTTAAATGATCCAACGTTTAATCACGCTCGAAAGTACCTCTATATTCCCGCTTAAGTCTATGATCTAATTTGATCATCTGTATGAAAGTCTACTTTCTTCATATAATCAATGAATTGTTCACTTTTGAAGCTAGTGAATATCAGCTCCTTTAAGAACCTCTTCTCGTAATACATTAAATGCCAAACAGACCCATTGTAAACATTTTTTCTTTCAATTTTATGGAACCATATAAAATGGCAACCTTTATTTTTCTATATAAATCAATGGTTCTCAAATGCGTGGTCCGTAAGGACATTCGTGGGGAGTCGTGAAGGGATCCTGACAAATATTCTTGAACACACAATTTTTTTATGTAAATATTATGTAGAAGTTTAAATAAAAATTACAATGAAAGCTTAAAAAATATAGAATGAATTTAAAAATGTTTACAAAACATCCCAAAAAAAATTTTATCTAAAATGAATTCTTTTAAGAATCAACTAGCATTAGCTGAAAGGAAAACCAATGCTTCGATTGTGTAGTGTATGCATAATGTAGAGTAAAATTAAACACAAATAAAAAACAACTTGTATCTATATTAAAAGAATATCAAACAATATTTCACATTAATGATGAAGATTTAAGTGTTAATAATTTCTACAAACAAACGATTAATTTAAACGACAATAGTCTAGCATATGTAAAAAGTTATAAATTACCACAAATATAATAAGTAATAAATTCTCAGGAAAAAAAAACTCTTGGAAAGCAACATCATTGAACCATCTATAAACCCGAACAACGCACCACTGTTATTAATTCCAAAAAAAAAGGTCAAACAGAGTTAAGTAAATGGAGGTTAGTTTTAGATTTTATCTCGTCTGAATGACCTTTTGGATAAATTAGGAAGAGCAAAATATTTTTCAAAATTTCATTTCACCAAATCGAACTTGATCAAAAATCTTGTCTTTATACAGCTTTTTCAACGCCTGATGGACATTATCAATACACAAGATTACCACCATTTGGTAAAATTAAACACAAACAAACAAACAAATTGGATCCGTCATTTAAATAAACAAATAGTAATAAGAATTCATAAAATAAGAAAGCAAACTGTATGGATATTTTGTCCCAGGTTAGTAACTAAAATTGTGTTGCTCAGATTTATCAAATAACAAATAAATAGTTCATTGGTCTTTGTCATACTTATAATTATGATATTTATGTGACCGTTTTAAATTTCGTTTCAACCCAAATTGTAAAATATTAATAAACAGTTGGAATGCACTCAATACATTCAATTTATAGAACTAATATGACACAAATATGTGAGGATTGCAGCATTGGAATAAGTTTTAATATTGAAATAAGCTATTGAGTGACTTTTGTAAGTTGCTCAAATTTTAGACTAAGAATTCTTCTCATGTATAATATATAAAGAAAGAAAATATTTTAATAAAACAGACTTCTTTTCTATCATCAAAGATTCTGCCTCATAATTTTATTATTATATGGCGACCCTAACAGGGTCATAATTTTAATATTACAATTGAAAATATTATGCCCGAAAAGACAACAATGATCAAATAAAGAAAGTGTTGACGCAACAGAAAGAAAATTTTACAATGTGTCAGGGAAAACAATTAAATAAAAAGATAAATAGTTTACTTAAATTTGAGGAAACTATCTATTTTTCACAAATTTGCTCGAATGCACGTTGGAGTAAATTATGTCAAAAGTGGAGATTAATTAATTGAATTTTGAAAATTAACTCTTTGTAATAAAACTTTGGATATCGAATAAAAATAGATAAAATTATGTATCAATAGCAATAAAAATCATTAGTCTAGGTTGCGTTGTCTTTGTATACTGAGCTGTCAAAATTCAACATATTTTTATATTTTGGAAAAAAGGCAAAAAATTAAATTTTCATTATTTTCGGTGTATTTGTTTAACTAAAAAGTCTTTTAAAGTAAAAACTTAAAATTGAACCATCAGCTTCAGGTATTTAAGTGTACTTTTCTTCAAGTATTTGTAAACAATATTTTGTCCTAGTATTTTTGTTATTTTTTTGCAAATTGTTCAAGTCTCATGAAGTGCAACTTAAAATGTTAGAGGAAATTTGTTCTGAAAATTTTCTGAAAAATGGCATATATTGTCCACTTTAATATTGTGATCGTACGCATTTAGAAATTAACATTTTTGTGAATAAAGCTCAAGTTGTTCCCAAATAAAAAAAAAAAACAAATTAAGTGAGAGCTTTTTTCTTTTTTTTTTTACTTTGCCTTATTTTCGCTGCTTTACTATTATTATTATTATTATTATTATTATTATTATTATTATTATCATTATTATTGTTTTTTACCAGAAAAAACTTTTTGGTTCTTGGTAATAGCAACTACTTATTAAATTAGTTTCTTAGTAATAAGGTGTCATTATTATTTGCCTATTCTATATTACATCAATAAGTATGACATCACAGTGATAATGCAATCACGTGGATCAGTTGGCTAGAGCGCTGGATTAACAAGCATAAGGTTGTTGGTTCAACGCCATTCTGATGCTGTTAGTTTTTTTTTTTTTTAACAAAATATCTAAAAAGATATTTTATAATAAAAAAAGTTTTTGTGAGATAGTGTACTGAGTAAGACGTTAATCATTAAAAATTAATAGCTAATTTGTGTCCAAGTTCAAATCTCACTGATGCTAAAATTTTTGTCTTATTTTTATTTTCGTCTAGGCATTTCGTCTAGGTATTTTTGAGTACCCCTAGAATAAAAAAAATTTCCACATAAATTTGTGAACAACTCTAACTCTAAAAATAAAAAAGTTTTTGCTGGATTATTATTATTTTTAATGAACAAAACAATAATACTTCTTAATACAGTCGAACCTAGTTATAATGAAAAAATTCAGAAACTTTGCGAACAATACAGCCAGATACTATGTAGAAAAAAATCCCTGCTATTGTCTTCTATCCTCCACAAGTTTTTTTTTATTAACGGCCGAGAAATTATAAAACATGCACTTCTACCAATTGGCCAACTTTCTGAGGAAGCCCTAGAAGCAAGAAATAAAGATTTCAAAAAATTACCGGTAACATTTTTCATGTTTTTGTAGTAGACAAAAATCCAACGAAGATAATATATTATATTTAATAGACTTTTGGCAAGTTCCAATCCAATCACATCTAGTATGGGGAAAAAAATATAGTGCTACTGCAATTCGAGGTTTATTTGCTTATTCTTATATAAGACGAAGAAAACGATAACAGTTATATTGATGGTTCAGATGTTTTGTTAATTTGTTAATATTATATTTGTTATATAAAAATATTAAACTTAGTTTAAAAAACTTATTTTTATTGTTTCATTTTTTCATGAAGTACCAAAATTTCGTTGAGGGGTTTTCACAGTTTAATTCAATTTAGGGAGTTCATTTGTATGAAAACTTAACAAAATAATGAAGCATTTTGAATGATTTTTGTATACTCTATTCCTAGATAAAAATTATCACTTAATCCTTAAAATTAAAAGAAATATATCCTTTATAAAAATAATTGAAATTAACGAACAAACGGACGGACGGACATTACCATTTTGCCAACAAAAGTCTTAGAATTCTAAAAATTAAGCAGTCATTTTCGACCCACTTAATTACAATGTATAGGTGGACAGACATTACCATTCTGCATAAAGAAAATCATATGATTCTAAAAATACATTTTTTACTAACTAATAAATAAAGAAATAAGTTGTGATCATTAAAATATTGGTATCACCTCTCCCTGAATTAAGCGGCCATTTCCGACCCATTTAAACTTAATGTATAGACAGACGGACATATATCACCTTTCTCTGAATTAAGCGCCATTTTCTACCCCTTTTACCCCAACGTGGAATGATGCGACTTCTCAATGCTGAGGACACAAAACCTTTATTTTGAAAAGAAGTTTGCGGGCTATAAAAAGAAAATATATAATTTAAAAACGGAAAACCCCTTTCAATGTGAATAGCGATAAAACATCACAATCATTTAAAAAAGTTAAAATGTAACTTATGTTACATTTAATTCGAAGCCCTAAAACTATTAGAACAATTTTCATCAACATACATTTTTATGTGAAAATATCTTTTTCGCTCTTGTTGACACAGAAAATGATATTAAATATATATTATCCGAAAAAGTCTCGTGAAGCAAAAACAATGTCGCATTTATTAATATATTTTTTTTTTTTTAATAAATTTACATATGCAGAAAAAATATATAGTTGTAGTGATCATAATCGAAAAGCAACATATTATGATTAGAATATATATATGAATATATGATTACAGCTCAAAATAGATATGATTATACGTAACAATTATTATAATTCCATTTTAACATATTGTATCCGATTTTATGGTTTCATATTATTATACCATCTTACTATACAATTATTCCATTCTATCAGATTATAATTTTATTTTATTATATTTTTATTTTATTATCTTATTATATTTTTATCCCATTATGTCATATTTGTGTTCGATTTAATCATATTATTATACCAACTTATCATATTATCCAATCTGATCACCTTATGATTCCATTTCACCATATTATTCCATCCTATCACATATTAAGAAAATAAAACACATTAATTAAAATTTATTTTTATAAATTGTTTATTGAGTCATATATTGTACCATCATATATTGTGCAAGATAATACAATATATTATTTATTAACTAAACCTTTAAATGTAGTTAATCAATATCTTATATTGCTTGAATCATTGATCTTTTTTCATATTAATTAAATTTTGTTTCTGGTAAAAATATTTAAAAACATAAAATTTTTGCAGTCAACCATATTCAAATTTTGATTGACGATAAAACTGAAACATAAACATTGTTTTCATGGACACAGCATTATCAAAATTTATGAAAATTAACAATGAGAACATAATATTATTGTAGTGACAATGCCGTAACCATGTGTTTTTCTCTGCGTGTATTTACATAATATTTTATCTTATTTTTAAACTCAAAAATCAAAAAGTTGTATGAAGTCCGCTTCCACTGCAATGTCAAAAGGGGATCGCGAAAAAAGATCTTGTGAGAACCCCTGATATAAATGTCGTAGGCTGCTAAAAAAGTTTGTTTTAACATCTTTTCTTAACATTATTTTGTTTTGGTTACATATGTTTTTTTTTCTATTTCTGTTTTGCTGCTTTTCCAGATTAAACTCTAATCAAGAGTTAGTTGGCTTTTTTGTGAAGGTCATTTGCAAAGAAAACAATAATAACTACAGCCCCAACAAAAAAAAAAAACAAAGACCATAAAAGCCAAGCGCAATTATTGGAATTCTTTTGAAACAATGTTGTTGTTTTTTTTTTTTATTTAAGGCTCCTGCTTTTGGCTTGAGTCACTTGAGAGTAGCAACAACTGAATGATTGTTTTTAAGACGTGCTACGTCTGCTGCTGGTGGTTGATAAAAATCATGTTGGTTTTTGTCAGAATTCCCTTTTTTTGTTGATTTTTTTTTTTTTGCTGGAAGTCCTAATTTATGATGGCAAATTTTAAGTTAAATGTTGCCGAGAAATCATGAGGGTTTTTATTTTTACTGTGTTGCGCTTTTTCTTTTGCTGTATAAAATTAAATAATTAACGAAAGAAAGAATAAACCTGAGACAAGAGGCTTGATATTAAGAGTGATAAAAATCCTTAAAGGATTTTAATATCTTAAGATTAAGGGCTACAGAAACAGCAGTTCTTCTAACAACCCAACTAATGTTTTATTTTTTTTTTTTTTTTTTTTGTATTTATTTGAAGTTATAGCCATTTATCAAACAAATAAGACTTTGAGCACATTACTCCCAGTTTTTATAAAACGTAAAGAAAATTCTTTTCGAAAGATTAGTCCCAATCATAATGGATTAGAATGAAAATTAATAAATAAATAAATAACCAAAGAATTACCTGAAACGACTCAAATAATTCTGCGCTCAAAGTAGGAAACAGAATATAATCCTGCCTTACTCCAGAGAAAGTTGTGAATGGTCGACTTTCTTTCCCGTTTAAGCGCACTTTGCACTGAACATCTCTATATAATCCACGGATACTAACGATTTTCTCGGGTATTCCCTTCGTTACTAGGATTGACCAAATTACTTTTCGGGACACTGTATCGAAAGCATTTTCAAAATCCGTAAACAGAAGATATAGATAGGAGTTATACTAAAATGATTGCTCATGTGGTCCACAGAAGAACAAATAGCTTGCTTCTTTCGCAAAATTTTAGCCAACACAGGAGATATTCTACGCACAGTGGTTCCAAAACGCTTTTTTTAATAATTCTGTAACTTGTGAACCATTGCAAATATCACAATAAAATTTCGGATACCAAAGACGAAGTGTTTTCTAGTTGATTTAGAGGAGCACACATTCCTAGCGTGTTAAGAAGGGGGTGGGTAGAACTCCAAAGTTGGTAATATCGGGTATGCAATTTTTTAAAAAAATCGCCAAAAATTCATTTATGATTTGACAGAAAAAAAATTACATATACATAGTCCTTGTAAATCTATAAAATAAATTTTTCACTAATTTTTAGGCTAATTTTTTTCAATTTTTTTTTTTTTTTTAATTTGGCGGGCTCAGTATTAGCCTTATTTTTTTTGAATATTCGTTGAATTTCTTACAAAATTCTAAATAATATTTCTGCAAGAATCATATAAACATATAGATCCGATAAAAAGTTATATTAATCTGAAATAGAAACTTTGTCTTTTGGGTTTTTTTCAAAAAAGGTGACAATATCTTTTCACTTATAAAATATATTTTTTGTTCTGGCATATATAATTTGTTTAATGTTTTCAAATGTAATCTTAATGTAATGTAATGTGGGGTAATAGTCTCCCCACAATCCCTATCCAAACTTTGTCAATTTTCCGCAATTTTTGACCATTTGAATGAAAAAAGTTAATTTTTGAAACACGTTTTTTTCCGGGTTGGGATTTTGATCATTTCGGTACAAACAGTTGGGATTTTTTTAATTCCCTGATTGTAAGACAAGTTTATTTATATTTTGGCGAAATTTCATTGGAATAACTCTATTCGTTTAGATTTATTTAGTTCCAGATAATAACAATATTTCTGAAAATATATTCTGACTCACTACGAATCTGTGCTCCTCCAAATCAACTCAAAAATACCTTGTCTCTGGCCACCTGAAACTTTACTAAGAGATTTCCAACTGTTCACAAGTTATAGAACTATTTAAAAAAAGCGTTTTGGAACTACTGTGCTACGTAATATAATTGTAGCCATTACCTTGCCAATGGCATTGAGCAAGAAGATACGTCTCCAGTTCTTACATACGGTTAAATATCCTTTCTTGGCAATGGTAATTACTATGTCCTCCACTCAGGTGATATCACACCATTAATATAGACAGTAGTGATAAAGGTAGTGTGCTAATCAAATATTCAAGAGTGATATCACCTTGGCTTGATGCCTTCAACCTTCATTTTACCCAGTGCTTCTATTGTTTAAGAGTGCATGGGCGGGTAGGTTAAAATATACCTTCTTTAATTTCGTCTAGTAACCACAGTATCGTTTACGCTATCATACAGATGCATATCATCTTGTGAGGATGACAGGAATTCGCACCATCTTTCGCTTTGCTGACTTACTGTTGTCAGCTCAGTGCCTTCGTTTGCTCTTAATATCGCAGCAGTACCTCTAATATTGTTGTCACACAATATTTTAATTGCAGAATAAACAGCTATATTATTAAAATACTTTTATCGATCTGGGTGAACCATATAGTGTACTTTCCATAAAGCTAACCAATATTCAGATTTTACTTGTAGTTTCACTAATGCTGATTTGGCTCTGATATGTGATACATATAATGTACTTTTTCTCTGTACCTCAGACTATAATTCGGCACTAACCCACGATTTGATTTGGCCTTTTCTTAATCCAAAAACGGTTTTTTGCAGATTCTCTACAGACAGAAGCAACGCTGTTGCATGTATCATTAATCTCAGTTAATCTTCCGCGAGGTGTCCGGTTGAATAATAACGCTGTGTTAGGGTCCTTAAAACATGTTATATTATACTTTTTCAACTTCTTATTGACATTATTCACTACTGCTGCTGTTGGACGGAGGCATATGTGATCGCTATCAATGTCGGCACCACATTTTGTTCTCACATCCATGAGGTAACCAAAAAAGTCTTAATTCACTAACTCATGGTCTATCTGGTTCAAAATGCGTCCATTTGAATACCCCCAAGTATATTTTTGTATATTTCTATGACGAAAAATTTCAACACCAATGGATGGCATAGATTTCGCGCACAAAAATCGACAAAACGGTCGCCATTGTTGTTCCCTGAATTTCCAAAACCTTGTTTACCCATAAATCTATCGCATTGAATTCGCCCAAATTTATTTTTGTATCCCCAGCTAGTAAGGTGTTAATTACAGCTTCTAGTTAGTTGTAGAAGTCTTCTTCCACATGGATCCTTATCAAGTTCGGTTGGAGCGTAACACTGTAAAATCGTTATTTTACTAAATTTGCAATTAAACAACGCTATTATGAGACGTTACGATATTGGCTTGTACTCTAATAATTGTACTTTAACAAGAGATCAACTTCATTCCTGCGATACTCTGAGTTTTCGCACTCATTAAGCCACTTTTAACCTAACACACTTTGCTAAGACCCAGGATATCAATTTCGTAATGTATCATTTCCATTTGAACTTGCTCAATTCGGGAGGTATCAGTTAGAGTTTTATCATTCCATGTTCCAATCACAAATCGTTTCTTAAAGCCAAATGTAGTCATCGAGGGGTTGTTGTTTCTTAAACTAGTTAATGTTTCTCCAATTTGATAAATTTAAGATGAATGGGGAATTAGCCCAAATCATCCGATCCTTGGGGCTACCAACAACCTCTAGAAAGGAGTAAAAGCTTCATTGACACTTAATGAATCGGTTGTCACTTAATTGCCTGAGACACATCGTATACAAGAATAGTTTGCACGAAAATTGTTGCTCACCTTCTGACGTTTGCATTACCAGGGGATACTTGGTCTATGACCAGAAGTGTGAGTTGCTAGGCAAATTCATCAAACGAATCACTCAAGGGAATAGCAATCAGAAAGCTTTCAACATCTGAGAAAATCCTCGTTCCCTCAAATTGATAATTAAAACTTTAGAAAATTGTACTTAAAAAAAAAAAAAAGTACTTTTTTGAAAACTATTATATTTAAAATAGAACCTACTTGTTTTGAAAATTGGTACTTTATAAAAAATTTTATAATTTATTTTTAAGGGCTATTTTTTGCAAATTTCTATTTCTTTCATGTTTTGGTACTTTTTCTGAATTTTTTTTTCAAAAATTTTTTTAATTGGGTACTTCCACAAAAATTGCTAAGTGGTACTTTCTTTAAAAATTGGATTTCTTTTTGCAAATTTTAAATGTGTTAATTAATTAGCCTTTTTTAAAAATGGTACTTTTTTTCTAAATTGGTATTGTATTGGATTTTACTTTTTTCTTAACTTGGTACTTTTAATTAAATGTAATATTTTTTATAATTTATATTTTTTGTATATCAAAACTGTTTTTAAAGACTGGTACTTTTTTAAATTTGGTAATTTTTGCAAATTTGTGTTTTCTTTTAAAATACATTTTTTACTTTCTTTAAAAATTGATACTTTTTATGCAAATGGTTAATTTTTTGAAATGTAATCCTTCTTTTAATTGATTTTTTAATTTGAAAAAATTTTAATTTTTTCAAATTATTAACTTGTTACGCAAATTGATGCCTTCTTTTACAAATTGGTCCATTAAAAAAAAAAGAATCCTTCTTTTTAAATTTGATTTTTTTTTTTTTTTTTTTTTTTGATAATTGATAGACAATTTTGTCAAATTATCCTGTGCCAATAAATTTGTTTGACGCAGTCGTCAGCTGGCTCTCTATAAAAAACCTCAACGTTATGGTCAAATAATTGTCATAATTTTTTCGTCCATATATCGGCTGTTTAGTAAAATAGGCCACTATATTTGTCGATAGGAGCAGAGGGAAATATACCCACCATACAATTTTCTTATCAAGAAAATACTAATTAACGTATAAGTCAAACAGTGTTACAAAAAAGTCTTGAAATTTTACAGGAATAACTTTCTCTTCAACCTCCATACTTGGAATGAAAATGAGGCGGATAGGACTAGGGGAAATGGTACAACCAAATACAAGGAAATATTCAAATTCCATATATCTTAAGAACTATTACAGCAAAAGTCTTGAAATTTCATGGGAATAACGTTTTCATCAACCTCTATAATTTAGGATAAAAATGAGATGGACAAGATCAAGGGTAAAGGTAACCCCCATACAAAGCAAATATTCTTAATAGCATATCTAAAGAACTATTATGGTAAGAGCCCTCAAATTTTGTGGGAACTACTTTCATATCATATTGCATTGATGAAATAACAAATGGATGGATAGGGTCAGGGGTAGACCCTAAACAAAGCAAATATTAATTTTTGCATATGTATCTAAAGTAGTAATTTAATGACAGTCTTACAAAGCGGTAGAAAAATTTTTTCAAATCAAATTTTGAATAGGGAGGATATGTCAAGGGGAGTTGTAGCCCCCATATAAATTAAATATTAGTTAAGGCATCAAAAGGGGTAGCGAAGCTCACCGAGATAAGCTAGTTTTAATCTAAAATTTAAAAATATCTTTCTGGTTTATATTAAAAGTTTTTCATTTGTCATTTTTTTATTACATCAGGATTTTAGCAGACGGCAAATAATAGTGTCGTGACAAAGTTGAATTCGTTTTCATAGTTCTACTAAGGTGCTTACATAATTACTATATGAATCATGGGATTAAAGATAATTAATCTATAGAAGATAATGCAGAGAGTAATGTTTAAGGCTCCAAAGTAATGCTTATAGTAAGCAGTTACTGTTAAATTTAAGACTAAATTTAGCACTGGGTTTCTAAATAGATAGAATTAAATCTAGCTTATTAAAGAAAAGTATATAAAATAGTATTCAAATTTTATTAGCTTTTTAAATTGTTTAAAAGAGACTTTTTTAAATTTTTCTCCTTTGTAATAATTGTTTTTTTGAAAACCTTTTAAACGAAAGAAGTTTTTAAATTTTAAAACTATTTTTTTTTTTCTTTCTTTCATTATAATAATTTATAATAAACATGAACATGAACCAAATCAACCAAACAACAACATGATATTTTTATTGTAACATTATGATCGTGACATTCATTTGGTAACTCAGTTTTCCTATACAACATTTAGTAACGGTCAAATACAGTTCAAAAAAGAAAATAACGAACAGATAAACCGTATAACGAAGAAAAAATAAAAAATGCATGATAATATTTGCTATAAACTGAAATATGTTGCAATAGGAAAAAATTATTTTAAAAAGAGTGTATTTAATTCAAATGAAAACTCGAACAAACGTGTCAGACAAAATTATAATAAAAGCAAAAAAAAAAAGTTTAATAAAACCATAACAAACATTTCAATGCCATTAAAAAATAAAGAAGTCAATGTTTTTTTATTTTGCATGGTATTAATGTTTTTTTTTCTAAATTAAAAGCCAATGAGTCTTTATGATCCTTTCAAGTTATACAGCTGAGAAACAAAAAAACTGCATGACTCACGCCACATTTAGTTATGGGGAAATTTAAAAATCAAATCAAACTGCTAGATGTCAACATGTTTTAGGCAACAAAAATTTTAAATCAAATGCAAATCCGAGAGAAAAAAAATCAAATGTCATGAATAAAATAGAAGCTTGCAACATTCATTCAGTCAGTCAGTTAGCATTCAATATTTGCGTGTTATATTTTTATACATTTGATTGTCAAATTAAGTCGTGTAAATGGAAATTTAAATTGACTTAAATCACAACACTTTTGACTTCATCTTATAAAGTCAAACAAAATTTTAAGATTTAAAAAAAAAAAAACTCTTACATGGTTCAGTCTGATTTGTAAAACTGAAGCTGCCTCAACGGAAATATTTTATAAACAAAATTTAAATTGTGTTTTAGTTTTTCTAGAGAAACTTTCAAAATTTTCCCTTTTTTTCTTTGAACGTTTAACAAAACTTTAGGCAATAATATTAAAGGAAGAAAATGATGCATATATCGTGTTTCAAGTCAAAAATATAAATATTTTTTTCTTTTAATTTTTGATTTGAAGTTAGTTTGAAAACTTTCAACGCTGCAAAACACGTTTATTTACAGTCGGTAACAAAATAAGTTTTCAAAACATTTGCAATTTCCGATCACTTTTCCTTTTATAGCAAAAAAATTCGCTTTTTATAGAAAACTAGTTTCACTATCCCTTTTGATGCGATAACTAATATATACTTTATATAAGGGCCACAACTCCTATAAAATTTAAATGAATAGTTCTTTATATATAGCATTAAGAATATGTGCTTTTTATAGGAGGTACCGTTCCCTCTGGCAATATGGGGATTGATTATCCCCATTAGTTCTTCCAACAAAATAATAAAACTTTTGCTGCAATAGTTCTTAAGATATACGATATTTAATATGAGAGTTCTATTTCCTCTGGTCCTATCCATCCGATTTTCAGTACAACTTTCGAGATTGATAAGAAAACTGTTCTCGTAAAATTTTAAGAATTTTGCTGTAACAGTATTTAAGTTATCAGATAATTAGTATTTTCTTTGTATGGGAAATGCTATTCCTCCTGGTCCAATCCATTTCATTTTCATCTCAATACTCCTCAAAGTTGTAAGACTTTTACGAAAATAGTTTTTAAGTTATGCGATAATTAATACTTTCTTTGTACGGTGGGTACCACTTCATCTGCTCCTATCAAATAGTCTATTTTAATTGCGCGTTTTACTGTGAAAATTTTATAAATTCGCTCTATATAGAAAATTTTCGATAAATATCCTTTTTATAGAAAATTTTGGATAAATTTTCTTTTTATAGAAAATTTTCGATAAATTTTCTTTTTATAGAAAATTTTCGATAAATTATCTTTTTATAAAAAATTTTCGATAAATTTTCTTTTTATAAAAAATTTTCGATAAATTTTCTTCTTATAGAAAATTTTCTATAAATTTTCTTTTTATAGAAAATTTTCGATAAATTTTCTTTTTATAGAAAATTTTCGATAAATTTTCTTTTTATAGAAAATTTTCGATAAAATTTCTTTTTATAGAAAATTTTCGATAAATTTTCTTTTTATAGAAAATTTTCGATAAATTTTCTTTTAGAAAAAATTTTCGATAAATTTTCTTTTTATAAAAAATTTTCGATAAATTTTTTTCTTATAGAAAATTTTTGATAAATTTTTTTCTTATAGAAAATTTTCGATAAATTTTCTTCTTATAGAAAATTTTCGATAAATTTTCTTCTTATAGAAAATTTTCGATAAATTTTCTTCTTATAGAAAATTTTCGATAAATTTTCTTCTTATAGAAAATTTTCGATAAATTTTCTTCTTATAGAAAATTTTCGATAAATTTTCTTCTTATAGAAAATTTTCGATAAATTTTCTTCTTATAGAAAATTTTCTATAAATTTTCTTCTTATAGAAAATTTTCTATAAATTTTCTTCTTATAGAAAATTTTCTATAAATTTTCTTCTTATAGAAAATTTTCTATAAATTTTCTTCTTATAGAAAATTTTCTATAAATTTTCTTTTTATAGAAAATTTTCGATAAATTAAGTAATAATTAGGAAGTTAAAAAGTTTTAATCTTCTAGATTATTTATATAGTTTTGGTGTTTAGAAACAGCTATAATACCAGATAAATAGATCATTTACTAGGAAGTAGTTTTACATGTAATTCAAGGTGTGAGAGAGAAATGAATATGGCTACAAAGGTAGCTTTTGCTCTTAAATTTATTTGCGATCTGTTTCTTAAAAAATTGTAAAATTCTTTCTTATTAAATAAAGTATTCATTTAAGTTTTTTTTTTTTTCGACAAAAAGTTTAAACTTCGGCCTCACACTTTATAATTCCTCCCGTCAACAAGATACAGAATGAAACATGTTGTCGGGTTTGCAAAATCACACACAAAAACATCAACTTAGCTGAAAGCAGTAGCAACAATTGAGTACCGCTGCAACAAATGTTGCCACCACTACTGGCTATTGTTAAATTTTTTCTCCAGTTTTCGTTAAATATTGATGAGTTTCTTCTTTAAATTTAGAACAATAACAAAGACATGAACAAAGAAAAAAATATATATAAAAAATAAGAAAAACTTTCTCCGCTATTGAACTGTTTTCTTTAACGTAAGATCGACTAGCACATAGAGACATGTCAAGAAGTGAATCCAGCAGCCAGCCAGTCAGCCAAAGTCAGAGTGAAAACTACTGACATGAAAAAGAGGACTCGTTAAATTTGCTACCAAACATTAATTCATTGTGTATTCTGGTCATATACAAATCATTTGGTCAATGTTTCTTTTGCATTTATGTTTTTCTTTTATTAAAATTTCTTTCTACATTAAATGTTACAACTTAAAGTTGTTCTGCAAAATTAAAAATCAAAATCAAAATGTTAATAAGTTTTTTTTCAGTAGCCAGAACCGTCTTATTGAAGTTTAATTATAGTTTTGATGATGAGTATTTTATGGGGTTTTGAAAGAAACCACCTGTTACTTTGTTAACTTTTTGGGAGCAAATTAATAAGGAGGACATAAATTAAAAAAAAAATGAATAAATTAGACAAGGCAACAAAAAAATTCTTTGAGTAACACATTTTCGATATATTTCCTTTAAATAAATCTTTTTTATTATTTTTTAGGAAAATTTTAAATAAATTTTCTTTTTATAAACTATCCATAAATTTTTTCTTATATGAAATTTTCAATATATTTTCCTTTTAAATTTTCTTCTCATAAGAAAATTTCGATAACCTTTTTTATACAAAATTTTCGATAAATTCTCTTTCACAGAAAAATTTCGATAATTTTTTTCATAAAATTTTCAATAAACCAAAAATTTAAAATTTTATAAGAAAATTTCTATAATTTTCACTTTGAAGACAATTTGTATTTTTATAAACATTTTTCAAAAAAGAAAAAATGTCAAAATTTTCTACAAAATGAAAATTATGAAATTTTATTTTATTACATTTTTTTCGATAATTTTTCCTTTTATAAGAAATTTAAATTTCTACTTTGTATGAAAATTTCAATAATTTTTTTTTTTTTTTTTTTTTTGAAGATTTCCGATAATTTTATTTTTACAAAAAATTTTCTATAATTTGCTAATTTTTAAGAAATTTTCGGTAAATTTTTTTTTTTGTATAAAATTTGAAATTTTCTTTTTGTAGAAAAATTTCAATAAATTTTCTTTTTATTGAAAATTTTTCAATAAATTTTCGATAAACTTAGTTTTTAAAAAATTTAGAAAATATCTTTTTATAAAAAAATTTTCATTTTATAAAATATTTTTTGTAAATTTTATTTTTTTAAAAAATGTTTAATAAATTTTCTATTTATAAAAAATTTTCATTTAAATTTTTTTTTATTCAAAATTTTCGATAAATCCTCTTTTGATAGAAAAATCTCAATCTTCGTTTGATAGAAAATTTATTTAAATTAAAAAAAAAAAAAAAATTCAAAAAATTTTCTTTTTATAAAAATTAAAAAAAACCTTCATAAAAATTTTTCAACAAATTTTGTTTATAAAAATTTTTCAAAAAAAATACTATAAAAAATTTTTGATAGATTTTCCTTTTATACGAAATTACACAAAGAAAAAATATAGTTGTTGTGACCATAATCTAAAAGCAACATATTATGGTTGGAACATATGGTTACAACTAAAAATAGATATGATTATAAATAATAATTGTTATGATTCCATTGCATCACATTGTTCGAGTTTTTTATATTATTATATCACCTTACTATATTATTATCCCATTCTATCAGAATATGATTTCATTTTGCTAGTTATTATTCCATTTTATATATTAGAATAAATTAACTCAAAACTATTATTTTTATAAATTGTTTATTGAGTCCATTATATTTTTTTTCAAAATAATACATATTATTTGTTCATTAATTAATTTTATTCATTAGTACCATCATAGGTTATGCAAGAAAAACAAAATATTTTTTTTAACTAAATGTTTTAATAGTAGTTAATCTATATATCATATTGTTTGAATCACACCAAATATAACAAAACATTGTCTACTTATATTAATTCATGTACAAACTAAATGAGAATTATAATGAAGATGGAAAAAATTTTAAAAACCATATATATTCAAAAACAAAAAGTTATGAATTTTCCAACCATATTTGTAACATTTTATTGTTATGAGAATAATAATATTAATATGGTTTCAAAGCAAAATATATTTTAACAACAAGGAAAAATATTGACAATATTTAATGGGATTATTTTATATTAATAATACTTTATATTATTAAAATTTTGTTTCTAGTAAAAATATTCAAAAACAAAATTTTTGTAGTGAACTATATTAAAATTTTGATTGAATGTAAACATTATATTGATAAAACTGAAAGAAAAACATTGTTATCATGAACACAGTATTATTAAAATTAATGAAAATTAACAATGAGAACATAATATTACCGTAGTGACAAAGTCGTAAACATGTTTTTTTCATGTATCTAATAATTTTTTTTTTTTTTTTCTACAAAAAAATTCGATGTTACTTTTTTATAAGAAATTTTTGATAACTTTTCTTTTTATAGAAAATTTTCGATAATTTGCTTTTTTTTGCAGGAAATTTTTGATAAATTTATTTTTATATGAAATCAATTAATTTTCCTTTTATAGAAAAATTTCAATAAATTTTCTTTTTAGAGAAAATGTTTCATAAATTTTCTTTTTATAGAAAATTTTCAATAAATTTTCTTTTTATAGAAAATTTTCAATAAATTTTCTTTTTATAGAAAATTTTCAATAAATTTTCTTTTTATAGAAAATTTTCAATAAATTTTCTTTTTATAGAAAATTTTCAATAAATTTTCTTTCTTCAGAAAATTTTCATATAGAAATTTTAGATAATTTTTTTTTTTTTAATTTTGATGAAATTTTATTTTATAGAATATTTTTGGTAAACTTTCTTTTTACAAAAATTTCAATAAATTTTGAATTTTTAATCCTTTAAAAAACTTTCCATAAATTTTCTTTTTATTCAAAATTTTCTATGTTCACAGAAAATTTTCCATAAATATTTTAAAAAAGAAATTTAAAAAATTTCTATCAAAAGAAAATTCATCTTTTTATAGAAAATATATAAAAATATAAAATATAAAAAGATAAAGAATTTTTGATAATTTTTTATATATATTTATACAAAAATTTCAATAATATGTATATCGGATTTTCCTTAAGCTGCACTTCAAGTGCTTTTTCAAAAATTACTTTTAATTTAAGACAAATTCGCTTTTCAAAATGAACCCAAATGTGAATAACAAATAAGAAAGGATCTTAAAGACTTAACCAAAGATTCAAGCAATACAAAGCATTAATTTCAAAAACTGATTTATTATTTATATAAAAAACAATCTGACTAAGTTATTTATAAGCTTAACTTTTTCCTTTGGTGCCATAATCAGATTAGTAATAATTATTATAAAAAAAAAAAACTTCTTAACTTGTACCAAAAGACAAAACATGACATCAGTCCGTCAGTCATGTAGCCACTCAGTCAAGCATGCTTCCCGAAAGTGTTTAATGGCGCCAAAGTTTTTAGTATGAAAAAAACAGTCGAAGCTAAAAGCTACAATAAGACAACTTCATACAATCGTAACTTAACTACATCATGTTCCTAAGGCAAATTTTCAGGCATAAAAATAAATTAACAATGACAATAACTAAATGCAAAAAGTAAAAACAAATAAAATAAATTCCAAAAAAAAAAAAAATATATATATATTATTAAATGACAACCAACGCATCTGGATTTTGTATTTAACCATGTCTAGTATTTTCTGCTCAATTATTTACCACTAATGCTGCCACACTTTATATAAATATTGAAAGAAGCAACTCTGAAATTATTCGAGTTATGGGGTGGCATTAATAGTTAGTTACTATTCGTTTAAAAATATGCTCTAAAAATAATTTATACAATTTACTTAAAATGCATTTAACAAGTTAAACGGGCATTTATTTTTTTGCCACTTATTATTTTTTAAGCCTTAAGTAATTTTTAAAGGGGTGCCCACTGAAAGGGGATTTAACCACCAACGTTATTTTATTTTTATTATTTCTATTTGTTCATAGATTTTTTTACATTTATAATATTATAATAATCATATAAACTAAACAACAAATATTAACATTAAATAAACTTAAAAGTTGTTTTGGTTTTTTTTACTGGCTGTTGTTGAAGCCAAAGGGGGCTTGGTTTCTTCTTACACATAAATCGCCAAGTCCATAACTATAGTTAAAAAAATAAAAAACAACTTAAGATTTAGATTTGAAATCGTATTAAATGCATATAAAAAAACAACAATTATAATAAAAAAAAAAGATATTAAAATTATAGATATACAAATACATACATAAAGAAAAGAAATACCTATGTATAATAAAAAAGTGAAATAATCATAATTTTATATTATGTGCAAATTATACAGTCAATGATAAAAAATTGTTTATAAAATAACATTTATTTGTGACAGAAATTATTGCATGATCTGTGGTCTTCACAGAAACGGTTTCAACATACAGATGGTTAAAAATTTTCTTTATCGTAATACTAGTATAAAAATATACATTTGTGAAATTTAAAAAAAAATATATAATATGTATTCTTATTTGTATGTCATTTTATTTTTCTATTAGAATCATAGCGTACATAAATAATATGTGAATATGTCGGAAATCCCTTCCACATTTGAAGAAATCATCTCAATTGATATATAATTATATATCAATTGGTAGGATTTCTTTAATTGTTTATAAACAGTTACCACAAAATCCTTTTTTATATTTTCTGCAAAAATTTTAACAAAAAAAAATTCATTCATATTCATATCAATTTTATCAGCACAAATTTAGTTTTTCACCGCAAAACTTTTTTTGCAATAATAAATTTTTCGCCATAAAATCAATTTTATGCACACAAATTTAGTTTTTCACCACAGAACTAGCTTTTTATAACAAAACTACTTCTCCTCAAAACTAATTGTTCACCTCAAAAATATTTGTTCACAAAACTTTACTCACAAAATCTAGTTTTTCACCAAAAATTAATTTTTTCACAAAAAAAATTAATTTATTTTTTCACCAAAAATAAGTTTTCGCCAAAAAAAAAAAAACAATTAAAAAAATCAACACAAATTAATATTTCATTACTTAACTATTTTTTCACCACAAAACTAATTTTTCACCACTAAAAAATTTTTTTCCAAAATTAAAAAGCTAAATTTTCCCCAAAAAATATTTTTTTTTTCACCACACATTTAGTTTTTTACCACTAAACAAATTTTATACCACAAAACTAAATTATTTTTTCGCCACAAAACTTTAACCACAAAATCTAGTTTTTTACCAAAAAATTATTTTTTCACAAAAATATTAATAATGTTAACATAAATTTAGTTTTTCACCACAAAATTAGTTTTTACCACAAACTAGTTTTTCACCACAACAAAATTTTTTCACTACAAAACTAAATAGTCAGTTTTTCACCACTAGTTTTCCACCACTAAACTAATTTTTCACCATTCAATTGGCTTTTCATCACAAAATTAATATTAACATCACTAACATAGTCTTTCACCACAAAACTAGCTTTTCCCCACTAATCTAGTTTTTCACCACTAAACTAGTTTTTCACCACCAAACTAGTTTTTCACCACTAAACTAAATTTTCATCACTAAAATAGTTTTTGACCGCAAAATTAGTTTTTCACCACAAGACTTGTTTTTCACCACAAAAATAATTTTTCACTACCAAACCAATTCTTCACCACAAAATTAGTTTTTTATCACTAAACTATTTTTTCATCACAAAACTTGTTTTTCGCCACAAAACTAGTTTTTAACCACAAAACTAATTTTTTAACACAAAACAATTTTTTTTTTTTTTTTTGCCTAAAAATTACAAACTTTGGTGTAGGTTAGTTTTTTTTACCAGTAAACAATTTTTTTACCACAAAGCTAAATTTCACCACATAGCTAATTTTTTTAGCACAAAATTAAAATTTCACCACAAAACATAATTTTCACTACTAAACTAATTTTTCACCACAAAATTAGTTTTTCACCACAGAACTAGCTTTTCACAACTAAACAAATTTTTTTATCACAAAACTAAATTTTCACCAATAAACTAGTTTTTCACCACAAAACTATATTTTTAACTCAAAACTTCTGTTCACCATAAAAACTAGTTTTTCACCAAAAACTCAGTTTTCACCATAAAGGTTTTTTGTTAAACACGTGCGAAATTCATCTTTTTTTGCGCTGCCTGTAGATAAAATTAAGCTGCATTAGATAAAATTAGTTTTTAATATTTTCATATTTTTTCCCCCTTAATAAAATTATGATTTTTATTAAATTATAAAAATAATCTTTCCTTATTCAATTGTAAATAAAATTACGCAAAACCTTTTTCAGTTTTTTTAAGTCTTACTGCTGCTGTTTGCAATCGTTATTAAAAGATGGAAAGGGAAACACATATTTTGCATTTTGAAAAGAAAAAAATGTAGTCTGAAGATGTAGTCAGCATCTCTATGAAATATTTTTATATACAATGTTATTATTGTTTAAATGTAATGAATTTGAAATTTAAAGTACTTTTTTTAAATTGAAATTTTGTCTCTCTGATTGACTTTCGCTGACAATTCCTGCAAATAAGAGATTTTATTTTTAGTGTTCGTAACACTATGGGACATCTTTAGTTTGATTTTGATATTTTATGTTTTTAGTTTAAATTTTTAGTCAATTTTTTTTTTTTTTTTTTTCTTTGATTATGGTTGATGGCTCTATTGTTGTTTTTATTGTCTTGTGAAAACGTTGGTTATTTTAAAAACCTTTTTTTGATCATTTCCAGTTTTAAAGTAATTGTAAGCAGCTCTGCAGCTTTTAGACAAGAGTAGTATTTTTTGTTGGTTTTTTTAGCCTAAAACAAATTTACTAAAAATGTTAGAAAAACATGGCTGGATGAATTGAATTGGTAAATAAAATTTTGTTAATTTTTTTTCTTAGTTTATTTGTAATACATGATTTTTTGGCGGTTACTTTTTTGTTCGTTACTATTTTCAAGATGCTCTTGAATTGTTACATGATTAAAAAAAAATATATATAACAAAAAAATTTCTTTTGTTTAATTGAAAACCTATAGTTTGTTATTTGTAATTTCAAGTTTTAAAAACATTATAAGAGTAAATTATAGTGATTTGAAAAGGGAAGTTGTAAAATATAACGGATAAAAATATTTTGTTTATAAATATTGTTTTTGTTTTAATATAAAAAAAAATATCTATGATTTTTTTCTATTAAAATGAAATATGATTGTTTAGTTTATCAAAAAAAAAGAGATTTTTTAGTGTATTAAAACAAAATCTGCATATTTTAAGGGTATAAATTACTATATCAGTTATAATATTACAGATCTCTAGCTCTCACTTTGGCTCAGGACTCTTTTATTATTTAGGGACTGCGCACGAAAAAGATCTATGCACGCTTTAAGGCTTATAACATTTGTTGTACACAAAGAAAATTTGTACAGTTAGCTTCATTACATTTATTATTATTCTCAGTAACTAAGTGCTGAATTTTTTTTTAATAATTTGGTTTAATTTAATTAGTTTTTCTTAAAATGAAAATTTTAGCAAAATTCGTGCAAACGCATAATACAAATTTATAATCAAAACACATGTCGACAATATAAAACAATTGCTAGGAGTGAAGGTTAATTAGGAAATTCAGTTTTTTTTTTTTTTTGAGTCATAAAAAATACAAAGAGTTAATGGTCACCGAAACGAACCCTAATAATTGAAGAATAAGTTGATTTACAGGCAGACAAAATAATAAGAATTTTAAGAGAAAATCGGTACATCTCTGAATGGAATGTGACTCATTCTTTAAATTACTCTATAACTTTTATCAGAAAAGTTTAAAAAAAAGTTAGCCAGAAGACTCAAGAAGTAAAAAAAAGTTACTAATAGGAAAGCTAGAGAAAATGTGGAGGCAAAGGAGAGAACGAAATTTATTGAGATTAGTTTTCTTCAAAAATATGAATGCGTCTAAATGACGATATAAAGAACACACTGTCAAACATTTTACAATATCCTGGTTAAGAATTCTATATCACATATGTTATGAGAAATGTAGCAGATAAATATCGTGTAAAAAAATAAAAGTTATCTAACAAATTTTTGGACTGACAAGCCATTTGGTACGTGCGGAGAAAAAAGCACTTTATTCATACAAAATGACACTTTTAACAGAGAAATGTACGCAAAGGAGTGCTCTCGAAAAAGATAACTTTCTATCATTAGAAAGCACAACTAATGTTAATTTTTCTGATCTGATCTCGCATCTCATCATTGCAACAAAAAAAAGTATCTGAGTGGTATGAAACGAAACGCCAATCCACTAAACTGCCATAAACTCAGTCCATTTTGTAATTGATCATAATAAAAAGATGTTAAAAACAAACACTTAAAGTTGAGTAAAAAATAAAATAGAGTTTAAAAAAAAGTGAACCCGTTCCAACAAAAAGTAACCGAAAACACAATAAAACTTTTATTTTCCAGAAAATATTAAATATTTTATTAAAAATTAATAAAAGATTAATTTTTCTTTTTAATTTAAAACTAACATATAACGGTCTTTAAAAAGTCAAAATTTCAAAAAGATTGACCTAATGATTTCATTTTTAGAAGCTGAATTGCATGCAGGGATTGTTTCGTACGCACTCCTTATTTATATCTTCTTTTGAAAATTGTAATTAATTAAATTTTAGTTAAGAATCTTTTAGAAAATATTTTATCTGTATTTTTTTTTAAATTGTTATTTGAAATCTAAATTATCATTAGATCTAATAATGTGGCAGGTATATTCTATATACATACCACAACTTTACACTGTTACCCTAAATATAAAACAATATATCAAGAATGATATCATTGTCTCTTAATCTAAGTAACAATATAGAAAAAAATTTCTCTACATATAGTTAAAATATCTGTATAAGTTAGACTTTCCCATTTTAATATAAAATGCGGCAACAATTTATTTTATGTTGTTGCTGTTATTGTACACTATAAAATTTATAGAAGTCACTTTAAACAACAAAAACATGAATCTATTTTATCAAATGTTATCGAAACAATAAGATCGTTAGATTTCAAAAAAAAAAAAAAAATTAAAGAAAAATGAAAATTTACGCATTTTATGTGTGTTATGTTATTGCAGCAACAACAGACACAAAAAGAATCTGCAATAATTTATTTTCTAACGGCAACAACAACTTCATAGATCCAGTACCAGTATAAAATATTTGTTTCTTTTTTTTAGTAGTGCAGCAGTAAACAGCAAACAGTTAATTGTTTGCTCTGTACTCTGTACAAGTTATTTGCAACAAAATGCCACAAAAATTAGAACACGCAGTTTTTTCTTTACATACATTCATACATACATACATACGTGTAAAAATCAATTTTCTTTGTGGCAACAGTTTGCTGCAAAAACACAAAATGAGCCTTAGAGTTTTAAAGATTTATCTCATATTTATTTTATTTAATTTTTATGCGTATATTTTTTATCAAACTATTTTTTTTTTTTTTCGTTTAAATGTTAATTATTCAATTTTTCTTTTTTTTTACAGGATGATATTGGCGATCAATGTGGCTTAACTAAAGCTGGTTTGGAAGAATATACCATGAGATCAAATTCATTTTATGACAATCCCGTCTTGTATCATCATCAAAAACAATCCTCCTATGCCCAATCGGAGGGCTATCACAGTTATGTTTCCAGTTCGGATTCAACATCGGCAACACCCATGTTAGATCGGTTAGTATTTAAACAATTATTTATTAATTATTTAATTAGGGAGAAATAAAATATTAAAGATTCAATGTTAATGAAAACTAATTTGCGCGTTCGAATAAAACATAACATAATTATGAATTGAACAGTATATTTTAGGATTTTTTCTGCAGATTTATTACGTGTAATAATAAAATAAAAATAGTGTTTTGTGTGCATAAAAAATTCTCTTGAAATAGGAAAATATGCTCTTAAAATTAAAAAAAAAAAAAAATATGCTATTAAAATAATATCTTTTCTAGCCAAATTTTAAGTTATCTACATGTATAAAATAACTTAATTTTTATTAATTACACCTTTGTTTAAATGCGGAAGCAGATCCAACATTTTTAATTATAGAGGTACAGTAGACGCTCAGAAATTCGAATCAGTTCATTACATTTGTCGTTCTAAAATTAGAATCCAAAATTCGAATTTGCGAGCGATGTTTTCTTTCTTATTGTAAATACTAAAATTTTGACAATTTAGTTTAACCAAATACAAAGTAAAAAGGGGAATCCCATTTTAATAGATGATTTACAGATCTTGTTGATGTTGTTAGAGTTTAAAAGTCAGTTTTTTTGGTGTTTGTATATGTATACGGTTTAAAATTTATCAAAATAAGAAAGTGAACTAAAAATGCCAAACAAACATAAGAAAAACACTTTGTCTTTACTAGACAAATTAAAAATATTGGAAAATATTTACAAAGGCGTTCAAGGAAAGCATTTAGCACTGGACTTTAATGTAACTACTTCTACCGTTAGTTATATTAAATAGAATAGAAAATCAATATTGGATACTGTTGCCAACACTTATCAATACGTATTCAATAAAACTTTACATGGTGCTGAATATCCGAAAATGGAAAGACGTCTCTATGAGTGGTTTCTTAATCAACGTGAAAAAAAGGCGACATTAAATGGACCCATATTAAAAGAGAAAGCTAAACTAATTTTCAAGCCCGTTAAAGCTGAGAATGACTTTCGGGCAGGCGATGGATGGTTTACCAAATTTAAAAAGCGGCATGGAATTCGCCTTTTAAAAATTAGTGACGAGATTTTATCCAGCGACACTAATTCAGTCACTCCTTTTATTCATAGACTTCGTGCTAAAATCGCAGAAATGGGCCCAGTGGAATCTCAAATATATAATGTCGACAAGACTGGGCTATATTACCGCTGCCTGCCAAATATAACATATGTTTGAGCTTGCGAAAAAAGTGCTCCGGGACACAAAACCCAAAAAGAAAGAATTTCTATCTAACTTGGAGTAAATTTTGATGGTTCCTGTAAGTTGTTGCCATTGGTTATTGGAAAAGCCAAAAATCCAAGGTGTCTCAAAAAATTTAACAACCCACTACTAACGGTTGTTCAAAAAATGCTTGGATGATATCTCGGATCTTTTATGACTGGTTTCATAAGATCGTTATTTATACATACATATTTATAAGTTCCATAATTCTAAAATATTTTTTAATAGGTCATTCGTTTTTCCGATGAAAATAATTTGCCTCCAAAAGCCCTTCTACTTATTGACAACTGCTCCGCTCACTCACCCATTGAGGCAATGCAAAGCGAAGATGGAATTATAGTGGCGTACTTCTTTCCACCAAATGTTACAGCAGCGCTGCAGCCCATGAACCAAAATCCAATAAAGCTAACCAAACTTATTTATGGAAATAAATTGCTAACCAAACTAATTACTGAGAATGGTGAACTAAACAAAAATTTAAAATCTCATTCAATCCAAGATGCAATAATTTTATTAAAGAAAGCTTGGAATGAGGTCACGCAAACAGCTTTAAAAAATTCTTGGTCAAAGTTGTTCAATTGGGACTCTGACGAATACGATAGTGGTGATGATGTGCCTCTATCACGGTTGCGGGAAGAAGATCAGGACTATAATAATGTTGTCCAAATAAATCAAAATCTTTTGACCCAAATTGATCCGAATAATCCTATATCTGTAAGGGAAATCGAAAGATGGAATGAAGATGCCTTTGAGAATGAACTTTTCCATATATTTGACAGCGAAAGTTTGTCTTTAGACACGGATAAAGATAGTGATGTGGAAGTCTACCTAATATTTCTTATACCGAACCTACTGCAAATGTAAATAATTTAATAATTTAATAAAAAACAGTGAATTATTTTCCACTAAGCACTTGTCAAATCTTTAAGATCTCTGTAATGATATGGTTTTGTCGGAAATACGAAAACCTAAAAAACAGACTAAAATTACTGAATATATGATTAACAAAGACTGAGTGAGAATTCAAAATATGTATTATTTTGACTTTTCTTAAAAATTTTTCTTTTTTAATTTAGTTATAAGTATACTATTTATATTAAACATACTAAAGCCAAATGAACTGAATTGTTATTTTTTATTATATTTCGTTAAGTTTTTTATAGTTTTTATGTTAAATAAACTAAAATGAAAAAGACATAGTTTTTTATAAAAACCGTCCAGAAATTCAAATAATTCGGAAATTCGAATCGCCCTAAAAACAAAGTGGTTCGAATTTCCGAGCGTGTACTGTATTGCTAAATTTAGTGTTATTCCAAACCTTTTCGAAAAGATAGTTACTGAAATCCTTTCGCATCAAGTTATCTTTCGCTATTTCAGCATGGATTTAGAAAAGGCATTTAGAAAAGTAGTTCCACTACTACTAACCTTTTGGAGTTCACATCCTCAGTTATAACTGTATTTGAATCCGATTTACAGACAGATACAATATATATATATATAGATTTCAGTAAAGCTTTCGATAAAGTAAATCAAGATCTCCTATTGTTCAAATTGGATAAACTGAATTTTCTTCTGCTTCTTCTGCTGTATATCGAAAGCCGTTTCTGTTTTATCCGATGTTCCGCAAGGTAGTTATCTCGGCCCCTTATTATTCCTAATATTTATAAATGATTTACCAGCTTGCATTAAGAATTCCTACCAATGTTCCTTACTCCAATTAGATTTTGATAATCTTTATGATTGGTGTAAGATGAATATAATGGATCTGAATTTAAGAAAGTGTAAACACATGATGTTCTGCAGAAGAAGTCCAGTAATCTCTAGATACTCAATAAATTAATAGCAACTTGATCTAATCGAAGAATTTCTTTATCTGGCTGTGTTGCTTGATTGTAAACTATCCTTTAATTCCCACGTTACACAAATCGATAAAGACCAATCCTGGCATATGCTTCCATGGTTTGGAAACCTCAATACGAAGTTCATATAAAGAAAATTGAATCGGTCCAGAAACAATTTCTCTTCGTAATCTTCCATGGAATTGTAATATTAATTTACGATCATACGAAAGTCGATTACAGCTTATTGATCTCCCTACTCTTGAAAGTAAGAGAAAATATATGAATATTTCATTTGTAATTAATTTATTAAACGGTTCAATTAATTCTGAGTTCCTGCTTCATAAGATCGAATTCGTAATCCCAAATCGTCCAACTAGAAATTATACTTCTTGAAAAATCAAATATTTTCGAACCAATTATGCCAATTTTGATCCCAGGAGACGAATATTCAATAAATTCAACAGTTTTTATCCACATATTGATTTCTCAGTAAATCCAATCCCCATTAAGAGGAGTATTTTTAATTTAGTTAAATAACAACTTTAACTTTATTATTGAATGATTATGAAAAACATTTTATTGTAAATAGATTTTATGGAAAATATATATACTAGCCTGAAAGAAATTGTAACTTCATTGGCTATTAATTAAATAAATAAACAGTTGCTAAAAAAAATTACAAAATTTCTATAAATTTATAAGATGAAGTTTATTAGGAAATCGGATTTGAAAAACGTATTTGACAGTAAAAAAGAAAATTCCACTAATGTAAAAAATTCTATTTGGTGCAAAATATAAAATTTTTTTCTCGTAAGGGTAAAATATGCAAAAATATGTTCTTTAGTATAATATATGCAAAATTATGCTCTTAAGTATAAAGTATGCAAAAATATGCCATTTAAATATCTAAATATGCTCCAAAAGAAAGATTTTATATGAAAATATGACAAAATATTTTGTTATACCAAAAATATGAAAAATGTGTTCTTAAGATCAAAATATGCAGTAACAAATCGATGACGAAATTTTTAAAATTTTCTAAAACGGATAAATAACTAATAGTTTGGTTCATATGAAACCTGGGAAAAAATATGATTTTTACTATTTTTGGTTACCCTGGTTATTAGATATGAATATTTTTATATTCTTTGGAACATCCTCCATTAGTAATTTGTTTGTACTTTGTAGAACTTTTTTTGAAGCAGTTGTCCTCTTGTATTTAAAATTTACCAATATTTTGGGTGCAGCCTTAGTCTTTCTTAATTCCCTTTTGACAAGGGATCAATATCTTTCACAAACAAACAAAATTAACATTATGTTTACTGTACCATACAAAAGTACTTTTACGGTAAAATGGCACAATGCCAAATCAGGCCAAATAAATGTTGAGACTCTTATAAATGAAAGCAATCTTCTTCTATAAATATTCAAGTTTATTTTGCCCGATGTTACATACGATTCTCTTCATTCATCACAGATGCATATAGCTTGCCAAACAAAAAATTTTTTGATAAATTTTAATTGTTTTTTAGTACGGTAATCTTCTGGAACATTTCCTCTAACATCTGCTACATAAAACTTTTGTCCAGAAAGCTGTAAGGAGATAGAAATGACGTACGTGTCATCATTCATTATACAATATTTAAACTCAAATCTATCTGATACTTTATGCGCTTTAAACGTTTTAAGTTCACTATAGTCTTTAACTTTGTGCAACTACTAATATTCTGAACACTAGTTCAGAATATTTGGCATGTTTGGAATACTTCTTTAAAACTGCTCCACCCTTTTGGCTTTGCGTTCGTTTCGTGGTTTTTTATTTTTTCCTGTTCCAGGTAAGATTATTGTTTAACTTTCTTACCACTCTAGAAGCAAATTATTTGCTGACACGTAGTTGTTCTCTTTTTTCCTTTATTTTTTATTTTTTTTGGTTCAATTTTGATGAGCAAAGACTTTTTTAATTTAGGTAATAAGTAGTACTTATTTTACCCATTATCTTCGAAAGCCAAATAATTACCTTTTATATCATTACTTTAAGTAACGAAAACGTTATGTACTGGCAATGACTTTTAGAACCATTATTTATAAAATTCTACGACCACTTTAATTAAGCAAAAATTCTTAAATTAGATCCGCATCACACCAGTGCTCCGTACAAACAAGCAGAGTATTTTTTTTTCTCTCAATGAGGAACTCATCAAGTTCGCCGGAACTACTATTTTCGCTTAGAAAAATAATGTAAAAATTGTTTTTTGTTTAGTTAGTTAGTTAGTTTTTCGAGTTAGAGGAGCCTAAAGTTGCAATATTATGTAGGTACTTATATTTTAGCCTGCGTTAAGCAAAAAAAAATAGGTACATATTTATACCCTACACTACCATAGCTGGTTGGATTATTATGCGTTTTTGCGGATGTTTGTAATGCATAAAAAAGTTATCCAACACCCACTTTAAAGTATACTAATCGAAACAGAATCACTTTTTAAATCGATCTAAACATGTCCGTCCGTCCGTTCGTCTAGCAGGCTGGACGGCTGGCTAGCTGTCCACGAAAACCTTGTGCACAAAGTACGGGTCGCAATTTAAAAGATAATTCAATGAAATTCCGCATGTGGGACTTTTATGATACAAGGACGAAGCCCATTGAAATTGCTTGTGATCGGTCCCCATACAAATGTCACCACGGAATAGAGTTTTAACACTCAAAAATACCTTAAAAATAAAAATATTTTAATGAAAATCGGTACAAAAAAGTTCTGTACAAATTTTATGAAGATCGGTATTGACCATAGCTCCCATATAAACCCCTCTTCCGAAAATAATTTTAATTTACATAAATCCCATACGAATGGCAATATCAAGTTCATATTCGATACAAATAAATTTTGTGTAAGTAGAAACAACATTGAAAAATTTTATGAGAATAGGTCCATAAGTGGGTTTAAATATAAACCCACTTCCAGGAATCGCCCTAAAGTGCAAAAAATCATCTAGATGTTAATATCAACACATTATTCTGTATTTGTATATTTTATTTCACATTTAGTAAAATTGGCAACGGTGTAATATAAGTCCCCATCCCGAATTTTTATGCTCGTACACAATGGTGTAGTCGTATTTAACATATGTTTAGGTTCTTATCTTTTGACACGTTGCAAGCAAAAAATAGGTATATATTTTTGAGTATCCCTAAAGTATAAAAATAACTACATGAATTTGTGGACAACTCGAACACAAATAAGTAGTTATTCAGGCAAAAAGTAAGTAGTCGCTATTCGGCTCCAATATTACCTGCTACCTTACCAGGAAAGTAAAGTTTTTGCTGGGTAGTTTCAAAAAAAAAAAAAAAAAAAATTGTGTTTCCCCTTGACTCTCCATTGTGAAGCAAGCACACAAAATATTTTGAAAATTCGTATCAATATAAAATCTTTAGTACTTTTTATATTGATCATAAAATAAAAATATTGCACTCTAAATTGTTGTTGTCTGCTGATAACTTATTTTTTATTTTATGATCAATATAAAAAGTACTAAAGATTTTATATTGATACGAATTTTCAAAATATTTTGTGTGCTTGCTTCACAATGGAGAGTCAAGGGGAAACACAATTTTTTTTTTTTTTTTTTTGAAACTACCCAGCAAAAACTTTACTTTCCTGGTAAGGTAGCAGGTAATATTGGAGCCGAATAGCGACTACTTACTTTTTGCCTGAATAACTACTTATTTGTGTTCGAGTTGTCCACAAATTCATGTAGTTATTTTTATACTTTAGGGATACTCAAAAATATATACCTATTTTTTGCTTGCAACGTGTCAAAAGATAAGAACCTAAACATATGTTAAATACGACTACACCATTGTGTACGAGCATAAAAATTCGGGATGGGGACTTATATTACACCGTTGCCAATTTTACTAAATGTGAAATAAAATATACAAATACAGAATAATGTGTTGATATTAACATCTAGATGATTTTTTGCACTTTAGGGCGATTCCTGGAAGTGGGTTTATATTTAAACCCACTTATGGACCTATTCTCATAAAATTTTTCAATGTTGTTTCTACTTACACAAAATTTATTTGTATCGAATATGAACTTGATATTGCCATTCGTATGGGATTTATGTAAATTAAAATTATTTTCGGAAGAGGGGTTTATATGGGAGCTATGGTCAATACCGATCTTCATAAAATTTGTACAGAACTTTTTTGTACCGATTTTCATTAAAATATTTTTATTTTTAAGGTATTTTTGAGTGTTAAAACTCTATTCCGTGGTGACATTTGTATGGGGACCGATCACAAGCAATTTCAATGGGCTTCGTCCTTGTATCATAAAAGTCCCACATGCGGAATTTCATTGAATTATCTTTTAAATTGCGACCCGTACTTTGTGCACAAGGTTTTCGTGGACAGCTAGCCAGCCGTCCAGCCTGCTAGACGAACGGACGGACGGACATGTTTAGATCGATTTAAAAAGTGATTCTGTTTCGATTAGTATACTTTAAAGTGGGTGTTGGATAACTTTTTTATGCATTACAAACATCCGCAAAAACGCATAATAATCCAACCAGCTATGGTAGTGTAGGGTATAAATATGTACCTATTTTTTTTTTGCTTAACGCAGGCTAAAATATAAGTACCTACATAATATTGCAACTTTAGGCTCCTCTAACTCGAAAAACTAACTAACTAACTAAACAAAAAACAATTTTTACATTATTTTTCTAAGCGAAAATAGTAGTTCCGGCGAACTTGATGAGTTCCTCATTGAGAGAAAAAAAAATACTCTGCTTGTTTGTACGGAGCACTGGTGTGATGAAAATGTATATATATATATATATATATATATATATATATATATATATATATATATATATATATATATGTTGAATATCGGTTTATAAACAACCGAGTCATTGACAAATCTGTTTTTTATTTATTTAATGTCTGCTTTTTTTATAATTGTTGATTTCATTGGTACTGAAAAATAGCAACAATAAATATATTGTTGTTGTTTTTCAGTACCAATGAAATCAACAATTATAAAGAAAGCAGGCATTAAATAAATAAAATAAATAAATATATTGACTTGATTACACAGGCTAACGACCTGAAAAACCCCTTAGGAAAGAAATTTAAAGAACAGCATAACTCTTTGAGCACTTTTAACAAACTTTTATACGCTCTTGTGAGAATTTCAGGTACTAAATCCCTACATTTTTACGGATATTATTTTCAAGTATTCAAGAATTTCTCTCTCAAGGTCTTCTCTCTGAGAGTTTTCAGGCCTCGAGATTTGTTCACATAGACCTATGACTTAAAGAAATTCCAAATAAATAATTCTGAAGTCTGAATGCTCACCTAAGTGATTTTAACGCCTTTTTGGTTCGTTCTGGCTAGAACTTCGAATGATAAGTTTTTGCAATTTACTAGGACATTTTCTTCTAGAGTCAAAACAATAGAAAAAAAGAAGCTCGAAATCGGAATGACAATGGGGACTTTTTGTAACACATTTTCAATCATTCTGACAAGAACATCGGGTATTAATTTTTAACATTTTTTTGGATATTGTCTTTGAAAGCTCTCAGAAATTTGCAACTTATTCGAAGAGGTATATGACTTCAGAAACTCTAGAGAAAAAAGTCTTAAGTGTGCTTAATCATTTGAGCACAATTTATTTCGTTTTTATTCATTTTGGTGAAATCTTCGGGCAATAAGTTCCAATGCTTTTTTTCGCTATTATCTTTGAAAGTGTTTTGGAATCTGCAACTTGTTGAAAACTTCAAGAAACTCCGAAGACAGAAGTCTAAAGTCTAGATGACTATATGAGCGCATTTGGGCACATTTTTATTTGCTCTAGCGAGAACTTTGAGTTATAAATTTTTGCAGTTTCATTGAATATTACCTTTTACAACTTCCAGGTCTTGTTTAAATTGTTATTTCTCTTCAAGAAACTCCAAATAATGAAGCATAGAGCGGTTTGTTATCAGATTTTCAATTATCCTAGCTAGAACTTTTGGCATTAAATTCACACACCTTTGTCGAATATTCTTTTTGAGGGTTTTCAAAACAAAGTTTAGAAACTCCTTAACCATTTGGTTTCTTTTTAGCACATTTTTTATATTTTATGAAGACTTTAAGGCAACAATCTTATCGGATATTAATACTAAAAAAGGACACGAAAGTCATTAAAGCTATTTGAAAGATTTTACCTTATTTAATCTTTAGGCGAGACCTTCATTAGTTCTTAAATTCTCAAACTCTTGTCCGCTAGTTTGTTTGCATAGTGTTTTCAAAAAAGTCAATTTTATTTTTTCTAGTTTTTGTTGGATATTCTCTCTAAAGACCAACGTCTTTGACGGAAAGGAGGTATAGGTAATCATTTAAGCAAGAATTTTTTGTCATAAGCTCTTGGATTGTTGTTGGATATTCTCTTTGAAAGCGGCTAGATTTCAATTCAAAAAATGCTGTAGAAAAAAGTTCTTAACGACCTCTACAAGTTGTAAAAGTAAAGAACTTTAGTCATCGAGAAATTCAAAATGTCCATTACCTCGAGAATCATGTGACCAGTAACACATTGACATTGATATAGTTCCAATTTATAAACTTGTGGCAATCAAAACTCTTTTATCTTGAGTGTTAAACATTAAAGACAATTGACATTTCCAGTATTAATGGCGCCATGTAGAGACTTTGCACCTTCAGTACTCCGGAAGCTCAAATTTAACTTTTGCTCATTGTTAATTTCGAAAAAAAATTGTCTATTGCATCGTAGAGGATCAGAAAATTGGAAGATCCGATAGTAGGTTTACAAGCAATAGCTAATGGTCTAGTTATGATGTCGTGAAATATTTAAAATAGTTGCAAAGTCTAATTGTATCAAACGTTGTCCATAGCGTCTTAAGATTTCGGGGAAGCGAAGTTTTGAAACATTTGACTACAATAGCTGAAAAATTTTGCACTTCGTAAGGGAATATCATTAAATATTTCATCAATTCTATTCGTAACGATAACTACGAGATCTTTTAGTATCTTCAAGACTAGCTTCCAAACATCTAGGGTTATATTCTGTTTTTAATTTTGCCGATAATGTTGCAATATCTCCTAATTAATACTTAATATTTTCCTTCCTATTTTTCGCCGAATTCTCTAACACAATCTTGTTGTTAAAATGATTCCATCATAATTAAATCCTTATAATCACAATTTACCTTAATTTTACTTTTATGGGTGCTTGAGTTCTAATTGTATATTTAGGGCTAACGTTTCAATTAATGCTTATTCTTTTCCTCTCTCAAGTAATTATCAGAATGTATATATTTTTTTTTTTTTTTTTTTTTGCTTTCTTTAAAAATTTCCCATGTAATCAATGTTATCAAATAAGAGTCATTACTTGTTGTTGAAGTTTTAGCCATATAAAATATTGTATTACAATCCTGTTAAAATACTAGAAACAAATACTAACTTGTTAGTGATACTAACTAAGGTTTTTTTTCTTTATCTTCTTTGAATAGTCAATATTGCAATAAATGCATTAGGAATTAATAGTTAAAAGCGTATGAAATAAAACTAGTTTTAAAAATTCTTTAACAACATTTATAAATACATTGAATGTTAGTTGGTAAGAAAATAATATAAAGTGGCAATGTCGGTGACATTCATAACTGATTTCATGTTTTGCCATAAATATGAACTCGTACAATACCATGTCAACGTTGTCATATAAACTAAACCACCAAACACAAGTCAGTCAACCAGTGAGCCACCAACCACCACCATTATTAGAAATCATCATCATCATGATCATGATCATCTACAACATGATTATGTTACTACTTACAACTCGTACTTGGTTGGTTGCATATTTTTACTATTTTATTTATTTTGTTGGCTTTTTTGTCCCCATCCTTCTCTCTCACTCTCCCTCTCTTCCTCTCTCACTCTCCCTCTCGCTCTCTCACTCAATCTTTGATGTCATAAATAGCATGTGTTTTACATTTTAATTTATATCATTTAAGCTGAACAACAATAAATACTACAATATTACAAAAACAGCAACAAAAATACCAAATCTATTTGATCATACTTTAGCTAGTTTTAGTTGCCGATCGATACCAATTCAAACGCCATGGTATTTTTAGTGTTAATACATATTTATAGTCTTTGCTATTCTATATTTATAATACGAATACTTTATAGCACGAATGAGTATCTTAAGCCAACAAAATATTTCAGATGTTTGAGGTTGTAAATTTTTAATTTTATTATATTTTCTATTAGTTTTTCCTTTCGATTTGTTTGGATGAAATGATGAAACTTTAAATAGATTGTGATACTAGTTTATTTTCTGGAATTTTATGCATACATTGCACATTGGGACAAAAAGAGTCGAAAATGGCGCTTAATTCAGGGAAAGATGATAGTAATATTTTAATGTTTATTTATATTTCGTTTTTATATTGATCAATAAGTAAAATAATGAATTTTTGAATTTTAAGATTTTTTTTCTGAGAGAATTCTGATTGTTGATTTTTGCAATTTTCAAATTCAATTTTCAAATTTATTTTTGGACTCAAAAAATATATCAAAGAAATTTTTCTTTATTTGACAGATCATTTTGTTCTTTAACTAATTACAAAAAATATATTAGAAGCGGTTAAAAATGTTAGGCTACATATGGAGAAAACTTGACCAAGATGTTGCAAAATTGAAATAATTGAAATTTCAAATGCATAGAACTCGAAAGATATATGAGATAAATAATACATGCCAGCATGTCTTCCAAAGATTTTATCAAAAGGTTTAACGTGATGTAAAAATCTTTGAAATGGGGTAAGGAACAAAAATTTGACTGGCGGTTAAACATTTTCTATATCAGAGGTAGCATAATTTGAACCTCCATAGTTCCGCTCCTTAGATGTATGCAAGATCCTCCTTCCAAGCTTAAAATTTTACTTTCCTCTGCTACGTCTACGTGAAATTTTATGTAATTCCAACCAACCGATTAGAAGTTACAAACAAAAATGTTTGCATTTTAATTTCTCTCAAATCGGACTATACGTTCTAACGACTTTTTTCAGAATATTAAAAAAGACAATATGTACTATTGTTCAGAAAAATATGACTACAAATAAGCTATAATATTTTAAGTTTCATTCCATCAAAGTTCAAAATTCGTGTATTTTAGGACAATTTTTCTGCCTACTTTTATAATACGAGCGCAAAAACGACTCGTCCAAATTGCATTTAAAACAAAAACAAATTTTGAAATTTTGTTTTGGTTTTAATGTAAGCAAAATAATAAAAATATTTGGAAAAAACTATATTTTCAAATACTTAAGAAAAAACACATTAAAATACCTATAGTTGATTGCTCCATTTTAAAAATTTGGCAACCATTCTTGTTAAGAAAAGTTAATTTTCAAAATTCAATTAATCACCACTTTTGACACATTTTACCCCAAAGTGCATTGTCTTAAGAATGAGTGAACGAGCCTGGACAGCTTGAAAGGTATAAAATGCCATTTTGGAATTTATGCACTATTTTTCTATTAAAGTTTTCTTTACAAGAAATTATGTTACTAATTTGAGTTGACTTAAAATGAGATAAAAATAAACTTGATGAGAGAGAGAACAAATTCCTTATACTAACCATTTAGGGTTTCTAAGCTGAAAAGTTTGGGAGGGAATTCCGTGTTTTCTAATTCTTTTGTAAATCATAGAAATTATAAAATTGTATTATGATACTAGCTGATAAAGCAAACGTTGTTTTGCCATATAACTTATTTCTAGTGAATATTTTGCTTTTTAATTAAAAAACAACGAATTTATTTCAAGTGTGTGCGGATGGGTGGGCGTGCTTTTACCCTATTTGCTTTATATTACGCATTTAATATTAAAATTTATAGCCTTTAGTTCCTTCAAGGCTATCACCGGTTGATTAGTTAAGAAGATATAGGGAGAGGGAGCTTTTTCTCCTCTTGCCCTATTTCCCATCATAAAAAATAAAAAGTATATGATATAGTTCCTTCCAGAAGTTACACTTTTTGCCTGCCAAATTTCAAGAAAATTGGTTTATTATTTAAGAAGATAAAGGGATGGGGAGTTTTTACCCCTTGTGGCATATTTTACGCCCTATAACGGTATGAAATATACTTTACGACCTATTCTCATACCTAATAAATACACATACAAAAGTTCAAACAGCGTGCTACGAGAATTTTATATATATAGATTGATTTATCTCAGGTTATGTGAGGTTTAGCGTTGCCACAAAGAAAATATTTTTCCTACCAAAATGTTCTCCAAAAGCTATCAAATCATACCAAAATGTAATAACATTATTAATTTAAATAAACTTTTAGGACCCTCATTGGATACATTAACTATTTTTGGTTATTATAAGTACAAGTTATGCCAAAGGTGACCAATAAGTTAAAGGACAGAAAATCTAACCATTAACTTTTATCGCAAGTTTTATGCAATTAGAGAAATAAATAAAAACATATATATTCCAGTGTTGACTTTTAGTTTGTTTTAAATAATTTATTTTAAAAATTTCATTGTTTTTCACCGTTACGATCAAATTGTTCATGTTGCCACTACGTTAACTGGCCAAAAATAATCGATTATTGCTTTAGCCTTGCCGTACTATCAAAACTATAAAATTTACTTTAAAACCAAGTTGTAATAACCAAAAAAAGATTAAGCTAACTTTATTACTCTCTTTAGTTTATCTTACCTTTAACTATTTGATACCTTATAGGAAGGTTATAGTAACGGCCCTTTGGGGAAATAATTTTTACTTAAATAATATTTTGGCGAGAAGCCTAAAATTGGCTTCAATTTGTAATTTTTCAAAGTTTTCAAATAATAAGTCATATAAAGTTTGTATTTTTTTTTATTTAGTAGCATTTATTAACCATATAATGTAAATGAAGAATTAATGAAAAAAATAAAGTATTCCAACTATTTGTGAATTAGGATATTGTAAAAATTACAATCCAGTAAAAATTAACTTTTCATTATTTTAATATAAAACCTACTTCGAGAAAAAGAAATAAAAATAAATATTTTCTAAGTGAAGAGAAAATTAAAAAAAAAAATTTCAAATATTTTATTCTTGATAGATACCAATTATTTTTGAAATTTGTAAAAACCATCCTCATTTTCCGTCCAGATAAAGACTTCAAGATTTATAAATTTTTACTTTGTTTACTGTAAAAGAATTTTTTTTAAGATAATTCTATATTCAAAAAAAGAATACAATTTATGTTTTTTTTACTTATTCTAACTATATAAGAATGTATTCTGTATACATTTTTTAATTAATTTTAACTTATTATGTAAGTTTATAAAACATTCTATCAAAAACATAAGTAACTGCAACAAACCAACTAAATTACCAAATCTAGAGAGTTTAAAATGAAAAATAGTCTGCCAATTTTAGTCCAATCGGACTAAAACGGCGACGCTCGTGATAGTCAAAACTAATAGCCCATCTAGACGTAACAGAATGTAAGATTTTTCTGTCAGAAAGTGTCATATTTGCTCTCTGAGAAAATTATCTCACGTGTAGATTCAAATATTACTATTACAAGAAGTATTATGAGACTATTGTGATGAGATTTCTCTACACAACTATCTTATAAGATAAACTGTCAAAAAAATACACATATACGAATGTTTGTTTGTGTGTGTGCATATGTATTTTGGAAATTACTAAATAAAAAACAATGTTTTTTTGTAAAATTGTTCTCTTTTAATGATTATTTTACATTAAAAAAAAACTTTTTTTTATAAAAATTGTATTAAAAATGCGAATTTCTTAAAAGAAAAGGACATGTTTACGCTGCCACTGATTGAAAATAATGATATTTTATAGGATTTATTAGAGTACGTGTACCCCTTATTTAAGATTTAGCATAATATAAATTCTCTTCTGTCGGTGTTATCTCACATATTATATCAGCGTTAACCTGGAGTAAGACATCCTTACGTAGAGAAAAAAGATTAGTTGGGACAACATAATTTGTGGAAAAACGAAATGTTTAGTTATTCAATGTTGATTGAATTTTTTCTCAATTTCATAATAAAAATAAATGTTATTATAGAGAATTTTTTTTTAACAACTAAAAGAGAACTAATTCACTTCACCAGTGGCCTCTATCAAGACCTAAGAGATCCGAATAATCGGATGGAAGATAACATATTTAAAAAATAATAAACAAAGTGAACGTTCTACACTGTTGTTACTCATTGAAACCTTCATGACATGTTGACACATGTCTATAGTCTAGATTAGGCAGAGGCGCCCATAGCCATGTTGCCAGATAATTATAGCATAAAATCGTCACAATTTGGCGAGCAAATCTTCAAAATTGACATAATATTTTTGAAATCGTCAAAAAAAAAATCGGAAAATTTTAAATGCATATCTTTTTGGATATTTTTGTTCATATTAAAAAACATAATATTAAGTTTTGAAATTATTTGTTATTAAATAAATTTTCAGCATTGTTTTATATTATACAAAATTTGAAAAATAGAAACGAATTAAGATTACCGGCCCAGTTAAAATAAAAATATTTTCTATTTAACATTAATAAAGGTTTTTCCGTGCAGCCGGCCTTTGGTCGGACTTTCTCTTATATTTATTCGTCTAGTAAACTTTTTTGAAAATAACAATTTTTTTTTTTTTTTTTTTTTTTTTGTTCTGGTATATCAAAAAAAATGAATAAATCCTCTCAAGGATTTAATGAATATAATCATATTATATATCATTTAAAAGGTGTTTGAACTTTTAAACAGTATTAATATAATTTAAATCGCTTACGTATTAATAAAGATATTCAGAAAAATATATGAAAACTTTAGAGATCCATAGCTCTTAAACTAAGAGCGAGTGGCCAAAATTTTTTACATTTCTTTAATCACAATTAAAAGCTCTACGAAATCATTATAAAAATTGTTTAGGAATCAAGTGGGCCGGTGATCCTAACTTACGACAAAATAAACTCAATTGATTGATGATTTAAGCAAGAAAAATTGACGTGTGTAAACATTTCATGAAATCATCATTTTTCGAACAAAAGTCGTAAAATCGCAACAGTGCCCATAGCACTCTAGAGCCGAGTGATTTCGGCATTTTCACATACACAATGCGAAAGTTAACGAAGCTAAACAATTGAGTATGAATATAAAACAGAAAATCATTTAGTTGAGTTCTAGCTTAAAAACAAAAAAAAAAAAAAACAAGATGGTTAAACAAAAATAAAAACAAAATACATAACAAAGAGCGCAAGAAAAAAATATATATTTTTTTTCGTTCTAAATATAACAAACACATTCGCAACAAAGAGCGTAAACAAATAAAATACACAAACACATTCAAATTTTTATATCTCTCTTTCTGCTTTTCGCTGTTATAGATGACAATTTTAGCACTTTTTATCTCATTTTTATTTAATCTGATCAGAACCATAAGCAATAAATCCTCGCGCTCTTAAACGATATTTTCTAAATATTTTCAAGCCTCTAAACTCATCAAAAAGGCAATAATCTTCTACTCTATAAATCCATTTAATTGTTGGTTTCCTCCCTTAAAGAACCAATTCGCAGCAACACCTCGCATTTTTTTCATCTAAAACCTCAATACAGCACTGGATTGCAAAAATTTTTAAAAATCCCAACAGCCACAAACATTAACTGTTCCTCATCTGCATCTACGATTTTAAGTTCTTCGGTAACCGAAAGCCATAACAATTTGCATAAACCCAAATTGGGTTCTCCTCCCCAGCTTAATTGGCAAACCTTTATAAACGATTTCGAGATTACTAATGATCAGCTATAGCCTCAAAAGTATATGTATTTAGATCCTAATAATTCACATTGGGTGCCTAATTATGCTTTAAAAGTTTTTCAAAAGAATACGTACTTTTCTGTTTTGAGAGGCAACAGCAACAAAATCGTGACCGCAAACACATACTTCTGTGAGACCTAGTACCTTGCAAATTCCTGTGAATGAAACTGTACAAAAGGTGCTACTAGGAAATTCTCTACTCAGCAGTTATAATACCACTAAGGGACAAAGACCATTATGGGAGGATAAAAATACTACAGTTCACGCAATTTAAATAGTATACCCAATAAACTTCCCTCTCCAGCACCACCACCAAAATGACCACCTTTTTAAGAAGATCTTTGACCTCTGATTACGCTGACGGCCCCTCACAAAAAATTGCAATCATTGTCCATTAAAAATATTTTCAATTTGAAGAAATTCTCCTTTAAATAATGTGGAATAAAACCACCACTACCAGGAAGGATCTTCTCGTATATGTTCTTCGCGGCTGTAAGAGATAAAGTTTTGTTGCAACAGCCAGTGGCTTTAACTCGTAAACAATTGCATCTTAACCAGCATCATAATGTGAAACCACATCAATTCTTGAAAATAATGAGCTATCATCACGGTCACACTCATGATCTCTATTAAAAAGAATCCTCTCAAGACTATCAAACAATCATGACTTTGGTATAAGATATTTGGGTTCTAAAACACCATCCCAATTTAAGAGTGCATTGTCGCTACCTACCAATTTCTTCTTTCGGCTTATAAATTGAAGCTACTAACCCGATAAATCTTTACCACCACCAGACTTTTTGCAATGTCAACCTTTGACAGGTACCATCGTCAGTGTTGCCAGGAAATGAGAAAAAAGAGACTAAATTGAACTTTTCAAAAGGCCATTTTTTTAATTTAGAAACTTATTTTTTTTTCGTTCTCATTAGTTTTTGAATTTTTTCTAAAGAAATTGTAATCAATTTATAAATAATACCCAGCAAAATAACTCAATGAAAAATCGTAAAAAAAATTCCATACAAATAAGGGTTATATTTCATATGAAAAATTATTATATTAAAAATGTTTTTAAGTGATTTGCCGTCATTTTTTGACTGCTAATTCTCTTTTGATTAAGCATTTCCAAATTTTTGGTTGATTTTTCTTATTAATAAGACTTTTTTAATTATTTTCATAAATAATTTCTTTTGTTGATGAAGTATACTAAAAAATAATTTTAATTATCGATTTAGCAACTCCACAAAATTAGTTAAGGCATTGTTATGAGGAGAATGAAGCGCCACAGGCGAAATTTTTTATTAAATATAAATAATCTCGCTTTTTTGTGCGAATAAATACACAACAAATCTTAAATGGATGATTGCGCAAAAATAAAATTAGTTTTAGTAAATAAGAAATTATTTTCTTGGTTGTTGAAATAACAAAAAAATCGAAAAAAGCTAGAAGCTAAAACGGCAATTTTGAAGCTAAAAACAAAATAAAAAAGCTAGATTTAGCCTTAAAAACGATAAACTGGCAATGCTGACTACCATGGTCATAATGACCAAACCTCCTTTTCCTATTTACTACAAAAGCTTTGCTGGAGTTTCCCTTCGAAAAACCAAATTTTTTTAATAGGTCATTCTTAAATGATAGTGTAAATGTTTCGGCAGAGGGCCACCAACCTTATTACCTTGTAGGCCAACCAATCTTCTTCTGATCTGCTTCTGATCATTTCCATTTAACAAATAAGTTTACGTTCTGTTCACTGCAAGCAACAGAGAAACTGTTTTAATCAGAAGTAAGAACTATATCCCAATATCTTTATAACTAAAGTCTAAAATGATTTCTTACCTTGTATATCAGCAAGTTTGCTTTCTTAAGTCTTAATCGCTTTACTAAATCCTAAATGAACCATTTAAAGAACTCTGTCCTTGCAAGTTTTAAAACGTAAACGCTCAATTCTTTTTCTAAATACATTTTTTTCTATGCACCAATATCGAACCATTAAACCAAGAAAACAATATTAATGTGGAACTCATTATAAATTCTTAAACAAATTCTATATACCACTAAATTTAAATATCCAACTTTTATGAACTCACATTTAATCAAACACAAATGCTCTCAAACTCCATAAAAAAAAAAAAAACGATAAATACTTGAACGAACTTATTTAAGTTGACCTTCAACAAACAAACATGAAGAAAAAGAAAAAGCTCTTGAAAATATTGTTCATATAACGAACTGTTGGGGCATAATAGAGTGAGCAGATAGAAGTAGTTTAGCTTGGAGCTAAAAAACAAACAAAAAAAAACAAAAAACTTCAAATTCAATTTTAAATGTTGTATGTTTGATTCGAGACACGAATTGATAGCGTTTAAGAGCAGTTTAATGTTTAAACTCCTTAACAATGGTTGTGTGAGATATAGACCGAATGACAGACAGACAGATAGACAGACGGAGAAACACTAACATTTAAAAAACATTAGAGAAGTAGAGGAAAAATAAAATTAAGAGTTCCGCTTCAATTTTATGTTTATTATCATTTTTTTCGTTTTTGTTTTTTATCTTCCAACAGATTACGTCAAGAAAGTGAATTGTTATCACGCCAGACATTATCATCGCATCATTGGTCACAAAATGATTTGTCTTCCTTGGCTTCAACTTCAGTGGCGGCATCTCCCACTTCACTTCTTTCAAGTGGTCGAGATTTAAGTGAATTGAGCAGCTGTACGGAACAACAGCAACAGCATCAGCAAATCGCACAACATAACAATAGTTCAGAAAGTACTTCATCAACGGAAACTCTTAAATGGCTGGGTTCTATGAGTGATGTATCCGAAGTTAGTCATGCTACTGGCTTTTCGGCCATTTCCGAATCAGGTGGGTTGAAAATAAGTTTTTGTTTTGATTTTTTTCCAAAATAATAAACTAACTTCTTTATTACAGTTTCTACATCACAATTAATAGTACATAGTTCTCGGGTCTTAACACCTAAACGTCATCAAAGTGAAAGTGTTTTGTATAATACCGAAGAACAAGCGCCACAACAACAACAGCAGCAGCAACAGCAACATTCACTTATAACCAGTTCACATTCGCCCCAACATAGTCCCAAGTCTCAACAGCCACAACAAATATCACCACCTTTACTTAGCAATACTTTATTACCCAGCCATAGGCATAGTCCTAGTTATCCACCCATTCATCAGACATCTCATACTTTGTATCGTCATCATCACAATCATCACAATACTTCCCCTGAGTTAATGAAATCTATGAACGAAAAATCCAATTCTCAGACGACACTCTCTAACTGTGATGCTTCTGCTCAGAAATCGAATATTTCGGTGACAATTTCAAATAGTGAGGCGGTGGTAACGATATCACCACATCCGCCTCCAGTACCAGCTCCTAAACCCAATTCAAATCTAAATGGCTGTATTGATTCTAATAAAACTAGCAATAATCTCACGGAATCACAATCCCAAACTAATATTTCTAACCGATCTCATGCATTGCCACGCCAAAGTACTTCCCTGAGCATGGCCGCTCATAAATCGGTTTCGGCTTCAATGGATTCTTTGTCTGATATCAAACATCCATATCGCAATAATCATCGCTTATTTCCGGTCAGTACTTACACTGAACCAGTTCACAGCAACACCTCGCATTTTGTTCATCATCCAAAGCCTCAATACAGTACAGGATTACAGAAACCTCAAAAATCCCAACATCCGCAAATAGCCACCTCTACTTCCTCAACATCATCTTCGTCGGCATCAAGTCCTTCGATAACAGGAAGCCACAGTAACTTGCATCAACCCAAATTGGGTTCTCCTAATTATCCCCAGCCCAGTTGGCAATCGGTGGCCGCCTTGATAAATGATTTCGAGCGTACAAATGATCAGCAACAGCCTCAAAAGTATACCTATTTGGATCCTAATAAAACACATCGTGTGCCCAATCCTGCTTTAAAAGCTTTTCAAAAGAATGCCGTACAATCCTACTTCGAGAGACAGCAGCAGCAACAACAACAACAGCAGCAACAAAATCATGCCCATTCCTTGGATAATCTTTCGTCCAAGTCCTATCCTCAACAGCCACAAGCTAGACCTAGTTCCTTGCAGAATCCTGCCAATGAAACTGTACAAACGGTGCTTCTAAGAAATTCTCTGCCCAGCAATTATAATACCACAACGGGCCAAAGACCCTTATCGGAGGATAAAAATGCTTACAGTTCAAGAAATTTAAATAGTATACCCAATAAGCCACCCTCTCCAGCACCACCACCTCCTCCGCCCAGATCGAGATCTATGATGCCCACGCTCTTACGAAGATCTTCTTCGGCCTCTGACTATGCTGAGCTAAGAGATCAATTTATTGCAGCTCCTCAAGAGAAATTACAATCGCAATCTATTAAAAATATATCCAATTCAGAGAAATTCTCTTTTAATGATTGTGGCATGCCACCACCTCCGCCACCACCTCGGGGTAGATCTTCTATGCCCTCACGTAGAACTTCTTCGGCAGCCGACTATGCTGCCATAAGAGATAAGGTATTGCTGCAACAGGCGGCAGCTTTAACTCATCAACAATTACATCCTCATCAACACTTGGGCATTATGAGCAACAGCTATCATCAATATCCCACACAACATGGTCATTTGCATGGCCACCCTTACCAGCAGCAATCGCCTCAGGGCTATCAAACGGGACTGCCTTTGGTGCAAGATGGCTGGGTTCCAGAAAGACCACCTAAAAATCCCAATTTAAGAGTGCCTTCTCCTGAACTACCGCCTCCTCCTCCAGGCTTAGAATCTGAAACCAGCATACCCGATGAACCTTTGCCCCCTCCACCTCCAGAAATCTTACAACGCCAAGATACCACCTTGGATATAATGGCCAAACCTCTTTCACCCAATCGTCGCAATAGTTTTGCCGGAGCTTCCCTCAGGAAAGCCAACTTCTTTAATAGATCACCCTCAAATGATAGTGTTAATGTTTCTGCCAAAGGGCCACCACCCTTAATACCTCGTAAACCAGCCAGTATTGAATTATTACAAGTCTCTAGACCTTCAGCAGTCTCACTCAATCAATTGAATAGCACAAAACTACAACCAGAACTATCGAGAGCCACTATAATATCTTCATCTACACGCAAAAGGCCTCACAATTTGGCCACAGTAACAAATTCTTCAACGATACCAGCCATACAAGAAAATGTTACTATGATGAGCAATCACAATGTCAGACATTCGCCAAATGGTCTCAATTCGAAATCTTCACCACCACCGCCACCTTTAATGCCCAGAATGACAAATATGCAACAACTACAGCAGCAACAGCAAACTATAAACAACAGCAACATTATTAGCAACAATATCAGCAACGTCAACTTTACTACAACTAATCAGAAATCAAGGTAAGTGTTAAATTGAATTTTTTTCTTTACATTTAATTAATTGTGGTTAATTTAATTTATTTTATTTATTTTGTATCTACTGGAAACTGCGAATATGTTTATGTTTCGTTTTATAAGAATAATAGAGTCATTAATTCACTGAAATATGTTTGTAATCTGATACGGCTGGTTGAAACATATTTCATCATGCCAGTAAGCTAACAAGACTTTTAGTTGGTAGTTAGGTGGATAGGTAGGTTGGCTAACTGGCAAACCTGGTTTTTTTGTGTCTTTCGTTTGGGAGTAGAGTGAAAAGTAATTGACTTTAAGGCTTGCTGTCGTTTTGTCATGTTGTCAATTGTTGTCAAAGTTGATGTATAGCAACTAAGTCCACTCCCACTTAATTGATCTTTTTAATTTGATCTTTTGTTTTTCTTAAATAATTTTTTTTTTCAAGTAGTTACAAAACCATATTATTCGGCCTGAATTGGCAATTAAAAGTATTAGAGTAAAGATTATAAACAAATAAATTTTTAAAAGGAGAGAATTTTTTCGGATGTAAAACGCAAATATTTTTAATGCTAAAAGTAAGAATATTTTTTTTTTCTTTTTGTTATTGACTTTTATTATTTACCTTATTCGCAGACATACATTCATCAGGCACTCCCTAACCCTCTTCGTACTCCTTTATCCTGTTATATTTTCTATTTAGTTCAATTGTGTCTGGGATTCTAGTGTATTGCAATAAATTCATGTTTCATCCAATAATATGAAACCCTTAAACTTCGTGCTTTTAATGGTCTGAAATTATCTTACTTTATCATGTGAGATTCAGTAGCATATATCCTAATATATGTCATATTTCAAATATTATAATTTTCTTACAATATATTTCCTTCTCGTTTACCTCAGAAGTCTACGGTATTTGTAAACCTTCATCTCGATTTGTTGTTCTAGAATTTCTTTGTCTATTACTAATCTTGAAGATTGTTGTCCACGTTATTAAATACAAATCATTTCTTCGGCAAAAATGGATGCTGAAGTTTAGGATTTCATCGAGGTTCGCATCAGTTTCCCATGTTGCTATACATATTTAACATATATGTATATAAGAACATATGATTCTTTAGGGTTTTCTTAATTATTGAAAATTTCTTAACTTATAGTCACAAAAGATAACTTTTGAGTTTGAGGTGAATGTGCATAATCAATACCATAGCGAGTCAATACAAAATAGAGAAAAACGTTATTAAGAGAACAACTAGCAATTGCATCAATTGCGGTTCTGAATATGTATTAGTATTTGTCAAATGTTTTCATTAAATTCAAGCAATTTCATTCTTAGACACCATCCACCGACTCAAATCTTAATGGCTGCAGTGGAATCAGATTAGTAGGATCAGCAGCAATCATGCTAAGTCGTTAGTTATACCAGTCGAATATTTCTAGCCGATCTCTTGAGTTCCTCAAACAATCTATCTATATATATAATTTCCTAAGCATGTTTTGGCTTTGCAGAGCTTTCTAAAGCTCCCCGATGATGTAGAAGAAAAAATTTGGTTCACTTATAAAACTATTCGTTCTACAAATTCTAATGGAGCCAGATTTTGAAATATCTACCAGGTAGTGGAGATATGTGAATTTATATATAATTTTCTAAGTATGTTTTATCTTTCCAAAGCTTTCCGAAACTCCCAGACTACGTAGAAAATTAAAATACAGCTTAATTATAAAACTCTTCGTCCTACAGATCCTAACGGAGCCAGATTTTGAAATTTCTATCAGGAAGCGGAGAGACGCTGACTTATATATAATATCCTAAGTATGTTTTCTCTTTCCAGAGCTTTCTGAAGCTCTCAAACGATGTAGAAAATTAAAATACGACTTAGTTATAAAACTGTTCATTCTAAAACTTCTAACGGAGTCAGATTTTGAAATTTCTCTCAGGAAACGGAGGTATCTATGTAATACGTAATTTCCTAAGCATGTTTTCTCTATCCAGAGCTTTCTGAAATTCTCAGATTAATAAAAATAACTTACTTTATATTTTTTTTTATCAATTTTGGTACAAATAAATAAAAGGAGCAAATTTTGTAATTTTAGGATTTTTTTTGTCCTTAGGCAGCGTCCGTCTTATACTTTTAAAAAAGATTTTCGGATTTATTGGTGCATTTTTTTATTATTATAATATATTTTTCCCGGCATTTGCGGATTTATATGCAAGTGTAGCTAAATTGGTTTAGGTTTCCAAAGATTATTTGTCTGATATCAAACACGAATTGGGTTCATTATCCAAAACCTCAATACTGCAACAGCTTTGCACAAAAAATTCCAACAGCATCAAAAATCAATTGGTAAGTCCTCTTCGGTTCTTCGGTGACCAGAAGCCACAATAATTTACATCAACCCAAATTGGTTTTGTCCAGTTGTTTTCAATCCAGTTTGCAATAAGTGTCCAACTTTGATTTCGATAGATCCCAAAGAAACCCATGATGTTCTAAATTCTACTATGAGAGACAGATTATTAAAAGATCAACTTGCAACTGAATCTTTGGTAGTTTCAGAGCATATTTCAGATGGTAGGGTTAAATATTTTAAGATAAGATCTTCGTGCGAGTAATTTTAATCTCATTAAGTTCTGAACCATTTGTCATTGTTAAGTTTAGTTTATTGAAGGCTTCAAAGAGATATCAGGAATGAACCTACCCTATGTCTAGGTTTAGGATCTTTGTGGTATTGGTTACACAGGACTGAGAGCGTTATGTTCTCGTGAAGTTGAATTGTGTAACATCTTTTAAAGAACTGACTAAGCATAATAAGTTGACATTATCATTCCATACTAACAGAATACTTTTTGTATCCTCCCGGAGAGGATTGCATCTTGTATACGGAATCAGAAGACTCAACAAGAGAAAATTATTTAATCTCTTCAAACTGAGGGATTACATAAGTATGTGTTCCTAATTTATGGCCACCCACCTTTCTTCTCAGTGGAGATTTATGTCATTTTGTTTAGTGCTGCAGAGCGTTTGTTTTAACTTGGGTCGCTTTGGGGTCAGATCCAAACTTCTGGAGATGCCTAAATGACTGTAATTGACGTCTTTTATATTTCACTAACCAAGATAATTACATTTATTCGCGGCCAGAACTTGTTGTGGTGAATAAAAGCGTTATACCAAAGATCGTCCAGGTCTGTTTGAGGTCGTGCAAATCTAATGACATCTATTGTCGTCTTCCTATCCCTTGAACATCAAGTTTGATCACTTAGACTATATGTAATTAGTATAAGGGATACACAAAATATTCCTTATGCTGTTTTGGCTTTCAACAGGATCAAACTACTGGAGAATACCTTAATGGCGCCTGAAGATATCTTTTGCCCCTTAACAGTTAAGGAGATTGGCTCTATACAAAGCCTAGATTTGATGTGGTGAATAAAACTTCAGGACCAAGCTTCTGGCGAATGCCTTACTGACTCCAAATGATATCTCTACCCTCTCAACAATCAGGGTAGTTATCCTTATTTGAGGCCAATACTTGGAATGGTGAATAAAATTACTATAAAAAAAATTCCTTGGATAGGGAGTGCCTTTAAGGTTCCTAATGACGTCTTTTGTCTCTCACTAACCAGGATGTTTGCTTTTATATGAGGCCTTGATTTAGTGTGATAACTGCACAAAATATTCCGTACACAGGAAAAATTATTATATTCTTCTGTTGTCGATTAATATTTTGACTATCCCCTGTACTTAAAAAAAGTAATGAGATCAGACCATTTGCCACTTTTTTATTTAAAATACTCTCTTCTTATAACCGTAAACAATATCAGTAAACTTTTTTTAGTAATAAAAACTTAGATGTGTTGGCTTTAATTTAAGTCCTTTTGATCATGATTATCTCTCACTTTAATTTTTTTTATGATTTTCGGAAGTTACCAAAACCGGCAAAACTACAAAGAAAAAATTTTACCTTCTTTTTTTCAATAAACACATTTGTTTCATTTGTAATAAAAATTTAATCAATATATTCAAGATTTTTTTTCTCATTTAAATTTTTAATTAATTCAATCATCTACTTGAAAATTTTTTCGGTTTTTCTGTTTTATGTTTTGGTGAAAGATGCAATTTTAAACAATTTTTAATTGAATTAATTATTTTGGTGATTAGAGACTTTTTTCTGTATAAGTTGATTTGGTGTTGAACAGACACAGGCATCTGAAGAACTTTTGTCTCAAATCAATGGGAATAATTTCTTTAATTAAAGTCCTAGACTTGCTAAAGAGAATAAAAGAAGCTTGGAGCATCTCTTATTTGTTGTAATTATTGGAAGTTAATGGATTGGAACTATAAGATTTTAAGTCCTACAGATGAAAAAACAAAAACTGTGAAACTGCACTTAATCTTTCAAAGCTTTTCGTCTTTTCAAATTCTTAAAAACTATCATCTCTACAAGTCTCTTACAAACATTTTGACCTCATTTATTAACTAAATTAATGAACGAATTTCAGTTCTTTTTCTTTCGTTTTCCTTCAGTATTTATTTCTTTTTAAGTTTGTCAAATACATATTTGGAAACTTTCAAAATTAGTAATGGCCATAAACACTTAATAAAATCCCCTCAACCAAAAAAAAAATATAAAAATAAAAATGAAACCAAAATCCACGTTTTCTTTCAAATTTTTTTTTTATATTTCATCGTTAACGTTAACACACAAAAGAGAAGTGACTATTTTACTTAAATTTAAGCAAACATGAAGTTTTTTAATTCACTATATTTTTTTTTTTTTTTTTTTTTTTCATGTAATATAAGAAAATTGCAAAAGTGACACCCGCAAACGACCTTTGTGGCACGATTTATGATGCAACTTCTACACTTAAACTAACTCGTCGTACTCTTGTACTCATATCTCATACTACCATACCATTAGAAACTAAAATATTTTGCTTCTTAAATCAACAGCAGTGTTGCCAGTTTAGCCTTTTTTAAGGCTAAATCTAGCCTTTTTATTTAGCTTTTAACCTCAAAATTTTTGTTTTAGCTTCTAGCTTTTTTCTAGCCTTTTTTGATGCTTAAAATTGTCATAAAATGGGTAAAATTTTAATATTTCATCAAAGAAGAAAATAATTTCTTATTTGCTCTTACTAATCATCCATTTAAATATTTTTGTGTATTAACTCTTACTGCCAGAAAAATTACCCAAAGCAAAATCGCTCAAATCAAATAAGAAACATCACCCAAATGAAAAATTACCCAAAAGAAATGAAAATTTGTCAAAAAATAAAAATGTTTAAATTTTCCCCAAAAAAGTGAGAAAATGCCCAAATATTTACTTGACACTTTCTAGTATAAACATTTTTCCGTTATATGATAAAATTTCCGAATAAAATTAGTCATATTCTTGACGATCTATGGCCGGACTCAAAAGTTTTCAACTCTGGCGTATATCAAGCCCCGGATTCGCTAAATCAAACTTTTCTGAATAGGATGACTTTTTACTTTGCTTTCTCAAGCATGTCGTAAAATTAAAAAAAAAATTAAATAAAATAAATAAAAGCGAAAAATCACCCAAAATATCAAAAATGTGTAATAAAAAATTAATTATATTCCAAAAATTACAAAAAATCATCACAAAATTTGGGGTTATTTTTCATATGATATATTTGTATAGGAATTTTTGGGTGACTTTTCTATATTTGCTTTGGGTCATTTTGTTGGCAGTCATAATTCGCACAAAAAAATCGAGATTATTTATATTTAACAAAAATTTTCGCCTGCGGCGCTTCATTCTCCGAATCAAATATAACTTAGCTCATTTTATTATAATTTTATTAATCATTTTAACATTTTTGAATGATTTTTCGCTTTTATAAGATTTTTTTTTAATTATATTTATAAAAAGTTGCTATGGTTAATGAAGGTTATTAAAAACTTATTATATTATTTAATATTATTAATTATTAATTATTAATTATTATAATACAATAATTTTTTAATAGCCTTCATTAACCATAGCAACTCTTTATAAATATAATTTTAAAAAATCTTATAAAAGCGAAAAATCATCAAAAACTTTGAAATTATTAATCAAAAAGGATTTATGATTCAAAAATGAAAAAAAAATCAATTCATTTTTCATATGAAATATGACCCAAATTTGTATGGCAATTTTGTGGGCGATTTTTCGTTGGATCATTTTGTTGGCAGCCGTTCTATGTTTTATTTATAAATTTAATGCAATATCTTTAAAAAATATCAAAAACTAATGAGTGCAAAAAAAATGATTTTAAATAAAAAAAATATATTTTTTCTGACTTTATTTTTTGGGGCATTTAGCCTTTTCTGACCTTTTTTAAAGTCCAATTTAGCATCGCTTTTTCTCACCTCCTGGCAACACTGATCAACAGCCAAACAACAAAAGTCGTCACCAACTTCCATTTCATAGCTGCAACAAAAAAAAAAAAACAAAGTTCGAACTAAAAACTATAATTTTGTTTTATGGTTTTCTTCCTTTTAATACGATTTAAGAGTGCAACAAATAAATATTGGAAAATCTAAGAAAAGGAAAAATTGTCAGAAAATTAAATTAAACACAAGACTTGTCGTATTAAAGACTCTACTCTTTTGTATGTATAAATGTATGTACATATGTATGTCTGTGCACAAGGTAAATCTGCCAATAGACAACAACGACAGATTCGTTACAAACTTAAGGCGAACTGTTCAATGTATCAACCAACAACTTCGATGAATTGGGTGAAATATTTAGAGCTGTTGTATAAAGCGTTTCTTTTTTGAGACAAAAGATATATTGGCCAAGATAGTTTGTTGAGCGTGTTTAGGCAGGCCAAGTCAAAGCTAAAATTGTACATAAAGTTAAGCAGACATCAGCAAACTTTTCAAAACTTCAAACAGCAGTCAGTTAGTTTACTTGCAACACATCAGGCGTGTGCCGTATATATATATTTGTGGTTTTAACTTTTTGATGTTGTGTATGTCTGTCTGTCTGTCTATCTGTTTTTTTTTTCTTTTTTTTGGCAAATGTGTGTATTGGCAACCATTTATACCTGATCGTCGTTGTACTGTTGCTCATGCACGTGGGTCAAAGTGTTGCCACTTCTAATTGTTTACACTCGAATGAATTTTTTTTTTTTTTTTTTTAATATACAAAATGTTTTTTTCTACTGAGAGTTTTCTATGTATAACAAAATCATACTTATGGAAAAATCACAACAACAAAAATAAACAGATTAACAAAATGACTATGTGATACATTTGATACAGTATTCAATGGAGAGCAAAAATATAGCATAACATGCAATTCGTTATTTATTTATTTATTTTTTAATTGGTACGCTTTTTAAAAACAGCTATTTTTATTGAAAAAATTAGACTATTTTTTAAAGTCTTGCTATCTTAAAAATGTTTAATTTTTCAATATTGTTTTTTTTTTTTTGAAAATTAATACTTTTTCTATTTTTTTTTTTTTCAAAATTATACTTTTTAAAAAAAATTATTGTTGTTTTGAAAATCTGTATTTGTTAATAAATTTGGTACTTTTTTTAAAAATTAGTACCATTTTGAAAATTAGTTCCTTTTTAAAATTGGTACTTTTTGAAAATTACCACTTTAAAAAAATGGTACTTTTTGAAAATTAGACAAATAAATTTTTGAAAGTTAATACTTTTTTGAAAATTGGTATTTTCATGAAAATTGGTGCTTTTTGAAAAACAAAAACAATAATTTTTTCTTATTAAGTTGGTGCTTTTGGAAATAATTGTTTACTTTTTATTTTTTTAATTAAACTCTCTCGAAATTTGCACTTTTTTGAAAATTTGCTACCTTTTTAAATGTTTGGTACTTTTTTTTAAATTTGTATTGTTTTCAAATTTAGTACTTTTTGGCAAACTTGATACTTCTTCGAAAAGTTCGTAGCTAATTTGAAAATTCATTAATTTTAAATAAATTTTTTACTTTTTGAAAATTTGTACTTTTTAGAAAATTGCTACTTTTGTGAAAATTAACACTTTTTTGGAAAATTGGTATTGTTTTAAAAATAATACTTTTTTGGATAATTGGTACTTTTTTGAAATAATTGTTTTTTTTAGTTGATTCTACGTGAAAATTGGTACATTTTCAAAATTAATACTTTTTGAAAATCTAGTACTTTTTCAAAGTTTGATACTTTTTTAAATATTTGGTACTTTTTTAAACAATTTTTACTATTTTCAAATTTAGTACTTTTTTAATGTAAGCTTAGACTTCTTTGGAAAATTCGTATTGGATGCCATGCCTACATTTTACGCCTACTTTTAAAAAATTAATTTTTTCAACTGTGTATGTTGTCAATGAAGCTATTGACATGAAGTTTGACACTCAGATAATGCTTGCTCTGGAGAATATTATGCACTATATAAGATCTTGATCGGATGCCACGCCTATATTATATGTCAACTTTATTAAAACTGTCGAACGGCTGAAACAATTTGCTTAAAGTTTTCACAGCATCATCCTGTGTTTCCCTGAATTTAAATATGATATTTTATTTTTCGATACGAACAGGGGGAGTGGTATTCCCCATACAAATTAAATATTAATTATCACATATCTTAAGGAGTATTACAATGAAATTCTCAAAAAGCGGTAGGAGTAATTTTCATATCAAATTTCGATTAGGTCCCCCATATAAAGTAAATATTAGTTATCACATCAAATGGGGTAGCGAAGGGCACCGGGAAAAGCTGGTTTTAAATAAGTTGATGCTTCTTAAAAATTTATACATTTTCGAAATTGGTACTTTTTTCAACAACTTGTACTTTTACTTAAATTAGTACTTTTTTAAAAACTTTTCCCAAAAATGTTTATTTTTTTGAAAATAAGTACTTTTATGAATTTTATTCAATTAGTACTTTTTATCATTAATTTTAAACAGGGATTGTTTTCAAATAGGAGTTTTCAAACTTTATTTGAAGACGGATGTTCATGGAGAAGGATTTGGGGATTTTCGAAAATATTTTTTTTTTATTCGAAATTTTCCATAATTTTTTTTTTTTTAATATGAAATTTTCTATAAATTTTCTTTTTATAAATAATTTCGATAAATTCGTTTTTTTATCGAGTTTCGATAATTTTTTTATACGAAATTTTCAATAAATTTTCTTTTAATAAAAAATTTTTAATAAATTTCCTTTTTGTAGAAAAATTTGGATAATTTTTATTTTTATAGAAAATCTTAGATAAATTTTCTTTCTAAAGAAAAATTTCGATAATTTTATTTTTATAGGAAATTTTTGATAAATTTTCTTTTCATAGGAAATTTTACATAAATTTTCTTTTTATAGAAAAATTTCGAAAAATTTATTTTTATGGGAAATTTTTGATAAATTTTCTTTTTATAGGAATAATTTCGTGTTATTGGAAATTTTCGATAAATTCTCTTTTTTCTTTCTTTCTCCTTTTACAAAAATATCTAAAACATTTTTGGGACAAATGTGGAAATATATATTTGAAAATGGGGATTTTTACGGACATCGAGCTTTAGTTTGGGTACATAAGATAAATTTTGTCTGGCAACACGGAATTTAAAAGAGAATTATAATAATTTTTATTATATTTTTTCTACAAAATTATTATTGACTGCTACTTTTTTTCTAATTTACTGTAAAAATTTCTAAAATTAATTTTATTTAATTTTAATTCTGTTGAAAGTGAAGAGATATATGTTTTAAGCAATGACGTTTAAATTCGTAATTAGGTTAAGTTGAGATTTTTTGGCCTCATATATTAAACTAACAACAAATGAAAAAATGAAAAGACAAAATTTTAAAAAATAAAAAAACCAAGCCTAAATTGAAAATTGTCCTTTTTTATTAATATTATTAAAGTAAACGAAAAAATTGAAATGACAAAAACACACCCACAAAGTGTTTAACCTCTTTTTGGGGCATAACAAAATAAATCATTTTCAAACAAAAAGCAAATAAATAAACTTAAAAAACTTTAATTTCAATTGACCCATTGTTTTCATCTTAACCAAAAACTATTGTTTTGTTTTATTATTTCTTAAAAAGAGTATTTCATTTCATTTGCCTGCCTGACTTGCTGCTAATGTAATTCATTCCTTCATTTGTTAAGCCTCGTAAATTACTTTTTAAAAGATCAAGACTTTAAACTCGATATATTTTAGTTGTTACAAACAAAAGGGGTTACAAAAAAAAAAAAAAACATAAGCTTGAAAACGTCAACATAATGTTTAAAACTGTCAGTTACACAAATTATACAAATTATCGGCCAGTAATATTATATAGTCTTTGTTAATTACAAAAAAAAAAAAAAGTTAAAAGCAAAATTACAAAAATCCTCAATGTCACTTTTGTGCTCAAAACTACAAATTGTTACAGAATTTACATTTTCGCAAAAATACTAACACTAAATATTGCAATTTTATACAACAAAAAAAAAAAAAAAAAACAATTTGAACTTCTTATTTTGCAATCAACACTTTGGATAAAAAAGAAAAATATATTTAAACATTTTTTAAAAGTTTAACTCAGAGGTCTTTTATCTGTTTGCTGTTTCAAATCTAAAATTTAGTAGTAACTGTTAATAAATACTTATTTAGTTAAGACTACAAACAAAATATATATATAAATACTAACAAAATACTCTTTGGCACCATGCGTTTGTTATATTTAACTATTGCATTAAGAAACAAAAAATACATTTAGGCCCGGTTTTATACTGTGCCCTTAGTGTATACTTAAGTGCAAACTTAGTTAAGAAACATTTAAGTTAAAGCTCACACTTAAATAATATTGTGTGTTATATTTCAAAACTTAAGTTGACAAAAAAATAAACAAAGAGCTTTAAGCTTCAAGCTTTTATGTATGTACAATGGGGTGGTCCCAACTTTTCAAAAAAATTTCTTTAACTAAAAATCATAAATATATTTTATTTATCCTTAAATATTTTATCCTAGTTATGTTAATTTTTTATTGAATGTCTTTTAATTTAGATTACTATCTGCTTATGGTAGTGCCACCCTAATGTGTCACCAAAAAAAAAAAAAAAAAAAAATTAAAAAAAAATTTTTGAAATAACTTGAAAGATGCAAGGAAATCTTAAGCTTTTAAATTAAAAAGGTGTTAGTGCAAAATATATAACAACAAAGAAAATATAATTTTAATCTTTTTAAAATTTAAAATAATTTTATTGTATTTTGTATTTTTATTTATTTTCTTTTTCAATAAATGTTTTTTAAGACGTCAAAAAGGGATAGAAAAACAATACTTAAGTTTTCAGTCATAAAACAATTTTAAGAACTTAAGTATGATTTTGCCACTAAGTGAGCAGTATAATAATGGGCCTTAGTTTTAAGGCCAAAGATAACATAAATGCAATAAAATTTATTATTATTTTTTTTTTTTTCAAACTTTGTTGCAAATGTTGCTCTGGTTATCGACTATTTAACACCAGTGAAAAAAAAACGTCTAAGAAATAAAAAAAAAACAAAAAATAAAACTAAGGTGTGAAATATTTTTGAATAGTTTATATGAGATTTTAGTATTTAAATAAATCCGTACAACTGTTTTAATGATGTTAAGAATTTTCTTATGACCCGATGAGAAATTGCTAAATGGATATAAATTTAGTAGTTAAGAATATAACACTAGTGTGTTGTCTTTTTAAATTGAATTGTGTTTGATGAATAAAAACAATATGGATAATTAAGTGTAAAGGTCCAATTATTTCTTTTAAAAATCTAACAGTTTTTAATTTCGGAGAGATTTAGATTTCTTGTAAATTTTCTATGAGGATAAATAACTCTCTAACATAAGACTGAAAAGATAGGAAAGTAACACTCTTTTCTATTTTTCTTTGATTTTACTTTTGAATTGGTACTTTGAGAATTGATACTTTTTGTAAAAAACAACTTCCTTTTCAGTTTTTGCTGTTTTTCATCGAAAATTTTCTAAAAAAAAGAAATTTTATCTAAATTTTTCCATAAATAAAAAATTTTATTGAAAATTTTCTATAAAAAAATGTTATTGAAAATTTTCTATAAAAAAAATTTTATTGAAAATGTTCTATAAAAAAATTTTATTGAAATTTATCCATAAAAAACATTGAAAATTTTCTATAAAAATATTTTATTGAAAATGTTCTATAGAAAAATGTTATTGCAAAATTTTTATAAAAAATTTTATTGAAAATTTCCTATAAAAAAATTTTATTGAAAATTTTCTATAAAAAAACTTTATTGAAAATTTTCTATAAAAAAGTTTTATTAAAAATTTTCTATAAAAAAATTATTGAAAATTTTCTATAAAAAAAAAATTTATTGAAAATTTTCTATAAAAAAATTTTATTCAAAATTTTTTATAAAAAAAATTATTGAAAATTTTCTATAAAAAAAAATTATTAAAAATTTTCTATAAAAAAAATTTATTGAAAATTTTCTATAAGAAAAAATTATTGAAAATTGTCTATAAAAAATTTTATTGAATTTTCTATCTATAAAAAAATTTTATCAAAAATTTTTTGTAAAAAAATTATCGAAAATTTTTTATAAAAAAAATATCGAAAATTTTTTATTAAAAGAAATTATTGAAAATTTTTTATTAAAAGAAATTATCGAAAATTTTTTATAAAAAAAAATTATCGAAAATTGTTTATAAAAAAATTGATCGAAAATTTTCTATAAAAAAAATTAACGATTTTCTATAAAAGAATTTTATCAAAAATTTTCTATCAAAAGAAAATTTATTGGAAATTAACCAAAAAATGACAATATATCGAAAGTTTTCCACTTATTGAAACTTTTATATAAAATCAAAATTTATTGAAATCATCAAACGAACATTAATCGAAAATTCTCTATAGCATCAAAATTTATTGAAAATTCTCTAAAAAATATATTAAAAATTTTATATAAAATAAAAATTTATTCAAAATTTTATATAAAAACAAAATTCATTGAAAATTTTCTATAAAAACAAAATTTATCTGAAATTTTCTATAAATATCGGAATTTTTTAAATAGAAAATCATCTTTAAATGGAGAAATTCTTAGAAAAAAGAAATGTATCAAAATATTATATAAAACGGAAATATATTGAAAATTTACTTTAAGCAAAAAATTTATAAAAAAAAGATTTAACGAAAATTTTCTTTAAATAGAAAATTTTAGAAATAGAAAAGTTAACAAGATTTTAGAATCGAAAAATATAAAATTTATCGATAATTTTTTTTAAGTAGAAAATGTATCGAAAAATTTTTCAAAATAGAGAATTTATCGAAATTTCCCCTTAAATAAGAAATATACCAAAAATGTTCTTTAAATAAAAAATTTTTCAAAACAATTTTTGAAATATAAAATTTATAAATTCTTTTTTTTTTTAATAGAAACCATTGAAAAGTTTCTTAAAATAGAGAATTTATGAAAATTTTTCTACAAATTAAAATTTATCAAGAATTTTCTTTAAATAGAAAATTTATCAAAAAATTTATACATTTTTTAATAAAATTCAAACAATTTCTTGAAATAGATAATAGATAATAATAGATAAGTGATAATAATTTTGTATAAATAGAAAAAAAGCCAGAAATTTCTATAAACATAAAAGTTATCAAAATTTTCTTTAAATAAAAAATCTATCAACAAAATTTCTTAAAATAAAAATTTATCGTACACTATCTTTAAATATAAAAAAATTTCTAAAAATAGATAATTTTAAAAAAAATTTCAAAAAATAGAAAATTTATCGAAAATGTTCTTTAAATATAAAACTTATAGAATATTTTTTGTAAATGACAAGTTTATATATAGTTTTCTATAAATAAAAATTTTTTACATATTTTTTTATAAATATAAAATTTATAGACAATTTTCTATAAATGGAAAATATAATGCAATTTTTCTATAAATAGAAAATTTGTCGAAAATGTTTGTACAATTAAACAATTACTGACAATTTTTATTATTAAATTAAATTATCGTTAATTTTCCATTTTTTATTTTTTTAATAGAAAATTTATCTAAATTTGTTAAAGATATAATTGTAACGTACAATTAAAAAATTGATCGAAGATCTGTTTCTAATTAAAAGTTAATGAACAATAATCTATAAATAAAATATTTATCAAAATTTTTTACTGATAGAAAATTTATCGATAATTACTCTTAAAAAAATGTATTAAAAATTTTATACAAATAGAAAAATTTATGGAAAATTTTTTGTAAATAGAAAATTTATCAAAAATATTTTAAAATTGAAAATTTGTAGCAATTTTCTATAAAGGTAGAAAATATTTATCAAAAACTTTGTATAAAAAGAAAATTTATCAAAAATGTCTATAAATAAAACATTAATTCAAAATTTTTTGTAAATAAAGAGTTTATCGAAAGTTTTTTTCTAGATAGAAAATTTATCAATAATTTTATCTAAACAGTAATTTTATCAAAAAATGTATACAAATTGAATACATACCAAAAATTTCCTAGAAATAAACAAAAACTAAAACATAGAAATTTTTGTATAAATCAAAAAAAATTTAACCCTTTTGTGCGCAATGATGCACATATGAATCAATCATTTCTCACTGTTATTATATTTTAATCGAACAATATTGGCATCAAATATTAACTTTTCCTATAATATAATATTAGAGTCATTTTTGTTATTATAAAGTAATATTTAATTTATTACTGAATATTTCGATAACAATTTTCATGATTGTTTTTTCGATTTGCGATTTTTTGCTGTGCCGAATTCAATATCACTGATAATTAAAGAAATATAGGTACAATTCTTCAAGGCAAATTTTAAAAAAATTAATTATATTGAATGATGTTTATGCGTTTAAAAAGAATATATATATAAAATTTCTAAGTATCTTCTCGATTCAGTGTGTTAACAATAATACTAAAATTATGTTAGATTACCAAACAGTAAGATCCGTATATCCGAATAAATGTATCATATCATCTTTTGCTGATATTACGAATTTAATATTATTAAAAATGCTATAATCCAGAAAATATGAAAAAATATTGATTACATTTTAGCAAATGATTAACCAGGGAATCTGAAGCCCATTATTTCAACATAAATATATGAAGAAAAACTACAAACAAATGCGCACTGATGCATATATTAAAAAAAAAAAAAAAAAAAAAAAAAAAAAAAAACCTATTATTTCTTAAATCTCACATAATTTTGCATTAAATAAAACTTTTCTTCTAAAACATACAAAATTGCTCACTACGGGGTTAACTCATTTCCCTGAAAAGGTCTGAATTAAAAATGTATAGCATACCTCAAGGATGTAAGAAATATTAAAAACCAAATAAATAATACTAAAACTGTGTAGATAGAAGATAGCAAAAAATATTAAAATCTAGTTAATCGAGTTAACAACTACTTAGCGGGCAACACAACCTCCTTGAAAATTACACAATCTAAGACAATAACCCCATAACTAAAAAAATGTTTGTTTATATAAAAATGTATCTCTTGCATACTTATTTATACTTTTAAAAGTATCTTTTATATAAAACAAAATATCTAGTATGTTAATATAAGAGAAAAAAGAGCGCAGATTATACGCTCTCTTTTTCTTAGGGTCATATTTACTTAATGTAAACAATAAAACAAAAATATTTTTATTATATTGAAACTTCATGTACTGCAGCAACAACAAATAACAACATATGCCAAAGTCCCATAGCCAAACTGGGCATATGGATTTCTTTAACGAACAACTGGTTTTCAGACGAGTAACAACTAACGAACGGTTAAGACGCTTGATGCAAATAGAAGCGCCGTTGAATTTATAGAAAAAATACTTTGGTTTTGTGTTATTTATGAAAAAGTAAATAATTTTGTTGTAAGCTTATTAAAAAAATTAAAAACAAAACAGAAAGTTAAAATAAAAGAAGTGTTAAATTAAAACAAAGTGTAAAAAAAGCAAAAAAATAACAACTTTCCTTAAAAGAAATTAGAAAAAAGTGAACTTTAAAAAAAATTGTTAAAGAAAATTTAAACAAAACACAAATTGCAAGTGTTAATTTTTTTAAGCTAAAAACTAAAAAGGTAACGTTAGCAACCGCTTTAGCAATAACAAAATGAAATCTAAATTGAAATAATTTTTATTTCAAAGTGTTAAACAATTTTGCGTGTCATTTGATAGTTAGTTTAAAATAAAAAATGTTAATAGTCTTTGTTTAAATAACGTTTGCTAACAATTTGAATTTGTGTTTGAAAAAGAAACACATTAACAAAACCTACACTTAAAACAAAAGTTAAATAAAAGTTTCAACAATAATAAATATAACTTACAATTTTTATCATAAATAAATAAACATTAAATGTTACAAATATACCATATTTAAACAACATTTAGGTCAAACCCCGGTTTTTCATTTAAAATCAAAACAAAACTAAAAAAGCAGCATAAATTAAAAAAATAACGCGGAAATTTATTAAAACCAAGAAAATACAACAAACCAAAGAAATAAAAAAGAAAATCATCTTAAACAGCAACAAATAATAATAGCAAAAATAAGTTAACAACTTAAATTGTATTTAAAACAGTGAAAATACAGCAAACACACAAAATAAAAAAACAGCAGCATCTTTAAAACAACAAAAACCTTTAAATTAAAACAACAACACAACAACAAAAAAGAGCAATGTTCGTTATGTTTTCTTTACGATTAAAGTGAAATTGTTGTTGATTTCTTTATTTCTTTAAACGGTCCAAAACTTGTTTTCTTTTAAGTATTGTTATTATTGTTGTCTTTAATTTTTAACTATTTTTGCAAAAACAACAACTGTTATTACTAAGTGAAAAACAAAATACTTTATTTATTATTATTTATTTGTGTGTGTATAAGAGTGTGAGTACGCCTGTGTACTTTTTTATTGTCAAGTTGGATTACTCTATTGTGGATACCGTACATCAATTAAAAATGGTGTTCGGTGGGAAATTTCGTATCAGAAGGTAAATAAAATAAACGTAAATAAATTAAAAAAAAAAACATGATTAAACTATAATTTTCACATGTTAGTTATCATTATTATATGGTTAAAAACTAAATACCAATAATATTAATTACCAACTAAAAAGAATTTGTCACAAAATGCCATTAATCCTGGCTCAGAGCAAAAGGTGCCATCACACTTACAAAACAAATACAGAGTTGTAAAAAGCATGTCAACTTGAATTAGTTGTTATTAAAGGTAGTAAATGGTAGGAATAATGGCAAATTTTATTAAAAACAAAAATTATGCTAAATTTGCAGTTTTTTTTTTTTTTTTTTTTTTTTGAGAGGGCGAAATAAATAATAAACTTAAGGTAATATTAATTTGACATTTTTAGGAATTATTTTTACGTTTGATTTGAAGGAAATTTTAAAATTGAAATTTTAAAAGAAATTATTTCTTTTTTAAAATATGAAGAGAATATAATAAGCTATAATTGTAAATAAAACTATTTCAAAACTGTCTAATCTTTCTGAAACGGATCATAATGAGGATTAAAGTTTTTCATGATTTCCTTGGACTTAACTATCTACTCGTGTTTAAAATTTTTTACTCTTTTGGATACTGCTGAGGCACACAATTCTGAATAGTTTAGGTTTAGCTTTTTTCCGGTAAAAATCATTGTTCTTATTACATAAAGCAATCAGGAAAATGTTGTCCGTAATTGAAAACCCAAAAAATTAGCGGAACAGATAACATGTATTTCATTCAGCTAGAATGTAATTTAAGTCCACAATCTCTGCTTTGGTTCTGCTAAACAGATACAACATTACCAATTACAACTTTTTTTTGGTACACAACCACATCCATAACCTCAGTTTCTATGGCACTAGGTTCTCTAATCTGCTGTAAATGCCTGCGTGCGGCAAATTAAACTCCTGAACAGATACACCCTCATGCCTTTTATAGAACCTTCAATAGTTTATTTAGTTTTTAAAGAAGGTACTGAGAGTAGACTATCTTACAAATATTATTACTATGAGATATACTCTACATAGACTGGAGACTATACTAGATAACGCTCCACATGTTCAAATGCATTTCTGCTAGACTTGGAGATTCAAACAGATTATTTATGTATACATCATACAATGAAGTGTGCTATATCTTTTAGCATTAGCATATCTGATCCTGTTATCCAGAGGTTTCGTTAATATGTTCTGGCCAACTAATGGTTTCGATATATTATAGATACCGAGTAAATGCTCAGCATTCCAAGCAGGGAGAGATATAGAGGTATATAGATGCTAAACGATTCAAAGGAACTTGTTTCAGACGCCTCGACCGTTAACGTTTATATGGACGGTCAAGATACAATTTAAGCCTTCTAAGGTCGAATATAGTGAAGTAGAGATGTTTACTTAAATGCTGGCTTTACTAGGACAACATCAGATACACTAATCTGGCTACTTGAAAATGAGGGTAGTCGTGGAAACGAAACAGCAGATAAATGCTTGAAAAACGAATTGAGCTAAAGACCTTTATATTTCTCCAGTTGAACTCTCAAATATAATTGAAAAATAGAAACTTGAGGAATGATTGAGATTTCTTTGTCTGTCAACTAATAGAAATAGACTGAGAAAGGAAGGAAATGTAGTTTTTCCAAATCGATTGCGATATACCATATATATACTTAAGTATTTTGGTGAACGTCCTTTTAAGAATATAAATATTCTTTGGGATGCATCACTGAGTAATATTGTAAAACTTTATCCAAAATACAGTGATGGTTTCATAGGAAACAAAAGTTCTTTACTTTTATGGAATGTAGGGTGGAAAAGAGCATCACAATGAACCACATAGCATCTGAATGCTTCCTAATCTTTATGCTGCTCTTATAACCCTATCTAATTTTAAAATGGGTTACATTTAATAAATTTTTTGGGAGAATTCAGTTCCGAAAGAACTTTTTATGTTTCTAAATTAACATGTTAAAAGAATATAGTAAAAATAGTGTACATTTTAAAAACAATTATTTCTACGACTATTTAATCGAAAAATCGCGCATTTTACCACATTTTACACTTTGTTATCTTTTTTATTCCTGCTTGACTTAACGTTAACCATTAAATTAAATTTAAATTTTGATCTCATTCCTTTAAATCCCATCTCCCTATTCCAGCAAAAGATAACATTAAATGTTTATTTATTCATGCTCAACATACAGATCTTAATGTGTCAAAATAGCAACAACTGCTGCGTAAATAGATAAAAATTTTACAAAAACAATTTAACTGCACTCTAAATATTTTCAATAGGGGTAGCAGACAACAGGGGTGAAATATACAAAATACAGAAAATGTGAGAAATAATTAAATGTGAACATGCTGCAAAAAAAAACTAACAAATTTACCTGAAAAGAAAGTAGAAAGAAAAACAAATAATATTTCTAAAACTAAGAAAAGCCCCCTTAAGTATTGACAAATGTTAAATAGAAAAAATAGGTGAAATAGGTAAAAAAAAAAGTTAATCTGGGGATAAAATATTTAAAGGAATATTTAGTTAAATTCAAATCTATCATGCAAATTGACGTAAATCTTTAAAGGAATTTGGCCTAATTAAAAACGATTACTAAAAAATCTCTGCTTGTTTTATTTTCTTTTCCATTAACTTTTTTCAAGAATCAGGGATTTATTATTATTATTTTTTATTGAAATATGATAGTAGTATATCAATAAATTGATAATTGTATTTTATTTTTCTTTGGAACGGCTTTGTTTTATTACATTTTAATTTTTTTTTTTTTTTTTGCAACATTAAGGAAGTTAATAATTAATTAAATTGTATAATTTACAATGCAGTACCCTCAATATAAAAAATAACAACAAAAACTACGTAGTAATAATTATGAATATGGCAAAAAAAAAAGTATTAAAGCAAAAAAAATCAGACTGATAAAGTTAGACTCTGTAAAAACACAATACACAATAAGTGCATTGTTAAGGAAATTTTATGATTTTTTTCCATTATTTTTTTTTTTTTTTTTATTTCAATATTACAATAATCTATTCTATAATATACTATATATGGTTTGAAGACAAACAGACTGCTGGGATTTTTGTTATACTTATTTAATTTAAATATTATTATGGCTTTTTGATTTAGAAAATTTAATTAATAAACTGGTTGTGTTCATTTAAGGCTTAAGTTGTTCTTTAGCTTAAAGATTTAAATTTAATTACTCGTAACAAGACTGATAAATGTTTGATAATTTTTTTTTTTTTATTATTGTTTTGAAATATCCTTCAAAATGACAGTTTATTAATTATGAGAATGATGGAATATTTTGTACTTGTAATAATATTTAATCGACTTGTTTTACATAAAATTTGAAGGAGTATGATTTAGAAATGTTAACAAACCATAGGAGAAAATTAATATGAAAAGAAAATTTGATTAAATTATAAAGATTTTTAAATTTGTTGTACATAATTTTATTTATCTAGTTATTTAGTTTTTTAAGAAATTAAACTATAATCATTTATAGGATTTAATTTTTTTTTAATTTTTATTTATTTATTCATTTTTTTATTTTCTACTTAAAATCAGTTTTTGTAATACATTCTATTTAATTGCAATATTTATGCTTCTTTTCTTTACCATTATATTTAATTTTCCACCAAAAAAAAATTAGAAAAACTATAAAAATAATTTTTTTTCTTATTAAACGCCCAAGTTTACGCAATGATTGGATTGAATTACATATAAAACTGTATATTTCATTTATAAAGAAAGTTAAGTTTACGCATAACGTATTCCATGTGTCTCGTACTCTAGCATACTTTAAACACCTATGAAGAAAGGAGTTAGAGAGAAAGAGCCATAGAAGTCCAACTCTTTTAATTCTCTCAGTAAAAGAACTATCTTCATACGTATAAATTAGTTCTGAAGAAAATTCTACTAACACATGCAAAGATAAAAGTTACGTTTTTTAGAGCAAGTTGGACTTCTAGTTGTTTTCTATGTAAGAACATTCAAAAATGTAAACAAAATTGAATAAAAATATATATAAAGTTAAAAAGTTATGTAAATTTTATTAAAAAAATTAATAATAGTTAATAGGTTTGTTCGTTTGAAATTCTAGAAAAACTAGTAAAAAAAGAGAAATTAAAAAAAATCTCAAAAATAAACTTTTACTTGAAAAAGTAACAAAACGGAAAATAGTAAAATAAATTTTAATGTCAAGGTAGGTAGGTAGGTAAAGAAGGGTTGCACAGCACTCATAAGAGTTCTTGTGCATCCACTCGGAGACCATGAGGTCCATTGTGAGTCCCTTCGTGAAGAAAATAGAAATAAGCTACAGATAGGATATAGAAAAGAACAAGAAGGAAAATAGTGGAGAAAGAGCCGAGAAAAAGCTGAGACCAAGAGAAGTATAGAAAAGAATAGAAAGAATTTGAAAAGAAGAAGTACTACCTCCCCATGTCGCTCGCTCTAGGCCAACGACCCCCTCTTAGCCAGCCTATTCCCATGACGAATCCTATCAGTCTATCGAGATCTAATCTCGATATACTGTCCAATTCGTCAAGGAATCGACTGCCATTTCTGCCTACTTAGTTGTAGACATGGACAGTGACATATAATATGTTCCACCGTCTCCAGCTCCTCATTATCTTCGCACATTCTGCAAAGACCGGAGGAGCCCCTATACCAATTCCCTATCATTCCCCCTATGGGACAATGACCTGTCAGAACACCTATCATAGTCTTCAGGTTTCCCCTTTTCATGCTTAAAAGTAGATTTGTATCTGCTTTATCAAGTTTGGGCCATAGGTCCCTTGATAATCTGCAGTCCGTTCTACAATTCCATGCATGATTGGTTCTATCCCGAATCCACTCCCCAACTAACCTGAAGTAAAAGCCCAGAGGTGGTCTCACACCGCTTTCACTTGCAGTCCTATCCAAAGCTGAGCCGTTCCTAGCCAATTCGTCAACTACCTCATTGCCATTTATCTCGCAATGACCCGGTACCCGGTAATGTCAATGAATTATTTAATTTTATGTTTATAATAAGTGGAAACTCGGAAACATCTCAAAACTACGGACATATGTTCCTTTGCAGATAATTTTTCACATAGAATTTCTTTTATCTATGTATATGTATAGTTACAAATAGTGACAAAAAAAATAAATATTAACGGTTTTTAGCTTTGATGAATATCTACAATAGTTCGGTTCACAACTGGATGCTTCACTTGAAACGAATGCATTATTGCACTGTTCATTTTTTACCCTACTAATGCTGATAAAAACTAACTTAAAATATACCAATGGGCTTGAGTCAGCAGATGAATCGATTTAAATTTGTCCGTATGTTCGTACAGTGGTTCACATTGAAAGTCGGGCAAATCATTGGTAAATTTTTATCAACTATTTTAGATGTCATAGCTTATTATTTTTCAAAAACTTTTGAATACATTTAATTAGTCATTAACGATACAATAAAATTTTGTAGTAAAAACATTGAAAGGATTTTTAAACTAAGATTTTTAAAACTAATCTCAAAAAATTCTAAAACTATGGTCACACTGAAAGTCGGGCAAAGCAAAAAAGTAACAGGAAATTCATTTCAATCTCCGTTATATTTGTCAATTTCTTATTATTTTTTATATTATAAGTGGTCAGTTGGATATTTGCGTTCGAAATGTGACAATATTTTTAAATTCTTTTTGTAATGCCGCGTACAATCAAGCAGAAGAGAAAAATAGTTATTAATAACTATTTAGAAGGTAAAACTCAACGAGATATCGCAAGTATCGTTAGTAAAAGCAAATCAACTGTACACGACATCATTACGCGATACAAGAAAGACAACAGAATAACAAATAAACAACGCGCGCCTGTAAAAAGAAAGCTTTGCCTGAGAGATGAGAAGTTTATAGTTCGCGAAGTACAAAATGACCCATTCATTTCCGCTCCAAAACTTGGATAATGGTTAAAACCAATCTTGGAAAGGAAGTACATGCAGAAACAATAAGAAGAGTTTTAAGAAAAAACAAATTGCATGGACGAGTGGCTCGAAAGAAACCATGTGTTAGTGTCAAAAACAGAAAGCATCGCTTGGAATTTCCACGAGAGCACATATCAAAAGATTTTTCGTTTTGGAGCACGGTAAAATTTATATGCCACGTTATTTTGACTTTTCCTATCAACATGTTAATAATTTACAGGTTCTTTTTACGGATGAAAGCAAATTTAAATTGTTTGGTTCCGATGGCAGGCGTTATGTGTGGCGTCAGCACAATGAAGAATTTTTGCACAAAAGCACTAAGAAAACGTTGAAGCATGGAGGCTTATCAGTGATGGTGTGGGGTTGCATGGCAGCTTCAGGTGTCGGAAACCTTAACTTTATAGAAGGTATCTTAGACAAGAACGGATATCTTGATATTTTGAAAACGAATGTTAAAGAAAGTGCGCGCAAATTGGGTATTGCAGATAATTTTAAGTTTTATCAAGATAACGACAATAAGCACACATCACTGATAGTAAAGAACTGGTTGCTTTACAACTACCCTAAGGTCATCAAAACACCAGCACAAAGCCCAGATATAAACGTAATCGAGCACTTATGGGACGAACTTGGACGTCGTAGGCAAAACAGATTGTGCAGTAATAAAAACCAGCTAAAGGCCGCATTACAGTAGGAATGGAACCAAATAACACCTGATGTGTGCAAAAACACCTGATTAGTGGAATCTATTCCAAGAAGATTAAAAGCTATAGAAAATCAAAAAGGATATGCAACCAAATATTCATTAATGCATAATCAATCGAATTTAAAGACTGTCCGACTCTCAGTGCGGTCATAGTTTTAAGTTTTTTTTTTTTTTGAGTTTATGTTTATTATTTCTATTGTTATAAGGCTGAAGTACCTAGTTTTTGTTTTGTTATATTTACTAGAATGCAGAATAAATATTTAAATGAAATATTTTGCAAAACTTTAAGTATTCTTTATTTTAAAGCTGTGAAACTTTTCTGTAATTATTTGGCCGACTTTCGATGTGAGCCACTGTATGTCCGTTCATGTAAACTATAGGTACATTTTGGATGGATTGTTCAAAACCTGCCCATTATTTCAACTACCTTCCATACGAATGTCTTTCCAGAATAGGGTATAACTCCTACAAATCTCTTATATCTTCCAGAATTCAACATCAATAAATTCTTTTGTAGCCTTAAACTATTGCATAAATTTTTTAGTATTCATCTATAATTGATCATATAAGCACCACGGCTTCCATAAAAAAACCCTTTCCGAAAATCACTTAAAAGTGCATAAATTAGTAGCATAATACAATTTTGTTACATAAGTTTTATAAAAGTATAAATCATAATTTTAAAATTTACAAGACTTCACTTAAAATTGAATAAAGCTTCCAACACAAAACGTTGAAAGAGTTAAAAATATTTTCTAATTATTCTTTTTCAAAATAAAATTCAATAGGAAATTGAAAATAAATGTGTCTTACTAGTCTTGCTCGCACAAAATATTCAAAAAAAATATAACAAAAGAGAAAATTATTTTCTCTTAAAATGTTTACTATTTTTACTATTTTTATTGAAAAAATAGTAAAACTAGTAAAAATATCATGGAAACGAACAGACCTAATAAGTATTTATATGAAATTAAGAAAGATATAAATTTATGTGTTTATGTGTTGTTAAATTAATGATTAAATAAATTAATTTTAATGTTAAAGTTAAAGTTCAGAATTGTTAATTACATTATTTCAAACAGTTGTGAAGTGAAGAGATAGAGTAGAAAGGAGAGGATATGGTAAAAATGCAAACAAAGGAGAAATGCTTATAAAATAAATTTAGATTAATTTTAATAAAAAATGCTATAATTTAAAGGAAATTATTGAAAGAAAATTTTATATATATTAATTTATCTTTTATAAGAACAAATGGGAAAACAATAATTTAAATTAAATAACAAATTTAATCAATTTACATCATAAATATGGCAACGATAAAATACACATAAATTAAAAGATTTTTTATGAGTTTTACAAGTTCGAAAAGAAATCATATGTTCCACAATTCTAATCCGATTTTATCAAATGAAGGCTCATTTTACTCCTAATTAAATATGTTATTAGGAAAAATCAGAAAAATTTTGCTTTCCAATAAAGTGTGGGTCAAAAATGGCTGTAAAATGAAAAAAACGAAAAAAAATAAAAAAAATGAGTTCCTTAATATCTTGCACAGATTTGCTATGAAAAAAATGCCGTTTAAAGAAACAAATTGGGTGAAGCCCGAAAAATTGTTTTTTTTTTTTTAATATATATAACTTACGATTTTGGGCTTAATATCGAAAATTCAAAAAAAGATGGAACAATCTACTCACCCAAACTTACAATATACACTAAGTGCATAAAATTTTGTTTATTTTGTAGTACAGTGTAATTATAATTTTTTAAATATAATTCGAAAGAAATTTGGAAAAATTGTGTTATAAGAACAAATTTAAAAAGATAAAAATATTAAATTAATTAATTAGCATAAATGTGTAATATTTGCTCAACTTCATATAAGAGAAAAGAAAAAATAGTGAGATTTAGAAATGTTGAATAAACAAGCAAAATCAAAATAAAAAAATAAAAACAACAACAAAAATATAAGGACAAAGTTAGGCAATGAAAAATAATTAATTAATTTAATTAATTCACAATTTCTACTCTGTGACCTACTAGATATAGAGATATAGAGAGTTTTATAAATGTAAACAAAACGATAAAATTTAAATTAGAAAGGTTGAATTGTGTAAAATATATATAAATATATATATATATATATATAAAATTTTCATAATGGCATTGAAAGAAATATGTATTTTTAGGGGTAAATTTAAGCATTCAGACGTAATACTTTAGCAATCATATAGATTGCTATATATAATATATATATATATAATATAATATATATATATATATATATATATATATATATATTTATATATTATATATTATATGGCAGTTATCGGTAGACTTCGTAAACGACGAACGGACGGATGGGCATTGTCTTATCGACATTATTTCATACAAAGATCCAGAAAATATAAACTTTTTTGCTCTCCGACGAAAATTATGAAAATGACAAGGTTACATCTTTGTTGAAGAGACTAAAAGGATTTTTGCCTGAAAATTGGAAAAATACTGGTAAACTATTATTTTATTAATTTTAACATTTTTCTCCATAAACCTAGAAAAAAAGAGAGAGAAAAAAGAAGTATAAACAAAAAACCAATGATGCTAATTAATTATGTTTTAATTTAGTACTTAAAACGTTAAATTATGCACATTTTAATAAAACCACAAGAAAAGAAAATGATTTAATTTACTAATAGTCAAATGTAGTCCTACTAGCTTTTGTTCATCATGAAGAGCGACAGAAAGAGAGAGATTAAAATATAGGAATGTAAACAAAACCTCAATGTTGACAATTAGTTAAATTCAAGTGTAAAAAGCTGATGTATTGAAATTCATAAAATTTTAATAAAAATTATAAAAATAAAAATTTAGTTCATATAAAGACAAATTCTAGAAAAGAGATTTAATTAATAAATTAAAATTTTAAAATTTTCTTAAGTTTTTAAAGTTAAATTTTTAAATTTATTACGTTGAAAGTTTTAAATTCAACACAAAATTTACAACGAGTATTCTATAAAATTAAGAGAACTTTTAAAAATACATATTTATTTTGAGACAAATATTTAGCATTTAAAAAAATTCCGAACTTGACCTTTTAAAAAGAGTTTATCAATTTTCAACATATTAAAACCTATGGCACACAATTCTTTTACTCACTTAAATAAATTAATAAAGTAATAATCACTTTACATTTAATAGAACATTTGTAGAGACATTTATTAAATAATATTTAATTAAAAGTGTCTAGTAAAAAAAACTTTTTTTTTGTGTAAATTTTAACTTTTTATTTAATTTAAATGAAGAATTAATTACATTGTATTGTATGCTTTTTTTTTTAATCCAAGCTAGATGTTTTGAGTTGTTCTTTAATCATTAAATTTAAATGACCCACTTAAACACCTCTTCTATACGACAAGAAAAAAAAAGAAAGAAACTTTTTCTTTTATTTTTTCAATTTGTTTTAGGTATTATTTTTTATCTTAATCTTGACACAAACATTAAACACATAAGTACATAATTAGTTATTGGTGCTTGCTGCTGGTTTTGTAGTACATTATTTAATTATTTAAATATATACTTTTTTTCTTCTCAAGACAAAAGAGTTTATTAACCCTCTATTACTAATGTAAAGAATATAAAATGTAATTTACTGTAAGTTAATAAGTAGTAAGACCTAAATTTACTTTAAAACATAAAGAAAAGAATGTTAAAGTTTACAAAAAAAATTATATATACAAAAAAAAAAAATGGTAACAAATTTGATAAAAAAATGTTTAGTTTTGAAATAAATTTCATGCAGGCTGTATGAATAATCGTGGTTTCAATTGTTTTACTTTTTTTTAATTTATAATATTAAAATTTAAGTTTTTTAAATTATAATGCTAAACACGTAATTTTCAAGTTTCTATTGTTTAAACATTAAATTGTTTATTTTAGAACTTGTAGTATTACGAATAAAAAGAGGTCCCTTCACAATACTTGATAATAAAAATAAAAAGGGCTCCCCTCATTATAAATAGAACAAAATATCTCCCCATTATTTTGATATTCCACATACTTTAATGTTTATAATAAACTAGCAATAATAAAAACAATAAAAATAAAATCAACAACAAAATGTTTATAATTAAATTAAAATCAAGGTTAATAATTTTCAAATACTTTTTATTAAAAAAAAAAAAAAAAATTGTAGCGGGTTTAGTATTAAATAAATTGTTGGTTTAATTACAATTTAAAAAAGAAGAAAAATACACTAAAAAAAATTTATTTAAAAAATATATAAAAAGTGTTTTTAAATTTTAAATAAATTTAATTAAAAAAAAAACAATTTTAAAATTATAAAATATTGGTAAAATAGATATAAATTATTTGGTTATTCTAAAATTTGCTTTAAAAAACTTATTTTTGGTTATCAGACATCCGGTAACTCTAATTTTAAGTAAAAAAAAAAAAAAATACAATTACATTTACACTAGTAACCAAAGCCGTGAGAGAGCTAAGATGGCATTGATAACATTTTACCATATTTAAGAATATATTTTAGAGATATTATCAACCATCCGGAAACTTTAATCTTGTTTTTTACAATAAATGGCAGAATTTATAGCTCAGAATTTTAATTTTAAGCAAAACAAAACAATTACAGTTATGTTAAAAATTAAAAGAGTGAGAGAGGGCTAAAATGGCGTTACCACTGTTGCCAGATTTGCCGATTTCTATGTATCTTGACGATTTTTGTTCAAAAAATGAAGATTTCACGAAATGTTCACACACGCCAGCTTTTCGTGTTTAAATATAATTTTATATTGTAGTAGATAGATAGGATAGAGAGAGAAAAGAACTATAAAAAGTTTAAACTTTTACTTCGAAATTCGTATGCAATTTAACCAGTATTGGTGCAACAAAATTTTTGTGTGAAAATAAAAATGTTATTTTATACCTATGCATATGTATGTAACTGAAATAGTTTTGATCATAGATAAAAAAGTTTAAAAATGAATTAAGTAGTAAAAAATTTAATAGAAAATAAATCCAATACATATGATTTTTTTTCGTAATTTTTTCAATTGAGTTTATTTTCACTTGATTTTAAAACAATTTTTATAACGATTCAGTAGTACTTTTAATTGTGATTAAAGAAAAGACTGCTCGCTCTTAATTTACTAGTTATGGATCTCTAAAGTTTTGATATAATTTTCTGAATATATTTATTAATACATATGCGATTTCAATTATATGAATACTATTTAAAAGTTCAAATACCTTTTGAATGATATATAATATGGTCATATTCATTAAACTCCTTGAGAAAATTTGTGGAATTTAAATTTTTTATTGATATACCGAAACTTACAAAATTTTGTTATTTCAAAAAATATTTCGATTTTTCGTTAAATTTTGACGATTTTATACTACAATTATCTGGCAACAGTGGGCGTTACTAATATTACCACTAGTGTTGCCGCTTTGCTCTGATTGTACCAAAATTGGTAGACTTTTTTTTACTTTCTGTGTTTGGTAGTTTGGTTGGTTTGTTTCAATACTTTATGTTTTTGGTAGAATGTTTTATAACTGTATATTTAATATTAATAAGTTACAATTAGTTAAAAAAAAAAAAATTATACAAAATATAAAAAAAGGGAAAAAAGTGACAATAATTTATATAGATCGAATAAAAAAGCATAACATATATTTTTTTATGAATATACTATTCATATTAAAATATAATGTCCTTTACAGTAAAAAAAAAGTAGCAAAATAAATCAAAAATATATAAATTATTAAGTCTTTATCTAGTCGGAAAAGAGGAATGGTTTCTACAAATTTAAGAAATAATTATTATCCATCGACAATAAAAGGACTTAAAACTTAATGAATATTTTATTTTTTAATTTTGTTCACTTGGAACATATTAATTTTCACTTTTTCCTAAGTCAGTTTTATACTGAAATGGCAAAAAGGTGATTTTTACTTGGTTACAATTTTTAAAATGTTCTAATTCAGTAAAAATCCTTTATTTGACTTGTTATTTGATCTTTGGAAAATTACAAATTGAAACCAATTATGTGCACCGCACAAAAGTTTTGCTTAGTTTTTAATTATTTACATTTCTACAAATTTATTTATACTTATAATGTTGCTTCACTTTGATAGGTTTTGTAAGTTTTTGGAGAAAATTTTGTTAGGAAAAATATTTGTGGCAACGCTGATTAGCCACAGTTAAGGATATATTCTAGCATTTTTATTAGCAATAAAAACAATTTAACGCTTTTTAATACTAAATGTATAAAATTCATTTCAAAATTGTAGGAAATTTAATTAAATTGAATTAATATTAAAGACAAAATTCAAAAATTATACATATTATAACTTTTAGTGTATTTTTGCCATTTTTAAATAAATATTTTTCTTTGTTTACCAACAAAAAAATATCTCAATAACATTTAAACAATTAAATCTTAAAAAAAGAGTACGAACCGTTTAAAAAAAAATCCGGGGTAATAAAAAAGAATTGCTCTAGAAAACCACTTAAAGTGTTAATTGATGCCAGTATCATCATTTTCAATAAAAAGAAAAATAATCGTGATTTATAATTAATATAAATTTTTTGCTGTTATAATAAAATAAGTTTCTTTATAACATTATGTAGGCAGGGAGATCTTTAAATGTTTTAAAATAGAAGAAAAATAAAGAAATGATATTTTGAAATGTTATTTTGAACAAATTGATTACAAAAATTACAATAAAAAAATTTTAGGCCAACTAATTGTATTTTAAAGGTCATTTAAGAAAAATAAACAATTTACAAAAATTCTCTGGTAAAATTAAAAATAAAAATTAAGTTTTTTTTATCTTTAAATCAACTTATAAATTTATAGGGGGTTTTTGCTTTAACAATTAATTTCATTGTTATTTTCTTCTAACGAAAGTTCTTTTAAGGTTTTAAAGTGTTAATAATTATTTATGGTTTTATTAATGTACTAGTTTTAGAATTTATTTCTTTGATAAAGAGAACCAAACAACATTTATCATTTATTTTGTTATTTTTTTTAGCTTAAAGCAATTAATCTTTAAAACATTAATTAAATTTAATTGCTAATAGCAGCAAAAAATTAAATAAAAAACTCTTCAAGATTTCTTTATTTTTTAACAAAAATAAATAAATAAAAAAATAAAAAAATAACAAATTTAAGAACTTCTTTCATGGCAAAATTTTAAAACAATTAAACATTAATTAGCAAGAAGTTACAAATTAATTGTAGCAAATTTATATTTTATGCAAATTAAAATATATAAAAAAACATTTTTTTATAATTATTGTTTTTGTTTAAATTTATCCAATTTTTACAGTTTATACGCCAGATAACATTCGGTCTATAATTCTCATAATTTTTCTACTGAGATTCCCTAAAGAAAAAATACAAATTTTGTGTTTTTTTTTTATGTGGAGAAATCAATTTAGCAATTCTATTTAGCTAAATTGATTTCTTAAACCAGTATTTTGTAATTCATTTTCCCAAGACTCCAGATAACTTAAGGACTTGTTTTACTATATGTTCTTAAAATGGAAAATGAGTTCGAACATTTTCCTATTTAAATGCAGGAAAATCCTATTTAAAAGCAGCGAAAATCCCAAATAAATTAAAATCGTTTGTTAAAATTTTTAATAAAAAAGTTTTTTTTCTATTTTATTTAAATTTATTAAATTTTTTTCCTTTTCATATTTCGAGTCCCTACAGTTCGATGAATCTGTTTTGGAATGTTCCACTGTCCTTAAACCTGTATGTTATAATCCAGTTTCCCAAGACTCAAGATAACTTCAATCATATACACAATTTTTGTGTAAAAAAATTCAACTATTAAAAAGACCTAGATTAATTACAAACTTTACTATTCCACAGGGCTGTCAGAATTTGTATAATTTTCTACTCAGATTCCAAAACGAATAAATTAAAATTTTGTGTTTCTATAAGTGCGAAAGTCGATTTAGCAATGTCCGTCTTTCCGACCATCCTTTAGCCCGCCCATATTTTGTAAAGTATTTTCTCAAGATTCCAAATAACTCAATGTCTTGTATTTTACATTTAAAAATTGGAAATGCTTTTGAGTATTTTCCTATTTTTTCTGCATTAACGCTCAAGTTATAAGCGAAAATTCAAAATTATCATAAAATTTTTTGTTAAAAAAAAAATAATAATAAATAAAATAATTATTGAAGCATTTAGATAAATTACGAACTTTTTTCTTTCCATTTTTGTTTTTTACAAAGAAAAAAATACTTTTTCACTAAAAAAACACTAAATTTTCATTAAGAAATCATTTGCCTATATTTAGTAAAATTTACAAAAACCCTTTTATCTGCATATAAATGTCCCTATTAGTTGGATAATCGTTTTAGTAATGTCCGTCTTTCCGTCCATCCGTCCGTCATTCCATCCATTTATGTTGAAATTCACTTTCGGAAGGATCAAAATAATCTAATCATATAAATTATATGTTTATATATTGGAAATGATTTCGAAAATGTTCCTATTTAAAATCAACAAAATCGTTGCTTAAATAGCTAAAATATGAGCAAGAGTTTAAAAAGACCTTGAATTTTTTTGTTAAAAAAATTTATTTTATAAAAAGAATATATATATTCCAAACATTGTTCTTGCGCAGTTGGATTTTTTGTTATTAAAAAAAACACACATTTTTAATAAAAATACGAAAAATTTTTAATAAGAATACGATTCTTTTACTAAAATGATTTTTTAATAAAAATAGCTCTCATAAAAGAAATTAAATTTAGTTTAGTTTAAAAAATCGTATTAATATATATATATATATATATATATATATATATATATATATATATATATATATTAAATACGAATTTTTAAACTAAAGAAAAAAATAAATTTCTTAATATGATTTCTTTTATGAGAGCTATTTTTATTAAATTTTTAAAATATAAAATAATATAAAAAATTAAGAAAAATCTTATTTTATTTATTTATTTATTTTTTTAATTTCAATTTTTTCTTTTTTAATATATCTGAAATATATAATATTTATTATTTACGAGGTTTAAATTTTAAAGTTTTTTTTCCTTAACTTTACACCATTATTTCTTTTGCCATTTACTAGCTTTAACTATACGATCACCAAGTTAAGTTCTAAACAAGTTCGTTATTTTTAGTTTTTCATGCATTATATAAATAAATATTTAAAAAAAAAAAAACTTAGCTAAAAAAAAACTAAAAATTACTCACAATAAAATGTGATCAGCAGTGTGACAGTCATTCCACAATTAAAAATATATACATATTACTAACACCTTAAAAAAATAACAATAAAAACTTATTAAATAAATACCTATGACTTTACAACTTAAATAAACAAAATATAATAACTATATTTAACGGAACTATTAATTAATTACTATATTAAATCATTGTTTATAACTGAAAAAAATATATATGACAAATAAAATACTCGTAACAAGTAATTATATTTAAAATAAATTAAAAATACCAAATTTCCATCTCTGTTAAATAAAATGCTAAACTAATAGATAGTAATTACTGTTAAAATAAAAAACAACAAATTTTAACATAAATTTCCTTTAGGGTTTCTTTCTCCTTTCTCTTTTACTCTTAATAATTTTCATGAATTCTTGCTCTTCTTTTTTGAAATACTCCAATAGAGTGTTATTTATTTTACTTATTTATTTTTTTATTTTTTTATTACTTTTTGTTGTTGTGGTTAGTTCTTGTGAAAAGTATGTCACTCATACGTATGTATATCATTTAACCGTTATATACAGGAAAATACTTATATATTTTTTAATAAATTACATTCTCCTGTTATACTAAATAAGTACTTTAAAATTTTAAAACATAATCATACACATTCCAAAGAACCTTAAAAATTGATCATGTTTATTTTGTTATCGTTGAAAGAATACCAATTTCATTTTCTTCGCCTCAAAACTGGTATAGACTATAAATTTGTTTTTTCTTATTCTCTAAAAGAATTAAAACGTTAAAAAGACAAAAACAGAACATAAAGAACATTTCACTAAAAAATTCTATAACAAAAAAAAGAAAAAAAAATCAGACACAAATTTCAAACGTACGAAGACTGCTTTAACTCATTTTAAAATGCAGATCACAAATTATTTATGTATGAATATTTTTCATATGATTTTTTTTTTTTTTTGGACATTTTACCATATTATTAACATTTTTTTTTTTGCAATTAATTTCCAGTTCTTTTTTTTATTTTGTTATGGTTATTAAATAAACCACCATATGATTATATAAAAAATGTATTGCCGTTACATTTTTTTCCAATTTCATTATTTTATATTCATTACGTTAAATTTTTTTGTATTACTCATAAATTAATTTAAAAATTCAAAAAAATTTCTTTATAAAGAAAAAAAAAACAGTTGATAGACGTAAATTGTTTTTTATACTTTTATTTATTTGTTGTTCTTTTTATTAATTTAAATAGATAAATTGTACGCTATAATGTCTGAGAACTTCTTTAAAAAAAATGTTAGTGAAGCGTGGGAATTTAACAAAAAATTAATTAACATAAATGCAAATTTCCATTAAAATAAAACACACACACACATATAAATAAACAAATACTCAATATTTATCCACAACACATGTGTTACTGATTTTTATCAAAATAGAATAAAGGAAAAAATAATAATAAATAAAGAATTTTATTAATTTTAATTAGTTAAATGATAGAATCAAACATAGCTGCTAGATTTCACCATTTAATGAAATTTAATATGAAGATAATTTTGTGATTTTAAATAGGGAATTGAAAATTTTTAGAGAACATTTTTTTTTTTTTTTTGATAATAGAGAAAAATTAAATTACAAATTATGGTTCTTGATTTGAGATTTGATATTTTTCTTTATTTTTTGGTGATTTTTTCCTTACAAATCCTTTAAATTAAATGTCAAACTTGCTTTGAATTTAGCTGTGTACTTCAATGTTTCTGGCAACTCCAATTACAACAATCCAGCTTTGCACCATAATTAAAGTTTCTACCACAGAAACTTCAATACAAAATTTGTTTTTCCCAAATTTTCTTCTTCTTTTTTGTAAAAAAAATTAAATTTTAACATAAAGAACTGTTTTTCATTACAAATACAGTTTTGCACCACAAGTCCTGTTTTTCTACACAAGACGATTTTTTCGCCAGAAATTCAACCAAAAATTTCTCAACACAAAACTTACAAATTTACCGTTTCACCAAATAAAAAAAAAACAATTTTTCACCACCACAGAATTTACATTTCATCACAAAACATATTTTTCGCCACTAATTTTGTTTTTAAATATTCAAATTTTTTTTTTTTTTTGTTTTGTGCCACAAAATCAGTTTTTATCCATAAAGATCAATCCAACTGAAAACTAATTTTCTACCCTAAAACGATTTTTTCACCACAAACGCACCTGAAAAGTATTTTTCGCCACAAATATTGTTTTTGCCCACAGAATTAGTTTTACATCACAAATTAAGTTTTTTCACCTCAAAACTAGCTTTTCGCCACTAAATTATTTCTACAACGCAAACATTTTTTTCACCTCAAAATTTGATTTTTATCACAAAAAAGTATTGTTACCATAAAACTTTATTCTCTTGATAAAACTCAATTTTGACTAGAAAACTTAAATTTCACCTCAAAATTTGATTTTCACTACAAATTTATTTTTTCAACACTAAATTACTTTTTCACCACAGAGGTAATTTTTAATTTTTCACCACAAAACTAGTTTTTCACCACCGATTTTATACTTCAGCTCACAAAAATTAGTTTTCTCCACAAAAATTATATATAAACCAATTCTTCGACACAAATTTTGTTTTTCACCTCTAAACTAGTTTTTCACCACAAAACTTGTTTTTCACCACAAAACTATTTTTTCACCATTAAACTATTTTCCCACCATTAAATTGTTTTTTCATCACTAAATAATTTTTTCATCACAAAACCAGATTTTCACCACAAATCTAGATTTTCACCACTAAACTAGGTTTTCACCACAAAACAAATTTTTCACTACTAAACTATGTTTTCACCTCAAATCTTGTTTTTCAACACAAAACAAATGTTAAAAGTAAAATATAAAAAAAAAAAAAAAAAAAAAAAATACGAATTTTTCAAACATATTTGTAAAAAGCATATTTATTTATTTGTAGCATTTTACTGTTATGGAAATAATAATATTAATATGTATTAAAAATATTTCAAAACAAAACAATATTTTCATCTCAAAACGATTTTTCAACACAAATTTCAAAATTTTTCATCACAAATTCAGATTTCCAGCTGATTAATATTGGGTTTTTTTTTCTTATTGCTTATTAAAAAAAAGTCATATTTTTACCATGTTTTTATCATTTCACTTAAAATGCTTTATCTCAGGACTACAGCTGAGATTAACGCTAATATAATATGTAAGATAACGCCGACAGAAGATAGTAACTATTTTGTTTATATTATGTTAAATCTTAAATAAGGGGTACACGTACTCTAATAAATCATATATCATTATTTTCAATCAGTGACAGAGTAAATATTTCTTCATAAATTTTTCTCTACTTTATACTTGAAATATATATATATATATATATATATATATATATATATATATATATATATATATATTCACATTTTTCCTATTTTTTTTCCTTGGCTTATTGTTGTCATAAATTAATGTAAATTATTTCTAATACAATTTTCATTTTTCATTTAAGTCAAAGTCATTATAAATATTTTTTTTTTTTTTTGCCTTAAAACAAAGTAAAACAGGTTACTACTAAAAATTTTAAATTTTGCTGCTATTAGATTCACATTTGAAGAAGAAAACAAAAGTTTAAAACAGTATAAATTTGTTTTAAATTTACGATTTTTTTTAATACAAAACTGAGTGATTTTCTGGGTCACAAAAAGTCATTCAAACGAAATAATTTGGTTTTAAATACAGAAAATAAAAGATAATGATCGCGTGAGCAAATAATATATATATTTTTTTTTTATTAATTTAAACATATTTTACTCAACGCAAACGTAAAAAAAGAAGTTTTCAAAATTAGAAACTGAAATAAAATTAAATATAGTGCGTTCCCACCAACATGTATGATGTAGTATAATAAATGATCAGTGCTACATTATACTAACTACTAATCGTGTAGTCAAATTTAGAGATTATTTTTTTTTTTTTAGTTTAACATTTCTTTTAAGCTTTAGTTATAGTAACTTTTAAGGTGTTAATATTTGATATTGGGTTGGGAACTTCCGTAGTTATTAATAATAGATTAAAAATAAACATACATACATACATACAAACATACATACATACGTATGTATGTAGGTGATGAAAACCTTTAACAAATATAACATATCCGCATATAATTAGGAACTTAAATTTAAAGACAATAGTGTTTTTTTATGATGGTATTGTGCAAATAGAGACAAAACTTATTTTTTATTTTATTTTATTTTTTTTTTTTTTTTTTAAATAAGTCTTATGCATGTTTAAGGTTATTTAAAATTTCTTATTGAAATTTTTTTCTTATTTAAAATTTGCTTTGTAATTCAAGTGAAATCTTCACCAAAATTTACATTTATAAATGTTTTTATAAGTTTTAAATTAGATTAGGCCTTAAAATAGTAACAAAATTCTTTTATCCTTTTATTTAACTAAATAAATATTCCTCTTGGCAACACTTTTCCTGAAAGTTCATTAACCTTTTTATAGTTATTTGCCAAAAGGTGGGGAATTTTAAAATAAAAAGAGTAAATGATATTAGAATTTAATTTCCACAATCAATTTTCTTTCTATAATGGCTGCAACAAATTATAGATCTTAAACCAAAAAAAAAACTACGTTTTAGGTTAGAAAAAACTCTAAAGCGACAAAAAAAAAAACAATTGTTTGCAATGCAAAACTATTGTTCAGATCAAAGAAACAAAGCATAAACATTTAAATCGATTCCCGTAGGAAATGACGCATAAGGCTGGTTGATTCGTTGGATGTATAGGGTTTGGCTCCATACTCTTGGTATTGAAAAGAAAAAAGAGAAACAAAAAAAAAAACTTTATGATCATGATTTTTGTCTTTTTATTTAACAATTTCTGTAAGCCAGGAATGAGTGAGTATTGGGTGTGCGTGCTTGCGAGTCTTCACTTAAACCACTAATGATGACTTCCATGTTAACAGCAACAAAGTGTCTGTCTGTCCATCCATCCATCTATCCCAACCATCCATGCATCTGCCCATGTACAAAGAACACTTTGTTGTAGTTGTTGATGATTTTTTCTTTGTTATTAAACCAGCCAAGACAAATAAAAATGCTTACTACTTGCTGAAACCCTCCAAAGATGGTAATGACACCATGCAATACATTCGTTATTCATACAAACATACAATATTGAATTGTATTTTGTATTGTATTAAATTAACATGCAGGCAAATTGCAAAGCCACAATTGCAAAGCTAAACTTGCAAAAAAAAAAAAAAAAACCTCAAAAGAAAACCCCTGATAATCATTATAAAGTGATCTTTATAATGCTAAAGCTAGCTTAACTGATAATGATCTTAAGTTATAAGTATTCATCATTATCATCAACACTATCCAAATTCCTTGCTAGTTTAGATTTCTATCGCATTAATAATAATGATGTTTTAGTTGTTTATTGGTTTGTAAAAACTGCCGGATTTTTTTTTTTTCTATATATATTTTCTTTCTTAAATCCATTTGTTTAGTTTTATGCATTGATTTCCATTACATACATATATTGTTTTGTTTGAGAGTAAATATTATAACCATGGCCAACAGTAGTTGGATGGCTGGCTGGCTGGCTGGCTGACTATAAATTGCAATAAATAAATAAATTTTACATTCACAACACACTCACATACAGTCACTTATACATATATTGTTTGTATGTCCAATTGGAACGTTATTAAAATGACCTTGAATATATTGAAGAATGATTGAAAGCTAAACTACACGCAGCTAGCTGGGAAGAAACAAAAGCAGAAAAATGTTAACAAATCGTAAATGGAAACTATAGAAATCTAGAGAATGTAGAATGGGGAAATAAGAAAAGTGGTACTAAAAATTGAAAATAGAAATTAGATTTTGCTTGAAAAATAAGCTTATTTGAGGTGAAAAATTTGGATAGAAATGTAGATTTATGGCGAAAATTTCAATTTAAATAGAAAAAATCGTTTTATGACAAAAATTTTAATTTGACAGGAAAATGAGTTTCGTGGTGGGAAACTAATTTTTATGTGAAAAACCAATTCTGGGGTGAAAAATAAATTTAGTGGTGAAAAACTAGTTTTGTGCTGAAAAACTTATTTTGTGGTGAAAAACTAATTTTGAAGTGAAAAATTAAATTTGTGGTGATAGTGTAGTTTAGAGGTGAAAAACAAAATTTGAGGTGAAAAATTTTTGTAGTGGTGAAAAACTAAATTCGTAGTGAAAAATTAAATTTTTGGTGAAAAATTAATTTAATGGTAAAAATTAAATTAGTGGTGAAAAATTAATTTAGTGGTAAAATACTAATTTAGTAGTGAAAAACTATTTTAGTGGTGAAAAACTATTTTAGTGGTGAAAACCTAAATTGGAAATAAAATTTTGTGTTGTAATACAAGTTTAGTTTTGAAAAACTAAATCTGCGGTGAAATATTAATTTAAAGGAAAAAAACTAATTTTGAAGTAAAAATTTTGTTTTTTTTTTAATATTGATTTATTAATTTAAATTTTGAGCTTACATGTAATTTAGAACTAATCCCGCGAAGAAATATGGCTTATGTGAGTGATAAAATTTGAGATGAACATTTTCTTCAGTGGTGAAAAACTACTTTTAAAACTAAAATCTTAAAGGTGACTAACGTATTTAGTGATAAAAAACTAGTTTAGTGATGAAAAGCTAATTTTTACTCGAAAAGCTTTGAGTTAAAATTAAAAAACTTGTTAAATGGTGAAAAATAAAATTTTATATAAAATACCAGATTGGAGGTGAAAAACTTTTTTTAACATAAAAAAATTTATTTAGTGGTGAAAAATATATAATTTGAGGTCAAAAACTAAATTTGGGATGAAAAACGAAGTGTGTTTAGTAGTTTATTAGTGAAAAACTAAATTTCACTATGGAAAACATATTCGAGGTAAAAAAAATTATTTATTGATGAAAAACTAAATTAGTGGTGAAAAATTTGTTTAGAGCTGAAAAATCTGTTTTAAGATGAAAAACTAACTCAATATGAGGTAAAAGTTCAGTGGCGAAAATGTAAATTTGTGGTGAAGAATTTATTTGTTGATAAAAATCTAATTTTTAACTGAACAATTGAATTTGAGATTAAAAACAAGTTCTGTGGTGAAATTGTGGTTTATTTATTTTAATGATAAAAAGCTCGTTAAAGATGTTAATTTTTTTTTTTTTTTTTTTAATTACATGCTCTGTAGTGAATTTCTGGAAATATGGTGAAAAAGTATTATTTGAAATTTCTAAGTTTTTATATCCACCATCAAAAAATGATGAGGGATATATTGTGTTTGTCATTCCTTGTGTAACATAAAGTATATATATTCACCTCCCATATAAGGTGAAACATCAACGAATTTTTGTACAAACAGTTCAAGAATCAATGTAAACTCGGAAACAAAAAATGGTCGTGGTCCGCTCACTTAACCGCCCACCTCCCAAATAAGGTGCAATTTTAAAAATGTTGCACATGGTGGATATAAGATTCAAACAAGCCGAATATAACATTCCACTTGTTTTTAATTCAAATTGTTTCTAAAAGTACCAAATCTTAAAGGCCATCACTATTTATTTTCCCCTAACAATAGAATCACGTTTTCTTTTCACATAGAGAAAAAACAATTCCAAAGTTCTAAGCGTTAGGTAATTTTTTTTTTGCCAGCTTTTATGGTTTGCTCTTTTTGCGTTGTAATTTTTTTTCTAAAAGTTCTTTTATATTTATTATGTTTTTTTTTTTTTTTTTTTTTTGTATTAAATAAATTTGCATTTTATACGCTTTTCCATTAAATATTATAAATGCAATTGTTTTGTTTTTAGTTGTGGTGTCAGTGTAAAGCAAAGTTATTGATTGATGACCACTAAAATGAGACGAATGTTGTTGTTATATATGTTCATATAGCTAAGCTGTCATTCACTTAAATCAAAAAAGAACAAAACGCCTATTTGAGTGTTCGACTTAATTATTATTTTGTTAATTTATATTAAATTTATTTTATAATATTTTTGTTTAAAAACAAAATTTATGTTTTTTTATTTTAACCTTAATTTGTCTAGACTTTAAGCCTGTAAATTAAAATAAAAATCGAATTTCATTTGTTTTTTTTTTTTCAACTATTTCTTTTTAATGTTTTGCTGCACTCCACCCATTACTATAATTTTATTGAATTTTTATATTGAAAAAAAGTCATTCACTTGTTGAAGTAAAAAGGTGAAATTAAAGTCAAGGTGTTATAATTATATTATTTTTTATATTTTTATTATATTATTTTTTCCTTTTAAGGCATTTTAAGATTTGAAAAAAAAAAATTTTTTATAAAAAATCTTTGTTCAAAAATCTTGGTGAACAAGTATTTAAGTAGAGCATAAATCAAAATGATCTTGATGATTTTTCTAACGTGTCTGGTTTGAGAAAAAAAAAACTAAAACTAGGGGGGCCAACAAGTTGTTTACCACACTCAGGCTGTTGCCAAGTTGCTTAAGAGTTTTGCTTTTGTAAAAAAAATACATATGCAACTGAAGTGTATTGACATTAAGAAAAATGATCTTTATTACCACATTCCTCATCAAGAAAAATAAATCTAACTGTCTCATATTTTTGTTAGTGTTATAAATATAAGTACATTAAAAGTTATTTAATATTTAACAACTTATAAAATAAAAAAAAAGTTTATTCGCCCAACGCGGGGCTCGAACCCACGACCCTGAGATTAAGAGTCTCATGCTCTACCGACTGAGCTAGCCGGGCATATGTTGGGCACGAACAATTACATAGAAAAATATGATTAATTCTCTTAAGAGAATAGACAAATATTTTTAGAATTTAATTTTTATTTTTCCATTTTGAAACATTGAAAAATTTTACAAGCTAAAATTAAAAGTAAAAGTAGTTTTCATTTTACACTAAAAAATATACACTCATTAACATAATTTTGCCAACAGTTGTTTTAAATATAGTTTCCTAAAAAAATGAACAAAAATGTTAAAATGTTTAGTTATTTAAATAAAATGTTTTTTTTTCGTTTATCTTCTATCAACTACTATTTCATTTGTTTTGTTAATTTGTCACTTTTTGTTATTTAAATATTTTATTTGTGACTTAACCTCCTGCAATTAAGATTGATAATGACGCCTTTTAAAAATAATTTTTTAATAGTTTGTTAAAAACTTTTCCTACAAAAACAATTGTCTTTACAAAAAATAATTAATTTATTAGCATTGCAATCAAAATACTTAAAATCATATTTTTTCTGACTTATTTATCCGTTTTAAAAAATTTTAAAAATTTTTGGCTTCGATTTGTTAAAGTATATTTGTGCATATTTTTACATAATTGGAGCTTAACAGCATATTTTGTTTAAATCTTATTTTGCATATTTTTTTAATTTGATAGTATTTTTCTTTTAGCATATTATTAATATATTTTTGCATATCTTACACTTAGGTACTTTCTATCATTATAAATTATAATTATTTATGACTTTTACATGGAACTAATAATTTTAGCTTCGTTTCATTAAAGCATATTTTTAAATATTTTGTGTTTAAAGGCATATTCTTGCATATTTTACATTTAAATTATATAATAAATTTTTAAAATATATTATTGCTTATTTTTTGAATATTAGCATATTTTTTTACATTTAATTCAGAAAAGCATATCTTGTTATATTTCCATATAAAGTCGTTATTTTGAAATCTTTTAAAATTAATATGTTTGCATATTTTATGTTTAGGAGCGTATTTTTATTTTATTGTATATTTTAAATTTAAAAGTATGTTTTTAGACTTCAACGCATATATTTGCGTATTTCAGATTTAAGAGATACTTTTTGGACATTTTAGAATATCCTTCGTATTAAAAAATTTCTTAGAATATTTTTTTGGTTGCCCAATTTATTAGTTTGTACTTTTTTTTATTTTATTTATCTATATATTTTTTTTTTTTTTTTTTTTTTTTTGAGAAAGTGAAAATTAAGATTGAATGGGTTTGGCGCCTTTTTATTTATTTTATTAAAAAAAAAAAAACGAATTCCAGACTTTAATGTATTTATTTCGTTTAATTAAAATGTTTATTTCATGTGTCTTTTCAATGATTTTTCAAGCCACAAACCTCAAAAAACAATTTAGCGTGTTTAAAGTTTAATAGAATTATTATTAAGCAAAAAATTTAACCAAAAAGATATATAAATTATTAATTATTATGTTAAGAAATATTAATTAAGATAAATGGTTTATAAAAATAATACACCAAATAATTTTTAAAAAGGTTTAATAACTTTTGGAAAGAAAAAAAAATAATTTTTCACCAACAAGTATTTAATTTTTTCGGCTGTTTTTAATTTAAAATTAAATCAATTTTATTATAAAAATACTTCAAATAAATTATTTTATTAAAATCTTATTAATTTATTCAACAAAAATTTTATAAAAAAAATGATAATTTTAATAATTAACTTAATTTAATATATATATATATATATATATATATATATATATATATATATACATATATATATATTAAATTTTAATCTGTTTGATTATTACTTTCATTTTATCCTCAAACTAATGTGACAACTCTTTGATAACCTGTCACCATTTGTAAAACCGTTAATTGTTATTGTTATTATTTAACAGCCCATCTACACGTAACAGAATATGTAAGATTTTTCTATCAGAAAGTGTCTAATTCGCCTTCTGAGAGAATTATGTCACGTGTAGACTCAAATATCATTATTATAAGAAGTATTATGAGACTGTTGTGATGAGATTTTTCTATACAACTACTAGTATCTTATAATATGAACCGTCAAAAAAAAAAAAAAAAAAAATACACATATACCAAAGTTTGTTTGTGTGTGTGCGTGTGTATTTTGGAAATTACTAAAAAAAATGATTGTTTTACATTTTGAAAAACAATTTTTATAAAAATTGTGCTAAAAACTGCGAATTTCTTAAATAAAAAGGACATGTTTATTCTGTGGCTGATTGAAAATAATGATATTTTATAGGATTTTTTACAATACGTGTTCCCCTTATTTAAGATTTAATATAATATAAACAAAATGGTGTTATCTCACATATTATATCAGTGTTAATCTCAGTTGTAGATCTGTAATAAGGAAGAGAGGAGGACATTTTTAACCAAGAGAAATTTCATTAAGTGTTGCCAAATGGATAAACAAATACTAAAACAACGCTAATAAGAAAAAGGACTAATAGAAATTATTTAAAGAGAGTTTATACAGAGAAATTAAATTTTTTCCAATATTTGTAATAAATTATTAATTAAAAAATTAATTAATTTATTTTAAATAATAAGTTAAAAGTTTAAAAAGTAAAAAATAAGAATGAAAAAATTCTAAAAATTTTCTGAAATATGTTTTTTTTTTCTTTTATTCTAGAAAGAAAAATATTTTAATTTTGCTGTTTTAGTATAAAATAAAAAAAGAATAAAACAATAAAAAATAGTACTACCTAATAAATTTGCGAAATAATAATTGTCATAAATAAATTGACAATTAAAATTTTATACAAAAAAGTATTCAATATTTATAAAAATTATTAGCAAAAACAAAATCCCCAAAATTACGTACAAATTAACATTGACCAACAACCACAACAAATAAATTAAAAAAAAAACAATCACCCAGAGAGCAAAAAACGCAAAAAAATGATGAAAATAAGAGGCATGCCAAAATTTCTATATTTAAATATATGATGATTTTCACACAAATTATTTAAAAATTATTTTTATTCAGATTTTTTTTCTCGTTTTTTCAAACAGTTGTTTTCAATTTCATATATTTTATTGCTGACCAGCCGAAGTGATCGCGTGTAAATTATCAAAATTTTTTGATCAGTTCGAGCGGTATTTCATTATAAACAATACACACATTTTTTTGTGTTTTGTGAATATTTATATACATATACATTTTTTATTTTATTGTAAACTAAACAATCAACATCATCATATAATTGATAATAATTATTATAAGAAACAAAAATAAAAAGCGCCAAATGGCGTAAAATATCAGCAACAGCATCAAAAGAAAAATTCAATAAAAATAACAATAATAACACAACAATAAAATAATAACAATTAAAAATATTTGCTATAAAACTAATATAAATAGTGCTGTGAAGTCTAATGGTCTAAAAACAAAAACACGTGAAAAATATTTGAGGCACATTATAAAAAACATCTGAAGAAAAAGCTAAAGAAATTGACATTGAATTTAAATAGCTAGAAATATGCCTAAACTTTTTGATTGTTTTAATCAATTAAGGTAATTTTTTATTGGATATAAAAATAATAAATATTGTAAATTAAAAAACAATCACTTGTTTATATTCATTAAAAAATGTAACATAAATGTCATGTTGCTTTTTAATTTTATCAAGTTAGAAGAGGAAAATGTAATCAAACTTATTTAAACTGATATCTCCTTTAATCATTTATCTTTCGATTTCTTTACATAGTGTCTACATTAAAGATTTTTTTATCAAGACAGAAGTCAAACTTAACGCGAATTTGTGAAAGGTGGCAACAGTTGCACAAAAACAACAATATGGCGTACTCATTATTGTTTTTATGTATGCCGCTTGACAACTGTAACAACCAAAATAATAATCAACTGTTTAACTAAGGTTACCTTTTTGAAATATTAATTTCCGTAATTTAGTTATTCATATTTTTAAAGCAATTGATTTACATATAATAAATAATATAAAATAATAAACATTTTAAATTTTAAAAATATAAAACTAAAAATTAAATATAAACTTGTTATTAACAAATTAAGACACACTGGCAACTCGGAGACACTAAAAGATTGATTGATTAATTTTAATAAAATAAAAAGTTGTTGACTTTTGTTAATATTGTTGCCAGAAACATTTGATCTCATGTTATGGAAAGAAAATTTATCAATATTCACAAAAAAAAAAATAATAATAATAATAAAACATAAAACAAAAAAAAAAAAAAGGAATTTGTTGATAGTTTTTTGGAAAAGGAAAATTTATTGGAAACATTGTATAGAAAAGATATTTCTCAAAATTTTTTATTAAACGATATTTTAATGCAAATTTTTAATGAAAAGAACATTTATGCACAATTGTTTATAAATGATAAACTTTATACAAATGAAAACTTAAAAAAAAAAAATATATAAAAAAGAGAAATCAATTTCTTAAAAAAGAAAATTTATCGAAAATTTTATATGAAAAAGAAAATTTATCGAACATTTTCTATAAAAAGAATTCCTTAAAAAAGAAAATTTATCGAAAATTGTATATGAAAAGAAAATTTACCGAAAATTTTCTATCAAAAGAAAATTTATTGAAAATTTCCTATAAAAAGAAAATTTATTGAAAATTTTCTATAAAAAAAAAAAATTATCGAAAATTTTTTATAGAAAATTTATCGAAATTTTACCGAAATTTTTCTATAAAAAGAAAATTTTCTATAAAAAGAAAATTTATCGAAAATTTTCTATAAAAAGAAAATTTATCAAACATTTTCTATAAAAAGAAAATTTATCGAAAATTTTCTATAAAATGAAAATTTATCGAAAATTGTCTATAAAAAAATTTAGGAAAAAAAATTCTATAAAAAGGAAATTTAGCGGAAAGATAATTTATAAAAATTTTCTACAAAAAAAGTATATCGAAAATTTTCTATAAAACGAAAATTTATCGAAAATTTTCTAAGAGATAATTTATCAAAATTTTCTAAGAGATAATTTATCAAAATTTTCTATAAAAGAGATAATTTATCAAAATTTTCTTTAAAAGAGAAAATTTATCAAAAAATTTCTATAAAAGGAAAATTTATCGCAAATTTTCTATAAAAAGAAAATTTATCGAAAATTTTATGTAGACAAAATTTCGAAAATTTTCTATAAAAATAAAAATTATCAAAAAATTGCTGTAAAATTTTCTACAAAAGGAAAATTTATCGAAAATTTTCTAAGAGATAATTTATCAAAATTTTCTATAAAAAAGATACTTGATCAAAATTTTCTATTAAAGAGATACTTGATCAAAATTTTCTATAAAAATAAAAATTATCAGAAATTTTCTGTAAAAAAGATTATCTAAAATTTTCTACAAAAAGAAAATTTATCCAAAATTTTCTTTAAAAATAAATATTTTTCGAAAATTTCCAGAGATAATTTATTAAAATTTTTTTATAAAAGAGATACTTGATCAAAATTTTCTACAAAAGAGAAAATTTATCAAAAACTTTCATAAAGTTGCAAATTTATCGAAAATTTTCTATAAAAGGAAAATTTATCAAAAACTCATAAAGTTGAAAATTTATCGAAAATTTTCTATAAAAAGAAAATTTATCGTAAATTTTCTATAAAAAGAAAATTTATCGAAAATTTTCCATAAAAATAAAAATTATGAGAAATTTTCTGTAAAAAAAATTATCTAAAATTTTCTTTAAAAATAAATATTCTTCGAAAATTTTCTAAGAGATAATTTATCAAAATTTTCTATAAAAGAGAAAATTTATCAAAAACTTTCATAAAGTTGAAAATTTATCGAAAATTTTCTATAAAAAGAAAATTTATCGAAAATTTTCCATAAAAATAAAAATTATGAAAAATTTTCTGTAAAAAAATTATCTAAAATTTTCTACAAAAAGAAAATTTATCGAAAATTTTCTTTAAAAATAAATATTCTTCGAAAATTTTCTAAGAGATAATTTATCAAAATTTTCTATAAAAGATATAATTTATCAAAATTTTCTATAAAAAAGATAATTTATCAAAATTTTCTATAAAAGAGAAAATTTATCAGAAACTTTCATAAAGTTGAAAATTTATCGAAAATTTTCTATAAAAAGAAAATTTATCGTAAATTTTCTATAAAAAGAAAATTTATCGAAAATTTTCCATAAAACTAAAAATTATGAGAAATTTTCTGTAAAAAAAATTATCTAAAATTTTCTACAAAAAGAAAATTTATCTAAAATTTTCTTTAAAAATAAATATTCTTCGAAAATTTTCTAAGAGATAATTTATCAAAATTTTTTATAAAAGAGATAATTTATCAAAATTTTCTATAAAAGAGAAAATTTATCAAAAACTTTCATAAAGTTGAAATTTTATCGAAAATTCTCCATAAAAGGAAAATTTATCGAAAATTTTCTATAAAAAGCAAAATTATCGAAAATTTTCTATAAAAAGCAAAATTATCGAAAATTTGCTACAAAAAGGAAATTTATCGAAAATTGTCTAAAAAAAAAATTATGAAAAAAAATCTATAAAAAGAAAATTTATCGAAAATTTTCCATAAAACTAAAAATTATGAGAAATTTTCTGTAAAAAAAAATTATCTAAAATTTTCTACAAAAAGAAAATTTATCGAAAATTTTCTTTAAAAATAAATATTCTTCGAAAATTTTCTAAGAGATAATTTATCAAAATTTTCTATAAAAGAGATAATTTATCAAAATTTTCTATAAAAGAGAAAATTTATCAAAAACTTTCATAAAGTTGAAATTTTATCGAAAATTCTCCATAAAAGGAAAATTTATCGAAAATTTTCTATAAAAAGCAAAATTATCGAAAATTTGCTACAAAAAGGAAATTTATCGAAAATTGTCTAAAAAAAAAATTATGAAAAAAAAATCTATAAAAAGAAAATTTAGCGGAAATATTATATAAAAAGATAATTTATGAAAATTTTCTACAAAAAAAAAAATAGAAAATTTTCTATAAATAGAAAATTTATCGAAAATTTTCTATTAAAAAAAGTTTGTCGAAAATTTTATAAAAAATAAAATTCATCGAAAATTTTATAAAAAATAAAATTTATCGAAAATTTTATAAAAAATAAAATTTATCGAAAATTTTTTAAAAAACAAAATTTATCAAAAATTTAAAAAAAAATAAAATTTACTGAAAATTTTCTAAAAAAGGAAATTTACCGAAAATTTTCTATAAAAATTAAAATTATAGAAAATTTTCTATAAAAATTAATATTATCGAAAATTTTCTACAAAAAGAAAATTTATCGAAAATTTGTATAATAACAAAATTTATCGAAATTATTTTATAAAAACAAAGAATTTATCGAAATTTTTTTACATATAAAGAAATATTGTAAGTTACTTAATACTTAATTTAAATAACATTCCCTTCTTTTTAAAAATATAGTGTATAAACAAAGATTAATAAATGTTGTCATTCTTATAAATAGTCTATATTTCCCTCATTCGATTTCAAATACATAAAAAGCAATAAGGAACAACAACAAAAATTTATTTTTATTTAAGAAAAACGTCATACATGTATATTTTTCTTTAAGATATTTAGCGAAATATTTTTTTTTAATTTTTCATTATTTTTTCTTTTATCATTTGTTGATTTGTTTTTTATAAACAATTTCTTACAATTGCTTAACAGGTGTTAAGTTCCCCCTCTTCTTTCAGTAGCAGTTTCAATTTCAGGTATACGATTTCCTTTGTTTCCCTTTCAAATTTATAATAAAGCATTATGTGGATGTGTGTGTTTTTCTGTTTCTCTGTTTTTCTTTTATTAATATAATTTTGCATTCCAAAGTGTAGTTTTTTTTTTTTTTATTTATATTTTGCTCAAACTTCATACATAAAATCATCATCAAATGCAAAACCCCAAGCCACGAAGTTCAAGTTTACGTAAAAATTCCAAAACGTTACACATGAGTGCTTTATGCATGGACCGCAACGCCTGTTTTTTATTTTATTTTATTTAATAATAATAATTTTGCATTTATTTTTGAAAACAGAAAAATAGAAATTCTTTAGTTTGTTTGTTTGTCATTTATAAAGTCATTGTTCTAATATTGTCAAAAAAAAAAAAAGATGAAATCCATAAAACTCAATCAATATTTATTTAGATACATGATTTTTAGTTTCTTTGTTTATTTATTTTCTTTTTATACAAATCGGGTCATTTCGTTCTTATTTATTTTTTGTTTATATAAAATGTCCTCAATTCTTAAAACATTTTATGTTTCAAACATGACATCATTTTGTGTACATTTCATTTCAACAACTACCCCTCTATAAATTAAACAGGATCTGTAACCTAAATTTAGTTTTTAGCTAATTGAGTTTTCTATTTAGTTCCTAAGAAAATAAAAAATGTGACCACATGTTTTCTTAATTTAGCGTGAAATATTTAAATATTTATATTATTTGTTATTTTTATATTATTTTTTCTTTTTATTATTACTTTTTATCACATGTTATTATTTGTAATGAGGCGAAAAAAGCGTGTCATCATTTTGGGCTCTCCTGGGATTGTAAAAAGAATATTAATTTCTAAGGAAATTTTAGCAAATAAAGAAATTTACAGAAAGAACAAATTACATATTCGACATAATAAATTACCGAGAGTAATTGTTTGTTTACTTTCCATTTAAATAAATTTAAATAAAATTTCAATAAATGTTCAACTTATAAAAATTTTCTATTTATACCCAAAATCTAAAAATTCCATCATTCCGTTTATAACATATCGAAATATTCGTCTAAGACCCCACAAAAATCTAAAAATCTAGCTGTGTGTTGAAGGTACAATAGGACTCGTGGCGGATCACTTAGAAGAATGAAATTTAACCCAAATATTTCTCAAATATTTATAAGCTTTGTTTGGTATTGAAAATGGGAAAATCGTTCCAAAAAAAAAAAAAAAAAAAAAAAAAAATAGGATGAAAAACCAGAAAAAATGGTATACATCTTATCTCTGGTTCATAAATTTCCGACAATATCTCTTGAACACAATACTCTAGATGGAAATAATTTGATAGTCAGCTAAAATTGCAAAAAAAAAAAATCGGTTGACCCGAAAAAAAGTTTTCGATAAAAATCGGTTGATTCTCTATGCATTTTAAAAGCATGTACGACAAAGAAATTCCGTACAAATGCTTTAGGGATAAAAGTAAATTCGCAAGCCAATTTTTCGATAGGAACAGGAGAGATGGTACTCTCTTATGCAAAACATATATTTATTCTCACGTATCCATTGAAGCGTAAGTCTTAAAATTTTGTATAAATAACTTTCATATCTGGGTCGAATGTAGGACTGATAGGCCTAAGAGGAATAGTAAGCCCCATACATATTAAATATTTATAATCGCATAACTATAGACTATTTCAGTCAAAATCTTAAGATTTTTCATAGGAATAATTCTTAAATGAAATTCCACAAATAAGATTAATATACAACTGGTATGCCTAGGGGAAACGTAGGCCCCGTGTAAAGTTAATATTGATAGTCGAATATCTAGAGAACTACTATGGCTAAAGTCTTAATATTTTGTGAGAATAATTTATTAAGTTCTATAATTGTAATAAAACTACGATAGAGACGTCTAGGCGGAGTGGAAGCCCCTATACGTATCTTCAACTTTTGTGGGAATATAAATTCTTTAACAACTTACACAATTGAAATGAAAATAGGATGGATATGACTAGGGAGACTAGGGAGTACCCCCTTATGCAAAGAAAATATTAATTATCACATACCTAATGAAGTTAAGCAGCTAAAAGTCTAAATGATAACATTTTGAGGAAAGAATTATTTTTAACTGAGAGAAAATGGGGTGGGCAGATACGTCCAAGCCCAATATAACTGTAGGAAATGAGCGGAAAAGCAGTAAAAGATCACCTAGGTTGACAAGTTAGGGATTGATTTTTAGTGGATTGGGTTTAGAATCGGAATCAGGACAGATATATAAAAGAACGACGTTTCGGAGAGAGGATAGAGAGTGTCTTACAGTTTGTTGAAGCGAAGTTTTAACTTTTTATTTTGATAATGTTAATGTTAAGTTTTGAAATGTGTAAATTTGTAAACAGTTCCTTAATATATAAATAAATATTATAATGAATTGAGAGAGAAGCTGTGTTTTAAATTGAAGAGAAAAGCAACAAAAATTAAAAGCAGCCAAAGTGTAAGCCAAAATACTTTAAAACTACATAACCTAACTTTAATTTTGTTTGTATAGAAATAAATTGTATTTTGATAAATTTTCTTTTTACATGACGTTTTTGATAAATTTACTTAAATAGAAACATTTCGATAAATTTTCATTTTATAGAAAAAGTTCGATAAATTTAAACAATTGAAACATATATGAGGGCATATAAACCTTAAAAACATTTACAAGTGACGATAAAAACTTTATAAATCGTTTTCTTAACTTTTTTTCAAAATTTCGTAAGATTTATGAAGCATCTGTCTGTATCCAAAGTGTAGGTAAAAAATTCGTATTTAAAAAAGCAAAAATTTTATATCTCTATATTTGTATAGAACAATAGTAATGAATGTTTAAAATGCTTTATACTAATCATGATTTCATTAAAATTTAAATGAAGAGAGCTGTATTCCAGCAAAAACTTTGCTTTCCTGGTAAGCTAGCAGGTATAATTGGAAACAAAAATAAACTACTTATTTTTTCCCTGAATAACGAGTTATTTTTGTTCGACTTGTCCACAAATTCATGTAGTTATTTTTTGACTCTTGGGGTACTCAAAAATATTTACCTAAACGAAAACAAAAATAAAAAAAAAAAAAAATTTTGCCGTCAGTGAGACTCGAACTTGGACACACACTAACCATTCGTTTTTACTGATTAACGTCTTGCTGAGTACACCATCTCGCACATAGCATCCTAAGCGACAAAAACTGTATTTAGTTTAAAATATCTTTTTAGATATTTTGTTATAAAAAACTAACAGCTTCAGAATGGGGTTGAACCAACAACCTTCTGGTTGTTAATACGGCGCTCTAGCCAACTCATCCACGTGATTGCAGTATTTACTGTGCTATTATACTACTGAGTACTTATTAATGTAATACAGATTAGGCAAATAATAATGACACCTCATTACCAAGAAACTACTTTAATAAGTAGTTGTTATTACCGAAAACCAAAAAGTTTTTGCTGGGAACCTTCTGGTTGTTAATCCGACGCTCTAGTCAACTCATACACGTAACTGCAGTATTACTGTGCTATTATACTATTGAGTACTTATTAATGTAATACAGAGTAGGCAAATAATAAGGACTCCTCATTACCAAGAAACTACTTTAATAAGTAGTTGTTATTACCGAAAACCAAAAAAGTTTTTGCTGGGATATAAGTATAAATCAATGTGCCAAATTTCACCACGATCGGAAGAAAACTGACCATGGCTCCCATATAAACCCTTCTCCCGAAAATCTTTTTAAAGTGTATAAATCCCATATAAATGCTAGCATAATAATATAATTTGAACCCAATATAACTGTCAGTTCATAATTGTTCATAGTCACCACATAAAACCTACTTTCGAAAATCAGGCGCATAATAAATGTAATTTAAACGGTAATATCACAATATTATTAGATATTTATATATATATATATATATATATATATATATATATATATATATATATGTTTTACAGAAATATAATTTACACCATCGAATCTTATAATAACCGGTCAACAATTGACCATAGGTCCACATGGCGTAGGGTATCAAATGATAGGATCTGACCGACAACATGTTTTTTACTTGTTTTTCGAATAAATTTGCTGCAATTATTAACGAAATCATATCAAAAGATCATCTTATATTATTTAAATTATGGATATACGTCCTTTTACTTGTTCTTACTTTGATGCATTAAAACTCACAAGATAATAAATTTGTTTGCAATATGAGTAAATAAATAAATAAAAATACTGAATTATACTCTATTTATTCAAAAACACCTAAAAATAAAAAAAAATTAGTATGAAAAAATAAAAATGCCATAAAGTAATTTTTTCGGTGAAATTGACAGATTTTTAAAACTAAAAAATGCATTTAGAAAAAGTAGGATATACGCCGATATACGCGTCCCTGCTTCAATTTTCGATATATTTTCTTTTTGAAGAAAACATTCGAAAATTTTCTTATTCATTTTTCATAGAAAAAATTTCGATAAATTTCTTTAATAATTTGCAATAAATTTACTACTTATTGATAAATTTTCTTTTTATAGAAAATTTTTTATAAATTTTCTTTTTATAGAAAATTTTTGAAAAATTTTTTTTTATAGAAATTTTTTATAAATTTTCTTTTTATAGAAAATTTTTTATAAATTTTCTTTTTTAGAAAATTTTTGATAAATTTTCTTTTTTAGAAAATTTTTGATAAATTTTCTTTTTACCGAAAAAATTTTCATAAATTTAATATAAATATATATATTATAAAATATCCTTTTTATAAACATTTTTCGTTCAATTTTATTTCTGTAGAAAATTTTCGATAAATTTTAATTTTGTAGAAAATTTTCGATAAATCTTATTTTCGATCATTTTTTGTAGAAAATTTTCGTTATATTTTATTATGTAGAAAATTGTCGATAAATGTTCTTCTTACACGAAATTTTCAAAAAAAAAATTCTTTTTAGACGAAATTGTTAATAAATTTCTTTTAAAAGACAAATTTTGATAAATTTCCTTTTCATAGAAAATATCGGCAAATTTTCTATAAATTTTATTTTTGTAGAAAATTTTCGATAAATTTTAATTTTGTAGAAATTTTTAATAATTCTTATTTTCGATATTTTTTTTATAGAAAATTTTCGTTATATTTTATTATGTAGAAAATTGTCGATAAATGTTCTTTTTACACGAAATTTTCAAAAAAATTTTCTTTTTAGACGAAATTGTTAATAAATTTCTTTTAATAGACAAATTTTGATAAATTTCCTTTTCGTAGAAAATTTCGGCAAAAATTTCTATAAATTTTATTTTTGTAGAAAATTTTCGATAAATTTTATATTTGTAGAAAATGTTTGATAAATTTCCTTTTCATAAAAATTTTGATAAATATTGTTTTTATACGAAATTTTCAATAAATTTTCTTTTTATAGAAAATGTTGATAAACTTTCTTTTCATAGAAAATTTTAGTTAAATTTTTCTTTTATAGAAAACATTAAAAAAAATCTTATAGAACATTTTCAATAAATTTTCTTTTGTTTATAAATTTTCTTTTTATACAAAATGTTAGATATTTTTGTTTTTTTTTTTTATTGATAAATTTTTTTTACAGAAATTCTATAAATATTTTTTATAGACATTTTTTGATAAATTTTCTTTTAATTGAAAGTTTTCATAAAATTTTATTTTGATTTTTTTCACAAAGGAATAATTCAATTTTTTATTATTTTCTATAAACTCTATAATCTCTAAAATGTCATTTTATTATTTTTGTTATTGTTGTGACATCAAAAGGGTGTGTGTTTGAGGTTTTTGACATTTGACAATTGTTATTTTTTTTTTTTTAATTTTATTATAACATAAACCATAACTTTATTTTTACTATTAAATATGATGATTTGAAAGAAAGTTTGAAGTTAAAAAAAATAAACATAAAACAATTGTTTTACATTAATTTTGAAAGTACATTTATACACTCACAGATACACACATACACATACTTAAATATACAAGGAATCTGATATGAAAACATCAAATGATTTTTAAATGTTTTGATCGTGCTTTGGCTTTAAGTGATTTGATTTGAAATGAAAGTCTTATGTTTTACATAGAGAAAATATTAAAAAAAAAACTCAACATAAAATATAGAGAAATTATTGGTTAGTATTCATTCTGTTCAACATTTTAAAACATAATGTAAAAGGCCTTTAAGCATTTTTTTTTAATTTTAATTTTGAACAAAATAATTTGCATTTAATTGCTGCTGGTCAGGTTGTTACAATTTTTAGTTTTTTTTTTTCAATGTTGTTGCTGTTGTTATCAGTAGTTGTTAATCATATTATTTTGAAGGTAAAATTAAAAAACAAGTAAGAAAGATACAGTCGGTCAAGACCGACCATATAATACTCTACACCATTTTGTATGAGCATCAAAATTCGGGAAGGGGTCCTATATCATACCTGTGGCCAATTGTGGACTGATTCTTTTACTAAGTGTAAAATAAAATATACGAATACAGTATAATAATTTTATGCACTTTAGGCGATTCTCGGAAGTGGGTTTATATAGGTGCTATGGTAAATTATGAACCGATTCTCATAAAATTGGGTACAGTTATTTCTACTTAAATAAAACTTATTTGTGTCGAATATTGACTTGATACTAACATTTGTATGGGATTGATGTACGTTAAAGTGAAAGGAGGTTTATATGGGGACTGTGTTTAATTATGGGCTGATCTTTACACAATTTGGTAAACAGATTTATAATTATATAAAACATCTCTGTGTCAAATTTCATTAAATTGTTTGCTATATGAAATGTGTTTATGAGCGTTAAGTCCTATTCCGGGAGGCCATAAACGTGGGGTGCTAGGTGAAATAATGAAACGATCATAAACAATTTCAATATACTTCGTCCTTGTGCCAAAATTTCATCAAGATATCCTCAAAATTGCGATCTGTAATTTATTCACAAAGTTTACATGACAGACAGCCAGACAGACGGACGGACGGAAGGACATCGAAAGTATTTCTGAGTCGGACTGTATACTTTAAGGTGCGGTCCAATGATTTCTTCTGTGCGTTACAAACAAAGTGGTGTAGGGTATAAAAATCAACACCATGTTGTGTTAAAAAAAAATATTTCGTAATGAGGGTTTCATTATAACTTGTTAACAAGAACATCATAAAACTAAAACTAAATCAAAACATGATGGCTGAGAAAAAAAATACATACAAAATTATCATACCATAAAATTTTGTATAAAAAAAGATCATGATCTGTTGCAGCTTTAAAATAAAAAAAACTTTTTTTTTTTTTTTGTTAAAAAAAAATCCTTTTAAAAATCATTAATTGCAAATTTTTCTAGTTTCATTTAATTAATAATAATGAAAAACGTGCTCTAATGTGTAAAAAATGCATTATATTTAATTTACCCTGGTGGTGATCAGTACAAAAGAGTCATCATTTTTAAACTTACTAATTATTGTTCCATTAAATTCCAGCCATCTGTTTTCTATGAAGTGTTTACAAAAGAAAAAAAATCTTTTCTATTTTTCTATTTCTTTCATGTTAGAAAATATTTGTCTTCATTTTCTAAACTCACTAGATCCACTTACTCATTCTATCTCATCAGATTACTGAGTAAGTTAAGACAAGGCCTTTAGAAAGCGATTAATAGATCAATTGTTTTGTGACCCACATACAATTAATTATAGTATGTTCTTTAGTATATTTCTTGTATGTTTTGATTCAAAGGAATTTTTTTTTTTTTTTTTATTTTCACTTATTTTTTTCTTTTTAAATAAAATATTTTACATTAAGGCACGTATCTCATTTTGAAGCGCAACCAAAAAAGGAATAAGCATGTTGTAGGGAAGAAAAAAAAAACATCTGTCTTGGGATAACAACAATGATTATGGCTGATAATTCTTTGTTTAAGTAGCAGATGGTAATTCTAATATTATGTTCTTAAGAGTGAATGCATATGAATGTACACAGTTTAAAGACCTGCCTTATGCACATGCCATTTTTATTTGATTTTTTATTGTCAATATTACAAAAAAAAAAAAAAAAAAAAAAAAAAAAACATAAAACAAGAACTGTTGCTGCGAAATGTTTTTACAATAAAAAATGATAAAATTTGGCACCCGGCAATTTTTTTTTTTTTTTCTTTACTCTGTATCCTTATCCTTCTTTCCTATCTCCCTTAAAATTTAAAAAAGAGAGGGTGTTCTCTACACTCCCTTTTTCAGGATTGCCTTTAAAAGAGGGTTTTTTTTTTGAAACGTTCGAAATATTAGTTAAACGATGAACCACTTCCTTGCCTTGGACCGCGACAATCACTTTAAAGTTTTTTTTTCAAGACTAGTTGATTTCTTCACCATCATCGATGTAGTAGTTGTTCTTCTCCTTACCTATGTAGCACTCTTTTTGGAAGCCATTATTAGATGAAGATTAACTCAGTTTTGCTCACCATCCTACATAAAGCACAGCAATAATTCTGTAACTTGTAAATCGTTGGAAATATCTTAATAAAATTTTACCAGGCCAGAGACGAGGCGTTTTCGAGTTGATTTGAAGGACCACTTCGAAAGTTGGTCATCTTGTGGAATTTTTTAAAAAATCGTCAAAAGTTCATTTATGATTTGACAGAAAAAAAATTTGTATATAGATAGTCTTTTTAAATTCCTTAAAAAATCCGCTTACATGTGTAAGTTATCTCTTTTAGTTTAAGCGATATTTAGGTCGAAATAAATTTTTCACTCATTTTTAGCCTCGTTTTTTTAGTTTTTTTTTTAACTTGACGGGCTCAATACGGTCAATTTTCTTCAAACCATAACCTGAAAAACTTAAAATTTAATTTTAAGTACATTTTTGGAAATAATGTTAATATTTGGACCTAAATAAAATTTAAACGAGTGGAGATATTCCAATGAAATTTTTAATACAATATAGATAGACTTGATTTAAAATCGGAGAATTAAGAATACATCCACTATTTTGTACCAAACTATCCAAAATCCCTACCGGGAAAAAACCTATTTTAAAAATTAACTTTTTCCATTCAAATGGCCACACTGCAGTTATAAGAAGCGTCCATCTGAAAATAATTTTTGTGTGGTCTATCCAATATATGGAGGTATTTAATTAACATAATTTTTGTTTGATCCCGCTATGCGATTTGAGAATTTTACAAACAAATTAAAAAAAATTGTAGGAAAAGTGACAAAGTTTGCGTGACTTTACACGCATCTACATTAAGATTCCTTTTGAAAATATTAAAAAATGATATGGTTCAGAACAAAAAACAAATTCTATAAGTAAAAAAATATTTCCACCATTTTTGAAAAAAAAAAAAAAAAAATATTAAGTTCCAACTTCAGATTAATATAACTTTTTATCTAAGCTATATATTTATACGATTCTAGCTGCAATATTATTTAGATTTTTTATAGGAATCCGATGAATATTAAAAAAATATATGGCCAGTATTGAGCCCGCCAAATCAATTCGAAAACACCTCGTCTCTCGACAGGTGAAATTTTATTGATAGATTTCTATCGGTTCACAAGTTACGGAATTATTTCCAAAAATAGCGTTTTGGAACGACTGTGCAACGTTCTGAAGGCTTGAGAGTTTCAACTGGTTCGCTGATTCATCATTGGAAGATGTTCTCTTTTTTTATACATATTCACTGAGTAGAAAGTCATGTTTACGATATCATGTAAAATTCATTTTTTATGTACTTTTTTATTAATTAAGGAAATTAGCTTTAATTTTTATATAAACCAAATATTTTTTATTAAAAAAAAATATGCATAACAATTAGGGGATTCACATAGTGTCATACAATCATATGTCCTATAATAATAGCATGAGGAAACCTAGAACTCATTTTGCTTTATTAACGATTTGCGAAACGTGGGGATTTAAGTATAGTTTACAATCAAGCAACACAACCAGATTCAGAAATTCTTCGACTAGATCGTTGATATTCATTTATTTTGTATCTACAGAGACTTCTTCTGTAGAACATCATGTGTATACACTTTTTAAAATTCAGATCCATTAAATTAATCATACACTAATCATAAAGATTGACTAGATCTAATTGGATCACCAGCATACATTAATATTCTAGAACTCTTAATGCAAGATGGTAAATCATTTATAAATATTAGGAATAATAAGGGGCCGAGATGACTACCCTGCGGAACACCAGATAAAACATTAATGGTTTTTGATCTACATTTTCTAAATTATCTATTTTTAAGATATGTAGAAATCCATTTCAGGAAAACAAGAGAAAATCCAAGTTTATCCAATTTGAACAATAGGAGATCGTGATTTACTTTATCGAAAGTTTTATTGAAATCTGTATATATTGTGTCTGTCTGTAAACCGGAATCAAATGCAGTTATAACTTAAGTTGTGAACTCTAAAAGATTAGTTGTAGTGGAACATCCTTTTCTAAATCCATGCTGAAATGGGGAAAGATAACAAACAACTTGATGCGAAAGGATTTCAGTAACTATCTTTTCGAAGAGTTTTGGAATAACACTTAATTTAGCTATACCTCTATAATTGGAAATGTTGGATCTACTTCCGGATTTAAACAAAAGTATAATAATGGGTCATTCAAGTAGAGATACTTTTTTCAATAGCCTTTTTTTGACAATTCACGTGTGAGTCGTGTCATGCTGTCATGTCATATTTTTGTTTAGTATTGTTTGGCATTTCATAATGGAAAGACTTACGCCTGAACAACGTTTACATCGCTTCGCTCTATGAGCTCTTGAAAAATTCCAAGAAGATCCGACGTTTTCGAGGCAAATTTTGTTCAGCGATGAGGCCCATTTCTGGCTCAATGGGTATGTAAACAAACAAAATTGCCGCATTTGGGACGAAGAGCAACTTGAGGAGATTCAAGAACTGCCACTTCATTCAGAAAAAATAAACGGCTTGGTGTGGTTTGTGGGCCGGTGGAATCATCGGTCCATATTTATTTAAAAATGATGCCGGTGCGAACGTAACCGTCAATGGCGACCGTTATCGTGCCATGATAACCGACTATTTGATGCCTGAAATTGAAGCTCGTAATCTCGGCGATATTTGGCTTCAGCAAGACGGCGCCACTTCCCACACATCGCATCAATCAATGGATTTATTAAGAGAACACTTCGGTGAGCATATAATTTCACGTTTTGGGCCGGTCGATTGGCCACCAAGATCGTGTGATATCACACCGTTAGACTTTTTCCTGTGGGGATATGTAAAGTCTAAAGTTTATGCGGACAAACCCGCTTCGATTCAGGCCTTGGAGGAAAACATCACGTGTGTCATTCGCCAGTTACCAGTCGAAATGCTCGAACGAGTCAACGAAAATTGGACTCAACGGATGGACCATCTGCGACGTAGCAACGGCCAATATTTGATAGACATAATCTTCAAAAAATAAATGCCAAAGAATGTTCCTTCAAATGATAATAAACACTCCATATTAAATTTGAATTTTCTGTGTTTTTTTCTTTAAAAAAGTTGGGAACCACGAAATGGATCACGCTTTATAAGATTTCCTCCAAACTTCTGAAATATAACCGCTAAATATTGATATATTTTTGGAGATATAAGAGAATGCAAACATTGTATAAAAACACAGCTTGGAACTTCGTCAGGACTACATTCATCAGAATATTTTGGATTATGTATAGCTGTCAGTACCATCGATTTATCTAATGTTGGACAATTTATTAGGGTTGCATCAGAAATTTGATATGTATAATTGGAAAGTTGATGTAATTCTTTATCAGAATAGGCAAATGAGAAGCAAACATATCGCAAATATCTACACCATTTGTTGATTCTTTATCTCCAAATTTCATCATGAACGAATATCCAGAGACTCGATGCTTAGAATTTACAAACTGGTAAAAATATTTTGGATTATTTTCATCTTAAAAAGATAATTGTTGCAACATTGGATATTTTCTGAATTTTAAACTGATCTCATATAATCAATAGATAAACCAGACTTTTTGTATTTTCTATAATATTTGTTTTTCAAGTTTTTTAAACCATTTAGCTGCTTTGTATTCTAAGGCGATCTATGTGCAATTCCTTTTTTCGTTATTGGAATTGATTTCTTAAAACATTTAAATAACTCATCATAGAATTTATTCAAAATGATGTCAATATTACGAGGGCATACTTTATTGAAATTTAAATCAGCCAAAAATAAGTGAAAAAACCAAAATAATAGCCAGTTTGTGCGAAAAGTACATTTTAGATGTTGTGATGGCAGACTGAAGTAAATAAACAAAATTTTTTTATTTGTTTTTGTATAAAATCATCTCTGCTGATTAAATACGACAGCACAATAAATATAGCATATAAAGTTCTATTAGATTAATACACTTTTTGTTTGAAAAGCAACAACAAAAATATTTTTAAGCTATTGTAAAATTTTACAACATTATGACAATATGACGTGATAGTACGTACACCTTGTGAATTCCCCAAATATATTTCATTTGCTTAAAATAGTTATTGTTATGTAACAAGTATTTGTAAATTCTCAACGTTTTATATAAGAAAAATTGTTCTAAACTAAAACTTTGGAAGTAATGAAAAAGTACTTCCTTAAAAATGACTTCCTTTTATGATTGCTGGGTTCATGTAAATAACAAAAAAAATTTTTTTTTAATATTTCAGAAATTTATTCGAAATACAATAAATTGTTCACTATTTCTTTAAGTAAATTAAAATCGTTTTCATCGGTAAAATGAAATACTTCGCAAAGACAAGAAGACCATGCATGAAATGTGACAGGTCCTTTTTTATACAAATTTTGTTCGCATAAAATCGTAAAAATTTCGTTTTAAACTGAATTTCAAAAAAAATAGTTTTTTTTAACTTATAACGTTTTTAAAGCTTGGGCCTTAAAGAACTAAATAGCTAATGAGACCAAAAAATTATTAGTTTTTTATTGAGCTTGTTTAATTTTCTTCTATAAAAACACTTGTTGCTGAAGTTATTTTCTTATAAAACTTTTATTTTATATTTTCTTTATGTTCGTCTAGTGGTTTCGAAATAATGATTTAAATACTTTTACTATCTATTTCGACGGTACACAGTGGTGCCAAAACGCTTTTTTACATAATCCTGTAACTTGTGAACCGTAGGAGATATCTAAAAAAAATTTCAAATGTTTTCAGCTGAGGTGTTTTCAAATTGATTTGGAGAAGCATAGTCCTCTAGCAGGTCATGGGAGTAGAGGATAGATCACCAAAGTTGATCACCTCGAGTATGAATTTTTTAAAAAGTGTCAAAAATTGATTTATGTGTTGAATTTAAAAAAAATTTTACATATAGGTAGTCCTTGTAAATCTGTACAAAAAAGCGTGGATTTTAAGCATATTTTTGAGAAATAATGATAATGTTTGAACCTAAATAAAATTTAAACTAGTAGATAAACTGTTTTGTGCCAAAATCCCAATCTGGAAAAACGTGTTTTAAAAATTGACTTTTTAAATTAAAATTATCACCAAGCCCTTGAAAAGGCATGGCACAGAATATATTTTTTGTGTATTTAACCAATATATGGGTTACATTTTTTTGTTGATTTCTGCTTTGATATTTGAGAATTTTACAAAAAAAAAAAATTAAAAACTTTTTCAAAATTGACAAAGTTTGGATAGGGCTTGGGGGAAAACCATTGCCCAAAGCGCCTCCAATTTTTATTTACACGCATTTACGTTAAAATTGCTTTTGAAACCATTGCAAAAACTTAATAGTCCTGGAAAAAAATTATTTTAAAAGTTGAAGTATATTACCACCTTTCTGGAAAATATCCTTTTTATCGGATAGATATATCTGTATGATTCTTGCAGCAATATTATTTAGAATTTTGGGAGAAATCTAGTAGATATTTTCAAAAAAAAAATTAGGGCCCAAATTAGGACGCCCAAGTTTAAAAAACTTAAAAAACGAGGTCAAAAATGGGGGTAAAATTAGCTTCGAACGAAATATTTCTTAAACTAAAAAAATAGCCCACACGTGTAAGCACATTTTTTGTACATATTTACAAAGACTATATATGTTTAATTTTTTGCATTCATGTCATAAATTAATTTTTGGCGAATTTAAAAGGTGAACGAATTTGGAGGTCTATCCTCTACCCGCGCGACCGGCTAGCGGTCTGCTCTCCTCCAAGCCAACTCGAAAATATCTCAACTCTGATCATGTGAAATTTTATTTAGTTATCTCCAACGCTTCACAAATTACAGAACTATTTCGAAAAAAAGTTCTTTTGGGACCACTGTTCGGTATTACACTATTTAATTTCTTATATACATTTTTTTAGTGTTGTCTCATCTACTATGCTGAATATATCAAAACACATGGCCTGTATTATCAAACTCCGCATGATCATTAATAAAAACTGGCCTATGAAAATGAAAATTTAGTTGCCAACATCAACATAATCGACATCTCTTTTGAAATGCAAGTGATTAGCTGCATTAAGCCAGTTTGAACAGCATGCCATTTGTTAGCTGCTGCTGCTGCTGGCTGATCAAAGTGCTACTGTAAACAACTAATAAGTATTTTGTATAAATTTTATTTAAAAACATTTTTTGTTTTTATGTTTTCGTATATAGCTTTTGTTTGGCGTCTTGATGGCGTTAGCGTTTTTGTTTTGTAATTGAACAAACAACCATGCCAATGGCAAATTTTGTTTTTTTTTTTTTTTTCTTTTTAATACATTTTTTTAGTTTTAAATTTTGCAATAATACTTGTCTAAACAACACTATTAATTCATAGACGATTCAAAAATGTGTAACATGCAAATTCCATAATAAAATAGAAACAAATTGGAGGGGGGAAAATACAGGCTTTTACAAAAATAAAAGTGAAAAATATTACGCACTGTTTCAACATCATATTTTTCTGGCATATTAAATCATATGATTTTTTGTTAAAGATAGCTATTAAATAATTTGCATTTTTAAACAAAAAAACATATCTAAATACATAACTGATATCCAGTTGAAAGAAATAAAAGAGATAGAAATCAAATAGGGGTCAATGTAAGCCCTTATTGCAAAGAATGCTTAAGCCATTTAAATGTCTTTTTCAAAACTACATATTTAAATTCTAAAATTGGTTAAAATAGGAGAATATTCAAAAAAATATTATGCGAGAACTGATCTGTGTTAATTTTCTAAATTCATCTCCTAAGCACATACGCTATATTTTTGGTTATAAATTTGTATCTCCTAAACTACTGGTCGGATCAAATAGAAATGTATGGAAGAATTCTGAAAAATCATCTTGCATGATCTCGTGTTATCATATATGTATATGACAACATGAGATAAGCTATAGGGTGTCAAATTGACTATCTCGAATATGTAAAAGTTTAAAAAAATCGTGAATTCTACAAATCAAGTCCGATTTCAAAGAGAGATAGAGAAAACCAAAAATTACTTTGTAAAACTTTTTAAATGATTTTTGCAGGAATGAAAATCATAATGCAAAATCAAAATGTTAGTTAATTAATTTTGGAATTAATTTGTTTTTGCATATTTTAATTATAATAGCATTTTTTATATATTTTTTTAGTTTTAACTGTATATTTTGTAATATTTTCACAGAAAATTCATATTTTCGAGCATATTTTAGCGATTTAAATGGCATATTTTTTTGCATATTTTACACTTAGGAGCATAATTTTGCATTTATTATACCAAAAAGCATAATTTCGCATATTTTACACTTAGGAGAAAAAATTTTGCATATTTTGCATCTAATAGAATTTAAAAAAAATTTATAATTAGTGAAAATTTATTTAATTGTCACACACGTTTTCCAAATCCGTTTCCGTAATAATTTTCATGTTATAAATTGGTAGAAATTTTGCAATTTGTTTTTGAATGTCTTAAGTGCAAAAAAGGAAATATTTTTTACAATTGCTAATAAAACTCAAGTTATTTTTAATATGAATTAGAAAATTTTAAATTTAGCCAGAAAAAATAAAATTTTTGAAGAGCACATTTTTCTAATTTTCAGGTCATATTTTCCGATTTTAAGAACATTTTTTATGCGCATAAAACTATTCGGTCAGAAGTTATATAGTGGCAAAATTTAAAATCAAAATTTTAGCTATTTTAATATATTTATACTTTTTGGTCACTGTATGTGCACCCTAACATGAAGAAGCAATTTGATGTCATATATTTAAAAACGAGATAATTATACTTCTTTTGTGACGTATCCATTAATGTACCCTAGTAATTTGGACTCACCAAATCTTGGAAAAATAAACGTGAGTTTTGAAAAAAGTAAAGTAGTCTCAGGAATACTTTTAGAAAATCGGTTTCCCGCGTGTATTGAGTTTTTTTAACTTTAGCATAATTTGATAACATAATATAATATAATATAATTAAACATAACACATTTTCATAATTTGATAATTTTTTAATCTGTCAAAATAAAGACTTTTATCTAAGCACATTTTACTTGGACACATCCGAGAATCGGCCTGAAAACTATCAAAATGTGACTCAATAGTAGCGTTTTGTCAAGGTTTATACTAAAACTAAGGGCGTCTTAAAGAATTACAGTATGTAGAATTTATGGACAAAAATACATTTCTGTAATCTCAAAAATGATAATAAAACACATTATTGAGTGATCTAAAAAGTTTCTGTTTATTTTTCTATAATTTAATCCGAAAATAATAGAACTTAGAGTAACAATTATAACAGGGGATTTTTAGGTTGGTATGTTAGCTCTCTAAATCAATTTTATAATGTCAAAAAAAAAAAAAAAAACACGAGCAAATGCCAGAAAAGAAAAAAACCTGCCATATTCAAGTAAAAAATATTCGCATTTTAGTTATTAAGAAATATTTGAAAAAAATGTAAAATTAAGGGTTTGCATGATTAAAAGTTATCAGCCGTATTAAAAAAAAACAGTTTTACTAATCATTGTTAAGTAAATTAATTCCTTAAAGTTGTATTCAAAAACGATGATTCGCTTAGTATACATTTGGTAAACCATTGTTAACTTAAAAAAAAAAATTAAAGTACGTTTGACCCTGCTTTATAGCTACTTTAAGATTATTTCTATTATAATTTCAAAAAAAAACTTTTTAGATTCATTCGAAAACTTTTGACAAAAACGTCACATTTTCAAATGTTCATATGTTAAGATTCCTTCCGAAATTAAAAAATGTGTCAATATGTAGATATTTAAAAACCTATTAAATGAATTTCAGGACAGAATAATATTTTCTGTAATTATTTTTAAATTATATATTTTAAACTATACAAAAAGTATATTCGGTATTAATTTAAGGTGTCATTAATCTAAGATATCTACTCCGGGATAAAAACTATGTATTTTAACAGAAAAAATTTTTAAAATAGTAAAATTTTAACAAAATCCCAACAAGAATAATGTAAAAAAAAACAAAATATGAAATAGTAATCTTGATTTTATCACAGAATATTCGGTATTCGGATACTTATAAATCAATCAACAAAAAATAAATAAAAGTAAATAATTTATACGTTTACATAAATTAAATAATGTTCTTTTTTTTTCAAAATAAAGATTTTATTTATCATCAAAAACATACTAGAACATCAAAAATAATAATGGAATAAAACAGTTAACGAAAAATTTATTCTAACTATTCACAACACTGACAATAAAAATGAGAAAGTAACTGAGTATTATTGCAAAAGACTGTAAAGAGTTTTTTTAACTATTTTCTTAATAACGACTTTAAGAGCTAAATTGAGCTTTAGCTGGTATGTGCTTTAAATACAAATTACATTTTTTTTAATAAGACTGTATAACATTTTAACTATAACTAAAAATTTGCATCTGATATCTTTTTTATTATTTAAAAATTTTACAAAAATTATTCTAATATTAATTTTAATTAATAATAATAATAATAATAATAATAATACTATTTACACAAAATCAGCTAGTAATAATAATATTGTTAGTATTTTTTCATGTAGTGACTAGTTTTTTACAATATTTATTAATGTGCAATTATGATGTAATTAAGTAAAATTTGAAATTTTTAGATTTTTTTAAACTTTTAATTTTATACCGCGATAGTTTTTGGGCTCCCTCGCAAAAGTGATTCACGCAAACGGAATCTTGCTTTTTGTTCGTTCAAAGCGCTGTCAATATACCAAGAAAAAAAGAGTAAAAAAATTTTAGTCGAATTTTAATATTTTTGTGTTTTTGCCCATATATAAAATATTCTTAAAATCAGAAAACCTTTTAAAAATTTCTTTCGGTGTATTACAACGGAAGTCAATATATGTGTGTATGTATTTATGTAATAAAACATATATTGTTGCCTTTTGTATTAATAAAAATCACAAATTGTAAAAAATTACAAAAATGAAATGTGTTTATACTTTTCTACCAGCTTTGTCCACCTTTAAAAAAAAAAATACTATAAACACCATCCGTTTTGGAAAAAACATAAATTAACTTCATTATTATTATTTATTCTTTTTACAAAATTAAAAATTCCCCCATAACCATTTTCGTTAAATAAACTTACATAGTTCTATGTACTATTAATAATGATAAAATTCATCATCATAATGAAGATTTATTATTATTGTTCCAAAAGAAAAAAAGTGTTAAAAATGAAATATAATAATTATAATAGAAAATTAACAAATTTAGTAAAAGAAAAAAATAATAAAATGTTAATTTGATTTTATGCAAATTATTTATCTTCTATTTATGTTATTTTTTCAGTCGCCGTTTTTGTTGATTAAAATCTTGATTATGTATTAATGTTGTTGTTGAAATAATACCGTTAGTTTTTTCTGTAATTTATTCATATATGCCTAAATTTCATTTAATAGTACATATTTCCTTTGATATTTTTCGTCATAAAAAATAAAATCAAGTTCAGTTTTTTTTCTTAAGTTGATCAAATTTTGTGCAGCGTTGCCAATTCAACGGTTTTCGCGCTAGATTTATCGCTTTTCAGCAACCCACAAGTTCAATTTTTTTACATTAGCGCTTTTTTGAAAAAAGCGCTAAATTGGCGCATTTTATATTCGGTAACTTTTATTTTCATATTATAACCATGTTTTCTAACTTTTTTACCAACGAAGAAATATTTATCGATCGAAAATTAAGGATCTCGTGGACTTTATATCTTAATAAAAATATGTTAATGTATATTTTATTCAAGATAATGCTAAGATTTTTTATAGTTATCTCTGTTCTAAATCTGTTAAAATTTGGTTTGAATTGAAAGAAGTTTTCTAAAATCAATTTCATAAATGTGAGCCGATAAGATAAAATTAATACTATAAGCCTGAAAGTTCTGACTATTAATTTTATTAATTTCATTTGCACCGATTTCTGTTTACAGAATAACCGAACTTTAGTCTTTTTCATAAAATCTTGTTATTTTTAGCCATAATTACAATCTTGAAAATTAGTTCCTTTTACGTTATGTTCTTCCTAAGCAAAGACATCGGCATACAGTAAAGATTTTACTATAACTTTATCTGTAATCTTATTTACGTAATCGTAAAAAAAAATGTGTAAAGGATACTGTTCGCATTTTTCATAAACTTGGAAACTTCAAAATTTCATAAAGTTCGAAATACCAAGTAAAAATACACGTAAATCTGAATTGTAGGTCTAAACTGCAGGCTGCTCTTCTCTAACTAATCATGAGAGAGTATCCAATTACTCGCGAGAGTACTAAGTACTTTTGAATATTAAATAGCATAAAAAAAAAAATACCATCGTATCAACAACTCATTTATGTACATACATATCAGTGTTGCCGTTTGGTTACATTTGTTACATTTTTCGAAACTTTAACGCGTAACATATATATAGATATATATATATATATATATATAAATTTTTTCTTATTTTTGTAGCTTTTGAACCCTTTCATAAAATTAAGTACTATGTATAAAAATTAGAAGTAGATCATGCAAATATTTATTCATAAATTTAGAACAAGTAACAAGTATTTCGCGACTTCCTCTTTTATATTCTTGCACATCACTTCTGTTGACGAGAACTAAATTTGAAATATACCCCTTTCTTTCCCGTAACAATCTTCTGTTCTTAGTGGCGAATGGAACTATTCTGGTTTTGCCAATACATTTTCTATCTCCGAAATTACACAAAAAATAACTTCAGCGATGTTTTCATTAAAAATCAGTATTTCAATCCAGAAAATAAAGTAATGCAAATATATTTTTAATCTTTTTTAGGCAGAGGAAAAGTGGAATATTTAAATAATGTGCTCTTGAATTAATTAAAAACTATCTTTATGACAATAGAAAAATTCGAGAAAATTTTCAGATAAATTGCCATACTTAACAAAATAGTCTTTAGATTTAAAGGTAACATTTGATTTTAACGAAAATATTTGGAAATCATAAAAGAACACAGAGAAAACAGATTCGTTGTGGCAATTAAATTTTTTGCCAATTGAATTTAGTAGATTCTATGTACAATTCGGTTGTAAGTACTGAAAATATTGATATGTGAAACTGTATGAAAAATATATTTCGGTGAAAATAACTGAAACTTTTGGTAAGAACAATTAATATTTCTTATTGAAAAATTATGTAATTTGTTCGAATTTATTTTGCCAACATAAAATGAAAATTTTAACACACATACATACCTATATACATACATATATACATACATACATACATTCATACATACATATTAAAAAAAAATACATAAACAAACAATATTATGATACCATTTGGAATTTGATTTAATATAGATTGTCTCCCCAACACGATCCTGTTTTTTTCTTGAATAAATGATTATAATCCTTTTAGATAATTGATTTCTTCGGAATTCTGCTTTATGGACTCCAGTACATAAAAATGAAAGAAATTGGTAAACATGACATACGGTTTATATAAGAATGACTTTACGGCAATTGTTTGTATCCACATACGCACAGGCAAAATATCCACTTGGCCACTAATTGAAGAAAACCTAATTTTCGAACATTTAGAAGAAAAAGATTTGTAGACGCTACTGTTAACTATTTTTTGGAATTTTCCGCCTTTAGGCTTTTCAAAACACATTTATATTTTGCAGTGTTTGAACCATATATAATTGCAAACACTGTTGATTTTTTATTATACTGATTTAGGTAATATTTAATATTTTGAAGATGTTTTAAAATTATGAGAAAAATTTTTAAATGTTTGTTTTCAATAATTTAATAAATATCAAAAGAATTTTATCAAATACTCATTTGAAATACCCGAATTTAGTATTTGTTTATAATCAAAAACATTTTTAGTTGTTTTTATAAAACAAATGGTTGCATCAATAAATAATAGTACTAAAATTCAGTTGTGTTTTCTAAATTATTTGGTTTATCTGAGTAAATTTACTTTTTTTGGTAATCGACATTGTAAATATGATTAAATTATTATCATAATAATTAATCTCTTATATTTAAATAACTAAACTTAATAAAATACTAGTTCTCCTATAAAAAAATTATTGCTGCAATAGCTTTCCAACCAACTTTTTCCTGTGTGTAGTTAACATGTAAGAGGTCCAATATTTTAGTCAGAAATTATTTACTAAATATATTTTCTAATGTAAAAATGTTATTAACGAGAAAATTTTGGCAGCTTTCATTCCTTAATAACAACACATTAAGACTAAACAATAATTTAAATGTTTCTTATCTTAAGAATGATAAGATATTGCGATCATCCAAAAATATAAAAAAGCAATATCGTTGGTACGCAGACTGAAAGTTTAGACAAAGCCTTTTTGTACAGGACATTTTTCCACTCACTAGAACAATTATAGCTCATAATAGACTTTTTTGAAGTAGTTTATTTTGTATATATCTATATATATATATATATACTTTTTTTTGTTCTTCGTTTTTTAAACAATACTCATTGAGGTAACGGAGAACGCTTTGGTGGTGCGATAATAAAAACATTCGAAACATTACTCATAGGGCTATTCGTCACCGACTGTATGTATTATTAAATGCATATCTTGAGAGAGTATTTAGTCCACTAAACTTATAAAATCAGGTCATCATAACCGGTTGAATACGAAGACGATAACTCCATTGATGATAACTAAAGAAAAGTATCCCCCAAAAATATGGATTTTCCAAAGCACATTTTTGTGTTGTTTTCTTCGAAATTTTTAATCGAAAATGAAATGGTCAATTGCTTTTTTAAAATTGCGAAAATGTAACTTTTTAGGAAAAATTGTAACCTTTTGGACAAAAATATATAACTATTACCGACATAAACGCGTAGAAATGTTTGAAAAACATGCTAAAAAGGGCTAAATTTAAAAATACGACAGTTTTGTGGCACAATAAAGACAAGTTTTGTAAATCGTAAAATATTAATAGCAAATTTGGTAAATTAAAGTGCAAGTTATGGAGATTCTATTATTATGAACTTAGGTCCAAAATTTTTCAGTTCTTTCAACACTTTTCCATTGTAACAATTTTAATTATTGAAGACTGTTGTTTTAATAATAAAGTTTTCTACGAATTGTCAAGATCTCTGGATAAATTTTGGTACTAGTCTTTTCACGAATATAGGGAGAACTTACAACTTACAAAAATTGTCAAATAAAAGTAAATCAAAAAAAAAAAAATAACATTACCCCTTTAAAATACTTTTCTACTTTTGAAAAAAGTAAAAAAGAGCAGAAGGGCTAAAAGAAAAGTGCCAAATTTGCGCGTTTTTTAGTTTCGTACTAAAAAATATTTTTCGTCTTTTGGACCCGAAAAGGGCTAAGTTGGCATCACTATATAAGGGAATGAGAATGAGAAAGAAAGAAAAGGTGAGATAAACAGGGTTCCCAGATTTTTTCAAGTCTTATCCCCAAATAGCAAAATTTCATCCCCAAAAATTCCCAAATAATTGCTTATATTATTCCCAATAATCCCCACTAAAATAAAACCTTTATTTTAGATATTAGTATAAACTACATTCCCTTTTTTTACTTCAATCCAATTCCTTTGTAGATATGCTGGTTTGGGTAGGTAAATTTACCTAAATATTGAAATAGAAAATCTCCTATAGGTTTAAAAAAATGTGATTATGTATATATATCGATTATGTGATTATGTGATTATAAATACAGAAGATTAAGTTTTATGAAAGTATGCTTCAATTATTTTTGATACACTTTACTCAAATATTACTCTCTCTCTCTCTGCCAATCGGTACAATAGTCATGTTGTTGCAGAGATTGGAACTAATTTTTTTTTTTTTTTGGTATCATATTCAGTATAACAGTTATTTTTTATTTTCTTCATTGCACTGTTGTTGAATAATAAAAAGATTTATCTTACTAAAAATTTATATTCGGTGGAATTTTATGTTTTTTTTAAATTTTTAATTAAAAAGAAAAATTATACAAATAAAATAAAAATCTCTAAAAATCTCTAAAATCTTAAATTCATCCCCAACAAATCCCCTAGCCAAATTTTTCATACCCTTTTTCCAAAATAAATCCCCAATTTGGGTATAATTCCCCAAACTGGAGAAAAAGAATCCTGAGAATAGGATAATGTAAACAAAAATGGTGGCCTTTATACCGAGTTTTAGCAGAATTACTTGAGACATTTCTTAAACTTCTTAAATAAATAATAAAATTCGATGAAAGTTGCAACAACTTACATTAAATACCAAATAAATACTTGCTATTAAAATTATATATATATTCCCAAAAACTAATATAATAGAAATGTCTCAGGATTTTTTTTTTTCTTAGTTTTCTTAATGTAGAAACATACCATTAACTATAAGACCAACGTTTTTACAAATAGTTTTAAAAATAAGTACAAAAATCTAAAGCTTAAAAATACATACGGATCGTGTACATATTTATGCGATTGACTGTATGTAACTTTCTTTAAACAATAAATTAATTTTACAATTTTTATTTAAATAATCTTTTTGTATTATTTTTTCTTTTATACCAAAAATTTGTTATTTAATATTGTGTTCGATCACACCTTTAACATGTTAAATGCATACATATACATACATACATACATACATACATACATACACACAACATACATGCATTTTTACATACATACATAATTTCTTTTTTTGCAATGTTTTTTATTATTATTTTTTTAGTTAAAAGGCTTTTGTTTAAATTTGTTCATTGTTAGTTTTTTTATTGTATTAATAGGTATTATTATTTTTATTAAGTATTGTATTTATTATATTAGTATTATTTAATGTATATTACGTTAAATGTTTACCTACTATGATTAATTGTAACATAATAATATTTGAGAGATCATAACAAAGAGCCGTATACTATGACGAACGTGAAATTTACAACAAAATGTTAACAAAACAAAAAAAAAAAACAACATGTGTAAAATAGTAAAGACAGGCGGACAGACAGAAAGAGTTAATTCATATTTTGTTATGGTGCTAAATGAATATTAACTATGATCTATGCTTATTTTATAAATTTTTAAAGCAAATTATTTATGCATAATAAAAAAAGTGGAAGGGGAGGGAGGTTATATTATGAATGTGGAATAAATATTATACAAATTTTAAATTATGCATATTTTGAAATAAAAAAAAAGAAATTGAAGAATAGTTTATATTTAAAAAAATATGATCATTTTTAAAACTAATACTTTAAGTTTTAAAGACGTTGTTTAAAATTCATTTAACAATTTGAAATACTTTTGGAATGTTTTTAATTTTAAGATGTATATGAAATTATTTTTTTTTTTTTCATTTTTACTTCGAATCTTTTTTAAAATATTAAAAAATTTCCCCTAATTGTACAATTATAAGTTTATGTTTATTTGGGTTAAATTTGTCTTCAAATATTTGCATTTTTTAGTAAAATAGTGTTTTGTTTTTAGCTCAAATATGCCACCTAAATATGTCATGCAAAAATTATTACATATTTCATTAGACCTATAAAAAATTATTATTATTATAAAAAGCAAGCATTCGTGTTAATTCTAAAAATAAATATTGTAAATGTAAATCACAGACTGTGGTCAAATAATTTTTAATAAGACAAAAAAAAATCTCTAAAATTAAAAAAAAAAACTTAAAAAATTGTCTCGAAAACATCTATTTTTTATTTATTTTCTATTAGTACATACCTACTTAGTTACTATTTTATTTTTTTTTTTAATTGGTAATATTTTTGAATAGGTTTTTTTAATTGGTTCAAAGTTTGTACTTTTTTTGGAAAAATGGTATTTGATTTGAAAAAAGTACTTTTTATGAAAATTTATTTAAAAAAAATTGGTATCTTTATTTTAAAATTTAGTAATTTGTACTTTTTTTGAAAATTAGTCTTTCAAAAATTTTACTTTTTTTGGAACTTGGTACTTTAGAGGAAATTGGTACTTTTTTTCTTGAAAATTAGTACTTTTAAAAATTGGTACTTTTTGAAAATTGGTAGTTTTTTGAAAATTGGTATTTTTTGTTAAAAATTAGTACTGTTTTCAAAAATTGGTACTTGTTTTTGCAAATTGATACTATGTTTTCAGAATTTTGAAAAATCTTTTTGAAAATTTCTACTTTTTCAACAAAAGTATCATTTCTAAAATAAAGTATTTTTAATTTTCCAGAAAATTTAAAATTTTCAATAAAAGTACAAATATCCAAAATATAAAAATTTTCAACAAAAGTACCAGTTTCTAAAACAAGGTATCAATTTACAAAAAAAGTAACAAATTTCAATTAATAATATTTTCTATTAATACTATTTTTTTTTTTTTTTTAAGAACCAAATTTTCAAAAAAGCTTTTATTTTCCAGAAAAATACCCCATTTTAAAAAAATATTAATTAAAAAAAAAACATTTTCAAAAACCAAAGTATTATTTTTTGCAAAAGCACGAATTTTCCAAAGAAGTATCGATTCTGTAAACAATTTAACATTTCCAATAAATGTGCCAGTTTCCAAAACAAGGTACCAATATATCAAAAAAGAGGCAATTTTTCAAAAAATACTAATTTGGTACTACTTACAAAAAAGCACCAAATTTTCAAAAAGTTACTCGTTTTCAAAAAAGTACGAATTTAAAAAAGAGAAACAATTTTTCACAAAAGTACCTATTTTCCAAAAAATCTTAAATTTCCGATTAAAATACCACTTTTTTAAAAAAGGTTCCAATTTACAAAAAAAAGTACCAATTTTCCCAAAAAGTATTGTTTTTAATTTAAAAAAATACTATTTTTTAATAAAAAACAAATTTTCAAAAAAAATCCTATTGTTTACCAATTTTCAATAAAAAACCAAATTTTTAAAAAAGTAATAATTAAAAAAGTAACACATTTTCAAAAAAGTATTGACTCAAAAAAGTGCCAATTTTCTAAAAATTATAATTAAAAGTAAAGGTTTTTAAACAGCAAGCTTCCAATTTGAAAAAAGTACCAATATTCAAAAAAGTATAAATTTTCCCAAAAAGAACTATTTTTTTTAATAAGGAAACAATTTTCCAAAAAGTTATATTTTTATTTTTTGAAAAGAAAAATAGTATTTTTTTAGACTAGTGCCTACTTTCTTCATGTTTGAAATTTATTTTTTTTTTTTTTTTAACTAAGACTACATAATACATAATTTTCAATCCCGAAAGTGGTATTTTTCAAAGAACAAAGAAAAAAGTAGAAATTTTCAAAAATATTTTTCAAAATTCTGAAAACATAGTATCAATTTGCAAAAACAAGTACCAATTTTTGGAAACCAGTACTAATTTTTAACAAAAAATTCCAATTTTCAAAAAAGTACCAATTTTCAAAAAGTACCAATTTTTAAAAGTACTAATTTTCAACAAAAAAGTACTAATTTTCAACAAAAAAGTACCAATTTCCTCAAAAGTACCAAGTTCCAAAAAAAAGTAAAATTTTTGAATGATTAATTTTTTAAAAAAAAGTACAAATTACTAAATTTAAAATTTTTTTTGCAAAATTAAATCTCTTAAAATTGGTATTTTTTTTTTTTTTTTTTTTTTTTTGTTGGAAAATAGTACTTTTTCGTGTTTTAGAAAAGAGCTTTTATTGAAAATTGAAACGAATTGAAAATCAATACTTTTTTTTAATTTATACTTTAAATTTTTTTAATTGGTACTTTTTTTGCAAAATCTGTCCCTATTTTGAAAATTGGTACATACGAAACTTTTTGATGAATTTGGTACATTTCATATTTTTGAACATTTTTACAATTTGTACTTTTTTCAAATTTTATGTTTTTGAAAATTTTAAGTTTTTTTAAAATAGATTATTATAATTTTTTTAACTTGTTTTTTTTTTAATTTTTACATTCTGAGGAAAAATTACACTCAAAAAATTAGTATTCTTTTTTAAATTGCTACTTTTTTTTGAAAATAGTTTTGGTGTGAATGGGTACTTTTTAAAATTGTACTTAAAAAGTGTATTTTTTTATATTATTATTATTTTTTGAATTTAAATTTTTTTAAAATTGGTATTTTCGAAAAATTGTACTTTTTTTAATATAGGTACATTTTATGAATAAGTACTTTTTAGTATTTTTTTTTTTTGCTGTTTCCTTATTTTGAAAATTGTTTGATTCTCTTTTTCGAAAAATTTGTACTTTTTGCAAAATAGTCCAGTTTGTGAAATTTGTACCTTTAAAACATAAATTTACTTATGACGATTTTTAGGCGCCTCCAAGACTAATAGTTTGCTACTGATAAAACTAATAATTTAAGCCTTTAATCTAAAAAACAAAGATCCTAGCTTATATGTGAGCTTAAAAAAGTTTTTGCTTATAACTACTATTTCTGAACCGAGATAGATGATTTTCAATAGCAACATTTTCAAAAGTTTTCGGTAATCTTTCTGAAGTTGATTTCAACATAAAAATTTTAAATTTATTCTTGCAAAAAATTGCTTATGTAAATATAAATTTTTTTAGAAATTTTCAAATCAGCTCCGTATTAAAGCAGCGCCCACCTGTTTTTAGCACAAAATCATCATCACGTTTATGCTATAATACTTGGTTTTTTTAAACACAAATATTTTATGCCTTATATCTGAACCAGGCGGCTGATGATGTACACAAATTCCCACAGAGTGTGAGTACTAAACAAAAACGCAACTTTAAAAACCATAGACGAGACAGTTGCAGCATTTAGTAATCAACATAAATTCAACAGTTTCACTTTCGTTTTTTGACATTTTTTTTTTATTTTTTTTACAAAAAATATTTAATTTAATTTGCATTGTTAAAAAAAAAAAAAAGAAAACAGTGTGTACAGAATATAAACTAATTTATATGTTAGTAGAGCAGCCAGAGTTACAATAATTATTTGTAGTGTATATTTAAAAAGAAAATACATAAAATGAAATAATGAAACAATAAAACAATTTTAAATGCATACAAGATACATTATTGTTAATTTTTATAACGTTGTATGCTTTTAAAGCAGCCAGAGAGAGAGAGAGAGAGAAAAAAAAACAATAAACAATTAACAGACAATCGATCAAATTATTTGATAATACTTGTACGTTCGTTAATTCATCGAGCTTAATATGCTGCTGATAATACATATTACAAAACTAGTGAAACTAGTTGAGAAAAAAAACTAAAAAAAAAATTCGAAACATTCACAACAGTTAGACAGTAGCGATAGTAGACGTTAACGCCGTAATTCATGTAAAAAATGAATTTTTTATATATTTTTGTTGATAGTTTGCTGGTTATTCGCGTCAATTAAACTTTACTTTCGTTTTCAATATTTGAAATACTCTGGCTGAAAAAAATATATACACTGTCTCAAACAATTGTCCGTACCCCATACAACTGAAAATATATTTGATTATAATTCGAAAAAATAATTACCCGATTCGAGTGTAGTAAATTTTTTTTTAAAGTGCAACAATTGTTTATAATAATTGCAAACTAGTAATAAAATAAACATGTTTCACTACTATTTTATACAAAAAACAAGAAAAAAGTCCAAAAAATTAACTCAAAAAATTGTCCGTACGGCGCAATCTAATATAACGGTTCTTTCATTTTTGTTGTTTTTGTAAAATCGAATCATTGTCCAGAGAGAAATATAGATTTCTCTAATATAACGGATCTTTAATTTTTGAAGTTGAGGTAAAATTAGGCAATTGCCCAGTCTTATAAAGTGGCTTGTCTGAATAGTGCGTTTTCAATATGAGTTCAAATAATAAAAATCATACTAAGGTTCCTATTGCCATCAAAGAATTGATTATTAAACTGCACAATGAAGGCAAAAGTTATCTTGAAATAGCTAAAAATATTTCTAGACCAAAATCATCTGTCCAATATGTGATACAAAATTATAAAAAAACAAGTTCACTCTTAATTGCCCAAGGAAGAGGTCGTAAAAAAATCCTAGACGCTCGATTGGGAAGAAAGATCGACCGGGTGGTTAAGCTGGAACCAAAAACAAGTGCTGTGGAAATAGCTAAAAATATTAAAAAAGATGAAAACGTTACTTTAAGCGCACAAACGATACGGAACTTTCTGCATGATAACCAATATAAGGCATGTGTTCCACGTAAAAAACCCTTTATATCAAAAAAGAATATAAAACAGCGTTTAGATTATGCCAAAAAATACGTAGACAAGCCTGGCGACTTCTGGAAAACAGTTATTTTTACTGATGAAAGTAAATTTAATATTTTTGGGTCGGATGGAAGACGTTTTGTGTGGCGAAGAGAAAACACCGCGTTGCAGTTAAAGCATCTAAAAGCAACAGTGAAACACGGTGGTGGCTCGGTGATGGTGTGGGGTGCAATGGCAGCTGGAGATGTGGGAAATCTCGTGTTTGTGGAAACCACGATGGACAAATTTAGTTATTTGAATATTTTAAAAGAAAATTTAAAAGCTAGCGCCACTAATTTGGGCATACAAGACGATTATCGTTTCTTGCACGATAACTACCCAAAGCACACTTCCATGGTTGTGCGAGAATGGCTGCTCTACAACATTAAGGAAGTGGTGCCTCATCCTCCCCAGAGCCCAGATTTAAATCCCATAGAACATCTATGGGGTATTTTAGAAAAAAAAATTCGCCAGCATAAAATAACTAATAAGCAAATGCTGAAAGATGTCATCGTTCAAGAATGGCGGAATATTGGTGCAGAAACCACAGAAAAATTGGCTTTATCGATGAAAAATCGCTTAAGAGACGTAATCGCTGCTAAAGGATACCACACTAAGTATTAAGGACACCATACATCATCATAATATACATTTTATAAATACAATGTAAATTTTTTTATAGGGTACGGGCAATTTTTTGAGTTAATATTTTGAACTATTTTTAAGTTTTTTGTTAAAAATAAAAGTGAATCTTTTTTTTATTTTACTATTAATTGGCAATTTTTATAACTACTTGTTGGACTTTAAAAAAAAATTTACTACATTCGAATTGGGTAAGTATTTTTCGAATTATAATCAAATATATTTTCAGTAGTATGGGGTACGGACAATTGTTTGAGACAGTGTATATATATATATATATTTTTTTTTTTTTGTAAAAAAGAAAATAAAACAAATTTGCTTGTACGATAGGTGCCGAGGCAGGTGCGTGATAAAGTGTGGCCTTTGTTAATGAAGATGGTGATGGAAAAAGTTCAAATACCACCACTATAAGTTGAAGCAGTAGCAACTTGTTTTTCTTTTCAGCAGCAGCACTTTTAGCTGCTGTAACAAATGATGTCGTCTTCAGCTACTAATAATTTGTATGTAATCCATAGATTAATTTAAATTATTCATTGAAAGAAAGTTTTTTATAAAGACAAACAAAACAAAAATGTAAATAATTTTATGTCGAAATTTTTTTGCTTTATAATTGTTATTATTTTAGATACGTGAACACATTTAAAACATTACTAATAATGATTCCCTCCCCTTTTTTTACAACTTTGACATATTAAATAAAAAAAAAAGACTAGAAAAAACCAAAACAAAAGAGGAGTGCCTTGGCAAAAACAAACTCTTGCCTAAGTTTAGTAATACATTTAGTTTTTTGTCAATCATTTTTAATACAACATTAACTCTTTAGTTGACGTTTAAATCGCAAACAAACGAAAAAAAAACAAAAAAAATCGCTAATAAAACCAAAACAATGTAATGTAATCGTAATAATAACTGTGTTTTTGTTGTCTGACATTGTTAACCTCACGTTGCACAAAAACATCACTGAAAAACATCAAATCTGTAACACACACTCTTAAACTACTTACTTACATATTTATTTACTTATTATTGTTTTTTATTGTAAGTAGGTTTATTCGTTTATTCGTATTTGTTGTTGTTATTTTCGCAAGCCTTCATATACTCACGTACAATATGAGCTAATGAACCTTAACCTCTCGCTAATGCGCTCTCAAAAAACAAAAGGAATTTATCACAGTTTTATGACAGTCAGGTTATATTTGTTACAGTGCACCAAATAAGAAAAATTCTTCAAATGTTTTACTCAGTGCTTTAAATAAACTTGCATTTTTTTTAATTTTGAAATTTTTTAAATTTTGGTATTTTTTTTTTTTTTTTTGTTTTTTTTTTGATCGAAAATTTCCTTTGAAAATTGGGATTTCAAAGTTTTTTTATTGTTACTTTCGAACACTTTTTTTAAATACTTTGTAGTCTTAACTTAAACCGGTACTTTTTTAAAATTTGAACTTTTTGTATAATTGGTAGTGTTTGGAAAATTAATACCATTTTTTTTAAATTATTTAAAAAAAGAATAGTAATTTTTTAAAATGTGTCTTTTTTAAATCTGGTACTATTTTCGAAATTTGGTACTTTTTTTGAAAAATGAGTTGGTGCTTTTTGGAAAAAAAATTGTAAAATTGATACTTTTCTTAAACCTTCGTACTTTTTTGAAACTTTTGTACTTTTCTGGAAATTTGGTGCTTTTTTTAAATTTTGTGCCTTTTTTTTACAAATTGGAACTTTTTTCAAAATTGGTACTTTATTTGAAACTATGTACTTTTCTGTAAATTGGTACTTTTTTAATTGATACTTTTTTTAAAAATTAGTACTTGATTGATTTTTTTTTATTTTTTTTATTTTTTTTTTTTTTTTTTTGAAAATAGAACTTTTTAAAATTCTATTTTTTTTTTTTGTTTGTTACTTTTGAATAAATTTTTTAAGCGTTTTCTATTCTTAAAGCGGGTACTTTTTAAAATTTGAACTTCTTATAAAATTGGTACTGTTTGGAAAATTAAAATAATTTTTTTAAGTTACTTAAAAGGAATAGTACATTTTTTCAAATGTGTTTCTTTTCAAAAATTATTGCTGTTTTTAAAATGTGTACTTTTATGAAAAATTTGTCGTTTTTTTAAAAACTGCACCTTTTTTGTAATTTTTTGAAAAATGTTTACTTTTTCTTAAATTGTCACTCTTTTTAAAAATACAGACTAGACTATAGACTAGAATATAGACTAAACTATAGACTACACTATAGAATATAAACTAGACTATAGATTAGACTATAAACTATAATATGGACTAGAATATAGACTAGACTATAGCCTACATATTTGACGACCTTTTTTAAAAATTTTATTTTTTTAAACAATTTTAAATTTTTATAAAATTGTCTAAGCCGATTTTAAGCCGCCACGAAATTTAAGTTAGCAAATTATTTTTGGCGTGAACCACTTGATGTAGTAGAATTTGAAATCTTCACCTATATATAACATCCTTAAATAACCTTCTTTAGCCGTATAACAATTTATTTTATTTTTACATACGTGTTTTTTTTATTTAACTTGCATAAATCACTTAATTAAACTCACTCCAATTTTCACCCTCTCCTTTCACTTTTTAGATGTAATTCCAAAGCATCATATTTACCACGACAGAGTCTTGAGAAACAGACCAATTCGGATCCCGATCATGGCAGCTATAAAATGACATTACACTCCAATGAAGATTTGGTAACAACAAAATCTTCCTATGACATTTTGGCACAAACACCAAAATTGCCCAATAATTTGCCTGATGTCTTACCATTGGGCGCCAAACTACAACCCTCATCTAATACAAGTTTAAACTCAACACCCTCGCTACGTTATGGCTCCAATAATAATATCAAATCAGCTAATTCGCCTACTTCACAGCAACAAGGCTATACAACATGTAACCAACAACAGCAGGCCCAACAGCAGCAACGTTACTCTACACCCGTACTTAACTCTTTTAATTTGTCTACAAATTTTAATCGATCTCAATCTTTTGATACCAATGTGCACAATACTATGACTCAAAGTCCTACAAAATATATGACCCAGTCTTCTTTAGATCTTAAGAAACCCCTCAATAATTTGGAAACTACCATTGAGGAACCAGCATTAATGGATTCATCCTTGCTGAAGGATCCAAATAACTCATCAATTTCTTCGTTGAGCTCTTTAACAGAGAGTTGTAATAGTCATGAGGAGAGAGTTGGTAATGCAACAAATTTGAATGCCAGTAATGTGACTTGTGCCAGCAATAATGAAACAACGGCTAATAGCAATTCAATATTTAGAGCTGAATTAGTGAATACTACATTTACCGCTAACGCTAATAATGCCAGTAGTAATAATAACAACAAGAAATCGGTAACCAGACAAGAATCTTTAAGAGAGAATATCGAAAAAATAACACAATTACAATCTCAATTAATGTCGGCTCATATAACAGACAATACATTTATGGCCAGTTATGCCACACAAATGTCTCCTAAAACCTCACAGGCCAATGTGATTGATATACCAAAAAGACAGGAACAAGAAAAAATCGTAGAAGAAAAACGTTATATTTCAAATGAAAATGAATGTCAAACAGCCACATCCACATTCACAACACCACCATCACCACCTCCAGTAGAGGAAGATTTAATAGTTAAAACCACCATCAACAGCAACAACACAAATACCTGTAGCTTAAAATCACCAAAGATTTTAGAAGAACAAGAACACAATGCAGATACGAGTAGTAGCAGTAGTTTGGTACTTTCACAATTAGACGCCAGTACAGATAGTTTGAAACTAGTACAACGTAGCGAAATTATATTGAGAGTTAATGCCAGTACTGTGGAAACTGCCTCACAAACAGATGACATTACGGATAGTGAACTCAAGAGTTTAGCTGAAAACACAAATACCAACAAGGATACTGATGCACCCACACGCACAACACTACAACCTCGCCAACGCCTGCCCATAGAAGATGATTGTGAAAAAATGTCCAAAGAATTGGCCAATATGTTGTCACCCAACGATGCCCTTATAAATATTTTATGTCCTCCGGGCTCTAAGACAGTAGCTGATTATGTAACAAATCTCTATAATCCGAATGTACCTTTAAGACCTAGTAAACGGGATGTGGGCACTTCAACACTGACCAGAAGTAATAAGAATAAAGAAGATCAGGAAGGAAATGAAAAGATAACGGTAGAATTGAAATTAAGTGAACAGGAACAAATGCCAGATAATTGTGATATTTTGAAGAATAAAATGGTAAATTCAACATTATTATTTTTAGAAATCGAAATCGGAATTAAAAAAATTATTATTTTTTTTTTTTTTTTAGGATGACTTAATTAAACATTTAAATAATAAAGTACGCATCTTAACTAAGGAACAGTCTTGCATAGATGAAGAATCTGCCATCAATGATGAGCTGGGTAATTGTTTATTAAATAAACTTGGCGATAAGGTTAGACCCATAGAAGCCTCCAAATGTCGCACATATATCTCAGATGTAGGCCATATTACTGGGTTGTTGTTATCGCTTTCGGAACGTCTTGCCAGGGCAGAGAATAATTTAACAGCAATCGATGAAAATAACTCAGAAAAGGTAAGTTTAAGGGAAATCAAAAAATGTTTAAATGTTTTAATTGAAGGTTTAAATGTTGGCATGAGCTTTGATGTGTTACTATAAAAAATAAAATGATAAATAATGATAAATAACCAGATTTAGAAGCTGAATGATGTTTTGTTTCTGTTTGCCATTACATACATTATAGAAGATGAAATCCTTGACGTTATCATTAAAGATTTATAGATGATTTACAATTGTTAACAGATCTTTTTTATATCTTATATAAGTCCAAACCTGTCAAATCTTTGACCATAATTAAACGAAATGTTTTTGGCTTTACAGAAAGCTTATAAATGGTTTTCCAATAAGAACGTGTCGATGGCGACAGTCTCTGGAAAGATTATTGCTGCTTCACGCGAAAATGTTCAAAAGAACCTCGGGTTCTTGATTCTTCGTTGTGTACAAGAACTCGGTTTTTCGTTGACTTCAACGTGGCGAATTTTGCGTTGAAACTTGGGCTTATATACGTACAGGATGATCCAGGAACTCAAATTTAATAACTATAACAACGCCGTTTGTCCACTTAATTAATACTGGAGTAAATTACTGTAGACAATGTCGTTTTTCCACTGACATTCTGAGCGTTTGGAAGCGGAACTTTAGACAAAAAGTCATCTTTACCGATGAGAAATATATTTGAATGGTTGGCTAACAAGAAAGTTCACATGAGGTTCATAAGGTAGTAATGCATCCACAAAAACTTCGAGACAACCAGTCCAGTAAACAAAGTCAAAGGAACGACCAAATCGGCCAAAAATATTACAGCTGTTAAAGTATGCAAAATAACCCGAGGCTATCGATTTCTAGCTGTGCACAATAACTCAAACTTCAACTTGGCGAATTTGGATTTGGATCCATGTCCCAGCATCTCAGTCATTTAAAATCCGCTTCTTCGCTGACATTCGAAGCATTTGGCCACAAAATCTACGTTAACAAGCGAAATTGTTATATATGGGATGACTCCAACCCACATGAGGTTCACCAAGCGACAATGCATTTAACTGTTTGGTGCGAATTCGAAAAAGATGCCGGAGAGTGCTCAATCAACGACAACCAATTTCTTTGGCCAAAATGGACATTCTCATGAACGATTTGAGTTTATAGTTATCTCTCGCGGAGATGTGACGAAATTATACTAGTAAGCTGCAATCGACCGATACTTCCAAAGTTAACATATCCTAGAACATCGCTGAAGATATGTCCGATATAAGCGCGCAGTCATTGAAAATTGGACCTCTCGGATCATTGCCATGACATTTCAACAATATCCTTTAATTAATAGCTTTTTTATTAAAAATATTCAATTCATTCATTTAAAATTTTCAAACCATTTTATTTTAGAAGATAATATATTTAGTTCTCTTACTTCTCCTCTCTCATTATAACAGTTAACATCTCTTTTAGGGATCTTTAGAATATACAGATCACGGATTGCAAACATGGGACATAGTACTCTTTTTTTGGTACATTTTTATTAGGTACAATTTCATATGATTTTATTTACATATTTGTGGTTAAAAAGAGTTATTTTAGGATTCAATTTATTCGACATTCGTAAGCGAAATCTTCCTACTAAATTAGTATTATAACAAAAGAAAGAATTATAACTAATTTCTCTACTGTGTCGATTTGAACTCAACAAATTTCTTGCTGAAATTTTAAAATTGCAGTTAATATTTTACTAAAAATATTTAATAGAAATATGTTCACAATGTATTAAATTTCTATGCAGATATTTATGATTAAAATATATTGACAAAACTGGTACAATTATGGTAGAAAAAGTACATTTTATTTTAATTGTTGTTACAACATAAAATAAGCCATTTTCCATCCCTGCTACAAATTGATAGAATGTTATCACAATTTCTATTACATCTACTAAACTCTGCTCTCATGGCAGCATATGTTTATATTGATTTACTCTGATATAAATATTAAATTTTACATATACATTTCATTACTCTTCAAATTCCTGCCATTAAAAAAAATATCTTTCTTTTTTGATAGAACATTTAGAAATAAAATTTTCATTTAGAAATAAAGTAAAGCTGCTCTCAGTCTAAAAGAAAAATGAAAAATCCTCTTTCCCTAATCTTTCCCCAATTTCAAAATAAAATCAATTTCTAATACTTCCCTTTCTCTCTTTTCAGAAATCTCTTGAAAATAAACGTGATCGTTTATTGGAACAATTGACAGAAGCTAAACGTCTCAAAGAAGATATCGATCGTCGTGGCATTAGTGTGGTCAGTTTGCTGGAGAAAAACTTAAGCTCCGATGAATTTGCCGATTTTGAATATTTCATTAATATGAAAGCCAAACTAATTACGGATGCACGAGATATAGCTGATAAAATCAAAATGGGAGAAGAAATTATAAATGCTCTCAGTGATACATTAATACAAAGTGATTGTTAAAAGAGAAATCAAGATGAAGTCCTAAATAAAGTTCAAAAGGAAAATGAAAAAATAATTAATAACGCCCTAAAAAACAAGTGTGATACAACATACGAAGATATATATATATAACTTAAATCAGAATTAAATATTAACCTTATTATAACTTTAAAGAAATAATTTCCTTACTTTCATCTTTAAAGTTGAGAGTAGCAAGAGAGATTAATGTAAAGAGGGATGGAGCGAAAGAGTATAAAAGGTTAATAAACTTGAGAAAAAAACGCACAGATTTTTTATAATTTTTCTTTTATATAAATACTAAATAATTTATAAAATATGGTGCTTTTTCTTTAGTTTAAATCCTTGAAAGAAAAACAAAACAAAGCACTTGTTTATTAAAAAAATAAGTATATTCCTATTTTAAAAAAGTTCATTTAGAATTCTATTTTGAGAAGTTTAAAACACTAATTTTTTCCTAGAAAATTTACAAAATTTAAAGTCAGAAATTGCGTGTGCTTTTTTGTTTTTTGCTTAATTATTTGTTTATGTTTTTGCTATGCTTTGTGATTTAAAATATGATTTTATTTAATAAAAAAAAAATTATTAAATTGTCCTTAATATTAATTTCACACTTTCTATTCTATGTCATACAATGATCTTAAGTTGTCTCTTTAAAGCTATTGTATTAAAATTCCAGTTGGAAATAATGATGTCAAATATTTGAAAAACCATTTAATTCAATTTGAATTTCAATTCACAGTTTTAAAAAGGCGGCTTAAGATTCTTGTATTATTTCCTTGCTACCTTTCTTTTGCTATGTATTTTGGAATTTAATTTAAATTATTTAGTTTTCTTAAGCATTAATGGATTTTAAATTATGTTTCCTTTATATGCATGTGTTATATAGTACGAGTATGTTATAATTTTAATTAAACTTATTATTAAGTCAGTTAATTTTTTTTTAGGTTATGTTCTCTATATCAAATTCAGTTAATTTTCAATATACATATGTATTTGTATTTAAAATTTAGTTTTATGCAAATTGAATTTTTTAACAAACTAAATGTTTGTGAGTATAATTTAATCTATATAATTAAATAAAAATTACTATATATAAAAAAATATTAATTGTATTTACTTATTAAATTAGATTTTATAAAAATAAAAATCAAAATAACAAATTAAAAAAATATATATATAACTACTTGTTGTTTTAATTGAAGTAACTATCCCATGAATACTGTTAAAATCATTAGTTCTGAAACTGTTGTTATGCTACTCACCGCATTACTATTCTAAATTGGGTTTAAATAATGTTATTGAGAATTAGTGCTTAAGAACTAGTTCCATATTACCATTATATCACATTTCCGAACAAATTACTGGTTACCAAATAACTTCCTAAAAATGTTTAAAATCTTTAAAAAATCCTAAAAATTTCAATTGAAAAAAAACCGAGTTTAACGAAACTACCCATCAAAAATTTTCCCTAACGTATGTTGTAACACTATGAAAAACAAAATTTCAATAGTTTTTTTGGGTACAAAAACAGTCGCTTTTGGTACTGATTTTTTTACGCAAAAGAAAGATTTTCAGTCAGTGTTGTCAGATTTTTTTGAGCCTCTGTTGCCGAATTGCTAATCAGAAATCGTCAAAAATCTCCAAATTTAAATTTTATTTGGTTTTTTTTTTTAGAAAAAATAAGAAGTTAACAAAATAGTTTTAGTGTCGTATAATTTTTAGTTATTCAAATTTCGTATAATTTATATATGTATGTAAATTCAGCTTCAACAAATCCAGTAATAATTGCAGTAGCTAATAGTAACTGAATAAAAAATTAAATTAGAATTTAAAGTGCATTTTTCTGACACACATATATTTCCATTTTAGGGTAACAACTTTAAAAATGCATTGACATTTATTTAAAAAAAATTATTCTAACATTGTATAAGAACATTTTTTCTCTTATACTATGTTTCCACCGTCCAACTTGCTCTAAACAAAACGTAACTCAGCTGTCAAAAACAAACCGAACTCTTTGTATGTATTAGTAGAATTTTTTTCAGAACTAATTTATACGTGTGAAGACAGTGTTTTTGTTTTTTTTTTTTCTTTTGCTGAGCGAATAAAAGAGTTCGACTTCTAACTGTTTTCTGTGGTTTCCACTGAGTTGAAAGCAAAATACCTAAAAGAGTTTAAACTGTCTTGACTTCTTTTTGCATTGTCGAATTTTCGAGCGAAATCCTAACTAATTTATACGTCTAAAGAGAGTATTTTTCTTTTTTTGCTGAGTGAATTAAAAGAGTTGGACTTCTAGTTGTTTTCTATGGTTTCTAATGAGTTGAAAGCAAAATACCTAAAAGCGCTTCCACTGTCTTGACTTCTTTTTGCATTGTCGAATTTTCGAGCGAAATCCTGACATTTATCAATCTAAGTTGAAGTTTGAATTTATAAATTAAGGCTCTTCATTTTGTTAGAAAGGCAAATACTGAAAATAATCGATACTTAATCGTATTTCTCCACAAACACCTATTTTCTAAAATTTTTAAAGTTATCCAAATAAGTCGCCACCACTTTATAAATCGCCCAAAAATTCGCCATGTTGCCAAACGAAAAATTTAGTCGCTAAAAGCAATTAAAAAGCGGCATGTTTGGCGAAAAATCTCCACATCTGGCTCCCTGGCCTCAGTTGGGAGTTAAACCGTTTATGAGTTTTAAATAGTTATTTAAAAGACAACTGAGCTACGTAATAATCAAATTCCTTTCTTGTTTACTAAAAACTACTTATACAAGTACTAATAAGTAATGCTGGGAGTAGCGAATAAGGCTACAATGTAATGCATACAGGAAGCTATTACTTTTAATATTGGAAGTTAAGTTTTTGATGAGTAAATTGAAATGAAAAATAAAATCAAACAAAAATCATTATATTAATAATTGGTTCTTGAACTGTTCCCTAACGCTTCTACAGAACTATTTCTGAATGTGAAAATTTCGAACAAAAGTCATTGATTAAAGAACTAGTTCTAGAACTGTTTCGTAGAATGAATCCTGATTGGAAAACACTTCCAAAGAACTAGTTCTGAGGGTAACAATTTCTAATAAGAATTATTGATAATAAAGCGAAACTAGTATGGAACTATTTTATAGAACTAATAATTTTTCCCTGGGATATTATTTTCCACCGAAAGTAGCTAAACTATAGCAGATAGATAGATAAAATGGACGAAAATCTGAAAAAATCAATTCTTAATGAAAAAAAACTAAAAATCAATTTTTTAGCTAAACCAAGACAGATAAAACAGAAATATAAAAATCTTATTTCCTACCAAAAATCTGTTTTTATATGAACAATTTTTAAATTGAATTTATAGCTAAACCAGAGCAAATACAGCGATAAGGTTGAAAATCTGTGATCACTCATATTTTCTACTACAAATCCTTTTTTAATAAAAAAAAATCTGAAAATCGATTTTATTGCTAAACCAGAGTAAATAGAGCAAAAAGGTCAAAAATCTCTGCTCTCTCTTATTTTCTACCGGTTTTAATGAAAAAATCTGGAAACCGATTTTATTGCTAAATCAGGAAATATGAATTCTTTATATTTCTTACCAAAAATCAGCTCTAATATCAAAAAACCTAAAAATCGATTTTATAAATAAACCAATAAAGATAAGCAAAAATGACAAATATCTGTGATTACTTATATTTCCTATCAAAATTATGAAAAAGCCTAAAAACCTAAAATACTACCAAAAATTTATTTTGATATAAAAAAATTAAATCGATTTTGTTGCTAAAAAAGACAAATAGAGAAAAAAGGACTAAAATATTTTCTTCCAAAAATAAGTAAAAATAGAGTTTATAGATAAACGAGCAAAATAGATAACAATCAGTGATAGAGCAAAAAGGGTAACCATCAGTGATCACTCTATTCCTTCCAAAAATTAGTTTTTATATGAAAAACCTAAAAATCGATTTTAAAGCCAAACCGAGGCAAATAGAGATAAAAGAACGAAAATCTGTGATCACTCATATTTCTTAACCAAAGCCGAGAAATCTAAAAATCGATTTTATAGCTAAATCAGGGCAGAAAGACCAAAAGGACAAAAACTTCTGATTAATCATATACCATCAAAAAACGAATAATTGCGGCTATGATATTAGCCGTATATGCTCTTTAAATTGGTAAATGTAATATTTTTTATTTATTTATTTTATATATATTTATATATTTAGGATTCGTCCAAGTCGGACATTCTTCAAGCAGCAGTCATTGACCGTGCTGATCCAGATGGGAGAATCAGTACGGAAATGTGGCTGCTGATTGAGGATAGACTTATGGACGAAATCTTCCAGGCAAGGCACAGGCCGGGTGAAATAGCCTTCATGGGTGCAGACTGGACAAGGGGCGTCAAGACTGTTGGTTGCGGTAACAAAGGAACTTTTGAATTCCTGAAAGCCGCGATCAACAGATGCGGCAACCTTTGTCCAGATGCGCAACTGGAGGTTATACCAGCGTCGGAATTGCCTCTGCGACCAATAGTCACGGTATGGATTCCACCACCCATTAAACCGGTGGAAGTCATACTAGGAATATTGGAAGGACAAAATAGGGGGATCAATACAAGTCAATGGAAACTTGTTTCTTCATTGACTTGTAAAGAGAACCAGGGTAAAGATTTCCGATTCGCAGTGGATCGGGAATCAATTAGGAAACTGGACTCATTGGGGGGGGTTGTTACGTTCGGGCTTGGCTACATCAAATTTCGCTACGCGAAAAATGAGAAAGCCAAAGAGGTTGCGGATGGTGCAGATAAATCTGCATCATTGTGAAGCGGCCTCGACCGAATTGATAACCTACCTCAGTGAGACCAATGTGGACGTGGCCCTAATCCAGGAGCCTTGGCTAAATGATAACCAGGTCTGTGGTTTAAGGGTCAAAGGATACAAATTGTTCAAGCCGTCCACTGAGGATAAGGTGAGAACTTGTATTTTGGTGAAGAATGATCTTCAGGTAATTCTTCTTAACTCTTTCAGTTATGGTGATCTAACGGTCGTCCAAGGAGAGGCATTGGGAGGCGGTAAACTGGCCTTGGCCTCGGTGTACATTCCCTATGAGGAGTTGGAACCACCAGATGACAGGGTGTGGGCCTTAGCCGAGTACGCAAGACGGAATGGAGTACGTCTATTGCTCGGTTGCGATGCTAATGCACACCACAGTCAATGGGGTAGCAGGGATACTAATAAGAGAGGTGAGTCAACTTTTGATTTTATTATTGCAAATGATCTTTTAATCTGTAATAGGGGTAATACTCCTACGTTCAGAACGAAGGATAGGAATTCAGTAATAGACATCACACTGACCAACTCGAGGGACCTAGTTGAAGACTGGAGGGTGGCCATGGGATGTACTTTCTCTGACCATGGTAGGATAACCTTTAGTCTGAACTTCCGAGGTTCTGAGGGGAAACCTTTCAGGAATCCTAGGAGGACAGATTGGGACGCCTTCGGGCGGGATCTGGGGTCAAGATTGACTGGAACTCCGTTGGAGATCTTGTCGAGGGAAAATCTTGACGAAATAGTGGGGAAGGTAACGGGGTCCATTAACAGAAGCTATGAGCTTAACTGCCCGGTGAGCTATCCGGGTAAGAGGAAACAGCCAGTCTGGTGGTCGGAGGAGTTGAAGACTCAACGGACCACAGTTGGAAGGCTGTACAACAAGGCCCATAGATCTGGTAGGGACGAGGATTGGGGCACCTATAGAGTGTGTTTCAATAAGTACAAAAAGGACATAAGAAGAGCTAAAAGAGCCTCGTGGATTAGATTCAGCGAGGCCATTGACTCGGTCAATGAACTCTCCAGATTCAGGAAGATACTGTCAAAGGACCCTAGTGTTCCTGGGAGTATCCAGAGATCAGATGGTTCATGGACGGAGTCTAGTTCTGAGTCACTTAATGTACTTTTGGAAACCCATTTTCCGGGTTGCAGGGATCCATTGGTGGAGGAATCAGGTGAGGTAGAACACTTCTTCACGGAGTCCACCAGTGGGATGATTGGAACAGTGGTAAGAGACCTAATAACGGTGGAGAAGGTCACATGGGCGGTGAATTCATTCGAGCCTTATAAGTCACCAGGCCCGGATGGTATTTTTCCGGCCATGTTGCAGAATGCACCGTTGGTGGTCCGTAAACTACTGGCTGAGATTTTTAAGGGGTGTCTAATACATGGACATATTCCAAGGGGGTGGAGAGAGGTTAGGGTTATATTCATACCGAAAGGTGGAAGGACCTGTCACTCGAAACCCAAGGATTATAGACCTATCAGCCTATCGTCTTTCCTCTTGAAGACTTTAGAGAGACTGATAGATCTATATTTAAGATCGTCTTGTAGCTCCAGCATCATGAGTAGTGCTCAACATGCTTACCTGAAGGGTAAATCTGTGGAGAGTGCGCTAAGTGATGTGGTGGGTTATATAGAACAAGGGCTTCGGTATAAGGAATACACCATGGCCGCGTTCTTGGATATTGAGGGAGCGTTCAACAATATTGAGATTGACGCTATCAAGCAGGCGCTGGTGAATCTTAAGGTACATGACTTCTTGATCGAATGGATAATCCTCATGCTGAGCAGCAGGATTATCAATTCAAGCTTGGGTGGAGTATGCTTAAGAAAACTAGTGACTAGGGGAACTCCGCAAGGGGGAGTGCTCTCACCCCTGCTGTGGCTAATGGCTGTCGATGTGATTTTGCGTCAATTCGACAGTAGAGGGCGGAAGATCGTGGCTTATGCGGATGATGTGGTCATACTGGTAAAGGGAAAATTTCTTCCCACAATCAGTGAGATCATGCAGTCAGCGCTGGGTGAGCTGTCCTCGTGGGCTGCTGATAAGGGGTTGGGAGTGAACCCGGAAAAGACAGAGTTGGTTCTGTTTACTAGGAGGTACAAGGTAGAGAAATTCAGACTACCGGTACTATGTGGGACTGAACTGAAGCTTTCAGACTCAGCGAAATATCTGGGGGTGTTCCTTGATAGCAAACTGACCTGGAAGAGGAATGTTCAGGAAAGACTCAAGCGTGGCCTCAATGCCTACTACACCTGTAGAAACTCCATAGGTAAGAGTTGGGGACTCAAACCGAAAGTTGTATATTGGATTTACACTTCGGTGGTGAGACCAATCCTTTCATATGGTTGTTCTGTCTGGTGGCAGGCACTGGAACGCAAGAGCAATAGGAGCCTTTTGCATCACGGGTGCAATGAGAAGCACACCACAAGCGGCTCTGGATGTCATACTTCATCTCCTACCCATTGAGGAGTTTGTGAGGGGTATGGCGGCAAAGAGTCTACTGAGACTTAGGGAATTGGGACTATTAGGCTCATCAAGAGCAGGTCACTCCAAGGTCATTTACGAGATCAGTTACGGTGAGGTTAATCTGAACTCTGCGGGGGCATCAGATTACATGGCCGCTGAATCGGACTTTGGAGTAAATCCTGTCGTGGTGATACCTGATAGGGAGATCTGGTCCGGCACTGAGAGACTATATGAGGGTTGCGCAGTGTTCACGGACGGATCAAAGATGGTTGAGGGTACCGGGGCGGGGGTCTATGTTATGGGCACGGATTTGAAGGGCTCTTTTAGACTCCCTGATGAGTGCAGTGTTTTTCAGGCTGAGATTCTCGGCATCCTGAAGGCCGCGGAAATGATCAGGCGAAACATTGCGAGAGGTACCGAGGTCACTCTCTATGTGGATAGTCAGGCAGCTCTGAAGGCCTTGGGGACACATTTGGTGAGATCCAGGCTAGTAGCTGCCTGTAGGAAGACACTAAGAGAGTTGATGGAGGACTACATGGTGAGACTCTTCTGGGTGCCTGGCCATTGCAATATTTCAGGCAATGAATTGGCTGATGAACTGGCAAGGCAAGGTGCGGCAGGGAACGTCTCGGATAGAGAGACATATGTGAAACCACCACTAAGTTTCTTCTATGGGAAGATCAATGATTGGATCTTGGTCAGAACCAATTCGGCTTGGGAAAGTAGGGAGGACTGCAAAGTGTCGAGGGCGATATGGCCGGTATTGGACAAGGCAGGCACTACCACTCTCCTGGGCATGAATAGGAAGAGTTTAAAGGTCATGATAGGGGCCATAACGGGTCACTGTCTGATAGGAAAGATGAGGTCTAGAATGGACGCTAACAGTTCTGATTTTTGCAGACTGTGTGAGGACATCGATGAGACCGAGTCTATTGAACACATTGTGTGCCATTGTCCGCGATTACAGCATCGTAGGATGAAGTGGCTGGGTAGACAGTTCCTCGACGGGCTAGGTGACGTTCGGAGTGTAGATCTTGTTGACGTCATAGGCTTCGTCATGGGAATTAGCTGCTTGAGGGAGAATCAAGGGTTTAACCCTAGGAGGATTGGTGGCATTGCTGGTCCCACTCTGTGATTCGTTACGTTTCTGTTCTCTTTTTACCTTTCACTTTAGTTTTTCTGTACTCTGTATTTTCAATTTTATATATTCTATACCCTTATTTCTTATTTCTATATTCTATACCCTCATTTCACAACTGTTCTGTTGAAGGGACTCACAATGGACCGGGATCGGTCTCTGGGTGGAGATGTGGTACTGTCTGGTATCACATCTACCTTCTCTATCTATCTATCTATCTATATATTTATTTATTTACTTTTTTGTTAAAATTTCAAAAATCATATTTAAGCACACCTTATTGTAATGGCAATTTCCAATTAAAAAATAATAATAATAAACTTTATTAAAGATTTTGCTTGCATTTACAGCTTTAAAAGTTTGCTTTCTGCACAGTGTTCTTATTATTCATCACATCAACTCATCACAATATTTTTCCATTATTATGAATAAACACTCAATGAAAACAAATACTACGTTTATACACACCTTTTATTCACAATTAAAAGTATTTCGAAATGAACGGTGAATTAATATTTTATTTTCAAGTTAGTAACTCACGAAAACTAATCGTGATTAGTGAAACTAATTGCAAATAAAGCGTACGGCGTTGCCACTTCTTTTTACGTTCGATGATAATAGTTGAATTTTCCCATCCGACACGACAAATAAGAAAATATATTTCTTTATGCAATTTGTGTATAAACAGTGAGATATTTATTTGCAAGTTATTTTTATATGCAATGTTCTAAAAACAATAACAAAAATCAAGGCGCGTAAGTTACACAAAAAACGCTACAACTAATGTCAGATTAAGGAAAAACTTTGACACTAGATTTTTTTATAATTGATTGTAATTTGTTAAAAATGAATATAGTTATTATTCCATTTTAGTTATTCACTAATTTCATTATAATCAATGCACTAAAGTTGCACTAGAAAACACGGCAACAAGTGGCAGATTAGCAAAAAACCTTTGCAAACACTTTTCTTTGGATTTTCGGTAAAAGATTAAATTGTTATTTGTTAAAAATTAAAGCATAAACTACTTAACTTTAATTATTTTAATTATTCATTTATTTTATTTATTAATTTAACAACAATTACACCGAAATTAATTTGTTTTTGCACGATTTTACTTTATCTCAACACAGTGTCGTGAACTCATATAACGAGTGGACAAAAATGGAAGAAGTTGTGGTACGTTAATAAAATTTGGTGCACGGTAATATAATGTTTAAATATGAAATAATTCAAAATATGAAAACAAAAGATGAAAACAAAATATGGTTTAAGAACAAGGATAAAATTTATAAATTTAATGGTTGTAGAAATAATGATATTTTTTATATTAATAAAATTTTTGTTTCAAAAGCATAAAATTTTTGTAGTCAAATAAAAATAATGAATAATAAAACTGAAAAAGAAACATTGCTATTATGAACACAGTATTATTAAAAATAATGAAAACTAACAAGGAGAACATAATATTTTTTTAGTGAAAATGCCGTAAACATGTTTTTTCTCTGCGTGTATCTATTAAAGAAACCAAGTTTTTCAAACTTCTCCATTCATTTAATAACAAATTTTCCAATTTAATTGTTTTTTCCGATTTTATTTTTATTAGTATTAAATAAAATTTAGAACTCTTTATTAGATTTGTTTAAAAAAATTGTTTATAAATATTATTACTTGTGTCTGAGTAGCACTACGTGTGCTATGCTCCCAGCAAAAACTTTTTGGTTTTCGGTAATAGCAACTATTTATTAAAGTAGTTTCTTGGTAATGAGGCGTCATTATTATTTGCCTACTCTGTAATACATTAATAAGTACTCAATAGTATAATAGCGCAGTAATACTGCAAACACGAGGATGAGTTGGCTAGAGCGCCGGATTAACAACCAAAAGGTTGTTGGTTCAACCCCATTCTGAAGCTGTTAGTTTTTTATATAACAAAATGTCTAAAAAGATATTTTAAACTAAATACAGTTTTTGTCGCTTAGGATGCTATGTGCGAGATGGTATACTGAGTGAGACGTTAGTCAGTAAAAACGAATGGTTAGTGTGTGTCCAAGTTCGAGTCTCACTGACGGCAAAATTTTTTGTTTTTTTATTTTTGTTTTCGTTCAGGTACATATTTTTGAGTACCCCTAGAGTCAAAAAATAACTACAAGAATTTGTGGACAAGTCGAACAAAAATAACTAGTTATTCAGGCAAAAAATAAGTAGCTTATTTTTGTTTCCAATTATACCTGCTAGCTTACCTGGAAAGCAAAGTTTTTGCTGGGCTTTTACTAAATATTAAAAAAGTGCATATTTTAAGCCTGTGTCGATACAGAAAATGATAAAAAAATTTAAAGAAGGAAGAAGTGAGAAAGGAAAATAACATTTATGAAATCTAGACACTTATAATATTTATCTTTTAAAGTATAAAAAGCCCTTTTTTTAATTGTCCATTAAATTTTGAACTAATTTCCAATTGATTAAATTCAAAATAACGGTAAATCAAATGTGACTTACGAATTTTATAAAAAATTTATATAATCATATTTTTATAATGTTAGACCACTCTATAAAAAATTTTTAGTTTTATTAATCTTTTAGTATTTGCCTATTTTTTAATTTATTTCGCATAATTCAACCTTGAATCCACATAACTTCTTAAAAGAACAACTTTTTCAGAAAATTCTTTTTGTTTTTTCTCAATGACATTACCGGTTTTCCAAAATTTAATATCTATTTTTTTTTTTCATATTTGGCCACACTCACGACACAGTGCGCAATAGAAAATAAAATCTAGTGGGTAACAAAAGCCAAAATAGACAAAAGCTTAATTGCATTGTTGCATTTGCTGCAAATGAGGAAGTGATTGAAATTTAAATTTGCTTAAAAAAATATAAAACCGCCCATAGACACATCCTGCATTGAGATGCTGTCGATGAACCCCCTATGCGTGTGTAATTGACGATTTTACTACGCATTGATCAATCAAATTTTTATTTTTGTGAAAAAAATGCGAATAAAAGCAACAAATTTTACATATTTTAATTATTTTGCCTATCAGTTTAAAAAGTCAAATTAAAATTTTCAGAAAAGACAAAGAAAACTTCAGAAATTCTTTCAAAGTATTTTTTTGCAGTATGAGTTAATTTTGAAATCAGAACCATTTTGATTTCATACTGCAACATCTGCGGACTCACACATTCTCGTGCTTTCTCAACTTCACTAACGAACATTTATTGCAGGAGCTTATGCAGTATGTGACTGTAGGCGGCTGTGACTCAGAAACAGTTTTTAAATCGTTCTAACGATGTCCGTCCGTCTGGCGGGCTGGCAGTCCATGTAAACTTTGTGCACAAAGTACAAGTCGCAATTTTGAAGGTAATTCAATTAAATTTGGCACGTAGGACTTCCATGACACATGATCGGTAAATTATTTCACCTAGCTCCCATACAAATGTCTTACAGGAATAGGGGTTTAACGATCATAAATACCTTAAATATAGCAATATTTTAATGAAATTGGGTGTAACGAAGTTTTTTATAAGTATCAATCTTTGTGTCAAACTTCATGAAGATCGGTCCATAATTGACCATAGCTCCCATATAAAACGCTCTTCCGAAAATCACTTTAACGTGCATGAATCACAATTGTTAGTATCAGGTTTATATTCGACACAAATAAGTTTTATATAGGTAGAAATCATAGTGACAAATTTTATGAGGATCGCTTCATAATTTACCATAGCTCCCATATAAGCACACTTTTGGGAATCATCCTAAAATGCATAAATTCATATAAATATTAGTATTAACGTAATATTTTGTATTCGTATATTTTATTTTATACTTAGTATCGGTCCACAATTGTCCACATGTTTAATATAAGACCCCTAAACAAATTTTTATGGACATGCACAATGGTGTGGGGTATCATATAGTCGGGCTTGACCGACTATATCTTTCTAATTGTTTATATATGCAGTTTGACAGTTGTAACAACCAAATAAAAATCAGCTTTTTAACTGAGGTTACCTTGTATAAATTCGTATTAACGTTTTTTTTTTGATAATAATTTGTTTCTGTATAGACACTACGTTAAGGCTCAATCATATAGAATACTTTCGCTTCTTCTATACTAGACAAATTTTAATCAAGACTAACGTCAAAATTAGTACTAATCTGTTATTTATTATTTTTGGTTATTAAATCTGTCGAACAGAATATACGTATAAAAAAACATTAATGAATTCACCTTATTGTTGTTTTTGTGTAACTGGTGCCACCTTCCATAAATTTGCGTTAATTTTGACGTTTGTCTTGATAAAAAAACGGTCCAAAGCTTACATAGTGTCTACATTAGAGATTTTTTTTATCAAGACAAACGTCAAACTTTACGCGAATTTGTGGAAGGTGGCAACAGCTGCACAAAAACAACAATATGGCGTATTCATTATTGTTTTTTATAGATGCAGTTTGACAACTGTAACAACCAAAGTAATAATCAACTGTTTAACTAAGGTTACTTTATATGTATTCGCACTGATTTTGACGTTTGTTTTGATAAAAATTTGCCTAATGTAGACACTAGGTAAACAAAGATTGCAAACATAAACACCAATTTAACACTACAGCAACACAAGCCGCCATATTGCTGCCAAAAAGAAAAAAAATAGGGGAAGCCCATGTACGAGGCAATGAGTGGTAGCGTTATTACCAGCTTAAAAATCAATCATTTGTTTACAAAAATTTATAAAGGAAAATGTGAAAACACTGTCATAAATTTAATCTGGCAATTTTGCAAGACGTGGTCGCGCGTCAAAGTTGAATTTGTTTCAATTTTTTTATATAGACCGCGCGTGCGCGTGAGAACACAAAATCAGCTGATTACTACTCGTCTTCCCGCGCCGCGTACTTTTTTAAACAACAAAATTGTCAGCTGTATAACTGTCATTACCTTATTAATCTGCCTTGGTTGGGCCTTTACGTTATGACGTATTAACTGCACAAAGAAGAATTGTTGAAGAAACACATATCACAAACAAAATAACAAAAGAGAATTTAGGAAAATAAAGAAATAAAGCAAAATACAACCAGCAATAACATTTCATAGTCAATGAGGAAGATACGGAGATGGAAAAATATTGAAGTGGTTATCGATATTAAATAAATCGTGTAAATAAGAAAAAAAAAAATATTTAAGAGAAAACAAAATAAATTTATTTGCAATGTAATACATATTTGACATTAATTACCAAATTTCTTAAGATAAAGCCCAAAGTGTTTTTAATTTTCGAACAAATAAAACAAAAAATCAAATTGGATTCCATCTAGTTAACGAAAAAAAAATAGGAAAAAGTGTGCGTGATTACAATTGATGTAATAATAGAAAAACAAATAAGAATAGCAATAACAATAAGAACCATAAGTACCTACATATGTACATATAACACACATAACAATACTAATAATAACAACAAATAGCCTAAGACAATATTTGTGTAATTATCTAAGGGTGGGCATACAGGTGGTATTTGCATTTCAAGGACATACAAGTGATAAATGGCTTCAACTAAAACGTAATTAAAGGTTAATCAAGATTTTTTTATTTTTCAAATTTCCTCTTTAATTTTAAAGTGGTCTGCCCTTAGCTCTACTTTCCTAAAAAGAGCAAAACAACGAGTTCTCTTTATATATAAAAGAGGTCTTCGTACAAGCTTTGATATGTTTAAAAATCTTTGTCGTTCTACTAATTTAGTACGTCAAACAACACAGAATACGGCCACTAAGGGAGTCACTACAGCTCAGAATTTAAATTGCAGGAATTATAGTTTACTATTAATAACAGCTCAACAACAAGGTACAACGAGCCCAACAGCACGTTGCCTTTTACATACTAGTAATATAACAACAGCCAGCACATCTAAAACATCTTCAACAAACGTTGTAACGCTAAAACGCAGCAAGTCACAGACCCAATTTACGTAAGCATAAATAACTAAAAAATAAAGAAAAAAATCATTTACATTTATCTTAATTTTTAGAAAAAAGAAAAAACATTTATATGCATATTAATTAAGCCTTTTTCTTCTTTCTTCTTTGACACTTTCTTCTCATTGTCTTTTTGTTTTCCGGTTTTCTTTAGTTTACTACCACGTCTTTCACGCTTTCGCACCATGTCTACGGGTAGCACTAGTGCTACCGTTAATTCTCCAACTAAACCGGTTGCTCCTCCTAAATTTACCAATCGTTTGGCCCAAGAAAGATCTCCTTATTTACTGCAACATGCTCACAATCCAGTTGATTGGTATCCCTGGGGTGATGAGGCCATTTCAAAGGCCAAGAATGAAAATAAATTAATTTTCCTATCGGTAGGCTATTCCACTTGTCATTGGTGCCATGTTATGGAACATGAATCGTTTGAAAATGAGGAGGTGGCAGCGATTATGAATAAACATTTTGTTAACATTAAAGTGGATCGTGAAGAACGGCCCGATATTGATCGTATCTATATGCAGTTTGTTTTAATGATGAATGGTAGTGGTGGCTGGCCGATGAGTGTTTGGCTGACGCCGGATTTGGCTCCCATAACGGCGGGTACTTATTTTCCACCACATGATCGGTAAGTGAGAGAAAATGTTATTTGGAAATTTAAAATTTAAAATTACAGTTGGAAGACTCTGAAATATGTATGGAAAATTCTGAAATGTAATTTGTGTAATACAATTAGAAGTGTTATAGAGATTATATAAATACTATAGTAAGAAGAAAACTGTAACGATAAAAGTAATTGAAAGCCTTTGTTTTAAAAATATGACTTCACCTCTAGATTACTAAAACGATTTGCTAGTAATTTAGTAGAAACTGGAAGGAGATTGTAACGTGGTTTTGTCGTCGGCAGAGTTGGTTCAGATGTTCCTATTTTTAACCTTAAAAATAGCGAATTTCCGATATACCGATTTTTGCTTCAAAAATTCCTTTTTCGCTAAGTCTTATAAATACAGCTTTTTATTTTTATTTAATCTTGGTTGTTTTCGCAGACAAATATTTATTAAGAGGATTTAAAAGAAAAAAAATAATAATAATAATTTAATTCAAATAGAATAATGATTTTATTTCTTTATGTTTCAACGAATAAAATTTGAGATTTTAATGAAAATTGTTGAATAAATGAAAAATTGTTTGAACTATTTTAAACCTCATTTGAAATGCTCATGAGTTCATTTTTAAACTTCGTCGAAAACGATGTCACCAAATGGTCGCTTATTGTGACATTTGACCAATTTAGCTTGACAAAAGTCGAAAAATAAAACTTTAACAAATGAACAAAATTTTTTTATGTGTTAGAAGACACTTCAATCAGACCATAAGTAGTCATAATAATAATAATTTACATTAACTTTTGGAAGTACAATATACTAAAGTTAGAAATCTTTATCATTGAAAAATTTTGTTTAAAATTAATTAAAAATGCTCTTAGCTAAAAATAACAAACTTTTTTATTCTTAAGCCCCTTGTATAACGTTTCAAAAGTAATTTCCTGTACTTCTTCTCTGTATAAATTTATTTTTCATACAGTTTTGTTTTTCAAATAAAAATATTTTTTTTATCTTATAGATTATTAAAAATTTTTTTATTCATAACTACTTAAAATTTTTAACAATCAATAACTTTTAAGTTCCGCAGAGTTTCGCAAAAATTTTACCATTACGTGTAACTGCAACATCTTCTCTTTTAAATACAGAAATAAAATCCTGTCCCAATTTGCCCCTTCGGAGTACTGTTAAAGCAAAGTTACGCCTTTATATCGTTAAAGTAATAATTATACAGTGTGTAATCAGAAGCTTTTTGCTCTTTTTTTTCATTACATAGTATTTAGGAATGGAGTTTGTTTTTCTGTTTTAAAATGCATATAATTTCGACTAAAAACACAATGCTATTTTGTGTGATATCTCTGTATTCGTTGCATGTTTTTTTTAGTTTATGTTGCTGTAACACCTGCCGTGAATTAGCTCTTGAAATGCACAGACCTATGTTGTTCTGAGCGGTCTGGAAGTTAGTGATTTGAGCAACCTTTTTATTCGAAACGATTAACGAAGCATTTTGTGTGAATTTTTTTGCGATAAAGTAATCCAGAAAATATACTAATATACTGTTATTAAATTTTATTCCTGTAGTGTAAAATATATTTTTTGTGGGAATACATAATATATAGCTTCCAAAAGTAATATCAACAACATAGAAATAGAAGTTTTTTTTAACAACGGCGATGAGTAAATCTCTATATCCTATACCAAAAAGAAAAGCAATTTTCACACAAAATTAAAAGAGGAATCTAACAATTGTTTTCATCAAAAATTTTTGTGGAAGGAAAGTATTTTTAAAATAAAACTAAAACTTCTGTTTTGATAAAATTTTATTTTTTAGCGGATTTCAAAAATAACCCCAAAAGTGAATTTAAACTAAAAAACGCCGAGTTTGTCAATTGTTAAGAGGTGAATTTTTTTCATCACAATGAAATCAAAATTGGTTTTCTGTATGTTCCAAATGGATTCATAGAGTTAAATAAGTGCAAATGGATCCATTATGAGTTCCTTTAGTATTCCAGAAAAGAGGCTAAAGAAGATAGAGAACAAGAAGTCCATTAGATAATATATCGGAAAGTCGGGGAACCTACATCGTAACAATCAAAAGTGATTGCCCCTAAGCCACCTTATCGCCATTGTCAGATTACTAAGCACTTCGCCGGTAATCTCCTCTAGTTCGTGCAATATGTGACTCCCAAGTTACCTCACCCTTCCGCGCTGAAGCTCTACACAATGATAGAGCACATGCTTCACTGCCTCTGGCTCCTCCACATCATCACACTGACGTGTGCATGTCGCAGTTACATGCCATATTCCCTATTAAGGAGTGGCAATTAATCATACCCACAATAGCTCTTTGACTTCCCCGACTCATGCTAAGAAGATGTTTCGAATCAGATAGTTTAAGACTAGGCTATTACGCTCTAGATACTCTGCCGTCCGTTCTATACTTCCATGCATGATTCGTTTGGTCTAGAGTTCATTTCCTTATGGCCCTATAATAGGACCCTACTGGAGCCTTAACCGATACCTCCACAAAGGCCTATCCAGCTCAGAGCCACCGCGAGCTTATCCTGTAGGTACCCATTAGCCTTTTCAATTCCTTCCTACACTCAAGCACTAGCTTGGACGTGACAAAATGACAACAGAGTCTTATCCTGTAGTTATAAATACCAAGGATTTTTATCTGAAAAAACGCCGCAACAATCCGACAATCTATAAGACCGTTTGACATCCGTTCCCATAAAATAGACTCCCTCTCCTGTGCCTACTTCCGTCTTCGAGTCGTCCGTAAAGACAGCCCAACCTCCATGGAGCTTTTCCGCCACAGCCCAGAGGTTCCTGCTAGGGATTTCAATAACGAGAGTAGCCCCGAAATCAATTGTAGTCCCGAAATAATCCCTAGAGATAGTGTCTGACCATTATATTCGACTTCGTTAAGTATGCTATCATGCCCCGATCTGAAGTTCCCTATTAATCCCAATTTCTTCAATCTAAATAAGCTTCGTGCAGCCATACCTCACTCGAACTCCTTAATTGGAAGAAGGTGGTGAATGATGTCCAGTACTACTTGAGGCGTGCTTATCATGGCTCCTGAAATGCTAATTGAATTACACCTTTGAACTTTAGAGAGAAGGTTCCTATACTTTCCTTTCCTTAACACCTCCCACCAGATCGAACATCCATAAGTGAGGATATGCGTCACAACCGAAGTGTAAATCCAACATACAGTTTTTTTTTTTTTTTTTTTTTTGTTATTTTTCACTATGTCATTTATTAAATTATGTTTTGAAAAAATCGATCTTTTGGCGTTCGCGAATGAAAAAAGAAATTTAAAAAAATTACACATATGCATTCTTGTATAGGACATTTTTATTTTTATATTTTTGCTTTTTTTTTAACAAAAATCCTTTGTATAGTAAAAAACAATACGAGTGTTTTTTCTGAAGAAAAAATCGCATAGAACTTAAAAAACAGTTGCGATAATGGAAAAATAATAACGTCACCAAATGCGATAATAAAAAAAATAAAAAATTACACATTACCAAATGTTTTTTTTTTTTTACAGTAACATAAAATTACTGAATTAAATTATCATCTTTCATTACAATACAAACTTTATAAAAATTCTAATTAAAGTAGAAATACAGTTTTGCCGAGTTAAACCTTATAAATTTGTAAGCGATTTATGAAAGTTCAACAATATGTCGTCTTATAAAAATTTTGTACAAGGAGTTTTTCGACTTTTTACAAAAAATCCTTTTTTCAAAAAAAAAAAAAAAAAAAAAAAAAAAAAACAAGAAGAGTGTCTTGATAGGTTAGTAGGTAGTGAGTTAGTGTATGAGTCTGGAGGTTGTGGTTAATTTCTCGCCAGAAATTGTTTACCATAACGGGCTAATAGTATACCTTATTCTGCTCGATTAATAATAATAATAATAATAATTTGTAATTTTATTGTAAGATAAATAAAATAAAAAATTTACAAATTTAGCGTAGTGCCGATTATGCCGATATTTTTCGAAAATTTTTCGGATTTTTCTTCAAAATTATCTGGTAGCCCTGAGTGTAAATTTATTTAATAATTCAGTATTTTCGTCCGAAACAAACGATTAAAACACTGCAAGGTATCCCCCTGACGTTCGGATTTGATCCGAATACCAGTGAAACAGTGACTAATTTTTCAATATTAGATGTCTTGAAATATGGAAAGTAATATTGTAAGATCAGCTGTCTTGGTTTTTGCCAAATTCTTCTATCGTTCGAGTCGCAATTATATCAATTAAAACTTAGAATACTTATATTACTCTAGGAAAATAAGACGAAAAAATTATGGGGGGAAGTGAAATTTTGCATATAACTTCGTCTTAGCGACTTATACATACTGTTAAAAGTCACTGATAATCAATCGCTTATCATGCATCGAACGTGCTTTGATGCCATTACAAAATTTACGGAGAAAATTTCCAACAATTTTGCTGAGGTAAATTTTCATGTATCATCATTATTTTTTTATTTTTTGTTCGATTTAATGTTTTTTGGTATCCAATATATTTCAGGGCAATATACATAGTAGAATTGTAAGAATCTCATAGCGTACACGTGATAGATAGATATATATATAGATAGATAAATAGATAGATAGATAGATAGATAGATAGAGAAAGTTGACGTGATACATTAGTAGTACACATCTCCACTCAGTTGTGAGTCCCTTTATTAAAACATGATAGAAAGAGGAAAGAAGAAAAGAAAATAGTAAGAAGCAACAGAAGTGGAATAGCTAGAGTAAAAAGTTTCTTTGGGGATATACTTCTAACTCCCCTTAGCCAGTCTATTCCCATGACGAAGCCTATTATGTCTACAAGCTCCAAATCTCGAACGTCACTTAGTCCGTCGAGAAATTGACTGCCCAACCATTTCATCCTACGATGCTGCAATCGTGGACAGTAACACATAATGTGCTCAATAGATTCGGTCTCGTCGACGACTCATTCTGCAAAAGTCAGAATTGCCAGCGTCACATTTAGACCTCATCTTCCCTATCAGACAGTGTCCCGTTATGACTTCTATCATGACCCTCAAACTTTTCCCACTCAAGCCTAGAAGAGCACTGTCGAGTGCTGGTCACTCTGCCCTCCCAAGCCGAATTGGTTTTGACCAAGGTTCAGTCATTGATCTTCCTAAGGAAGAAACCCAGCGGGGGTTTCATGGTGGTCTCCCTCTCCGAGACAACCTCCGCTGCGCCTTGCCTTGCTAATTCATCGGCTAATTCATTACCAGATATATTACAATGACCAGGTACCCAGCAGAGTCTCACCACGTGGTGTTCCATCAGGTTTCTCAGTAACTTCTTAGTCTCGATAAATGAGCCTTTCAAATCCGTGCCCATAATATAGACTCCCCCACCAGTACTAATGTCCATCTTTGATCCGTCTGTGAATATTGGACAACCTTCATACAGTCTCTCGGTGGCGGACCAAACCTCCCTATCAGGTATTACCACGACAGTCTGATTCAGCGGTAACCACCAAAAGTCAGATTAACCTCGCCATAACTGACATCGTATACGACCCGGGAGTGACCTGTTTTTGATAAACCTAATAATCCTAATTCCTTGAGTCTCAGCAGACTCCTTGCCGCCATACCCCTCACAAATGGGTAAGAGATGAAGTATGACGTCCAGAGCCGCCTGTGGTGTACTTCTCATTGCACCTGTAATGTCAAATGAAGCACATCTCTGGGTCTTTGACAAAAGGTTCCTATTACTCCTACGTTCCAGTGCCTGCCACCAAACAGAGCAACCATATGTAAGAATTGGTCTCATTACCGAGGCGTAGATCCAGTTTACAACCCTCGGTTTGGGTCCCCAGCTCTTACCTATGGAGTTTCTACGGGTGTAGTAGGCACTAAGGCCACGTTTGAGTCTCTCCTGGATATTTCTCTTTCAATTGAGCTTACTATCGAAGAATACTCCTAGATATTTCGCTCTTCAGGATTCACTCCCAACCCTCTATCAGCGCCCCAAGAGGACAGCTCACCCAGCTCGGACTGCATGATCTCACTGATTGTGGGCAGAAATTTCCCTGTCACCAGTATGACCACATCATCAGTATATGCCACGATCTTTCGTCCCCTGCTGTTAAATTAACGCATAATCACGTCGACAGCCAAAAGCCACAACAGGGGTGGGAGTACTCCCCCTTTCGGTGTCCCCTTAGTCACCAGTTTCTCTCTCTCACCCGATTCTTCCATCAATGGATCCTTACAATCTGGAAAGTGAGTTTCCAAAAGCACATTGAGTGACTCAGAGCTAGACTCCGTCCATGAGCCATCTGATTGCTGGATACTACCCGGAACATTAGGATCCTTCGTCAGTGTCTTTCTGAATCTGGATAGTTCATTGATAGAGTCAATGGTCTCACTGAACCTAATCTACGAAGACCTTTTTGTTCGTCTAATGTTCTTTTTGTACTTATTAAAACTCGACCTGTAGGTGCCGCAGTCTTCATCCTTGCAGTTCTATGGGCCCTATTATATAGCCTGCCGACTGTGGTCCGTTGAGCTCTCAACTCCCTTGACCACCAGACCGGCTGTTTCCTCTTACCCGGATAACTCATTGGACAGTAGAGCTCATAGCTTCTGATGATAGACTCCGTTATTCCCTTCACCATCTAGTCAAGACTGTCCCTCGACGTAAACTTCCTCGCAGTTTCAGGTAATCTTGACCCCAAATCACGCCCGAAAGTGTTCCAATTTGTCCGTCCTATAAGGTTCCTCTCCGAACACAGAAAGTTCAGACTAAAGGTTATTCTGCTATGGTCAGAGAATGAACACCCCATAGCTACCCTCCAGTCCTCTAACAGGTCGCAAGAGTTAGTTAACATGATATATATTACCGAGTTCGTAAAAAAACGAAAAATTTGTATCCTTTAGTCCTAAGACCACAGACATGTTTGTTATTTAGCCAGGGCTCCTGGATTAAAGCCACGTCCACATTGGTCTCTGTCATTTTTCGAGTACCTAAATTTGACATAGCCAAGCCCGAACGTAACAACCCCTCCCCAATGAGTCCAATTTCATCAGAGATTCCCGATCTGCTGTGAAACGGAAATATTTTCCCTGATTCTCATTACAAGTCAATGAAGAGACAAGCTTCCATTAACTTGTATTGATCCCTGTATTCTGCCCCTCCAATATTCCTAGTATGACTTCCACCGGTTAAATGGGTGGTGGAATCCACACCGTGACTATTGGTCGCAACGGCAATTCCGACGCTGGTATAACCTCCAGTTGCGCATCCGGGCAAAGGCTGCCACACCTGCTAATCGAAGGTTCCTTTATTACCGCAACCAACAGTTTTGACACCCCTTGTCCAGTCGACACATTTCCGTATTGAGTCTCCCATCTGAATCAGCACGGTCAATGACTGCTGCTTGAAGAATATCCGACTTGGACGAATCCTTCGCCTTTTTGGACGTTGAAGGTTGATCATCACCAGATACTACCCGCTTTACTACTACCTTATGAGAGTTCTTAAGCGAGCTACTTGGTACCTTACCAACCTTCTTCACAGAAGGTATCTGCTGGTCATCCCTAGACCTTGCTCTTTTTATGACCTCCTTAGCTTTCTTGGACGTAGAGGGTATCTCATCTAAAGGCTGAGCTCCCTTAATGGATCTCAATTGAGAGTCCTTAAAGACGCTTTGCCCTTGCAAGCAATTTGCGGACCTTCGTCTACCTTCACTTTAAAACCTTCGGGATAAGACATTCCCAAGATATCACCGATGGAGCCATAGGTAAGTTCGAACCTGTATATGCTCTTTCGGTGTTTCCTGCGAACATACCGTCTATGAGCGATGGGTCCTTCTTATCAAACTTATTGAGTGCGTCGTTTTTTGATTTTTCAAGCTTCGTTCGGCTGTCGGTTGCGACATTTTCATCCGATGGATGCTCTACCGCTACCTGCCGAACAAATGTTTTGACCAAAGTCTTGGACATGCCTGATGCCCCCGTCGAGCTCTTCTGCTCCATACCCAGTGTCGTCGCAGTGGTTGCAGTTCCATGTCCTTTGCTCTGATCAAGAGCAGAGATGACTGTTTTATCTGTTGCTCTTCGTCAGACCCAAGAGTCAGGTCCTCCAGCCCCTCCGTCGCACTGGATCCGACAAGATCCTTCGACGAGTCCAACAGACTGTCCTCTTCCGTCAGTTGGGTCAGTATTTGTCCATGTTGCATGAGAATGTCGTTGTGCAGTCTCATCAGGTCCGATTCGTCGTCCTCATCATCATGCACCCCCCTTTTTAAGATGTCGTCCTTCTCTTTCCCTGACCCGTCCCTATAACTTACACCTACATCAACGTATCTTCCTCTTCCTTGGTTAAAACCCTATCGTATGTTTTCCCTTTGTCCTTTCTTTCCATTTCCCTTGACCTAATGATTTTTATAAGGCTTTTTTCCTCAATCTTGTTCCCACGAGTAGGCACGTAAAAATATGGACGGTCTCGCACAGTGACGACGTACGCGGACTAGGCTGTGATACAACTGATCCTTGCCATCAGCATCAAAGGGGAATTGTTATCGATTAGTTCCTTTTCGCACTAACTAATCATTCAGATCCTCAGCATTGCTACCTACCACCTTGATCTTAAAAGTTCATAATACCTGTTTATTTGGTCCGCGGGAAATGTATGGCACAAAGACCGTACCCAGTGCAAGAGAATGTATTCATGTTGGCAGAATCACCAATTAGAATATATCAATTTCACCACGTCCAGCCCAACAAGCCTATTCGTTTCCAGGACCGGGTGTGATACAAAGGATGCATTTATTGGCGGCAAAGGGAGAGGGCTCCAGCAACGCACATGAATGCATCCAGTGCTTCCCGCCCAGTCCCCCCTATCCGCCACCTGGAGACGCGCCCGATGGGAGTCAACAGGTAAAGACTCCTCACGGATAGCGTACACGTGATTATCGGGGACTTTTAAAACGCCAAGACGAAGGTGGAACAATTATTTTATCGGACTATATGAAAAATTGTATAAACAAAATAAAAAATTATTACTTTATAATATTAATACAATTAAAATGATAATAATTTGGTTCATAACTAAGACGGATACATTGATGTAGTAGGGTAACAGTATAAAAATAAAATAAAAAAAAGAAGTGGAAGTGCTACATTCGGCTGGGCCGAATTTTCTATATCCTTCACAAAATCTGTATATACAAATTCAAAATATAAATTCATTAAGACTTGAATTTTATTAAATAATATTTTTGTTTAATTTACAAATATCGTGAATGTATCAAATGATATTTATAAAAGAAAACTTAATAAAAGATTTTTCCTGAAAGAAAATATACGCATTTAAAGAAATCTTAAAGAATGAATGCATATTATCTCTTCATATGTACTTCTTATTTGAAAGTAGACGTTAGCCATGACACTGTAAACTTGTAATGCAAAGAGTCCCCGAAAACTGTTTTCTTTAGCATATGACTAAGGCCATGATTCACTATCCTACATAATCATACTATTCTGTCAGTGAAAAATCTGACAGAATTCTACCCCAATGTGTTGTCATTATCATACAAATAAAGCATACATTGTTTTTTCTTATTTCCTGCTTCACAAAATGCAACTCTAAACGCTTTGATAGCTTCTGCCAAGTATTTCAAAAATGTATATTTCTCTTTTATTAAGCTTCCAAAATAAAACAAAAATCACGTTTGTGATTTTTATTGAAATTTTTTTCTAACAATTTTGTAAATCTTTTTATTTAAACTTCTTTTGGTTTTTTTTATTAAAGAATAATACTTTATAAAAAGTCTTTGTAAATAAAAAATCCAACTGGTAATGAAAATATTGCAATTATTGTTCAAGTCTTCAAAATGAACCTTTTTTCCATTTCTTTAATTTTCTCACATAATTTTCACTATTTTGATTTGCTATTTATTTTTTGAAAAAAAGTAACAGTTTAAAAAATATTTTCAGTAGATAGTTTAAAATAAAAACAACATTAAAAAAATATAGGTTTTTTAAATGTAAGCTCACATTCGTGTATGCTGGGTCTCAAAGGGTTAGGGGTAGTAATAAAACTCTCGATGTTTTCAATTTTGATGATTTTCTTTTGTTTTTTCGTTCTAGTTTTTTTATCTTTTGGCGATTTTTTTTTTGTTTTAGTGTTTTTTTTCGTTTAGCGATTTTTCGTTTTGGAGATTTTTTTATTTAGATTTTTTATTTTGGCGTTTCTTTTTCATTATAGCGATTTTCTTCCGTTTTTGCACTTTTGTATTTTGTTGATTTTTTTAATTATGGCGATTTATCTCACAAAATAATTTATTTCTGCTCGAAAAAAAAATATAAATCATAAAGTAACTATTATTTTTACTCGAAAATATAAAAGTGAACAAATAATCCTCTGACTTTTATAATAAAAGTCATAACAGTTACGGTTACTGATTTTAAATAGTCCAAATATCATGTGAGTTCATTTTGAGAACGGAAGTAAAATAATTAATTTTACATAAAATGTCCATTTGCTAAAAATAAAAAGGAACGATATAAAAACAAAACACAAAGGAACTCAAATTTTGAATTTTTTACTTTGTTTCTCATTATGCATAAGACCCAAACAAAAAATAAACCAATTCAAAGTATTAAACTTCTATTTTATTTATCATTCCTCTCTTACAACTCTCTCGATTGAAAGTGTAAAAAACTCTAAATCACTATTGCTATATTATTATAACTTGTGCAGTTTGTTTTAGTAGAGAAATAACTTCAATGATACTGATTGGAATTGAGAGAGTTGTCCGATAGGTATGAGAAATAAAATAGAGGACAGTTGAATAATTTAAGTTGCTCTTTTGATAAAATTTATATTCTGTACATCTATGAAAAACTTTTAAAACCGGATATATGTATACTGTAAAAGGATGTTCGGGAAATGTGTTTGCCTATTAATTATATAGATAAATTGTGATCTTTTATGATGGTGGTCAGTTCTTTGGTTTTTTTTCAACCGAAGTTGAGGCTTTGAGAGTTAACTGCCGCCAAGAACTTTGTTTGGGGCACACTTCAGGTTTTTATATACTTTATCCGATATATTGATATACAAAAGATGTTCTTCATAGGAATAGAATTTAAAGGAATATTGTAAAAATTGCTAAAATTATATAATAAAAATATAAAATTATTTTGCAGATTTATATCATATAATCACTTTTTAAATAAATTTATTATTTAACTTTTTTTTAATTTCAACAGTTGGGGCATGCCTTCTTTCAAAACTGTGCTCAGAGCTATTGCCTCTAAATGGATAGCAAATGAAGAAGAATTAAAATCCACCGGGCTAGAAGTTATAAAAGCTATACAAAAATCTGTTAGTGAAAAATCCACTGAAACAGTATTTGAACCTGGCAGTGCTGATGCTAAACTTCAAGAAGCCCTTAAGATATTCATACAACGCTTTGATAACGAATATGGAGGCTTTGGCAGTCATCCTAAATTTCCTGAAATCTCTAGACTTAATTTTCTTTTCCATGCTTATATTGTTACCAAAAAGGCAGACATTTTATATATGGCTATAGAAACTCTACATCATATTGGTCGCGGTGGTATACATGATCATGTTTTTGGTGGTTTTGCCCGCTATTCGGTGGATCGTAAATGGCATGTACCTCATTTTGAGAAAATGCTCTATGATCAGGGTCAATTATTGGCAGCTTATGCTAATGCTTATAAATTGACTAGAGATGAAACATTTCACGAATATGCTGATGGAATATTTCGTTATTTAACTACAGATTTACAACATCCAGCAGGAGGTTTTTATGCCGGTGAAGATGCAGATTCCTTGCCTAAAGCTGAGGATACTGAAAAAGTTGAAGGAGCATTTTATGCTTGGACTTATAAGGAAATCAAAAAAGCTATAGAAGATAATAGCGATAAGTATCAAGAACTTAAAATGGATGCACAAAAAATATTTGAAATATATTGTCATCATTATGATGTTAAACCTCTGGGTAATGTTGATCCAGGAAGTGATCCTCATGGTCATTTAAATGCTAAAAATATATTAATTGTTAGAGAATCCCTCGAGAAAACCAGGGAAAAATTTGCTTTAGAAGAAATACAATTGAAGAAACTTTTACAAACTACTAATGATTGTTTGAATGAGATAAGAAAACAACGTCCTAGACCTCATTTAGATACGAAGATTATATGCGCCTGGAATGGTTTGGTATTAACTGGTCTCTGTAAGCTGGCAAATTGTGGTGGTGCTAAACGTCCAGAATATATGGCTGTCTCAGCTAAATTAGTTAAATTTATACATGAGAATTTATATGATAAAGAAAAGAAGTTATTGAAGAGATCTTGTTATGGTGTAGCCACAAATGATAGTACTTTGCAGGAGAATATGGAGTAAGTTATTTGAAATGTTTGGGTGTTTTGTTTTTTAATAATTAAATTAATTTGTTATGTTTTCAGGGCAGAGCAAATTGATGGTTTTTTGGATGATTATGCCTTTTTGATTAAAGGTTTGTTGGATTATTACAAGGCTTCTTTGGATCCTTTTGCTTTACAGTGGGCCAAAGAATTGCAGGAAGTACAAGATAATTTATTTTGGGATTCAAAACATGGTGCTTATTTTTATTCAAAAGAAAATTCTCCTAATGTGGTGATACGTTTAAAGGATGGTGAGTTTTTTTATTTAAATTCGTTGAAATTTCAAGCAGCGATATTTTTTCACTAAAAATTTTTTCATTAAAAATTTTTCACTACAAATTTTTTATCAAAAAATTTTTTACCAAAAAATTTATTAACAAAAAATGTACAAATTTAAAAAAAAAAAATTACCAAAATATTTTCACTAAAAATTTCTCAACAAAATATTTTTAATAGAAATTTTTCTCCGAAATTATTCATTAAAATTTTTTACAAAAAAAAAATTAGTGAAAAAAATGTTTACCTTTTTATAATTTTTGTATTTCGGCTTAAGTTCATTGAATTAAAAGAATACAAAAGTTTTATTGGACACTCGGCAGAATGGAATGCATTTTCTGGTCCGCCACGACCGTCATCATCTCTCTTCAGCGTCCCACTGTGGTGTTCTCTGTAAACATTATCTATTTAATTTAAAATTTTTCGGGAAATGGAATCCGTAACTTTTATTTTCCCTATATGTTATTAAGTAAGACGAATGGTTTACGATAAAGCTTTTTCTACAATTATTTTTTTGTATTCTTCTTTTTCAATTATTAATGTTTATATGCTTAAAGCTACCAATTATTAGGTAGTAAATCATTAAGCAATGTATAATTGTTATTATTTAGCCATTTTTTACCAAAAATTTGTTCACTAAAAATCATTGACCAAATGCTTTTACTAAAAAATTTTTGTTCGGTAAACATTTCGCCAAAAATGTTTACTGTGGTAAAAAAATGTTCATTAATATTTTCAAGTTTTTTAAAAATTTATATTAAAAATCTTCAAAAATTTTTAATGTTTTTCACAAAAATGGTAAATTGTTCAAAATGTTTTCTTTTAATTTGCAATTAGTTTTTATGCAATTTCAAAAAAATATGTATATATTTTCTTAATTTTACTTTTTTTCACTAAAAAATTCTCATCAAAAATTATTTGCACTAGAAAATTTTTACCAAAACATACTAAACATTATTGTTTAACTAAATATTCATCAAAAATTTTTCGCTAAAAGTTTTTTACTAAATATTAGTTGCTAAAAATTTTCACTAGTTTTTCATAAAAAAATTTTTTGGAAAAAAATTTTCCACTAAATATATATTTACTAAAAATTTTTCACAAAAAAATTGGTAAAAAATTTTTTACTAAAAATTATTTCACCAAAATTTTTTCACTGTTTCAATTAATATTTTTTAACTAAAAATTTTTTAGCCAAAAATTTTTAATGAAAATTTGTTTAGTTTAATTAATTAATTTTTAAAGTTGTTTCACCAAACATTTTTCACCATAATATGTTCGGTAAACATTTCGCCAAAAATGTTTACTGTGGTAAAAAAATTTTAATTAATATTTTTAAGTTTTTTAAAAATTTATATTAAAAATTTTTAATGTTTTTCACAAAAATGGTAAATTGTTCAAAATGTTTTCTTTTAATTTGCAATTAGTTTTTATGGAATTTTAAAAAAATATGTATATATTTTCTTAATTTTACTTTTTTTTCACTAAAAAATTCTCATCAAAAATTATTTGCACTAGAAAATTTTCACCAAAACATACTAAACATTATTGTTTAACTAAATATTCATCAAAAATTTTTCGCTAAAAGTTTTTTACTAAATATTAGTTGCTAAAAATTTTCACTAGTTTTTCATAAAAAAATTTTTTGGCAAAAAATTTTCCACTAAATATATATTTACTAAAAATTTTTCACAAAAAAATTTGTTAAAAAAGTTTTTACTAAAAATTATTTCACCAAAATTTTTTCACTGTTTCAATTAATATTTTTTAACTAAAAATTTTTTAGCCAAAAATTTTTAATGAAAATTTGTTTAGTTTAATTAATTAATTTTTAAAGTTGTTTCACCAAACATTTTTCACCATAATATGTTCGGTAAACATTTCGCCAAAAATGCACTTAATATTTCTGGTTCACATTTTTATTAATAATTTTCGCTGTTTTTCACAAAAAAAATATTTTTGAAAAAAAAAAGAAAATTCTTCAAAAATTTTTAATGTTTTCACAAAAATGTGAAACCACTTTTTTCATTTTCGATTAATGTTTTCATGGAATTAAAATTTTCCAAATTTTACTTTTTTACATCTCCTTTTTCAGATCACGATGGGGCAGAACCTTGTGGAAACAGTGTGGCCGCACGTAATCTTATCCTTCTTTCACACTATTTCGATGACGATAGCTATGCTCAGCGTGCATCTAAACTTTTCACATTCTTCTCCGATCAAGAGCCTTTTGGTTATGCTCTACCTGAAATGTTATCAGCTTTAATGTTGCATGAAAATGGTCTCGATTTAGTAGCTGTTGTGGGTCCAGATTCAGAAACTACTAAGAAGTTTGTTGAAATTTGTCGTAAATACTATATACCCGGTATGATTATAGTTCATGTCAATCCACAAGAACCTCAACAGTCCTACAATCAACGTGTGCAAGAGAAATTTAAAATGATTAATGGTCAACCCACGGTTTACATATGTCATGATAAAGTTTGTCTTATGCCGGTCACTGATCCTATTAAATTGGAGGAGAATTTAACAGAGAATTTCTTTAAGGGTAGACTTTAAGAAAATGAAATGAAAACAATATGAAATTGTTGAGATTAAAATGTGACTACAAATATTAGTTTATAGATATCTTTGCCTTATTTATCAAAGGATTATAAATCATAATTTTATTTTTAAAATTTCTTTTATAAACTTTTGGTAATTCAATTGTTTAATTTGTTAAATGACTTTGCTTATATACATATTTGCTTCTTTTAGTTTTAAATGTAGCGCATAGGTCTAAGGCCTTATTCATAATATCATTTAAAATTTATAAATGTTTAATAAAAACTACATTTTATAAATTATGAATAAGTCGTCTAGTCTCGAAATAGTTCTTGGTCATAGTGTGTTGTTTTATTTTATTTTATTTTTTATGGTGTAATTAACTAAACACAAATTGTATCGTTATTAATATCTGACCTTAGAGTTGTTTTTTACGTTTTGTTAAAAAGAACTTATATTAGAAATTTTATCTAACTAAAATTGTGTTATCTACCTATGTTTATAAATGTATGTAGAAATGTTTTGAAATTATATAAATATATGTATATGTATATTAATTATTACATCAAATAAATAATATATTTTATGTGTACTGTGAGTGCAAAATGTTAAAATTGTTTTCAAGTTTTCTTTAATCATTTTTACGAGAAATTTTATTTAAAGATTTAATTACCTACAATATAATAAAATTTTATGGTTATGGTTTCAAGTGTTTGCAATGAAAATCGATTCTAGATCCTCCCACCTTTGAGGAAATTCATCAGTATTTTCATTAAAGGGTGTGAAGATAAATACGTCAATTAAATATGTCCCACACAAATGTTAAATACGCTCCACACGCTGTGAATTGGTTTGTTAAAATGAACAAAATTATTTTTTAATAAAAAAAAACTATATCAAAATTAAATTTTAAATAAAAAAATCAAAATATATTTATAAAATACATTAAAATATAAAATTGTAAAAAAAATTGCAAATATATTACTCCATACATAAAATTTCTTTGAACAAAAATCGAAAACTTTAAGTGGTCCTAATGGCCATAAGGACATGAATCGGGTAAGTGGAGCCACTTGAAAATTCCATATTTCTCCAATATCCATAGTGAAAAAACACATTTTTCAAAATTATATATCTCTGATCACAGATGGAATCTGTACATAGAACATACATTTCTTAAATCTACTAGTCCTAGGCTACTTCCACTCTTCCGCTTACCCGATTCATGTGTGCTCCTTATGTCCACTGGAGCCACTTGAAAATTCCATATTTTTCCATATGACCTTAGTGAAAAAATACATTTTTCAAAATTATATATCTCTGATCACAGATGGAATCTGGACATAGAACATACATTTGTGAAATCTACTAGTCCTAGGCAACTTCCACTCTTCCGCTTACCCGATTCATGTCTGCTCCTTATGGCCATTAGGACCACTTAAAGTTTTCGATTTTTGTTCAAAGAAATTTTATGTATAGAGTGATATATTTGAATTTTTTTTTTACAATTTTATATTTTAATGTGTTTTATAAATATATTTTGATTTTTTTATTTAAAATTTAATTTTGATATAGTTTTTTTATTAAAAAATAATTTTGTTCATTTTAACAAATCAATTCACAGCGTGTGGAGCGTATTTAACATTTGTGTGGGACATATTTAACTGACGTATTTATCTTCACACCCATTTTTCATTAATATGGATATTGTAGTGTTACAGAAGCAAGCAAAATCTAACCTTTTAAAGTGTCCTTAACCCATTCAGAGCTTTCCTATAATTACTGAATAGCTTTGTTGTGTTACTATTTCAGAGTTTTAAGCGCTGCTTAACTATTTTCGTAAAGAGCTACGTCTTCACAACTTGACACATTTCATAAGTTTCTAGGATCATAACAAGATAGTCCTATTATTATCTTATATTTAGAATTTTCGAGTGACCTATTGGTCTTGATTTCGACTAAATAAATAAAATGAATGATTTTACTACAATTATCATCTAGATCATCAATCGTTATACCGCACAGTGGGGCGGAAATAAATCTGTAACTTCTAATCGGCTGATGTGATTTACATAAAATTTCATACTGGCGTTGCAGAGGAGTGTACAATTTTAAGTTTGGAAGGAGGGCCCAACAGAAGCGGTGCTATCGGGGCTCAAAATAGGGTACCTCTGACATACAAAATTTTTCATCACTTGCCAAATTTTTGTTGCTTATTCGATTTCAAATATTTTTACATCTTGTTAAAGCTTGCATTAGCATATGCTTGCATGTGCTATTTATCTCTTATAGTTTTCAAGTTATTTACATTTAAAATTTCAATTAAAGGTGGTCCGAAAGGACACACATGGTGAAGATAACGCAAGTTAATCTTCACCATTGCTGCGTTGCTCCTCAGGAGGGTAGGGGTGCTAGCACTAGTCCAGGAACCATGGATAAGGTTGACGATAAGGTTTGTGGAATACGTGCGGACAACTTTAAGCTGCTACACGCTACGGGATCAGGTAAAATACGATTTTGTATAGTATCAAGCAAGAAACTCAGTATCTTCATTCTTTCTGATTTCAGTGATGAGGACACTGTAGCAGCGGCCTGGGAGATAACCTCTGGAACTATCTACATTGTCTCCAGTTATATGGCCCATGAGCAATGCAAACCACCTCCAACTAAGGTTCACGAGATAACAATGGCGGCTAGATCAAAATTTCTTCCTCTTTAAGACACTGGAAAGGTTAATCGACCTATTATCAGCGCCTCAACATGCCTATATGAAGGGCAAATCTGTTGAGACAGCATTACATTCGCTCGTAGGGTGTATTTAAAAAGCTCTCGAGTATAAGGAATATGCATTAGTGGCCTTCCTTGATATGGAAGGGGCCTTTAATAACGTGACTCCGTAGGCAATCAAATTGTCACTAAAATTGTCCCTCATATGGAGACATGTCCAGTACGGGTGCGTCTACCATCTACAGGGTAGCAAACAGGGGTACTCCGCAAGGAGGAGTTTTATCTCCACTCCTCGGGAATATCATCGTTAAATCATTGCTCAGGGAACTTGATTCACTGAAATTTAAAACTGTTGCTTATGCGGACGATGTTGCGGTGGCTGTATCTGGGAAATATCTGGATACTATGTCTTACCGCCTGCAACTGCTATGGGTCTAATTAGTACATGAAGTACAATTAGTGGCCTTAGCGTGAATCCAGAAAAAAACGGAAATTGTCCTCTTTTCTAGAAGATGCAAGATTCCATGTTTCCCACTACCACGCATAAACGGCGTTGAATTAAAGGTGTCAGAAAGTGCAAAGTATCTAGGGATTATACTGGACTCTAAACTATCCTTGCTCCAAAACACAAGGGCAAGAGCCTCAAAGGCCGGTATTGCCATTTCTATGTGTATGAAGGCCATCGGTAAGTCCTGGGGAATAAATTCCAGGAATACGAAATGGCTCCTCGACACGGTGATTAAGCCCATACTTATGTATGGAGCGATAATATGGTGGAGAGCTATGGAGAAATCCACCTACATCGGAATCTTTGATAGGATTCTGCGTAGTTCAGCGCTACTCATAACAGGAGCGCTTCGTACAACTTCATCGAAAGCCTTATTTGTTTTAATGAACTGGCTACCGGTGGATCTTATGGCCAAACAGATCGCCATTATGACGGCGACAAGGCTCGAGACTATAGGTGCATGGAACGATAGCAGTTTCGACCATGCTACCATTCTGGGTAGCATGGTAGGATAGCATTCCTAGCAATATCGATTATTGTATCCCCATACCCTTTCTTGGCAGAGACTTCTCAGTATCAATCTATATTCCCACTTATAGGAAAAACATTTCCTTTAAATTGCCAGATCACTGCAATATTCTTCAAGCAGATATCTCGACCATAATGAGGGCGGCGAACTGGTTAATGTACTATAAGGTATTCCAAATCTTTACAGATAGTCAGGCCGCGATCAAAACGATCTTTTGTGTGTTTTCGACATCCAGATTGGTACATGATTGCCGGATATCTCTGAACAAGATGGCGAGACATTCTAACCTGGAGCTGGTCTGGATTAGGGGTTATTCAAGAACCCCGGGTAACTTTATTGCGGATGCTATGGATCCCTTCTTCAAGCTGAAGATACGGACCAACTGGTTGGAGTACCGCTTTCGGCTTGCAAGATCTATAATTCTGCGCAACTTATCGAGGATTGTACAGGTTAGGTGGACAAATGAATCCACATGTTCAACCTCTAGGCAAATATGGCCCCATTATGATGAATGTCGATCTAACTTCACCAAAACTGGACCTAAGTGTGCTGTCTCTCGTTGACTGGACAGCTGCCCTAATAACCTAACCTAACCTGTGGTCCGAAGTGTTTTTTGTAATTTTTGAAACGCTATAAAATGACTAGTTTTTTGCACTGTGAAAAAACTAATGATAGATACCCTATTAAAGGTGATTATCTTTACTTTTAATCCAAATAAAAATTAATGTTGAGTTGTTATTCACTTAGGAATAATTTGCTATTTTTTCTCATAACTTCACTTTTTCATTTGGACACGCAGAGGTTTTCAGTTATATTCAAAATGTTTGTACAATATTTTTAAGTATTGGAGATCTACAAGACCCTAATTTATTTAGAGCATAAAATTTCTTTAAATGGTTTAGTTATAGCGAAAACATATCTCAACATCTTTAATATCAAAACTACACTAATTGAAATTAGAAAACGTATAGTCCATGTACTACAATTGCTAATCGCCAAAATATTCAAATAAATTAACTACTTGACAATCTATACCATCATACAGTTTTAGCTAGTTCTGGCTTTATTAATTGGTAAAAATTGAGGGTGATATTTCTAAATTGCGTCATTTAGAAACCATCCGTAACATACAAGCAAATAACCAGCCGAAAGGATACTAGCTTTTTAAGTAATTAAAAAATAAAAAATGATGTTCAAATACATCTTAAGACCTGAGTTGCTCTAAATAACACTAAAACATGGGCAATCAGGCTCATAATAATATCTGTGCACCAGGTTTTTCAATACTTTACAATTTATTGATCAATTATGCTTAATATTTAGAAGGCATTCAGATGATCATTTATTAGTATACAAGTGTATACAGTTGTTAAGATAATTTACTCTTATTTTTATTATAGTGCTTTCGTGATTATGTTTTAGTTCAGTTGTATATACTTGTGTAATAAATTAGTCAAATATACAACTAGTTAGCCCAGTATAATGTTTTACATACATACATATTATTTCGACTTATATCAGTTATGTTGTGAAAGAATTATGAAAATATATTTATTAGTTTCTGAGTTACTGCCTTTATTTAAATTTTACAAAATCTTGGTCCAGTTTTTTTCAATATATGCTCCATTATTTTTGTAAGATTTTGTAATTTTTTTACCCTTTTGGTTAAAGAACAGTATTATCTATCGAAAAAAAATAAAAATAAAAATAAACGATTTTGAAATTGAAAATTGCAAAAATTATGAGTTTTTGTATATATAATTTCCTAAACATGTTTTCCCTTACCAGTGCTTTTTGAAGATCCCAGATGACGTAGAATAATTAAATTCAGCTTATTTTAAAACTATTCGACCTACAAATCGTAACGCAGCTAGATTTTAAAAATTCTATCAGGGAGCAGACATACGCTCCAGAGCTTTCTGAAGCTCCCAAATGACGTAGAAAATTTAAATTCAGCTTACTTATAAAACTATTCGGCATACAAATCTTAAGCATGTTTTCTTTTTCCAGTCTGTATATGTAAGCATGTTTTCTCTTTCCAGATATAATTCGGTTTACTTATAAAACTATTCATCTTACAAATCCTAATGGAGCCAGATTTTGAAATTTCTATCGGGAAGCGCAGATTTATATTTATTTATATGTAATTTTCACTTTCCAGAGCTTTCTATAGCTCCTAGACGACGTAAAAAATTTAAATTCGGCTTATAAAACTATTTCTATCAGGGAGCGGAGATACGAGGATTTATTTTTTATTTAATATTTTAAACATTATTATCCCATAAAATTTTAATGGTTTCAAATCTTTTAACTTCTATATATATATATATATATTTTTTTTTTTTTGAAGATTTTCGGATTTGTTTGTGCATATTTTTTATAATAATATTTTTAGGCTAGTAAATAAATAAATAAATAAATCAATAAAAAATTAAATGAAAAATGAAATTTCCCCACAAATTTTTTTTTTCATCACAAAATTAATGCTACAAAATAAAAAAAGTTTAATACAATTTGAATGTTACATAGTGTAGTTTGTAGGTATGGGTAATTTTACCATTTTCAATATACCTTCAAAATCGGGAGATTATATATCCAAAAAACCCGATTTTTCGGACTTTACGATTTTAAACATTTTTATCTCGAATACCTGTTAACCAATTTACTCTTTAAAAAGACATTTGTATTCATAGCAAAACTATGTAAGATATTAAAGACACAAATTCAATTTTTTATTTTTAAATTGTATTATTTGGAACTTTACAGCTGTTTTGGGCCCACACATTATTATAACATATTTTTTTTATTTATGGTATTTCAGGATATATTTTTGAAAAATTTTTACCCTTTCAATTTTTGGCTTCCTCTGATATTATAAAAGTTATCAAACTTGCTAAAAATTTGCAATATAAATTGTTCTGGGACAAAATGGGTCCACTTTTTAAAAAGAAAATAAAAAAATTTTGCAACAGATTTGTTCATACAAAAATAAAACTTTTTATAATTTTTGTCATAACACTTCTTAATTTGTTATCTGTAGTATAACATCTTTTTGTCCCAGAGTAATTACCAATGTACTGTGTAATAAACATATTTGCCTTCAATATATTTTCTTCAAAATATTGCATTCTTGTTGTGAGTGCATCTTTAGCTAATATTTACAAAATCCGACGAATAGTTAAAAGGGATATGAACACTAATGTTACATATTGCTGAATGAGAATATAAAAAAAAATAATAAAAATAAAAAAAATGCTATGAAGAAATTAAAATTTTGTATGAAAAAAATGTTAAAAATATATCACTTTGTCCCGGAACAATTATTATTGCATTTTGTAGTAAAAAACAATGTTCGCCTGTCTGTTGAAGTCAGTTTTTAGAAAGCCCCAAATATTGGATATATATATATTTTATACATCAATTTACAGAGAATTTCCCTTAGATGAACGCTATTAAAAATGCGCAAAATCGGTACCTCCAAAAAACGTTTATATTTTCGACTTTTCTAAGCTAGCAACTTCGTTCTGGAAAGAAAATTCAAAATATTTTTTTGGAGTTTTTTAGGGGAAGAAATGAACAAAATCGGACCATTAGTATCCGAGATATCGATAAAAAACGCATTTTTAGACTTTTTGAAGCTCCTATACAAACTATGGACTTCGTTCTTATATAGATCGCACATTCTAAAAATGAAATGGAAATAAATCTGCAGTTTCCGAACGGCTGGCCTGATTTAATGAAATTTCACACAGTGATAGCATAAGTACAGGTGAGTTTAAGTTTTGAGTTTAGTTCATGCAGTCTTACCGGGGGCGGATCCCACTGGTCCTAAAGTTTGACACCTCGGGTATGGCAAATATTTAAAAATATCTTGATTCTTTATATCTGAACCGATTTAAGATTTTTATATGAGAGGATTCTGCCGTAAGTATAGGTTATATCTTTTAGTTTATGAGATATTCAAATATTAAAATTTTTACTTTTTGATGTGCCTTGGTGAATTTTTTCCCCTATAGCTGGCTTAATTTTTTAAAAATAATTTTTGTTTTATTAACAACAAATAACAAAATCGTACACAAAAGGAATTTTGAAAATATCTTCGAATTTTTTCACGATTTTTTGCCAAAAAACTAGTCACATTCTTTTTCAGTTATATGCAAATTTCTTTAAGTAACATAAATAGTATTTACTCTTTCCTGAAAGATAACTTAATGCGAAATAGTGCAAGGAAAAAATTTTTAAAAATTGTTCCCTGCGAAAACCAGAGTATCCCAAATTTGACCTTTTTTTCAACAAATTTCCAATTTTCGCCTTAATTTCTCAAATTGCAAAATTTTAATATTTTTTATATTATCTAATATGTTTTTTAATTTTTTGGTAATAAAAATTTTTGCTCCCCGATATCAGTTGGAAGATATAGGAAAAAAGTAAAAAATAACATTTTTGGAAATTTTTAAAGTTTTTGTGGAATTGCGGGATTCTTGTTGAAATATCTAAAAAACGAATAATATTTAAAATTAAGGATTAAAAACTCTACTCATGTTTAAAATTTCATTCAAAAATACCATATAATCAAACATATATTATATGCACAAAATCTGAAATCAATCCTCCTTCGGCTTTTTTTTCAAAAAGTCTTCAAAAAATTTAGGTATTATAAAAATGTGTTATATATATTAAAAAAAATTTCCTAAATATTGATGTATAACAAGTATATATCGTCATTTTTGCATGTCCAATTAAAGGATTCAAAATTAAAAGTTTCAAGTAATTTGGTTAATTTTGCTTCATTTGTATATGATTGGTAATGCAGTTCATGATAATGTCGTAACAAGAAATATTTTAATAAAGCTTAACATTTTCTTTTTTTTCAGCATAGTGTTAAATTTTTATACTTTAGTTAGATCCATCAGACAGATAAAAAATACGTAATATATATCGTTGTTTAGAAAATTTTGTCTTCATTTCAAATCCATATAAAAATACTGAAATTAGTTGAAGACCTTTTGCAAAAGGTACCGAAAAAAGATTGAGTCCAGATTATGTGCTATTATTAATTTTTAATTATACAATCAAATTTTTATTAATAAATATTTTTTAATGAAATATTACAGATGTATAGACTTTTTGACGCTTAATTCGAAACTAAAGTTATTTCTTTAGATTTATCAATAGAAATTCTGCAATTCTCAAAAAACTATAACAAATTTCCAAAAATGGGATTATTTACTTCTTTACTCTATATTCCCAACCGCTTTCCAGCTTTGCGATTTGAGAAACTGTAATATTTTTTTCTTTACTCTATTTCGTGTTATCTTTTAGAAAAAAAATGAACACTATATATGATACTTAAAAAATTGCATATAACTGAAAAAAATGTGACTACTTTTTTGGAAAAATCGAGTTTTTTCAAAGTTCAAATTCATTAGCATATAACTTTTGAATCCATAAAATTATTTCTGTGCGCAATTTTGTTATTTGTTGTTAATAAAAAAAATTATTTAAAAATCGTTTGAAATTCAGATTAGCTATAGGGAAAAACTTCAGTAAGGTACGCCCAAAAGAAAAAAATTAATCTTTGAAGCCCAATATCTAAATCGGTTCAAATATAACGAATCAGGATAGTTTTAAATATTTGTCATACATGAGATGTCCAGGTTAAGTTAGATTAGGTTATTAGGGCAGCTGTCCAGAAACAGCACACTTGGGTCCAATTTGGTCCCGCTGTGAAACTCTGACGGATCATGTATTTCAACCTCACATGTCCATTCCAACGTTCGAAGCGAACCAACCCGACGCATGTATGTAAGAGCTGATCCATCTGACATCGATATCAGATAGATCTGACAACACATGCATAAACGGACTACCAAAATGGGAAGTCCTAATCCCGGCAACAGTGGAACAGTGACATAAAAGATGCTCCACCGTCTTCTTCTCTTCCTCATCCCCACAACTTCTGCAAGTCGTTAAAAGGGAGCCCTAGTCTCTTAGCACGCGCACCAGCAATCCAGTACCCTGTAACTACGGCTACCAGAGTTCTCAGTCGATGCCTCGATAGACCCTTGATGAAGTTAGATCGACATTCATCATAATGGGGCCATAATTGCCTCGAGATTGAACATGTTGATTCATTTGTCCACCTATCCTGTGCAATCCTCGATAAGTCCCGCAGAATTATTGATCTGCAGGCCGAAAGCGGTATTCCAACCAGTTGGTCCGTATCTTCACCTCGAAGAAGGGATCCATCTTTAGCTAGTGTATCCGCAATAAAATTGCCCGGGGTTCTTGAATGACCCCAATCCAGACCAGCTCCAGGTTAGAATGTCTCGCCATCTTGTTCAGAATTGTCCGGCATTCATGTAGCAATCTGGATGTCGAAAAGACACAAAAGAGCGTTTTGAACACGGCCTGACTGCTTGAAGAATGTTGCAGTGATCTGGCAGTTTAAAGGAAATGTTTTTCCTATAAGCGGGAATATAGACACCCCCCTCCAACCCCATCAGTAGATTTGGACCCATCAGTATAAACCTCAACTGAACCAGCCCTTAATTCTGGGGTAGTTGATATTGATACTGAGAAGTCTCTGCCAAGAAAGGATATGAGGATACAATAATGGATATTGCTAGGAATACTACTAAGGAATCCCAAAATGGTCGCATGGCTGAAACTGCTATCGTTCCATATACCTATAGTCTCGAGCCTTGTCGCCGTCATAATGACGATCTGTTTGTATATAAGATCCACCGGTAGCTAGTTCATTACAACAAATAAGGCTTTCGATGGAGTTGTACGAAGCGCTCCTGTTATGAGTAGCGCTGAACTACGCAGAATCCTATCTAAGATTCCGATATGGGTGGATTTGTCCATAGCCTTCCACTATATTATCGCTCCATAAGTAAGGACTTAATCACCATGTCGAAGAGCCATTTCGTATTCCTGGGATTTATTCCCCAGGACTTACCGATGGCCTTCCTACACATATAAAGGGCAATAACGGCCTTTGAGGCTCTTGCCCTTGTGTTTTGGAGCCAGGATAGTTTGGAGTCCAGTATAATTCCTAGATACTTTGCACTATCCGACACCTTTAATTCAACACCGTTTATGCGTGGTAGCGGAAAACATGGAATCCTGTATCTTCTAGAAAAGAGGACAAGTTCCGTTTTTCCGGGATTCACGTTAAGGCCACTGACTGTACTCTATGTACTAATTAGACGCATAGCAGTTTGCAGGCGGTAAGACATAGTATTTCCCTGATACAGCCACTGCAACATCGTCCGCATAAGCAACAGTTTAAAATTTCAGTAAATCAAGTTCCCTGAGCAATGATTTAACGGTGATATTCCAGAGGAGAGGAGATAAAACTCCTCCTTGCGGAGTACCCCAGTTTGCTACCCTGTAGATGGATATTATAACCCTATTGGTACTGGATATTATAACCCTATTGGTTAGAAGTCTCCATATGAGAGATAATTCACATTATAAAGGCCCCTTCTATATCAAGGAAGGCCACTAATGCATATTCCTTATACTCGAGAGCTTTTTCAATAGTCCTTCATATAGGCATGTTGAGACGGTGATAGTAGGCAAGTGGTGATCGTTCTACGAAGGTGTAGGTCGATTAACCTTTCCAGTGTCTTCAGGAGGAAGGTCTGTATATCTAGTCCATGACTGAGGGATATACGCACATGACAAGCATGCTGAGTAAATCGGAGTTAGCCAGGGGACTATTAGATCCGCATTATACTGCAGGTCAGCAGGTATAATGCCATCAGGGCCCGGAAATTTAAAAGGGGCTAACCTCTGAAGATATTGCAGAGTGTCTCGTTAAAGGGAGACTGCCAGGAAAGTGCGCGTCCATTAAGACATCCAAGGTCTCTTGACCGCTCATTGTCCAACTGCCACATGGTTTCTGGATGAAACTTGGAACAGTAGGTGGTGATGCCAGAATCTTGCGAAATCGACTGATCTCAGGGTGGCTTTCTACGCCGCTACAAAAAGCCCTCCAGGATTTACGTTTCGCATTTCTTATCTGGTTTTTAAACTTATTAACTGAGCACTTTTAGGCAGACCAGTCTCCTAGTCTGTTGGTCTCATTAAATAGACGGCGACATTCTTTACGAGTCTCGCCTATCTCAGAGTTCCACCAATTTGGTTTACTCCTACCCCTGCAGATTGTGAGTATGCATGCAACAGAAGTCGATGTATCAAAAGCGTCCGTTAGCGTCTTGACACAGGAATCAATATCGTCGCAACCGTTGACGGTCGGAGGATTTGGGAGGAGTTGGGACAGAATATCCTGTTGCACTGTCCAGTTCGTCTTCCTCCTGTTTTGAAAGGGCTTAACTCTAACCAGACTTCCAAATTGAAGTCAATGTACAAATGATCAGAGAATGAACAATCATTGGAGATCCTCAAATCCCTTATCACATTAGAGAGCCTAGTACTGACTAGCGTAATATCGGGAACCTCCCTCCTATTAGTCACTACAAAGGTCGATTTCTTACCAGTGTTCAGAATATCTAAACTACTACAAAGAATAAAATCATATAAAGACTCACCCCTTGTATTTTTATCGGAGCTTCCCCAAACGACATGGTGGGCATTGGCGTCAGCTCCAATTATGAGCGGTATATTTCTTGCTCTTGCCGCCTTTGTTATCTCGCGAACCTTAGTTGGTGGTGGTTCTCATTGCTCATGGACTATATAGCTGGAGACAATGTAGATAGTTCCAGAGCTTGTCTCCCAGGCCGCTGCTACAGATTCCTCATCACTGAAATCAGAAAGAATGAAGATACTGAGTTTCTTGCTTGCTACTATACAAAATCGTATTTTACCTGATCCCGTAGCGTGTAGCTGCTTAAAGTTGTCCGCACGTAGTCCACAAACCTTATCGCCAACTATCCATGGTTCCTGGACTAGTACTAGCTCCTCTCCTCTTTCTACCATTCGGAGGAGCAACGTAGCAGAGGCTGCTTTACAATGGTGATGATTAACTTGCATTATCTTCACCATGTGTGTCCTTTGGGATGTTTAAATTTGGGATAATGTGAACGCGCCCCTGGTAGGTCTACATGGTCCAAGTTAAAAACTTAAACTGGTATATACTTATACCATTGCTATGTGAAATTTCACTGAAATCGGACCAGCCGTTTGGAAACTGTATATTTACTTCCACTTCTTTTTTGGAATGGGACACAGTAAATCGGTCATAAATATTTTTCTAAAATTTACATTTTTTGAATCAACCAAATTGGTCTGTAAACAACCGAGCTATTTGCAAATCTTTTTATTTGTTTAATGGCTGCTTTGCATATAGTTGTTGTTTTTATGGAAAATGAAAAACAACAACAATAAACTATATCATATTTGGTTTTTTCAACTTTTTAAAGCCCCTACATAAGAATTTTTTGGAATTTTTGTACTGAAGAAATGAACTCAATCGGTCCATTAGTATCCGAGATATCGGACTCCACATATTTTTCTCAAATTATGAATTTTTAAATTAATGTTATCATTTGATATTGTTATTGTTTCATAAACTTCAAAGTATATTATTTTTTATGTAACATCTCAACACGGGTGAAGGGTATATACGCCACAGCCGAATATAGCACACTAACTTTTAATCAATCACAAAATAATAATAATAGTAATAATAATAATAATAATAATAATTAAGGTGTTACAAATTAATTTTTTAAATTATTTATTGACTTCACTTAAAAAATTAGTAACAAAAAACTTAAAATGTGCATTAAATTTTTTTTATTGTAATTTTAGTAGTTTAATGCCATTTTTTATGGCATTTTCCTGTATATGCACTTAAACTAATGAACCAATTTAGCATTATTAATAATGTGTCGATGAAGCTTTGTTTTAGATAACTTCAAAATTTAGTCTGGCATTGATTCGACTAATTTTTTAAGAAAATCGCAGTCAATTTCTTCCCAGGCTTGCTTAAATTTTAGTTTTAACTCCGTTATTGTCATTATGGTTTCATTCTGTGCACATCTTGCGTAAACGGACTGCAAGCCGGCCAGTCCAATAGTGGAATACTGTGTTCATTAAAGCACGATTTAAATTGATTCGAGACAGGGATTGCAGCGTTATCCTGTTGAAATATGCGATCTTCATCCATAAATGAGAGAAGAGAATCTTCCAACAGTTCATTATAAATTGCACCGAAATTGCGAATTTCGTTCGACCTCAGATCATGCCAATAGCAAGAATATGAATCAGTACCGTCCAAATTGAATTTCTTTTCATCAGAAAAGATTACTTTATTCCACTCATCTGTCCATTTCATGTAATTACGCGCAAATTTTAAACGAATTTTCTTATGATGCTTTTTTTAACATTGGCTTACGTTTTAGTTTCTTCCATTTTGTTACCATCTGTTCGCAAAATGTGTGCAACATGATTGGAAGTGACAGGAAGGTCAAGTTTGTTTTTTTATTTGTGTAGCATTTAATTTATTGCGGGTGGCTTTTTCTTTTATTTTATTCATTTGCATTTTTGTTAATTTTTTATCACCTTTTGTTGGTTTCCGCACTCTGTATTTTTTGGCCTTTCTTAAGAAAGCTTCGAATAACTCCTTCTGTACGGTTAATTTTTCGTCCAATTTCTCTGTTAGAAAATTCTTGATCACAAAAAATTGAATTTGATTTTTTTCCTGGTCTGTAAAAAAAGTTCCTTTGGGCATTCTTTAAGCTGATGATCAGAAACTTGCCTTAAGTGAAACAAACAACTAAAACTGTTAAAATTTTTTAATATATATATATATATATATATATATATATATATATATATATATATATATATATATATATATATATATATATATATATTTGTTCTTAGTTAAGAGAAACGAATATACCTCAAAGAAACAAAAATTTTAAATGCGTTTATAGGAATATGTACCAGTGGATATATCTTCCAATTTTTAGGGTATATTAAAAATTCTAAAAATAATATAATAATATTGTTACGTTTTTACCTTTTAAAAACGGTCGTTTATTTCCTTTAAATAAACTTGTACTTTGATTGCAAATAACAGCAGTTTAGTAGTTTGAAAGTTGTAACGACTCTTTATTTAATTTAAAAATGTACAACAATACAGTTTAAATAGTCACTTTGTGTTTTAATACACACACACACTTAAATTACACGCTTTATACAGCACACTTTAATAATGTACAAGATTATACAGCCAAGGCAGTTAATATGTCTTTACTTAACGACGCTTCCAACCAGACTGACTCAATGGTGTTCTCACGGCTAATTTATATACACTGTATTGCCTACTAGATGTTTCTTGAAAGCTCTATTTCTTTCTACAATGTTAACGGACAATCTAGAGCTTTTGTAGGTAATGCCATGAGCATAAACACTTAGTGCTGCCAAACTAGCTTTTGATGATAATACCAGCAGCATAAAAACTTAGTGCTGCCAAACTAGCTTTTGATGATAATGTCAGCAGCATAAACACTTAGTGCTGCCACACTTAAAAACAATGGTGAAAGCTTTTTATTCAATGTTGTATGTTTAGAACTATGTTAATAATTTTTACTGCTGTTAACATAAACGGAAATGTCTGGAAGCATTGAGAAAGATTTAAACCGGCCGTTAAAACCGTTATATTTGAATTCAATTACAATTTCGTAACAATATACTCATCCATACATGCAAACCGTTTTTTAAATATTTACTTTTTGAAAATTAAATAAAAACAATTTATGATATTGCAACTCATCTGAAAGTCGAATCATTTCTTTGGTTTTCATATTGCCTTTGGATAAAACTTCCCTCGATATTTTTACGGAAGTAAACTTGTTATTAAGAAAGCCGCAAATAATTTGACAGATTTCTGAAGAATACAGTTAATAATTTGGATACTATTAGGCTCATGGTTTATCTGGTGCTTTAAAAATTTAAGTTGTTGTTTAAGGATTCCAGACATTTTAATGAGATTCCTCTTACAATTTTCACATATGTGCAAATTATATCTTTAAGTCGTTTAATATATTTACTTTTAAAATATCGAATTCTACTTCTTACTATCTCTTTTGCAACATATTATATTTGACCACAATCAAAAAATTTTTTCTATTTAAAATATTACCATAAATAGAATTATTGTACTTTCCATCTATTATACAAAAATACATGAAGGACTCAGAAACTATCAAATACTTACATATAGATATTTATCAAATATATTTAGATATTTAAATCGTAACAAAATTTAATAAAATCAAATGTAAATTATATACTAAAATAACCATATATGAATTAGACAATATAAACATTTTGCATTCATAAGAATTTCCGGGAATTCCTGCATGATTTCCCGGAATTACGGGACTGAAAATTTTGCGTAATTCCCGGGACGGAAAAACTCTACTAAAAACACATTTTTCGTTAGTTTAAAGTAATTCCAAATTTCTTTTCAATTAATTAAATAATATATATATATTTTTTTTTTTTTTTTTGAGATAATCTTTTTTATATTTTTATTTAATTTTTTATTACATTATACAATACATTCAAAGAGTTGGAACTTTTTTTTAAAAAAAGAATTTTTTTTGAACGTACGACGTTCTTTCAATTTGTTTATAAACTAAAGGAAAAAAATATGAACATAATATCGTTAATTTAATGGAATACTATAAAGTTAATTTGTTTTAACATTTTCTTTGCGTGTTTGTGTGTGTTTCATTTTAAGTTTTACATAAACATAAACATTTTTCACTAAATTCATATCGTATTTAAACCTTTAAATAAAAACAAATAAAACGAAAATTAAGAGAAAAAAGAAATAATAAAACTTAAGTAAAACAAACAAGTACTAAAGATGCAAATAACTCTATTTTGATATGAGAAAAACATAATAATTTTTAGGAAAAAATTACAAGTTTTTCAAGTTAACAGAATGATGTTGTTATAAAGGAATCAAGGAAGTTAGGCATCATGGTAAAAAGGTACTTTTGCACACTACATACATACATACTTATTTAAATTATTTTCGTTATTGAGTTTGGTTTTTAAACAATTTTTTTCTTTGCTTGAGGATAATAATTATTTTTTTAATACACAAATGTAGTACAAAATTATATTTGTATTAAAAAAAAAAATGAAAATAAAACTTAATTCATTAGGAAACTACTAAATATTATATAATAAACTGAAAAAATAATAAAAATTAATAATTTAAAATTACACAGAAATTCATTCTTCATCACATTGAGACCCATTTTTAAAAAGTTTAACGCTTAGGGCATTATTATATTTTTTATGTTCTTTTTTATAATAGTTTTTTATATATTAATAATTTATTTGTTTTACATATAAGTATCTTGATTTTATACTTTAAGAGTTAAAGGAGTTTAAAAGGGTGGCTTTAGGAAGGTCTGTTGAGGCAGCAGAGGCAGTATTGAAATTGACTCCAAGTTTTGCTAAGGAAAAAAAATTGTTTTTGATTATTTTTATAAAATATAAAAATAGGAATAACTCTTCCAAAATTCTTTATTATTTAAAAATTATTTGTTATTCCCCTTTGGTTTGACTTTTTAATGTAAATTTAGAATTTCAAATCATAATTACGTTTGAGAAAAGTTGTAACATTTAAAACTTGTATTTGATTTTTGAAAAAAAAAAATATCAGTTCCCGCTTTTGAGATCTTTTTTAGGCTAATTTTTTAATTAATTTTTTTAGTTAATATTTTCGAGATTAAGAAATTCTAGAAAAAATTTCCAAAAAAAATAAATGTGCGAGTTTAGAACTGGTATAATTTTTGATTATCAAAATTTAAAAAAATCGTAATTAATATTCAATTCTATGGAAATTAAACATTTTGTAGTTTTAAATATAAAAATGTATAATTATTAAGTTTTTCAATTTTAAATATTTTTTTTAAGTATTATGTTAAATTCTGTATGCATTGAAAATTTTATAATTTTTAAATTTAGTTTTAATATTCGAAAACGCTCATTTTTAAAATTTTTCGGAAATTTTATATATTTCTAGTTTCAAAATTTTTAATATTTGGAAATTATTCTTCAGATTTTATATTAAATTCTATAGAAATTTAAAAATTTTTAGTTTAAAATTTTGTTTTAATATTCGAAATCGTATGTTTAAGATTTTTAGAAATGTTAACATTTTTCTAATTTCAAAATATTAAATATTTGGAAATATTTTTTCCTGTTTTTTATTAAATTCTGTTTAATTGGAAATTTTACATTTTACTTTAATATTCAGTATAGTTTCATAGTTTTTTTTTAATTTATTAGAAATTTTAAAATTTTCTGGTTCAAAATTTTAAATATTGAAAATTATTTCTTCTAGAAAATATTTGAAATCGTTTTTACCTGATTTTTATATTTTCTAGAAATTTTAATATCATCTACCTATAAAATTTTAATTTAATTTTATTCGTTTCTTCAAGTTTTATTTTAAAATCTCTAGAAACGGAAAATTTTCTGTTTTTTTAATTTTTAATAATATTCAAAATATTTTCATTAAGAATTCTATTACCTAAAATATGAAATTCTAATTTTAATATTTTGAATATATTGAAATCGTTTTTGAATTTTTCAAAATTTTTATATTTTTTAGAATTTTAAGTTTTTTCGTATTAAAATATTTTTGAATTCGTTTCTTCGAGTTTCATGTTAAATTCTAAGATATTGATTATTAATTTTTTTGAATTTAGAATAATATTCGAAATAGCTTCATAAACATTTTTATATTTTTTAAAAATTTTCATAGTTTTTGAAATCATTTCTAAAAGTTTTATTTTAAATTCTTCAAATATTTAGAAATTTTTTGATTTTTAATTTTTTTTATTATTTGAAATCACTTTTTCAATTTCTTTTATAGAAATTACAAAATTCAAATATTAAATTTTTATAAAAATATTAAAAATTGTTTTTCAAGAATTTTTGTTTTTAAATAATTTTTGAAATATTTCATTAAGTTTAATTAACATTTTCAAGAAATTGAAATTTTTTTTTCAAATATTCAAAATCGTTTTTTTCCAAAAGTCTGAGTTCACACAAGGCAATTTTTCTTGCTGAAATTTTGATTTCATGAGAGAGAGATCGATAGGGAATATTAACATTATTTAACCATTTTCAAAAAAATAAAAAATTCTGCTTTTTAAATTATATTTTACATAGTCGAAAAAGTTTTTCAAGATATTTATATTTTTAGAAATTCAATATTTTTAATATTTTCATTTTTTATTTCAAATTATCTCTGTTTTCAAATTTGCAAATTTTAAATTTATATAAATTTAAAATTAGAATTTTTACCAACTTTAAATTTAGTTTCAAAATTTTAAATAAAAATTTGATTTGTTGCAGCAATAGTGATATTTCCAGGATTTAATTAAATTTCCAAACTCAAATTTTCTGTATTCTACAAATACTGAAAAAAGAAAATAAATATTTCTTAAACCAGTCACTCTAGGCAAATATAAGATAAAAAATACGTAACAGGTTTAAGAAAAAAAAAAAAGGAAAAAAAAGCACAGTCAATTAAAATCTAAGGAAATAATTTCCTTATTAATATAGGAACTAAGGTATATTTTATTTAGATGTTATATAATTTTCATCAAATATTAGCTTTTTTAGTTCATAATAGAAAGTTTTAAATTAAAACTACTCAATTAGTTTTCCTTCTAAATACGAGAAAAAGCAAATAAATATTTAAGCTGTGGTCACATTAGGCAAATATTAGATAAAAATAGGTGAACACTTAGAAAAATTGTTTGATCCGTAACATTAAATACAGGCAAATAAAATCTTTGAAGTCATGGAATAGTCTGACCATTAATTTTTATTACTGTTTCCACAAAGAAACTATTATAAATTACAACCTTTCTCAATTATTTTGCCTCAGAATTTTAATTCGAAAATGCACAATTATTTTCTTTACCTTTTCTGGCCATTTTACGAAACAAAACTCCCCATCTTCCTCGAAAGAATAAAATTATGCCAAGATACATATAGTAGAAATATTGAAATAAAACCTTTTAAGTTTCATTAAAATTCATGGCTTCATCGAAAATATCTACCATGGCCTCCATACGTTCGTTATGTTCAAAGCGAGCAATTCGTCGTCGCCGCTTTGAAATGGACAACCGTTGCGAAGGCTTTATGCGCCCCAAACGATGAAAGCGGGTATCTTCTTCTTCGGTATCGTATTCAGGCGCCGAAACGGAATCCTCTTCATCGCGTTCCCGAAATGAATCCTTTAAATGATTATAAATTTTAAAAGATTTCAAATCATGTTTACGTATAGAACGTGAAAGCGAAGAAACACCGCGCTCTGGCTGGAGTTTAGTTTTTGAAGAGGACGATGATGATGTACCATTTGTGGCGGTTATGGAGACAACATTGAAAAGTTCTGCTAGTTCTGCATCAGTACGTTGCTGTTCCTTTAATTTCTTTTTGTACTTGGGTGCATAGTCAAGAATGTAGAGAAGACTATCAAGACGTTGTTGCTCCTCTTCGGTGACAACACCAGTAACGCCCGAATTTGGTAGGGATGATGAGAGACTGGTATTAGTGGGAGTGAGAGAAGTGGGCGTGGAAGGAGGGGCTGGTGGTAGACCGCTACTACTACCACCGCCACTATTTGCACAGATACTTAGAGCTGTATGGCCATTTAAAGTAATTCCACCTCCATTACTACTGCCTCCACCACCATGTGACACCGTATAACGTCGGCGGGGTCGTCTGCGTTTTACTAATTTCCAAGAATATATACTGGAGTCTATGTTATCATTGTCCATTAAAGCCAACTCTAATTCGTTATGCGATGGCGGCGTGGAACATAGTTCCACATTGAATTCTTCATCTAATTTAGCCATTTCGATTGTCTTTTATTTACATTATTACATGCATGTTTATATTATTATGTTTATTGTTTTTTTTTCCGAATCCATTTTTAAGTAAACAGAAAATTTTTGTTCGCACACACATACGACACCAGAGAATAGAAAAACAAAAAATAAAAGAAAAAGAGAATTAACAAAAAGTTATACACAAATTTTTAAGCAAATTTTTACTAAACAAAACTTTATCTAAAATTTTATGTATGTACCTGGAAAAGATACTCAGCTTCCGAATATTTTTGATCCATTAAACGGTTTTTTATAATATTTGCATTTTCTTCAGACATTTTTTTATAACATCGGCCAACAAAGCCTTTACTAGATCAAATTCAACTATACAGGGAATAATCCAAAATAAAAAATATTACTACTACACGTCTTCAATGACTGACTGACTGGCTGATTGGCTGCTGCTGATGATGGTGATTTTGTATTTCGTGTTGGGCCCTCTTGTCTTTTCTCTATTTTTTTATTATTATTTTTTTAGAATGGAAAAATAATAAACAAACACACTGTGTATTATTTTGGCCTTTGCTTTTTATTATTTGAGGTACTGCTTTTTGTAGCTGATTACTACTCGATTTGTTGTTTTTTTCAGCTGGGTAGTGAAAAATGCCGTACGGAAATCGGTGAAAATTATTCTTCAATACAAGACCAACAATAAAATAAAGAAAAATCGTAGAAAAACATACAGAAGAAAAATATATGTATGTAAAGTATATATTTTTTTACAAATTCTTCTTTGGTTTAGTATATTATTATTGGTGTATGAGTTTTTTATGGTGTGTTTTTGTTTTTGCCAAGTGTATTTACCTTTTATTTTTTATTTCTTTTTCTGTTTTTTCCGTTCTCTTCGCAACACATCTACGCACACACATACGCAAACACGTATACTATGTCATAGTGTAATAAGAAAGTAACCTAGTAAGCCCAGCTGATTTACAATTCTTTCATGTATGTACCACGTGAAACTGTTTTCGTATTCGTATTTACAATTTTCTGTCGCGTTTATTTAATTTGCCTTATCTTCAATTTCTCATTTTTTATTTATAGCATTTTGACATTATGTGCAGTGGTTTTACACCAAAAATAAATATAAGCAATTGTTGTTTTTGTAGATGTGTGGTCACTTTATAATTACATTATGGTCATATGTATTCGGCATGGCATGCAGGGAAGTGGCAAAAACTTCTTTTTAGCAGCTGTAAAGACAAATAAAATGATAGCTTAACGAATAAATATAACTCAAAAAGCTAATAAATTATTAAAATTCTATAACTTATTAAAAATAATAATATATTAGCAAAAAAAATCATAATAATTTGCATTTTTCTGTTAATATTTTCTTAATTTCTGCATATTTTTGTTTAAAATACAGCATTGCCATTAATTTTTCTTAGACAAAATGGCCAAAACGATAGAATAGAGAGCTACCATATTTAAGCTGATTCGTTTTCGTTAAATTTGTTCTAGAATATACTTTTATGAAGATATTTAATGAATCATCAAATTGTTTAAACAGGAAAATTAAGATATTAATTAAATTAATAACAAAAACAAGAAATAAATGTATAATTTCTTTGGCAGTGTTCAAAACACAAGAGTTATTTAAAGGATTTAATTCATTACTGAGAACTAATAAAAATTGAAGTTATTAATAGAAAGAAAATTAAATTTTTAAAAACTTTAATAGGCATAGTGTGATTGTAGTATGTATGTAATACTCAAAATCTCGTTAAAATTAGATTTCATTATAATGTTCATTTTACTAGATTTATATTTCCCATTTAAATAAAAATCACATGTTATGAACAATATTTCGTCACGATCGTTTACAATTTTTTTTAAATTATGAAATTTTCATTGTTTTAATAAAATACAAAACTGTGTTCATTGCAAAAATGAAGCAATTTTGACATTTAAAGAAAAATTCATAAAACCCAATAAGCATATTTCTGAAATATTCTTGTGGAACACTGTTTAAATAGCATACTGAACTTTCGAAATATAATTTGACTCATGCCTTGAATAATAGTACAATACAAATATTCAAAATAATGAAATTCAAGCTAAAAAAATAAATAAATAAATAAATAAAATTTTTAAAATTATTATTAAAATCAAAAATTTTAAATTATTGATTTTGCAAAAAAAAGCTGAAATAAATATGCATATTAAAATCGTATATTACAACAAAACACTAAACATTTTAAAGAAAAGTTTCTAGATTAATTTTGAGATAAAAAAGAATAACTTTTTTCTCTAAGTTTGAAATGTTTGAAATAATTTTTAGAAAAGTTGAGGCAGAATTGTTGCAATTATTTAACTGCAATTGGTTTTTAATTTTTCTTTTCTTGAATACCCGAAACAATATAAATATGTTAAATCCTATTTTTGGATCATTTATTTAATATTGTTACGAAATTGTACTTAAATTCAAATATAACGGTTTTAACGGCTGGCTTAAAATTAAGTAATGCTTCTCAACGTTCTCAATGCTTCTAGACCTTTCTGTTTACGATAACAGCAGTTAACATATCTGTAGAAATTATTAACTTGTTGTAAACATATAACATTGAATAAAAAGCTTTCGCCATTGTTTGTAAGTATGGCAAAACTAAATGTTGAAGCAGCTAACATTAACATCGAAAGCTCTAAAATTCAAATATACTAGTTTGTCCGTTAAGAATATTGTAGAAATTGATAGAGCTTTCGAGAAACATCTAGATGGCAGTGCAGTGTATATAAATTGGCCGTGAGAACACCATTGAGTCAGTCTAATTGGAAGCATCGTTACAGCCCGTCTAGACGTAATATAATATGTAAGATTTTTCTGTCAGAGAGTGTCAAATTCGCTCTCTGAGAGAATTATTTCACGTGTAGATTCAAATATTAGTATTATAAGATGTATTATGAGACTGTTGTGATGAGATTTCTCTACACAACAATCTTATAAGATGAACTGTCAAAAAATACACACACACTGAAGTTTGTATGTGTGTGTGTTTATATATTTTGGAAATTACTAAAAAAACAATGTTTTTTTTGTAAAACTATTTTCTTTTAATGATTGTTTTACATTTAAAATAATATTTTTATAAAAATTGTGTTAAAAACGTGCGATTTTTTTAAATAAAAAGTACATGTTTATTCTGTGACTGATTGAAAATAATGATATCCTATAGGATTTATTAGAATACGTGTACCCCTTTTTTAAGATTTAACATAATATAAACAAAATGGTTACTCTCCTCTGCCGGCGTTATCTCACATATTATATCAGCGTTAATCTCAGTTGTAGACCTGTGGTTAAGTAAAGACTAACTGCTTTAGCTGTATATTTTTGTACATTATTAAAGTGTGTAATTTCAGTGTGTGTGTGTGTGTGTGTTAGAACACAAAGTGACTATTTAAACTGTTACTGTTTCACATTTTTAAATAAAATAAAGAGTCGTTGCAACTTTTATTTACAATTTACCAGTTTGTTTAAAACGAAATAAACCACAGTTTTTAAAAGGTAAAAACGTAACAATATACATTTTTATTATTTGACTTCCATTAACCCGTGTAAATTGTTCTTGTTGTATTTATTTATTTAGATTTACATAGAATATATTATAAACACGGCAACCAAAAATATGCGATAAAAAATGTTTTTGCGAATAAAAAATGCTCTTAAAATAGAAAAATTTGCTTTGAAATTGAAAAAACTAATGTAATGTATCAGCTTTGAATGTACCAGGAAATTAAACAAATTTGTATAAGAGGAAAATATTAGGGAATAAGATTTGCAAAACGTAAGCGACAGTAAAAATAAAATTTCAATATTTGCAAATTATGTAACAAATTCAATTGGGTACAAAATATGCAAACCTTTTCCTAAATGTAAAATATGCCAAATTATGCACTTTAGTGTAATATATTCAAAATTATGTTCTTAAGTATAAAATATGCAAAAATATCTCATTTAGATATATATTTTAGCAATCTCAAATAAGGATTTTCTATGAAAATATGTCAAAATGTCATATGCAAATACGCAAAAATATGTTGTTAGGACCAAAATATGCAAAAATATGATGTAACAAATTGATACCAAAGTTTTTTGTTTGGCTCTTTTATGATTGATTTTGCATATTGTAAACTATTTTAAAATATTTTTAAATTTGTTTGACAAAAAAATAAAGTTTGAACAAAAAGTAATAATAGGTTTTACTTGAAAAATACTAGAAAGAAGGACTATAATTAACGTGATCAGGTTTTTGTTTATATTTCAATTACGAATCTAATCACCTGTTCTCACAAGCTCTTGCTTCACGACACACTTGAGAACGACTCAACGAAATTTTGGAGCAACAAATTAAGTATATTGTTACGTTTTTACCTTTTAAAAACGGTTGTTTATTTCCTTTAAATAAACTTGTACTTTGATTGCAAATAACAGCAGTTTAGTAGTTTAAAACTTGTAACGACTCTTTATTTTATTTAAAAATGTACAACAATACAGTTTAAATATTCACTTTTTGTTCTAATATAAACACACACTTAAATTACACGCTTTATACAGCACACTTTAATAATGTACAAGATTATACAGCCAAGGCAGTTAATATGTCTTTACTTAACGACGCTTCCAATTAGACTGACTCAATGGTGTTCTCACGGCCAATTTATATACACTGTATTACCTACTAGATGTTTCTTGAAAGCTCTATTTCTTTCTGCAATGTTCTTAACGGACAAACTAGAGCTTTTGATGTTGATGTTAGTGGCTTAAACATTTAGTGTTGCATTACTTAAAAACAATGGTGAAAGCTTTTTATTTAATGTTGTATGTTTAGAACTATGTTAATAATTTTTACAGCTATGTTAACTGCTGTTAACATAAACGGAAATGTCTGGAAGCATTGAGAAAGATTTAAAACAGCCGTTAAAACCGTTATATTTGAATTCAAGTACAATTTCGTAACAATATTCTTACAAACTCAAACATTAAAATTTTATTTCTCGTAATAGTTCAATTCAAATTTGAATTTAAATTGGGATTCAAAAAAATGTGATACTTTCTCAACTTGGCATCAAAAGTTGTTCTTAGGTACTAGGGTATTTATTGTAATAATGTTGGATCGAATTATTATTGAATTGAATACAATTTATTAAGAACAATTTTTCGAAGAATATTCGAATTCGAATATTTTTATGCCTAATATTCGAACAATTTTTTGCAATCCAGCTAATTTTATTAAAAAATTTTAATATTTCTTTATGTTAAACTTATTTTTTCGAATAATTTAAATTACTTGATTTGAACAAACTGAAATGGCTTATTCAAATTATTCGTTCTATTTGAACAATAGAAAAATCGAACACTTCGAATACCTTAATAAAGCATGTAAATAATTTTTTTACGTTTTCAAATGTATTTTAGTACCTATAGGGGGTATCAAAAAAGTTTTATACATTTATAAAACTAGAAACTTAAAGAATACAAATAAGCTTGTTTTTTTAAGTTATCAGTCTCGGAAAGGATATAAAAATTGTAAAAATTCAGAAAAAAATATGTTTTTAACACGTTTTTCGCACCATTTTTTAAGAACTTTTGTAAATTTGTTTATCGTTCTCTCGTTTTTTTTGACGTTATATATAGTGTCAAAAAGAAAAAAATGTTTCAAATGTGTCAAATTTAACTGGGTTCAATACTTATACAATTTTTGTGACAAAAATATTCAATTTTTCTAATCTGAACCATTTTACCGGTTCACTTTTCGTTGCCAAATCTAGTCGTAATATCGACCTGTACATTTGTTAGTATTTAAATTGATAGATTATGTATGACATTGTCTTTTTTTTGATGTATCATTTGAAGAAATATTTACGTAAAAATTTTTCGTTTACACATTTTTTAAAGAAATTGTACAAAAATTTTTTCTGATGTTTAACAATTTAAAAATTTTTTTTACACAAAATGTAAATGTATATATACATGAAATCTTCGATTTACGCGGTTCATTGGGACTGGAGAAATTTCGCGCAAATTAAAAAAAAGCGTAAATCAAGGTGCCAAATAGGTAGAAAATTATATTTTGGGACCAGTATAGTAATATATCGCGTAAATCGAAACACTAATTAAATGAAAAGTGAAATTTTGGGACCTAAAAATAGCGTTAAATTAAAACACACAAATTTTTTTTTTTTTTTGATGATTAAAAAATCAATCACATGGTGCCAAAGATTTTTTATATTAAACATTTAAATACTATGTATATCAATATGATATTCACCATGCTTTATTAATTGATTTAAATTTAATTAATATGAAAAGAATATCCGAATTAATGAATTAATCAATTCCATGAAAATTTATATTAAATTTATATACATATTTTGTTTATCCGTTCCTTTGCAAATTACAAGTACATTTTACATTTTGTTCTTTTAAATTGTCTCGAAAACATATGACGTTTTGCCAAATTAGAAGCACATGTTTTTTTTAATTATTGTTTTTGTAGATTCATTTACATTTTTTGAAGCCATTTTTAAAACAGTTTCCTAAAATATTTTTTTCAATAATTTCCTTTCGACACAGTATAATATTTCGCGCAACAAGTTTGCATACATCAAGTTTGTATAAAATAAAAACGCGTATTTCAAAGAATGGTCACTAATATTGAATTGTGTTGTAACGAAAAGGCGTAAATAAAGTATCAGGTAAATCGAGGGTATTTTCAAGACTACAGAATAATAAGCTTTGTAGCTTTTTCAAATACTATATGCAGTGGAGGTAATATTTGCTATTTAAAATGTAGAAAAAAATTCGTTTACATGCTTTAGTTACTTCTTTTTGATTAGCCCAATACAGTGAAAATATATTTAAAATTTCTTATATCCATCTCAAGTTCTTTAATGGATTTTTTCCAAAAGTTTAAAAGCAAATTATTCTTATTGTCTTTTTGTGAATAAAATACTGAAAAAATAAGTTTGCAGTAATTTAGGACCGTCAAAATTTCTCTGAAGAAATAAAAATCTCTCTGTAGAATAAAAGTTCTTCTAACAAAAATTTATTTATATTTTATTCTAAAATTCTTAAAATAACAAAAATTGTAAACTTATTTCGCGAAAAAAATTAGAAACTTTTTATGGCCAAAATATACCAGACTAGAGATTTTCAATCACTATTAGGGAACTGAAAATGAACTAAAAAAATTTTCAATATTTTGTCCGTATCAATAGATATCGTTTCGGAGGTCTTGCTACATCGAAGTTGACAAAAAGTACACACAAAACACATTTAACAAAAAACAGTCAGTAGAGAAGTTAATCATCATTTAACACTGCTAATCATCACAAATTATATATAAAAATATCAACTTTTCAAGTAAGCTTACCTTATAAATGCGCCTTTATCCACTGGAAAAAAAGTTCTAAACTATTTTTATTTACATTAAAATATTGATAACAATGTTATAGAAAACGTAAATAAGGAAATCGAATAAGTAATTTCTTGCATAAAAAAATCGGGATTTCTTTATAAAAAGCGATAAAATTTTTTAAACGGGATCGAGGTTTAAAAAGTGGGATAATCCCGCCAAAAGTTGAATGTCTGGTCGCATTAACTATAATTCAAGTTTAATTCAATTTAAATTTCAAGTGCTTGAATTTTAATTTTTAAGTGCTTATTGGGAACTTATTAAAAATTATAACAAATAACAAGATGCAATTATTAGAGAGAACTTTTTTCAAATTTAAACTTTAAAAAATGAAAAAAAAAATATATAAATGTTTTGTGAACAATTTTATAACGTTTAATTTTGTATTAAAAACAAAGTTTGTATGTAATTTATTGTTCTTGAGGATGAACATACTACATGCTAAAATTCGAAAACGTTCTAAAAATTAACTGCACAATTCCACATTCCAAATATAAACATTTTTATTTATATATATTTTTTTAATTGACTTTAAAATGACAACTTGTCCCTTGTCTAGTTGTATCATGATTAAAAAAAAAAAATAAAAATAAAAATAAAATAGTAATAGCTGTGTTTTGGTGCTAACGTTTATAAGCAATTTTATACAAAATTTAAATTTATAAACGTTAGGAGTTAATGTGAAGAATTACACATGTTAACTTTAACTGACGTCAATAGGTGCTGCCAATTTATGAACAAAAATATAATTGTGAACAGAAAACGTAACAGAATATGTAAGATTTTTTTGTCAGAGTGAATTATCTCACATAGAGATTCAAATATTAGTATTATAAAAAGTATTATGAGACTGTTGTGATGAGATTTCTCTACACAACAATCTTATAAGATGAACTGTCAAAAAAAAAAAAAAAAAAAAAAAATACACATGTACGAAAGTTTGTTTGTGTGTATGCATGTGTATTTTGGAAATTACTAAAAAATGGTTTTTGTAATATTGTTTTCTTTTAATGATTGCTTTACATTTAAAAAACAAAACAAAAAAAAAAAAAAAAAAACATTTTTATAAAAATTGTGCTAAAAAGGTGCGAATTTCTTAAATAAAAAGGACATGTTTACTATGTGACTGATTGAAAATAATATCTTCTAGGATTTATTAACATAATATAAACAAAATGTTTGCTCTTTTATGCTGGCATTATCACACATATTATATCAGCGTTAATATCAGTTGTAGACCTGGAATAAATGAAATATATATATAGAAATACAAATAAATAGAATGAATACAAATTTAAAATCAGCTTTTTTAAATAAAGTATAAAAATAGAAATTTTATTTTGAATATTAAGTGAAACCTATTCGAATGAGTATCGTTTTTTTTTTGCTAACTATTAGCACTCAACGGTAACAACAAAACACAGGTAATATGTTTAAGCTAAATAAACATAAAATTAATTTTAAAAAGATTCGAAACCATTCTAATTAGGATAAAATAATAATTTTTAGTTTGTTTTATTGGTCAGATGATGGTAACCATCGAACAAAACCTATAAATCAATTTTTTACAAATATATATATATATATATATATATATATATATATATATAACTCTCGATTTTTTTGAAATTTTGTATGTGTATTTGTTAGGTATGAGAATAGGTCGTAAAGTAAAGTATTTTCATATCGGTAAGGGGATATGATAATAGGACAAAAGGGGTAAAAGATATATCTTCTTAACTAATCGACAGGTTTTCTTGAAATTTTGCAGGCAAATAGTTTAACATCTGGAGGGAACTACAGCCTATAATTTGTATTATTTAGGGCATGAAATAGGGCATAAGGGGTAAGAGCTTCCTCTCCCTATATCTTCTTAACTAATCAACCGGTTTTCTTAAAATTTGGCATGCAGGCACTGTAACATCTGAAAGAAAATTAAATATATAATTTTTTTGGAAATTCCAACATTTAGGGCTTAAAATAGTGCAAACTGGGTAAAAGCTCCACCTACCCATATCTTCTGCGCGTCCAAATGCTACAAGATACATCTGCTAACACGTTATCGAACGAATTATTAGATATCAGCGATGAAAAAGTTGGTGTCAACGAAAATACTGGATGCATAAAGTTACCCACTAATTTTTGCACTATCGTTGATTCGCAAAATGCTCTCACTGACCGCATATTCCCCGATATAAATATAAAGAGCTACTTGGGCAGTAAAAAATACGGACGTCGATGATTTAAACTTCAAGATATAGCAGTCGATTTAGTATGTTAACGAAGCTGTAAATCATCCAACAGAGTTTTTGAACTTTCTGGATTTGCCAGACATGCCACCATACCTTCTACGACTGAAAATTGGATCTCCCGTTATTCTACTTCGGAATTTGAACCCAAAACGGCTGTGCAATGGTACACGATTGGTTATTAAAAAACTGATGAAAAACGTAATCGAAGCCACCATTTTGAATGGTAAATTCCGAGACGAAAATGTTTTGCTGCCACGAACTCCGTTCAATTTCCTATTAGATTGACATTTGCAATGACAATCAATAAGTCGCTAGGCCAAACGATGTCATTTTGCGGCTTAGATTTGAGCACAACATGTTTTTCACACAGACAATTATAATTATATCGAGCTTATTTGTGTTGACTAAAGATGGACTGACAAAAAATATCGTACACGCAATTGCTCTTCATCACTTTACGTCATCTCTTTTTTATGTTTAACTTTTGAATATGTAACGAACATAAATACTCGTAAAGAAATAAATGACTATTGTTTTTTTTTTTCATCGTCGATCATGGCATAAACCGCTTCATTTCTCTTTCTGATATTTTTTAATCAAAAACCATAAAAATAAAACAACGTTTGCCTGGTCAGCTAGTATATATATATATATATATATATATTATTTCTTTAATCCCTGTCAGCATTTGGAAGAGTTTTTTCATCCAATGTATAACTTTTAAACTGATCCATGTTGTTGCATATAATGTTGAATAAAAAATGAGTTAATATAAAAAATTGTTGATTTTGTTTTTAAATATTTCATATTTAATTTAAAGATATAGTGGGTTATTAATTTAGTTTAAAATTGTAGTGAGTTATTACAGTGTGTTTAAATACAAGGTAAGCATTTAGCTTAATTATAATTAAAAATATTTGCTATAAATACTCCAATTGCATTATAAACATATTTACTTATCATACAAAAGCGATGATGTTTTGATACTTTATTGATGTACCTTTTTACACTTCGAAATGATAGTATTTCGACACCCAGAGAATGCATTAAATAGAGTCATATAAAAATTATTAGAACTGTGTTACATTTCTTCACGTACGGTGACTCTTCTTCGATAAGAAAACGATATCATATTCGACTGTTATTAACTACATGAATATTGTATCATTATTGATAAACTTTTGGATTAAAGTTAGGTAATAACGTATGCGGAATAAAATTGCAACAAAATTTAAAATGGTCAAATTTGTCCAAAAAGTAACATAAATCTTAAATCATTTTTCAGAAGGCATGACATCGGAAATTTGTAACATAAAGAGTCACCGAAAACTTAGGAAGATCGCTCAGATCATTAATTATTAACATAGATATGAATCTTAGACTTAGATTTTTTTCTTTTTTTAACAACCGACATAGGCTTTTGACAACGGAACTACATATCTACATATGTTAATCTATGGCTCAGACCATCTGTGTTGAAGGACTGAATAAAGAAGATATACGCAAAATTATAAACTCCTTTTCAGTTTTCTACAAACATTTTCTTTATTTTTTCGAAAAAGATACCTTATAATTAGATATTTTAAATTTGAATTAGCTATTTTAAAATTTTTAGAATTTTTTACTTTGTGTTGCACCAAACATAATATGCCATCTTATTATATACATTTAAAAACATAAAACACAATTACAATTAAGTGAAAATTTTTTAAGAAAAAAACATCTCACAAAGAACGAACTCAAGACCCAAAGTTCTTCAGTCACAAACTCAAGCGGTTGATATATTGAAATTTACTATCTCTATTGCTTATATACATAAAAGTCTTAAGACGCAACTAAAATATAAATAATACTTTTTTATAAAAAACACATCCAAAAAACGTGTCAAGAAATTTGTCAAATTATTTTTTTTTTATAAATAATGAAAACGAAAGGAGTCTCGGGGATACGAACTCATACTTAACGGTTTGTAGTCTAGAACACTTTCTCTAGGCTAATCAATCTAAAAACTTTCCAATAGAAAATATTAATAAATTTGGGCAAAGAAAATTGAAAAGACTTTTGAGGCTGTTCTAGAAAATCGTTTATTACTCCGTCATTCCTAAACGGATTTCGCTGAATTTCAATACCAAGTTTTTCGAGACTATATGCCAAATATGACGGACAGACATCCAGACGGACAGACATCCAAACGGACAGAAGGGAAGACATATATTCTCAAAAGTTATTTTTAATCATAGCAATCACGAATATTTTTTCATTTGAGATTCCGGATATATATTTAAAGACTTTTGTATAAAATGAAAAACTTATATATACCCTTCATTTTATGTGAAGGGTATAAACAGAGCTTTTGCCAATACCCATTGTCAAAAATCATATTTTTGTGAAAAAATTATCATATATGATAATCGTTTTTGAATCTGAAGCGATAAACGGACTAAAGTGAAATTATGATATCTACATTTTTTTCTAGACTACAAAAATGTAAACACAAATTAAACTATCATAGCAAGCGTAAAAAAACAACACTGGTAGCTTCTGATCACTACTAAATTTATATACATATGTTTGTATGTAAATACATACTTATGCGGAAAATAACAACACTGAGTCATTGCATGCTACCTCAACCGGAAAAAGAAGGGCTAAAAAGGCATTCTAAAAGGCTTTATTTAGGATCCAGAAGTCATGGCACTCGCATTGCAACACTATTTCTTTTGTACATGGTGTGTCATTGGAGGCATGGTCTTCCCTTCTCCCTTCCAAAAAGAAACGAGAAGGCAAGAACTCTGAAATAAATATTCTCTCTTATGTGAAATGCTATTACAAAAGAGTCTGAAATTTAATTAAAAAGAAAAAAAGACATGCGGATTACCTTCAATAACGACACTTAAAATAAGACTAAATAATTTTGAGCTTCGTAAGTCTCGCAATTGAAAATATTTCTGTCTATAGTGAGAAAGTTAATAAGTGAGTGATACACCTTCTATTTTGCATCTAATGAAAGGGAAAACAAGAATTACTACTGGATTTTTTTTAAAGGAAGCCGGGGCTTTCTTTGAGGAATTTTCGTAGAAACAAAGTGGAATGTGTTTAATTTTTTTTCGGAAAGGTGTGGAGGCTTTCACAAAGGCCTGCAGTGATGAAGCACTAACATATTTTCCTGCTGGGACTATTTCCAACTAAAAAACGTCCAACCATACATAAGAAATTATTGTGTGTTAGTATATACAATCAACAACTACTGCTTGCTTATACAAAAAACAACAACACTGAAAGTTATTGCAATGTTTTTATATACAAAAACCGATCTATATAAAAGCGAAAACCGTAGCTTAAACAAGGGCTTCAAAAAGTCAAAAATGCTTTTTGCCCGATACATCGGTTATTATTGGATCGATTTAGTTCAATTCTTTAGCATAAAAATTCAGAACAAATTTCCAAATCTTTGCAAAAAAAAAAGAAGTCTAAAATCGGGTTTTTGACATATCTCTGCCATTTATGAACCAACTTTGCTAAATTTCAATAGCTAAATTCTCGAAAGGATTTCCGATCAATTGTTTTTATAATTATTTTCAACTTATAAAAATATAAAATTTTTTCTTAAAAAAAGCATAATTTTAGTTTAATGTTTGCTATATAAGCTTACTTACTCTACGTCTACACGAAGAAATTTTTAATTCTTAACATAAGAAATAACGTCGGCAGTGTAACGGGAAAACAATTTTATTTCCAACTTTAAGTTAAGGCGTGGACATGAGAAATTTAGATTTTAAATTTAATTTTTTGCCTTTTTATTTTTTATTTGTATTTTTAAAACAAAATTAAAACTTTTGCACCTTTTTTTTAAACAACAAAAAAAGAACGATAATTTGACAGCTTATGTTAAACATTTATTGTGAAATAAATTGCGCAATAGATTTCCTATTGGACCACACGTAACATTTTAAAGAGAGAGATAGAATTTGACAATTAACAACATAAAAATGTCTACGTGTAGACTAGGGGTTATTGGAAATGTTTGGGGTGTTTTTTAGGATAAAAAAACTAAAATTTTTTTTATTTTCTTTTATTACCCTTTATTATTGTTTTCATGATGATTACAAAAAACTAAACTTTATTTTACACAGATCGTATATTTATAACTCAAATTATAAAAATAAAATGCTTAATTGTAGAACTAAAGAATTATAAAGTAAATGAACTATTTTTTTAATTGTGCAATATGCAGTTATTATTAGGAATTTTGGTTTATTTTAATAGGCGAACAAACTGTTTTAAATAAACAGTGTAATATGCAATTATTAATCATTAAGAATTAAAAGAAAATAGTAATCATAATGAAAAGAAAAGAAGATCACAATACAAACAATATGGTATCGTATTGTTTATACACCTAATTCTGTTTTTACACGATAGAATGGTTCCCGAGAAATTCGTGTAAAAAAAAATCGTGTAAAAAAAGATACTGGCCAAGTACAAAAATAATAGATTGGTTCTAGACCTCAAAAAATAAGTTAAAATTAGACTAAATAATATAAAAAAAATATTGTTGTAGTTATTTTAAGAATTTATTTTCGTTTTAATTTATTAAATAAACTAAATTATAATAAAATAAATTAAAATTTAGATTTCATAAAAAAAATAATACCAGAAATTCATTGCCAAAAAACTTAAATAACATAAAGTACAACCATAAGAAAAATTTAAACATTAAACAATTTTATTTATTGTCACTGTCTGATAATAAACGTAAACGTTTGCGAAAGACTACAATATCACTGCCATCACTGGAATGATTTTGTTGATCATTATCATTTCTAGCCGACTGTGTTGGGACATCAGTAGATTTTTGAACGAAATCAGTTATCTTAGATTGAGTTTTATTTCGCGTTAACCCATTATAAACTTCCCTGTAAGATGCCATTAATGATTTCAGTTCACGTTGAAATTTGGCAGCTCGTTCCTCGTCTTGATCATGTTGTTCAAAATGACTACCTAATTTTGTAGCGAGATCAAGACCTTCTTTAATTAGAGATGCTTTCAAAATTGGACGATCTCTTTCGTCACTGTCACTATGTTCTTTATCATAACGAGTCTCAAGGGTGAATTCGATAATTTCATTTTCGCTCAAGCTTTCATCTACCAACAATTCTTCTACATCTGCTAACGATAGGTCATCGAATCCATCCCCACCGATTGCATTGGCCATTGTTATTATATCAGCAAGTTCAGCGTTATTATCGATAACAGGATCTTTGCATTTTACGCATTCTGGCCAAATATTTTTCCAACACGAGTTCAAAGTTGATGGCTTTAATAAATCTAACGCGATCTTGACTTGATTAATGCAGTCCATTATAGAAAATTTTTTCCATTCATCTATGACTGATGATTCCTCATAATTATCAAGTTTTTCTACAACATAATGAAATGAACTTCTTATGTAATACGTTTTAAACGTAGCAATTATCCCCTGGTCTAGTGGCTGTATAAGGGAAGTGGTATTAGGCGGCAAAAAACAAAATTGTACGTTTGGGTGCTCCAAAACTGGATGGCCTGGTGCATTGTCTAGAATCAAAAGAACTTTAAATTCGAGACATTTTTCTTTCATGTAACGCCTAACTTCTGGGATGAAGTGCTTCTGAAACCACTCTGTGAAAATTGCACTGGTTACCCAAGCCTTTTTGTTCGCCATCCAGTGTACAGGCAATTTATTGAAATCTACACTTTTCATGGAACGTGGTCTTAAGGCACGATGTACTAGGAGTGGCTTAAGAATACGTTCTCCTGAAGCATTGGAACAAAACAACAACGTAATACGGTCCTTTGCTACTTTAAAACCACCGGCTGTTTTCTGCGATTTTGCTACATAAGTTCTTCTAGGCATTCTCTTCCAAAAAAGGCCGCTTTCATCTAAATTCCAAACTTGGTCTGGAGTATATTCTCCATCTTCAATAATTTTTTTTAGTTTTTCGGGAAATTCTTTAGCAGCCAATTCATCAGCGGATGCAGTTTCTCCCTTAATTTTTATATTGTGGAGAGCGTGTCTTTTTAAAAAACCAGTCATCCAACCAGTACTTGCGGAAAATGCATGTTGTTTTGACTGAGATGATGTATCTGGATCAATTTCCTGGATACGTTTATAGATTCTTAATGCTGTCTGCTTGATAGCAAGTCCGTCTACTGGTATTCTCTTTTGGGATTTGTCTTCTATCCAGATTACCAAAGCTTTTTCCATTTTCTCTTTAACAACATCCCTTACATACGATGATGACTTTGCACTTAATTTTGTTCCAGAACATACTGATGCTCTAATTGCCGTTTCATTTTTTTTAATTGTTCTTACAGTAGCTTCATGGATTCCGAAATTATTTCCCACAACCGTTGCGCCTTGTCCCGTTGCAAGTTGATCTAAAATTTTGATTTTGGTATCTAAGCTGATCGCTTTCCTCATTTTTAATGCAGGAGAATTATGTAACATGGGTATGGCTACCAAAATATATTTTATTAATCAAAAATGCAAAAATCTAAAATTAAGTATTTGAAACTAACCTGTTATTGGTCTACCAAAATTATATGAGCTTCTACTTTATTTTACTTAGCACTTGTTAAAAATCAGCAAAAACTAACGATCTTTCAATTATAATTGTCAAATAGGAACTAAATTGTGTGTACAATACATTATGTACGTTTTTACTTTTTCAATAATTCGGGGAATCCCGCATTTCCAGAAATTAAACAGAAATTACGCATACATAGACATAACTCAGAATACACACCAGAATTATTTTAAGTAGAAAAAAATTCATTGAAAAAAAACGTGTTAAATCCAATAATTCATGTAAAAAAAGTAATTTTGTTTTTTTTGTATTCGTGTTATTTCAAATTATGTCGTGTAAAAATAGAAATATTTTTTCGTATTTACTCGTGTTATTTCAAATTCGTGTAAAAATAATTCGTGTAAAAACAGAATTAGGTGTATTATGATTTTATTGGGTGTTACCGTCTGGACGTAACCTAGTGTCTACATTAGGCAAATTTTTATCAAAACAAACGTAAAAATCAGTGCTAATAAATACAAGGTAACCTTAGTTAAACAGCAGATTATTATTTTGGTTGTTACAGTTGTCAAACTGCATATATAAAAAACAATAAGGAATCCGTTAATTTATTTTTATTTTTGTTATTATTGTGTTATTGTTATTTTTGTGCAACTGTTGCCACCTTCATAAATTCGCGTTAAATTTGACGTTTGTCTTGATAAAAAATTTTCTAATGTAGACACTTTGTAACATAATATGTTAGATTTTTATGTCAGAAAGTGTCAAATTCGCTCTCTGAGAGAATTATTTCATGTGCGGATTCAAATATTAGTATTATAAGATATATTATGAGACTGTTGTGATGAGATTTATAATCTTTATATCTTATAAGATGGACTGTAAAAGAATACACATGTACGAAAGTTTTTTTGTGTGTGTGCATGTGTATTTTGGAAATTATTAAAAAAAAAATGGTTTATGAAATATTGTTTCCTTTTAATGATTGTTTTACATTAAAAAAAAACATTTTTATAAAAATTGTGCTAAAAAAGTGCGAATCTCTTAAATAAAAAGGACATGTTTACTATGTAACTGATTGAAAATAATGATATCTTGTAGGATTTATTAGGATACGTTACCCCTTATTTAAGATTTAACATAATATAAACAAAATGATTACTTTTCTGCCGGCGTTATATCACATATTATATCAGCGTTAATTTCAGTTGTAGACCTGGTGTAAGACAACTTTACTGTGCTGTTTATTTTTTAATTAAAAAATAATACATTAATTTTTTAGAATTATTTTTCTTTCCTTACTTTTGCTGTTATTTAATTAACTTAATAAAAAAGAAAAACACGTTTCCTTATATCATAATTTTAATAGCACTAATTACAATGACATGATATCATATTGAGATTTAAAATCTTCATGAATTGTTATTGTAAACGATAAAAAAATAATTCACATTATTCTTAATTTAACTTCTCACGTGAATGTCATTATTGTTTTAGAATTTAATAGCGGTCAACATTGCCAAATCAAAAAAATTATTTACTCTCTTTGTTTTCGCATGGCACGAAAATTTTTTTGTCATTTTCTTTCTTTGTGTTTTTTTTGACAATTTATTGGCCGGGTGTTCTCTTTAAATCTCTTCTACATAGGTTTTCGTACGGTCTCGATATAGTAGCAAGAAAATTTATTTCAACATTTAAATTGATAAATAAATCCAAAGGAATCCGAGTGAATTAAACACATAATTAAATAAATAATAATGAGCGGTTTTCCGGGAACCTTTGCCTTTGATGAATATGGCAGACCTTTCATCATTTTACGGGATCAAGATAAACAAAAACGTATCACAGGCACAGATGCCATAAAGGTACAAAAATTGCTGAAAAATTTACAAAACTTAATTTATTAGAAATTTGAACAAAAAAAAAAAAAAAAAAAAAAAATGAATATTTATAAAGAAATTATTGAAATCTAAAAGAAATATTAAGATTAAATAGAATTTCTACCGGCTTTTAGTTGAAGGAATATTCCAGATGTTCTAAGTAATGAGCGATTTTTAAAGAAAAGCATAATTTTGTTGGCAAAAATTATTGAAAAATTGTGCTACATTATTAAAATAATAAGTGTTTATTGTGAAAGTGTAGAACATGTCCTTAGAATTGTGTTAATTAAATTTTAAATCCATGACGTCACGGTTGCAAACCAATGATATTCTTCAAAAAAAAAAAAAAAAGTGAAAAATTATTTGAGGTTAAAGACGCTTTTTATGAGAATGAGTCAGACTGTGTGCATGGATTTCAAATCATATGAGACATAAACGTAGAAAAAGAAGCAGATGGTGTTAAAAATTATAAACGAAAAATAAATCAGTTTTTCATATAGAAGCCGAAATAAAGGAGTGGCTGACACTGAAAAATTTGTTTATTTCATTATTGAAGAAAGGTTTTATATTCAAATTTTTAATATAAAGTTGAGTTGAGCCTTAATACTTCATGTGAATATGCCCATATGTTTCCATTCTCTGCCCTAATAGCAAAATGCACAATATTATTCCCTTCAATAGAGTAATTGATAGGTTTTACTAGTTTGCAAAGCTCTACTAAAATTATTAATATAATTTATTAAATGAATTTATTTTTCCTCCCACTGCTCACCAGAGTCACATTTTAGCTGCTCGCCAAATTGCCTCTACCATTAAGACCTCTTTGGGTCCCAAGGGTTTGGATAAGATTATGGTTAGTTCTGATGGTGATGTTACCGTAACCAATGATGGTGCTACTATTATGAAAATGATGGATGTTGAACATGAAATTGGCAAATTGATGGTTCAACTTTCGCAGTCGCAAGACGATGAAATTGGTGATGGTACCACTGGTGTTGTAGTCTTGGCCGGAGCTTTGCTCGAACAAGCCGAGGGTCTTATAGATCGTGGAATTCATCCCATACGTATTGCTGATGGTTTTGAATTGGCTGCCCAATGTGCTGTCAAGCAATTGGAAGCCATTGCTGAACCCTTCCCCATTGATCCTAACAATAAGGAACCTCTTATCCAAATTGCTATGACCACTTTGGGTTCAAAGATCGTCAACAAGTGTCATCGTCAAATGGCCGAAATGGCTGTTGATGCTGTTCTCAATGTGGCTGATATCGAGAAGAAAGATGTCAATTTTGAATTGATCAAAGTCGAAACAAAAGTTGGTGGTCGTATGGAAGATTCTATGTTGGTTAAGGGTGTCGTTGTCGACAAGACAATGAGTCATGCTCAAATGCCCAAAACATTGCGTGATGTTAAATTGGCTATTCTTACCTGTCCCTTTGAACCACCAAAGCCAAAGACTAAGCATAAGTTGGATGTTACTTCGGCTGAGGATTATAGAGCATTGCGTGAATATGAACAAGAGAAATTCATAGATATGGTTAAGAAGGTTAAGGATGCTGGTGCTACTTTAGCCATTTGTCAATGGGGCTTTGATGATGAGGCTAATCATTTGCTGTTGCAACACGATTTGCCTGCTGTTCGCTGGGTGGGTGGTCCTGAAATTGAATTGATTGCTATTGCTACTGGTGGCAGAATTGTACCTCGTTTTGAGGAATTAACCCCAGAGAAATTGGGTACAGCTGGTCTTGTTAGAGAAGTTTGTAAGTAAGAGAAATTAAAATTTCTAAGAAATATTTCATATATTAGAGGTTTTGTTTTTGATTTTAGCATTTGGCACCTCTAAGGACAAGATGCTGGTCATTGAAGAGTGCAAAAACTCTAAAGCTGTTACGATTTTCTTGCGCGGTGGCAATCAAATGATTGCTGCTGAGGCTAAACGTTCCATTCATGATGCTTTGTGTGTTGTTCGTTCTTTAGTTAAGGTAAGTTTTTTTTATATTGTTGAATGACATTTTAAATAAACTTAAATTGATAATCTTCTTCATCGATTTTATTTTGCCGATTTTATTTTCCTACTGAAAAAGTTTTACATAAAATTTATTTTTTTAAGGTTTCTTTTTCTAAATATATAATATCTTTCTTAGTTTTTTTTTTAATTTTGCATAAGAAAAATAAGAATATAAAATCGAAAAAAGTTTTATTTTTATTAAAAACGTTGATTCCTTCTTTTAAGTTTTAAAAGTTTTTTACTTACTAAAAATATTTCTCCATATTTCTAAACATATTTTTTTTTTAATTTTTTACAATTTTAATTTTTTCAAAAAGGGTTCGTTTGCTTTTATAATTTTTTTACATGAAAAGTTTTTTTACGAAAAAGCTTATTTATTGAAGAAGTTATTTTAATTCAAAAATGTCGATTTTCTATTTTTTAAGTTTTTTTTTTTAATTCTCTACTATATTTTAAAGCTTTATTTTATTTAATAATTTTTTTACTTTTTTGTAATAGTTTTTACAAAAAAGCGTTTTTAAATTGATTTATTTCTTAGTTGAAAATCATTTTTACTTAAAAAGTCACAAATTCTTATTATTATTATTATTATTTTCTTTTTTTTTTTTAAATATACTTATTTAAATGTTTTAATTTTTGGTATGCTTTTATTTTTTTAATAGGAAATCTTTTGCTTTAAAAAAATACTTATTTTAATAATAAGCTTTCTAAATTTATTTACATATAAAACTTTTTTGCTTTTTTTTGTTAAAATTTAACAGAATAATTTTTTTTTACATATTTCATTACACAAATTTAAAAAAAAAATCATTTTTTGAAGAAGCTTTTTTACTAAAAAGTTTTTCTAAAAGTTTTTCGCTTAACAGTTTTTGTCTTAGAGATTTTTTCATTAAGTACCCACTGTAAAATGTTTTTTTCATTAAAAAATATTGCTATTAAATGTAACTTTTTTTTTACCAAATAAGCTTTTTAATAAGAACCTTTTCACACTAAAAAGAATTTCTTAACTAAAGAGCTGTTTTTGGTAAAAAGCTTTTTCATTTAGATTTTTTACTAAAAGTTTTTGTATCAAATAGCTATTAAAATATGTATTTATATTTTTTTTTAATTAAAGCTTTTTATGAAAAAGCATTGTCAATCAAAAAAATTTACAAAAATGCTTTTATAATAAATAATTGCATAATAAAAAGCTTTTCACTGAAAATCATTTTCACTAAAAAACTTATAAAAAGCTTTTCTACAAGAGATTTTTTTCGTAAAACCATTTTAGTAAGATTTTTTCTCACTAAAAAAATTTTCACTGAAAAGCTTTTTTACCTAAAAAAAATTAAATAAAAAGGGTTTTCTCATTAAAAAGCTTTTTCTGTCAAAAATATTTTTCAGCATTGTTTTTACTAAAAAGCTTTTTTACTAAAAGCTTCTTTCAGAAAGCTTTTTTTAATGCATTTTTAAGTTTTTCTATGAACAAATTGTTTTTAAATCTGTTCTTTCATTATTTTTTCTTTCACTAAAAGATTTTTCGACTTAAAACCTTTTTTACTAAAATCAATTACTCTAAAGACTGAAAAGCTTTTTTCTGAACAGACCTTTTTTTAAGCTCTTTTTATTAAAAGATCTTGAACAGAATTTGCTAAAGAACATGTTTAAAACTTCTAAAAATCTGTTTCATGTTTCTTTTTATAGGATTCCCGCATTGTTTATGGTGGTGGCGCTGCTGAAATCAGTTGCTCTTTAGCCGTTGCCAAGGAAGCCGATCAACTCTCCACCTTGGAACAGTATGCCTTCCGCTCATTTGCTGTTGCCTTGGAAAATATTCCCTTGGCTTTGGCCGAAAATAGTGGTTTACATCCCATTGAAACTTTGTCTGAATTAAAGGCTCGTCAAGTGGCTGAAAATTGTCCCAGCCTAGGTGTTGACTGTATGTTAACCGGAGATTCAAACATGAAGAACCACAATGTTGTTGAATCTCTCAATTCCAAGAAACAACAAATTCTGTTGGCCACCCAAATGGTTAAGATGATCTTGAAAATTGATGATGTACGTTCCAAAAATCAAGGTGGTGATTATTAGATTACAGTCAACGTTTTAAGGAATATTAAACTATTATTTTTAATATCATTTTCCTCTAAAATACATTAACATAAAAACACAAGCACTAATTTTGTTCAAGTTTCCTTCCTTCTATCATTTATTTTCTTTTATCTCTTAATTTTTTCTTTACCTTTTGTTTGTTTATTAAACATTTAACAAATGTAAACAAATAACATTTAACAAAATATTAAAAAAAGAAAAAAAAATTAAAAAATTATTTGTTTTGTCTCTCAGAGCTTTTTGAAAAAAGCGAGTTTAAAATAAAAAATATAAAAAAAAAAAAAAAAAATGGAAACACTAGATCAAATAAAATTTGCTTAAAAAACATTATTTCGTATATTTATACTTTAAAAAATGCTTAATATATAACAAAAACAAACTTTCATAAAACTTAATTTTATAAACTTTTATTTACAATTTTTAAGATGATTTTTAATAGATTGCACTCTTGAGGTTAGGAAAAATATTTAAGGTTAAGTAAAAAATTTAATTTTCTTGTAGCATTTTGCTTCATAAAAAGAAATAGTTTTTTACTTGTTAGAATTTAATGAAAATTTCTAAAATTTTTAACGAAATTTCCAAATTTAAACTGAAATTATTTTTAAAAATTACAAGTTTTGCAAAGTTACTTTTTCATATTTTTTTCTTTTTAATAAATATCTATTTTTCTTAACAATTTTTCTAATTTAGTTTTGCCTAGGAAAATTTTTCTATTTTTTCTTACACCATTTAAACCTTCTTTCCATTAATCTTAACCAATTGTTTCTTATTGATTTTATCGAAAAACAAAAGACCGGCTGCCCTTTCAATCGATTCCGGCGGTACTTGGAATACTTGCAAGGGGGTATCATCGCTAATCACATGATTGGGCATTACATACGCCTCCATTTCTAAATGTTTATCTGAAGTCTCACCAACTATTACCTTATAGAAGTGTGTGGGTACAGCGACGTTATTATTGCCTATAACCTGATACTTCACATATTTTTTGCCATCTTCTTCTTGCTTGGGCAAATATAAAGGACCCGTACAGACATAAACATTGCTATATATTTTTGTTAGTGAGCGCACGTAAGATTCCAAACGTTCCCAGGAGTCTCTATTGAAACCTTGACCCACCTGAGGAGCCATATTTGTCAAATAGAAAGTGTCTTCACAGTGTTTTTGATGCCTCTTATGATTACCGGCGGCAGCCATGTGACCACGATCGAAACCAGAACGACGATAATCGGAATTTTGAGACTGGAAGTAGGGATGAATGCTATCGTCTGGTTTGAAGTCACATTTGGATCTATCGACGGCTTCATTTTTGGCTATAGACTCGGCGGTTAAGTGTTCAAACACCCAGGAAGGCACACGATTACGGCGATCATAGCTTAAAACAAAATCCGAATAAGAACGCACAGAATCCAAGCTAGGGAAACCATATTTCATTATTTGCGATACGCGCAAAGGGGTGGCAGTTAAATTGATATCTTCTGATGGGGCAGGTACAGCGGCTGAAACCGTGGCAAATAAAGGAAAGCCGGGTTTTTGTGAGTGCTATAAGAAATAATAAAATAAACTTGTATTCTACATTTGTCTTAACATTTAATTTACCTTATGCAAGAGGTCCATTCGTTGGTGATCATAAGTGGGTAGATTTTGTAAAAGTCTTTGCCTCTCCTTGTAACCACCATAGTAATAGGAACCCAAACCGACAGTACCCACCGTCAGAAAAGTAGTTACAAATTTTTTATTCATATTTTCTAGAAATTTAACTAAAATTAGGAAAAACTAGCAGATCACCCTTATTTTACTTGTAATAAATGTGTATATAACAACTCTGTTATTTAACAATCATTCACAATAGCAGTTTCAAAACAGCTGTTGGTATAATATGACTATTTTATTAAAAAAAATTTAGTTTCCGCGCAATTTTTCATTCGTGTGGTAGAACGTTGGTTATATTTCCGGTTTTATATTTATAAAATAGTGTAAATATATAAAATAATTAATGGTTTAATAAAGCGAAATGAAATAACATTCAGTTTTGCAAAATTAAACAAAGAAAAAGTTAATTAAAAAAATTGCAACATAAAGATGTTAAAAAAAGTTTAATAACAAAGTGTGTGTCAGAGAGAGTGTGAATGAAGTTCAAGAGTGTGAATAAGATTATTAAATTTAAGGAAACGGATGTATTCACAATTAAGTTAAAATATTATTATAGGATATAAAGGTACAAGAAAGGAAATGTTGCAAAATTTTAGGATATAAGTGAAATTGTGAAATATTTAAAACAAATAAAATTGATAGAAAATATAGAAATTAAAAAAAGTAAAAAATAAAAATAATTAAATTAACGTTTATAGGCAATTTTATAAAGGAATATTTTAAATTAACTTTAAGATTAATTTTCGATTAACTTCATTTTTACAATAATAAAAATTATTTTAAATAAATTATTCTATTCTTAATAAAATTGAATTGATGAAAAACTACTAGTTTTTATCAAATTAAAAACTTTTTTGTTTTTGTTTTTATCTAAAAACAAATTTTAAAAAGTTTTTTAGGTATTGAAGCAGTTGACCCCTTTTTAAACCCTTTTTTGGACACTTTTTAAAAAGTCCCAACGGTAACACTGAGTAGAACTCTCTTATATAATTTAAATAAATCAAAATTAAAATAATTTAATCAAATTTAAATACACAGACATTACAAACTAGAAACTTCTAATACGTTAAAATCTAGAAAATTCCAAAAGCGTTATTACTAAACTTATAAAACCAATTTTCATAACAATATATTCAAAATATACACAGAAAAAATTAAATTTCGTGTTCTATTACTAAATTCAAAAAACAAATATTCAAATTCGTAAATATTTTATTGAAAAAAATTTAATTTTTTTCATATTAAAATATTTTTTTTATTTATAAATTTGAATATTTGAAAATTCTTAAGAAATTCAATAATATGATTTATTAAAATCAATAAAAATAATATTAAATTTTATGTAGATTTTCAAACAATTTCTATTTTTTATTTATGGTGCCATAACTAATAGTTTATGTGTTCATGTATAGTAGTATATAAAATATACATATATGAATAAAAAGTTATATATGAAATAAAAGAAGACACGACACTATTTCCAAATTTCATTAGCGGCCAAAACGTTATCAATTGAAGCATTTTCTAAATGAATTAAACTTACATACCTTTTAACGGAGTGAAATATCTAAGTTTCAATGAAACCAAAATAGATATGATATAACAAATGATCAAACAAATTCTGCTTTGATACCGCCAAAACCGTACAACAGGTCAATTTACGATTGCAAACATGTGTCATTTTGTTAAGGACCCACTTTCGCTAAAGTCCATTTCCGCAAAATACTTTTAAATGATTTGAAATACAAAAATTAAAACACATTAAATTATCTTCAAGAAGTCCAGTTACTTTCGCAAAATTATATCACTAGACGTAGCTATATGTTCAGGCAAACAATAAAAAGGACATAGTTTAATCTACTTGGGGATTATATAGCAATATACAATAGACCCCATCATTTATGCGATATATTGCTACATACATGCATATTTCATATGCTTTTGATTCATCTAGAAGATACACAAAAATAAATCACTATAAATATTTGGTAATGAAATATATACGAAAATTGAGTTAACTTACCTCTGGAATCCGGCAAATGATGGATTTTATATTTTTTTGTGTTAAATTTTTTATAATTTTATTTATTTTTATATTTTTAATTGTAAAAAAAAACAAGAAACTGTTATGGTTTTTCGTATTAGTTTAGAATAAATTTACAAGCAAAAAAATAATATATTCAAATCAAACAAATTTTTTATAAAATTTTATGAAAAGTTAAATAATGATTTATTTAAAAATTCTAGTCATAATTTTTTCTGTGCAATACAATAGAACACGAGTATTAAAACCAAATATTATTTTTCATTAAATTTAATTTAAATCCAAATAGAAAAATTAAAAAAATTTTAGCCATAATTTTTTCTGTGTATGTAAATAGTCTTTTATAATCCTATATGTTAAATTTGAATTTTTTTCTTTACCATTATGTACTACCTTTTCAAAAACCATAAAAATATTTTATACAAATCAGTTATTCAAACTCTTAAATAATTTAAAAACAGCATTTTTGTTAAGAAAATTATTTTTTGTATTCATTATATGAAAATTTTTGTAAAATACTTACTTTTCAAGAGAATAGCTTGAAAAACTTGCCCTGATAATAATAAATTTAAAAAAATATTTAAAATTTTCTTCGTTTTTTTTTCAAAATCTTTATAAATAAAGGATTTAGATTTTTTATTATCAGGTCAAACAAAAATATGTAAAATCATATTTTTTCTTGAGTTTCAAATGAACTCAACTGTTCGTTATTTATCCGTTTGAGACAATATTAAAAATTTTGGCATCGATTTGTTATAGAATATTTTTGCATATTTTGGTCATAATAGCATATTTTTGGCTTAGCAGCATATTTTGTCATACTTTCATAAAATATTACAGCAATTTAAATGACATATTTTTGTATTTATAAGAGCATAATTTTACATATGTCACACTATTAAAGAGCATTATTTTGCATTTAAGGGAAAATTTTGCATATTTTGCACCCAATAGAATTTTTTAAAGAATTTGCAAAAGTAAAACTTCTTTAACTGTCACACATGGTTTTAAATCCGATTCCCTAATTATTTTCATTTTTTTTATTTATTTAAATATTGTAATTGCCTGATACAATGTATAGCTTTGAATATTTTTAATTGCAAAAAGAAAACAGTTTTTAGCAATTGCTAACAAAAGTCAAGTTATTTTTGCCATGAATAGTAGATAATTTAAAATATAGCCAGAAAAGAAAATATTAAAAGAGCTAATTTTTTTATATAATAGATCAGGGGTTCTCACAAGATCTTGCTTCGCGACCCACTTTTGATACCGCAATGGAAGCGCTATCCACTACAACCTTGACTAGTTTAAAAATCAGATAAAATGTTATGTAAGGATAAAATTATTTAAAAATAATATACATTGTTTCTGATTCATGAGATCTTTAATATGAAAAGACTTTTTCGAATAATGTATATTTAATATCACTTTTTAGGTCCCAAAGTGTGCGATTCAAAGATTTAAATGGAAATAATTGTGAAATTTCGGAACGGCTATTCCGATTTCAATGAAATTTTACATACTGATCTCGGGTATAAAATTTTTTAAAAACAATCCTGATTCCTTATACAAAAAACATTGCCGCATACACATTTTATCTCTTTTAGTTTAAGAGATATTAGGCTTCAAAGATTAAAATTTTTACTTTTAGCCTGCCTTGGTGAAGTTTTTTCGTTATAGCGGGTCCAAATTTCAGCCGATTTTTTGGATTTTCTTTATTTGTTTAACAACATATAGCAAAATTATGTTAAGAAAGAATTTTGAAAAAAATATTTATGAAGTCAAAAGTTATAGTCATTTAAATTTGAACCTTGAAAAAGGTCGATTTTTTCCTGTTTTTTTTTTTTTGTCAAAAAAGTGGTCACATTCTTTTTCTATTATTTAAAAATTTTCTTAAGTAACATATAATATTTATATTTTTCTGAAAGATAACTTTATAGGAAATTATGTGAAGGAAAAAAAAAACAATTCTAAAAACTTTAATTGTGCGAGAACCAGAGTAAAATTTTTCCAGACCATGACTCGAAAAACTATTTTTGAGAAATAATGTAAATATTTGGACCTAAATAAAATTCAAACAGGTAGAGATATTTTAGTGAAATTTTGGCATAATATAGATAAACTTGTTTTAAAATCAGGAAGTTAAAAAAACTCAGACTTTTTCGTATTGAAATTCCCAAAATCTCGGTCCCGGGAAAACTTCTTTTAAAAATTTTCATTTTTTCATTGAAATGATAACCCCGCCGTTGTAAAAGTCGTGGCTCAGAAAATATTTTTTGTATGTTTAACCAACATATGGGGGTATGTAGCCAATATACCTTTTTGTTGACCTCAGCTTTTACATTTGAGAATTTTACAAACATATTGACAAAAACCTTTTAAAAATTGACAAAGTTTTGATAGAAACCCTTGCCCAAAGTGCCTCCAATTTTACTTTACACGCAATCACGTTAAGATTTCTTTGCAAACCATTACGAACATTTTTTAGCCCGGAACAAAAAAAATATTTTAGAAATGAAAGAATATTATCACCCTTTTCGAAAATAACCCCGAAAATGTGAAATTTTGCTTAAAGTTTCAATTTTAGATTAATATTACTTTTTATCGTATAGATATATCTAGAAGATTCTTACAGCAATATTATTTAGAATTTTATAGGAAATTTAGTGAATATTTTCAAAAAATTTTAGGAACTAAAGTTTAAAAAAGTTTAAAAAACTTAAAAAAAACTAGGTCAACAATGGGGGTAAAATTTGCATCGATTTAAATACCTCTTAAACTAAAAGAGATAACCTACACATGTAACATGTTTTTTGTAGAGGCTTATAAGGATTATCTATATGTATTTTTTTGCATTCAAGTCATAAATTAATTTTTGGCGAATTTTTTTAAAAATTGCATACCCGAGGCTACCAACTTTGGGGGTCTACCCTCTACCCCCGTGACCGGCTAGGGAGCTGAGCTCCTCCAAATCAACTGGAAAATACCTTAGCTCTGATCTTGTGAAATATTATTTAGATATCTAAAACGGTTCAAAAGTTAAAGAATTATTAAAAAAAAAAAATTGTTTTGGAACCAGTGTCCAATATTTTATTATTTTTTTTTAGTAAAATTAGATTAAAACACTTTAAAAAATATTTAATTGTTTTATTACTTTTTGTTTTTTATTACTCATTTAGCCATTACATTATTGCCATTTTATTAATTATATTATTTTGTTTTTGTTTAACTTAAAGTTAGCATTATTAAAAAGTAAAATTTTTAGAAAAGTATTTTCAAAACTTGTCTTTTTCTTAGTGTTATTGAATTTTCCTTTCGTTACAACCAAACCAATTAAAATCTCTTTATGTTAATATTTTTTTACTTAAATTTTCTGTTTTTTTTTATCATCTTAATAATCACAATTCTGTTAGAGCTTACTCAAAGAAGTATAAACTAATTATTACATCTTAATACAAAAAAGTACTATTTTTATATATAAAAATTAAAATAAAATTATGATTTAAATCTTTGCTCTAGCATGTTTCCTTATTACAATCGACAAAATTACTAAATTCCGTTGAGTTCGGCGGTCCTTCACTATACAAATAGGTCACAGGCCATAGACGGGCGGCAGTAAAATCACTTAAACTTTGTAGACCTCCAGGGCGTGGAGGTTTTTGGTATTCATCTGATGTTGAGGCCGAAGTAAAGCTATCGGTTGGTTTATGTTTATCAGAGGGTTTTAAAGGTTTCACACTGAGTGCCGAATGGGTGAGAGTATGATTGCCGGGGTAATAACGATCGCTACATTTGCGCCATTGATCGGGTTCATCGCCGACGAAGCACCTGTGCAGGAGGAGGAAAATTAATAAAAATATTTTTAAAATTTTGGTAGAATTTGGAACTAAATTTAAACTATATAAACACATACAAAAAAAAAAAAAAATAAATTTTTCTTAAATGTTCGATTTTTTACAAAAAGAAGAAATAATATTAGTTTTTATTAAAAAAAAAAGGAATGAAAAAGTAATTTCCTCAAACAAAATCAAATTTGTACCAAAAATCTAAATTTTCATAAAAAGAAAGAATTTTCATCAAAACCACGAACTTTCGCAAAAAAGTCTGTTTTACCAAAAATCTAAATTTTTATTAAAATTTCAAACTTTTACCGAAATATTCAGTTTTTGTATAAAAATGATTTTTTATTAAAACCCGGGTTTTCATCTGAAAACTAAATTTTTCATTAAAACCCAGAAATTTTGCACAAAAACTCTGAATTTTTATTAAAACCTCTACATTTTACCAAAAATTTAAACTTTTGGATTTTTAACGAGAAATCGGGTTTTTAAAAAATTTTCTTTTATTTTTTTTTGCAAAAACCTCGAATTTTCAAAAAGAAAACTGGTTTCAACTAGAAGCCCTAATTAGTATAATATAAAAACGCTCGAATTTATTTTCACAAAAAATTCGGAAGTTTCACCTAAAAACGGTATTTCACCAAAAACCTGAATTTTTGTTAAAATCTCAAACTTTTACGAAAAAACTATTTGTTTTTTCACAAAAACCGAATTTTCATTAAAACCCGGAGTTTTATATAAAAACCAGGTTTTCACCTAGAATCAGAATTTTCATAAAAATCTGGAAATTTTGAAAAAAAAACGTGGTTTCACCAAATAAATAAACTTAAAACCTGCAAAAATCTAAATTTTCACAAAAAAAAAAAAAAAACGAATTTTCATTCAAACCATAAATTTCTATCACAAGGTAAAATTTTCGTAAAAACCCAGAATTTTACCTAAAAACCGATTGTTCACAAAAAAAAAAAAAAAAAAAAAACAAAAAAAAAAAAAAATCATTAAAACCTCGAATTAAAAATAAATAATAATTTCACCATAAACCTCAATTTTTAATAAAAACGCGAACTGGAACCTAATTTTTATAAAACATTATCGAATTTTTACAAAAAACTGTGTTTTCATGAAAAATCGTATTTTTAAAAAATAAATCGCGGTTTTACCAAAAAATTAAATTTTTACAAAAAATTCCAATTTTCTCAAAAAGCGAATTTTTATTACAAAGCGGTTTTCACTAAAAATTAAACTCGCATAAAAAACGGAGAATGAGGGGTGTTCTGAAAACGGCGTGATTTGAAATCACAAAACGTTTTGAAATCACGAATTTTTCGAAAACATGAGAAAACAGCTGTCTCTTTAAATTTGTGCTTTGTTTTTTTAACATTCATGAAAATAAAAAGTGAACATTTTGTAAATCCTATGGATACAAGCGAAACCTCATAAATAAGCATAACTTAATTGATTTAAAAGTTCTAGTTCAATTGCTTTTCATAATAAAAAATTAAATTATCATAACAAAAAATTAATACAAATATAACGAAGTTACCGCTATTTATATCGATGAAATTTTCCTTCATCTTGCACTTACTTATTTCTAAATTTGCACAAAAACTACTCAATTATTGAATGTTATTAAATTTTTTAGCAACATTAAATATATTTTACATAACATTTTACGGTTGTTTCATATTGGCAACCTTAACAGTATCTTCGAAAAAAACCAGCCGACTGCTAAAGAGAAAAAGTAAATTCGTTAATATTTATGTTTTTGTGTAAATAAAACCTAATTTTATTGCAAAAATAAATAGAAAACACATCTTACTAAATACAAAATAGCACTTTAAATGCATTCTCTTCAAATAACGTAGAAAAAATAGGCAAGTGATTTCAAATTATCAGTCATTTAGCTGATCGGTTTCAAACCGCGTGATTTCGATATTTTTTGTGCGCAGAACACTTTTTACGTGATTTGAAAAAGAATAGTCCTGAATTTCTAAAAAAAAATATTTCACCAAAAATATAATTAAAAAAAGCAGAATTAAAATTGGGATTTCAAATAATAAAAACGACAAAAAATCGTCAAAAATAGAATTTTCGAAAAGAAAAAAACCGGTTTAAAAAAAAGAATAAAAAATCGATTTTTTTATTAAAAACTGTTTTCACCAAAAATTATTATTAATGATTTTATATCGCTTTAAATAAACTCCAATACCAACATTACAGTTCGTTTGTTTAAAATTCTACATTTATACTTAATTTAAAATCTTAATATACTCACCAAGGATAATCGAAACCTTGAGAATAACCACAAGGATGATCCACTTTACAGCAATAATCCCAAGAACCTATTTCGCCACCCTCAATCTCACAAGAATAGAAACCTGTTATAAGATTCTTTTCACAAGGACTGCTACGGCGACAGGGTTTACCCGAAACCGAATAATGACGCCAGGTTGCAGCACCTTAAAAAAAAAAAATCACAAAATTAAGAAAAATTAATTAAGAAAAAACTACCCAAAAACCCTTAAATAAAATAAATTACCCGGTTCTCTAAATATATCCATGCGCCGATTATTATTAACCCTTGAACCACCTATTGTATTAACCTTATCCCGACATGTATAATCGAATGGATTCCAAGCAAAAAGCCAATAATCTCTATCATCGGTATGAGTATAATGAACATTTAATTTTAATTCGGTTTGATCACAATCAGACATTTCACAATTGAATGTGGTCTTGCGGGAACTAATTTGGAAAAATATAATAAAAAGAATTTTGATTTAATATTTTTAAAGGTTTTGCTTAACTCTTACCCATAACTAAAGGCATAACATTTAAATGCTGTAGTTTCTCTGAGGCGTATACACTCTTTTTTGCATTCTAATTCTGAGGGTACAGTTATGACTTTTTTAATGGCTGCAGGCAAAAGTTTGGCAGGAGAACCATAACCCAGATAACAGACAGCTAAAATTGTATTTAAATTAATGAAAAAAAATTTAATATAAAAAGAAAATCCTCTTACATTTCTTATGTTTTTCATCTACAATGGGTTGTATCTCACAGCCATGACCATAACTGGCTCTTTCAAAAATATCAAAAGTATTATCCAATATCAAATGCCTTTCTTTGTCCATATCCCTAACAGGCCAATCACTTAGTTGACAATTATCTATAACGCTAGCATGTCGCTGTTGACCGTAACGGAAGGCAAAAGCACGACAAGTAAATTTAGTGGATTTAATACATTCCATTTCACATTCTCCCACCGAACGCACAGTCAAAGAGTCCCGGACAATGGACTTGTAAAATCTGGTAGCATCAATGGCACGGAAGAAACATTCTAAAAAATTTAATTTCATAAATTACTTGAATTTCCTTTTTCCTATTCTTTCACAAACTTACGAGTACTTCTGGGATCAGCTAAGGCGGTGCTACCGCCCCTGGCTGGACCATCACTGCGTGAGGGTTTTCTACATACATTCAAATCATCTGACATGGAATAGATATCGTAATCCCGATCAGGTTCTATATCCACATAATAATTCAAATGATTAATGGGACGATCACAGAGCATGCAATTATCACGACTTCCCGATGAATAACGATAGCTATAGGTATGACATATAAAAGCATCCTGGCCCGAACACAGACGTTCACATTCAGTTAGCGAAGGTGTGGAATACATGTGTTTAACAATTTTCTTATGCAAACGAAAACCTTCTGAAGTTTTAGCCGAACATTCTGAGGATTTAAAAAATGAAGTTAAAAACTAGCAAATTTGTTTACATATAACAAATATTTATACCATCTGGTCCTGGTCTACGAGTCCATTGGTGACGATAATCATGACGATCACGAAAACCATCATATTTCCCATACGAACCATAACTAGATCCGGAATAGGGTATTACAGCATTACTTTCATGAATAGGAACGCCTCTCACACCACCTCTCTTGGTAGATGCTGGACCCAAATTAGAATAATCAAAATGTACTGGATCTCTGGGTTTATAATGACTATTATCGGCTAAACCCCAATAGGCGGTTTGTTTATTGTGGCTGCCGCCGTAGGAGCCACCATAAGAACCCCATTCGTTGTCGGTGCCTATTAAATAGGGAACAAATTTTCCATTATTCTTTTTATATGACGACGGATGATCTCTATCCAAATAGTTGTGTGAGGGTGGAGCAGGTGGTCCCGGATGATAAGAATCAGGACCGGTTAAAGCATGCGGGTCTGAAGGTCTATAGGGTGTATATTCTGGTCCTGGGCGATAAGGAGGACGATAACGATCATGTTTAGAACTATCATAACCTGAACTACTGGGTATACTTTCCCATCTGGAAGAATGACCGGGTCTATAACGATCAGCATGAGAAACATCATAACGATCAATGGGTTCCAAACCAGAACCACTGCTGCCATAACTGCTGGGCGAAGAATGATCATAATAACTGGAGCCATGAGAGGAGAATTCATAAGAACCACTGTGATGTTCGTACGAATAAGGAGGTCTGCCGTGAGATTCATATGATGAGGCAGTCAAAGGAGGTGGAGGCGGTGGTGGTGGTCCTGAAGGTCCTGATGGATAATGCTCCAAAGAAGAACTGCTGGCTGGTGGTCTGCCATAATAACCACCTCCACCACTACTACTAGGAGGTGAAGGTATCAAAGGATAACGTTCATCTCTATAAGGCTTCTCACTCCAACCCTGGCTGGGTTTATTATAATGTGGAAGTGGTGGTGGCAACGGCAGTTTAGTGCTACATTCTTTACACGTATTATATCTACAACTAGGTGGAGCATTACGATCTCTCTCATAATAATCATAATCTGGATGTCTCAATAAATTTGAATCTCTTCTATTCGGACTGGAATATAAATCAATTTGAGCCAAAGGTATTTCTATCAGCTCACAATCTCCCTGACCATGACCCGAAGGATCCAGGCGATAATTGAAACCTTCACAGGTAAAACGTTTTTCGCGACCACATTCGCGCATACATTCTTCAACACGTTCACATGCTATGGTTCGTCGCACCCAGTGAGGGGCAATACGTTTGCCAGCCAACACACGTCGAAAACAAGCTATAGACAGCCAAAAAAATATATAAAAGAATAAAATTCAAATTTAATTTCTTTAAATATATGTAATTAAGAGTTTATCATTAATTATGCACGCATAAGAGGCATGAATGAATACGACTATCTGACTACATGGAGTAAGAATAAGCGCCCAATTTTCAGCTTAAAGTATATATTTTGTTTTTTGTACTTGTGTTGTTGCTGTTGTTTTATTTGACGCCTTAATGTGTTTTTTTATTGTTTATTTATTTAAATGTTGTTTTTATGGTAATTCAAACACTTTGTTTCGTTTTAATTTAAAAATAATTTACTTGAAAGAAAATTTTAGTTATTTTTCGATTTTAAGGTTAAAGGTTCAAGGTTTTTCTTTATGTTGATGATGTGTTTGAAGATTTATGAGTTAAAGAAAATTACACATGTGTTTTTATTTTAAATAAAAAAAGATTTCGATCTGCAAATCTTTGCAGTTTTAACATTTTTTTTCTTAATATAATTTAATATATTGTGGTGGCGTTTTTTTTAAATATTAATAACAAATTTGTCGAAAATTTTTTTAAATGCTTTTTAATTAATTGAAATATGAATTGAAAATATATGTAAAGGAAAATGGATTGTAAAAAGGAGTAGTTTTTGTGGACATATTATTAAAAATCTCTTATATTTATTATGTACCAAATAAAATAATTTTCCCAATAATTCGTTGTGTGATTTATTTTTCAATTGACCACAAATGGATGAGTTGGGGACAAGTTTTAAGATCGATGATATACCATCTACTTTGGGTAAATGCTTTAGTGAGTCATTAGAGCTGGATTTTCTTCTGTTATCGATTAATATTTTTAATCGCTTCTGTACCCAAATCGAAATAATTGAGTATAAAGTAATGAGATCAGATCTAATAAAGTAGGATAGAAGGGAGAGCATTCGCCACTTTTTTTGAGTGCTCTTTTCTCATAACCGTAAACAATACTTGTGAACTTTCTCTTGTCTAAAAGACTTAGAAGTCTAATAAATATTGTAGGAGTTGAATCCTAGAAAAGAGCATTCGCCACTTTTTTTGAGTGCTCTTTTCTCATAACCGTAAACAATACTTGTGAACTTTCTCTTGTCTAAAAGACTTAGATGTCTAATAAATATTGTAGGCATTGAATCCTGGAAATCAAGTTTAAAACAAAATTTTTTCCAGTCTTAAATATTTGAATTACACTTTATTTCAATAGCGTTATACAATAAAAATATGATTCTCACCCAGGAATGTAGGACTTGATTGCGACTCCACTAGTTTCAAAGAATCTACTAAAATCTGAAATATTATTTCTTCAGTTTTAAATTTTTTCCTCTTCTTATATAAATTTTTAAATAAAATGTTCGATACAGTCCAAGTTTAAAAATTCAATTCAATTCTTGAGGACATCATAAATCAGTTTCAAAAATTTGCAATATACCATCAGAATTTCCAGTTATTCGCAAATAATTATTTTTGGGTAGGTTCTTGTATAAATGTATTCATAATTCTGTTATTCTTTTGCTGCTTTTTCTTTTTTAATCTTCTTTGGAAAGTGGAAGAAACATGCTTTTTAGCCATTTGCATTTGCTGTGTTTTGGTCAAATATTAATTTTTAAACAACATGGAAGAAATAAAATTTTTCAAGTTTAACTGCGATATCTCAATTTAATTTAAACAAAATAGCATTTCAAACTTTGTAAACAATTACATATGTGTAGTCTTATAGCAAACAAGTTAGAACGATATATTCGATTGTGCCGAATCTTTTATCAACAAATAATAAAATTTACGCCTTAAAGTATGCTTTCATATTTTTCACATTTATAAATTTTTTCTACATTTTTTCATACTACAAACTACAAAAATTAAACTATCACAGCAAGCGTTGTTTCCTTAAAAAAAAAAAAAAAAAAGAAATAACAACACTGACAGTTTCTGATGACTACAAAATTTATGTACATATGTTTGTATGTGAATACATGTTCCCAGCAAACACAAATGTTTTATATCAAATTGAGAGCGATTTGAAATCAAGTCCTTTCTCAAATGTCAAACGTTTGAGAATTATTTAAAATAATTGCTTTCTCAACAAAAAAGGGGAATCAGTTGTCAAATTGAGAAATGCTGTTATTGTTAAATGTAATTCTCAAACTTTTATCAAATGTAAAGTTTTCTTTTGTATAGACTTGTAAGTTTATCCTATCAATATACGAATTCATTAATTGGAAAATATTTTATTAAATAATTTTAAATCAAACCTCTACCTACATTTGAAACAAGTTTGAGAAACACGTTTGATATCAAACGTTAAAGTCATCATATTTCAAACGTTTGACATTGTGTTTGCTGGGTTTATGTAAAAAAAAAACACAACACTGAGTCTATTTCCAACCAAAAACGTCCAATCATAAATAAAAAATGATTGTGTGTATTCAATCATTTCAATATACAATAGTTCCGTGAAAGTATTGAGTATTAAGTATCGTGTATTGAGTTTTTACCTCTTTTTTTGGTTACTCAATACTGTGAAGTAGTTACCCAGTACTTTTAGAGTTTAATTTTTTAATGATGTCTTATTACAAATATAACGGCTAAAATACAACACTGTAAAAAGATACAAAATAATTTTTAAATACGAGTATATGAAAATAATTTTATTGATTTTTGTTAACGTTGAATTTAAAGTTAACGTTTATATTTATTTATGTTTTGTATAAATAAATTTATAAAATTACATGCTAATCGGTTAATTATATTTGTTTTATTGAAAAAAAAAAGAAATTAGATTTCAAATTAAAAAACCCGTTAAGTATCGAGTAGTATTGAGTAACTAAATGAAAAGTGTTGAGTAGTATCGAGTATTCAAAAGTAGTAGAATTTGCCAGCACTAATACACAATCAACAACCAGGGCTGTCAGATGTGGCGATTTTTCGCAAATCTGGCAAGCCTGTGAACAACTACCGCTTCCTTATACCAAAAACAACACTGAAAGTCATTGCAATGCTTTTTATATACATATGTTTATGTGTGTATATTATTAATAATTTTTTCAGAATTTTGCCTATAACTCGGTTGTTTATAGACCGATATGGTTTTCCAAAAACCGAAATTTTAAAAAAATATTTACAACAGACTTGTACAAAAATCGATGCTGAAGATTATATAGAAGCTTCACGAAGTCGAAAAATGCATTTTTACCGATATTTCAGTTAATAATGAACCGATTTTGTTCGTATCTTCCGCAAAAGCATTAAAAAATCCTAATTTTTATAATAAGGGCTTAGAAAAGTAGAAAAAACAATTTTTTAGAGGCCTTTTCGGTTTTTTGGCGATACCTCGGCCATTAATGGACAGATTTTTACTACACGCAGAGAAAAAATATGGTTGTAGTGACCATAATCTAAGAGCAATATATTATGATTAGAACATATGATCATAGTAATAATTATTATAATTCCACTTTGTCATATTGTATCCGGTTTTATGGTTAGTTTTTTCATGTTATGATTATAGTTTTACATATAATTGAACAATCTTATCATATTATTATACCGCATTGTTATATTATGATTCCATTTTATCATATTATTACCTTATGTTATCATATAGTTATCCAATCTTATCATATTATTATTTCATTTTGTCATATTATTATTTCATCTTATCATATATTAATAAAAAATATTATTGTTTTTATAAAATTTTTATTGAAAATAATATAGAAATGTGTTTATTAGCCAATATGTATATATATATACATTTTATTGTTATAGGAATAATAATATTAATATGATTTAAAAATAGAATATGGTTTAAGAATAAGAAAAAAGTCTGCAAATATTTAATTTGTAGAAGTAATGATATGTTTCATATTAACACAATTTTGTTTCCGGTAAAAATATTTAAAAACATGTAATTTTTGCAGTCAATCATATTAAAATTATTATTGAGTGTAAACATTAAATGACAAAATTAATCAAAATCATTGTTATCATGAACACTAAGTTATTAAAATTAAATAAAATTAACAATAATATTGTTGTAGTGATAATGCTGTAACCATGTTTTTTCTCTGCGTGTAGTGTCATTCTAAGGAATATTCTCTATAATTTTATATATAAAACATATATGTATGTATGTCGGATAACTGGGGCTTTCTAAAAACTGATTTCAACAGATAGACGGATATTGTTATATCGACTTCTCTATCAATAAGGATCCAGAAAATATATAATTTTTGGGGCCTTAGATGAATATTGTAGAAGGGTATAAAAATCAGAAAAATTTACATAAACTTTAAAATCATAACTTAATTTGGGTATACACGATTGTAATATAGTTAAAAAGATAAGTTCTTCTGCTTTGTAAATAAATTTAAAAATCTTAAATTGACTTATGAAGCTACGAGATATCTTGCGCATGAGCTACCCTGAAATCGAGTTTTTTTCACAATATCTCAAAATTTAGTTAGTGTTACGAAAATTCGGAAAATTGTTTTGTGATGTCCTCAAGAAGGTATATAGTCCACATTAGATCATTTTCCGAGTAAAAATGAAAAAGTGCCATTTTGTAGCACAATGTTATTCTTTTAATATTAAGTTTCACAACCTGTGAAGTAATTTATTTATTTAAGTTAAAAATTTAATGTTATTAAATCTCAATATCAAGAAATTGTATGTTATAAATCTTCATTAAAATATTAAAGATTTTATTATTTTATTATTTGTTAGCCTTTTATCTTACTTTTTCACAGTAATTTTTGTCCGTTTTTTTAATCTACATATATTTAAATTATTTTGTGAAAAAAAAAAACAGATAACTGAGAGTTTTGTAAATATTGCGTGAAAATTGTATAATAAATTTAAAATCTCATATAAAATTTTGCATAGAAAAATCCCAAAATTTAATACTTTCACTGTAATAGTTCTCTATGTAAGCGATAACACGGTGCTACAAAATAAAAAAAAATTTAATACTCTTGTAATGTAACATAGTGTACTTTGTAGGTATGAATGAGTAGATTATTACACTATTTTTTGCACATTCAACATAATCCCAAAATCGGGAGTAATTTAAAAATTTTTATCTTGAGTACGTATTATCCAATTTAAGTTTTTTAAATGGCATTAGAAAGAAAATATTTTATCCTTTTTAAAAAGTATATACACATTTTTATTGATAGCAAAACTGTGTAAGATATTGAGGACAAAAACTAAATTTTTTATTTTGATTTTTTTGAATTTTCAGCAATTTTTGACCCTAATACTATATTTTATTACAAGTAAAATAAGCCATCACTTGTTAAAATCGGTTTAGAATTGTACAACATATAATTTTGTACGAAAATATAAAACTCATAAAAAACCTGTTATTTTATGAGTTTTACAACTTTGAAAAAAGTAAAATGTTCTATCATTTTATTCCTAATAAAATATATTATTTGGAAAAAATATGAAAAAATATGTGTGCGTTGAAAATGGCTGTAAAATCCAAAAATTACGAATAAAAGTAAAAAAATAGAATTTGTGTCGTTAATATCTTACACAGTTTTGCTATATACTTTTTAAAAAAAGACAACGTATTTTCTTCCTAATTTCAAGATAAAAATTATTAAAGCTGTGAAGTCAGAAAAAAAATATATTTTTTTTAATATAACTACCGATTTTGGGGATAGATCGTAATAATGTTATAATAATATACTCATCCATCTCTACAAAATACACTATGTTACATTCCAAACGTTTTTTCACTGTAGCAGCATGTAATTCATATTTCTTTGTATGTGCACCCTTTTCCAGATCCTATCTTCACCAAAGTACACAAAGTTCCTGATAAGAATGTTAGAATAAATATGACGGCAAAAGGTAGAACGAAAATATATGAACTTACTGCCTGTTTTTATAACACGAACGCAAAAACGACTCGTCTAACTTACATTTAAAACAAAAACAAATTTTGAAATTTTGTTATTTTTTCAAATGTAAATTAGACGAGTCGTTTTTGCGCTCGTGTTATAAAAACAGGCAGTTAGTTATGAATACTATACGCATTGCGGACATTTTATAAATGTCTGGTCGAGAATTCGATGTTGCAGATGTTAGGAGAAATATGGCAAATGGATATCGCGCCTTCGAAAGGCCCATCAAAAAACTTTACATACTCGTTGATTGGGTGAAAAACTCATTTACTTTGTATGGCAATGTCCAACAATTCATGGGTCCATAATACTAAGGTAATTACTACCCAGAAAAAAATGTATTGGCTTTTGTAATGAGTCGTCATTATTTTTCTCATTTCTTTGAGTAGTGGAATAACTAGTTACCAGTAAATAAACAATAACAAGTTCATTTAGATCTGTAATGGTTCAGTTTGATAGACAGATAGACTGCTTTATACTCAGAAGGTTGTCTGTTCAACCCCATATTTTTTTTAGGAAATTATTTGAATTTCTATTGGCATATCAAAACTATTAATAACGCACACAAATTTAACGTATACATGACATAGTGAGTAAGACAGTAGTCATTAAAACATGAAGCAAAGTTTTTGCCTAGGTTCAAGTCTCAGTTTTTTGTTTTTATTTTTTTTTTTATCAATTTTGTAGTAGTTTTATATATTTGATTAACTACTTCTTTGATTGTTTAAAGTAAGTACTTTAGTAATGGGGACCCATGAATTCGTGGTCATCGTCATATAAAAGTGATGAGATTTTCACCCAAATTATATATTCAGTTACCGACTTTTGTCGATGTAATATGTTGTAATCAGTCAAATAACTACTAAATCGAATACTACAGAACTATAATATTACAAAAAAATAAAAAGTTATTACTATTCTTCCATTCAATATACTTATTACAAGCATGTAATTTTTTCTATCAAACACTGCCTATTTAGGTCATTACTAGTTAGTAATTATTTTGTACTTTAAAATGATATGATAAATAAGTACCACTCATTACATTGTAATGTATGAAATAACTGCTACCTATTACAAAAATTTCAAAAATTTTTGCTGGTGAGATTTCTTCATTTTATTAGAAAACATTAATTATCGTTTCATGGCCTAATCTCACTTCTTGTAATTATAGCAAAAAAAAAAAAAAAAATGAGTGGGATCAAACAAACTACCAAACTATCCAGAACTCTGTCCCTTTGAAGGGTGTTGCAATAAAGAAAACATTTAAAGGACACTAAAAGCTCAGCAAAAGTAACATACATATCGAGGTTCCTTATTCAAAAAACTCTATCTCAGTATTTCACGAAACTGCTTTTTTGATGTCGTTATTATTACGTAAAGTAACCCTCATATATGATATAAATTTCAAATGAACATAAATCGGTTGAATAGTTCTTTAGAGATACTATAATAAATATTCACTTTGTATTGCAGCTATTACCCCTTACCTTACTTACCCTATCTATTTTCACCTCAACTAACTTGGCAAAATCACAAAATCTTGAGACTTTCACTGTAATAGTTCCTTAGATATGCTATAATTAAGATTTACCTTGTATAGGGACTAAAACTTCCCTTATAGCTGCCCGCCCTATTTTCATCTTAGTTATGAATCTTGAAATTATTCCCATATAATTTTAAGGCTATTCCTCTAATAGTTCTTCATTTAAACGATAAATAATTTTTACTATTATCATGTCAATTGTGGAAGTTGATAAGAAAGTTATTATAACAAAATGTTAAGACTTTCGTTGTAATAGTTTTTTAGATATGTGATAATCACTATTTCGTTTATATGGCGGTACCATTCCCATTGCTCCGATTCCAAAAGACTATTTCAATTATGTTGCTTTTCATATTATTAAGTAGTTTTAAAATGTTTAAAATCATATATTAAATGGTAATTATTTATATTTTATTTTATTTCTACACATTGAATATTTTGAAATTGCAAATATTATAAAATATTAAAAACAAATTATAAGTAAGATTTAGTCGTAGTTTTAAATAAATATTTTCAAAGCTCTAGAAAAGCTACTTTATACTATGAAATGTGAGAACAAAATATAAATAGTTTTTTTCAATAAAAGAAAAAAAAAAAAAAAAAAAATAGGTGCAAATTTTATGAACTCCGATTTTTAATTGGGTGATATATGTATATACTTTTAGTAGTTTTTTGGTATCTTGTGTTATTTAATGATTAAGGGTTACGAAGTGGTACGATATCCCACTCCTTGTATGTTCCTTATTTAAATATAAACCTAGAGGCATGAAAACGGAATCATAAGGAGGTGCGATTGAGGTGAATGTTATACATTTTCTGAAGGCACTAATATTATAACTGTTTTCATGGGAGTTAGAAGTCATACTCGTAGTTTAAATTTACGTGTTTTTTTTTACTTTTGGTATTACTAAGCTACCAAGTTTATATCTGATCTATGTAGGAGTCCCGCAAGTTCGCTAACGCTGTAGCGGGTTAAGTGCTAGTATTTTATAGAGTACACTAGCTTTTGTAATTTTATTAAAAATTTATAGAAAGTTTGAAAAATTTTTATTTGGGTCAGACCACAAATTTAATACGTTAAAAATTGAGTAATACTCGTAGTGTATGAAAGAAGTTTTAAAAGGCGCTAAATTGACACGTTTAACTTTCATTAGTATGTCGATTAGAAATGAGTTTTTATGTACTTATTAACTAATAAAAAAAAGAGTATCTTATTAAATTTCGAGTTTAATAAAAACTAAAATGAGTTTTTGATTCTATTTTGAAATTTCAAAATACACCTCCAGAATTCTTTTGTTTAAAGTAGTCATTTGGGGTGTATGTATGTTTTCCCAAGCCCATTGAATAAATGATTTATTACCATTTTTCCAGATTCTTCCAAACACGTTCATATTTTTTTTTAGGAATTATATTTTTTGAAAAACTTTGGACTGATTAAATGAAGGGTTTTCAATTAAAGTTTAGAAAAATCTTGCCGAAGTTAACGAATTTTATGAATTTAAATACTTGGAAAAAATCTGTTATAAATCTGGATATTAAATATACTTAAAATTCCACAGGTTTGTGTAATAAAAACACCAATTTTTAATTTTATTTAAAATATAATTCACTATTTTTGCTGAAGCTAAAATATTAAAAAAATAAAAAATAAAAAATAAAAAATAAAAAATAAAAAATATTAAGTTTGTATTGTCTGAGTTGCTATTAATAACAAAAATAAAATTGTAATTAAAAAATGTGATTTTATTTCAATTTAGTGCGTTTCGGATTTTTATGGCGCCTTTTGCTTAACACTTACTTAAAAGAAAATTTTTTATTCAAATTGCATTCTACTTCAAAATGACACTTTTTATTTGCACTAAAAAAACGATTTAATGTGGTCTATATATCTTCTTAAAGATATAACATAACAATTTTCAATAGCACCCTATAAATTTTGAGCTATTCCGAAAAAACCCGTTTTAAGGGTAGTTCCTGCACTAAAGATCTCGTAGCTCCCTAAATTTAAAAGTCAATATTAGAATTTCAATTTGATTTAGAAATATAGCCTTTTAACTATATAAAAAAAAACTTCATAAATATAATATTTTGTTCACAAATATTATGAAACGAACATGACTTTTTTCCAAACTTTTTTCATAAAAAATATTTTTTTTTCATAAATTTTGTTAAATTGTACATAATTATAATTTTAGGAATTTTGTAAAAATGTTTGCGATTGCTTTGTTTTGGTTTTATTAGATTTCATTGCAAATGCTAAATAAAAATAGTTATAAATTAATATATTAACAATAAATACCTTAAATTGGCTATCAAATAATGTTAGAAAATTTACATAATTTTGTAGCCATTCTGGAACACATAAATCGTTTTCATAAAAAGTGCTAAATAATCATTGTTTTGTTTCCAATATGTAACTAAAATTCATTAAAAACTAATAATGGTCTGAATGAATGAAAATTAAAACAATTTTGTATTTGAGCCTCCTTTAATTCATTTGAAAAAATATAAAGAAGTTTTAATATTTAAGAAATTATTCTTAAATATTATGAACTGAAATAAATAAATGAAAATGTTTATATTTATGTAAAAACTTTTTTCTTTGTATGATATATATATATATGTATATTTTTTTATTTTAATTTTTTAAAACTAAACATATTTGTAGGTATATGAAGCTTCAATAGCTATTTTGATATGCTATTAAAAATAAAATTAGATATCTCTCCTTAAAATCGTTTGAAAACTCAAAATGTTATTAAATATTTTCTAAAATTTATCAATAAATTTTTCATATATTTTAAGACAAAATATATTATAGTTTATTTGGTGCATACTTTTTGGGGCAAAAATGAAAAATGTATGGAAAGTTTAAGTTAGTTATTCTAGATAAAATCGAAAAAAAAAAATTAAAGCTTGTTGAAGATATCTCATTTAAAAATTATATAAAAAAAATTGAAAAATCATTTAGAAAAATCTATTTTTTTAATGAAATACCATGACTTAATTATGAATTAGGTCAACATTTATGCATTGATTTTAATAAGATATTACTCATTTTAATTATAACATATATAGCTTTATAATAAAATAGAAAAAAAATAACATTCTTTGTGGTTTTAAATTTTGTACGATTTTTTGACGAAGAAAAATTTTGAAATTTTGTTAAAAATTTGATTTTTTTCGAAACAATTATTTTTAATATTTCCGAAATTATTGAGCTGATTAAAAAATTATGTAGACATGACTTGAAGCTAATTTGAATTCGAATTTTTTTATATTTTATTAACCTAAATAAGATAATTCGTTTTTTCGAGTTATGTTGCAAATCCCATTTTATTTCGATTAAATCACAACACAAAATTTTGGTAATAACTCTTACTGCTGTTAATTTTAAATACTTTTCTTGATTACAATGTCTTCTAGAGACATGTTAGATTTAACAGCAGATCGAATTCTTGAAATTCTATAAAATTTTATTTACAAAATAAAATTTGATTTTTTTAAACTTACTAGAAAATGTTGATTGAGTAAATTTTCACAAAAGTATTAAATTTCAGGGTAATAAAAAAGAAAGCTTAACAAAAATCTAAAGAATGAGATGAAACTTGTTGCAGAAAAAGAAAAACTTACAAGAATGAATTCTAAGCCTAAAAAGAAGAGCAGCTCGTAAGAGCTATGACAAACATGTTCGAACGTGTAATGACTCGTTATGTTCATTTCTTCAGAATCAAATATGCTTAAGCTTTAGTCAATCAAAGCTAAAATAAATTTTAATAAAGAACTCTGCGGCAAAGAATGATCAAAGTTTAATAAAATAATAAAAATATTATAAATATTTTGTGAAAGCCTGGAAAACATACGCTATTGCACATGGTAAAAGGTACAAGCTTTTTCTATTAAATAATGAAGAAAATGGTCTTGAATATTATCGACCTAAAACAACTAAAATTTACAAAACAAATTGTAGCGTGACACGTTTAGTCAAATGTGAAAAGATATGTGATTTTTTTTTGCTTTTTTAGTCTGAATAAATTTGAATAATCATAAAAAAGAGTGTCATAAAAAGACATCGATGACACTTTCAACATTTTCTGGATACATTTAGAATTTTGTCGTTACAGTAAGAATGACCCAGAATTGGGAATGTTATTTTATTATTTAAACTATCCAGAATTTAGGTAATTGAATTGGAATTGGATCCAAGTTAAAAGCGAATAAAAGGCCCCAGCAGTGCTCCATTGTGATTATTAATTTTAGATTTTTATAGAGAAATAATACGAAAAATTTCGTAAAAGTACTTTAATTTTTTTCAAAAGTCATACCTAAAAAAATTAAAAATAATCTGCTTAGCAATTAATTTTTATATAGAACTAGTTTATCCCGGTGAGCTTTGCTACCTCTTTTGATGCGATAACTAATATTTACTCTATATGGGAGCTACTACTCCCTCTCGACCTATCCGCCCTATTCAAAATTTGATATGAAAATTATTTATAAACATTTTTAAGACTTTCAATAAATTACTCCTTCAGATATGCGAAAATTAATATTTGTTTCTATATGGGGACTACCTCTCCCGCTAGTTCTATCCCTCCTATTTTCATTTCATTAATGCATTGTAGTGCCCACAAAATTTGAAATCTGTTACTATAATAATTTTTTAGATATGCCATTAAGAATATTCGCTTTGTATGCGAGGTACTATTATCCCTGGTCCTTTCAGTTCCATTTTCATTTTAAGTTTGGTGGTTGATGAGAAAAATATTCCCGTAAAATTTTAAGACTTTTGCTGTAACGGGATTTAAATTATCCGATAATTAATATTTTCTTTGTATGGGGGTTATCACTCCCCCTAGACCTACCCACCTCATTTTCATTACAATTATTTAAATTGGTAATAAAATTATTTTCACAAAATTTAGGACTTCAGCTGTAGTAGTTGATTTAGTTTAATCCTAACTTATTCCGTTCAACTTTTATTAATATATATATATATATATATATATATATATATATATATATATATATATATATGTGCGTGTGTGTATATATGTACATATATATGTCATATTTTATTTGAATGCACACCTTATGCGATAAAACCTCATTAATTTTTCTATATTACGGTTTATCTCAAAAAAAAAAAAAAAAAACTCAATTAGGTTTAGTATTATTTCAAAAATATTTCCCAATAAGATCCGATTGCGTCACAGTACGTTAAATCCTCCGTATATGATAATTTTAAATTAAAAATATTAAAATTCATTCAAATTCTTTTTATAAAAAATACACTTTTTAAATGTATTACATTTATTACCTCTCCAATATTACCTTTTGCATCCTCGACAATAATTATTGTACTGCTAACACCATGTGCTGAATATGAGGCATTTACCAAAATAAAAATGTTGCTAATACTTAATAAAACCAGCAACAGTAACAATTCTAAACACAACCACATCGTAATGTAATCAACTTAAAACTAACTAAATACACTTTTAATCAACAATTTTAGTTTTTGTTTAGTTTTTAGTTTTTAATTGTTAATAAAATAGCAAAACATTTGATATAAAAAAAATCTCAAATAAAACACTTAATATTGTGGCTTAGGCTAATATATAAAATTTAAAAATAATCTGTATGAATATGTTTATATTATTTAGCCAACTGAAGATTCGCCAAAATGAAAACAATTTAAAATAATAGTTTTTTTTTTTTTTATTTATGTGAGTATTTTTTGCGGTAGCTGATAACGAAAATATTGTTGTTGCTGATGTTGCTGATTTTATGGAATCTCATAATTAGTTTATGAAAATTTTTCACAATTACGTAAGCACGCGTACACTTGAGGGAATTTAAGCAGTCAAACAAATTACATTTAATATGAATCCAAAATAAATTCTTTTGTTTTGGTTGCTAGAAAAAAATAATGATTTAATTTGAATGTCAAATAAATTAAACACTTGATGTCACACGCGGTCAATAGTAACTGCTAAACACGCAAATCTCTAAAATATCTATGTAGTGGCGGTTTTTTTTGGATTATCTTTTTAAAATTATTTTAGCTAGATTTTTCATATTTGTAGAACATCGCACATAATTCATCAGAAAATCACTGAATTGTTTAAATAGATGACATCAAAATATAGTTTGTTTTTTATTTTTTTTTTATTTATTATATTAAAACTGATTTCTTTTGTTTTAAGCCTTTAGAGAGATTTTTTTAAATAAGGTTATTAGAACATTATTTTATTATGTTTAGAAAAATTGCATTAAATTTGTGCATATAAAAATAGCTACATTGCATGTTTTGAACATGTTAACACGTTACAATTCTTATTATTACTTTTTTTTTAAAATTTTTAAATCATTATATTTTCAGTTTCACTAAAATGATGATGTTATCCTTGATTTATGGTTGTCACATTATTTTATTAATTTAGTTTAGTTTAAAAACTTTAATTCTTAAGCTTAATAAATATTCGTCAAATAATATTCTAATTTGTTTTCCATACAACACGCTACTGAACGTTTTAACTCACCTCCCACATGATTTTATATTTTCACAAACAAAAAGCTTTGCTTTAGAGTTGTGTTTATGAAAAATAAGAATAATCATGTTAAAACCTCATTATAATGATCGTCATCTGCCACAAATATCATTATTATCATTAACACTTTAATGTTGTTTATTATTGTTTGTTAAACAGCACATCTGTGATTTTTTTTATTTTGAGAAGAAAAAAGCTTTTTATGGTTGTTATTGTTCGGTTAAACATTATAGAGAAAAAATACACAAAATTACCAGTAAAGAGCTTCAGAAAAACCTTCAAAATCCTTGCTTTTTAACAAAAGACTGAAGATACATGCGTAACTTCTAATGTATGTATGTGTCTTAAGTCTTTTGTTTTTTCTTAACAATATTTTCTTGTTGTTATTTTTCTTTTGTTGATGTTAAAGCTTTAATAAACAAAAACATTTAACAAAAACGTTTGGATTTTTTTTTTCAAAACTTTGATTGTTTTTGTTTGTAACTGATTTGTTTCTCTATTAATTTCCACCTTTTAATAGTATTTTTCTAAATTCATCTTGTCTTTTTTTTTTTTTTTTGAAATTTGCATTCAAAAAGTAAATTTTTTTCCTCAAAAACTTAACGCAACACAGGAAATTTATAACAGTTAATGAGGCTTACTACTATATGTATGAGTATATAAACTATTATTAGTATTATATACAAAGACACTTTAAACATGGATTTATTTTTTGAAAAGCGTTTGAATTGATTTTTGTTGTAAAATTTTAAATTTTCATAAGTTTTTTGAAATAAAATGTTGTCGTTATATTAGTCAGCGTAAATAATAAATGATATTTAGTATAAATATAAGACTAGTTGTTAATTAAGGGTTATTAAATAAAATTATCACTTAATTTATAGTTGTTTATTAACAATAAATTAATAATTAAGGTAATTAGGTGCTAGAGATGATCGTTATAGTACTGATTGGGTCATAAAGCCAACTAAATTTTTTTAGGACTAAATTTGTTATAAACTTTGCGTTCAAAACCAGAAATATATAGCGATGGAGCAACATATAAAGTATAGTTGTATATTCCGGGTACCTATAATCAGTGAAATCGAAATTGATATATTCGTCTGACTATCAGAAACAGTTTTGGAGGTGGGTTATTCAAAAAAAATCTACTTTTTGAAGACTCAAATGGCGGTTTTATATATGATTCTTATCTTGAAATTTGGATCCAATTGTACTATTGAGATTAAGTTTTAATGTTTAAAATATTTAAAGTTTTCTCCGATAAAAGTTTAACCAAAATTATTTCTAGCTCCTAATATTTTATACTCCCCATTCCATATATTCCACTTAAAAGTTTAAGGTAATTAGTAGAAGTGATCTGAGTAGCAAACAAGTAATAACGTTCGATTGGTCCTTTTCAGTAACTGAAAATTAGAGTAATTAGAGTTTTGAAAACCCGAAAATTTCCATTCGATAATTTTAGCATTCTCGGGAACATTTTACTTATTTTCCCATAAATACGGGAAATTAATATTATAAACTTTTTAAAAATTTGAAGAAATGACGCGTATGAGATCATATAAACCATATAGAAAATTTTAAAAGAGACGATAAAAACTTCATAAAATCACAAAACTTAATCGCCTTCTTACCTCTTTTCAATATTTATTTAACATCTATCCGTATGCAAAGTGTTGCTAAAAAAATCGGATTAGAACATACAAAATTTTATGGCTGAAAATAGCTTAAAATGGTAGAACAATAGTAGTAATTAATGTTTATAAATGTGTTATATTAATCATGATTTCATTAAAATACGGACCAAATGAGCTGTATATATGCATAAATCAGTGTGCTAAATTTCATGAAGATAGATAGAAAACTAATCATAGCTTTCACATAAGCCTGTTTTCCCATAAAAATGTTAGCATAACAATAATATTTGACCCGAAAAAGTTTTATATGGGTAGAAAACCTAGTGCAAAGTTTTATCATATATATTTGACATTAGCTCCCACTTAAAACCTACCTTCGGTAATCAGGCGCATAATAAATATAATTTAAATGGTAATATCACAATATTATTACATATATTTTTTTACAGAAATATAATTTACACTATAAAATCTTATAAAAACCGGTTGACAATTAACCATAGGTGCCATGTAAGACCCCTTCCACAAATATTAAAAACGCTTGGTGTAGAGTATCAAATGATTGACCGGCAACATATATTTTACTTGTTTCATATTAAAAGATATATATTATTTAAATTATGGATATTCGGCATTTTAATTGTTCTTACTTTGATGCATTACAACTAACAATATAATATGTTTTTTTTGCAATATGAGTAAATATGACACAAATTTTAAGTGTCTTTTTCATATTCTAAAATTTATGTATCAGTCTAATACTGGAAAGTACTCTATTCAAAAACACCTAAGGTTAGGCTGTAAATGTATTTATACAGCGCACTGGGGTCCTATTGGTCCCGTTGTGTTACCCTCATGAATCATGTGAATCTGTTTTCACATGTCCGAGAATAGATTCGAATCGAAACAACCTGATGCATGAATAAAAGAACTGACATCAATTGCAGTTTCTAAAAGGGAGTCTTAGTCTTCTAGCGTGTGCACCAGCAATCCAGTGTCCTGTAATAATGATTAATAGTGTTCGTAGCTTACACCTTGGCAATCTCAGAATGAAACTCGATCGTTTTTGATCATACTGGGGCCATATCTGTCTCGAGATAGAACATGCGGACTCGTTTGTCCATCTTTGCTGAGCTATTCTCGACAAGTACTGCAGTATCATAGATCTGCAGGATGACAGCGGTATGCCAACTAATTGGTCCGTTTCTTCACTTTGAAGAAGGAATCAGTCTGGCTAATTCATACATAATAATATTTCCCAAGGTACTTGTGTGACCCCTTACCCAGATCAACACCAGGTTTGAATGTCTTGCCATCTCATTTAAAGATGTCCGGCATTCATGTACCATCCTGGATGTCGAATCGGTACTAGTTTGAATATCCACTCCGAATACCCTATAGTACATTAGTCAATTTACCGCTCTCCTAATGGCTGAGATCTCCATATAAAGAGTAGTGCTGTGATCCAGCAATTTAAAGGAGATGTTCCACCTATATGCGGGAATAAAGACACTTCACCCAACTCCTTTAGAAGATTTGGATCCATCAGCGTAAACCTCAATCGATCTGGCTTTATAGTGAGATCGGCTGAGATTGAAACTGAGAAGCCTCTTGTCAGAAAGGGTTTGGGAAAACAACAATCAATATTGTCACGGATGTCATCCAAAATTCCCATAAACACATCAAAATTCAAGAAAAAAATTAGTATGAAAAAATAAAAATTTATTTGTTTGAAATGCTTTAGAGGAAAATAGTAAAATAAAAAACAAACCTTAAATTATTAAAATCTATTCAAAATTCCCTGAAATTTACGAACCATAAATTCATAAAAGTGTTTGTTTGTATTTCAAAAACTAAAAAATAATAATGAAGTAAAATATCAAGTTTTTTGGTGACACAAAAAAAATTATAGTTCAAAAGTTATTAAAAATATTATATAAAATTTGGTCGTTACTTATGAACTTAAATTTTTAGACATTAAAATCGTGCACGTATTTTGTAATCTTAAAAAAAAAAAAAAAAAAAAAAAAAAATCCCACAAATGCTTTTGCTGGATCCGCAACTGCTCTAGGGTTACCAATCTACCAATGATCTAACTTGACATTCCTGAAAAACAAACCTGATTTCCAAAAAAAAAAAACTTCACCATCGACTTCCGCCAAAAAAAGTATCGGTACAATAGGGATATAAAGCTTTTAAAAGTTTTGCGAAAATAAGAGTTTAGATTTTTGCAATTGTTATATGAAAGAATAAATAAACATATCGCACAGCTTTCTTTTATTGAGTCAATACAAATATTTTAATATCATTTATTCACGGCATTAAAAAAAATTACTACTTCTTTTAAACGAATGTGTTTTGAAAGTTTTCAAATTAGTCTCGAGGAAACAGTAGTCGATGTTTAACATATTATAATCAGTTTGTTCTGAAAAATATTTGTTTAAATTTAAAATAGTCCTCTTTTGTAATATGATTCGTATGTCTCATATATACACGATTTTAAGTTTATTTAAAATTCAGTTATTATGTTGTGTAGTTCTGTCGAGTTTCAATTTCGGATGAGCCCGAAGTATATTTTTATATTTTACATGATACAATGTCTTCTGCTTTATTACACTCTAAAAATGAAACTCGACAGAACTACACATCATAATGAATATATTTTAAATAATCTTAAAATTGAAATGAAAAAAAAAAACACATATACCAATCGACCTTTATTCAAAAATTTACATTTCATATTATCCTTATAATACTATTAACTTATTCTGCAGCTTTACACTTGTTAATATTAAGGAATCTTTGAGAAAACGTAACAGATGGAAGAAAAAATTTATTAATTAATCTTAAGAATTTACATGGAATAAGTCAATTTTTGGAAACTTCAGCAAATTCTAAAAGTAAAGTTTTACGAACCAAAACAGTTATATGTAAAAAATATTCTAAATGGAAAAATAATTTTATTCAAAATGTTCCTACAAAATGAATTATGTGTAGTTTTTTGAAAGATTTTATGTTGCTCTCCCAATTTTTGTTTAAGTAATATCTGTATTAATTTTAATAAAGTTCCAACTGATCGTATAAGTTTCAAAGGAATTTTCCCAAATTATAAAATAAAATAGTTTTTTCGCTATCCTAAAAACCTAATAAAAAGCACATCTGTTTTCATCGGAGCAGCGACGACACATCCTTTACACCTGTGGTGAAGAATATAATAATATTGAAATAAAAAATGCATAATTTTTCTTGAAATCACACAGATAAAAAAAACATGGTTACTGCATTACCACTACAATAATATTATATTCTCATTGTCATTGTCTTTTCTAATAACGCAGAGAAAAAACATGGTTCCAGCATTATCACTACAACAATATTATATTCTCATTGTTAATTTTCTTGAATTTTAATAACTCTGTGTTCATGATAACAATGTTTTTGTTTAAATATTGTCAATTAATATTTATACTCAATAGAAATTTTAATATGATTGACTGCAAAATTTATACATTTTTGAATATTTTTACCAGAAATAAAATTTTATTAATATGAAAAATATCATGTCTTCTACAACCACTAAATAATTGCAGTCTTTTTCCTTGTTCTTAAACTATATTATATTTTTAAACCATATTAATATTATTCCCATAACAATAAAATGTTTCAAATAATTTTAATAATTATCCATTTCACAAACTTAGTGTAAAAATTCAATATTTGTTTGCTTTTAAATATATTTTGTTTTTAATGTTTGTTTATTCATTGTAATTCTCATTTAGTTTATATATGAATAAATATAAATAGACAAGACTTGGTTATATTTCAAGCAATATAAAATATTGATTAACTACCATTAAAGGGTTTAGTTAGAAAACTTATCGTGCATTTGAACCACTTATGGTGGTACAAATGAATATAATTAATGAATAAATAATATGAAAATATATTTTTTTGGAATATTTTTCTCTATTATTTTCAATAAAATATTTATAAAAATAACAATTTTTTATTAATACGTTTTATTTTAATATATGATAAAATTGAATAAGTATATGATAACATAGGATAATAATATGATAAAATGGAATCATAATATGACAATGTGGCATAATAATATAATAGGTAGAATAATAATAATAATACAATAACATCAAATCATAATCTGAAAGAATGGAATAGTGATGCAGTAAGATTGTTGTTATATGTAAAACTAGAATCATAACATGAAAAAACAAAATATAAAATCGGACGCAATAAGACAAAATGGAGTCATAATATTTATTACTTATAATCAGGGCAGTCAGATGTGGCGATTTTTTGCCAAAAGTGGCGATTTTTAATTGCTTTTGATGACTAAATTTCCCGTTTGGCGACATGGCGAATTTTTTGACGATATATAACATGGTGGTGATTTGTTTGGCTAATTTTTAAAATTTGGTTAAATATGCAATTGTGGAGAAAAACTATTAAATTTTCTTACTAGAAATCGAATTTTAATATTTGCCGATCTAGCAAAATTAAGATCCTTAATTTGTAATAGCTTCAACTTATTTTACGAAATTTTATTCTCAAAAAATATATTTTACAATACTTATGTATTTAATGTTTAATAATTTGTTTTCCATCATCTTTCAAATATATTAAGGATATTAATGATTTCGTTCACAATGAAATAAAAGTTCATGAATAAATTAATTCTTTAAAATAATTTATAAACTGTTGTTATATAATGTTAGAATAATTGTTTTAAAAAATATAATAAATAATAATAAAGTCCAATAAATTTTAAAAGTTGAAGGCTATATGTCAGAAAAGTGTATTTTAAGTTGTATTTTTTATTCAATTACTAAATCGACGACGCTGAATTTAGTGGTGTGAACCATTTTTAAAAGCGCTCGTTTTTCAGATCTTTCATTTTGAAAGGCTAAAAAAGAGTTTAAGAAAATTAAGTTTTTTTTAGCTTATATTTAATAATTACCTCCGTATTCACAAATTTAAAATTCATTTTAAATCAAATTTTTCATACTAATTTTGTACCTAAAATGTATTTTAAATTTAAAATTGGTTTGTGAGTATGAAGGTTAATTTTTTAATTTAAACAAGATAAACAATTAAGATTCCATTGAAGTATTTAGTAATGAATTCTTATTATCAAATATATTTTAAACGCTAATAAATAAAACTTTAAACTGGCAAAAAATGAGCAACTTTTTAAACAAAAACATAAAAACATTTAAAATTGGTTTAAAACTGATTTATATCTCCTAAACCAAAGTTAAGAAAAAAGTAATTTTTTGCACAACCAAATTTCAAGGTGTTGGCTTTAGTTTAATAAAGAAATAAAAAAATTCCTTATTCAAGTGATACAAGAAATAGTACCACAGAAATACATGTCTTTAAATAAATGCATAATTTTAGTATAACAAAATATGTATATTTTTTATTTCGTCAGGAATCTAAAGCCAACACTTTGAAATTTGGTTGCGCAAAACATTATTTTTTTTTGAACTTTAGTTTTAGTTTTAGATATACTTAATTAAAGTTTAAAAAAATGTGATTCCTTATTCAAGTGGCAGACAGTGTATATATATTTATCCAACTTCGTCTAGTTATCTTCAAAATGGCAAGGTTTACATGAACGGAAAGATGGACGGATATCGTTACATCGTCTCAGAAATTGATATAAATATATATTAAAGTGCTGCATAGATCAATATTTTTGGCAGTTTCAAACATATGCACAAATACATAATCTTTCCACCAACAACCTATAAACAGAGGGCCTGATAGATCGATTTTTTGGTCAAAACTCCTTATCGTTGCCGGATATGGCAAAAAATATGCATCATAAGGATATTCAACATGCTGCTTCCGAATATAGACTAAAAAGTAAAAAATTCAAAATGGCAGAACCAAAATGGCTAACAAAATTTTTAAAAAACATTTTAATCCAGCTAAAGCATTTTGCGAAGGCAGTTTTATAGTTACTTAATCTGAAAGGGAAATAATAATTTAAAAAAAAGCAAAATGGCGGACTCAATATATCCCGTAATAACTATTTTATAAAGATAAGTTAATTATTTTAATTATTTTATTCATTTCATTAAAAATCATTTATAAAAGAATTTCCACAAACATGCGTATATATTTCGATATTCACTATAATAATGTTCGTTCGAATTATTCGAACAATTATTACGAATAATTATTCGAAGAATTTAAAAATGGTCTTTTTTAAATAACGAATAATTCGAACATTTTTGCTTCGAATATTCGAATTAACCAAAAGATTTTGCAATTGAAGTGATTTTATTTGATTATAAAAAAAATTATTTACAAAAAAGTTAATAATTTATTTATCCTTATAAGAAATGATATCAATAGGACGATGTCCGTCGGTTGAAATGGCGTATGTGAAGCCTTCCGATAACTGCTATATATTATATACATCAAACGATCGGAAATCCTTTTGAAATCTTTCCTATTGAAATTCAGCAAGATCGGTTAAAAAATGGCGCAGATATGTGTAATAACCGGTTTTTTATGAGGTTTTAAAAATTGTTTAAATGACGTTACTGAATATATGTATGTATACATACATATATATATATACTTTGAAACTCGGAAAAAACGATTCAAAATAGCGGAGGTATGTTAAAAACCCGTTTTTCTCAAGCCTCTATATAAGCTACGGACTTATATAATTAATGATTAGCAATCACGCGCCTTATTCCAAAATACTTTTTTTTTTTGGAAATAATTCTATAACTTATGGAAATATCTTAATAAAATTTCACCGGGCTAGAGCACAGATTCCTAGCAGATCAGGGGGGGGGGAATGGGTACCCCTCCAAAGTTGGTCATCACGGGAATGCAATTTAAAAAAAAAATCGCCAAAATTCATTTATGATTTGACAGAAAAAGAATTACATATAGATAGTCCTTGCAAATCTCTATAAAAAATATGATTACATGTGTTAGTTATCTCTTTTAATTTAAGAGATATTTAGGTCGAAATAAATTTTTCATTAATTTTTAGCTTAATTTTTTTAGGTTTTTTTTAACTTGGCGGGCAATATTGGACAATATTGGTCTTAAATTTTTTAAGATATTCAAAAATAATTAAAAACACATCCACTGTTTTTTACCAGAACTCCAAAAACCCGGAAAAACGTGTTTTAAAAATTGACTTTTTCTATTCAAATGGTCACCCAACATATTGAGGTATTTAACTAACATAAATTTTGTTTGATTCCAGCTTTGCAATTTGAAAATGAAACAAAAAAATTTTTTTAATTTTTGGAAAATTCACAAAGTTTGTATAGGGCTTGTGAGAAGACCGTTGGCTGAAGTGCCTTCTGGTTTAGTTTATACGCAACTATATTAAGGCTCCTTTTGAAAACATTAAAAATTATATGGGCCTGAAAGAAACAAATTTTATAAGTAAAAACTATTGCCACCTGTTTTGAAAAAAACCCAAAAAATATGAGATTTTTTTAAAGTTCCAACTTCACATTAATAGAACTTTTTACCGAATCTACATATTTATATGATTCTTTCAGTAATATTATTTAGATTTTTTTAAGAAATTCAATGAATATTAAAAAAAAAAAAATAGGGCCAATATTGAGCCCGCTAAGTTAAAAAAAAAACCTAAAAAACGAGACTAAAAATGAGTGAACAATTTATTTTGAGAGAAAGCGACATTAAAGCATATTTTTTTGTAGAGATTTATAAGGACTATAAATATGTAAATTTTTTCTGTCAAATCATAAATGAATTTTTGGAGATTTTTTTCTTAAATGCACACCCGAGATGACCAACTTTGGAGGTCTACCTACTCTTCCCCTGAACCGCTATGAATCTTTGCTCCTTCAAATCAACTCGAAAATACCTCGTGTCTGGACGGGTGAAATTTTATTGAAATATTCCCAAAGGTTAATAAGTTACAGAATTGTTTCTAAAAAATAGTAGTTGTAAAGGAATTATGTTAAAATTTAAATTTTCTTCTATTAACCGAAGATTTTGCGAAAAAAATTATTATCAAATGTAGAATTTGTTAAAATCAAATTATCTATGGGAACGGCTAAAATATTTCTGACATCATTGGGAATTTCCATATTTTTTACAGTTTTTAAGTGGAGACTGAAAGTTTATTGCATCTATAATAATATCGGATGTATCTCTTATTGTTGAAACACACTGGATAAATAATTAAAAAATAAAAAAAATAAAAAATAAATGTTTTTTTGAAAATTATGTTTTATTTAAAAATTTAGGAACACTATTTTAAATAGCTGCAAATTAGCTATTCATCATTTGGAGCAAGTTTCGGCAACTTTTTTTAAATAACATTAGATTTCAAAATAGAAAAAAATTGTTTTATTTCACTGAGGATTCATGAGAATTTCTTTGGAAGAGGGGTAATATCAACAAAGAAAAAAAAAATAATTATTACACTAAAATTTCTAAAAAATATACTAAATGTAAATAATTTAAATTCGAGTTATTTTTGTTATAATTGTCTAATCAGATGTTAAACAATATGTAAAAAATTTCAGCTTTTGCCCTAAAAATATGTACAAAAGACCCAAAAAAGTTTCCACCAATAAAATCTGTTTTTAACTATTTTTTTAACTTTAAATTCATGCAGAAGGAAATGGAGTAAAAACATCACAAAGAAAATTTCAGGAAAGAGAGGTTAGGTTCTGAGAGCTGCTGTCTAATCAATAAGTGACAGCTTACTTGGTTCCAATCCACGATAAGTTCCGTAGAATTATTGATCTGCAGGCCGAAAGCGGTTCTCCAACCAGTTGGTCCGTATCTTCACCTCGAAGAAGGGATCCATCTCTGGCTAGTGCATCTGCAATAAAATTACTCGGGATGCTTGAATGACCCCTAACCTAGATCAGCTCCAGGTTTGAATGTGTCGTCATCTTATTCAGAGATGTCCGGCATTCATGTACGAAATATTTGCTTGAATAATACCGCAGTGATCTGACAATTTGAAGGAAATGTTTTTACTATAAATCAATCCCATCAGCAGATTTGGACCCGTCTGTATAAACCTCAACTGAACCAGCTCTTAATTCTGGAGCAGTTGAGATTGATACTGAGCAGTCTCTGACAAGAAAGGGTATGGGGATGAAATAATCGATATTGCTAGGAATGCTATTAAGGAATCCCAGAATGGTCGCATGGCTGAATCCACTATCATTCCATGCACCTATAGTCCTGAGCCTTGTCGACGTCATAATGGCGAACTGTTTGGCCATAAGATCCACCGGTAACCAGTTCATTAGAACAAATAAGGCTTTCGATGGAGTTGTACGAAGCGCTCCTGTTATGAGTAACGCTGAACTAAGCAGAATCCTATCAAAGATTCCGATATAGGTGGATCTTTTCATAGCCTTGCACCATAGTATCGCTCCATATATAAGTATGGGCTTAATCACCATGTCGAAGAGCCATTTCGTATTCCTGGGATTTATTCCCCAGGATTTACCGATGACCTTCCCACACATATATAGGCCTTTGAGGCCCTGGCCTGTGTATTCTGGAGCCAGGATAATAATGGTTTTTTTCTATTCCTAAAAAATTACTTATGACCAAAAATAGACTTTTCTGTTCCTCTGTGCTATGGTGGTGTAGGGTATAAAAAAAACTAAAGATTTATGCTACTAATAATATGGGTGCTAAGCGAATCGGGGGAACTCGGTCTGACCTTTAGTGTGTTCAAGGATTTAAGTTTTTCTATGGTGCAATAAAAACGAACTGGACATTCAATGTACTAACAAATTTGTCACGATGTAAAGGTATTAGCAACTGTCTAGGGTACAATAAAAAGATCAACATTAAATATTAATAATAACATAAGTAAATATTTCTTCTAATACAAAAATAATTTTGAAAAATTAACCCTTTCTAAGAACAAGTGTTAACAAAACTAAGTAACTATTTTAAAATAATTAACCCCATTTTTAAGGCATGATTACATTTGTAACTAAAAATATTTAGTTAATTCTAAAATATATTCTATGGCTACAAAACAAACTATCGTGTGCAAAAAAATACATAATTGCAATTGTTTATTTTTTTGGTTTTTATTTAATAATTCTATGAATGGTTACAATTCTTTAGATGTTCAATAGGTGCAGACAGATGTAGGGACAGACAAATGTAGAACATAAAAATTCGCATGATATGATGACAAATAGAGCGAAAATATAGGTTTATTTGATGAATATACAAATGTTACCTGTATGTAGTTATTTATTGTAGTTTTTGTAATTGAAATTATTTTAAATCAAATAAAAATATCAACAATTAAAAATGCTATAAACGTTGTGGCCAAAAAAAAAAAATATATATATAAAATAAATAAAAAATAAAAAAATAAAAAATAAATAAATAAAAACATAAAAAATAACGATGCAAATGAAAAATTTTTATATAAAATAAACTTGACGACCTAAATTAGAGTTTTGGACATTTAAAAATATAATTGCTTGATTTTATTTAGTTTTTGTCATTTAGATCTTTTTTTTTTAATTTTTATATAAGAAAATTTATTGCTGACAAATAAATAAATTAAATGGACTTGTTGAGAGAATTGTAACAAATAAAAAGTCAAAATAAATAATATTTAATTACTTTAGAAGGTACTAAAGAGCGATGACTACTTTATTTTGAACACTAAAACAGAAATTATGTTGAAAACCGCTGAGTGAAATAAAGTTCAAGCTAAAAATAAAATGATGATGATAAAACAAATCAGAGAAAAATGCTCTAGGAAGAGTTATAATAAATAATAAGGAACTCAAGTGTAACGCTGTTCAAAACCTTATAATTATTATAATATGTATGAATAATAATGGTAATAAAAAAAAAGAGTGACATAATCTTTAGAACCCACATACATAACATGCACATTAATCATTAAAATACTCCCAAAGACTAGAATAGAATAAGAAAATATCACAAAATTATAATAACTCGCTACAACTGCTTATTAAAACGTCATCAAAAGAAGTTCAGCTTAAAGTTGAAAACTTCTTCAAATTAGTTCCAGTAAACTTAATTAAATCTAAACAAACTAAAAAAAAAGTAAACAAGCAGCTAAAAAACATTTATTTTTATTTTTTTTTTTCTTATCGTCCAATTTGAATATGTTTAATTTATATAGAATTTTAGGCGTTAAAACTCTTTTCTGACTAGAACAAAGTATTTCCGTTTTCTCAAAAAGGTCAATGGTCTCCATAGCTTGTGGTTATTTGAAATATTTTAAGGTTTTTTTTTTGTGTTTTTCTGTTTAGACTAGTTTAATTTATAAAATTACAGAGAATCAGCAAGAAGTCGGAGGAAAATTCATTGATTTTAATTATATTATTTGAATTTTAACACCACTTGTAGTGGTGTAGGGTATAAAAACGAAAATAAAAAAATCACTAAATTAAAAAAAATCTTTAAAATGAAAACACAAAAATAAAAAAGTCGCTAAAACGAAAAAAAAAAATGCTAAAAAAATATATGACAAATCGGGAAAAACTATGGAACGAAATAAAATCGTCAAACTGGACTAAAATAATCAATAATAAATATAATCGTGTTACTTTATTAAGGGGGAAAAGTTAGACATGTTCATAAAAAAAGAATCAAGACCTGATAGAAAAAAACTGAAAGCAGATTCGTGTTCAGCACTTCAAAACACATTTGTAGTGCGATTCAGTAACTTATTTTAACGATCGTTTATAAAATTAAACAACAAAATTATGAATTTTGCTATTTTATAGCATTTTTGAATGATACTCGTTATCGTTATATCTGCTTCTGTCGTTAACTAAACACAACATTTTTTGTGTTGTTTATATTATTAACAAAGACACAAGTTTAACATACAAAAGAGGTAAGTACACGTATGCACAATTTACAAATAATTCCCAAATTCTTTTTTATTTCTACTCTTACTTATGTCTTTTGTTTATTTTGACAGAGGTGCTACTCGAAAACAAAAGTTGTCTACTGTTGTTTAAATACACGTACTGAATCATATAATCGTTACTAAAGTTTTATAATTGGAACAAAAATTCGACTTTCCGACTTTTTTCAATTTTTAAATAATCGATTTTTCGACTTTTCGAATTTGTCAATTTTTGAATAGTCCATTTTTCGGCTTTTCGACTATTTTCGACCTTTACGACTGTTTTCCAACATTTCCGATTTCTCGACTTTCCCAGACTTTTTGAATATTTATTACTTTTTTGATTTTTTACGATATTTTCAAGATTTTTTGCCTCTTTTGATTATTTTTTGTTATTTGTCTTAAAAAGTACTTAAAAAATATAAAATGTATACAACGCAATTAAATATATTGATTAATTAACAGAAAATCTATGCAAGGGCGTACTATTTCTAACAGTTAAATGATGAAGTTAAAATAAAAACACCTTCATCAACATTCCTTCCAAATAAAGTACCTTTTTCGGACTTTCCAATTATTTTCGACTTTTTCCGACTATTTTCGACTTTTTCCGACTATTTTCGACTTTTTCTGACTATTTTCGACTTTTTCCGACTATTTTCGACTTTTTCCGACTATTTTCGACTTTTTCCGACTATTTTCGACTTTTTCTGACTTTTGTCGACTTTTTCTGACTTTTTCTGACTTTTTCGACTATTCCCGACCTTTTGTGACTATTTTCGACTTTTTCTGACTTTTTTCGACTATTATCGACTTTTTGCGACTATTTTCGACTTTTCGAATTTTTCCGAATATTTTCGACTTTTTCCTACTTTTTTCGATTTCATATGAATTTTCGCAATTTTTCACCTATTTTGACTTGTTTATGTTATTTGTCTTAAAAAAATATATTGATTAATTAACAGACAATGTATGCAATGGTTACACACAAAAATATGTTTTAGCGATACTATTTCCAACTATTTTAAATAAAGTAAATTTTTTCTACTTTTTCCGACTATTTTCTACTTTTTCCAACTTTTTTTCGACTATATGAAAACAAGTAAGTCGATTTCTCGACAATTTTCTAACCAAAAAGTCGATTTCGATTTTTCGACTTTTTTCAACTAAAACTCGATTGTTCCATTATTCGAAAGTCGATTTGATAAACCCTAATCGTTGCTGCAAACAACAAAATGCATCGATATATTTGTCAATAGTCGAATCATTAAAATTTACTGAACATCACTACTGGTCCACCTAATTTTGTTTATAGAAGGACAAACAAAATTATTTTTTTCCTACCAGTGTTCACTGGTCCAAAATCCATTTTTTTTTTGACAGAAATTCCAAAATAATATTTTAAGAAATTGTAATAAGTGGATGTATTTTATAAATGGTAACATACCAAGTAATCGCAAACATATATTAAAAAGTATAATATGGCAACGTTGACAGTCTGAAAAAGGCGTTAAGTTGGTAATTTAATATTATTTTTAATATTTTTATTAAAATAGAGCTCGAATTATAAATGCTGTATCGTAATACCAGAAAAATATATAATAATGTTGTTTAATGTAAATTGCAGCCTAGGAGATGTATTTTATGACTATTATTTTAAATTTTATATAAGTTGTGTATTTGTTGTTATTTTTGAGTTCTGTCGTTATATGGGTTTTTTTCTTATAAAAATAGCCTATAATTTTGAAAGACGAAAAATTATATTATTGGGCATAAACTTGCACAAATGCAAAAATGTGAAAGTGTTCGCCAAAGTGTCTATTTTATGTAATAATTTAGATAACACGCCAACATTTTTCGGCAAACTCTTACAATCGTCAATTTTCTTTAAATTAAAGTTTAGTAAACCTAAGTGGAAATTTGTTGGCTTTCACAAACAAGTAGCAGAAAATATTATGTTCTAATCTATTGGGTAATTTCACTAATCAATAAAAATCTAAAAACTTACAAAGTAATTAAAATAAAACCAAAAGCAAACAAGTTAATATTATACTTAACAAATATATCTACTGTCGTCAAATTATGTATTATAGAGGTTTAAGCAAAAATACTTAAAATTGGTTTTAATAAATATTATTGTTAATTTTAGATAGAATAACTTCGGTATAACCTAAAAAAGGCACTGACAATGCTTTTTGAATTTATGCCAGAAAAAGTGTATGGAACTAATTCACAATGAGTGACTATCGTTAGACTCTAAAGCATGATTCCAAACGAATTAATTCGCTATTAATTTTTAATTTATAAATTTTTATAAAATATAATGTCCATTATTTTTAAAAAAAAAACGAAATTTGAAATCTAAAACTAATCTTAAAAAAGATTCGAATTCAACGTCACGAATAATCTTCCAAATTCTCTTTGTTTGCATAAAAGAAAGTTAAGAAAAATAAACAATTTTTCGACTTTTCCAAGAAAAAGGGTAAAAATGTTATCGTTTGGAACAATTTTTTTCAAGACATATTTTAAATAAATCAATAATAATAATAATAAATAATAATAATAAATAACTCGATTAACTACATTTACGAGCAAACATTTTCTATTAAATGTGAATTTCAATCACTCAAATAAAAAACAAAACGATATCTTGTATTTCCTTCCTATGTATATGAGTATGAGCACAAATTTGAGTGTGATAATTTTTTCACTTGTTTTAATATGTTTATGATTTTTGTTGGTAAAAATATGCTTTATAAGAGAAATCTGTTTTTTAAATAAAAAATCAGTTTATATTTAAATAGCGAAAGAATTAGAGAGATCGTTTTCTTTAGTGAAAAATAATTTATTTTGTGAAAAATGGAGTTTTCTGTGATAAATCGGTTTTTATTTAAAAATTAAATTTTCAGAATAAATCTATTTTCGTAATTTTTTTTTATTAAAAAACATTTTTTTATGAATAAATCGGTTTTTAGTGAAAATTCGTTATTTTTTGAAACGAGCAATCAGCTTTTTTAATGATATATATTTTTTATTATTTTTGTAAAAATCGTTTCTCTTAGTAAAAATTCCGGTTTCTTTTTAGTGAAAACTCGAGTTTTTAGTAAACACAATAATTTAATTGAATTCTTTATTTTTGGTGAGGAAAATCTTTTTTTTAGCGATAAATCAGGTTTGTAAAAAAGTATTTTTTTCTTAACGGAAAAAAACGCATTTTTGTGAAAAGTTGTTTTTTTTATGGTGCAAAACCTTTTTCTGGTGAAAAATAAATATTATTGTTTATGCAACAATTTATATAATTGTAGCAATCATATTATGTTTATAATAATCTACCGCAATTATATTTATATCCATCATAATAATATTATTAAATATTTTTGATTTGGGCCCTTAAAAAAAAACAAATTTTTTTTTGATTCACATTAAAATCCATTTGTAAAAAGTGACTCGAATGCATGTAGAATCAGTTCGCCTTAATCATTTCGTGCAGGGGGCGCGAAAGTTATAGCGGTTTTAAGTTGTACATATACAAATTTTTACAAACTAGAACGTTTGATTATTTGATTATCAGTGCAGTATATTTTAGGGTTTCCTAATAAAATTAATTTTTTTTATTCCAAAAATCGCAGTTTTTAAAAATTTTGCGAAAAATGTGATTTAAATCTAAATTATTTTTCCATATATTTCACGAAAATATATTTTATTAGAGTTTATATGCAAGAAATGCTAATAATTTTTTTTTTTTTTTAATTTTTTTTGGTCCATAAAATTTTTATCTTTTAAAATTTTTTAATGCGCTTCTACATTTCCTTTAAACATTACAAACACCATCTATTTATGCCTTAGAAAAATCTGTTTTGACAAAAGTGTCCCATTTTCAAGTATTAACGATATTTGATGTAAATTTATGGTCCCGATCGATTATGTTTATCGCCATCCTTACATCTATATATCTAAGATAAAAAGTGCAATTTTCCGTAATTATCTAAAAATGCATACAATTTTTTGTTAAATTTATTTTTAAAGCTCCTCCGATTTTATTATGTACAATAACAAAAACTGTAAATGCGCCTCGCTAAAAACTGACTTTTTGACAAATTTTTGCTCTTGTTTTCCAAACTTTGATGCTATATACTAAGTAGACTATTTCGGGCGCATAGACTCCGTCCAAAAAACTAAAAAAAATTAAAAAAATTTTGTCATCAAAATTCGACTACCCTGCATGTGACTGTTGAAAGTCTGCAGAACAACAAATAAGGTGTAGAATTTATCCACAAAGTCCGCTTAGTTTATATGAGATTGAATGAAATCAAAAATTATACAAACGCTCGAACAAAGTGTAGAATAATGGGAAAAAGTTAAGTAATTTTTATCCCTTTTTTTCTAAGTTTTTGAACTTTGGACAACAATCATGTTTATAAAATTAAACCTATAGCGCTAAATTTTTTGCACTCTATTAATTTCAAGTCTTGTAAGTTCAGATCTGCAACCCGTTTGTTTAAAATAGTATTACCATAAAACTTATTCTTTAATAAGCTTCAGCCAGGTTAAACATTTATGATAATGGCCCATATATATATATATATATATATATATATATATATATATATGTTTGATACAAACGTAATAGTTTACGTAACCGAGTGGTAAATTACTCTAACGATAATATAGTTGTGGCAATCATATAAACAATTGCAATGAAAAAAATATTATTGAAAATTTTTTAAACACATTCCAGAGACGTCTGTAATCATAATCAACAATGCTTTTTTTTGTTCTTTTGGTAAATGGACCTTAATTATAATAATTATGAGGTCTTCCAAAATTATCAACATTTTTAGTCGAAAAACGAAGCGCAACATTTCGAGATATTTCTCGAAATTTGTCGCAATTGTTCTAATAGTACTAGTCCCGTCACTTGTAAAAAAGTTTTATTGCAATAATAACAAGGGCCAGTATTATAAAAACCAGTATAAAACAAGTTTACTTAGGTTAGATCTATAACCTGTCAAATAGTAGTTAAATAGTGTTCATTAATTCTCTTCAATGACAACTCCATGTAAAGTGATGTTTCAAAACTAAAGAACCTGTCAATCGGATCAGTAAAATCTCAATTGCTGTATCCTTGCTCATCAAGAGTCAGTTGAGTGTATATCGCCATACTGTTTGTTAAAGCTGCAAATAACGTAACGTACACAGGAATAATCTACATATGGCTGAATGGTTATCGTGTAAAACTAAAAGACATAAGATAAAATGAAAATAACGTGGATTCAGGGTGCCCGCCATAAATATTAACGAAAAATTTATAAAATAAAAATATAGAAATAACAATTAAAATAATAAAATTAAAGAATTTAAAAAATATTTTGAAAAAGTAAACAATTTCTTAATTTTTAGCAAATTTTTATTATATTAATCGACACTTAACATGAGCTCTTGGATTAGTTCTGTGTCCTGTCCCAAGATGATTAAAAAGGATCAGTTTCTTTCTCCTAGACCAACGCCATCTTAAATTGACAATTTCCGCTCACAGAGTATTACAACTAAAACCGGTCTCTATCACTTAGGAACTAGTCACGTAATCTGTTTTGTGTTAGTCTTTTCCCCCTAGGATAGTTAGTAAACTTTAAAGAGTGTACCTCTTTATACATTTTTAAATAATTAGATATTTTTATTTAATTGTGTTGAAAAAGGTACAATTTTATAAGTTATGTAGGTATGTACAGTGGTCGGCATTTTTATTTTGACAAAGTATAGTGAAGAATTATTTTATTGTTTTTTAATATTGAAATTCCTATAACGGCACAGTTATCATGATATTTTCTTTACACTAATTCTTAAGTATACGTATGTAAAATATTTTGTTAAAATCTTTACCCATTCTCATTCTGAAGGGAGAAATGCAATTTGGTACAAGTATTTGTAACGGCATAATTATTTTGACATTCTATAATTTCATCTCATTTTGTTTTTTGTGTTAAGCTTTAATACAAAGCGGTCGTTGTTGGGTATTAAGTATTAACATTCGATGAAAGATAAATAAAAAAATTCTATTACTATTGTGTAAATATGGGAAAAATATCGGAATTAACTAACACCGTCAGGAGTAAAATTATAACCAAGTATAATCTTGGAATATCTGTAACAAATATTGCCCAGGAGTACAATATACCTAGACAAACCGTTTATTATCAAATAAATAAATATAAAGAAACAGAATCTGTCATTAATTTGCGTCGAACAGGAAGAAAATGTAAAACAACGGTAGTGGAAGATCGACAAATTATCAGAAAATTTAAATCTAATCCAGGTTTGACACCCAAAGCCGCTGCGTTGGAATGGAATTCGCACTCTTATAGTCATTTGAGCGAAAGAACAAAGAAGCCAACACTAATACATATGTAGCAAGATCAATTCCATGTATAGCCCCAAGGAACCAAATTAAAAGGTTAGATACGTGGACAAGCCCCTATCATTTGGCAAAGCGTCTTATGGACCGACGAAAGTACTTTCGAGTATCACTCGTCAAAGAAAAAAGTTTTTGTTAGACTAGACCAAAAAACTCGAAAAAATCGCACCTGTTGTCGAAAAAGTTAGTCATGGAGGTGGCACAGTCATGTTCTGGGGCTGTATATTATATAAAGGCTTGGGAGACTTGGTTCCCATCGACGGTTCGATGTACCAAAACCAATATTTGAAAATTTTAAATGTACACGCATTTCCTTCTGGCGATAAGTTGATTGGACCGTGATTTATTTTCCAACAGGACAATGCGACTTGCCACAAGAGTAAAATGATTAAGACATTTTTAACAGAAAATTGCATTGAAACTTTGGATTGGCCACCCCAAAGTCCGAATTTGAATGTGATTGAGAATGTTTGGTTATATATAAAGCGCCAAAGAACCGCAGATCTGACAAGAATCAGGGAAGGAACAATTTCAGAGGTTAAATTTTTGTGGGAGCACCTACCAACAAAATACATTCAAAACTTGATCGATTCAGTTCCTAAAAGACTCCGGAAAGTCATTGCCGCTAAAGGAGGATACACGTTTTATTAATATTAAAAATATCTAAAAGTAATATAAAATTTGGAATAACATATTTTCGTTTAAAGAGTTAAAATACTATATGTCAAAATACTTATGCCACCCCTAAATTTTTAAATTAGTTGCATAGAATACAAATTTAATTTAAGAAGTTATGATTTTATGTTTTTTAGTTATTAAATAAATGCTACTTTCATTAAAAAAAAAAAAAAAATTGGAATTTTTAATTTTTTGGACATCTGAAAAAATTCAAAATGGTAAAATTTCTCAGGTGCCAAAATAAATATGCCGACCACTGTATGTTAAAATAAAAATAAATTGATTTACTTAAGAGTTTTGTATTTATTTTCTTTAAACATTTTTCGATTTTAATTTTTATAAATTTTAAAGGATATACTATTTTGCATAAACCTTTATTAAATCGTTTAAAAATTTAAAAAGTTAATAACGAAACGAAAATATATGAAACTGTAAGTTGTTACACTGTGGAAAATTAGTGGCAATTATTGGAATAGTACCAGTCCTTCAATACCAGTTAAGTAGCAATTGACACCTAACCAAAGTTCCAGTTGAGAATCAGTTGCCATAAGTATACTGATATATCAGTTCAGAGTCAATTTATAGCATTCTCATTAAAAGCAAAATTATCAACACACGCGCAATAATAATTTGTGGCTGAGTGGTTAGCGTGTAAGTCTATGAAACAGGGGTTCTCACAATTAACAGCTTCACGACCCCCTTGAATCATTGAAACTCGAGAGCGGCCCACCAAAATTTTTGTGTAATTAGTAAACACCAAATTCAACGTTTGAAATATGATTTTAAAGTTTGATATCAAACAAGTTTTGTTCAAACATAGACAGACCAAAAGCTTAAATTTTTGTTTTATTTATAATTTTATTTGTCAATTTGAAATCAAAAATTTTCAAATCATGCTTAAACTTAAAAATAAAAAAGAGAAAATATTTGGTATTTGAATTTCATACTATTAGTAAATTTAAGTAAGAATTTTCAAATTTATGTAAATATTAAATTTATTAAGTTTAAAATTCGTTGGGGCTTTTTCAATAAAGAATTTTAAAAATGTCAGAAATTCGGTGTACAATTGAATGATTCGGGGTTATTGATATTACACAAAAAAAAAAAAAAAAATTATAAACATTTTCATTTTTATTCTGGCTAAAATCTGTAAATCTAACTATTAGAACTATAAATTATATTTTTTTACTTTTACAGCAGCGTTTAAATTACACAAATAGAATTATTATTATTATTTGCAATTAGAAAAAATATTTAATTAGGTATCGTCATCAATTTTAGACCAAACTTTCGTATTAAAAAAATATATAGAATACAAAAATTGTGATTAAAGTATTGTCGATCTGGCTACCCTGTATTATACCTGGAACTAAGAATATGTTGATTTAATTAGACATAATTAATTTAATTATAATTTTATTTACTTTCGATCCCTATATGAATAGATCAATTCAATGAAATCTTTATTAAATTTCAAGACATTTTATAAGTAAATATGAATTATTTTCCCTAAAACAAAAATGCTTTAAATTTTGTATTTAAGTATGTGTTCGAACCCTTGTGGGTCGCGGACCCCCATTTGAGAATCGTTGCTATAAAAAATGAGATAAGTTCGACGGAAATGGGTTCGATTCGAGATGCTGCCGTAAAAAATGAAGTGAAAAATATATAAACAAAATTTAAAGAATTGTACTTTTAAATAATAGTAAATGAAATTACCGAAAATTGTTGTAAAAACAATTGGTTTTGAGACTGTTAAAATTATTGTGATATATAAAAATTATTGTGACTAGTATTGAAAGGATACATTTAGACTAGTCCTGTGACCAGTTCAACAGTACCTAAATAGCGTTAATTAACCACCTCAAATGACAATCCTATGTAAAAGTTACAGGTTCCTCTCATATAAAGTTCCGGAACTTGAATCGGTCATAAACCTTAAGAACATATTATGTAACTAGTTTTAGACCGGCTCTCTCTCTCTCTTTTCTAGAGTAGAGCCAGTGTCGAATGAATTGTACAATTTTTATCTTATTAAAAACAAATATATCGAAAATTCCATGAAAGAACGCTCGCAAAAGGGAACTTTTTTACCTTTTAATTTCCATTAAAATTAGTATACATAAACCCCATTAAAACATTTATCAATTTAAGCTTTCAGTTTCGCGAAAATGCAACAACTCGCGATTTTATTTCGTTTTTTTATTTTCTCTAAATCCCCCCCCCCCCCCAAAAAAAAAAAAAAAAGTTAAGAGTATTTAACTTCAAATAACAATATCTCGGGAAGGCTTTGTGAATTTCAATGATTTGCCGTTTGAGTTTTGTTTCTGTTGGCTTTAATACGAACATTTAAAAAATAAAAAAAGTTTTTTTTATAATGCATTTTAATGCAATTGAATTTTTTAAATGTATTTTTCGTTAAATATTCTACTTAAAATTTTTGATTTTTTAAAATATTTGTAAAGGAACCTTTAAATTTTAGTAGAAATATAAAATTTTTGGGAAATCTACTACGCGTAACACAATTTTTAAAAAATCATGTTACAAAATGTTCATATAAAAAAAAAAATGAAGTTATTGTGTAATTTAAAAAGCATAATAAAAGGCTATTGTCTTCTTTTTAAATGCATTTTTGACAATTGTGAATTCATTAAATATAAATTTTCTGCCTATTCATAGAAAGTCTTAAAAAGTCATAATTTTACACAATTTAAGTTATGATTATTCATGTGACCTGGTCAAGACTTCGTATTCTGTTAACATTGCACAGTGGCTCCAAAATGCTTTTTTTGGAATAATTCTGTAATTGGAAATATCTGAATAAAGTTTCACCCAAAAAGATACTCGGTATTTTAGAGTTGATTTGAATAAGCACAATTTCCTAGCGGTCAGGGGAGGAGTGGGTAGACCTCCAAAGTTAGTCATCTCGTTTATGCAATTTTTTTTAAACCGCCAAAAACTCATTTATGATTTGAGAGAAAAACATTTGTATATATATAGATAGTCTTTGTAAATCCCTATAAAAAATACGCTTACATGTGTAAGTTATCTCTTTTAGTTTAAGAGATATTTAGGTCGAAATAAATGTTTCACTTATTTTTAGCCTCGTTTTTAAATTTTTTTTTAACTTGGCGTGCTCAATGTTGGGCCTAAATTTATTTGTAAATATTTATCGGATTCCTTACAAAATTCTAAATAATATTGCTGTAAGAATCGTATAAATATATAGATTAGATAAAAAGTTATATTATTCTGAAGTTGGAGCTTTAAAAAAATTTCATATTTTTTGGGTTTTTTTTTTCAAAAAAATTGTTAATATTTTTTACTTATAAAATTTGTTTTTTTGTTCTGGCCCATATATTTTTTCAAAATTTTTGAAAGGAATCTTAATTTAGATGCGTGTAAAGTAAACCCGAAGTTGCTTTGGGCAACGGTCTCCCCACAAGCCCTATCCAAACTTTGTCAATTTTCCAATTTTTTTTTTAAATTTGTTTGTAAAATTCTCAAATCGCAAAGCTGGAATCAAATAAAGATTATGTTAATTAAATATCTCCATATATTGGGTAAACACACAAACATTATTGTCTAACGGACGCCTCTTATAATGACAATCTGACCATTTGAATGGAAAAAGTCAATTTTTAAAACAGGTTTTTTCCCGGTTGGGATTTTGGGTATTTGGCACAAGGCAAGTCTATCTAAATTGTGTCAAAACTTTATTTAAATATCTTTATTCGTTTAAATTTTATTTAGGTCCAAATATTACCATTATTTCTAAAACATATACTTAAAATTTAATGGCCTGATTTTGTAAAACGAAACGAAAATTCGTTTCGACAATTTATATGGAAAACAACAAATAAATTTTAATTTTTTTATTGTTTTCAATATAAAATTTCGAAACAAAATTTCGTTTCATTTTACAAAATCAGGCCCTAAATTTTAAGTTTTTCAGGTCATGGTCTGAAGAAATTTGGCCGTATTTAAACAAAATTAATGGAAAATTTAAGTTAAATTAAAGAAAAGCAGAAAACCCATAAAATCTAATTTAAATGGTAATAAAATCGAGAAAGTTGTAAGCGGGGCGACTAAAAACTTGCTCTAAAAAGAATATTTTATGCGCATAAAATATGCTCTTAATATCGAAAAGAAGACCCTAAAAATTAAATTCTAATTTATCTAGTCTTCATTCTAAAAATAACATGATTTTTATTAGCAATTGCTAAAAAATATTTTCCTTCTATTTAAATATTCAAAGCTAATACCTAATACAGTAAATTAAAAAAATCCTATCAATTTATAATTATATGCAAAACTATACTAGTTAGTGTAATATATTCTAAATTATGTAAAATATAACATTTAAATTGCTAAAATATGCCAAAATATGCTCTAAAATAAGGATTTACTATGAAAATATGGCATAATATGCAAAAATATGCTGTAACATTTGAAGTCCAGAAAAAATATGATTTTGCATATTTTTGCTTGCCCTGGTTATTAGTAAAATTTTTCTCGTTTTGTTAACCCTTTCTATCATTAGCAACTTAGTACTGTATATTTTTATTTATTTTTTTCAATTTCCATTAAAGCATTACAATTTTCTTACGCAATAAGTTGAAAAAAGCTTTTTTTTTTGTATAGTTTTGCCTTGTTTATTAATTGTATGTAAATTTTATTCTTTTTCTTTTTTTTCCTTAACTGCAACAAAACTTCTATAACGGCCAAAGCCATCATTATATTATTTAAGTGTATAAGATGATGCAGCTTTTGAATTCAATGTTGTTTATTCTTATTGTTTGTTGTTTTTGTTCTTTTGGTGGCGTCTTCAAAAACATAACCTTTACATGGACGTTTGTTGTTTGTAGTTTTAGTATTTTAAACGGAAATGATAAACAAAATAACAACAGCGGTGGTAAAGATATTGATGATGATGTTACAGTGTTGTTAATGCCACCTTGATGTATGATTCTTGTTAGATTGTTTATCTTTTGTTTTTGTAAAAAAAATTCTTGTTTTTGTTACAGCCAGAATGAAGCGATAGTTTAATCCATATTTAAATTGCTAATAAATCAAAAAAAAAAAAAAAAAATAGTAATATTATGTGTATATGTTGCAACATAGCAGAACCTAGTATGCATAGAGAATCATTGTTGCACAATTTATTAATTTTTGTATTTTGTGAGTGGTAGTCAAAATTTTGATGTATGTTTGACATTAAATATTAATGGAATTGTTTTATTTCTGTTCTATAGATGCGGATATTCGTACAAATATTTCAAAATGGTAATGATGCTTTTGATTTAAGGTTACTTTGAAGACTCAATGTCTAGTGGAGGGGGAAATAAATCAAAGATGCCACGATTATATATAAATTTATCATTTGGTTAGTAATGTCTACTAATTTGTATACTTAAAGATAAGGAAGTCAAAATAACGATGTATCCATCTATCTGTTGAAAATTAACTTTCTGAAGGCATTCGATAACTTAAGTCCAATTGTTATACATTAATATATCGGCTGAGTTTCTAAGAATCTTTCATAGATCTATTAGACCTTTTCTTTAAATGTTTTCAGGGAATAAATCATCTAAATCGTTTCATAAACTGTCACGAAAAGCTTTTCACAATAATTTTGTTGTTGTTTCATAATTGAACACTTGAATGCTGTAGCAGTTAGCAGAGGTCTGCATCGAACAAAGTTATTGCCAACTGACTCTTAAAATCTTAGCAGAGATTATAAATTGGCAAGTATTATTTTTCCAAAAAGAAAAAAAAAAAAAATAATAAATCAAAAATAACAATAGATTTATGAAAAAAGCAGTTTTACTTAAAAAAAAACACAAATTAAAAAAATGCACCAATTTTCTATAATAATAAAAAAAAGATAAATAAATAAATAAAAAAAATCGCAAAATATTAGTTTTCAAAAAAAAAAAAAAAAAAAAAATATTTCAAAAGCACAAAATTTCAAAAAAGTGCTAATTTTTTGGGGAAATTACAAATAAAAAAATGCGAAAAAAAGTCACATTTTTCAAATAAAGTACCAACTTTTAACAAATTACAATACTTCAATAATGTATTAGTTTTCAAAAAAGGACCAATTTTTAAAAAGAATAATTTTTCAAAAATAGTACATATATTATAAAAGTGCTGTGCAAATTAAAAAAAAATAATAATAATAAATAAATACATGCATACATACATACGTTCTACTATTTTTTTTTTAATATTTCAAAATAGTACCATTATTCAAAAAAAAAGTGCAATTTCTGAGTAAAAATATCAATTAAAAAAAAATACCGTTTTTATAATAATAATAATAATAATAATAATAATAATAATAATGGTAATAATAATAATGGTAATAATAATAATAGTAATAATAATAATAATAATAATAATAATAGTAATAATAATAATAATAATAATAATGGTAATAATAATAATGGTAATAATAATAATAGTAATAATAATAATAATAATAATAATAATAATAATAATAATAATAATAATAATAATAATGGTAATAATAATAATGGTAATAATAATAATAGTAATAATAATAATAATAATAATAATAATAATAATAATGGTAATAATAATAATGGTAATAATAATAATAGTAATAATAATAATAATAATAATAATAATAATAGTAATAATAATAATAATAATAATAATAATAATAATAATAATAATAATGGTAATAATAATAATGGTAATAATAATAATAGTAATAATAATAATAATAATAATAATAATAATAATAATAATGGTAATAATAATAATGGTAATAATAATAATAGTAATAATAATAATAATAATAATAATAATAGTAATAATAATAATAATAATAATAATAATAATAATAATAATAATAATAATAATAATAATAATGGTAATAATAATAATGGTAATAATAATAATAATACGAGCAATAATAATAATAATAATAATAATAATAATAATAATAATAATAATAATAGTATTAATAATAATACAGGAGGGGATCCATTGTGGTGAGGAAAAGAAACTTCCTCCCTCCCCAAAATGAATTTTTCAACCAAGAAAAATTAAACAGGAAGAAAAATTTACAATAGGAAAAGGAAAAAATGAATTGTTTTGGAAAAAATTAGTTTGTTATAAATAGAAAAAATGAACGATGAATTTATCTTCAACATTGTCTATTCAAAAATTTGCACCTTCTTTCGAAAATTTTTAAGGATATCAATAGGTTTTAAAAATTGTCACTTTTTTTTAATAAAAAATGTATTAAATGCATATTTTTAAATATTTTTATTCCACTTTTTTTTAAATAACTATATAACATATTTATGAATAGTAAAAATAACAAAAAAAAAAATTGTAATTTCATTTATTTTTCCTATGTTTCCGAATTTCTAAATTTTAAAATTTCGTTAAATTTTACGAACCATGCGATTTAAAATGCATCCTTCGATAAAAAATAATTTGTCTAAATCCTAGTTTTATCCGTTAAATAAAATTATTTTTTATTTTACAAATCAAAATCTATCCAAAACTTCTTACAAAAAGCGCTTAAGTAACAACAAGAATAACAAGAAATATTTCATACGAAATATTATATTTATCCTATATATTGTGAAGTTATACATGATGAAAATTTTTCATATTTTGAGAAAATTTTATTTTGAAAGCTAAATAAAAATATTTATACATAAATTATCAACGATAAATGTTCTAAAAGTTGTAGTTTTTCAAGTAAAATCTTAAAAATAAAATTGGTGTATTAATTTCTTTGGAATGTAGAATTTCTTAGAACTTATTAGATAATTAGATCTTTGCCAAAGTTGATTGGTTTCAATTAAAATAAAAAGAATATTGAAAATTTTGGTATTAAGATTTCAAAAAGAATGTTTTATAAATTTTATAAAAACGTGATGAAAATGAGAAGTCCGAAGAATCGCTTCTTTCGTATTTTTAGCGATCTTTGGGTTTTGGAACTCTAATGTAATTATTGTTCATTGGCAATTTGTAATAGTAAATTTACAGCTTAAAAATTAAATGTAATTAACAAAATTTTGCCTCGAAAACGTCGGATCTTCTTGGAACTTTTCAAGAGTCCATAGAGCGAAGCGATGTCGCTTGGGAAGGTCGAACGGCTTCAGTTGTTGCACAAGTTTACATCAATAATTTCGTTTACATACATAAGTGTAAATAATTGATATTAAAAGTAATAATAAGATATAAATATAATACATAAATGCAAATATAAATTATATTAAAAATTCAAAAAATATAAAATTCATTACGTTATTTTTTTTGTTGTTCAAACTTCGTTTTGAACTCCGAAAAAAGTAGAAAGAAGAATCAAGCTTGTTATATATATGTATATATAAATATATATATATATATATATTTATATATATATATATAAATATATATATATATATATATATATATATATATAAATATAAAGGGTGATCCATTTCGAGGTTCCCTACTTTTTTAAAGAAAAAAAAACACAGAAAATTCAAATTTAATGGGGAATGTTTATTAACATTTGAAAGAACATTCTTTGGCATTTATTTTCTGAAGATTATGTCTATCAAATGTTGGCCGCTGCTACGTCGCAGATGGTCCATCCGTTGAATCCAATTTTCGATGATTCGTTCGAGCATTTCGACTGATAACTGGCGAATGACACGCGTGATGTTTTCCTCCAAGGCCTGAATCGAAGCGGGTTTGTCCGCATAAATTTTAGACTTTACATATCCCCACAGGTAAAAGTCTAACGGTGTGATATCACACGATATTGGTGGCCAATCGACCGGTCCAAAACGTGAAATTATGTGCTCACCGAAGTGTTTTCTCAATAAATCGATTGATTGATGTGATGTGTGAGATCACGAGCTTCAATTTCAGGCATCAAATAGTCGGTTATCATGGCACGATAACGGTCGCCATTGACGGTTACGTTCGCACCGGCATCATTTTGAAAGAAATATGGACCGATGATTCCACCGGCCCACAAATCACACTAAACAGTTGTATTTTTTGGATGAAGTGGCAGTAATTGAATCTCTTCAGGTTGCTTTTCGTCCCAAATGTGGCTATTTTGTTTGTTTACATACCCATTGAGCCAGAAATAGGCCTCATCGCTGAACAAAATTTTGCCTCGAAAACGTCGGATGTTCTTGGAACTTTTCAAGAGTCCATAGAGCGAAGCGATGTCGCTTGGGAAGGTCGAGCGGCTTCAGTTGTTGCACAAACTGTACTTTGTACGCTTCCAATTTAAGATCTCGACGTATGCGCCAAGTCGTTCCATACGTCAGTCCGAGTTGCTGCAAACGGCGCCGAATCGACTCTCCACGGTCTTCGTGTACACTCTCAGCTACGGCCGCTATATTTTATTCACAGCGTGATGGACGTGGTCTATTCGGTCTAATATTATCCAATAATGAATGCTGCGTCTCAAAATGGGTGATGGTGTTGCGATTAGTACGCTCAGTAGGCCGATTATGTTGACCATAAATTGAGCGAAGTGCACGAAACACATTCCTCACAGAACGCGAATTTTCGTAATAAAGTTGAACGATTTGTAAACGTTGTTCAGGCGTAAGTCTTTCTATTATGAAATGCCAAACAATACTAAACAAAAATAACACGCATGACACGACTCACACGTGATCTGTCAAAAAAAGGCTATTGGAAAAAATATCTCTACTTGAATCACCCGTTAAATATATATATATATATATATATATATATATATATATATATATATATATATATGTATATATATATTTTGGTCAAATATTGAAAGAAACAAGATAACAAGGTTTATTTTTTTTAAATTGGACAAAAATGTTACAACTTACTCGTATTCGATTTTATATGGAATGATTTGCTTAACTTTTTATACGTTTTAATTTATGCCTCAAGAATGCTTTAGCATAATGCGATTTGCTTAAAAATATATTAAAAATAATTTGACAAAGTTTTGAAATTTTTAAATAATTTTTTGAGTATTTAAACGATTTGAAAGATTGACGTCCCATTTCATTGTAAATGAAATTTAAAATTTGATATCGTTAATGTTATTTTGAATTGGAAAAGTAAATTTTTTTGTTTTTTTCTCTTACAATTTCTTACTTTTTACAAGTAATGAAAAGTAATGGAGCAAAGATTTTATTAACTGAAATCAAATAAAAATAAAGTATTTATTTATTTATTTTGTTTTTGCAAAAAAGAGAAATATATATATATCGATTTTCGGTACGGTTCCCTTTATTAGATTAGTTTAAATTTTTGGTTAAGAAGTTTTTGATATTAAAGGGTATAATTAGATCTAATTAAGTAAAACTGATATTCTAAGTATCAAAAACTACATAGCTCAACCTTTTCTTTTTTTTCAGGTCATGCATTTTAATTAATTTCATTGAAATAAATTTATTTGTTTGTTTGCTTTAGGGGATAACAATTAAATAAAAGCGCAACTTAAAATTTTATATTAAATAAATTTGTATTAAAAAATATTCCCTGAAATTTACAAATCATACTCATAAAAATTTTTGTTTGTATTTCAAAAACTAAAAAGGAATAATGAAGTATAAAAACGAATATATATATATAGTTCAAAAGTTATTTATAAAAATGTTGTATAAAATTTGATCGCCATTTTTCAACTTAAATTTTTAGTTACATTCTTGTATATAATTTCGAATTAAAAAAAATTTAACCCAACACCACCCCAACCCCCCCAAATTCTTTGGCTGGATCCGCGCCTGTAGTAAAAAAAGACACTATTTCTTAAAATAAAAGTAAAATTTATTCAAAAAAGTACCTAATTTCAAATTATATATATATATTCTCAAAGAAGTACTAATTTTTAAAGAAAAGTATCAGTTTACAAAAATATACAATTTTCCAAAAGTGAGAAAAATTAAAAAAAAAAAATATTAAGTTAACTTTTGTCCAAATTTACTAACCATTTTATTTTATATAATGCAAGAAGATGATTTATTTATCATTCGTTATTTTCCAATTGCCGAAAGCTTTTTTTTATTTGTACTAGTATAAAAAGCTTTTATAATTATTTATTAATCTACACTTTCGAAGCATATTTATACAGCTTAAAGCTCTATTAAATTTTTCCTGCACTTCATCTTAACTTATAATATTTTAATAACAAACTTACCCTTCATGGGCCCTCTATTATAATCTGGACGTTTCTGATCTTCATAAGAGCCAGGGCGTTCTAAAATTTATGAAATATTAAAATAATAATTCCGAAAATTATTCAAAATTTAAATTTTAATACTCACTTTTATTTCCCATAAAATAATCATCTGGATTGAAATAGGTATTAATTTGTTTATCATCATTATAGCCATCAGGTCGTGAGGCAGTTGTACCATTTCGTCGCATATAATTATTATCAAAATTATTACCACTTCCAGGGCCATAAGTAGTAGGCCTAGCTGTACCATCAGGAGCATCAGGTCTATTTGTAAAATCTATAAAATCTCCTGGCCTTTGAGAGGAAGGCCTAGGTGGCCCATAAGGTGGTGGAGAACTATGAGAGATTTCAGGCCTAGGCTCATAGGGAGATGGGGTATTATGATCATTATTAGGTCTGGTTCCATAAGGAGGAGGAGAATTATGGTCATTATTAGGTCTAGGGCCATAAGGTGGTGAAGAACCTTGATCTGGCCTGGGATCATAACCAGAAGGTCTTAAAGGATCTCTATCCCGGTGGTCATTATCATATGTTGAAAGTCTATTAGGATCTCTGTTATTATTATCATAACCTGAAGGTCTCACTGGATCTCTATTCATATTTGTAGGTCTTTGGGAATTTGAGGAATAACCAGAATCTTGAGGTTTCATGGTGCTGGGATTATATGATTCTGGTTGCCCATAACTATAGCCATTGCCATAGCCTAAACCAAAAATGGGTTTAGGAGGACCATGATAATTGGTTGGTGGTGAAGGTCTTACATTACTGTCATATGAAGTAGGCCTATAACGATCTTCCACCTCTTGAGCATTGGCTGCATAGCCGCCTGGTATATAAACTTCTTGATTGGGTGCTGGATAATTGGGTTCATATAAAGTGGGATATTTATATAAAGGATAAACATCTTGTGAGAAATACAAACGATCACCATTTTTACTGGCTGGTGTAGAGGGAATATTTTGTGTGCTGGGTTCATAAGTAGTGGGTGGTCCTTGTGTAAATATGGTAGTAGGGTCATCATAACTGGCAGTGGGGGGAACATAACGTGTAGTCTCCTCTTCTAACGTTGTCATAACGGAAGGACTAGGTTCCACCAATATAATAGGTGTTCTTTCTGAAGGTCTACTGGTTAGCAAGACTGGAGTGGTGGGTGCCAAACTGGAGCCATAACCATTGGTTTGCTCTAAGTTATCAGATTGATCTTGTAGATTGTTGTCGGATAAATCAAAACAATTTGTTTTTCTAGCATACAAATCAAAGTCCGGATCAAATATTATACCATTAGGACGTGAGCCAACTTTATATTTTTCCTCAGACAACTGACAAGTGCCATTTCCACGACGATGCACTCTTTAAGGAAACAATTGGTTAAGTATTAGGTAACTTTTAATCATTTAAAATGTATAACTAAACAAACTTACCCAAATGATATTGATTGACATTTGTCGCCCGCTTGCAAACACTTTTCTTTGCACATGCGCAATGAGTTGGTGTCTTCAGTTTTAAATGTTTTCTCAAATGGTATCATAGCCTCTAATGCTACACGCTCAAAACAATCTGCAATGAGGAAGGAAAATAAACGATTAATGGCGAAATATTATTAAAGAAATTAATAGTGTTTAAATAGCTAAGGAAATTATGTAACATTGTAAAGAGATCATTTAACAAAATTACCTCACTTAAATAGTTTTAAGTCAATTGAATTTTTGCAATTTAGGGCTGGGGTTTTTGAGTGATGGATGACTTGTAATTATATAGGTAACATGCTAAAGAGATTATTTTTTAAGTAAAAGTTGTTGTTTTAATTAGTTACATTTTGTTAAATTTATTTGTAAAATGTGAATATTTTTAAATTATTTTTAATTTGATAAAACTGTATATATTTTGCAATATTTAAAAAAATACATAGTTGTTTTTATAAGATACTTTTTTTTTGTAAAATAGCACTTAAAGGATCATGTTGTTGCAACAACTAGAATTTCTTAAATATGTATGAAGATCAATTTAAAAAATAGATTAAACTATAAGCAAATTGTAATAGAGTTTTCAGGACTGTTGAATATTTGGATGTGTCCATCACCTATGTATATGAGAATTTTTTTGCTCCATCTTGATCTTAGTTGTGCCAGAATTACTCTTGTTTTCCTCGACAGGTTCTTGTTGTTGTTTGGCATTTATGAGGTCAACAGTCATGCGGTAATCTCTAGCCGCAGAATTATGGCGTGGATTAATGTGTTTGCATTAATTTCAATCGTTTTACAGTTAGAATGCGTTAATAGCATGCTACGTGAAGGTACTCTCATTAGGCTTTTTTATTCAGTATGTGTTATTCTTTTGAAAAGTTTTACTATATTATTACTTTTTGAAGAACACCGCAGCGAAAAGCCTTTGTATTTTAGTAGAAGTTCGTTGGGATTGTGCTTAAGCTGAGACAACTTGTCGTGAGTAATTTAGACGATTTAAAAGTGGCGACATCGACGTGCATGATTCGGAGCATTCCAGCCAGCTGAAAAAATTTGAGGATGAAGAATTGGGGGCTAAGCTCGATCAAGAGTCGCGTCAAATGTAAGAGATGCTTCCAGAATAGTTGAATTTTTGCCCCACACGTTGTATAGCCCAGACATTGCCCCTTTTGATCACTATTTGTTTTCTTTGATAATAGAATACGCTTCACTTCAGAACAAGTTATCAAAAATTATATTGATTCGTTTTTGGCCTCAGAAACTTAGAAGTGGTTTTGGGATTAAATCTATAAATTGCCAGAAAGATGGGAAAAAGACGTTGAATAAAATACATACTGAAAATATCATTCATTTCTTATTAAAAAATGATGGGAATTAATTACCCGATACAAAAGTTATATCTGGCATTGCTCGGAGACTCCAACTAGTTTGGACGTCCTTTCCGCCGACATTTCAGCATATTATATTCATTGACAGGAAGTTTCTTTGCTTCTCATTAAAATGGTTTATAGGCTACACATTGAAAGTTTAGAAAATATCTCTGTCACTGGGTCACTCCTACACGAGCAAAGTATTTTGCCACCGAACCTATAATTGTTTAGAGTTTTCAAAGTGGACCCCTAAAATCCTCGAGTAACTCACTGTCGGAATTTGTACTACATCGACTCAAATTTTACCTCAATACGATAGTGAAGGAAGTTGCTGATTATTTTATTTGCGATAATTTCAGGTTACGCGTAGTGATAGATATATTTATTCACCGCATCACATAAGTCATTAATAATGCTGCGATTTGCTTTAATGCTACAGTCATTCTCATAATTAAGTATATTTAATCTTTGCGGAAGCGTGTTGAGTTAAAAAAAGGAGTGATGACAAAAATTCGCCTTGAGAAACTACCTGTTTAAATCTAAGGAGTTTTAAAAACTTTTTCTAAACTCCACGAATGACTTGCGGTTATTGAGATAGTTATCGATACATCTCTTCAAGTGATTGGGCATTGTGAACTGCATAATATCCCGGAAAAGTATATACGATTCTAAAGCCCTCCACTAGTTTAAGTCGCGTGAGTTTCGAAGGGTTATGACATTTTATGCTGTAGTGGTGTTGTGCATTTTTCAGAATCCATGTTGGAAATTGTCGAATCATCTGGAAGAGGAGAAGAGATTTAATTGTTTTCCCTATTGGAGAAGATAATATCTTGTACGCATTCTTTTTAAATTTTAAAATGCGAGTCATTCATTTTCATCATTTTCCAGACGTAAAGCTTCTTAATAACAGGCTGAAAACCTTTGTAAGATAATAGACTTTTCTCCACGAAGGTGCTTAAAACTTCAACCGTTTCTGCCAATCCACTTATATAGTTGGGCTACGTTGATTATCTCTGTAATTTTAGTTGACGTGAAAATTTTTGCCGTGACTAGTTTGCGTAAAATATTTCCTTTAGATTTGTCCCCCTCTTATAGTTCCTAACAAATAAGCAACTAAAACATGCACCTCTTATGGTAGGAAATGGTGGTATATATCCGCAAAATTGATCGTTCTTTTTCGGCTGTAGAGAGATCAGTCTGTCGACCACAACTTGGCAACTCCAGTGCTCAAGCTGCAGTCCTTCACTAACTAACCATTGTTTCCGCTTATACTAGTTTACAAACCGGCTGATATTACTATTCAGCTGTGTCATCCTAGAGTTGTCCGGTACTACTGAACACGTTACGCTCATCACCTATAGCTATTGATTTTGCTGGAAAATGTGGTCTAACAATGAGTATTCTACTAGCGGATATGAAGCATGATATGACGTTTTGGCGGAAAATTAGAATGCAGATCACTGAAGCGATTACGGTAGGAGAATACACTAAAAGCGTATCCGTCTGTTTTCTTCTGGTTAATATATGCATGGCATTCAGACACAATTATATAGTTGGTCCAAAATGATGCTTATGGATAAATGGTTTTGTTCTAGAGAAACCACTGCAGTTTTGCAATTCACTCAGTCCAAAACTTGCTATATGATTTTGGGGCATGGTCGTTGAATACAGACGTTTAGACATACCAATTCTGCTTTTCTATGATCTTTCACTACTCTTGAGTGGCAAATCTAAGGGTTCTTCCTATAAAACGGGTTTTATTATCGGGACAATAATTTATAGGATAACTGAAATAAAAAAGGACGGATGGGTGGAATAGGAACATTATACAACCCTAATTTTGTTTTCCTGATCTGAATGTAATACCCTCGACTTTCAAAGTATTGGTCACGAGATTCTACATCGGTAGAATGTACGGTATTTTAGATAATGAATCGAGTCCTCTACTGTCTTTTCGGAAAACGTTATAAACGTTAGAACTTTGTAAACTGGAGTTGTTAGTTTATTTTTCTCTTGAACATAGAAGTGCGCGATTTTGTGCTGCTCCAAGAATCGGGTTATATATATCAATAAACTTTTTTTAGGGGATATTGCAATTGAAGTGTAATGAGGAGATGTAGGAGGAGGGTATTAGCTTCGACGGTTCTTATTGACGCTGCTGCGGTTGTTATAATTATGAAAGAATAATGTATATGACAATGTCTATGACGCTTAATTATGAATTATTATTAAAATTATACAGATGTTCCCGCTGTGTTAACAGGTCTTGGTCGAGGTGTTAAGTATAGAAAATACAACTAGAAGACAAACTTTGTCTCAAAAGACCTAAATCTTTGTATGTATTAGTAGAATTTTCTACAGAACTAATTTATACGTATTAAAATAGTAACTTTGTTTTATTGAGCAAACAAGAAGAGTTAATCTTCTAGTTGTTTTCTATGGTATCAAGATGGTGTGGTGCGTACACGCAGAGAAAAAATATGGTTACAGCATTACCACTAGAACAATATTATGTTCTCATTGTTAATTTTATTGAATTTTAATAACTCTGTGTTCATGATAAGAATGTTTTTGTTTAAAATTTGTCATTTAATGTTTACACTCAATAAAAATTTTAATATGGTTGACTGCAAAAATGATATGTTATTTACCAGAAGCAAAATTTTATTAATGAAATTAATGAAAAATAACATCATTTCTACATCCATTAAATATTTGCAGTATTTTTCCTTGTTCTTAGACCATATTCTGTTTTTTAACTATATTAATATTATAATTTCCATGACAATTAAATGTTTCAAATAAATATAACACTTATCCTTTTGACAAACTTAGTGAAATAATTAATAACTTGCTTTTTAAATATATTTTGTATATATATTGTCTAATAAACACTTTTCTCTATTATTTTTATTTTTTGAAATAATTTTTAAAAATAATAAATTTTTATTAATACATTTTATTTTAATATGAGATGAAATGAAATAATAATATGATAAGATTGGATAGCTGTATGATAACATGGGATAACAATATGATAAGATGGAATAATAATATGAAGAATGGTATAATAATATTATAAAATGCAATCATATAGCAAGGTGGTATAATAACATAAAAAGATATGATAATATAGTAACATCAAATCATAATCTGATAAAATGGGATAATGATGTATTAAGATTGTTCAATTATATGTAAAACTAGAATCATAACATGAAAAAACAAACCATAAAATCAGACACAATTTGATAAAATGGAATCATAATTATTATTACTTATAATAAAATTTATTTTTCGCTGTGATTATATTTTCTAAACATAATAAGTTACTCTTAGATTATGATTACTACAACTATATTGTTTCTCTGCGTGTAGAACTGGCTGTTATATAAGATAAAAATAAAAGTACTATTTATATTTACTTTAATAGATTCGGTCAGCTTTCGATATACTTCAACAAGAAACAAGTAAGAAAGTTATAGTCCGTCAAGCTAAACCATATTATACCCTACACTATTTTATATGTGCATCAAAATTCGAGGGGGGGGTCTTATGTGGAACCTGTAGCCAATTTGGGACCGATAATTGTATTAAGAATAGTATATATTTCTATGAAACATACGTATGCATATATTATGTTATTTATGCACTTTAAGATAATCCCCAGAAGTGGGCCTTATATTGGGAGCTATGGTCTATATAAGTCAATCTTCATAAAATTTGGCGATGTGATTTCTAGTAAATTATAACTTAAACGTGTCAAATATTAGCATGATACTGATATTTCTATGGGATTTATGCACGTTAAATTGATTTTCTGATGAGAGGTTCATATGGGAGCTATGGTCAATTATGGACCGACATTTTGAAATTTGGTACACAGATTTATGCTTATGTAAAACTTATATGTGCCAAGTTTATTAAGATACTGCTATAATTAAGACATTTATGATCGTTAAACCCCTATTCCGGGAGGACAATTGAAATAATAGTCCGATCATAACCAATTACAATAGGTTTCGTCCTTGGATCATAAATTTCTGCCAAATTTCATTAAATTATTTTTAAAATTGCAACATGATTTACATGGAGAGATGGACGACGGATGGAGATCTTCAAATCTACTCAGAAAGTGATTCTAAGCAGGTTGGTGTATATTATGGAGGGTCTTAGATGAAAATTTGTGGGTGTGACAAATATTAGCACATGCATTTGTGCTGATGTAGGGTATAAAAACATTAAAATTTCATCTCTTTATCGAAATTAAGGTTATATTCAATATAAACTCCATTAAGATTTTCATATTTTTTAATTTTAATTTAGACCTTGTTAATCAAACCACCTTAAACAACATCTAAAATATCAATTAACTAACTGTCTTGTAAATGTGTTATATCTTAATCTTTGTAAAGTTCAAATGTAAAAGTATAAAGAAAAACCAACGAAACTGACTAATTTAAATTTACATGTAATTAACTTTTTAAGCTATATTTTATATGTATGAGTAAGTCTGCAAATCAGGGTAAAAAGTCATATAAATAAAAATAAATTCAAGTTAAAAAGTCATGTAAGCACAACTAAATATGTTTCTTTCAAACATACGCAAATACCAAAAAAAAAAAAATAAATAAAATAAAAAAAACTTGATAGCCAGACCTGGAAAATTCTTTTTATTAATTTTAAATTTTCTATATTTAAAGACTGAAAGAAAAAAACTTGAACTTAAGATCAGCGAAATTTTGAAAAAGATTCCAATTGGTGATTACAGTAGACGCTCAGAAATTCGAACTCTCAGAAATTCGAATCAGTAATTTCATTACATTTGGCGGTCTAAAATTAGAATCCAAATTTGGAATTTTCGAGCGGTTTTTTCTTTTTTATTGTAAACACTAAAATTTTGACAATTTAGTTTAATCAAATACAAAGTAAAAAGGGGAATCCCATTTTAATAGATGATTTACAGATCTTGTTGATATTGTTATAGTTTAAAAGTCAGTTTTTTGGTGTTTGTATCTGCATACGGTTTAACATTTATTAAAATAAGAAAATGGACTACAAAATTCCAAACAAACGTAAGAAAAATACTTTGTCTTTACAAGACAAATTAAAAATAAAGGAAAGCGTTTAGCACTGGACTTTAATGTAACTACTTCTACCATTAGCTATACATATTAAATCGAATAGAAAATCAATATTAGATGCTGTTGCCAACACTTATCAGCACGTATCCAATAAAACTTTACATAGTGCTGAATATCCGAAAATGGTAAGTTTTTTGTTATATTTCGTTAAGTTTTTTATAGTTTTTATGTTAAATAAACTAAAATGAAAAATAAACATAGCTTTTTATATCTTTATGGTCAAATTTAACTAAATTTTTGTATAAAAAAACCGTCTAGAAATTCTAATAATTCAAAAATTCGAATCGCCCTAAAAACGAAGTGGTTCGAATTTCCGAGCGTGTACTGTACTTATATTTTTTTTTACAAAAATCGATATTTTATATGAAAATAAAAAATAAGAAAATATTAATAACTTTATTAATATATATCTAACTGAAAAAAATACTCTTATACTCTAAAAATCTTAAATCCCAAACAGCTTGAGACAAAGATTTTAATCTTAACTAACATTTTTCATCAATAATTTGCAAATTTTAATATTTAAACGATTTCTGGCAACACTGTTCGTACAGAAATAATTCTACCACAAATGACACAAGTACTTGTACAACAATTTCTGGTGCATGACGATTAGAAAAAAATGTATTTGTGGGTTAAAAAAAATACAAACATTGTCTAAAGTTATATTAGCTTCATTTGAAAGTCAAAAAAATAAAAATAAAATAAAATTTTGCTTGTTGTTATTATTGTTAATAAAATATTATATGACAATTTCAATGAATTTATGATAAAATTTTAGTGACATAAACTAAAGTTGCAAAAATAAAAAAGAATTCTTTTCTTGTCTGTGATGACAATTCTGACACTTGACAAATGTCCTTTAATTCAAAAATTTTCAATTGAATTAAAAAAAAAATTGTATTTTTAAACTAAAATTTTGCTTTTAATTAACATAACAATTGTTTAACCATCTTTTTGTTCTTTTTTTCTGTTTTTAATGTTTTAATTAATAACAATTGTTATGATTTTGTCATAATTTAAAATAAATTATTTATTTAAATTTCTTTATTATTATTGTTCAAATAATATAATAATAAAAAGGAAAACAATTTGTATATTTTATGGCTGAACTTTTGTAAAGGTCATAGAATTTTTATGTTTGAATTTTAATTAATTTTTACTTTTTTCCAGAATTATTTGTTTTATTAATAAATTGTTAATTAATGCGTAGATTTTTTATATGAAGACATGGTAGAAAAAAATGTGGAGAATCATGAAGGTCGCATAATTAATGCCTGTTATTAAAGTTCTCTAAATAGTTGGGGGTATTCAAAGAAAAGAGTAAAAAAAAAACTTAATTTTCTATAAAAATTATGGATTTCTTAATTGTTTAATATTTTTGCATGAAATTAATTGGGATATAAGCTTGAAGATTCTTAGGTAACTTACATACAATGATAGATAGATAGATAGATGGAATAATAACTCAAAAGCTAAACAGAATCAGCATACCGGTGTATTTAACAAGGTTAATAGTAAGCTATTTCATAAACAGAAAGTTCTGTTAGCACTCCGACGAAGGTGTCGTAACATACAATGTCACTGCACGAGTTCCACCAGGATCTGTGCTTAGTCCACTATTGCGGAATATAATGTTCAACGATGTTCTAGAGCTTAAAATTCTAGAAGAGGTGAACATTATAGGTTTTGCAGACGACATAGCAGTTACGGTTTTAGCAAGACATATGGATGAAGTGGAGCTAATCTCGAATGAAGTAGTATGGACTATTAGAAACTTGATGAAAAGTATGAGGTGGGAACTTGCCGAACATAAAACGGAGATTATATTAGTTAAAAGCAGGCGTAAAAGAGAGATCATGAGAATAACAGTTGGAGTACAACAGGTGACATGAAAATCCCATTTCAAATATTTGGGAGTTCTCATAGATGCCAAACTTAACTTCAGAATATATATGGAGTATACTGTTAACAAGGCAGCAAATATTAGAGCCGCTCTTGAAAGAAGGATGCGGAATATAGGTGGACCAATGCAATCCAAAAGGAAGATTATATCCACGGTGGTCAGCTCAGTTATAGTTTACGCTGCTCCCATATGGTCAGGAGCTCTGAAAGCAGCAAGGAAACTTAAATCTGTAAAGAGGTTATCGGCTCTTTTCGACAAACATCCGCCGAAGCGGCCCATGTCATAGCGGGAATGATTCCCGTAGATACCTTGGCTGACGAAGCCAAACACTTCGATGAAATCTGAAGTGATCCAAATCAACTAGGCACTCGTGTACGTAAATTTGAAAGAGAAGCTTCTATAAACCATGGCAGAGAAGATGGGAAGAAAGCCGCAAAGTAAAGTGGAGCTTTAAACTAATTCCGCGAATAGATGTATGGCTAAACAGACGACATGGAGAAGTAAATTACCACTTAACGCAGTTTTTTTCAGTCCACTGAGGATGCCGAAGTTACTGGTATAGATTCGGGTTAGACAACTCCCCAAATTGTTCTAACTGCCCAAAACAAGAGGAAGACACAAAATATGTCGTGTTCAACTGCGCACGCTTTCACCACGACCGACAGAAAGCGGAAAAAGTCCTTGGGAGCCAACTGAATCTGAAAAATATCGTTGACATCATTCTTAATAAGAGAGAAAATTGGGATGCAATATTTCAATATGATTAAAAGTATCCACGAAAACTTTGAAAGAAAGTGAAGCTAAGGAATTCTCAGACAGCAGACGTAGCCTAGATAAGGCTCTCCTGTCCTGCGATGCTATACCTTCGTAGACAGTTCCGCAGGGTTGCTGAATGATGAAAAAGGTGGTTTTAGTCGGTATGAATCCGACACATCACATGATCAATCTATAATCGTGAGAATGTTATGAAGGATTTGCACCTACGTAATGAAAAAAAGACAGATAGATAGATAGATAGACGGACAGATAGACTGGGAGATTAAAGGAAAGAGAACTGGTTTAAAACTAGTCACGTGCCAGGTTCTTTCCGCTTGTGACCAGTTCTCAAAACTTTATATGAGAGCAATCTGTTATTTTTACATGGGGTTGTTAATAGAGGTGGCTAATTAACGCCGTTTAGATACTATTGCATCGGTCACAGGACGAGTCCAAATGTACCTATTCAATGCTGGTCACAATAATATAAATTTTCAAAGTATCAGAATCAGATGTTTTTATAACAATTTTCTCATATTTCATTTATTGTTATTATTTAAAAGTACAAATCTTGAGATTTTTAAAATTATTTTTTACTTAAATATTTATGGCGGCATTCCTAATCGAACCCACGTCCATCTAACTTAACTCATGTTTTATAGTCTTGCACGCTAACCACTCAACCACAGATTACACTGGTCAACAAAATAAAATACAAAAAAATTTTTTTTTTGTTTCCTGTAATTTTTTCTCTATTTCAAATTGACGCGTATTTTTTAAATACGGCATCAATTTTTCCTTAACATCTTTTGTTTTTGTGTTATAGCTAACCACTCCTATTTACTATTTTTACTTAGATTTTCATTTTATATTGGACACTAAAATATATTTTGTTCTTGTTTTCAATATGGCTTCGTCAAGAAGATATTGTGTGATTTTTTTCTTCAAGCCAATACATATTTTTTACGAAGTGTTAAATTCTATTTTGCTTAAAATATAATAAGATATCTCTATCTAGTATCGCTTAAAAAATCCAAAAAGTTATTAAGGATTTTCTAAATTTTATTAAATATTTTTCATATATTTTAAGCCAGAATATTTTTTTTATATATTTTTTACTTTTATAGAAAATATTGTAATAGATCGCAAAAATATTCGAAAACTTGTGGACAAATTTTATTTTTTCTAGAAGTTGTTTGAAAATTTGCTTTCAATAATTGACCAAATGCAACGGTTAAAAAGCCAGTTTCTTCCAATTTCCAAAAAAGCTTAAAAAGGAAAAATAAAAAACAGAATTATAATTACATTTATGCAAGAACCTACCCAAAAACAGTTTTTTGAGAATAACTTTTAATTTGGGGTATATTGCAAGTTTCTAAAACTGATCAATAAGTCCTATATCTATACTATATAATTTATCGAATGCTTTGTGTAATTAATAAATTCTCTTAAAAAATGGAATTCCAAATTTTTTAAAAAGCAATAAATTATTAAAAACGAAATATAAACTCTATACATTTGAAAAAAAAAAAAAATCATGAAAAAAAAAAACAAAAAATAAAATAGACTTAAAGAGAAGAGGGCACATTTGTGCAACAAATTAATCGAAAGCACAATAGAAGATCTTAAGGAAGGTATTCCAGAAATATTCTTTTAAAATAAATTATTCTTAAACTTGAATATAACAGAATTTAATAGAAATATATGATTTCAAAAATATTCAACCACTACATAATGAAGCAGAATCAAATTTATTTGGAATTTACATATAGGCAATAATTTCTGCAAAAATCAAGTTTTTACCAAAATTTTACTTGAATTCCAAAAATTGGCAAAATTATGGACTTTAATTTTTTCAAATAAATTATACGACGTCCATAGTTCTGTAAAATTTTGGTTTTTGCAGAAACTATAAATATTGTATCTAAAACAAAATCCTTGTTAATTATGATATTCTTAGGAAATGTTCGGTAATTGTCGACTTCATCATTTGGAATGATGAGGTGAAAAAAAGATTTTGGTAAAAGAAATCGCACAATTCCCAAAAAAAGCAGGTCTGGGAAAATTCGTTGGTGGCAAACTCTTTGGAAAACATTAGGGTTTCTGAAGCTGCATTCTGTTTATAGATTCATGCTTTGGAATTGTAGAACATATAGACTAAAGTCAAAATTTTGATACAAAATAGATCAAATTCAGGACCTATTGGGTGATTCAGTTTATTTCCTATTTAAAAATTATCTCCATGAAGATACCCTTCAGAAAAGTATAAAATTATTATATGTTCTTATGGAAAATTTTCTTTTAGAGGAAACTTTTTTTGGGAAAAAAAATCATAATTTTTGTAATTTTCAGTTTTAAAATCGTTTGTTTCTGGGCTCGGAAAAGATATCGACTTCATTCGATAGATAATTTTGTACTGCATTTAAAATCGAATAAGAAACAAAAATTTTGCAACCGCTTAAAAATTTTCTATGTCAAAGGAACCCTGCTTTTAGCCCCCTTAGCTCCGCTCCTAATGGGTCTGTGTGGCCCTTCTTTCAAACTTAAAATTGTACACTCCTCTGCTACGCCCACGTTTTCATTTTTATGACCAGCAGTGTTGCCAGTTTAGCAATTTTAAGGCTAAATATAGCCTTTTTATTTTGTTTTTAGCCTTAAAATTTTCGTTTTAGCTTTTGGTTTTTTTTAGCATTTTTAAATTTTAAAATTGCCTTAAAAAGTCTAAAATATTAGTAGAAAGAAAGAAAATTATTTATTATCTACTAGTACTAATTTAATTTTTACTGAATCATCCATTCAGGCATTTTTGTGCATTTATTCGCACAAAAAAAAAAAAAAAAATCGAGATTATTTATATCCAATAAAAAATTTCGACTGCGGCGCTTTATTCTCCAAATAAAAGTACCTTTAACTAATTTTGTGGAGTTATTAAATCGATAATTAAGATCATTTTCTAATAGTTGTACTTCATCAACAATAGAAACTATTTATGAAAATATTAAAATATATATATATATATATATATATATATATATATATATGCTTAACCAAAAAGGAATTATAGTTAAAAAATGACAATAAAACTTTTCATATGAAATATAACCATAATTTGTATGGGAATTTTTTCGATTTTTCATGAATCATTTTGCTTGGTGTTATTTATAAATTTATTACAATTTCTTTAGAACATTTTCAAAAAAAATTTAAATTAAAAAAGTAATAATCAACTTTTTCTGACCTTATTTTTTAGAGTATTTAGCCTTTTTTGACCTTTTTTAAAGTTAAATTTAATTACTTTTTTCTGATCTCCTGGCAACACTGATGGCCAAAATTATTTACATTTTTTTTCGTGCGTACTCTTTAATATTATATAAAATGTCTTAATTTCAAAGCTTTATAAACATTTTTTGTATAAAAAATAGCTGAAAAGTTTTTAATTATAATTTGGATAAATATTAGAGAATAACTTACCATTTCTAGCTGATACCAATTGATTATCAACTGTAAGCGAACAAGTCCGTTGTATTAAATAATAAAGACTTATTAAAGTCCATATTTGTTTATAATTAAATAATTTCCAACGTATCATAGTTTTTCTATAATTCTTATATAAATTTGTTTAGATTTTTTTATTTAAATTAAATTTTATTCTTTTTTTTAGTTTTTATTAACTTTTATAATATTTTTGTTCTTAATTTTTTTTATTCCTCTTTTGTTTTATTTTATTAAACCGGGAATAAACACCAACCGTTGTCAATGAAATGCAAGTTAAAAATGATATAATTTTTTTATTTTTAAATTAACAAACAAATTCTTTTGTTTAAAGCTTTTCTTTTGCCGATATTCTGAGATAATTTTTTTTTTGGCAAATCCGTTTACACACTTCCGTCAATTTACACTAAACTTAAAAAATAACTTCTAACAACTTTTCACCTTTTTAGATTTTCAACAAAACAAATTTTTCTACAAATAAGAAACACCAAAAAAAAAAAAAAATAAAAAAAAAATAATTACATTGAAAAAAAAAAAACAATTTCACTACTTAAAATAAATCTCAAGACTAAGACGAGAAAAAAATAATACAAAAGAAAACAAATTTCAAGAGAAAGAACTTAAAAAAAAAATATATGACTCTTAGAAAAAAAGGAAATGCTCGAGTGATTTTTGCTTGAAATGTTAAATAAACTTAAATTCTAAAAAAAAAAGAAAATAATCTGCTCTAAGCTTTTGTAAAATTTTTTCATTCTTAAAACTAAAAGTATTAATTAAACAAGTTAGAGTGCTCGGCTGTACCGAAGCTTATATACCCTTCACCCATGTTGAGGATGTAATAAGAAATATATTTACTTATACTTTATCAATGTAGACACTAAAAACTTTAAATAATTTAAATTTTCATATAAAGTTGAAATGGAATCAAGATTTTATCACGTCTAAAAGACTAAACCGATTTTTACGAAATTTGACACACAGATAGTACCAGTGCCGGAGGTGGTTATAGAGCTACGCCTAATTTAAAAAAAATAAATCTTTTCAATTTTCCACGTTATTAATTAAACTATTTACATAAAACATAACGCACAGATAGTGATTGCACTGTAGAAGGTTATGTTGGATCCCGATTGGATGCCATGCCCATATTTTAAACCCACTTTTTTGAAACTCTAAAACGGGTTAACCGATTCACTTAAAATTTTGACAGCATTGTCCTGTGATTACCTAAATTCAAATATGGTAATAATATAAAGCAAATATTCTTTATGGTATATCTAAGGAACTATTATAGTGGGAGTCCTCATACAAAGCCCCCATACAAAGAAAATATAAGCTTACTCATCCAAGGACTAATACAGTGAAAGTTTTAAAAAGTTTTAAAAGTAATTTTCATATCAAATTTCGATTAGAGTGGATAGGTCAAGGGGAGCAATGACTCCCATGTAAAGTATATATTAGTTCTCGCATAAAATAGGGTAGCGAAGCGTACCTACCAAATTTAATACTTTGAAATTTTATAAAAGTTCGCAAATATTTAAGAAAGATATAATCACTTCGATGCAGAACAAATATTTTATAAATGTAAGACAATATTAAATTGAAAAAGAGTATAGGGGAAAGTTATTAATTTGACTGATTTAAAAAACCTTAATTCGAAAAAATATTTGTGATAGATTTATTTAAGAACGAAGTCAATAGGTTACACAGGAGCTTCCAAAAGTCTAATAACGTCCCAGCAAAAACTTTTTGGCAATTATCGGTGGGCTCTATAAACGCCACTTCAACCGACGGACGCACAGACAGAGGACATCTTCCTATCGACATCATCTCTTATAAGGATCCAAAAAAATATAAATTGTTTTGCTCTCCTACGACAATTGTAGAAATTACAAACGGAATGACAAACTTGTACATACCCTTTACACCTATGGTAAAGGGTATAAGAATGCAGACCTTTATTTTTTCACAAAGTTTTTGTCTAATTTCAAAATACCAAACATAAAGAACTAACTAAAGAATAATAAAAAAAAAACAGTCAATAACCTATTCAGCCAAGCAAATAAATTGCAAAAACAACACCAAATACATAGATCAACAAGTACAACAACATAATCTATTTGAATGTATCTAAACATAAAGATTAAGATACAAAACGAAACATTAACACATATATACATTTATAAATACATTTAAGCCCAGTTTAAACCTGTACAATAACAAAAAAAAAAAAAAACTTCAAATGATTCATTTGTCATGTCAAAAAAAAAAATTGTTTAAACAGCTTCTGTTTGAGATCTTTTATCACGGGGTTATGGCTGAGGTTAAATATGATTTATCTTTTTAAATTATATCATAATAGGTTTTATTTAGCTTTTAAATGACATTACCCCGCTGAATTTCCTCCACAAATAAAAAATGCCACTTGGGGCATATAACAACTTATTTTAATTAAAATATTTTGTTGCAAAAAAAATAATAAAAAATAATAAAAAATGTAAAATATTAACAAAAAACCCTCACCCTCAAAAAATACTTGTTCATCAATCCGTAAATTTCGTTTTAAAATAATTGCGATTACGATTCATCATACATAACTTTAGTTACTTATTCCGCAAAACATTAGAATCTGTTTGAAATGTTTATAAATTTTTTTTTAACTGCTTTTAAATTATTCAAATAGGGTTTAAATTAATTATTTTTTTAGAATTCTTTATTACTGTTAAACTGATGTCATGAAGTTTATTTTTGTATACTTTTTTTTTGTAAGATTAATTTATGATTGAATGAATCTTGTACGAATCAGTTGTACCCACTATATGGAACTTTTTTTGTGCCACCCTAATTTAAAATTTCACCTTACATGAGAGATAAAGTTGGCGAATCACGTCCATTTTTTTCCGAGTTTATATCGATCGTTGATCTATTTGTATAAATTTCGATGGCGTCAATACTTTTGCTTAAGAGTACTAGCTGGAGTTATGAAGGACAATGAGTTTTCCTAGTATTTGACCCAAAACCGATTTAATTTCGATAGCCATTTTGAAGACCAGACAAACCTTTAAGAGAGAAATATTTGAGCCAAATTTCTTCTCCCTAGCTGATCCGACCCGAACCCTATTCTGCTTTCAATCTTTTTTAATATTGGGTATAAAAATAATACCAGTTTAAGGAATAACCCAGCAAAAACTTTGCTTTCCTGGTAAGCTAGCAGGTATAATTGGAAACAAAAATAAACTACTTCTTTTTTGCCTGAATAACTAGTTATTTTTGTTCGACTTGTCCACAAATTCATGCAGTTATTTTTTGACTCTAGGGGTACTCAAAAATATGTACCTAAACGAAAACAAAAATAAAAAAAACAAAAAATTTTGCCGTCAGTGGGACTCGAACTTCGACACACATTAACCATTCGTTTTTACTGACTAACGTCTTACTCAGTACACCATCTCGCACATAGCATCCTAAGCGACAAAAACTCTATTCAGTTTAAAATATCTTTTTAGACATTCTGTTATAAAAAAAAACTAATAGCTTCAGAATGGGGTTGAACCAACAACCTTCTGGTTGTTAAACCGGCGCTCTAGCCAACTCATCCACGTGATTGCAGTATTACTGCGCTATTATACTATTGAGTACTTATTAATGTAATACAGAGTAGGCAAATAATAATGACGCCTCATTACCAAGAAACTACTTTAATAAGTAGTTGTTATTACCGAAAACTAAAAAGTTTTTGCTGGGAACTAGCAGTAAATTGTCTTTATTTTTTTAAAAAAGGAACGTTAAAAGAAAAACTAGGGTAGGGTAGGGGTTAAACAAATTTAAGCCTAATAGTTTCTAAGTAAACAACATCTTTGCCACTAAAACTGCCAGCAAGATTTGGTGTTAAATTGCCAGAACTAAAAGCACTCTCCCCAGAGATGCTCTAAGCAGGGCAACCAAAAATATGCAAAATTATATTTTTTCCTGGGCTTCAAATAAACTAAGCTGTTAGTTATTTATCCATTTTAAGACAATTTTAAGAATTGTAGCGTCGATTTGTTACCGCATATTTTTGCATATTTTAGGCTTAAAAGCATATTTTGTCATATTTTCATAGAAAATTCTTATTTTGAAACATATTTCAGTATTTTAAATGGTATATTTTTGCATATTTTATATCTAAAAGATAATTTTGCACATTTTGCACCCAATAGAATTTTTAACATAATTTGCCATTAGTGAAATTTTAATTTTACTGTCAAATACGTTTTTTAAATCCGTTTCCCATTTTCTTCTTATAAATTGATAGAAATTTTGTAATTTGCTTTGAATATTTTTAGGTGCAATTGCTAACAAAAATCAAATTATTTTTACCGCGAATAGTAGATAATTTAAATTTTAGACATAAAATTAAATTTTCGACTTTAAGATTTTTAGAGCATATTTTTGAACACAATGGCACATTTAGCCAAATTAGAACGATAAAAATGCTTATTAATGTATTTACTAGCAAACATCATTTATTATGGAAAAATCACTTATAATTTTATTTATGCATATATTTGTGAAGAGGTATGTAAATTTTAACTGCATATATTTCAGTAAATACTCTCAGTGTTGCCAGGAGGTGAGAAAAAAAGAGGCTAAAATTAACTTTAAAAAAGGTCATAAGAGGCTAAGTGCTCTAAAAATATAAGGTGGTACTTGATGGGACTACAAGGGAAGTTCGAAAAGTCACGGATCCGTCCTCGTAATAAGAATAATAATAATAATAACTTTTTCTCCTTCTCATTAGTTTCTTATATTTTTTTAAAGATATTGTAATAAATTTATGAACAAACCATAAAACGATGGCCAGCAAAATAATTCAGTAAAAAAACACCCAAAAAATTTCATTACAAACTTCGGTTATATTTCATATGAAAAATTATTCAATATTTTGAAATATTTTTCGTCATTTTTGGACAATAATTCCATTTTTATTAAGCATTTCCAAATTTTTGTGTGATTTTTAACATTTATAAGATTTTTTTAAATATATTCGTAAATAGTTTATTTGGTTTATGAAGTATATTAGAAATTAATTATAATCGATATAGTAAGTCTATAAAATTAGTGAAGTTATTTCTGATTTGGAGAATGAAGGCATCATTTTTTGTCATATGTAAATAATTTAGAGTTTTTATGTACACAAAAATTATTAAAAATTATTGCTCTGTGAAAATAAAATTAGTATTAACAAATAGGAAATTATTTTCTTTGCTAAAATGCTAAATTTTAGCCTTTTTAAGGCAATTTTAGGAATCAAAAAAAGCTAGAAAAAATGTTAGAAGCTAAAACGTAAATTTTGAGTCTAAAAGCGAAATAAAAAGGCTGGATTTAGCCTTAAAAAGGCTAAACTAACAATACTGAATATTATAGATATTGATATGATTTTTTATGTAATAAATATATCCAAATTATTATATTATAAATTTTTAGGTAAAAATTCAATATTGAAACTATTATTTATTTAAAAGAAATCCTTAAATTAAAAAAAATATATATATCGACAATTCCATAAAAGAACGTCCGAAAAAGGGAATATTTTTTACCTGATGTCTTTAAATTTATATAAAAATTTGTATGCATAAACTTCTTTTAGTCAATTATCAGTTTCAGTTTTAAGTTTCGCGAAATTTACTTTCTCAAAAATCCAAAAAAAAAAAAAAAAAGAAAAACAAGTAAGAAAGATATAGTCGGTCAAGCCCGACCACATGGCACCCCACATCATTGTGTATGTCCATTAAAATTCGTGGAGGTCTCTTTTATTAGACATGTGGACAATTATGGACCGATGGTTTTACTAAGTGTAAAATAAAATATGCGAATAGAGAATATTACGTTAATACTAACATTTATATGAATTTATGTATTTTAGGGTGATTCCCGAAAGTGGGCTTATAAAGGAGCTATGGTAAATTATGTAGCAATCCTCATAAAATTTGTGACTGTGATTTCTACTTATATAAAACTTATTTGTGTCGAATATTTATTTTTTATTTATATTTTTATATGGGAGCTATGGTCAATTATGGACTGATCTTCATGAAATTTGGCACAAATATTGAGACTTATACAAGACTTCCTTCATTAAAATATTGCTATATTTAAGGCATTTATGATCGTTAAACCCCTATTCTGGGAGGACATTTGTATGGGGGCTAGGTGAATTAATGAACCGATCATAACGAATTTCAATAAGCGTCGTCCTTGTGTTATGAAAGTTCTAGGTGCCAAATTTCAAAACGTGATTCTGAGTCGATTGGTATATTTTAAGGTAGGTGTTGTATGATTTTTTTCTGTGTGTTACAAACATTAGCACAAACGCATAATACCCCCCCCAATCACCTATGGTGGTATGGGGTATAAAAATTCAAAAGTATGTAACTTTAAATAGCAATATCTCTGGGAAGGCTTTGTGAATTTTAATGACTTAAACGGCGTTTGAATTTACCTTAGGTCGGCTTTAATATGAACATATCAAAAATAAGTAAGATTTTTTTTTATGCATTTTAATGCAATTTCATTTTTTTTTTTAATAAATTTTTCGTTAAATATGCAATCTTTATATTAACAATACAAATCTCAAATTTTTGGGACGCGCAAATCTACTACGTATAATAAAACTTTTTAAAAAACAAGTTCCATATTATTTATATAAAAATAAAAATCTTTCTCATTAAAAAAAAAAAAAAAAACAATTATTTAAATTTGTATAAAAGTTGACCAAACAGAGAAAGTTTTCAACTTTAAATATTTATATCTCTTTTAGTTATTGATGGATTTCTATAATTTTAAAAGTCTATAAAAAGCTATTAGCTTCTTTTGGGTAATTATCTTCGTTTGGGTAATTTCGTTAAAAAAATGCAATTTATAGATACACTTTTGACAAGTGTAAATTCATTTAAATTTAATTTTTCTTTAAGTGCATTTAGAATTGTTTCATTTACTATAAATTGCATTATTAACTTTTTTATTTATTTTAATAAATTTTTAGAAAGTAACCCAATACATTTACAAAAAAAAAAAAAAAAAAAATATGTAATCCTATTCACATTTTAATAATAATAACAGAAAAAAGAATTTTTATATGAAAAAATGTGAATAGGTTTTAGAAAAGGCGAAATTGTGCATAGTAGATGTGTGCGTCTCAAAAAAATTAGAGTTTTATTTTAATGTAAAGATTCTCTACTTTTTAAATATGATAAAAAAAAATCAAAAATCTGAAATAGCATATTCAACGGAAAATGCATTTAAAAAGTGCAGTGGCATTAAAATAAATTTTTCAAAAATCTTTTTCATTTATGAAATATTCATATTGAAGCTAATATAATCACAATGCAGATGCCCTTTATGTCATTGAGTTCCACAATATGATCTCAGAAATATTGTTATTTAAAGTTGTATGCTTTTTAGTTTTTTTTTTTTTTTTTTTTTTTTTTTGGAAATGAAATAACTTAATAAAATTGCGAATTTTAAAAACTGAAAACTGAAATCGATATAGATATCCATGAATTATGAAAATCGAAAGACACTCGGTAAATTTTTGGGCATTCTTTCATGGAATTGTCGATATGTAGTATATATATTTTGGAAATTATAATTTTAATGGGCTAGAACTGAAAAGCTCCCGCGATTTCTATTTTAAAAATACGGTTAGTATATAAGAAAGTATCCATAAAACATTATTTGAAAATATTGGCTGCTACTTTTTGAGATCTTTTAAAATATTAGAAAAAATTTACGGTATATTTTAATTTATTTTAAGATAATGGCAAACACTTTTTATGCAAATTGCACATTGTGATGGGTGTGGATATATTCTGCCAAGCCTACATATTTTTGACATATTCGTCAAAAACTCAAATGAAAGAATTTTTTTTATTATGGGAATGGAAGTGATTCTATCCTTTTATAAAACATCAAAATTGATATAAAAAAAAAATTATAAGATTTGTTTTAGGATATTCAACATAAATGGCCTTGTAGTATCTTGTTTAAATTATTTGGCCAAGCTGTTCTAAATGATGTCCCCCTTCATAATTTTAGGTACATTTAAATGTGCGATACACTTTGGTTTTCTTCATACAATATTGAATCACCCTATTAGGCAGTAAATAAAACATATAGTTTAAAATTATTAATTTTTTGTATTAATAATACTTTCTTAGAAGAATATGTTATAGAAACCTTTAAAGGGGAATTTAATTCTTTTTAATGTTTTAAATAAATGGATTTTGGTAAATGAGCTCATATTCATGTGATCCCGGATAAAGTGAACAAATTACGATAAATGTGCCGAAGTGGTACATTTTGAATATTGTTAATTAATTTATACATATTAAATTAATCAAATATTGATTATGTTTGCATGTGTTGAAATCGAAGAGTAGTGTTAAATGTCTGTCCAGATCTTTGCACGAAACAAACTTTCAAAGTGTTTAGAATGCCTGAACCAGGCTCTATTTTGAACGAAATAAAATCAAATCTCTTTAGGCTTTTATTAGCAAATCCTACTTCACTATTGCAAAAAACGGTGTACATTTTTTTCGAAATATTTCAATAAAATTACACCTTACTAGAGACTAGGTGCTTTTGAGTTGATTTGATTTCTAGCGGATCAGGGGAGAGGACGCAGACCTCTAAGGTAGGTCATCTCGGGTATGCAATTTTTTTTTAAATCGCTAAAAATTCATTTATGACTTGACAGAAAAAAAAAATACATAAATAGCCCTTGTAAATCTCTACAAAACATACGCTTACATTTACCTTTTAATTTAAGATATATTTAGGTCGAAATAAATTTTTCACTCATTTTTAGTGTCGTTTTTTAACTTGGCGCGCTCAATACTGGCTCTAATTTTTTTTTTAATTTTTCTCATTGTATTTTTTACAAAATTCTAAATAGTAGTGCTGTAAGAATCATGTAAATATGTAGATTTAGCAAAAATTTATATTAATCTGAAATTGGAATTCAAAATAAAAATTAAAAATTTCAAAAAAGTGGTAATATTTTTTTACTTATAAAATTTGTTTTTTGTTTTTAATATTTTTAAAAGGAATCTTAATGTAGATGCGTGTAAAGTAAACCTCAAGGCGCTTGGGGAAACGCTCTTCCCACAAGCCCTTTCCAAACTTTATCAATTTTCCTTTGCCTCTTATGACGACAGTGTGACCATTTGAATGGAAAAATCAATTTTTTAAACAGGTTTTTTCGGGAGTGTTTTTAATTCCCTGATTTTAAGGTAAGTCTATTCATATTTTATCAAAATTTCATTTGAATATATCTAATCGTTTAAATTTTATTTATATTAACATTATTTCTAAAAAATATATTTAAAATTTAAATTTAAAATTGTTCAGGTCATTGTTTGATGAAATTTAACCGTATTTAATTTGTTTCTATTAGATGTTCTTCTCCACAATAAAAAAATTCAGATAAATCTTCCATAAAATAATATTTTAATTCTATCCCATTGAATGAAGATATTTTGAGAATACTATTTAAGCACTTTATACAAAAGTAGTATTATTATAAAAGTATTATAATTTATTCTATTTGATTTGTTCTTTTACATAAACATATGTAATTAAAAAATACACTTTAAAATTTTCAATATTTTTATTGTACATATGTATGTATTATGTTATTTTACTCTTCACATTCTATATTATAAATTCTATATGTGTATGTGTGTAGTATAAATTCATTTTAAATTTGCCAAATTTTTAAATTTTAAATCAGAATTTAATCATTTTATAATTATAACGATGATTTATATGAAATTAAAGTTCTTCATTTAAAGTAAAACATAAATCTTTTTTTTTTTTATACAAAAATTTTCACTTTATATTTTTTTTTATTTTATATTTAAAATTAAGAAAGTCAAAAGACACACGCACATTAATTATAATAAATTTTTGCTTCGTTAATTTTTCAAAAAATAAAATTAGGCCAATAAAGTTTAAGATTAAAGAATTTGCAAGTACAATTGCAAAATTCTTAATTTTGTTTTCTTTTAAAAATTTCTTAGTTGGATGTGATTTTTGGTGGAGACAAATAGTAACGGAAACTTTGATTAATGTATTTTATGGCAAAAACTATATTTTTCTTACAATTGTTGTTTAATTGCAATTAGTAAATTTACAACTTCCGCTTGAATTCATGTGTTCTATATTTCATTTATACTTTTTACATTTTTTTTATACTTTTCAATTTGTTTTAGAACTATTTTAATGAACTTATTATTTTTATTATTTTTTTTCTGCTTTATTTTGTTATTTAGTGTGGTAAATTTTTTTTTATTACAAGCAGGTGAAAGATGAGACTTTCTTTCTATTTTCTATTTTATCTTTTCGAAATTATTATTACTTTGTTTGAAGTGTGTTGTTGGTTAGAGGGTTTTTTTAATTTATTTATTTTTAGTATCTTCCGTAAATTATTTTGCTCTTAAATTTTTGCGTGCGAACTAAAAAATCGTTTCGTATGTTCACACTCAACCGTTTAAATTGTGAATAACTTTTGTTAAAATAACAATAATAAATATAATAATGAAAATAGAAAAAAAAAGATTCTGATTAATGGATTTGTTGGTGAGTGTGTGTTCCCTTTTGAGTTAAAAAATCGAATGAAATTATTCTTCTTGTTTTTTCTATATATTTTTAGTTTTATTCATCATAATAATGATCTTCATTATTATCTGCAGCAGTAACATCATCGACAACGACTCTATAGAAATTGAGTAGATTTTTTGATTTTGATAGCCCGTCGTTCGTAACAACTCCAAATGACAGTGGAACAATTTGGGTTTATATTGGTGAAAATAGAATTAATGGTAATACAATATTTTGAATTTTTATTCAGAACTTATGAAGAAAAAACTATTCTTTTAGGAAAAATCACTTTTTTTATGTAAAACTAATTATGTGGTGAAAATGTGGTTTTGTGGTGAAAAATCCGGTTTTATAAAAAAAAAACAATTCGGAATTTTGGTAAAAAATAATTTTTCTGATGAAAAGCTTATTTTGAGTTGAAATATAAAATTTGTGGTGAAAAATTAATTGAAATATCGATTTTGTAATGAAAAACCAATTTTACGGTGAATTTCGATTTTGTGGTGAAAAATACGTTTAATGGTGAAAAATTGGATTTTGTCGCGAAAAAATGATTTTAAGGCGAAAATTTGGTTTTCCGGTGAATTATCGATTTTGTGGTGAAAAATTGATTTAGTGGTGAAAAATAGGTTACGTGGTGAAAAATAGCTTTTTTAAAAATTTGGTTTTCCGGTGAAAAATTGATTTTGAGGTGAAATATCGATTTTGTGGTGAAAAAGGGATTTTTTAGTTTTATGATGAAAAAATCGTATTTGTGGATCAGGTGAAAAATAAGTTTTGTGGTAAAATATTGGTTTTGTGATGAAAAATCGATTTTGCATTGAAAATTGATTTTTTTGGTGAATATTCGGTTTAGTAGAGAAAATTTTAATTTATGGTAAAAAATTGGATTAGTAGTGGAAGAAATTGGTTTAGGGGGCAAAAAATTGACTGCGAGGTGAAATATCAATTTTGTGGTAAAAAAAAATCGGTTTACTGCAGATTTTTTTTTTTTTTTGAGAATAATCGGTTTTGTGAAAAATTGATTTTTGTTAAATATCGGTTTTTTGGAAAAAAAATCGCTTTTGTGAGGAAAAATTTGTCTTTTGGGGAAAACTAGGATATTTGGGAAAAGAAACTGGCTTTTGGTAAAACATTTATTTTGTGGTGAAATATATATTTTTTACTATTTTTGTTAAAAAAAAGACTGATTTCTTTAAGGAAAAAATCGTATTAACCTAAATGTTTCTTTTTTTCCAAATATAGTTTTCCAGTGATAAGTTGTTTTTTTCAATAGCGAAATTCTGAATATGACTCCTTAGGTAATGAAAAAACTTTCGAAAAGTTGAATTCAACAGATAGATTTAAGGGACTAAAATATTTATATTATTTTATGACTGATAAATTGCTAAAAACAGAGGGGTTCATAGGTCAAATCTTGGAATATTTGTCATTCAGTTTGAAAGTTTCCTCAATATTGTAGTGCTTTAGAGATTATTAATATTGCCTTAGGTTTACCAATTTTATTGCTATCGAAAGTAACTCTTAAACATATTTGGCGTCAAAATAAACACATGTTTTTTCAAACACACATACATACATACACATACACACACACACACAAAACGTTGAGTTAAATATTTAGAAAGCATACTTAAGAATTCATTAAAGCATAATTAATTTTTTTATTTAAATTTTTTTTATTTACCAAAAAATTTCAAATTTTTAAATATTTAACCTTTGGCCCAGACTTTGAAAAATTAATTAAAGTAATATTTTCCTTATTTTTACGAAAGTATATTTTATTAACACTAAAAAAATAATTCTAGGAAGAGTTTCGTTCAATTATTTACAAGCTCTTCGTGTAGGGGTTAAAGGTCAAATTTTTAGAATTTATTTTATTGTTTTAGTTAAATTAAAGTACCATTTTTCCTTATTTTTAGGAAATTATGTTTTGTTTACACTAAAAGGAGGGATTTTCGTTCAATATTCACAAATATTTCACAAATAGTCAAGGTCAAAGATAAAATTTCTGGCAATTTAAAAAAGAAAATAAGAAAACTTATATTTTAAAAACTTATTTTTTCTTTTTCATAAAAGAGAATATTTACAAGGTATTTAGTATTTCTATAAACTGTATCACTGTATTTATTTATTTATTTAATTTTTTTCTTTTTAAATAGAAGTATGGGGAAAATATTTTATTCACTTGTTTGCATTTAGTATTTTCCACTATTTAGATTTTTACTCAGGTGAGACAATAGTAACTGCAATAACAGCTACAGTAATGATTATTTACTAACAAACTCTAACGAATCTCGAAAATTACTACAAATAAAATGAAAATTAAAAAAAAAATAATTTACAATAGATCAACACCATGATCATTGTCATCATCATGAAAAGTGAGTAGAGTCTAAAAAGCAGTAAAAATGGTACCAAAGATCCAAACACAAACGACACCAACTCTATAATTCAAACACTCACTCAACCATCGAATAAAATTTTTATTTTATTCATTAGATTTTGTGTATGTACATATTTTTAGGCAATTGTTTTATTTTGAACTACTAACTAAGTTAGTAGTTATATGTAGTTAGTTATTGTCTAAATATTTTTTTGGATGAATTGTCTTTTTTTCTTTTTTTTCTTTGTAAATTCAAATATAGTAGCAGTATTACAATATATATACAAATTTGTTTAGTTTGTTAATTATACGTATGTGTATAGCAAGTTTTTGAATTGTTTAAAATTTTTAAAACTACTAATTTTATTATTAAAAAAAAATAATAATAATAATATTAAAAATGTCACAAAACAAATTCAATTCATATTGTAACATACAAAGTTCAACTATTCAATAGGAAACCATGAAAATATATTTTTACTCATTTTAATGGAGTTCTTTATTTTCAATGATGCTTTAAAATTTTTCGAACACCATCTGTAAGTTAAACCAAACACCCGAAAAACTCTCACTCACTCATTCACTAGTTTAAAAATGTAACAACTACCATGAGTTTGCAATAATTTATTTATAATTGTTGTTTTTTATTTATACGTATTATACGTGTGAGATTCCAGAAGTGTTAAATTTAAAAGAAACTTAAAGTAATGCACTTTTATATTTAACTAAAATTTTATCCACAGCTGTTTTTTTTTCTATAATTTGATTTCTTTAATATAAATGCACTTGAAATACTTAATTGCTTAAATCAATTAAAATTTTCTTAAGTTAAGCTCCTATCATCAAAATGATAATGTTAAAACAAATAACTAATGTTTTTAATAAATTTTTTAATTGAATCAATTAAATTTTTAGTTGAAAATTTAATGTTTTATATCACATTTTTCTTTAATTTAATCAATCACATTTTTAATCGAAGTTTTATTTGAAAACAATTAAAATATTTATTGCACATTTATAACACAGAAAAAAAGGCGATTTACCAAATATTTAAATTATTCCAATTACTCTTTTAATTTTATCAATTATTCAAGTGATAAAAATTAAAATTTTCTAATACTTTTTTACTAAAAATTATACGTTTGTGATGATGTTTGTAACACCCAAAAATATTGATCTAATTTCTGGGTCGATCTCCGTCTATGGAAACCTTGTAATCAAACTACAGGTCGCGATTTTGAAAATAATTTAATGAAATTTTGCAAATATGTCTTTTATGGTCCAGGGACAAAGCCTATTTAAAGTGGTTATGATCGGTTTATTATTTCACCTAGCCACATATAAATGTCTTCCCGGAATAGGTGTTTAATAAAACTTGACACATATAAGTTTTATATAAGCATAAATCCGTATTCCAAATTTCAAGAAGGTCGATCAATAATTGAACATAGCTCCCTTATAAATCACTCTTCAGAAAATCACTATAACGTGCACACTTCCGGGTATCACCATAAAGTGCATAAATGGCGTACGTATATTTCATAGAAATATACACTATACTTAAATCAATTATCGGTTCACAATTGGCCACAGGGTCCATATAAGACCCCTTCCCGAGTTTCGATGCACATATTCGGTTGCGTGGGGTATAATATGATCGGTCTTGACCGACTATATCTTTCTTACTTATTTAAAATTTCATTAATTTATAAAGTAATTAAATATAGATAAGAAATAAGTAAAGATTTGAACAATTAGATAAAAAAATATAACTGAATATGAATTTTTCGTAATTGAAATATAATTTTACATTTTTCTGTGTATAATTTAAATTTAATATCAGAAAAAATACCATCAAAAAACTTGAGTTAAATTATTTATCAGAACGATTGCAAATATTTGTATAATTAAATAAATTCCTCAAAATCAAAGTATTCTAACAAAAATAAATTCGAATTTTACATATAAAAATCTAAAATTGAATTTCAATTACGAATGATACATATTCAATTATTTTATTAATTAAAATTCTACCTATTAAAAAAATTGTACATTCAATTACTCAGATGATCACTTAATTTTTATTTATTTTTGATTAACTAATTAATTAATGCAATTAGAAAAATAATTGGCTTTATTTTTAAATAGAAATATAAGAAATTTTAAAATTATATCACTATAATAACACGTTGTTACAGTGAAAAATCACTCGAGAAATGGCATAGTGTGGGTTATAATCGTTCTTGAGGAAATCATAAGTCAGTTTTAAATTTTTTTTTAATTGCAATACACCCTCAAAATTTTGAGTTGTTCACAAAAAAACTGCTTTTGGGTAGGTTCTTGTATAAATGTATTCCTAATTCTATTATTCTTTTGTTTATTTTTAAACTTTTTTAGAAAGCAGAAGAAACAGGCTTTTCAACCGTATGCATTTGGCTTGTTTTGGTCAAATACTAACAGGAAATTTTTAAACAACTTCTAGAAAAAATAAATTTTTTTTCATAATTTTTTTCATAAGTTTAACTGCGATTTATTACAGTTTTTTCTATAAAAGCCTATGAAACGATGTAATAATTTTTAAGGTCACTTTTGATGGGAACATAACCAAATTTAATATTTTTAAATTGGACAAAAACTATATAACTTATTAAATTTTATTTATAATAACTTACTAAAACTTTCATTACATTTTTATTTTTATCCTCAAAAAGTAAAAACCAAGTGAAAAATATATCAAAAAATATTTTATCTTAAAATATATATGAAGAATTTTTTAATAAAGTTTAGAAAATGCTTAATAACTTTTCGAGTTTTTAAGTGATATTATATAGAGATATCTAATTATATTCTAAACAAAATGTCATTTCAAACTTTATAAAAAAAATGTGTAGTCTTTTAGAAAAAAAGTCAGAAAAATTTACATCAAAGTCAAAATTTCGAAAAAGAAAAGGGAAATAAATTTAAAAGTGGTAAATAGTTCATGATTTGATTTGAGAGTATATAGATGTTGGTAATATAGTCAAAAACTACATCATTCTGCTTTCAAAATCAATTTAAAAATATTAAATTGACATAAAATTGTTTTCGCAATACGAGCTCAAAATTTAGCGGCTGATTCCGAGTGAAATTAAGAAGTGTAATTTTGTAAAAGCGTGTAGTTGATGCAATTAAAAAAGTTATTGAAGCAAATTAAATTTTTGACAAATTGTTTAAATGAATTTCTGATTAAAAATGTAATTGATTTTATTTTTTTTTATAATTTTTTCTATTAAAACATTTGTTAAAGCTTATTTTTATCGTTAATAACATCTATTAATTCCTTTACTTCTCTGTTTGTTTATTGTTTGTGTAACATTCTTTTATTTTATTATTATGATATTTTTGTTTTTGTCATTTTTCTGACACTGCGTTTGTTTCTTGTTATTCTTGCAATTAATGTTCATTAAATAATTATAACATTTTTTTTATTCATGTAGATGTCTTTTACTGATAATATATTTTTGAGTGTATTTCATAAACAAACACAAGTACATATAAAAAATTTATTATTCATATAAAAATGAGTTCTTATATGGATTTTGTTAAGGTTTCTTACTTTAGTAAATTTTAATTTAGTCCAGACATGCACTATTTATATCATAAATAGTTTTTCTCTTTTTCTCATAATTTAAACAAAAGTTAAGTTCTTTAAATTTGATAACGGAATTAAATGAATTCATTTCTTTTTATTCACATTGTGTATGTTAGCAAGAAGATAATATTTTTCTGTACATTAATTATTTTGTTTCTAATTGTTTTAATTAAATTGCGTGTTATAAAAATAATGAGTTACATGAATGATTAAATTGGATATTGGATGGTAGAAAAAGTATTTTTCTTTTAAGAAAATATAAAATAAGAAATTAAAATATACATAAATACTTATATTCAAAATTATTTTGAGTTGTTCACAAAATATAATAAAATTTCATGTTAAAAGAACACAGAAGAAATAATTTATAAATTTTGTTTTAATTAAATAACTATTTGATATTAAATTTAAATTTAATTAAAAAAATATTTGTATTATATTTTAATTTTTTCTTGAATAAAAAAATAAATAAATAAAATAAAATAAAAAGAAACACAAAATTCAAAACTTTTTTCCTGGCGGCTGAAAAATAGAAAAGTGTTCAAATATTTTTAAATAATACTCTATATCTATATATATATATATATATATATATTTATGGAAGGCGACATTTATCCATCTCTTATGAAGAAGTCCAGGGATAAGTCATATTAAATATAGTGGATCTCTTATAAAGAAAATAATTGTTATTTCTTTCTTCATTTAGATAATCGTGAAAGGAAATTTTAGTCTGTAGAAAAAAAGGTAAGCAAATGTAATATTTTACATATCCAAATTAAATTTTCGTAATATTTTTGTTATTGTCTAGATTGGTGGGTTCTGAGAAATTTGTTTCTGTATCTACATTTAATAAAGCCATATTATTATAATTTTACATGCGTCCTAATAATAAATTATATCAAAATATATATTTTTAACATATTCATAATGATTGTTCTTTCTTTCTGCAGATAAACTTTCTATTAATATTGAGAGTGATGTAATGGGTGGAACTGTTTGGAGCCGAATGAATTTTTTGTTTTTTTTTTTTATATAAGAATGTCATGAATATATATATTAAGAACACCCAACGTTATATTTAAATTTTGCTACCCAAGTCATCCTATGTCTATAAGAGTTAGAGTGTCTCTGAACGATTTAACGAAGACTTCTCAACGATTCTGTTGATGAACTGAATGCGGAAAAATTTAAAATGTCTCTTCAGTTCCCAAAAGTAAAAAAAATAATTTTTCAAGTTTTCTTTTCAAAAATAGGTTTAAAATTTTTGTTAATTTTGAATTTATACCCTTGATGTAGTACTAAAAGGTACTCCTATGGAACGAAATTTTCTTTTTTAAGAAGAAACTATAAACTTTTTCGCCAAATGTACTAGAAAATTGATGTTCAATTTTTTGGTTGGAGAGAAAAGTTTAATTTCAAAAGATGGCTCTATATCTATACAATTTATTGTAAATTAATATATGTAATTTCATAATAAATATTTATAATGTAATATTTACCTATTTTTATTTGGTGAAATATTAAATATATAAAGATAAAATTTAATAATATACATTATTGATTTGATTAGAAAAATCAATTGAAATTTTATAAAAAAAAAAATTAATTAATTTTACTTAATTAATATTATCATTTTAATGTTTGGAGCAAAATCAATTAAAATTTTAAGCAATTTCGTAATTAAAATCCATTTTTATTTCTTTCTGTAAAATCAGTATACTAAGCAAGAATATTAAGGATCACTTGCGAATCTTGAATATTCTTACTTGTTTTTAGTTATTGACTTTGAAGTAAAGGTAGATTTAACCTTACCTAATTTGAGCCGGAATTAATGGTTTTATAATTAATTGTTTTATTTTATATTGTATTCTCTTGTATTGGTTTATATGTTTGTATATAAATATATGTAATATGTATAAAATACAGAATAAATCTTTAACAAGAAAAATTTACTTTAATTAATTTATATATATATATATTAAAGCTTAAGACAAGTTTATGATATCCGCTTTACAAATTTTGATTTTTTATATTATGGTATTTTTTTTTTATTTTTTAAGCAAGTTATTTTTTAATTAAACTTTGATTAAAAAAAGTTTTTTTTGTACTCTTCACCATAGGTGGCAATCTTGTTATTCTGTTGGTAATTTCTATAGTTATAATAACAAAAAACAACATAGTAAAAACATTTTTTTAAAATAATTATAATTAATAAATAATGATTATATTCAGCTAAAAAAAAAAAATTTTTTTTTGAGATTAATTTTAGATTTTAAAATTTCCTTAACCCAATAAGCATACAGATTTCAAAAATTCAAGACTTGGAAAATTTTGGTGGAATCTGACATGAATTCAAATATAAAAATATTTTTATTGAAATAGGTTAAGTGAGTTTAATTTAAGACTTCATTTAAATTACATAATTTTTCTGTGAAATAATATTAAAAAAATGAAATAAATAATTCAAACGCAATCTTTATATTTTTATTAGCAAAAGCATTTGTGTACAAAGATATAGATTTAATTATTTCTTTAATTGTTTTAATTAATTTTTCAGTACATTTTAAGCAAAATTTGAATCATAAGTGTAATTTATTTAATTAAAAAATTAATTTAATTAAATTTAATTAAAAAATAATTGTACAAAAAGTCAATTAATTTCACTTAATTAATATTAATATCATTTTGATGATTGGAGCAAAATCAAACAAATTCGAAATTCATATTAGCTATTTCATAATTGAAATCTATTTTTATTTTTTTCTGTGTATTCTTTCGCCTTTTGTACTTTGAAAGACATTAGATTTAAATAATACTTACACCCACAATTTATGATTAGTAATTTATTAAAAAAAAAACTGTTGTTAAGAATTGACTAAACTAAACTCAAACTGTTTTAGGTTATTTTAATAAAAAATCCAATTACTTTTAAAAATAAATCATTTTATTATCTCTTGCAAATTAAATTTGATTCCATGGAAAAAAAGACTTAAGGCATAAACTTGGTAAAAAAGTAATTTTTAGATTATATGTTGATAACTATTTAGTTAAATTAAGAATTTGGTTTTAAATTGAACCGCCTTTTAACTAAAGTCAATATGTTTAAGAAACTAATAGATTATTTAAAAATATGAGTTGGTAATTCTCTAACAATTATTATAATTATTCAGTTTATTTAAAGCAGAAAAACGTATAACTTAAGTTATAGTTGTTATAACTTATTGCTATTTAAAACTCAACTATTGAAATAATCTAAGTAAAGGCAAAGTATAAATAATCTCCATACAGTAATTTCTCAATAATAAATACACTGTTTTTTTTTTAATTTTTGTCAAAATTCTTTTGAAACTGTTAAATAGTTTTTCTTTATAATTTATTTATTAATATACAAATTCCTAAAATTTTTACCAAGCTTTACTTCCTATATACAAAAATACTTTATTTATTACTTTATATAATATAACATCTCAAATGATTCTCATCTTTATAATTAAGAAACACTCACAGTAACAAATTTCATATTTAATCCTCAAACCAATAATACATTTATACTAATATCCAAAATGTTCAAAATTCATTATAACTCCTAGTCTACACGTAGACATTTTTGTGTCCGCTATTGTCAAATTCTAGCTCTCTCTTTATAATGTTACGTGTGGTCCAATAAGAAATCTATTGCGCAATTTATTTCCCAACAAATGTTTAAACACGAAGGTAAGCAATAATGTTGTTGAGTATTGTTCTGTTTTAAAATTTAATTTTTTTTTAACAAAAAAAAAGTGCAAAAAATTAATTTTATTTTAAAAAACCAAAATAAAAATGCAAAAAAAAAATCGATAAAAAAAGGCAATTTCAATTTCTCATGTTTCATTCTTAACATAAAGTTGGAAATAAAAATTTGTTCCCGTAATTCTGCCGACGTTATTTCTTATGTTAGAAAATAAAACTCTCTTCGTGTAGACGTAGAATAATATTAAGCCAAACACAGGTAACCAATTTTAGGTTATTCTCAAGGTAACAGACAGAAAAAAGAACAAATTATTGCAACATAACATTCAATAATAATAATTTATTTCTATTATAAATATGTCATTTTATACTCGTACATTATATAAATTTTGTACTATTTACCTACAAAACATTTAAATTATTTCCTAAATAAAACAATCAAATTAAACAATAATTGTGGCAATTTAAACAAATACGAGTGTTCATTTCTTCAAAAATTAAATCATTGAATTATTGTATGTTTATGCTCGTATTGTTACTTGGACTCACGCACTTCTTGTTTTGGGATTTTTGTTTTATTTTATTTTGTTGGCCACTGACACTGTAATTGGTTTTTAAAGGTAGAGGGAAATTGCATAAGAAGATCAAACTACATTTGATATTCATCAAATGAATTCAATCAAACATTTTTTTTAGACCCTGTTTAATGAATACCAAATAAACTTTGTGGCGTTTGTAAAGAAGTATGCACATAAAAAAATTTATTTAAGAAAGAAAAAAAAGAAAAAAAATTAATATAACATGTTGGTCAGGAAAGTAAAAACGAAAATATATTAAAATGTATTGATATTTTATTTTGCATGACAGTGACAGCAGGCATGTATGAATTTGGCTATTTACTGTTTTTTGTTGTAATTTTTGAATAATATTTAGACTAGTCCATGAAATATATATGTATGTTTTTTTGCTATTGCACTAATATTGATCGAATTAAATATGTTTGCTTAAGCCTCAAGGAAAAATTACAGCAATAGTTGGTGGTGATCTACCATAAATTATTATTAATAGTCAACATGTTTATATTTTTATTAATTATGATTTTTGTTCGAAAAAAAAAAATAGATTTGTGGTGAAAATGAAATTTTTTATGAGAAATTATTTTTGTAATAAAATTTGATTAGGGATGAAAAAATAATTTTGTGGTAAGAAAGTAATTTTTTGGTGGAAAACTAGTTTTGTCGTGAAAACATTATTTTAAGATGAAAAACTAGCATTGTGGTGAAAAAGTAGTACTGTGGTGAAAATTTAGTTTTGTGGTGAGAAAGAAATTTGTAGCGAAAAATTAGCTTTGTAGTGAAAATGTAGTACTGTGGTGAAAATTTAGTTTTGTGGTGAGAAAGAAATTTTGTAGCGAAAAATTAGCTTTGTGGTGAAAATGTAGTATTGTGGTGAAAATTTAGTTTTGTGGTGAAAAAGAAATTGTGTAGCGAAAAATTAGCTTTGTGGTGAAAATGTAGTATTGTGGTGAAAATTTAGTTTTGTGGTGAGAAAGAAATTTTGTAGCGAAAAATTAGCTTTGTGGTGAAAATGTAGTATTGTGGTGAAAATTTAGTTTTGTGGTGAAAAAGAAATTTTATAGCGAAAAATTAGCTTTGTGGTGAAAATGTAGTATTGTGGTGAAAATTTAGTTATTTGGTGAGAAAGAAATTTTGTAGCGAAAAATTAGCTTTGTGGTGAAAATGTAGTATTGTGGTAAAAATTTAGTTTTGTGGTGAGAAAGAAATTTTGAACCGAAAAATTAGATTTGTGGTAGAAATCTCATTTGATGATGAAAATTTAGTTTTTTGTGAAAAATTAGTTTAATGGTGAAAAATTTGTTTTGTGGTGAAATACTAGTTATGAGGTAAAAACCTCATTTAGTGGTGAAAAATTACTTTCGTGGTAAAAAATTTGTTTTGTGGTGAAAAATTATTATTATAATTTTTTTTGGTGGAAAACTAGTTTGAGGTAAAAAAAAATTATATATATATATACTTAGAGATAAAAAACAAATTTTGCGGTGAAAACTAGTTTTGTGTTGAAAAGACAGTTTTGAGCTAAAAAATCTGAATTTGATCTGTTGTAAAAATCGTTGTTTTTGTGATGAAAAAAATGAATTTATGGTGAAAAAAAAATTTTTCGTGGTGGAAAATTAAGTTTGTGGTGAAAGAATATTTTTGTAGTAAAAAATGCGTTTTTTTGATAGAAAAAAAAAAAATTTATGGCGAAAAAAATTTTTGTGGCGAAAAATTAAGTTTGTGTTGAAAGACTATTTTTGTGGTAAAAAATGTGTTTTTTTTTTGGTGAAAAACTGAATTTATGCTATAATTTTTGCTGAAAATTAGGTTTGTTGTGCAAAAACTAAACTTGTGTTTAAAATTCCTATTTTAATTTTTCTTTTTCGTTTTTGTAAAAACTAAATTTGTGGTAAAAATTTTATGTTATTGTGAAAATGTCTTTTGCGATAAAAAAAAGTTTTGTGTTGAACAACTGAATTGGTGTAGGAAAACTTGTTTAAAAAAATTGTTTTTGAGAGGGAAAAAATGGGTTTTGTAATGAAAAGTAAATTTTGTGATGAAAAACGACTTTAGTGGTAAAATCCTAGTTTTGTGGTACAAAAATAGTTTAGAGGTAAAAAAAAACTAGTTTTGAGGTGTAAAATTACTTTTGTGGGTAAAACCGAATTTATGTTAAAAAAAACCAAATTTTTGTTGAAAGTTATATCAAGTTTTGTGATACAAATGCCTTTTGTGGTTAAAAAAAAAACTAGTTTTGTGATAAATACAAACACTAGTTTTGTATTGAAAAATTGCTTTTGTGGTGAAAAACTCGTTGAAAAAAACTACTTTTGAAGAAGAACTAATTTTGTAATGAAAAACTAATTTTGCGATGAAACATTAGTTTTGAGTTCTTTTGTTGATAAATTAAAAAGACAGACCGATTGACTAATTTCGTTATTTTGACCCAATTACATCACCTGATGAATGTCTCGTTTCCTTTTTTTTTTAAGAAAAAATATATTATTGAGTGCCCCTAAAAGTCAATTTTATTCCAAAAATAAACAATTATTCATATCTAAAGGTTTCTGTAGTTCAACCAAAGTTGAAACATTTTTGTTCTCTCTTTATTTTGTCTACAATTAAATTAATGCCCTGGGTGTGAGTTTATTTCTTAGATTTATTTTTGTTAATGTTTTAATGTTTAATAATAATATTTCTATGACAAATTTATGATCAGATCGTGTTATGGCGATAAAAACCTCAAGATAATAAAATCTATCAAAATTCATAAATATTGCAAAAAAAAAAAAAAAAAAATAAATAAAAAAGTGTAGGTGAAATTTATGCAACTTTCAAAATATATTTAATACTAAAATTTATGTAGATAATACGAGTATGGAAATACTAAGAGTTGGTTATTATAAAAAAGTGCAAGTAAATATTTTTTTGTAAGTATATATTGTAGTTACTTGTTACAATCATATTCGTTTTTATTATTCGTTATATATTTTTTCATTTAGGTTTGTATTGTAATGATTCAATTTACATTTGTTAAATTATACAAGTTTTTTTTTTTAAAGTTTACAGGTTTAGCTATTGAATTGTAATGTTATAAGAGGGTTATGTTTATGATCATTTGAAAATGTATTAAGATGTCTATAAAAATGTCTGATATAAGTAAATTTAAATGCTTAAAGCTTGTCTTTGTTTGCGTAAGTCAATATTATTTGAAGATCCTTTAAATATGAATGTCATCATAGCAGAGTATTTCATGGATGATTTGTTTGTATTTTTAATAGTAACATTTACTTTTATTATGAGCAAATAGTTGAGTTTGACATCAATAATTGTATTGTAATGATACAGTTGCTGCAAAGCTAAAATTTTTTAATATTATTTTAGATATGATTTTCATATGTTTACCATGGGTTTTATTTATCTAAAAAAACAAAGACAATTAGCTAGAGAACATGTAAAAAATAAGTATAAAATAAATTACATATATTGATGGTATATAAAAATAATTAAAAAAAAATCAAGTAAAACGTTATTGTGATTAAATTAAGTACATAACTATGTATCTACTCAAATATATTTTTTTGTTTTTGCAGGAATAATTTGACAAGATTTCATAAAAGTTGAAATATTTTATCAAAAATTCATGCAATTTAATCGAAAATTCGAAATATCTGCAAAATTTGATTTCACTAAAAATTCGACTTATTAAAAATTTTAAACTTCACCAAGAATCGAAAGTTTCAACTAAAATTCTATTTTTAATCAAACATTTAACTTGTTGTGAAGCCCACCGATAACCGATATACATTTATTGAAGTTCAGAAAAATACCTGTTCGAAAATAGTTGAGATATTGAAAAAACCTGGTTTTCAAACCGGTTTTCGATTTTCTGAAGCCCTTATTTAAGTTATGAATGTCGTTTTTGTAAAACAACACCAAAACATTTTTTTTTTTGAATTTTTCTGCTGAAGAAATGAACTCAGTCCTTCTATTAGTAACAGAGATATCGAACAAAAAGCATTTTTGACCGATATCCTAGTCCAAAATTAGCTACGGATTTGGTTTTTATATAGATTGATTATAAATATTTTTCTTGAATTTCGATTTTTTGAATCAACCAAATCGGTTCATAAACAACCGGGTTATTGGCAAATTTGTTTTTTTATTTAATATCTGCTTCCCTTTTTGTTGTTGTTTTCATGGGTACTGAAATACAACAACAATAAACTAAGACATATTTGGGTTTTTCAACTTCTTGAAACACGTATGCAAGCAGGAGACTTCTTTCTTTCACACGAAAATCGCAAATTTTTTTTTAAGAATTTTTGTGTTGAAAAAAGTCGATCCAATATTAACCGATTTATAGGTCAAAACGCGTTATTAGAATTTTTGAAGCTCGTATATAAGCTATGAATCTCATTCTTGCATGAATCTGTCACAAATATTTTTTTTCGAATTTTCGTTTTTCAAATCAGTCAAATCGATCCATAAATTTATGAAAATTACTTTTAAATTTTTTAAAGACTTTCAGTCTAATAGTCCTTTAGATGAGAAATGTATGGGGGCTACCTCTCCCCCTGGACCTAATATAGAAAAAAGGCTAGAAGTTAAAACGAAATTTTTGAGGCTAAAAGCAAAATAAATAGGCTAGATTCAATTTTAAAAAGGCTAAATTGACAACACTGCTTGCGAGTTTAAACAATTCTACAGTTTTTTCTCTATCCTAAAATTCTTCAAAACTGAGAATAACTGTAATAATTCTCTTATGTTTTTTCGATTTTTTCATGTTTTTTTTCATTTTGGAGTCTTATAGTTTTGGTGATATACTCTTCCATTTAAGCGGTTTTTTAATTTTGTTCTTTTTTGCGATTTTTTCGTTTTAGCATTTTTTCTGTTTTAGTGATTTTTTCCGTTTTGTAGATTTTTTCCTTTTAGCGTTTTTTTCGTTTTTTGCGATTATTTTCCGTTTCGGCGATTTTTCTCCACTTAACTTTATATATTTTTTTTTATTTTTAAGGTTTTTTATTTCGTTTAAATAATCTTCTTTGTTTTGACAAATTTTTTTCCGCTTAGGAGATTTTTTTACGTTTTCTTCTCGTTTTTACTTTGACTATTTTTTGGTGTTTTACAATATTATCAATAAAAATCAGAAAATAATTTTTATTACTTAAAAAAAAAAAAATAAAAATTATAAAATAAATGTTATTTTATGTTTTATAAATGTTTTTCTAACTTCTGGCCTTTTTTATTCTTAAAATTGCCTTAAAAAGGCTAAAATGTTTTTCAACAACGAAGAAAACAATTTCTTATTATCTACTACTAATTTTATTTTTACAGAATCATTCATTTGAGCATTTTTGTGTATTTATTAGCACAAAAAATTTATAATTAATTAATTAAATTTTTGCCTGCGGCGCTTTATTATCCAAATCAAAAACAACTAATATACAAAATACTAATAAATAATTTCATGGAATTACTAAATCTATTATTATAATATCACCCAAAAACTTAAAAATGCTTAATCAAAAAGGAATTATAGTTTAAAAATGTCGAAAAATCACTTCAAAACATTTGGTAATTTTTCATACGAAATATAACCCAAATTTGTATGGGAATTTTTTGGGCTATTTTTCATTTCTGTCATTTTACTGACAGCTGTTCTATGTTTAATTTATATATTTATTATAATATCTTTAAAAATTATAAAAAAAAAATTAAGAGAACGAGAAAAAATAAGTTTTTCAATTAAAGATAAAATTCTAACTTTTCTCTGGCCTTATTATTTTGTGACATTTAACCTTTTTTGACATTTTTTAACGTTGAATTAAACCTCTTCTTTCTTGGCTCCTGGCAAAACTGGTCATTGCAATGTTTTTTATATATGTTTGTGTGTGTTTATTTTTAATATGTTTTTCAGGTTTTTGACCATAACTCGGTTGTTTATGGACCGATATGATTAATTCAAAAAATCGAAATTTTAGAAAAATATTTACAACAAATTTGCGAATTTTGACGGTAACTCAATTACCGAATTTTCTGTGCAAAAACGAAGTAGCTAGCTTATATAGAGGCTTAGAAAAGTCGAAAAAAATAAGTTTTTAGAGGCCTTTTCGGTTTTTTGGCTATATCTCGACCATGAATGGACCAATTTTGTTGATTTTTATTGTCATTCTAAGAAATATTCCTTATAATTTGATGTATAAAATATACATATCCGATAACTGGGGCTTTCTAAAAAGTGTTTTCAACAAAAACACTGACAGGCGGATATCCAGGTCCCTATCAATAACGACCCAGAAAATATATACTTTTTGGGGTCTTGGATGAATATTGTAGAAATTACAAATGGAATGACAAATTTTTATATAACCTTTAAAGCTGGGGTAATGGGTATAAAAACATAGCTTGCATTTGAACCACATATGGTGGTAATGAACAAATAATAATAATAATAATAATAATAATAATAATAATAATAATAAATAACAGTTTTCTCTATTATTTTCAATAAAAATTGTATAAAAATATTTTTTTATTAATACATTTTATTTTAATATGTGATAAGCTGAAATAATAATATGATAAAATGGAATAATAATATGATAATTCGATATAATAATATGGAATAATAATAATAATAATAGTTGTAATAATAATAATAATAATAATAATAATAATAATAATAATAATAATATAATAACATCAAATCATAATCTGATAGAATGGAATAATGATGTGGTGAGGTTGTTCAATTGTATGCAGAAGTAGAATCATAACATGAAAAAACAAATCATAAAATAGGACATAATATGACAAAATGGGATCACAATAATTATAACATTTACATTTTCCGCTGTGATCATATGTTGCTCTTAGATTATGGTCACTACAGCTATATTTTTTCTCTGTGTGTGATAATAAAAACTTTTATCAGGAAAAAAAAGAGCACTCTTGGGTTCTTTTCTGCTATATAGGTTTCCTTATTCTAGTAAAATTATTTTGATTCATTGGAAAACACTTTTATTATAAGCAGAGACCAAAAATAATACGTAATTTTGAATCAAAATAATCAATATAAAGGAAACTAGTTAAAAATATTCTGAGTACACCATAGCATTTCTATTTAAGCTACTATGCAATAAACTTTTATTTTTGGTTTTTATTTTATGAATATAAAATATTAATAATTCCTTTGTGGTTTTTATTTTCTCTCATAAAAAATACAAAACTGTCGATGGTTTTTTAAACAAGAAATAAAAATCATAAAATGGTTTTGAATTTTTTATCGCATAAAATAAAAGCCTTTTGCAAGAATTTATTTATAAGAATTTGTTCCAAATTAACTGCCATGTCAGCCAAAATACTAATTTTAAAATATTCATTAGATTCGTCTAAACATATTACTTGTCAATTCTTATCCAGATATCTTAGAAATTATGTAATGGTCGAAATTAATTAAAAAACCTCGCCTACATATTGATAAAATATCCATTTCCTATACATTTTAATACAAATTTGAGTACATGATATTTACATTGTTTAAAATTAAAAATAAAAAACTTAAAATATTTTCTCTTTTCATTTAAAAAGCATAAAACTCAATATTTGATTTTTATTTTTCATTTAATTTCAAAAATTCAAACTGAATTTTATGTTTAAGTTTTATTAAAAAAAAAAAAAAAAGAAATCGAAAGTAATTTTTATTTTTCAAACAATAAAATAAAAAAAAGAACAAGTTAGAGTTTTATATTAGGAGCAGGACGTGTAGTACCCCCATATAAAGCAAATATTTATTATGGCATATCTAAGGAACTATTACAGTGAGAGCCCTCAAATTTCGTGGTAACCTTTATAGTATCATATCGCATTGATGAAATGAAAATATGACGGATAGGTCCAGGGCAAAAGTTAGCCCTCATACAAAGAAAATATAAATTTTCTCATCTAAAATAATGTTATAGTGAGTCTTAAAAAAATTTTAAAAACAATTTTCATATCAAATTTCGAATAGGGTGAATAGGTTCAGGAGAGTAGTAGCACCTGCAAAAATAACACACTTAATACTTTATAATTTTACAAAAGTTTGCGCATATTTAAGAAAGACATAAACACCGGTTTAGAACATATATTTTATAAATGTAAGACAACATTAAATTAAAAGAAGGTTATGGTGGAAAATTTATGGACCGATTTGACTGATTTAAAGAGCCAAAATTCAAAAAAAGTATTTATGATAGATTTATACAAGAGCTTATATAGTTAATACGGTTAATACTGGATCTAATTAGTTCATTTTTAAGAGAAAAAAAATATTTTAAAAATGTGCGATTTCTTCTGTGAAAGAATGAATTTTCTAGCTCATATAGGTGCTTCCAAAAGTTATAAAAACCTAATATGCCTTATAGAAAATTTCTTTGCACCGAATTTCATTAAAATATTATTATTTTTAAGGAATTTTTGAGTGTTTAAACTCTATTCCGAAGAGTCATTTGTATGGGAGCTAGGTGAAATAATGTACCGATCACAACCTATTTAAATAGGCTTCGTCATTATATCATAAAAGCCCCACGTGCCATATTTCATTGAATTATCTTTAAAATTGCGACACGTACTTTGTGAACAAGTTTTACATGGGCAGCCAGCCGTCCAGCCAGCCAGCCAGACGGACGGACAGACATCGTTAGATCGATTTAAAAAGTTATTCTTAGTCAATTGATATACTTTAAGATGGATGTTGGATAACTTTTTCTATTCGCTGCAAACATCAACACAAACGCATAATACCCCAACCACCTATGGTGGTGTAGGGTATAGAAAGGGTGTGGCGTAAAATTTGTGGACCGATTTGACTGATTTAAAAAACCGAACTTCGAAAAAAAAGTATTTGTGATAGAATTATTTGTGATTATAAATTATGCACTATGTATGTAGAGCTTGAAAAAATCTAATAATGCATTTTGGCCTTTATTGTTGTTGTTTTTCAGTACCCATGAAAACAACAACTATAAGGAAAGCAGACATTAAATAAATAAAAAAACAGATTTACTAATAACTCGGTTGTTTATGAATCGATTTGGTTGATTAAAAAAACCGAAATTCAAGAAAAATATTTGTAATCGATCTATATAAGAACCAAGTCCGTAGCTTATTTGGGATTTGGATATCTGTCAAAAATGTGTTTTGGTCGATATCTCTGTAACTATGGACCGACTGAATTCATTTCTTCAGCAGAAGAATTCGGAAAAAATCTTTCAATTTTGTTTTGCAAAAACGAAGTCCCTAGCTTATATAGGGTTTTCAGAAAATCGAAAACCGATTTGAAAAACTGGTTCACTCTCCGACGATAATTGTGGAAATTACAAATGGAATGGCAAACCTTTTACGGGTATAAAAATTACAATTAAAATTTGATTTATTTTTGAACTTAAAACACTTATGGTCTCTGATTATAAGTTGATCACCGTGATAAGATGACAATAAATTATCTTTAATATTAGTTTTTTTTTCTAATTCATACTTTTTACATTAATTTGTATACAAAACTGACATTCAAAATATCCCAAACCTTAAACAATAATCCATAAACGAATTAGCATATTGTAAACAATTTCTATTTATAATAGATATTAAAATATCTATACGATATTTGAACTCTTTATAGGCCAATAAACTAAGGTTTCATGCTTTTGTTGATAAATTTTGTTTTTTTCGGTAGCAAGTGTACGCTTGCAGCTTAAGTCTTTTGTTTCTTTTAGGCAAGTGAATCTTTAGCCTTTTGGTAAATAAATAAACAGATATATGTGTATGTTATAGTTAATCGGGATTTTTGACCCTGACCTAAATAAATAATTTGAATTGAATAAAACTTATTTATATGTAAGTGTAAATAAATAACATCGCAAACATATGGAGTTGGACTAATTTAAGTGAATGGTATTTTGCGTGTTGTTAGTTGATTGCACTATAAACATTATGTAACTTGTTGTATGTTTAATTCAGAAAAAAATGCGTCCATGTAATAAAAGGCCATATAGCAGCAACATGTTCGCTTGACTGATTGTTGTCATTGACTTGCACGACCTTGAAGAGAGAATAGTTTTTTTTTTTAATTTTTTGCTTAGTTTCGGTTTGTAATAAAAATGATTTTTTTTTTTGTTTATTCACTTATCAAAAACAATAAAATATTAAGAGACAAAGAGCGTAAAAAGAGAGTTCGATAGCAAAATGTTGGTTTTGGTTAGTAAAAGTAAGAGTAAATTGTGTTTTTGCTCATAAATACGGAAAAGATCGTAAATAAGCCAAGCACAAATAATAATGATGATGTTGTGGATAATTCAAAATTCAAATATTGTGGTTACAATTTACCCAACTACTGTCATATATAAAAAATTCTTTCATTCATTCGGGCAGTCAGTCATTCAAATGAAGCCATGCATAAAAATTGCAATATTGCAACTGAATTAAGAAAAGTAACAAAATTACATTTGTTTTTTTGTTTTTTTTTTGTCAACAAATGTGGTGTCATGCAATCGCTTGATTTAAAATTACTAACTATCACAAAATGAAGAAATCCCCTTTAGTTATTATTTATTATTTTGACATCTTATTTGCTGCTTTTATTGCACTCAAAAGTGTGTAATTTTCCTTTTAAGCACAGTTTCTTTTTTTAAATTTAATTATTTATATTTGCTTAATTAATTACGCCGGTATTATGATGATTTACAAAATTTACTCTCTAATTAACTAAATTTCAAGATAAGGTTTTAACTAGACATACCCTCTTAGCTATTTTATTGTAATACCAATAATTAAATAGTAGTTCATAAATGTTTGTGGGTAACATAATATTTTAAAACCTGCATGACTTAATTTTATGAGTAAATATTTAGTTGATCACTGAGTCAGTAAGTTAGTAGATGTTTTTGCCTATTTGCCTGCTGCCTTACAATTTATCTTTCCTGCTATGCAGCGGCCTTTAAGCAAATCAGTGTTTGTTATATAATTATTGAATTGTATTGAAATTTTACTTAGTAAAATTGGAATATGAAAATAAATAACATTTATCTCAATGCAAAACAGCTTCAGTGGTTTTAGGCACAGTAGTTAAGATAAAAAAAATTGTACATAAGTACAAAATTATATTTTGGAACCATGATTTTTTTATATCGCGCACGCAGAGAAAAACATTGTCCCTACAACAATATTATGTTCTCATTAATAATTTTCATTAATTTTAATAATACTGTGTTCATGATAACAATATTTTTGTTTCAGTTCTATCACTTACAACAAAAATTTTATGTTTTTGAATATTTTTACCAGAAACAAAATTTTATTAATATAAAAAATATCATTATTTCTACAACCATTAAATAATACCTACCTAATCATATTTTTTTGGTATTCAAAACATATGAATAATGTTACAATATGCTTGTTTTTTTTCTAAATATATTTGGTTTTTAACGATTGTTTTCCACCTTCATTATAATTCTCATTTAGTTTATACATGAATTAATATAAGGGGACAAGGTTTTGTTAAATTTGATGTGATTCAAGCAATATAAAATATTGATTAACTATCCAGCAAAAATAAATAAAAGACATTTTTAAGGAAATATTTTTTCATTACTTCCAAAGTTTCAGTAAATGTACGGTTTCTTGTGCCTAAGAAGTTATATAAGCATCATCAAAAGATGCTACTAAAAAGAGATTCAGATAAAGTTTTCCGATATAAAACGTTGAGAATTTACAAATACTTGTTACTTAATAATAACTGTTTTATAAAATGAAAAAAAATGTTGTTCATAATTTTTTTTTAATAAAAAATATTTGATTTATATAAAAATTAAAAGTAGTTTATTTGAATTAATAAAAAAGTACATAAAAAATCAATTTTAAATGATATCGTGAACATGACATCCTACTCAGTGAATAGGTATCAAAAAGGAGAACATCTTCCAATGACAAGGTTACGTTAAATTAATTGGAAACGATCAGAATTTGCACTACTTCTGGATCACAAGTTCAGGATCTTATTGACTTCTTTGAATGCTCTTTTTTTGTTGGGTACTATTAAAGGGTTTAGTTAAAAAAAAATACCTTGTATTATCTTGCACAACAAATAATATTTATGATTAATAAATTTTTATGATTAATAAATACTTTTATCTATTATTTTGAAACAAATTTAATGGATTCAATAAACAATTTATAAAAATAATAATTTTGAATTTGAATTAATGTGTTTTGTTTTAATATATAATAAGATTGGATAATATGATAAAACGAAATCATAATATGATAAGTTGGGATAATAATATGATAAAATTAAAACATAATCTGATATAATGGGATAATAATGTAATAATATTGTTTAATAGTATGAAAACCTCGAACCATAATATGAAAAAACGAACCATAAAATCGGGCACAATACGATAAAATGGAATCATAACAATTATTATTTATAATCATATACATATACATTCAGCTCTAACCATATATTTCAATCGTAATATGTTGCTCACTACAATTGTATTTTTTTCTTCGTGCATAAGAATAAAATTATTTACTTTATAGTGCATCAAATACTTGATGAGAATGATTTAAATTAAAATAATGTGAAAATTATTTAGTGGAATTCAAATCACCTGATGAAGAATTTTCTTGAAATATTAAATTTGGAGAAAATGCCATTGATAGTCAAACGAAATTTCACACGAATAGTTCAATAATCAACATTAACTCGAAAACTAAAAGTGGGCGTGGTTCACTCCCATATAAGGTGAAACATCAACGAAATTTTGTACAAATTGTCCAAGGACCAATGTAAACTCGTAAACGAAAAATGGACGTAGTCCGCCCACTTTAAAAGTGAAATTTTGAAAAATTGCAGATGGTTGGTATATAGATTCGTCCAAGTCGAATATAACATTCTCACTTGTTTTCTAATCAATTATCTCGGATTTAGGACACACGTTTTGCTAATTTTGTGTATTCATTGAAATTGTTCAATCTATCCAAAACATTGAATTTTCTTGCAATTTGAGCTATTTTCAAACATTTTCATTAAATAATTATTTTTTTTTAAATTCCCACAATACGGTATTTCGCATAGTCCAGGGTGTGTCATTATTTTTTAAACGTGTTGTAGGAAATTAGCGTTAAATAAAAACGCGTATTTAAAAAAAAAAAAAAAAAATGATAACTAGAGTCGAATCGTGCTATAAAGAAATCGCGTAAATGGAGTACCGTGTAAATCGAGGGTTATCTGTACTTTTCGTCAAGTAACAAAATTTTATTATCAAAATCACGTTGCATAGTAATACATGATCTGTTGAAAACAATTGCTCTGCCATTGATAGTATTTGGGCAACCTTAGCCTTCAGGAGCAATGAACCATTTTCTGATATGCAATGCAAATCTCATAAAAAAGCGATAAAATTCAAAATAAACCAAAAATATCTCATAAAAAGCGCAAAAGTTTTAAAAAATTTTAATTTTAAACAGGCACTTTATAAATTTGGTTTAACAGAACTTGAGGCTATAAATCCGCTTGTAATACAAGTTTTCAGCTTTACCGAGGTATTAATTTGTATTCCAAATAAGTATTTGTGAAATTTAAATGTTTGATTAATAGAAAAGAAATTTTGTTTGGAAAAATTAAAATTTTTAAATATTTTTTTTCTTTATTATTTATTATGATCAAATTATTGCGAAAACAAAAGAAAGAATTTGAAAAAAATTTCAATTAAAAATTTGTGAAAATTTAATAAAAAAAGAAAACGTTTATACAGATAAGGGAAAATTAGAATAAAGATAAATCATATAGGAAAAAATTTTTAAATTATACTTTAAGAGGAAGCAATATACAGGAGATACGTTTGAAATGGTTAAATTTTTTTTGAATTGATTTCAAAACATATTTATATACCACCATAGGTGGTTGGGGTATTATGCATTTGTGCTATGATGTTTGTAATGCATAGAAAAAGTTATTCAATACCCATCTTAAAGTATACTAGTCGACTCAAAATCACTTTTTAAATCGATCTAACGATATCCATGTCCATGTAAACCTTGAGCACACAGTACGGGTCGCAATTTTAAAGATAATTCAATGAAATTTGGCACGTGGGACTTTTATGATATAAGGACGAAGCTTATTTAAATTGGTTGTGATAGGTCCATTATTTCACCTAGCTAGCCATACAAATGTCCCTCCGGTATAGAGTTTAAACACTCAAAAATACTTTAAAAATAAGAATATTTTAATGTAAAGAAGTTCTGTATAACTACCAATCTTTGTACTGAAATTTATGAAGATCGGTCCACAATTGACCATAGCTCCTATATAAACTCCTCTTCCGAAAATCACTTTAATGTGAATAAATTCTATACGAATATTAGTATCAAGTTGATATTCGACTCAATTAAGTTTTATGTAAGTTTTATGTAAGAGAATTGGTCCATAATTTACCCACTTCTAGGAATCACCCTAAAGTGCATAAAATCATCTAGATGTTGATATTAACATCCAGATAATTATTCTGTATTTGTATATTTTATTTTACATTTAGTAATATTGGTCACATATGTAATAAAAGTCCTCTTCCCGAATTTTTATGCTCCTACACGATGGTGTACATGATACGCTAGTCGGTCTTGACCGACTATATCTTTCTTCCTTGTTTAAAATAAAATTGTGCACAATATGTCTCTTGTGATAAATACCAGATAATACCCGGGGAGCTCGGCAAATAAAATAAATTTTTGATATACAGGATTTTTCAGAAAATACCGCTTATTAACAATCTAATAAAAAAATGTCAACGTTTAACGACCCTAACTAATCAAATACTGAAATTGAAAACTATAAGGTAAATAGATACTTTTTTTTACCAATTTTAAATTGCAATAGATCCTGGTATAGTAATACAGTGTTGCCGTTTGGTTATATTTGTTACATTTTTCGAAATTTTTCAACGCTCCACGTAACATGTGTTTTTTGCGTTTAACCATATTTTCGTAAATTTTGATTTAATAAAAATAAGTACTATGTGTAAAAATTATATCTAGAAGACAATTTTTAAGTCCCAGAATAATAAACTAAATGAACTAAATTTTAATTTAGTTTTAAAAATGTAACTTTAGCAATGTTGTCATTAAAAAACAATATTACAACCGAGAAAATAAATTGGTTAAAAACTAATTTTATGGCAATAGAAGAAATCTGAGGGTTTTCGTCATATAAAAAAATATTCAGATTGATTGTTACACTTTAAAAATTAATTGCTTTATAGATTTAATGATTTTTAACAATAATATTTTTATATCATAAAAGTATTTAATCCTGAAGAGGTACAATATTTTAGTCACAAGAGCATAACTGATTAATAAAATAATTTTCTATTTTTACCCACGCAGCATTCACTCCTCGATGACAAGACAAAAAGACTTAATCCTAGTTTAAAAAAATGTTTTCGATCTGAAGAATGCTACAGAAGTACCATTATCCAACAATATAAAAAAGCAATATGTATTTTCAAATACATATTTTGAGAGAATATTTAGTCAAGTAAACTTATAAAATCAGATCATCGTAACCGTTTGAATACGAACTGATGATGAACAGGGCAACCAAAAATATCCTATTAAGTGTTTAATTCGCATTAAAAATTATCGTAAAATCGTAAAATATACCCTTAAAATTAAAAATATTATTTTTTCCGGATAATTCGAAATTATTTAATATTCGTGCTAAAAATGACATAATTTTTATTAGAAATTCATTCAAAGCTAAAATTCTATCAATTTATAAGACGAAAATATTAGGTAATCTTCAGATCAGATTACCTAATATTTTCGTAAAATATTTGGTAGTAAAAAGAAAATTTCACTGATGGAAAATTATGTAAAACTTCTATTGAATGCAAAGAGAGCTAAATACGATTATACTATTTAATTTACTGAAATATGCTCTAGAATAAGGATTTTATATGAAAATATGACAAAATATGCTGCTAAGCCCTAAATATGCAAAATTATGCTGTTAGAACTAAAATATGGAAAAATATGCTGTAACAAATCGATACTAAAATTCATGAAATTGTCTGAAACCGTTAAATAACTAACAATTTGGTGCATTTGAAGCACAGGAAAAAATATAATTTTGCATATTTCTGCTTGCCCTGAAAGAAAAATATCGTCCAAAACTATGAATCTTCTAAAGCATATTTTTGAATTATTTTATTCTTCAATATTTTGAATCGCAAATAAACAAGTGTTGACAATTTATTTTTAAAAATTCCTAAACGTAAGATTTTAGGAAAAATTTTAACTTTTTGCAAGCTGCTGTAATAACTCTCTTCCGTTTTGTGGATTTTTTTATATTGATTATATTTTTCAGTTCGACGATTTTATTCCGAATTGTTTTTATTTTGGCTCTAGCATTTTTGAGTTTTTTTGTCTTGACGTTTTCTTCTGTTTTGTCGTTTTTTCCTTGATTTGCCAATTTTTCAGTTTTGGCGATTTTTTTTTCCTTTAGATGATATCTTATTTTTTCGTTTTAGCGATTTTTTTCCATTTTGGCGATTTTTTAATATTTTTTTTCATTTTGGCGACTTTCATTTTAGCGTTTTTGTCGTTTTACCGTTTTAGCGAAATTTTTTACTTTAGCATTTTCTTTCGTTTTGGCGACTTTCCAATATTTTCTTATTTTTTCATTTTTGCGATTTTTTTATTTTCGCGTTTTTATTTTTGTTTTGTCAATTTCTTTCATTTTGTGCGATTTTTTATTTTGGCAATTTATTAGTGTTTTACAATACTATCAATAACACTAAAAAGAAAATAATGAATAGTTCTTCGAAAAAAATAAAATTCACATGATAACTTTTAGTTTTGCTTAAAAAATATAAAAGTGAATTTTATGATGTCATAACATAAAAACAAAACACCTATCGAAAAGAAATACAAATTGTTTACTTTTTCTAATTTTTCTCATAATGCATAAGATTCAGAAAAATGTATGAACTTTTTGAAAATTACACAAAAAATACGTTTTTTTTTTTTTTTGTTTTTGTATTTTTATATAGCAAATATTGCAATTTGTACAAATCTTGGAGACATTTATAGTTGATCAGGATCATAAATTTAAGTCAAATGTCGTTGATAGTTCAAAACGGAATACTTTTATCAAAACCTTATTATTATTTTTGTAAGACACATCGCATTGACAGCACGAAATTGCCCATAATTGTCATAATTAGTTGGTATTTGTAATGCTTAACGGAAATATAGAGATGCACCAACCTACAAATTTTGAAAGATACAAATTTTATTTACCAAAATAATTTATTTGGATTAAAAAAGGAACCCAATATTAAATAGCATTTCGTTGTAATAAATTTAGACTCGAACACAATTTTTCGCAAATTTTTAAGAATCGTGGTTTTTATTATAAAGAAAATTGGAAAACTCTAAAATATGCCGCACTAATACCATCAAACATTGAAAATATCATAAATTTTATTTGAATAAGTTGCTAGGTTTAGATGTTGCTCATAATTTTTATCGGAATTATACATAAACTTCTTGTTTGTAAAAATTATGTTCAATTTAAAATCGCTATAAATTTAGCGCATCCTGCACAAATGGTTAACGCGAACTGATTCAAATGGATTTTAATGTACCATCAAAAAAAAGTATTTATTTACTTTTATTTTATTTATTTTTTATTTATTTATTTATTTTTTTATTTATTTATTTATTTTTTTTTTTTTTTTTTTAAAGGCCTAAAATCAAAAATTTTTGCTAATGGCCTATATACACAGAAGAAAATAAAAGTTGACTTCAATTACGAAATTGCTTATATTAATTAAATTTATGTTTGATTTTGCTTCAATCTCCAAAATGATAATATTATTGATTTTGGCTAAAATTTCAATTATTCTTTTTATTCAAATTAATTACAATTATGATTGAATATTTACCTGAAATCAACTGAAATTTTATTGTTTCAATTCTACAATTAAGTAAATCCCTCCTTCAATAAAAACGCACGGATTTAAATATAATTGTTTATTAAATTATTGGAAATACATATTTAAATAATTTAATACAAGAAAAATTAAAAAAAAAAAAGATTTAAAATTCCAAATTTGATTGAGAGAAACTTGATACATATATAGTTTCATCTTAACGTCATATAAACCCTGTTGACATCACCGACAATAACGTATAAATCAGATTTTTGTAACATTTTACTTCGAGTATCTTATATAGTTCATATGTGATTATCGGTGAATTTTAAAAGAATTTATAAGACGCCAAGTTTAGTTTCCCTCCATTAAATTTTGGTAGTATGCATTTATTTAATTAGGTTTTACAAGAATGTATGTAAGGTATGTATAATGTAAAAATGTATGTGTATAATGTACTATTAATAATACATTTAAAGTATGTAATGTTTATGCTTATATTTAGTTTATCATAAAAGCGACAAATGTGACAAATGTCTGAACAAATCGTCAAAAATAATCAATATAAACTGACTTTATATATATATATACATATATAAGTAATCTTTCATAGAACAGCTTTGAAACAAACTGGGATCTTGAAATTGAATATAACCTGCAATACCAATGGCGGGAATGTCTACAATAGCATCGAAAGATTCATAATCTCATCAAATATTTAAAACTCGTACGTATCAAATAATTATATATTAAACACATCACCGAAAACTGAGGAAATCGTGTAAATATTTCGTATTACTATTTTCTTAACGACAGATTGAGCCCAAACAGTTGAAAATGGTTGGAAATTGAATTAAAGTTATTTTATTTTTATATTATTTTATTTTATTTTATTCCTTTTTCTTTATATTTTTTAAGAGCTGTCGATTATTGTCAAAAAATGTTTAACCAATTAGAAAGTTAATTATATTAATTAATAATATAATTAAATTTCAATATAAAATTAATTAATCATTTTTTTTTTAAATATAGTAGAATTTTCTGTACTTAAAGTTGGTTATATATTCCTGTAGTTTTTTTTTTTTTAATAAAATGCTTGAAAAAAATTTGACAAAATTTCGTTAGCTGTTGTGTGCGATATTTAATTTTACAAAATTCGAACTTTTAAAATTGGATTTACTGCTGGAAAACTGTTTGAGAAACCCCTCTGTAATATAACAAATAGCAACAAATATACTGATAAACCTTCATGCCTCGAGAACCTGGTGATACCGCAACAAAGGATATAATTTTTTATCAGTACATAATTTGCGGAACATATACAAATTTTCATTAAAACTTGAAACTCCTTTTTTGAGTTTCAATAACTGAAGTATAATTTAAGTCGAAGTACTCGTACTGCCTTTAAAAAATCAAGCAAAGCTGTTATTAGGCCCCTTTACAATTTTCATAGAACATAAAAAAAATGTTAGCAAATGCTGGATATTTTTAAGATAAGGATTTCTACAGGACATAAATCAGTTGGAGGTAATAAAGGCCAAAACTATTCTTGATCCTAGTGTAAGCAATTGCAACATTGGAATCTCTTTTTAGGGGGGAAATTTTTAACGATTCAAAAACTCTTTGACAGTAAAAGTTAGGAGAAAGAGTTTAAAATAAAAACGATTTAATAATCCTCTTAGTAGTAAAAAAAAATAAAGATTGTAATTTGTGTGTTGAGATTTTATCTCCAGCACAAAATATTCATGATAAATGCCAAAAGGCCTCATGGGACTCACACTCGGATATTACAAGTCTAAATAAGAGTACTATTGAAGAGCAGCAATGACGTAGAGGTAAGTGGGTAAGGTAAGATGAATGATCATGATCTCTAACATTGTCTAGCTTTAAGGAACTCAAAATTTATTTTCTTGGTTTACCGAACTATTACTATATCAACTGATAATATTTGCTATATACTTTAAATAACGACAGTTAAAACTGGATGAAAAGTTTTTTTTGGAGAAAAAGTGTCCTCAAAGTGAGCGGTAGATTAACGTAAGCTAGTGGCTCATACTGTCGTTGAAAGCATAAAATTTAGTTAAACATCTAAGATCTTCTAGATTATTTTCAGACAGAGAAAAAACACAGAAAACTTGTAGATACAGTTATGTTACTTGCATAATTATGTGTCCGAAATGTTTTCAGTTTTTGATTGTAACTGCCATAAAACCTTTTTAAAAATTTAAATTTGCAGTTGCCACAAACGATTTATCGAACAAAGCCTAAGCACGTGTGAGCTTCCTAAATTCTAATTCTATTTTCTTTCCAAAATTTTGACTTTTATGTAAATTTCTTTGGTTTCTTTTTTTAAGACTAATTACACAGGTGTACAAGAGTTTAGGCTTGAGCAATCAAAAACAATTTCTAAGGTTTTTTAGGGTGCTGAATTCGAATATTCACTCCTTCTTCCAAATTCAGATTTAGTTTACGAGATATCAACAAAAAAATTTAATTGAAGAGCACCCAAACTAAGGCGATCAGTGTTGCCAATTTAGCTCTTTTTAACAACCCAAAAGTCGCATTTTTTCTGTTAGCAATAAATTCTTTTTTTTTTTTTTTGATTTTTTAATTCCCTATTAACTACTCGTAATAAAAAAATAGTATCTTATGGTCTGTGTGAAACGGTATAAAATTATTCTTTATAGTAAATTTTTGACCCCTATAAGCTGAACAAAATTTTACTAGCTCATAAAGTAGTAGAATTTTTGACAACAGTATATACATTTTCGACGTTTTACGTATGGTCTACACGAGAGATTTTTCTACACAAAAAAAAAAAATCGAAAAAATTTCAATTAAATTATTCATTTAATTAATTAAGAATTTTAAAATGATTTCAAATATCAAATATGTTATATAATAAATAAATATAATTGAAATTGAAATTTTACTTAGAAAAATCTAAAATCCAATTTCTATTACGAATAATACATATTTAATTACTTCATTATTAAAAATTCAACCTATTAAAAAAATTTTATAATCAATTCTCTTTTCTCTCTTTGGTGCTGGACGGTGAACAAGGCAGACGTGGTGAGTAGCCGGTTAATAAAAATAAAAAAAAAATAAAAAATAAAAGAACTAACAGCCCATCTACACGTAACAGAATGTGTAAGATTTTTCTATCAGAGAGTGTCAAATTCGCTCTCTGAGAGATTATCTCAGGTGTAGACTCAAATTTTAGTATTATAAAAAGTATTATGAGCACTGTTGCCAGAAAATTATACGAGTAGTATAAAATCGTCAAAATTCGAACAAAAAATCAAAGTCAAAATCGGCATAATATTTTTGATGTTGTCAAAAAATTGGACAAATTAATTATTATTAAGTTTTGAAATTCTTTGATTATTAAATAAACTTTCAGCATTGTTTTATATTATATAAAATTTGAAAAATATGAACAAATTAAGATTACCGGCCCAGTTAAAACGAAAATATTTTCTTTTTAACCTTATTAATGGGTTTTTCTCGTATCTCAATGACTTTTCCTATACCTACTCGCCGAATAAACTTTTTTTTAGAAATAACAAAATTTTGTAAGTTCAGGTGTATCAATAAAAATGAAAATTTCATTAACTATCTCAAGGATTTAATGAATATAGTCATTTTATATATCATTCAAAAGGTATTTGAACTTTTAAATAGTATTAGTATAATTTAAATCACATATGTTTTAATAAGGATACTCAGAAAAATATATCAAAACTATAGATATCTATAACTCGTAAACTAAGAGCGGCTAAAATTTTCTTACATTTCCTTAATCACAATTAAAAGTACTACTACATCATTATAAAAATTGTTAGAAAATCAAGTGGGCCGGTGATCCTAATTTACGGGAAAATAAAAAAAATAATTAATTGAAAACATCACTCAAATTAGTTTCAATTACATTTTTTACTACTTAATACCTTTTTAAACTTTTTTATCTCTGATCAAAACTATTTTACATACATATGTATATAAAATAACATTTTTCTTTTCACACAAACATTTTGTCTTATTAATGTTTGTTAAATTGCAAACGAATTTTAAAGTAAAAATTTAAACTTCTTATAGTTCTTTTCTCCCTCTCTCTCTTTCTCTCTCTATCTACTACAATATTTAAACAAGAAAAATTGGCATGTGTGAAGATTTTTGAACAAAAATCAAATCAAATCGCACTTTGGAATTTTTGCGATAAAAAATCGTCAAAATGCAGATAAATCGGCAAAAATGGCAACAGCGATTATGAAACTGTTGTGATGAGATTTCTCTACACAACTATCTTATAAGATGAACTGTCAAAGAAATACACGTATACGAAAGTTTGTTTGTGTGTGCGCATTAGGGCTATAACCAAATTTTTGGAATAGTATCACAGAGTGGCCAAGAATGTTTTAGTAATGAAAACACCTCTCTCCCGTCGTTTTGCGAAAAAAAAACCTCAGGAAAGCAAATTTCTAAAACCTTCCAAGAAATTTTTTTTAGAAAATTTTTTTATTATTTGTTTATTTTTTATTTTTTTGTATTTATACAATATTCATGTATTAATTTATTCTATTTTTACATAGTAGTTTTAAATTTATATACTATTGGATGAAATAAATTTTAAGTTTAATGTTCACGATGATAAATAGCTTGTACAACTTTTATTGCTCTCTCTCTCTCTCTGCACATATATTACTCTTTTGTTGCAAAGGAATTGCTAAAGGTTCTTTTACCCAGTGTCTTTCAAAACACGCCTTTGCTTTTTTAAATTGGGTCAATGATTGTTCTAAGCCTTTGTAATTTTCTTTATTGAAGCACTGATCGGAAAACCAAATGTCGTATCATTTTCCACATATAAATTGGCAAATTGGATACAGTTTAGTTCGGTATTTTGGAATAAGAATAAAAGCTAAAATAGCAAGAATTGCCCTTAAATTCCATCGAGCATTGCTAAGTGACGGTATGCTTTTAAAATTTATTTTGTGAAATTTTTTTGTTGCTTTCTAAATTAAATAACAGTTTTTAAAATACAAAGTTTTACAACTTTTTCGTTTATTTTGTGATTTTTTTTTAATTTTGCAAGAATTTTGATTGGAATTGGTGTATTTTTGAAAACTCCTTTAAAAGATAATAATCTAGGCATTTAGTGATGGTATAATCTATGAAATTCGGATCATTGCTTATATTTTTATATCGCTTTAAGTATAAGGTATTTTACTCAGGTTTTTACACATATAACGAATTTTCAACCGCGATGAATTGTAAACCGTAGGAAAATTTTTAAATCTAAAGCAGTAGATAAATTCCAAAACAGCATTTAAGTGGTACGTATAGGAATATACACAAATATTAGGTGTATATTTTTTAAAATTTCCGTGAGATAAAAATGGTTGTTTGCAAACTTCAACCCGATCCTTGCGTGAACTTATTTAACGATCCGTAAAAATTATCATATTTTTTTATTAATAACTTTTAATGTTCTACACGACTATACTATGCATTTTTTTTTTTTTTTTTGTAAAAATGTTTCCTTTTACTGATTGTTTTAAAAAAAACATATTTTTTATAAAAATTGTGCTAAAAAAGTGCGAATTTCTTAAATAAAAAGGACATGTTTGCTCTGAGACTGATTGAAAATAATAATTCCTTATAGGATTTATTAAAACACGTGTACCCCTTTTTCAAGATTTAACATAATATAAACAAAATGGTTACTCTCTTCTTCCGGCGTTATCTCATATATTATATCAGCGTTAATCTCAGTTGTAGAACTGGGTTAAGAAAGCTGGAATACTTAAGCCGATTTTAACACTTAAAAAATCATATATATATATATATATATATATATATATATTCTTGCAAAAAATTCGCTTTTGTTCAAAAATTTCAAAAACTCATATATTTTTTCTTTTTGCCAAAAAATCGTTTTTGGTGAAAACTAAGTTTTTTTTTTCGTAAAAACTCTATTTTTTGTTAGAAATTCAGTTTTTTTAGTTTTCTGTTGAAATTGTGCTTTTTTGGTGTAAATTATAAAAATTAGTTTTCAGTTAAAAAAAGTTTATCTGCCACTACAAACCACTGTGCAATGAAAAAATAACATTAACATTAAATTTTTTTTGTACGGATTTGGCACATTAACTCACTCAACTTACTTTCATTTTCGTTATCATTTTCCCCAAAGTGCAAAAATAAATGAATAAAACATTTAAACTGGAAATATTTGAATAAAGTTAGAGAGTATAAATTTTGTGTTTTAAAGATAAATAATGTAAATCATATTTTTGTAACGTAAAGCTATCGGTCAATTGATTAGTTTAAACTTCCTGCTATAAGTCAACAAATAAACCTTAGGATTCAATTTAAAGCCTGACTAAAACTAACTTGAAATATTTAGAGAGGAAAAAAAAATACAAAATGTGTTAAATACTAATATTAAATTTAATACTTTTACTTTTTCCTCGAGAAGCTGGTGTGTAAAAATCAACAAACAAAAAAAAAAAAAAAAAAACTGGATGAAATATAAACACAAGACACATTTGTAAGGCATCCTACTGGTCTACTAAACACATATTGTATATTATAACACTATTCCATAACATTAAAGCAGGCATGGAAATTAAGTTTTTCACAAGACACATGTGTTTTAAATAAACCAGATTAAATTTAAGGCAAGTGAAAATGTTATATTCGGCTTGGCCGAATCTATGTATATACACACCATCTGGAACTTTTTAAAATTTCACCTTAAATGGGAGGTGGGCGGTAAAGTGGGCAAACCATGCCCATTTTTTGTTTCCGAGTTTACATTGGTCTGGGGTGTGAGTGATAGAAAATAAATAAAAACATGAAAATTAATGTTTCAATAAATTAAATTGTAATAATGATCTTAAAATATTCCAATTAATTTTTTTAATAAAATGATTAATTAACTTTATATTAAAATTTAAAAATTAACAATGAGAATAAAATATTGTTGTAGAGATAATGCTGTAACCATGTTTTTACTATGCGTGTACCTATTAAGGAAGTTCAATGTAATAATTAGAACTGATGATGCGCAGCAGGCGAAAATTTTAGTAAAAAATAGCAATTTTTTATATAAATTTTTCAAAAGGACACTTAAAGACTTATAATAAATAAACGAAAAAAAGAACGCCGCAGGCGAATATTTAAAAAAAAAAAAATCGCGCAATTTTTCGTTAAAAATTTTCCATTAGAAAACATTACTTGAATTAAAAAATGTATATATGTATAACATAATTGAAAGCGATTAGTACTATACAGGACCCGATTTTTTTTATTATTATTATTTCTTTTTTTACTTAATTAATAATTTTGTAAATTTCTAATAGAAAAAAAAAAACGAAATTTTTATAAAAAAGTATTTATGCTGTATTCTTCAATATTAAAAACTGTGAGATGTTTTGCAGCGAACATTTCAAAGCTTCAAAGAAACATTTTTAAAATATAAATAAATTTGGAACTTATTTTATTACATTTTGAAATTATTTCATTTGGATTTATTTCATTTTCTTGCAGGGGAATTATTTCTTTATAAAATAAGTTCTAAAATTGGTTTTTATTTCATTGCGATTTTTGAAATAATTTAATTTTTAATAGAAATTATTTCCTTAACAATATTGTGGAGTTACGAGGGCGGATCAATAAGTACGTGACTTTTCGAACTTCCCTCGTGGTTATATGAAATGCAACACTATTCCCATCAAGTACCACCTGTTAATAGACTACTGCCAAATTTTGAGCAAGTGTCGTCATTTACTTTGCGTAATAAATGGGATTTTTCGAAGTCCTTTAAATAGGCATTTGTTTGGTCAATAATTTCATCGTTGGAGTTGAATCCCCAGCAAAAAGTTTTTGGTTTGCGGTAATAACAACTACTTATTAAAGTAGTTTCTTGGTAATGAGGCGTAGCTGTAAGCTGTAAGTTTTTTATAACAAAATGTCTAAAAAGATATTTTAAACTAAATAGAGTTTTTCTCGCTTAGGATGCTATGTGCGAGATGGTGTACTGAGTAAGACGTTAGTCAGTAAAAACGAATGGTTAGTGTGTGTCCAAGTTCGAGTCTCACCGAAGGCAAAATTTTTTTGTTATTTTTGTTTTCGTTTAGGTACATATTTTTGAGTACCCCTAGAGTCAAAAAATAACTACATGAATTTGTGGACAAGTCGAACAAAAATAACTAGATATTCAGGCAAAAAATAAGTAGTTTATTTTTGTTTCCAATTATACCTGCTAGCTTATCAGGAAAGCAAAGTTTTTGTTGGGTCTCTTTCCACCGAACCATTCTTTTAGGTTAGGAGCACTCGAAATTCACTTTTTTCCGTTTTTAGAAAACTACACGAGGTTGTATGTTTTGAACAGTTGTTAAACGCAAAGTAAATGACGACACTTGCTCAAAATATGGCAGTAGTCTATTAACAGGTGGTACTTGTTATGAATAGTGTTGCATTTCAAATAACTAGGAGGGAAGTTCAAAAAGTCACGGACTTATTGATCTTCCCTCGTAATTCATTATTTTTAGGTCCTTTTTCATTAGGATTTATTTCATGGAACTTATTTTATTAGGAGTTTTGTCATTTCGCTTAAAAAATAAAACTCAGTTAGTAGATTCATAACGTGCATAAACGTGACAGCTGACTCAATCTGCTACATGAATGTACAACACACATACAAGTTTATTTGATACGTATTTATTTACATAAAAATCTATTTCAATGAGATTTTTCCGTTACGAATCTATTAACTGCGGCTTAAATGTATTTTACGAAATATTTGAAAAATTTGCAAGATATTGAATTTTCCATCCCCAGCTGAACGCTTAATAAGAGTATGACATAATTTGAATATCATTGACACCATCGTCTGTAATCCTCCCAGTCCGGTTTTAGTCTTACTTACTCTGGTCTAAAGTGTTTTGTTGTTTTTATTTTCTTAGTTTTATAATAGTTGCTGTCTGGTATTATTGCAGAATTTTTCTTTAATTTACTTTTTTTTCTGTTGTTGCATACAACACGCAACTTGTTTTGATTATATTTCTATCTCAACCAGTTGGATTATACAATGATTTTTTGGCTTGTTTTTCCAAAAAAAAAAAAAAAAAAACACTTTTCGTTAAATGCTGGAGAAAATGTTTAAAATCTATTTAAAGAAAAACAAAATCTTGAAAATTTTTTGAAATTTTGATGATTGTTGCTAAAGCAGTTGTTAACATTTTGTTATGTGGCTTAAATAATAAAAAATAGCAGTTTGTTGTTGTTTTTTATTATTATATCTATTGCATCATAAACTAAATGTAACAATTGTAAATTGTGCTTAAAAAAAAAAATCAAAAATAAAAACTACTGAAATACTCGTACAAGTTGCTAACTGCACATTTTATTCGTATGCATTTTATTTTGCAGGAAATTTAAGCGAATTCAGTCAGTTATTTAAAAAATAAACAAATAAAATAATTTTTTTTTAATATATGGGTTAGTAGAGTGTGTGTTATATTTATATGCGCTGGTGGCCCCCCAAGACTTTTATTTAATTCTTTTTTTTTTTTTTTTTTGTTATATATAATTTTTTATTTAACAATAAATTTGTTTCCATTTATTATTATTTTTTTTTTTACAAAAATAACATTTGGTTAAATGCAGTAATTAAAGTAAAAGCAGTTTTCTTTTTTTTTATTAAATATTTAGTATTTTTTTTTTTTTTTTTTTTTTTGAAAACACATGCCATAATTAATTTAATGAATGCGTGTGTTTAAGTATTTGAATTTTTTGTTTTTAAATACATAAATAATTTCTTGATGAAACATTATAATTAATTATATGAAAGTTAGGCCTAATTTGATGAAGTTTTATTTCCTTTTATTTCTTTTTATATTAATTTTATTCGGAGAATAATATGATTGGATAATTGCTATCGAATATCTTAAATAAGATTAATATAGCAGGGGAAAAAAACATATTTTAAGGAAGTAAATTGACAATTACTAATTAATTGATCTTGAAAAACATATATATTTAAGAGATGTTATACCTTCTAATCATTATATAGTGGGTTGAGCAAAAACTTAGATTTTTTTATAATATCAATTGGTGATTGTAAATAGTATCCTAATGTATGATCCTTATATATAAATTCACTTAAATTTACAAATAAAATTCTATTTTTTTCTGTAAATTAATGATTTTTTTTTATTATTTGCCAAAAAAGTGAAATTTTTATAAAATATTTTTTTTACAAATACCTAATGCTGAAAATTAAAACATAATGTTTTTCTTCTTATTGATTTTTTTACAAGAAATAAGGACCTAAAATGTTTCGAAATTTTATTTCGTTTTTTTTTTTTTTTTTTTTTTTTTTTGTAAAAACCAATAAAATTGTAAAGTTCAACCACAAACTACAGGAAAAGTATAAACTGTAGAGCAATGTACATAAAACACGAATTTTTATATGGGAGCTATGGTAAATTATGGAGCGATCCTCATAAAATTTGTCACTATGATTTCTAATTATATAAAACTTATTTGTGTTGAATATAAACCTGATACTATCATATGTATGTGATTTATGCAAGTTAAAGTGATTTTCGGAAGAGGGTTTTATATGCTCAATTATGGAGCTGAAATTTGGCACAAAGATTGATACTTATACAAAACTTAATTGCACCGAATTTCATTACAATATTACTATATTTAAGGCCTTTATGATCGTTAAACCCCTATTCCGGGAGGACATTTGTATGGGGGCTAGGTAAAATAATAGACCGATCATAACCAATTTTAATTTTTCCTTGTATCATGAAAGTCCTGCGTGCCAAATTTTATTAAATTATCTTATCTTGTACTTTGTGCAAAAGTTTTACATGGACAGCCAGCCAGCCATCCAGCCACAACCCAACCACCTATGGTGGTTTGGGGTATAAAAATATTATAAAAAAAAATATATAAATAAATAAAAAAAATCTTTAGAATAAGAAAGCTAATATAGAAAATAAAATTGTCATTACAAAAAAAAAAAAAAAAAAAATCGTAAAATAAGAAAAATTATAAAATTAAAAAAAAGATAATTTTTATTTGAAAATATATATATAAATATATATATTTTTTTTATTTGAAAACTTTTTAAAAAACATATTTTTAAAAAAAGTTTTGCCTTTTTAAAATTTTTAACTAAATATCTTTTTGAAAAATAGTACTTTTTTAAATTAGTAGGCACTATTATCGACAAATTATATGTTTTGGAAATATGCAACTTTTTGGAAAGTTTCTACTTTTGGAAAATTTATATTTTAACTTTATGAATTTTTTTTATTTTTTTAATTGGTGGCTATTTTTAAAATTGGTACATTTTTTGGAAAATCTATTTTTTTTTGAAAATTTATATTTTTTTTAAATTAGTCCTTTTTCAATATAATTTTATTGAAACTATGATTTTTTTTAGAAAAAAAAATTATTCTAACGAGCTAATAATCACATACTTATGAAATTTGATACATTTTATACTCTACACCGCCATAGATGGTTGGGATATTAAGAGTTTATGCTGATGTTTATAACGCTTAGAAAAAGATTAAAATATATCAACTCAGAATCACTTTTTAAATCATATCTAACAATGTCCGTCCGTCCGTCCGTCCGTCTATATGTCTGGCTGCCTATCCATGTAAACCTTGTGCAATTTTAAAAATAATTCAATGAAATTTGGCACGTGGGACTTTTATGATATAAAGAGGAAGCCTATTGCAATTAGTTGTGATCGGTCCATTATTTCTCCTAACCCCCATACAAATGTCCCCCGGGAATATAATTTAAACACTCAAAAGTGCCTTAAAAATAAGAATATTTTAATGAAATTCGGTGCAAAGTACTCTTGTACAAATGTCAATCTTTGTACCAAACTTTATGAAGATCGGTCCATAATGGACCATATCTTCCATATAAACTCCTCTTCCGAAAATCACTTTAAAGTGCATAAGTCCTATACGAATGTTAGTATAAAGAAAATATTCGACATAAATAAATTTTAAGTAAGTAGTAACAACATTGCCAAATTTTATGACAATCGGTCCATAATTTACCATAGCTGCCATATAAATACACTTCCAGGAATCGCCCTAAAGTGCATAAAATCATCTAGATGTTAGTATCAACGCATTATTCTGTATTTGTATATCTTATTTAACATTTAGCAAAATTGACCACAGGTGTAATATAAGTCCCCTACCCGAATTTTTATGCAATTTTGGTGGATAATCATCTAAGTGAAAAAAGAATGACCGCCAGATAATCTTCTGGAAGATGTAATAAATACATAGAAAAATTATCCCTAAATAAATCTTAAAGTGATATAATAAAGAAAACTTTTAGATCTTTTAAAGCATGATTGCACATAAAGCACGAAAACTAAAACTCTCATATAAAATATCAATTTTTTTTCTAAAAAACAAACATACTTCTTTAATATTTTTTTAATTTTTGAGCAATTTTTCGATAACTGAAAAAATTATGACTGAAAAATAAAAGTATTGCACTCATTTCTTCCAGATGATGTAAATGTTATATCATCAATTTATTAAGGATAATAGCGCAAAAAGAGCGATATTTTGAGGATAAAAATAATAAAAAAAAAAATAAAATTTTATATATTTTTTATTGTTTATTGCCTAATTTTCTTTAAACTGATAAAAATAAAATATTAGAAAAATATTGCTTTAAGGATTTTCATCCAAATAATAAAAAAAAGAAATTGCGTAAATTTCTTCTAGAAAGTTATCTTCCAAATGTTTGTAAGGGATATGAAAATAACATTCTTTTCAAATATTTTTTTTTTTTTTTGTAAAAATATAAAATGTTAAACATAAAAGAAATAAAAATGAAAAACATATTCATTTCTTACATCCGTTAATTAAAGAAAGATTTTATAATTTTTCAATCGCAATTGTAATTATTTGGTGGCCAATGAGAAAATTTCATTTTTCTCTCTCCGGCGATAAACGTCACCTTCTTTGTTGTTTTCAAGCACTTTTTCCGACTATTTTCGACTTTTTCCGACTATTTTCAACTTTTTTTGACTTTTTCTGACTATTTTCGACTTTTTCTGACTTTTTTCGAACTTTCGACTTTTGTTCGACTTTTAGGCTTTATTTGACTATCTAACGACAAGAAAGTCTATTTCTTGACAATTTTCATACAAAAAAAAAAAGAGTTGATTTCGACTTGTCAACTTTTTCTAATAAAAATTCAATTGTTCGTTTTCTCGAAAAGCGATTTAATGAACTCTACCACATATGATTATTTTGGCATAGCTACAAAGCCTATTCAAGCTGGATTTGCATTATTTCACATAGCTCCCATACAAATGTCCTACTGGAATAGGATTGTAGCACTTATAAAAGCTTAAATACATCACAAGGAGGATCGCTCCTTAATTGATAATCGCTCCCGAATAACTCCACTTCAGAAAACTACTTTAAAATATATAAATCCCATATAAGTGCTGGTATCACTATTGCATTTGACGCATTTAGAGTTTTCTTGAAAATTGTTGTAATAATTCAGTAAATATTTTTAATATTTTTTTTTCTTTTTTTAATAGTACTTTTTATTTTTTTTTTTTATTGTTTAATTATTAAAAAAGTACTTTTTTTGTTAACTAATATTCTGCTTTAAAAAAAATGTGCTTATTTATTTATTTATTGAAAAAGGGACAATTTTATTAATTTTCTTTTAATAAGGTTAACGATAGTCCCCAAGAAGTAGAAATAAAAAATGTCATATTTTAAAGCCTTGACGATCTTAGCGATCTTCGACCTACACGCAGAGAAAAAATATAGTTGGAGTGACCATAATCTAAAAGCGACATTTAGGATTGGAACATATATATGATCACAGCAAAAAATAGAAATGATTATAAGTAATAAATATTATGATTCCATTTTATCATATTGTGTCCGATTTTATGGTTTGATTTTTCATGTTATGATTCCAGTTTTACATATAATTGAACAATCTTGATTATGATTTGATGTTATTATATTATTTATTCTATCTTATTAGTTTATTATGCCACATTGTCATATTATGATTCCGTTTTATGGTATAATAAGCCATTCTTCATATTAATATTCCATTTTCATATAGTTATTCAATCTTATCATATTATTATTATTTCAATTTGTCATATTATTCCATCTTATCATATATTAAAATAAAATGTATTAATAAAAAATTATTATTTTTATAAACTTTTTGTTGAAAATAATAGCAATATATATATATGTGTGTGGTATTATTTTTTCATTAATTATATTCAATTGTACCATCATATGTGGTTCAAATGCAAGATATGTTTTTTTTAACTAAACCCTTTAATGGTAGTTAGTCAATATCTTATATTGCTTGAATTACACCGAGAGTTTAACCAAACCTTGTCTATCTATATTTATTCATATATAAACTAAATGAGAATAACAATGAAGTTGAAAAACAAACATTAAAAACAAAAAATATTTAAAAACAAACAAGTTATGAATTTTTCCACTAAGTTTGTAAAAAGAATAAGTATTATATTTATTTGAAACATTTTATTGCCATAAGAATAATAATAATAATAATATTAATATGGTTTAAAAAAATAATATGGCTGAATAACAATTGATTGGTTGGTTGGTTTACGTGGTAGCCCGTAAATCTTACGGGCAATCAATTAGACTCGTTAGAGTCCGTTTTGATGGAACCACACCACTCGCTAGGTGAATTAGTTGTATTGAGTCTGTAATGAGATAGAAATGTAGGAAGAAACAATGAGAACATAAATTAATTAGATCCAGCCTGTAGCATTGAGATATTTAATGATGTCACTGAGTCTAGTGTCAGATATCTCAAAGAGGTTATCTAATTGGTGCCCTCCCAGAAATTTATGTCTGCTTGCTGTCTCCTCCTTCTCGCGATTGCCACAACTACGACAATATTCATTGTAAGGGAGACCAAGTCTACTTGCATGTTTTCCGATCGTCCAGTGACCTGTAAACAATGCTATTAATCTCGAGATGTCTTTGCGTTTGTAGCCAATGAGTTGCATTGAGCGTTTCACGTTGTAGGTAGGCCACGTTTCTTTCGCGACTCTACATTTGTCCAGATTTCGCCATCTATTTTCCGCCTTTTCTAGAAAGTGTTTTTGGATTCTGCTTTTGACTGTTCCTAACGAGATTGCGACAGAAACCGATAAGGAGGCATTCATAGCAGAGCCTACCCGGGCTAATTCGTTTGCCTGTTCATTACCATAGTAGTCCCTATGCGCAGGAACCCAGATTATAGTAATGTCATGCAGTCGACTTAGTCCAAGCAGTTCCTCTTTACACTGTCTGACTAGAATAGAGGTAGTTTTCGGTGATTTGAGCGATAGTATTGCCGCTTGACTGTCGACAAATAAACCAATATTCCCTTGAATATTTCTATCGCTAATTAGTTTACACACTTCCCTGATCGCTAGTATTTCCGCTTGGAATACGCTTGCCTCGTCAGGGAGTCTATATGAGTGTCTAATTCCAAGATCATCAGAGAAGACACCAGCGCCAACACCGCAGTTCATCTTTGAGCCGTCAGTGTATATTCTAGTTCCATATTGTTCAAGAAGATTACCCCTTCTCCATTCACTCCTGGTGGGAAATAGGACTTTAATAGTATTTCCGAAGTCCATGTGGGGAATCATATAGTCGGTAAATTGATTGAATTGCGGGGGTATTAAATTTAATATCCTCGCGTGCCCATACGTTCTTGATCTCCAGCTTTTCGTTGCAGATAATCTTATCGCACTATTAACTGATGATTCAATTATGTATAGGTCTATAGGTGTTAGGTGTAATATAGTGTTCAGAGACAATTAAAAGACTGAAAATATTTAATGGTTGTAGAAGTAATGATATTTTTCATGTTAATAAAAATTTGTTTCTGGTAAAAATATTTAAAAAAATTTAATTTTTGCAGTCAATCATATTAAAATTTGTATTGAGTGTAAACATTAAATGACAAAATTTAAACAAAAAACATTGTTATCATAATGGTGTAAATATATTTTTTTTTCTTCCTGTCGTAATAGATAATATTTGTTATCAAATCTTATTTGAAAATTTAATTATTTTTAATGTTTTCTATTTCCTTTTGTCTTTACAATTATAAAACTTATAAAACTAAAAAGTACATGATCTAGCATATTTGACCGTTTCACTTTCTATGATTTAAATTAAAAGCCTAGATTACATTTCTTTACTTAGATTATAAATCAAATAAAATTTCTATATAAAATGAACAGATTGTACATAATATCGTCGACTGAAAATGTTTTTGTTTTATAAACTAAAAGTAATTGTCATAGACAGCTATTGGTAAAGAAGATATACGTTGCGATCGTTTTTGTTATATAATACCTGTTTGTTTTCCTTATCAAATGGAAAATCTCAAAAATTTTTATTGTAAATAAAATATTTTATAGAAAAGAAGAAAGAAAAACTAAGTATGTGTAGTAAGCTTTGTTAATAACTATGTCAATAAAATGTAATTTTGAAAGTAATTTTTCCCTCAGTGAGTTTGTTGCTTAAACATATTTTGTTGTTCTTGCTATAATAGTGTGTTTGTATTATTTAATTTAATTTTAATATTATTTTAATTTCTCAACATATATGTAACATTTGATTAAAAATTATAAGATATATATCTATATACATGTAAATACTTTATAACATATATATATATATATATATATATATATATATATATATATATATATATATATATATATATCTTTACTGCCTATTTCTCGATTTCTAATGAAAATTAATCCAAAATTCATTTCGATAAATAGTATAGGGACAAAACAAAAATTATTTTCAAACAAAAAAAAAAAAACGCAATTTTTAACTGCACCACCTCCGATTTTGGCATATTATGTCTATATAAAATTTCAAGTTCTTCAAAATTTTCTAATTCGTTGTAGTTTAGTTTTTGTCAGGGTTCTATGTTTTCTATGTTTTTTTAAATGAAACAATTTGTTTATGTATAAACCCTAGTCTACACGGAGACATTTTTATACTATCTTTCTCTTTAAAATGTTGCGCAATCTATTTCGCGATAAATGTTTAAACACAAAGCTGAGCAATAATGTTTAACATAAGCTGTCAAATTTATTGTTCTTTTTAAAAATGTTGCCCTTTTTTAACAAAAAAAGTTTCAAATAATTAATTTTTGACAAATACACGCAGACAAAAAACATGATCACAGCATTGTCACTACAACAATATTTTGTTCTCATTGTTAATCTTCTTGAAATTTAATAGCTCTGTGTTCATGATAACAATGATTTTGTTTAAATTTTGTCATCTAATGTTTACACTCAATAAGAATTTTAATATGGTTGACTGCAAAAATTATATGTTTTTAAATATTTTTACAAGAAACAAAATTTTATTAATATGAGAAATATCATTACTTCTACAACCACTAAATATTTGCAGTCTTAAACCATATTCTGTTTTTAAACTTTTTTTTATATATATTTTGTTTTTAATGTTTGTTTACCAATGTAATTCTCATTTAGTTTATATATGAATAAATATAAAAAGACAAGGTTTGGTTATACTCGGTGAGATTCAAGCAATATAAGATATATTGCATTTGAACCACTTATTGTGGTACAGATGAATATAATTAGCGAACAAATAACATGTAAATATATATATATTTTTTTTTTTTTTTTGATAATGAAAACTTTTCTATATTATTTTCAATCAAAAATTTATTAAAATAATAATTTTTATTAATACTTTTTATTTTTAATGATAAAATGAAATATAATATGATAAGATTGGATAACTATATGATAACATGAGATAACATATGAGAAAATATGAAAATGGTATCATAATATGACAGTTTGTTATAATAATATAATAATATAGAATAATATGTTATAATGTTATTATATCATAACATCAAATAATAATCTGAAGGAATGGGATAAATATCTAGTAAGATTGTTCAATTATATGTAAAACTGGAGTCATAATATGAAAAAACACACCATAAAATCAAACACAATATGACAAAGTAGAATCATAATAATTATTACTTATAATCATTTCTATTTTTCGCTATGATGTTCCAATCATAATATCTTGCTCTTAGATTATGGTCACTACAACAATATTCTTTCTCTCCGTGTCAAGAATAAAAATGCGAAATAAATTAAAACTTTGTAAATAAAAGACAATTTAATATATAAATTTCTTATGTACGTTTTCTCCACCCCTTAACACAAAGTTGGAAATAAAATTGTTTTCCCGTTATCCTGCCTACCTACGTTATTTCTAATGTTAAAAAATGAAAATGTCTTCGTGTGGACGTAGAGTAAAAGAACGTATAAAAGTGCAATTTATTATTAGCTATTCTATTTTATTAATTTCAAAAATTATATAAAATAACTACATCTTGGGGGATAATGCAAATAACTTAAAAAAAATAATCATTGAAATCAGGATTTTCGGTGCGACCAAAATATATTTTGACCATAAATCAGTGATTTCTAACTGATTGTTTCAATTGATGACGAATATCTGAGCTGTTCCAGGAAATCCTCTTATTAATGTTTTAGTTTTGCGAAATCGTAAAATTTCGCAATTTTGAAAAATAATAATATTTTGGAAACCACTTAAAAGGTTAAGACAATAAAAGATATGGAAAATTATTCAAATTTTGAAAAAACTGCATTTTAGATGCAATTTTCGTTGAATATACCAACTTGGATTTATGTTTTTTGTTAGCTTTTTTAGAAAATATAAAATTTTTCATTGCGAAGGAATTCAATACTTTTTAGGTCTAACTCATTAACTACCCAGCAAAAACTTTACTTTCCTGGTAAGCTAGCAGGTATAATTGGAAACAAAAATAAACTACTTATTTTTTGACTGAATAACTAGTTATTTTTGTTCGACTTGTCCACAAATTCATGTAGTTATTTTTTGACTCTAGGGGTACTCAAAAATATGTACCTAAACGAAAACAAAAATAAAAAAAAAAACAAAAAAATTTTGCCGTCAGTGAGACTCGAACTTGGACACACATTAATCATTCGCTTTTACTAACTAATGTCTTACTCATTACACCATCTCGCACATAGCATCCTAAGCGACAAAAACTCTATTTAGTTCAAAATATCTTTTTAGACATTTTGTTATAAAAAAACTAACAGCTTCAGAATGGGGTTGAACCAACAACCTTCTGGTTGTTAATCCGACGCTCTAGCCAACTCATCCAAGTGATTGCAGTATTACTGTGTTATTATACTATTGAGTACTTATTAATTTAATATAGAGTAGGCAAATAATAATGACGCTTCATTACCAAGAAACTACTTTAATAAGTAGTTGTTATTACCGAAAACCAAAAAGTTTTTGCTGGGTATATATGACATTGATTTTGGAAAAAATTTTCTCATGTTTTCATACGAAAAACAAAAATACATTTAAAAACTATCAAAATATTACCGAAATAAATGAATTTTTTTTACTAAACGTTAATTTTCTCAGCATCCCCTCATGGTCCCACTCTAAACTTTCTATATATTATTGCCAACACTTTAAGGAACATTATTAAGCATCAGTTTGGGCCAAAGTTTGTTTAAATTTCTGTATTTAATTTTTTTTTAATTGAAAAAAATAATAAAACGGAAGTATTTGTTGTTTTCAATATAAATTATCTAAACTAATTTTCGACTCACTTTCGTTCAAAATCGAGAAACAGGCAGTTACCCTGCAAAAACTTTGCTTTCCTGGTAAGCTAGCAGGTATAATTGGAAACAAAAATAAACTACTTATTTTTTGCCTGAATAACTAATTATTTTTGTTCGACTTGTCCACAAATTCATGTAGTTATTTTTTGACTCTAGAGGTACTCAAAAATATGTACCTAAACGAAAACAAAAATAAAAAAAACAAAACAATTTTGCCGTCAGTGAGACTCGAACTTGGACACAAAGACTCTATTTAGTTTAAAATATCTTTTTAGACAGTTTGTTATAAAAAACCAACAGCTTCAGAATGGGGTTGAACCAACAACCTTCTGGTTGTTAATACGGCGCTCAAGAAAACTCATCCACGTGATTGCAGTATTACTGTGCTATTATACTATTGAGTACTTATTAATGTAATACAGAGTAGGCAAATAATAATGACGCCTCATTACCAAGAAACTACTTTAATAAGTAGTTGTTATTACCGAAAACAAAAAAAGTTTTTGCTGGGTAATTTCTAGTTTAATTACAAAATTTTACATAATAATATGTACATGCAGAGGAAAAACATGGTCAGGGCATTGTCACTATAACAATATAATGTTCTCATTATTAATATTAATAAATTCTAATAATACTGTGTTAATGATAACAATGTTTTTCTTTTAGTTTTATCGTTCAATGTTTACATCAAATCTATCAAAATTTTAATGTAGTTAACTACAAAAATTTTATGTTTTTCAGTATTTTTACCAGAAAAAAAATTTATTATTATGAAAAATATTATTATTTCTACAACCATTAATTATTATCAATCTCTTCCTTGTTCTAAAACCTTATTTCGTTTTCAAAAATTGTTGAAAAATTCATAACTTGTTTGTTTTTGAATATATATATTTTTTAACGTTTGTTTTTCAACTTCATTACAATTCTCATTTAGTTTATACATGAATTAATATAAGTAAACAAGATTTTTTTAATATTGGGGGTGATTCAAGCAATATAAGCAATGTATTGATTAACTACTAGTTAAAGGTTTAGTTAATAAAAAATAATTTGTATTATCTTGCACAATATATGATCGTACAATATATGACTCAATAAATAATTTATAAAAATAATAATTTTGAATTAATGTGTTTTATTTTAATATATGATAAGGTGGAATAATGATGTGGTAAAATGGAACACTGATATGATGATATGGGATTAAGATGGTATAATAAATGAGCCATAAAATCGGATACAATATGATCAAATGGAATCATAATAATTTTTATTTATAATCATATTTATTCCAATTATAATAATCATATTATGATTGGATTTTTTTAGCCTGTGTCGCCAAATATTTAATCAGAAATCGCCAAAAAATCACCAAATTTTAATTTTATTTACATTTTTAAAGAAAATAGAAAATTAATAAAACTGTTTACAGTGTCAAACAATTTTTAGTGCTTCAAATTTTGTATAATTTATAAATGTTAAATTCAGCTTCAACAAAGCCAATGATAACACAGTGGTACAGTGAAAAAAACACTTGGAATTTAAGATAGTGTAGTTTGCAGTTATAGATGAGTAGATTATTATTCTTTTAAATTATTCCTTATACCCTCAAAATCGGAAGTTATATCCTAAAATCCGACTTTTCGGACTTTGCGACATGAAAACTATTTATCACTTAACCAATTAAGCTTTTAAACCACCAATTTAAGCTTTTTAAACGCCATTAGAAAGAAAGGATCTTACCCTTTTTAAAAAGTATATACACATTTATATTCATAACAAAACTTTGTAAGATATTAAATATCAAAATTTAATTTTATATTTTTTATTCATATTTTTTTTTTAATTTATAGTCATTTCTGAACCACACTTCAATAGAAATTATATTTTTCCATACTTTTCCCAAACACTATATTTTATTCGGAATAAAATCAGATGAGAATTGTAAAACATATGATTTTCTTTTTCAAAGTTATAAAACTCATAAAATCGTGTTATTTTTCGTGTATTTTGTTGTTGCCATTATTTGGCATCATAAATATGGCAACAACAAAATACACGTAAAATAACAAATAACAACTTCTACAATTCTAATCCGCTTTTATCAAGTCATAAGTCATTTCTCTCCTAATCAAATATACTATTAGGAAAAAATATAAAAAAATATGTTTTCTAATAATTTTTTTAAAAATTAGCCAAATAAACAGCCACCTTGTTTATAAATCGCCAAAAATTTGACATGTCGCAAATGGAAAATTCAGTCGCCAAAAGCACTTAAAAAACGACAAATTTGGCAAAAAAAAACACCACATCTAAGAGCCCTGACGATAACAATATTTTTCTCTGCGTGTAAGAAACATATAACATAAATATTTTATAAATACACTAGTGCATATTCCTATAAACGCACATAAATTTTAATTAAAACTTGTCAAAAATGGGACTAAAAATAATTAAGGTGATAAAAATTAATTTTTTAAATTATTTGTTAACTTCACTTAAAAAATTAGTAACAAAAAACTTAAAATGTGCATTAAATTTTTTTCATTGTAATTTTAGTAGTTTAATGCCATTTTTATGGCATTTTCCTATATACGCACTGAAACTGTTAATTTTAGTTGAAACAACACATATTTTTGATTTTCCTGCAGCAGAAAAGACTGCCTAAATCATAACACTGCCTCCACTGAAATTGCGTTTCGACAATCAAGCCAATAGCAAGATTATGAATCGGGAACGTCCAAATTGAATTTCTTTTCATCAGAAAAGATTAATTTCTTCCACTCATCTGTCCATTTCATATATTTGTGCGCAAATTTTAAACGATTATCCTTATGATGCTGTTTTAACATTGGCTTACATTTTGGTTTCTTTCATTTTATGTTGCCATCTGTTCGCAAAATGTGTGCAACATGTTTGGAAGTGACAGGAAGGACAAGTTTATTTTTTATTTGTGTAGCATTTAATTTATAGCGGGTGGCTTCTTTTTTTATTTTATTAATTTGCCTTTTTGATAATTTTTGATTACCTTTTGTTGGTTTCCGTGCTCCGTATTTCTGCCCTTTCTTAAGAAAACCTCGAATAACTCCCTCCGAATGGTTAATTCTTCGTTCAATTTCTCTCTTAGAACAGCTTTGATTACGAAAAAAATTTAATTAAATTTTTTTTGGTCTGTAAAAAAAGTTTCTTAAACTGATTAAATTTCCCAATTAGAACAAGTAAGAAAAATATAGTCGGTCAAGCCCGACTATATGATACCCCACACCATTGTGCAAGGGTCTTATATTTTATGGAGGAGTCTTATATTAGACATGTGGACAATTGTGGACCGATACTTTTACTAAGTGTAAAATAAAATGTACGAATACAGAATATTACGTTAATACTAACATTTATATGAATTTATGCACATTAGGGTAATTCCCGAAAGTGGGCTTATATGGGAGCTATGGTCAATTATGGAGCGATCCTCATAAAATTTGTCACTATGATTTCTACTTATATAAAACTTATTTGTGTCGAATATAAACCTGATACTAACATGTGTATGTGATTTATGCACGTTAAAGTCATTTTCGGAAGAGGAGTTTGTATGGGAGCCATGGTCAATTCATGAAATTTGGCACAAAGATTGAAACTTATACAAAACTTCCTTAAACCGAATTTCATTAATAATAAATATTTCTATATTTAATGCATTTATGATAGTTAAACCCCTATTCCGGGAAGACATTTGTATGGGGGCTAGGTGAAATAATGGACCGATCATTACCAATTTCCATAGGCTTCGTATGTACCTGTACTTGGTGCACAAGGTTTACATGGACAGCCAGCCAACCAGCCAGTCGTCCAGCCAGACGGACGTGCGGACGGACGGAAATCATTAGATCGATTCAAAAAGTGATTTTGAGTCGATTGGTTAACTTTAAGGTGGGTGTTGGATGATTTTTTGTGCGCGTTACAAACTCGCCACGACGGCTTGTCTTCTTGGATTAAATCTTTTCCTTGATGTATAGCTAATACGTGGTAGAGAAAATCCTGTCATGTTACACTCTAAGATATCTTCGGTCTTAGAGAGCGTAGAAGTGTGACAGGAATAAAAAGGTGCACCACTGCCTAGACTTGTCTGTGGGTCTATAATGGGAGAAAAGGACCTTCGGGGCCTGACCAGACACTCAACACAATCTTATACCACGGGAACCAGTAGCCCCTGGTACGGCAACACTGACTGGTCGGTTTTGTCGTACTGGACTGGCTGTTGAAGAGGCCCTTCGGGCAGTGACGTGGTGGCTGTGGTTTGGACCTAAACCGTAGGAAATGGTTTATAGTCCCGATGTGGTGTTGCATTGCAACACATGTCGCCAATAGTGCAGCAGGAGGTTAGATAGCTCCAGCTCCTAAGCAAGGGGGAGTGGACTTATCCAGACAATGAGTGTCTCAAATTGCCACCTGTGTGTTCTTAACAGGCACATGGGGGCGTTGGTTGGCGCATTGTACCTCACCCAGTGGTAAGACCACCGTGGGATAAGGCCGTCATCTTGATCACATCATTACAAACATTAACACAAACGCATAATACCCCAACCACCTATGGTGGTGTGGGGTATAACAAAAATATTTCCAGTAAATACAGATATTGTCATCAGAAACTTACCTTAACTGAAACAAACAACTAAAACTTAAAATTTTTTAATATATTTTTTTTTTTTTTTTTTTTTTTTTGCAATAACTTTTTAGACAAATTTTTCTCGACTGCTTTTATAGAAATATTCCACTGAAATTATCAAAAAATATGTTCTGATTGCTAAATAAAAGAAAACAACAAAAGCAAGAAACAAATATTTCTTACATAAATAAATACTTTTATATTGCGAGTTATTTTAATAACACAACATTGTTTTTGGTTAAGAGAAACGAATATACCTCAAAGAAAAACACAAATTTTAAATGCGTTTATAGGAATACGCACCAGTGCAGTTTTAGAATTTAATAATAAACAAAAGCAAAAACACCAAATAATTTAATAAATTTTTTTTAAATTCATAGTTTTTATTATTATAGTTAAAATGTGATTAAACAACATTTAGTGGCACATTTATTAAACTTATGGATTTATAAATGGTTACAATTTTTAAATTTCTTTGTAAATGGATCAAAAAAAACTTTAAAAATATACAAAAATATAAAAAATATTTAATAATTCATTTAATCGTTATTTTCTCTCTATAGTTCCATTATTTAAACTAATGTATAAAATAATTATAAAAATGTCTTCTTCTCTCTTTAGGATTTTTCATTACTTTAAATTACATTTTTGAATTTTTGAATTACTTGTGTCATAACAAGATAAAAAATTTCGCAAAATATGAAAATATATATTAAAATAAAATTATGAGCCAAAAATAATAAAAACTTCAAAACAATATAAACATTAAAGCAAAATATTATTATTTTAATATAAATAACAGCAATTGACATTTATAAATTAACTAAGAGCATGAGAAAACAAAAAAAAAAAAAAAAAAAAAATACAAAAACAAACTTTTTAATAAAGGATCAAGTTGAACTCTGAATATTGTTTTAGTATTTGGTACATTTTGTTGCGTATACGCAATAATTGTACCCTACATATCATATCGGTTAGTCATTGCATGTTTATAAGTAGATTTACTTGCACTTAAATATTTTGATTTATATTTTTATGTAAACTAAAGTCAAATGTTAACAAATATTAATAAAAATATTATTAATTGCTGGTCTTTCATAGTAAATGTAGTGTTGGTTGAATGGTTGGCTGACTACTGCCTTCCAGTTGTCGTCTTATATGTTTATTGAGTAACCTCTATTTAGGCTTTTGTGTTTGTTTGTTATACTGGCAACGATTTTTTTTTAATTTAAATTAAAATACAATCTTAAATGTAATTAAAGCGACTAAGCGATAAACTTCATGAAAGAAAACAATTTCAAGCCTATGGTGGTGTAGGGTATAAATACGATACCAAATCATTAAATGATTTTATTCACGTTAAATATTATATCCTTAAAATCGAGCACTTCAACTTTAGTTTTCGTCTGTTTTATCTTTGAAATTTGGAATATTTTTGCTTCAATTTGATTTACAAAACATAGAAACTTGATTGTATATTAGGGTTATACATTTTTTTGGACCTCAAAATATCACTTTATAGCAATATTCTCTTAATAATAAAAACCAAACTTTTTAGTCAATTTGAGCAAAAACTTCACGCACCGAACACAATTTCTAAAATGCTTTTTTACTTTTTTTTTAATATTTTTATTTGAAAAAATTGTTTATGAATTTCAAAATATTTAAATGACAGATATTACTTATGGACCACAATCACTTTATTTTATATTTCTCTTTCACTTAAATAAGAAAAATATTGTGATATATTCAAGTATTCAGATGAAATCCAGCAAAAACTTTTTGGTTGTCGGTAATGGCAACTACTTATTAAAATAGTTCCTTGGTAATGAGGCGTGATTATTATTTGCCTACTCTGTATTACAAAAATAAATACTCAATAGTATAACAGCACTGTAATACTGCAATCACGTGGATGAGTAGGCTAGAGCACTGGATTAGCAACCAGAAGGTTGTTGATGCTGTTAATTTTTTACAATAAAATGTCTAAAAAGATATTTTATATTAAAGAAAAGTTGTTACTTAGAAAGTTAAGGGCGAGATGGTGTTCTGAGTAAGACATTAGTCATTAAAAATGGATGGCTAATTTGTGTCCAAGTTCAAATCTCACTGGACGACAAATTTTTTTTGTTTTTTTCTTTTTTATTTTTTGTTTCACTTAAGTACATATTTTTGAGCGGCCCTAGAGTCTAAAAATAACTACAATAATTTATGGACAACTGGGACTAAAGTAACTAGTTATTCAGGCAAAAAATAAGTAGTTTATTTTTGTTTCCAATTATACCTGCTAACTTACCAGGAAAACAAAGTTTTTGCTTGGGAATAACATCCCGTGGAATAAGTATTAAAATTTGTACGAATGGTGCGACTTCTCAATTTTGATTCGTAAAGAAGTTTGCTAGCTATAAAAAAGAATATTTGCTTAAATGACTTTTTAATTTAAAGACGGAAAAATCGTTTCAATATAAATATCGATAAAATACCCGATTTATCTCAAAAAGAATTAAAATGTAACTCATGTGTTAAATGTAATTTTGAATCAACAGATTTCAAATCAAAATTTATGTTTAACTAGTCAAGTTAAAGAGCCAAGGTTGTAGTGGGTCGCCAAGCAAAATCTTGTGAGAACCCCTGATCTAGTGAAAGTGTTCTAGATGACAAATCTTCAAGCCAAGATTTGTATTCTCGAAGAATTAACTGCCTGTTTTTATAACACGAGCGCAAAAACGACTCGTCTAACTTACATTTAAAACAAAAACAAATTTTGAAATTTTGTTTTTGTTTTAAATGTAAGTTAGACGAGTCGTTTTTGCGCTCGTGTTATAAAAACAGGCAGTAAAATTTTTAAAGTACTTTCATATGTTACACTTTATATGTCACTTTTTATATGTCCGGGAAAAAAATCAAAGTTTTCTCAAAGCTCAATTTTAAATGCTTATAACTTTTGACTCTGTAAACATTTTTTAAGATTTTTTCTTTATACTATTTTGCTATTTGTTGGTAATAAAAGAAAAAAAATCGAGTGAAAGTTGAATCCACTATAACGAAAAAACTTCACCAATGTACGATAAAAAGTAATAATTTTAATTTTTGAAGCCAAATATCTCGTAAACTAAAATAGATAAGACCATATTTTTTGTATATCTCTACCAGTAGAATTCTCTCATATAATTTTTTTATGAGAGAATTTTTTAAATCAACTCAGATATAACGAATCAGAATCGTTTTTAAATATGTTCATAACCGAGGTGTTCAGCTTTGAGACCCTGTGGAGCTAGACTTGATATGTTTGTATTGTCTGAACTCAAAACTTAAACTCGCCTATACTTCTACTATTAGTATGTGAAACTTCATTGAAATCGGAACAGCCGTTCGAAAACTGCAGATTTATTTCCATTTAATTTTTAGAATTAGGACAATGCGTATTGGTGTAAAATAGCGCTTTAAGTCCCTGAAAAAGATTTTGAAATATTATTTCTATTGCTTATGCTTGGAAACAACACTTACTGACTTACATTCATTCAAGTATATACTTATACATGTAAAAACCTATAGCTCTGTGTAATGTTAAATAAGTAAACAGTTTTATTTTATGGAATTTTTGATTCTGGATTTATGGACAAATTTATGGACAAATTTAATTATTTATTTATTTTTCAGCTTATTTAATTGTGGTCGGCAATTAAATGTTTCTTTTGTAATATACATACAGTATGTCAAGTTATTGTTTTTACAATAAACAAAAAATTATTATTACAACTTTATTTTACAAAATTTACAAATATTTTATAAGATTGCAATTTTTTTCGTTATATTTTGTTTTATTTCTTTAACGAGTTTTACAAAAAATTTGTTATGATTGTAATTACGAAAGTACAATAAAAAAACTACATATACCCTTTAAACTACCTATCAAAAAATTGTTTTTACATATGAGTTTTTGTTGTTATTTGAAATAATACAAAAATACTAGTGGTTCACAAATTATATATCAAGTGTGTCAAGTGAAAGAAATGTAAAGGATAGACCCTTTTGAGGTTTATTATAACTCGCAAGTTGGAAAAAGTGTCAAAGATATTACATAAATATATAAATACTTAATAGCGTATTAAATTGCTCCAAGAATGACGAAAGTTTGGAGCTTAAATCTAGTAGTAGCCATCTGCGTAAAATATTCTGCAGAGTAGAACGTAGCAAAATTTAAGGAAACTTCGCAAATAACCACAAGAGCTCTTGCTAAAGGACTCCAGGAAGAGTATGCCATTTTTGTCCTTCAAGAAACAATGAGAAATACTTTGAACGTATATAAATACACTTTTATCACTCTTATTGAGGCAAAATGTTGAAATGTTATTGTTATTCGCTATGATTCATAATTATCAGAGCTGTAAATGAATCATTAATTTTTTAATTAATTCGCGAATCATTCATGCATTGAATTAGCAAATTTTGAATTCATTCTTTTCACACAAAAAAATTAATTGAATGAAATTTTAATCAATTCAAATGGATTTGGTAAAAATGAACTGCAATTCATTTCCAATTCAAATGAATTTGTCAAATGAATTGCAATTCATTTACAATTAATTTGAATTGAATTGATTTGGATTAATTCAAATGAATTAGAAAAAAGAATTAGCAATTCATTTCCATCTCATTTGAATTGAATTGATTGAAATTTGAATTGATTTTGTAAGTAATTACCGTGGTTTTGCTATTCAACTAATTTCTTATGAAAAAGACAGCAAGCATTATTCTCGTTTTGTATATCACCAAATTCCCATGATATACTGGAATTGTTAGGTAGCGGCAGAATAGGAATTTAATTATTAGGTATCGGCGAAAATCCTATAAAAATTAGAAGATTTTGTTTATTTGCTAAAAGAAACTTAAATTTTTATTTTTATCAAATAGTATGAAAAAATTATTAAAGGTGTGTTCAATAATCATTTTTTTATTTAAATAATCTCATATTTGTATATTGTGATCTGCTCTTGAATTTGATTGATTTCAACACATTTTTGATTTCATTCATTTGAATTGCAATTCATTATTCTAATTCATTTGAATGAATTCAAAATCAATTCAATTCAAACGAATTGGAAATGAATTGCAATTCACTTTAACAAATTTATTTGTATTGGAAACGAATTGCAATTAATTTTACAGATTCATTTGAATTGGAAACGAATTGCAACTCGTTCTACAAATTCATTTGAATTGGAAACGAATTGAGATTCATTTCTGCCTAATTCGTTTGAATTGATTCAAATATTATTCAATTCCTTCTTTTGTTGTGAAAAGAATTAATTCAAAAGTTAGCTAATTCGTAACGAATTAAAATCAAAAAAAGAATGATTCATTTACAGCTCTGATACTGATATGCATAAGAATTAATGGCGCGAATTTATATTTTGTGGAAATGTTAAAACTATGTTGTAACATAAATGAATCCAGGCAAAGTATTGCGGAAACCTTCAAAAGCCTTTAGAATTAAAAAAAGTTATATTCATACCTCCATATTTAAAAGATATTGTTAAATATAGACACATAAAAACATATGGAATTTGTTCAAATTAGTTGGAAATTTGGTATTTTTTTTTATAAAGTAGCCTAGAAGTGCAACAATATTTGAAGGCTTTGAAAGCTCGTTTAATAAAAAGTGAAATTCAAGTTATGTTGAATTAATGACTCTAAGCACATAGGGACAAAGACTGACAATGGGGCTATTGCTGAACTGTAAAAAGGTTGAATATAACAGCATAGAGTTCATAAAATGTCAATTGACTATGACTTTCATTAATTAATTTATTTAATAAAAAAAAGTTTCTCAAATAGTTATACATGCCCACTGTTTTCATATTAAATTTTAAAACCCGAAATTTTCTGATTCTCTTTAGCCGTTTTACAAATATAAAAAGAATTTCTTGACAAGAAAATTTTTGTGTTTCTTTAGTTTTTGCTCTGCTTTTAATAATTTAAATCTTTATATGTTATTTTTCTTCGTGTTATATATTAATAAATTTATAAGTTGAGATATTCCTATTTAAAAATATTACATTAGCTGAAATTTATATAATTTTTTAAAGCCAAACAATATTTTTGACATATTGTATTTCGGTATATGACAAAACTGACGAAGACTGTTCAATTTTGCCACCTATCAAAACAAAAAAAAAATAAATAAATAATAATAATAAAACACGCAACTGCATGTAATTTTTAAATGTTGGCAACATACTCTTTTGATTTTTTGATTTTGAAAATATATCGTTTCTGCAAATAAAGCAGGTATAAGTGTGTAATATTTTTTTAAGTTGTTTAATTTTACATTTTAACTGTCTTCTTTTTTTTACGTTTATACATATGTTTCTACATATTGTCCCAGTATGAGTAAATATTCATTCAATAAAACCTGTACACACACACATATATATACACACTTTGGTAATAAAATCAACCCCCTTGATGTAAATAATAACTGCCTGGATTTCTGTTAACATTTCTTTGCTCCAGAGCGGTTTGAAACATTAATTTGTACGACTGTCTGTATGTATGTCAGTTTGCGGTGGTTTAGTTAGTTGCTGTTGTTGATAAATTTTCTTGACTCTTAATTTTGTTTTGTATGTTTATTTTCTGTTTTTATTGTTGTTATTGTTTTGATGTTAATAAACATTGACGTAGCTTCTGTAGCTGTTTTTATACTCTTTATACACTCACTTTGTGGCCTCAGTTTATTTTAGTTTTTTTTTATATTTTCCAGCTGTGGTCTTCATATATAAAAACGATCTGCAAACCATGTTAAGTTATCAGTTTTAATTTTGGCATTGTGTATTAAAAAACTTAAATTTAACTAAACATAAAACAAAACGTTTTCTATAAAAATTCCTTTATTTTTCAAAAAAGAAATATATTAAGAAAATTTGTTAAACTTTTTAATCAACTTTATTAAATACAAACCACCAATTATATTAATATGACCGCCTTTAAAGTATTTGTAAGTGTATGAAAAGAATTTTACAAGAAAATGAGAATGAAAGTGTTGTGATTTTTAAATAAGAAATGATATAAGAACTAATGAAAGAAAGAATAAATAAGTAAATATGGTTTATAGTGACATTTTTATTAAGCCATATTTTATATACGAAAGACAACAAATCAAGTTGTGGCAATTTAATATAAACTTAATATGAATTTTAAATGCACAACAATCAATATAATATTTCAAATATTTTATTTATAACTAACGGACAAAGAACGTGTATAAAATATCGTGGGAAATAAAGTGTGTCTTATGGATTTTATAATATGTAATTCCATTAGGATTAAATCATGTTTAGAGACCAAGAATAAACTGTAATGAAATAGAAAACAAATAAAAAGTGAAAATATTTATATAATAAGAAGCTTTTTTTTTAAGTGTACAAGTATATGAGCTAGTTTTAATGATTAAATACTGGCTCTAATTAAGTATTGTGCTCTTAAAAATGTAGTTTTGTATTTTTATAGCTAAAACAATCACTGATTAAATGTTATAGAAACACGAGTTTATAACTTATATTAGAATTTTAAATTAAAAAAATTTACCTCTTTTTTCAAAGAATTCTAAAAAAAAATTAAAAAAGAAAAACATTTTGCAAATGTTTTCGATTGTCTTGATTGAAAGACTTAAGCACCAGACATGTTTTTGTTGTTATTTTCATTGTTTAACCTTTTGCTTACAAACATGAGTGTTCTAGGGAAAGACTTAAGCAGTAAACTTGTTCTCTCATATTTTTTTAGAATATTCTCTTTTCTGCATATCCTTTGTTTACATTAAAGACTTAAGACACAAAATTTTTAATTACAAACATGAGGAAAAGACTTAAGCAATAAACTTGCGGTAGTGTTGCTTGTTATTTTGTTAGAATATTTTTTTTCTGCATATCCTTTGTTTACGTTAAAGACTTAAGACACAAAATTTTTAATTACAAACATGAGGGAAAGACTTAAGCAGTAAATTTGCGGTAGTATTGCTTGTTTTTAAAAGCTTAAGACACATACTTTATTGAGCATAGATTCCAAAAGTAACAAAAGTATCCTAGAGCGAGGAAAAGTAAATATTTTTCAATAAAAATAAATTTGAAAAATATTAAAAAAAGCAGAAAAAATTGCTGCGAAAAAAATATATATTTCTCTAAAAAGAAGCGCTTTTTTCTTACAAATAAAAATAAAAATTTTTAAGGAAAATAAATTTCTTTTTTAACTGAAGCAAAATTTTATTTATTTATTTTTTTTTTATAAAAAATGTCAGTAAAAATGTTTGAAAGAAGAATATATTTAAAATTTGCTAAAATTAAGTTTTGCCCGAAAAATGTTAATGAGGCAACCAAAATTATTTTGAGAAATTAGGAAATAAATATACATTTTTCATCAACAGTTTTTTAAATAAAAAATTAAATAATAAAGTATATATATATATATATATATTATATACATATATAATTTTATATTTATAACATTTTTTGCAAGAAAATTTGTTCATTAGAGTGTCATGTAGAAAAATGTTGATAATGTTAACTTCAAAACACTTTCTTAATTCGAGAACAGTTTTAATACGAATTGAATGTCTCGAAAAAATAAAAAATTAATTAAATATTATTTCAGAAATAATAAAAATTTTATAAAAAAAATATTATATATTTTTTTAATAAAATAAATTAAATATTTTTGAATAAAAAAAAAATCTTAAATTAAAAAAGAAGTATTGGTATAAATATATATTTTCATTAAAAAACATTTTTGATCTCGAAAAATAAAAAAAAATAATTTATTTATTAAATATATATATATATATATATATATATTTTCTTTGGAAAAAAAACTAACATAAAGGATAATAAATATGTTTTATATTAAAAAGAAATTAAGTTTATTTATTAAACTTAATAAATAAAAAAAATGGAATTAAAAATATATACAAAAATATTTAAAACAAATCACTTTAGTTTTTATCATCTGAATTAAATTTTTACATAAAAAGAATAAAAGTTAAAGTTAAAAAAAATAATAAAAGAAATAAGTTCATTTTTTACTTGGGCTTTTAACTAAAAAACAATAAAATTAAATTTTTTACCAGAAAATAATAAAAATTATTTAAAAAAGAAAAATAAATACTTTCACATCAAAAAAGCAAAAATTATTATTATTATTATTAGTTTTATAATAATAATATTTTGATATATATATATACTCTGCGGAAATTACTAACGGAATAATAACTTTATATATATCCTTAACACCTGTTTGAAAGGGAAATATAACAAAAATATTTTCTACAAAAAAAATTAATAATAATAATAATTTTACGCAAAAAATTTTAACTGACAAAATTTTGCTCAATAGAAAAATTTAAAAAGTCTTAAATTATAAAAAGTTAATGTGTAAAAAAATAAAAAAAAACTAAAAAACTTTTTCTCCATTCTCCGCTCACTAATCGAAATACAAATTCTGTGTCCGATATGATTTGGGGAGCAAACAATAAGTATAGCATATTTAAACTTTTTAAAATCATATAAAAAATAAATCCGCTTGTCTTCGCTCCTTGATAGAAATTTTCAAATCTGTCCCTGTTAGTACGAACAGTTTTATAAATAAGCCGAATTTTAATTTTCAACTGGGATCTTTAGAAAGCTGTAGAAAGAGCTTTTTTATTATTTTTTTATATTTTGAATTTATATAAAAACTATGTTGTTGATTGTACTTTAAACTCTTTTACTTTTTTTTAGTTAAACAGAAAGCTAAATACTCAATAATGAATATTAATGAAAGGGAATGTTTTTTTTTAAATCAGGAATAAGGGGATGTAAATTTAAAAGTTAATAAATATAAAATAATAAATAAATATACACAGAGAAAAAAATTCTTATATTTGAAATTTTTTTTTCTTAAATATTATGAATCGATTATGACTTTTTGTCTCATAGTTTTTTCATAAAATATAAAATTTTGTTCATAGATATTATTAAATTGTTCATAATGAAAATTTTAGGAATTTTACAGAAAATTCCAAGGAAAATCTGTTAAAAAATAAGGTTTTGAAATTTGCATAAATTTGCTCTTATTCTGCAGCACATCATTTTGATAAAAAACGTTTCTGTTCTGTTCCCAAAATGTAGCTAAAAATTGTTAAAAACTAAAGATTTGCCAAAGAAAATTTCAAAAATTTTTTTTACAAATTGAAAATGAAAATTTCAACAATTTTTTCAGTCTTCTTGACTTTTGATTCATTTGAAAAAATATAAAAAAGTTTTCATGCTTAAGAAATTATGTTTAAATATTATGAACTGAAATTAACGAAAGTAAATTTTTATATTTATGTACAAACTTTTTTCTGTGTAAATTTCTTAATGTACATTCAGACTAGGCAAATATTTGACAAAAGATTCGAGTACATAACCAGTAAATAAAATATTTTCGAATTTCTTTTTTTAAATAAGGAAAATAGCTAACATTTTATTAAATTTTGTTTGATTTTGTTGCTATTTTTCCTTACAAAACATTGCAAGATCAAACAACGGCAAACTATTCTTTTATAAAACAAGAATTGCGTGACCAATTCTGCTGAAATATTTGGTAAATGTGAATATAGTTTTCAGTATAAATTTTAAAGAAACACAAAATCAAATAAAGTTTTAAAAGTTCGTTATATTAAAATAAAATACTAAGTATTTGACTTTTTTATGGTATTTTATATAATTCTTAAATTTCTTCTTTTTCTATTTTCCAGGTTCTCTTGGCCACCATTTTAGCTTTGGCCTATGCCAAACCCTCACCCGGCTTCTTTGGCAAACAGTAAGTGATTTTTAATATATTAAATTATTAACATTTTATCATGTCTAATTAAATATTAACAAAAATTAAACATGTTACATTTTAATAGTTTATTTAAGTTTTTATACATGAATAATACATTTATTTCATATAAAAATGAAAAAATACCGGTAAATATTTTTTTTATTTTTTTAACGGAGCCAACAAAGTAAAACCACAATTGTTATTAAATAAAACACACAAATACACAATAACTTAGCAGAAAAAACTATCAAATAATATTTATTACAGCACAAATTGTTGGAAAAAAAAGCAAATGAAAACTTTTACTTAAATACATCCTTAATATAATTTCCTTTCTCTGTTTTGTTTTTTTTATTGTTAATATATTTGCTTTAGGGGTTTTTCACAAATTCAAAAAAAAAAAAACAAAAAAATAAGCACAATGGGGTTATTAACAACAAAAACTTGTGCACCAAATATAATATTAATGGCAATAAATTTGTTTTGATTATTTTTTAATTAAGTTGGATCAAAAGAAAACACATACAATTTTTAATATGTTTAATTTAATTTATTACCATAATTGAGTAAACATTTTTATACAAATTTAATAATTTCAAAATTTTTTAATATGATCAATTATGGAATAACAATCTTTAGAAAAATTTAATAGATTGAAATTGAAAGTTTATTAATTGTTCTCAACTTTATATTGAAACTAATATATTTAGGACATTCAAAAAACAGAAATAAATATGTATTTAATATTAGAAGATACTTCTTTGAGAGCTAAGAGAAATTATGAAACGTTATTCACTTAAAGGATTTAGCGCTATTATATATGTAAAAGATCTGGTTAATTTTTTTAAGATTTTCTGATTTTTAATATCAAATAAAAATTCTCTCAAATTTTATAAGAATTAGAATACCACATCAATTTCTTTAGATTTATGTTTATTTCCTTTCATTATCATTTTATTGATTTTGTAGGTATTTCTTAGCATTTCATACCATTGTACTTGGCATTAAATTTTTTTTTGCTTTTGATTGTTTCTTTTTTGTCATTTTGTTTATTTGTGCAATTAAATTGAATTTCCGTAACAAATTATGCTGTAATATAAAACAAATAGGTATTTTATGAACAAAAAATATATACATTTATCATTTATTTTATTATTAAAACGAATTTTCAATACCCTACATTAAAAAAAGGTTCCTAATGTCGTATATTTACTAATCAAAAATAACGATCATAAATTTACTAATCTAGCAAATACAGTTTTTGATCATATAAAAAAAGATTCAAGTCAATTCTTTCTTTGAACCAAAATTAAATAAAATAAAGTTTGTCATATTTAAAAAAATCCCTGCTAGAGGTGTCCTATTTTGACAGCTTATAACTCCGCTCCTTAGTAGACTGTTGCATCTGCTTTCAAATCTTAAACTCAAATACTCCTTAACTACTCCAGTATAAAATTTCCTAAGCATCTATCAGCGAGAGTTATACATCATTGGAAAGAACCAGTTAAGTGCTTTAAATTAAGCTATAAATGCTTTATGCAGCAAAAGAAATGTAAAAGTTAAATGCAGTTGTATGTAAAAACTATACTAAAGTCATCAATAGTATTCCCAATGATATATTTCCTAGATCAGTCAATTTTGAGTTCCTTTCCTAAGCTTCTTTCAGCGAGAATTATACATCATTGGAAAGAACAAGTTAATCGAAAGGGCTAATTCAAAATTACTAAATTATTTCTAAAATTTTTCGATTTTACACCACTGCAAGTAGGTAAATTCTCAATAACTCCATTATTTCTATTTATGGATTATTTAGATTTGGTATGCGAATGAAAAATATAATGTTTTATTCACAAACCAAATTTTTTTACGTATACCGAAAGGGGATGACCGAGATAATTAAAGAAAATTTATGATAAATTCATACGTTCATATTCATTAAGTAGAAGAAGAGGCATAGGCGACTTCCTTACATATAATGCATCGAATCGAAATAATTTCATTTTTGAAAATATAATTTTTAATACATTTATCAAAATAAACCATAAAAAAATTGAAGGATATAGTTAATTTCGTGGTAAATTGACCGTTTTGTGTTGTCCACTTTTTTACTTTCTAATGCGGCCAATCCCTTCCTGTATGTTAGTTTATTCCGCTCTATTATGAGATGAGTTACATACATATACATTTTTACTTAAAATCATTGATATAAATTAATAAATTATGTAATTTTGCTTCAAAAAAATTATATAATTTTGCTTCAAATTAATAAATTAGTTGTTCAACATAGATAGGACGGACAAAATTTGAAAAAAAGTATAATTACATGTATTAAAATTTTATTTCATAATTTTTATATTAAATATTTCTCCAAATTTCCAAAGGTATCCTATAAAATTAATGATGTATGTATTAAAATACTTAAAATATATATTTTTGGCCGATCATTATATAATTATTATTTTTCTTAATTCTGAAGTTTAAATATTTAAAAAAATGTCCTCATTTCTAGTAGTTACTAGAATTATTGTGGTAAGAAAACTAGCAGGTAATAGTTAGCAGCTGAATTTTATTGATATTAACTCATGACACTTAAGAGTATAATATCGCGCTTATACTCAACCTCTGAAACCTAACGAAAAAATGTGTGTGGTTCATTAAATTTTGGGTTTAAAAGTTTTTTTGGTGATAAAAGTAACCAACTTTTCTACAGTCCAAAAAGCTAATTTTAATGATCAATATTTTACACCAGAAGATTGACAATAAATCAATATTCTCAAAAAAGGTTTCAAATTTTTAAAAACATATTTGTAGTAGAAGTACATTGCAGACTTTGTATATAAGAATTTAAACAATGATTAGTGAGAAATATTAAAATTTGCGTCATTATTATTGCCAAACTAGATGTCTAAGCAGCGAAAAATGTTACGAATCATGTTATCTAAACTATTAGCTTTATATTGCAATAAAAATTTTATCAAAAATCAAACTTTCGTTTTCAGCATTTTTAGACGGGATCTACCACCGTGCACTGTGTCTGATTAGTCTGATTACATAATTAAAATTACCAAAAAATATTTGTTGATTTAAGAAATTTTCTAACATTATATTTTATATAAATATTCATAATACTTTAAATTGATTTAAATCTTCTTAAAAAATACAAATGACTTTAAATCAAAAGGTCGGCTCTTATAGATTTTAGGGGCTATGGCTCTGCAAGCTTGATTCAAATTACAAAAAAACTTACAACAACGTGCATAAAAATATCCTATCTTTGTGATAATATTTGCTTTAAACTACAGGCCGGCAATCATTATCACCAGGGGCACAACGCCATTTGACTTTTTCACAAAAAAGCAATACGAATGTCCACAAAACTTTCAAAAAATTCATCATATTTTATGCTAGCAAGCAGTGATGCCAACTTAGCCCGTTTTTAGTAGTCCAAAACGCGAAAAACTATTTCTTAGCCCGAATCTAAAAAACGTGCAAATCTAGCACTTTTGACAATTTTCATTTAGCCCTTTTAGCTCTTTTTTATTTTTTTCCAAATATGACAAAATTTTTTGACTATTAAGATAGTTTTTTGTTTGAGTAATTGTTTTAATGATTAATATTAACTTTGCTCATTTTCATTTTTCTATTCTTTTTTTTTTGGATTCAAATATTTTTTCGAACAACATAGATTAACAAAGATATGAAGCTCCGTTGTCAAAAACCTTAGTCGGTTGTTAAAAAATCCTAAGTCTAAGAATGTAAAGTAAAAATTTTTTATTGTAAACAATTCTAGTACGTGTACTTTTTCGAGTAATTCTTTTCAATTGAGTTTTTTTTTCTGAGCTTCGTATCTATTTTGATGTATGGTTCAGTCTCAATTTTTAAAATGATCTTAACAAATTTTTTTAAAATTTTTTTTTTTTTGAAAAACTATATTTAACAAATAAAATTGTTTGAATGGAAATGTATTAAATTGAATTGAAAAATCTTGGATAGAGGTTCGTAAAACAAAAACTCCATAATCTGTATTTAAATTTACTCAGTTTGTTATTAATATTTTAAGATGCAGCACATACGAAATATTGATACGTTGTAGAAATGTTTATAATTTTGTTTTATGCCTTTTTAGGATTTTTCAGAAAACATGCCTTGATTGTACCAGAAATCTGTTATGTTCTTAATTTAGCCTTTTTTAGCGCTTTTTTCATACATTTCTGCGTGTTTATGTTCACAAGAGTTGTCAGCACTGCTAGTAAGATAGATTCATGTCATGTTTGAATAAACAATTAACACATACAACAAACAATGTGAGAACATCTTCTCTTTATGCCAACCTTTGCTTTAAACTAATTTGTCAACATTCATCACTAAATTGAATTATTATTAAAAAACAAAAATTTCTCTCTTTGATAAGAATTTCATATTTTCAAGATCACATTACCTCTTAACCTTTCTTCTTTCAATAAACCTACTCGCATATAAACATTTTCATATTACACCACATACAAATAAAAAAGATCCATCTCTAATAACCTTTAACACTTGAATAGAGTTTCTATTTCAAACAAAATACTTAAAAATTGTTGTCAGTATTAATTAAATACTAACAACAACAACAATATTTTTAAAATGCTTTTGTTTATTATTTTGAATGAAATATTATTGTTCATTTAGCTGTTTGGTTGATTTGTTGGATAAATTAATAAATTAGTGACTGACTGGCTGGTCGTTGGCACAAGTTGATATACGCCAGCTCAAAGTTGTCACATTTTTAACAGTCAACTGCCGCATATGAAGTGAATGAAATTTTTGTAGGCATATCATATAGAAAATATAATTACGAGGTATATTTAATTATAATAGTTGGCCTCGTGAAATAAACATATAGTAAGACTAGACTTAAAAAAAAAAAAAATAAATAAATAAATTTTCACTTTCATTAATGCATTTATAATCAATATATAATTAGCTGAAACTCTCAACATTTTTACATCACCTGGCATACACCTTGATATTTAAATTAAATTACAAAAAAACAAAAAAAAAAAAAAAAAAACTTAATCAATAACATTTGCCAATTATTTGTTTATTTAAATTTCATTAGTGAACATCATACCATTCACGTGCCATATAAAGTACACACTATTCACCATCATCACGTTAAAAAGGTACCCATCTACAAGGAAATCGTTAAGGAGGTTCCTGTTGTAAAGGAAGTTGTCAAAGAGGTACCCGTTGTAAAGGAAGTTCATGTACCCGTTTACAAAGAAGTTCATGTCCCCGTTTACAAAGAAGTGCATGTACCCGTTCATGTTCATCACGAGGAACATCATGATTATGATTCGCACAAAGGCTGGTCATCATCTGGTGGTTGGGAATAATTTATTATTTAAATAAGAGTATTTAAGTTAATTTTGTTTTTATTTAGTTATTTGATTTTAAGTTAAAAAAAAATGTGTTACTCATTAAAAAGAAAAATTCATTGTAAATTGACTATATCTTATTAATAAAAGTTTTTAAAGATTTAGTCAAGTTAATAAATGTTCAAAAAGAAAAACTTTGAAACAAGTTAAAGATTTTTTATTATTATAACTGTCACATAAAATGATGGGTATATATAATTTTATGATTTTATACAAAAGTCTTTAAATATATATCCGAGGCCTCAAATTGAAAAATATTCGTAATTGTTAGAATTAAAAATAATTTTTCAGAATATATGTCTTTCTGTAAGTCTGTTCGTCTGGATGTCTGTCCGTCTGTATGTTGAAATGGATTTTTTGAAGCCCATAGTCCAACATAGTCCAACACATATATGACATATAGTATCGAAAATCTTGTTACTAAAATTCAGCGAAATCCGTTTAGGAATGGCGGAGTTATAAACGATTTTCTAGAACAAGGAAAATCTGTAAAAATAATAATGTTTAGAAATTTGCATAATTTCGCTCGCATTCTGCAGCACATCATTTGGATAAAAAGCGCTTCTCTTCTGTTCATATAATGTAGCTAAAAATTATTTTTTTATAAATTAAAAATATAAACGAAAATTCAAATAATTTATTTTAAGTCTTCTTGACATTTTGATTCAGACATTATTCTTAAATATTATGAACTAAAATCAATGAAAGTAAATTTTTATATTTATGCACAAACTTTTTTCTGTGTATTAATTAATTCTTTCTAATTTAGAGATGTAAAAAACAATTCTGGAAAATATTTTAATTGGCTCTCTTAATCGTTTTAAAATCCTCAGTAAAGTTTTGAGGCTTTAAGATTTATATATAGTACACTGGTGCATATTCCTATAAACGCACATCAATTTTTTTTTTAATCAACTCACCAAAAAAGGGGCTAAAAAATAATTAAGGTGCTACAAATTAATTTTTTAAATTATTTGTTGACTTCACTTAAAAAATTAATAACAAAAAACTTAAAATGTACACTAAATTTTTTTATTGTAATTTTAGTAGTTTAATGCCATTTTTATGGCATTTTCCTATCCTAACTAAATCAATGAGTCGATTAGCATTATTAATAATGTACTGATGAATCTTTGTTTTGGATAACTTCAAAAATTTGGTCTGGCATTGATTCGACTAATTTTTGAAAAAAACACTGCAAATTTCTTCGCAGGCTTGCTTAATTTTTAGTTTTAACTCCATTATTGTCATTATGGTTTCATTCTGTGCATTTCTGGCGTAAACTTTTCGGGCCATGTACACCCAAAGATTCTCTATTGGACTTAAATCCGAACTGCAAGCCGGCCAGTCCTATAGTCGTGTACTATGTTCACGATTTAAATTGGTTCCAGGCATGGATTTCAGCGTTATCTTGTAGGAATATGCAATCTTCATGAATTTGTTCATCTATAAATAAGAGAAAAGCATCTTCCAACAGTTCATTATAAATTGCACTGTTCATTCTAGTTGAAAGAAAACATACTTTTGATTTTCTTTCAGCAGAAAAGAATGTCCAAACTATAACACTGATTCCATCAAAATTGCGTTTCGACATACGAATTTTGTTCGACCTCAAATCAAGGCAATGGCAAGAATATGAATCGGGACCGTCCAAATTGAATTTCTTTTCATCAGAAAATATTACTTTATTCCACTCATCTGTCCATTTCATGTATTTGCGCTTAAATTTTAAACGATTTCTTCCATTCTATGTTACCATCTGTTCGCAAAATGTATGCAACATGTTTAGAAGTGTCAGGAAAGTCAAGTTTATTTTTTATTTGTGTAGCATTTAATTTATTGGCTTCTTCGTTAATTTTATTAAATTGCCTTTTTAATAATTTTTGATTACATTTTATTGGTTTCCTCACTCCGTATTTCTGGCCTTTCTTAAAAAAGCCTCGAATAACTTTTTACGAATGGCTAATTTTTCATCCAATTTCTCTGTGAGAACAGTCTTGATTAGGAAAAAAATTTTTCCTGGTCTGTAAGAAAAGTTCCTTTGATCATCCTTTAAGCTGATAGAATTTCACAATTAAAACAAAAAAATTTTAGTAAACAGAGATGTTGTCATCAGAAACTTACATTAAGAGAAAGAAACAGCTAAAACTGTGAAAATTTTTTAATATATATATATATATATATATAATATATATAATATATTTTTTAATATATATATATATATATATATATATATATATATATATATATATTAAAAAATTAAAAAATTTAAATATATATATATATATATATATATATATATATATATATATATATATGCAATAGCTTTTTAGACAAATTTTTCTCTACTACGTTTATAGGAATATTCCACTGAAATGATCACCAATATGTTCTGATTGTTACATTGAAGAAAACAACAAAAGCACGAGTTATTGTAACAGCACAACATTGTTTTTGGTTAAAAGAAACGAATATACCACAAAGAAAAACAAAAATGTTAAATGCGCTTATAGAAATATGCACCAGTGTATATTTCTTTACAGATTCATTGCTTGCATAAAACATTTGTATAAAAAGAACTGAAACATGTGTTTTCAGGGAATATTTTCGAAGCTCAACTTTTTTAATATTACTTTATACAAACCAATAATACAATTAAAAAATCAAAAATTTAACTTTCCAAAATTAAAATTGGTTTGAAATTTTATTAAATTCTTAAGACATTTTATGAAGAGAAGTACCCAGCAAAAACTTTTTGGTTTTCGGTAATAACAACTACTTATTAAAGTAGTTTCTTGGTAATTAGGCGTCATTATTATTTGCCTACACTGTATTACATTAATAAGTACCCAGTAGTATAATAGCGCAGTAATACTGCAATCACGTGGATGAGTTGGCTAGAGCGCCGGATTAACAACCAGAAGATTGTTGGTTCAACCCCATTCTGAAGCTGTTAGTTTTTTATAACAAACTGTCTAAAAAGATATTTTAAACTAAATAGAGTCTTTGTCGCTTAGGATGCTATGTGCGAGATGGTGTACTGAGTAAAACGTTAGTCAGTAAAAACGAATGGTTAATGTGTGTCGAAGTTCGAGTCCCACTGACGGCAAAATTGTTTGTTTTTTTTTTATTTTTGTTTTCGTTTAGGTACATATTTTTGAGTATCCCTAGAGTCAAAAAATAACTACATGAATTTGTGGACAAGTCGAAGAAAAATAACTAGTTATTCAGGCAAAAAATAAGTAGTTTATTTTTGTTTCCAATTATACCTGCTAGCTTACCAGGAAAGCAAAGCTTTTGCTGAATATTAATACTTTTAAGAAAAAAGAAAAATATTTCGTATTTTATCAGTATTTGTCATACTCGATAGAGAATACTTCAAACGATACAACAATGATTTTATATTTAATTTAGCTTTTGTTTTTCTTTCAATATTTTTTCAATTTTTATAGTTTTTTTTTAGCTTTTGTATAATTTTATTTCTGATAATGGGCGTGTGTGAAACGGTAGAAAAGTTCTAAGGTAAAAAATGTTTTTTCTATGGTTAGTAGAATTGTTCATTCTACTGTGTGAAATGAAAATTGTAAAATATTGACAAATTTAATTTTTATTATAAAAGAAATTCTTTATGAAAGAAAAACCCCAGTTTGGTCACGTTTTGTGTTCAAATGGACATATAATAATAATTATTAAATATCTTAAATAATGTATTGTGTTTGAAATCTTATAACTAAATTTAAATTTTCTAAATATTTTTTGTTATTGAAATATTTTCTAATATTTTTTTATATAAGTTTGTCACAAATTCTACTAGCCTTATGAGCTAGTAAAATTTTATTCGCTTCATACCAATCAAAAATTTACTAACAAATATACTTTTCTATCGCTTCGCACAGGCCAAATGTAGAAAAAATACCTTATTGATACATATGAAAATCAAATGTTTTTGAATAATTTAAAATATCACTTTTGTATCGAATTTTTGACAAATCTTAATATTCAGTATTACCATCTAAAAATGCCATTAGTAAGTGAGTAAGTAAGTAAATAAGTACGTAAGTATGTAAGTGTGTGTAAAATAATGTAAATTTTTCATTGAGGCATTAAAGATAGTAATATTTTTGCTATAAGATTTTAAAACTACATATTAAGCTAATATTAAATTTCCCCATTTTCCTGGGAACATTAAAAAATTACCCACGACATTTTGCCGGGAATTCCCGCACCCCAAACCCTATTTGTGACTGAAAGACTTTAGGTTTTGAGTTCATTCCTTGGCTAGGACTTTGAAAAATTGTTTTATAATTTATCTTGAAACAAAAATTAAATTTTTTAAATGTCAGATTAAGGTACTGTCAAATATATATTTTTTTTTAATTAATTAAAAACATTTCTTTGAAATTTATTAAATAAAAATTACATTCCTTTTCGCCAAGATTCGAAGCCATACTAACACTTTAAAACTGCTAGCTATGAATTCTTACCCCCTAGGCCAAATTGCACTTTAAAATTCTCAATTCAAAAAAAAAAAAGTTTTACTTTAATTTGTGTAAAAAAATGATAATTTTTCTACAATGTTGAATTTTAAATAAATTCAACATATGGTGTTGTAAATTGATTTTTAAACTGTTCATATACATTTATGTACTCTTCATATAATTGTTTTTCAAAAAAAGTTTTTATGAGTATAGATAGTCTAATGGAGGTTTTCTAGATTATAAATCTTCAAGCCGTGGTTCGTATCGTCGGAGAATGCATTTGAATTTTCTTTTAATATGGACATATTTTTTTGTAAAAAAATAATTATGTCAAACAAATCTGAGTATGTCACATATTTTTTCTTAGAAAATTATCATTTAGATGTAATTATGTTTTAGGTTTTTGAATGTAAATAATAAGTTGGCATATCATGTTTGGAAAAGTTAAAATTCTTAAAAATTATGAAAATTTTGAAATAGCTAATTCAAGTTTAAAATATCTAGTTTTAAGGTATCTTTTTCGAAAAGAAAACTGTTGGTAGAAAACTTAAAAGCAATTTACAACTTTGCATATCTATCTTTATGTTACAAATTTGCAATATCATGGTTAACATCAGTTTACAAATATTAAGTATATTTCCAGATTAAAGCAAAAATTTTGATAAGAGATAATTTCAATTCTATAGTAAGAGTATAAAAGAATCGGCCCTGACGAATATAGCGAATATAACTTGTTTAGGTTTGATATATTTTTTTTTTTTTTTTTTTGTTCATTTCTCATCTAAATGAAATTTCAATAAATTCAATTCTAAGTCTGATTTACTTTTAGTATTGTTGATTCAGAATTTTTTTTTTTTTCGTAAAAAACAAAAAGAAAAAATATAAATAAATAAAAAGAAAAACATTTTTTCGGTTAACTACTAGCCATATGTCTCTTTACTATTTCTTACTAATCTATAGTGAAGACAGTTTAACATTTTGTTCACATTCGGGTAAATTGTAGTATTATTATTTTTATATTCTTCACCATAGCTGGCAAGATCTATAAGATTGTCTTCATATCTTACCCACATAATCTGGTTTATAGAGATGTACATATGTCCGTTATTCATTTAAAATCAATTACTCCAAGTTTCTAGTGTAACATAGGAAAAATTAATTTTTTATTAAAAAACTAATATTTCATCTCAAAATTTTTACTACAAAACTGACTTTTCACCGCAAAATCAACTTTTCACTACAAAACTGATTTTTCACCACAAAATGGATTTTTTACCCCAAAAGCGATATTTACAAAAAAAAAAAAAAAAAATATTATTTTTCACTACATTTTATCATCATAAAAATGATTTTTCATCACAAAACTAATTTTTCATTTCAGAATCGATATTTCCCCACAAAATTGATCTTTCACCGCAAAATCGATTTTTCACGACAAAATTGACTTTTTACCACAAAACTGATTTATTCCCATAAAAATAATTTTTCATCACAAAGTAAACGTTTTACTTCAAATACACCACAAAATTGATTTTTCAACTCTAAATTGATTTTCACCACAAAATTTATTTTTCACCACAAAAATTATTTTGTCTAAAACTAACTTTTTCATCTTAAAATTGATTTTTCATACTGATTTAATTAAATAATAAAAATATTAAATAAATATTAATTTTTATTTCTTTACATTTTTTACATATCAATAATATGTATGTAAACAATGTAATATTTATGAAAACTACCTTCAAATGCTATATAAAAAATAATAAATTTAATTATAACATGTAAATAATACAAAAAAATTAAGAAAATGATTTCCAAATTATTGACTTATTACATCATCTCAATAATAGTTAAATAGTATAAATTTTTACATGATGTCAACAATAAGTAAATAATGTTAAATGTAAAATTTATGAAAACTACTTGAAAATGTTATAAAAAATAATAAATATAATTATGATATATAAACCATATAAAAATTATTACTTAAAGAAAAAATATTACTTCTATATTGTTGACTTTTTTACATCATGGGTAGATAATATAAAATTTACGAAAAAAGCTAGAAAACCCAAAGAAAAGTCAAAGAAAACTATAACATTAATGAGTAAATAATGTTAAATAGGTCATAAGTTTCTATTAACTAAAATATTTAACAAAAATTAAAAAAAAAATAATAATATTAGAAAACTATAAAAATACTTCTCTGCATTTTTCACATGATGTCAAAAATGCGTAAATAATGTTAAATAGAGCAAAAATGTTTATTAAAACCACTCTTAATTTCGTATATAATTACATCATGTCAGTAATCGTGTAAATAATAAAAAAAAAGATAAAAAAGATAAATTTAATTCTTAATTTTTTTACATGTTTTACATCATGTCAAAAATTATTAGAAATTACAAGAAAAACCAACAAAAACTTAGAGACAACAATAATTTCGTTAAACATTTTTTTATATGATGTCACTGTAGAATATTATATGTTATATTGAATCTTGATCGGATGTCATGACCATATTTTATGCCCACTTTTTTAAAACTCTCAAACGAATGAACCAATTAGCTTAAAATCGGAGCAGGGGATGTAGTACCCCCATATAAAGCAAATATTCATTATGACATATCTAAGGAGCTATCACAGTGAGTGCGCACAAATTCCTATCTTATCGCATTGATAAATGAATATAGGACGAACAGATCCAGGCGAAGAGGAATCCCCCATATAAAGAAAATATAAATTTTCTCATCTAAAGAACCATTACCGTGAAAGTCTTAAAAAAACGTAAAGTAATTTTCATATCAAATTTCGAATAGGGTGAATAGGTCCAGGGGGAGTAGTAGCTCCCACATATAAAGTAAATAAAAATAAATAAAATAAAGTTATTGCCTCGATTAGGGTAGCGAAACGCACCGGTACATGTTAGTAAATAACAAATTTAATACTTTGAAACTTTTAATAAATAGGCATTATGTATGTAAAATTTTGAAGTTTGGAAAATTCAAATAAAATCAATAAAAAGTTAAGGAAAACAATAAATTTATATCTTTACATTTTTTACACAATATCAACCATGAGTAAATAATATAAAATATGTTAGAAATATTTGGTAAAAGCACAAAATATTAAACAATTAGAAATTATTTATCCTTTACATATATTACATCATGTCAATAATAGGTAGATAATGTAAAATATGTTAAAAATGTGAATTAAAAAAAACCTGAATACTTAAGGAATAAAAATAATTTTTTATTCATTTCATCTTTCGATTTCCCTTACAGATATAGAATTATTCGGATCAATTTGCGTCAAAAGATTTGGATTTATTTGGACAACGTCATTAGAGGCACATCATCACCACTATCGTATTCGTCAGAGTTCCAATTGAACAACTTTGACCAAGAATTTTTTAAAGCTGTTTGCGTGACCTCATCCCAAGGTTTCTTCAATAAAATTATTGCATCTTTGATTGAATGAGATTTTAAATTTTTGTTTAGTTCACCATTCTCAGCAATTAGTTTGGTTAGCAATTTATTTCTATAAATAAGTTTGGTTAGCTTTATTGGATTTTGGTCCATGGGCTGCAGCGCTGCTGTAACATTTGGTGGAAAGAAGTACGCCACTATATTTCCATCTTCGCTTTGCATTGCCTCAATGGATGAGTGGGCGGAGCAGTTATCAATAAGTAAAAGGGCTTTTGGAGGCAAATTATTTCCTCGGAAAAACGAATGACCTATTAAAAAATATTTTAGAATTATGGAACTTATAAATATGTATGTATAAATAACGTTTGCACTTGCATACTTCATTAATAAAGATCTTATGAAACCAGTCATAAAATATCCGAGATGTCATCCAAACATTTTTTGAAAAACCGTAATGTAGTGGGTTGTTAAATCTTTTGAAACACCTTGGATTTTTGGCTTTTCCAATAACCAATGGCAACAACTTACAGGTACCATCAAAATTTGCTCCAAGTAAGATAGAAATTCTTTCTTTTTGGGTTTTGTTTCCCGGAGCACTTTTTTTGGAAGCTGAAACATATGTTCGACATTATATATTTGAGATTCCACTAGGCCCATTTCTGCGATTTTAGCATGAAGTCTATGAATAAAAGGAGTGACCGAATTAGTGTCGCTGGATAAAATCTCGTCACTAATTTTTAAAAGAGGAATTCCATGTCGCTTTTTAAATTTGGTAAACCATCCATCGCTTGCCCGAAAGTCATTCTCAGCTTTATCAGGATATTCTTGCCTGAAAATTACTTTAGCTTTCTCCTTTAATATGGGTCAATTTAATGTCCCCTTTTTTCTCGTTAAGAAACCATTCATAGAGACGACTTTTCATTTTCGGATATTCAGGACTATGTAAAGTTATATTGGATACGTGTTGATAAGTGTTGGTAACAGTATCCAATATTGATTTTCTATTCGATTTAATATAGCTAATGGTAGAAGTAGTTACATTAAAGTCCAGTGCTAAACGCTTTCTTTGAACGCCTTTGTCAATCTTTTTCAATATTTTTAATTTGTCTTGTAAAGACAAAGTGTTTTTCTTACTTTTGTTTGGCATTTCTAGTCCACTTTCTTATTTTAATAAATATTAAACCGTATACATATACAAACACCAAAAAACTGACTCTTAAACTCTAACAACAACAACAAGATCTGTAAATCATCTATTAAAATGGGATTCCCCTTTTTACTTTGTATTTGGTTAAGCTAAATTGTCAAAATTTTAGTGTTTACAATAAAAAAGAAAACATCGTTCGCAAATTCGACTTTTGAATTCTAATTTTAGAACACCAAATGTTATGAAATTACTGATTCGAATTTCTGGAAATTTGAATTTCTGAGAGTTTGAATTTTTGAGCGTCTACTGTACAGTCAAACAGAGATGAATTTAATTCATATTATTTTACACTTTTTAAACTATTTTCTTTCTATAAATTTTACATTATTTACTTGTATTGTGAAAAATGTAGAAAGCTAATATTTTAAATTTTTTTCAATATTTTGTGATATATTTTACATTATTTACTAATTCTTGACATTACGTAAACAATTTAGAAAATAAAGTTTTTTGTTTTCTTCATCTTTTCATTTCATTTTAATATTTTCCAATATATTTGATAGTATTTACCCTTGTTTGTTATTATGTAAAAAATGGAAGGATTTTTCCATTATCTACCTATTATTTTTATGAAAAAAAAAATAGTAATTTAATTTTTTTGTCAAATATTTTATATTATTTGCTCATGGTTGACATTATGTAAAAATGTAAAGAAATAAATTTATTATTTTCCACCTTAACTTTTCATTGATTTTATTTGAATTTTCCACAAAATTTTACATTATCTACCTATTACTGACATGATGTCATTAATGTAAAGAATTATTTATTTTTTTTACAATATATTTCTAATACATTTTATATTATTTACTAAATTTTGAGTTGTTTACATGATACCACTTAAAAAAATTATTTTTATTCCTTAAGTATTCAGGGTTTTTTTTTTTAATTCACATTTCCATATATTTGACAGCACAAGTTTGTCTTTAGACACGGATGAAGATAGTGATGTGGAAGTCCACCTAATATTTCTTACACCGAAGCTAGTGCAAATGTAAATAATTTAATAAAAAACAGTGAATTATTTTCCACTAAGCACTTGTCAAATCTTTTAGATCTCCGTAATGATATTGTTTTGTCGGAAATAAAAAAACCTAAAAAACAGACTAATATTACTGAATATATGATTAACAAAGTCTGGGTGAGAATTAAAAATATGTATTATTTTAACTTTTCTTAAAAATTTTTCTTTTTTAATTTAGTTATAAGTATACTATTTATATTAAACATACTAAAGTCAAATGAACCGAATTGTTATTTTTTGTTATATTTCGTTAAGTTTTTTGATAGTTTTTATGTTAAATAAAATAAAATGAAAAAAAAAAACATAGTTTTATATATCTTTATGGTCAAATTTACCTACATTTTTTGTATAAAAAAAAAACAGTCCAGAAATTCGAATAATTCGGAAATTTGAATCGCCCTAAAAACAAAGTGGTTCGAATTTCCGAGCGTGTACTGTAATTCTACTTTCATTTAAAAGTGTCTTTGACTTTACTTACAATAGTATTAATTTTATATAATAAAATCATTTCAACAGAATTATATTATTTTTCTAGAATATTACAGATTTCAGAACATATTGTCAACTAAAATACAAAAGGCCGTAACCGCTCAAAAATCGAATGTTGGTCTTTTACTGCATTATAATGTACTGACTCAAGCTACATTTATACAAAAAATTTCATATTCATGTCGTCAAAAATAACATCAATATTAACAAAAGTTAAAAGGCCGTAACATCAATTTAATAAACGAAATAATCATAAAATTTGCTTCATTTAAGAAGAACGTTTTATGTTTTATGCATTTTTGCTTTAAGAGAACGATTAAAAAATTTTACTTAATTTCTTAATTTTAAAGCAAAAAAATTTAAAATTGTGTTTACAGCATTTTGCAATTTCATAATGTTTTTTACTTCTGCTGTAAAATATTAAAAAGTGTGGTTATGGCCTTTTGTATTTTTCTTCACAACTTTCTTTATTTTAAACTGTTTTTGATAATTTTTAATAGCAAACTGCTCAGGACAATGATACTCGTACATATTTTAATAGAATTCCATGTGTTTCGGTTTTATATGTTACAGACAAGCGCCACAAAATTCGCTTTATATTTCTTTATATAATTATCAAAAATTTTTATCAAATCTATAAACCGTCCAAATGAATAATAAATAGTTGTAATATGTATTAATTCATATTATTAACATTTTTAATAGTCTGGGCCTAATCCCTAAACAAAAAACAAAAATTGGTCACAAAAACATACAAAACAAAAAAACTCTTGTTTATTTCATATTTATATATAAAAACCATATAATTATAAAATAATAAACCTAAATCATATTTCAACTATATTGTTCACTTAACAGCAAAACTTTAAAAAAAAGATACGTAAGCGGCAAATTCATTGAAATAATATTTAAAAACAAACTTGTTTTAAAAACCTTTTTTTACCGAAATGTAAACAATGAAATTTAAACTTAACCTAAAATAGTAAACAATATTACAAATAGTTTATAACAAAATAAAATTTTGACAATAATAAAATAAAACAATATAATTATTTTAAACATTTACCTTTGGCCTCCAATTTAATAAAAAAAAAATTTAACTTTTTATAAAATTTATTGTTTTTATACCCTACACCACCATAGGTGGTTGGACTGATGTTTGTAACGCATAGAAAATGTTATACAACAACCACCTTAAAGTATACCAATCGACTCAGAATAACTTTTTAAATCGATCTAACGATGTGTGTTCATTTGGCTGGCTGGTTGGACGGCTCGCGGTCGCAATTTTGAAGATAATTCAATGAAATTTGGCTGGTAGGACTTTCATGATACAAGGACGAAGTCTGTTGAAATTTGTTGTGATCAGTCCATTATTTAACTTAGCCTCCACATAAATGTCCCCCAGGAATAGAGTTTAAACATTCAAAAATGTTTTAAAAATAAGAATATTTTAATGAAATTCTGTGCAAAGAAGTTCTGTACAAGTATCAAACTTTATACCAAATTTTATAAAGATCGGTCCACAATTTTTAGAAATATTTAGAAAATCACTTTAACATGCATAAATCACATGCGAATGTTAGCATCAAGTTAATATTCAGCAAAAATAGGTTTTATGGAAGAAGAAATAACATTGTCAAATTTTATGAGAATCTGTCCATAATTTACCTACTACCAGGAATCTTCCTAAAGTGCATAAAATCTTCTAGATGTTAGTATCAACGCAATTATTCTTTATTTTTCATCATATATTTTATTACACTTAGTAAAATTGGCCACATGTGTAATATAAGTCCCCTTCCCGAATTTGTATGCTCGTACACAATGGTGTAGGGTATCATATAGCCGGTCTTGAACGATTATATTTTTCTTTCTCGTTTATAATTAATCAACTGATATTTTTTTTTTTGTGTGTAATAATTAAAACAAACATTCTAGCAAACATTTTTATGAAAAAAAAAAGTAAAAAAATATATTTTTTTTAAACACTCCCACTTACCTTAAAAGTAGCAAACAATTGAATTTAATGCGGAACCTTACAAAACTGAACACATCATAGTGGTTGAAGCTGACAATGGACATTATTGTAAAAGTGAAAGTTGTTTTACACATTTTTTTATTTTTTATTTTTATTTTTTTTTTTTTTTTTGTACAAAAAGAACGAGAATTTAAAACATTCTTAATGTTCTGGTTTCATATCCCAGCAAAAACTTATTGGTTTTCGGTAATAACAACTACTTATTAAAGTAGTTTCTTGGTAATGAGGCGTCATTATTATTGGCCTACTCTGTATTACATTAATAAGTACTCAAAAGTATAATAGCGCAGTAATACTGCAATCACGTGGATGAGTTGGCTAGAGCGCCGGATTAACAACCCATTCTGAAGCTGTTAGTTTTTTATAATAAAATGTCTAAAAAGATATTTTAAACTAAATAGAGTTTTTGTCGCTTAGGATGCTATGTGTGAGATAGTGTAATGAGTAAGACGTTAGTCAGTAAAAACGGAATGGTTAATGTGTGTCCAAGTTCGAGTCTCACTGACGGCAAAATTTTTTTGTTTTTTTTTTTATTTTTGTTTTCGTTTAGGTACATATTTTTGAGTACCCCTAGAGTCAAAAAATAACTACATGAATTTGTGGACAAGTCGAACAAAAATAACTAGTTATTCAGGCAAAAAATAAGTATTTTATTTTTATTTCCAATTATACCTGCTAGCTTACCAGGAAAGCAAAGTTTTTGCTGGGATATTACATACACACAAACTTGGCAACAAAACCCAGTTAGCTATATGAAGGTCAAGTCCATCGTTTGTTGATTCTTAAACCAGCTAAAATTTTTAAAGCTAATAAAAATTGTAAATACCAGTAGCAGTGGCTCGAAGATAAATTGTGGCGCTTTTTCAAAGCACTTTTTTCCGTGGCTCTGTTTTATTAACGCATTTTTTTTTTTTTTTTTGCATTCTGCAATTTTTGTTTATTAATTTCTTATAATTTTGCCATTGAATAAACTTATTTGCCATTAAAATCTTGTAGATCTAGTTTATTGATTTTTATTTTTTTCTGTAAACGTTATGATATATATATTTTAGTTTTTATTGCCGGAAACCATGATTTTTATGAAAATTTATGTTAGCAATTAAGTTCTTGGTAATTTGCAGAAAAAACAATAATAAATAAATAAATTAAAAAAATTTTAAAAATGTTATATTAATTTGTAAATTATTTTTTGTAGTTTATTCGCTTATTTTAATCTTAAATTGAAAATTTGTAAGTGTGATTTATAATAGTTTAGCAAATAAAAGGGTGTGGAGTTATAGTTGTTTATTATATATATTTTTTTTTTAATAAGTGGCATTACAGGTCGCTTAGAACAAGTATTAAAAATTATATAAGAATAGAGAATTAAATATTAAGTAATTTACTTATTTATTTATTTTGAATTTAAAAGACAAAAAGCTATTGAAATACATATTTATTAAAATGAATCTAGTTTTAAGTGTGGGTTTCAGAGAATTCCACTGTGTTAAATACAAAAAAAAAAAATAAATAAATTATTATTTTATTGCAACAAGTAGGTAATTATGAAAATGTTTGAAAAATTCTAAAATAAATTTGAAAATCTTTATATTATGATTTTTTTTTAACATTTTCTGATTAAGAAAAAAATCACCAAAAACATTAAATGCTTGCGTTTACATATTTTACAACATGTAAATAAAGTAAATCTATGGAAAATGTATGAAAAATCATCGCATGATGTCAAAAATTGATAAGTAATTTAAAAAATGTTAGAAATATTTAATAAATCACTAAAATCTTAAACAACTATTAATTAAAAATTATTTACAAATTTTCCATCATGCAAATAATCGGAAAATATTGTAAAATCTAGGGAAAATACAAGAATGTTTACATAATGTCAACAATCAGTAAATAGAGTAAATATATCAGAAATATTGAGTAAAATAAAAAAAATTATACAAGTATTCGTTTTACATTTTTTGTAGTAAAAAAAAAAAAAACAAATTTTTTTTACATCATATCAACAATTGGTAAGTAATGAAAAATATGTTAGAAATATTTAATAAATCAGAATAATATCACTATGCGACAGTCAAAATTGGGATGGGATGAAACCAACGGGAAATGTTATATCGGTAAAAAAGAAGTTATACGTATCCCGGCGTTTCGCTGGGTCACGTCTAGGAATCGAGATATATCAATTTGAAGTTAGTAACTATCATATAGGGGAAATTGTGACCTTTGGTGGTCTTTTTTTGACATAAATTTTGCTGAAACAAATTTAAAAAAATTAGGAATTACAATTCCTTTAATCTGTTCATACAACGTTTCGCTACATAAGCAACAGTTTCGCAGTTATAAATAAATGTATGAAAAAAAAACTATTTTTTGCCTAAAAAATTGAATTTTTTTATTTTTAATTCATAAAAAATCCAAAACGGTAAAAAAAGTGTCAAGTCCTATTACTTTCGCGTAGTCACATAACCTTTAAACAAAATGAGACATAGATCATGAAAATCGATGGACGCGTTTCGCTTTTATTCACAATTAAGTGAAGGTATGAATTTCAAAAATTTGCTCGAGATATGCTCAAAATTCCTTGGAAAAAACATTGATGACTTTTTTTTATGATTGTCAGAATTAAAAAAAAAGTAATAAACAAACGGTTATTTGATTTTTATGGTAGCGGTAACAAACTAAAAAACAGTCATAAATGTGTGTGGACAATTAAAAGGAAAAAAGGAAACAAGAAACACATGTTTTTCGTATAGCCTCCTTGGAGACCTCTTAGCATCGCCACGACTTTCAGATCACAACTGATCCGCCACATGTGATCAGTGTAGCAAACTTTATCCAAAATTATTTTCATGGAATCGTATGTAAATATATTTAACGAATATTAATTTTATATTATATTTATTGTTATACAATATCAAAACGAGAAAAAAAGGTCTAGACCGACTATATGATACCCTACACCATTCTGTACGAGCCTGTGAACAATTTTACTAAATATAAAATAAAATATACAAATAGAGAATAATGCATGGATACTAACATTTAGATGAATTTATGCACTTTAGAGCGATTCCTGGAAGTTGGTTTATATGGGAGCTATGGTAAATAATGGACCGATTCTCATAAAATTTGGCAATGTTGTTTCTACTTACAAAAAACTTATTTGTGTCGAACATTAACTTGATACTAACATTCGTGTGGGATTTATGCATGTTAAAGTGATTTTCGAACGAGGGAGCTATGCTCAGTTATGAACCGATCTTCATGAAATTTGGCACATTAAAACATTACTATATTTAAGGCGTTTATGATTGTTAAAACCTTATTCCGGGATAACATTTCTATGTAGGCTAGGTGAAATAATGGTCAGATCATAACCAATTTCAATAGGCTTCGTCCTTGTAACATGAAAATCCTACCAGCCAAATTTCATTGAATTATCTTCAAAATTACGACCTCTACTTTGTGCATAAGGTTTACATGGACAGCCAGCCAGTCAGACGGATGGAGATCGTTAGATCTATTTAAAAAGTGATTCTGAGGTGATTGGTATACTTTAAGGTGGTTATTGGATAACTTTTTCTATGCGTAACAAACATTAACACAAATGCATAATACCCAACCACCTATGGTGGTGTAGGGTATAAATAGTGTAAATAATGGAAAATCTAGGTAATACAATAAAAAAACATCAAAAGTCAAATAAAACAATAAACTTATTTCTTTTCATTGATTACATCATGTAAACAATTCATAAAAAATATACAATATGTTTATTTAAATATTAATTACCACTTCTATAAATTTTTTACATCATGTCAACAATAGCACAAGCTAAGAAACCTAAAATATCTTAATTTTAAATATTAATTATTAATTCTATACTCTTTTACATCATGTCAATAATACCATAAGTCGTGTAAATTATACAGGTAACAAATATAAAAAGTCTAAGAAAATAATAAACTTGATGTTTTATATTGTGTCAAAAATTAGTACAAATTTTGAAATATTAAAATTTTTTGTAAAAACAAATAAATATTAATTATTTATTTAGATTAATTATTTATTTACCAAACACAGAAGAAAAATTAATGAAAATTCTAAGAAAACAATAAACCTTATTTTTTCATTGTCTACACGATGTCAGTAATTGTTAAATAATAAAATATATGTTAAAAATATTTATTTAAATTACAAAATTATTGATAACAAATATTAATTATTAATTCTATACATATTTTACATCATGTAAATAAAAGATAAATAATGTAAAATCAATGAAAAATACCTGGAAGTTCATCACTGATCTCAGAAAACAATAAATTTAATTATTTTCATTGTTTACTAATGTCAACAATAAGAGAGTAATGTAAAATATGTTAAGAATATTTAATCAAATCACAAAAATGTCCAAAAAATACAAATTTATAATTCCTTACATATTTTACAGCATGTCAATAATAGCTAATTCATGTAAAATTTATGGAAAATAAAAGAAAAATCAACGAAATTTAAAGAAAACAATGCAATATAAAACAATATTGTTTACACGATGTCAACAGTAGGTAAATAATGTAAAATATATCAGATATGCTTAACTAAATTTTCAAAATATTGAAAAAATATTAATTACTAATTTCATTACTTTTTTTATATTATGTTAATAATAGGTAAATATAGATGCAAGAAAAATAATCAGTCTAAGAAACATTGAATTAAATTTAATGATGTCAACAATGAGTAAATAATATAAAATATATTTAAAATATTTAGTAAAATGATAAAAATATTAAAAACAAATTTTTATTATTAATTCCATACGCGTTTTACATCATGTGGGAAATACAATAAAAACAAATGAAAAGTTAATGAAAACAAAAAATATATTTCTTATAATATTTTACATAATGTCAATAATGTAAAATATGGCAAAAATATTTAATAAAATCATGAAAATATTCAAAAAATACAAACTTATAATTCCAACGAAAAGTTAAAGAAAGCAATACAATTAATTCATTCATTAGTCAGTAAATAATTTAAAATATATCAGATATATTAAATTAAATCTGCAAAATATTGAAAAAAATATTAATTATTAATTTTTTACATTATTCCAATAATAGGTAAATAATGTAAAATCAATGGAAATACAAGAGAAATCATCATAAAATCTAAGAAACATTGAATTTAGTTCTATATATTATTTATATGATGTCAACAATAAGTAAATAATGTAAAATTTATCTGAAATATTTAGTAAAATGTTGAAAATATTGAACAGAAAATATTTAAAATAGAATTTAAAATAGAATAGTTAAATAATATACAATCTTTTGGAAATACAGTAAAAATCTTCATAAAACTAAATATATATATATATATATATATATATATATATATATATATATATATTGAATTAATTTATTAAATTTTTTTTTTTTTTTTTTTTTTTGTTTCATTAAAAATACTTGCATGATTTAAAGAATTACATCATGTCGAGAATGAAAAGATCATTTAAAAAATAAGTTAAATAAAATTTAATGGTGGCTGGCTATACCCTTGCATAGATTTGAACCCTCTAAGAAAACTTAACCATAAGCGAAATTGAGGTTCATTGAGTAGAAGTTTGAATGAGTCTGTTCAATGAAGTGCAGCATTAAATGAAATAAATGTTTAAGAATTTTATACGACACTATACGTTTTAGCATCGATGATCAATATTAATAATAACGATTTTCCGTTTTTATAATTGTTCACACATTTTTATTTTTTGTTTCTTTGCCAATCTTTTTCTTTTGTCAGTTTATCATTTCATACGAAAGTCCTTAAATATATATTCATGACCCAAAATTGAAAAATAATTGTGATTGTTATGATTAGGATTGATTTTGTCCGTCTGTATGTTGAAATGGATTTTTTTTGAAGCCCATACTTAAATAAATACATTTCTCTTTCAACACATATGTGGCATATGGTCTCCAAAATCTTGGTATTAAAATTCAACGAAATCCGTTTAGAAATGGAGGAGTTACCCAGCAAAAACTTTGCTTTCCTGGTAAGATAGCAGGTATAATTGGAAACAAATAACTAATTGAATAACTAATTATTTTTGTTCGACTTGTCCACAAATTCATGTACTCAAAAATATGTACCTAAACGAAAACAAAAATAAAAAAAAACAAAGAATTTTGCCGTCAGTGAGACTCGAACTTGGACACACACTAACCATTCGTTTTTACTGACTAACGTCTTACTCATTACACCATCTCGCACATAGCATCCTAAGCGGCAAAAACTTTATTTAGTTTAAAATATCTTTTTAGACATTTTGTTATAAAAAAAACTAACAGCTTCAGAATGGGGTTGAACCAACAACCTTCTGGTTATTAATCCGGTGCTCTAGCCAACTCATCCACGTGATTGCAGTATTACTGTGCTATTATACTATTGAGTACTTATTAATGTAATACAGTGTAGGCAAATAATAATGACGCCTCATTACCAAGAAACTACTTTAATAAGTAGTTGTTATTACCGAAAACCAAAAAGTTTCTGCTGGGTTGTTATTAATGCGGATCATTATTCGCTCTAATATTATTTTCATGAGTATTTTCATTACAGCTGGAAGAATATATTGGGAACCATTATATCTCGCCAGTTATCAAATCTTGTCCTATCATCTTTCTTTGGAAATTTATTTATGATACCATTCAACATATCCATAGGGTAGTATTCTATCTCCCATATTTCGTTAAAAAGTGGGTAAAGTATTTCAGAGAATATATTGGGTTCCGCGTTTTAAATATTTCTTCTAGGATGTTATCAACACCGGCAGCTTTGTTTCGTTTTAGAGCTTTTATTGATTCATATATTTCTGATTTAGTAGAGGGGTTTTTCGTATGAGAAGTGGTTCAACGTATTCGTCATGCGTTACTGCAATTCCGGAACGCTGTATATTCATCGTTTCCAAAAAGTGTTCCTTCCATCTGCAGAGCTGGGCTTGTTTATTTATAATAATTTCTCCGTCACATATATATATATACACTTTTTAGATTTTTTGAAAATTTTGGAAAAGAAGTCACACATTTGTGTTTTTATAAAATATTTGGAAATAATTGCTTTGTTGTTGTAAATCTTGAAATATCTAGAGTAAATTGCGGTAATTTCTGAAAAAGTCGCGGTATTTATCTCTGATATTAAAAGAAGAATTCGTATGCATTTTTCATTTCAAAAGTATTTACACACATTTTTTATACATCAAAATTATTTACACAGCTTCAAAAATCAATTATTTACACTCCAAAATCTTGTATTTAAGATAGTATAAAATCCTAAGGTTCAAACACAACTTCAATAGATCGCAAAAGCATAAAAATAGTGGCAAAAATGATGAAACAAACTATCAGAGCCAAGTTGAGATTGAATTGAATGTTTAAAAAGGGTCATCGTCGTAATGGTTTGGAAAAATGAATGGGAATAGCTAAAGGATGATATAATCCTTTTAACTAAGGATATCATTACATGAAAATAAAAACAATTTAAAGAGAAATTGGGAAAAATCTATCAGAAAAATAAAAAAAATAGCTAGAATATTTTCAAAATTGTCTGCAGTCGTTGGTATGTTCGACGAGAATGTATGATTTTTAGAAAGATTTTGAACCATCTTTGGCAATGTTAAGCGTAAATAATTGATATTTGAAGCTGTGTAAATAATTTTGATGTATAAAAAATGTGTGTAAATACTTTTGAAACGAAAAGTGCATACGAATTTTTCTTCTAATATCAGAAATAAATACCGCAGATTTTTCAGAAATTACCACAATCTACCTGCACATTTCAGGCTTTACAACAACAAAGCAATTATTTCAAACTATTTTATAACAACACAAATGTTTGACTTCTTTTCCAAATTTTCAAAAAATTTAAAAAAGTGTAAATATATATGACTATGACTGTAAAACCTCTAGCTTAGATTTTTTAAATTTTGAAATTCTGAATTCAAAAAATAGTTTTACTTTAATTTGTGTAAAAAAAATAATAATTTATCAACATTGTTGAATTTTAAATATATTCAACATATAGTGTTGTAAATTGATTTTTATACTATTCACATATTAGAGAAGTTCATATAATTGTTTTTCAACAGAATTTCTATGGATATAGATAGTCTAGTGGAAGTGTTCTAGATTACAAATTTTGTAGCCATGATTCGTATCCTCGTAGAGTCCATTTGAATTCTATTTTAATATGGGCATATTTTTTGTGAAAAAAAAGTTTGACAAATAAATCTGAATATTTGAGATGTTTTTTCTTAAAATATTATCACTTAACTGCAGTTGTGTTTAGGTTTTTAAATGTAGATAATAAGAGAAATTGTGTCTTGGAACCCCAAAGTTCTAAATTCTTAAAAATTCTGAAAATTTTAAAAATAGCTATTTCAAGTTTAAAATATCTAATTCTAAAGTATCCTTTTCGAAAAAAAAAATGTTGATAGAAAACTGAAAAGGAATTTACAATTTTGCATATCTCTTCTTTATTCAGCTCTTCAATACAGATGGTCTGAGCGATTTTTGTAAGTTATGTGCCCTAAGAGTTTTCGGGGATTCTTTATGTTATAAATTTCCGATGTCATGGTTAATACCATTTTACAAATATTAAATATATTTCCAGATTAAAGCAAAAATTTTGATAAGATATTTTTCCAATATGTTTACATATTTATGAAATATAGATTTTGTGAAGGGTATAAAAAATTCGGCCCAACCGAATATAACACTTCCATTTGTTTTTATTTTAAACTTAAATTATTTTCCTTTAAAATAAAAGAACTTTATTTTACTTTTTTTACAATTCTTAATTGTTTTTTTCTAAGAATTTGTGGCCTTTATTATATACCAACAACAATCAGTATTTATTTATGTTTATATTTTTTTAATTACAATTTTTTAAAACTTAAATTTTTTAAAATTCTTTTTATTAAAATGCATTATTTTTTATGTTTTTTTTTTAATAAACAGATTTTTTTTTTTAGATTTCATAGCGAAATTAAGGAAAAAGAAAATGGATCTAAAGAATGAAAGTCAATGAATAGATGATAGAAACATAAACATCTAAACAACAGCACACAGTTTAGTTGAATTGAATTGAATAGAGTAGAAATGAGTGATAGAGATAGTTGGGAGAAAGAAAAAGAGGAAGACTTGGATATTAAATTCGACAATCATTTCAGTACTTTTCTAATTGCAGTAGGGGAAATTGGGGCAGGTATGAGGACTAACACCAGCAGGATATTGACGTTCAGTCCAACCGGGTAGGGGAGGAGCAGGAGCACCAGCACCACCAGCATTAACATCACAGAAAGGATAGTTGGGGCAGGAGTGGGGATTTACACCGGCTGGATATTTATCACCGCCAGGAGCAGGGGCAGGAGCACCCCAGTGAGGTTGAGGTGCACCCCATTGAGGTTGTGGTGCACCCCATTGTGGTTGTGGAGCACCCCATTGAGGTTGTGGTTGCCAAGCGGGAGCAGGTTGTTGCCATTTATTGGGATTATGCAAGCGAGCATTATCACAGATAGGAAAACCGGGACAGTCCTGAGGATTTACACCAGCTGGATATTGAGCGGCTGGATGTTGGGGTTTTGCCCATGCCAAAGCAAATAATGATAATAAGGCCTTTAAATAAATACAAGGTAATTGAAAAAAATATCCTTTTAGTTTATGGTAATCCTTATTAAGACAGCTTGCAGGGTGACTTTTCACTCAAATACTTACCAACTTTGTAAACATTTTGTTGTTGTTTTATATTAAAAAAAGTAAATTAAATTATTAAAAAATAATTCTACCAATTGAACTATATTTTCAAAATAGTTATGTAAAAATAAACTTCCAATTGGTGTAAGTATTGTAAGTAGACTGTGGTTAATTCTTAAATGCTCTAGCATATTTATATACCCAAAATGCAGAGCAAAAAATCAAATCGAAAGCGAAATTGTTTAATGTACATTTTTCTAACAATATGTTGTATAAAACAAAATATTTTATTATTTTTTTTTTTTTCTTAATTTTTGTAGAGCAAAAATAAGATTAGAACAAACACCTCTTAATAATATTACCTACCAGGCACCCTGACTTGAAATTGTTTTTGTTTTTCTCTCTCCTCCATTAAAATTACACGATATTGCAATGTTAAAACCACAATATTTACAATATTATTATTATTATTATTGTTGTTGTTATTGTTGTTGTTGTTGTTGTTGCAATATTCATACAATATATTTTATTTATTATAATTCCAGTCAGTCAGTCAGTTATTGTTGTAACTGAATAGTACTCAGTTTTATTTTAATGTTTTTTTTTCTTTTTTTATTTTTTATATTATTTTGTTGTTTTTATAAAAAAAAAAAGACTGATCGCATTTTTCTGTTGATCTAATAACATGATATGAGGTAGATTTTTGTTTTCTTGGTTAAGTTTCTTGCAAATAAGTATTTAGAGAAATATGTTTAAAGACTTTAAAGAGTAAAGACCCCCACCTTTCAACCTACATGAAATTTGTTGTTATTTAGTATATTTAAGTTTTATTTATATACAATTGTATGTATGTATGTTTTTTAGTGCTAAATGCAAGATGGAAATTAAGTTACATTGACGCACAGAGGGGTGAAATTGAGAAAAATGGCGTTTAATTGAAAAATTAATATTTAGTAAAAGTAATTGATTCTAGCAAAAAGTAGATAAAATAAAGCATTATTATGTGTTTAAAACATTTTTTAATTTTTTTCACTCTCCATGTAGTGCGCCGTCAGTCATAGATTTTTTGCAATTTTTAATCAAAAACTGAAAATCAAACTCTTTCAAGTTTATATTTTTGCGTTTTATTTCATAAAAAGTAGATTTCTTTAAAATGGAGTTGTTAAACATAGGTATTTAAAAGCATAATTATGCATTTTTTGTTAAAAAATTTTTGTAGAAATATTTTTAATATTTTTTAAAAAAATCGATCTAAAACAAAGGATTTTTTAATTTTGTGGAGAAATTCTAAAAGCTTTTAGACGAACTTGAGTGAAGATAAAAATTTTATATTTTTACATAACATTTTTAGTAGGGAAATCCAAAAAAAAAAACAATTTTTCGAAGAAACAAATATTTTCCAAAAAATCCAATAAAAATGTGCTTTTTTTCTAAACAGAACTGAAATTATAATATATTTAAAATTAAAGTTTATCTAACTTATTTGCTTTATATAAAAAAGATATTTATAAAGAATTTTACAAAGATATTAAAAACGAGTAAGAAAGTTGCAATCGTGCAATTTTTGCCTTATTAAATCACTTTAATGCATAAAAATAAGTTTGAATTGGCTTCGGTCTGACAGGTCAATTAAAAAGTCAATTAAAAATTGGTCAATTATGTTCCAATCTTTAATATAGAAATTTTACTTTAAGTCTAATACTTAATTATATATTTTTTATACTTGACTTCATCTTTATACAAAGATTTATGAACTGATTTTCGGGAGGAGGTCTTATACGGATACTATGGTCAATTTTGAACCGATCCTCAGGAAATTTATAAGTATGATTTATGCTTAGACAAAGCTTACCTGATAAAAAATTATAGAAATACAGATATATTTAAGACATTTATAAGCGTTTGACCAATTTCTGGGAAAATATTTATATGGGACCTCAGTGAAAGAATGGTTATAACCAATTCTAATGTGTTGTAGTATTGGCCCAAGAAAGCTCATGTACAGAATTTCTATAGGTTATCTTTAAAATGGCCAACTACAGGTTATCTCTAATATTGATTATTGAAGTAAAAACAACCGGACGGATAGTCGTTTAGGCTAAAAATTAAAAAATAATATTTATGAATTCAGAAAGTATTTATTTGTCGTACTATTGACCCAATTATAAAAAAAAAAATAATAACAATAATAATAAATAATGCGCTTTACATCTTCCCCGAATTAAGCGCCATTTTTAGCGTTTCTACCCCAGTGTGTAATAGCAGCAAAAAAAAAAGTAGCCAAAGCAAAAAACTTGCATTGGCAATGGACTCTTAACGTCAATGTTTCAACAGCAACTTTCATTGATTTATTTTTCAAATTAATTTTTTTTTTCTTGTTATTTACTAGTTTTGCTGTTATGAATTTAACTTGTTTAAATACTTACAGTTAGTTATTTTATTTAATTATTGCTAAAAAAAAGAAACAAAAAAATTAAAGAAATGTAAACATGTTACTTAAGTCTTTTGTTTCTGGTCAGGCTACATAACTACTCTGTTCTTGAACAAGTTAGTTTTTAATTTATTTGTTAAGAGTGACGTCAGAGTATTTTAATAAAAGAAATAGTTAAACTTAAATAATAAAAGGATATTAGACAACATATTTTTATTTCCCAATATTTAATATTGTAAAACAGTGAAGAAAAAAAAATGGAATAAATTATTCACAAGAAACTGTTATTTTCATTTTAAAAAAAATATAAAAAATTCCTTTTTGTTTATCTGTAATTTATAGATAGAATTACATGATTATCCATCGTAATCTTGTGTTTTCTTGACCTGAAACATTTCACAAAATTAATGTTATTATTTTTTTTTTTCTACAAAATTTATGTCACACCACCTAAGAACAACTACGGAATGTTTATGTCCTAAGAGCTTAATACTCATTTTTTTACCACCAATAAAATTAATCATCGTTTTAATAAAAAAAAAAGATTTATTTACTCTTCTAATTAAAACAATATTTTAAAGCTCATGTAAGAATGTAACAATTTGGTTATATTTCTTTAGAAACCTTCACAAAATTAATAAAATAATTATTATTATTTTTATTAATAAGAATGTACTTTTGTATTTTAAACAATGGCAAAATTCCGCAAAAATAACAAATAGGTATCTTTAAAAAGAGAATGTTCTTTAGATATTAATAATAATGAAAAATAATAAATTAATATAAAATTACTAACAAAAATTAAGATGTGCAATTAATTAATATAACTCTTATAACCGATAACTTTAAATCACTACATTTTTGCATCATAATGTCTTTGAAATAATCCATTTTAATATAGAGTAGAAGGGGGATCATTCGCCATAGGGGCATATCTGCCATTGGCAATTACCTTGAAAACGAAGATATCATTAATGGGCTATTTAAGGAACTAAAGCTAATTTTTGATATTTCATATAAAATAGAGATTTTTTTTATAAAAAAATAAGTGATAAAAGATTTTTGTTGTTTTTTTTTTTTAATTGGAAAACTATTTAACGAACTGAAGCCAATTTCGAAATTTTCATATCGCAAATTTTTATCATTTTCTAGATTCGAGGCCTGTTTAAGAAACTAGAGCAAATTTTAGGTTTTTCATATAAAATATCGATCTTTATTTAAAAATATAAGTAATTACAGATTTTTGTAATTTTCATTATTGGAGGACTATTAAAGGAGCTAGGGCCAATTTTAGATTTTTCATATAAAATATCGATATTTTAATTAAAAGTATAAATCATCACAGATTTGTTGATTGGAGGCCTATTTAAGGCACTAGAGGCAGTTTCATATTTTTCATATAAAATATAGATTTTTGATGAAAAATATAAATGATCACAGATTTTCTTTATTATCATGATTTGAGGCCTATTTAAAGAAGTAGAGTCAATTTTTTATTTATATAAAATAAAAATTTCTAATGAAGAATATAAGTAATCAATAGTGCAACTAAAATTATACTCATAAAAATATGTTTTATTCGCATCAAAAATGCTTTTAAAATCTAAAAATATGCCGCTAAAGTTAAAAACATATGCTCTTAAAATATTATTTTTTTTTCTGGCTTAATTTTAAATTATTTAGAATTCATACTAAAAATAAATTGTTTTTTATTAGTAATTGTTAAGCAATATTTTCCTTTTGCACTTAACAACATTAAAAACCTAAAATATTGTATCAGGAAATGGCAAAATTTCTATAAATTTATATGACGAAAATTACATTAATTAATTTGAATTAATTAATTTTACTCTTAAGTGTAAAATATGCAAAATTATGCTCTTAAGTAAAAAATATACAAAATTATGCTCTTAAGTAATTTGCATATTATGCAAAAATATGTAATTTAAATTACTAAAATATGCTTCAAAATAAAGATTTTCAATGAAAATATGACAATATATGCAGCTAAGCCTAAAATATGAAAAAAAAATACGTTGTTAGAACCAAAATATGCAAAAATATGTACGGATAAAAAACTAATAGCTTGGTTCATTTGAAGTCCAAAAAAATGTGATTTTGTATATTTTTGGTTGCCCTGGTGATCATAGATTTTTATAAGTTTCTTGATATGAGGTCTATTTAAGGAACTAGAGCCAATCTCAATTATTTCACACAAAATAACAATTTCTGATGAAAAATTTAAATAATCACAGATTTCAATTATTTTCTCGATTGGAAAATAAAGCCAATTTTAGGTTTTTCATATTAAATATCGATTTTTGATGAAGAATATAAGTGATCACCGATTTTCAGAGGACTATTTAAGAATCTATAGCATTTTAAGTTTTTGATATAAAATATTCATCTTTAATTAAAAATATAAGTTACACAGGTCAACACTAATAAAGTATCGTGAAAAATATATTGTAGATATTGTAGGTATAATCATTCGAATCACCAGGAACATTTCAGTTTTTCTCCATCACGTCACATTTTTAACCCATTGGCGACCAAAGAAAATATGCTTCCCTGAGGAGTTTTTAGGTTACATAATTTTCCAGGTAACAGATAAAACAAATTAGTTATTAATGTTTTATAGACAAGATATGGTGCTACATAAATGTGATATAAGTCAAATTTCCAACTTGCCACACATAACACCCAAAAGTCTTTATATTTGTAAAAATCAAGAATTTCTCTATTAACTCTCATAAAAACATTAACCCTTATAAAAAATTAAATGTAAGGAGTGGATGTAGAGGAAAAATTTGTATTTGATATAACTAACACTTGACCGTTGAACTCAAAAATAAAATAAAATTTCAAAAGTTGGAAAAAATATCCATCCAAATTTAATTAACAGTCAACAAAAAATTGGAAAAAATCTGTTAGTTATATTAAATAAAAATTTCTCCTCTACACCCACTCCTAACACCTCATTTTTCCATGATTTTGTGAGGGTTAATTGAGAAATTCTTGATTTTTACAACTTTAAAGACTTCTAGGGTCTATGTGTGGTAATTTAGACTTATACTATATTTTGGTGGCACCATTTCTTGTCTGTAAAACATGAGCTGTACCTATAAAATTATATAACTTAAAAACTCCACAGAGAATCATATTTTATTTGGTCATCAATTGGTTAAAATTGTTATGTGATGGAAAAGCTTAATTTAACTTTCTACACTATATCGTCTAAAGAAGAAGAATTTTTCAGAATTATTCGCTATATAATTTTTTTACAATTTTGTTGACCTGTGTTATCAGTGATAACAGATTTTCATTATTTTCTTGATTGGAGTCCTATTTAGGAAACTGTAGCCAATTTTAGGTTTTTCATAATATCATATTTTTTTAATGAAAGAGCTAAGTGATTACAAATTTTTATTATTTTCTTGACCTAAGAAACTAGAGCCAATTTAATTTTTTCACATAAAATATCGATTTTTAATGAAGAATATATGTGATCACAGACTTTCATTATTTTATATAGAGGGCGCTTATGAAATAGATTTTCTAAAAACTTATTTTTTCTATAATTTTCTTGTTTTTCGCTTGAGGACAAAATATTCCATAGCTTATAAGACTAAGTTAAAAACAAGAATAATTTCTTAACCGTTTTTTTTAATCTACCTTTAATTAGCTGTAATTAATCTTGTTTCAATTTATTGATCCGAAAATAATTACAATCAATCTAAATGTTAATAAATTTAATGTTTTAATAACTTTCAATAACTTGGCTTTAAGTTTTATACGATTTTAAGTTCCTAATCAATCGTTTTTTTTTTTCTTTTCAAGTATTTTTCCATATATTAAGTTAGTGGTAATTCTTTATTTCATTATTATTATTTTTTTTCTTGCATGCATATTCATAGTTTTAAATCGTATGAGGTATAAGTATGTGTGTGTTTTTCTATTAACCGGAAGGCTTATAAGGTGTGTTGTGTTGTCATATAATTTATACTCATGTGTTAAAGGCAACATCTAACTGCAGATATTTTAAATTTTAATGTGTTTTTTATTAAGTGCACTAGTTAGTTATTAATGTGTGTTAATGCAAATGAAAGAGAGATAAAAAAAATCAAATGACTAGCAAACAATAAGGTGATAAATAAAACAATTGGACTTGTAAGAATGTATTTAATGAATTAGATCTGTTATATTCTAGAAATAAAAACATTAAGTTTTTCTAAACTACTGATTGGATTAAAAAATAATTCAAATAAAAGAATTAACACCGCGATTATAAAATTTTTTTGTCTTGAGGTTCTTTAGTACTTGAGGTTCTGCCTGTGTCTTAACTCTTTTGTTTTTTAATTACTTTGTTCTATTTTCTAAAAATTTGCTGGTTTATTTAATCCTCCTCGTTTCAGTACCTACTGTCACCGCTTAATTTATGCAACATTTTTACCGTTACATTTGTTTTTTTCTATAGCCAGACACATTTACGCAGTGTCTATATTAGACAAATTTTTATCAAGACAAACGGCAAAATCAACTGGCAAAATCAATGCGAATCTATACAAGGTATCCTCAGTTAAACCGCTGATTATTATTTTTGGATGTTACAGCTATCGAAATGCATATATAAACGAAAAAGGTCAAGACCGACTACATGATACCCTACATCATTGTGTATGAGCATAAAAATGAAGGAAGGGGATTTAAATCACAGCTGCACGAAATATAATAGAATATATGATGAAAAGTAGAGAATAATGCGTTAATACTAACATCTAGATGATTTTATGCACTTTAGGGCGATTCCTGGAACTGGGTTTATATGGGAGCTATGGACAATTATGGACCGATTCTCATAAAATTTTGTAATGTTTTATCCACTTACATAAAACTTATTTGTGTCGAATATTAACTTGATACTAACATTCATATGGAATTTATGCACGTTAACGTGAGTTTATTTGGAAGCTATGGTCAATTGTGGATCGATCTTCATAAAATTTGGTACAACTCCTTTGCAGCGAATTTCATTAAAATATTCTTATTTCTAAGGCAATTTTGAGTGTTTAAACTCTATTCCGGCGGGACATTTGTATGGAACGATCACAACCAATTTCAATAAGTTTCGTACTTGTGCCATAAATGTCCCACGGGCCAAATTTCATTGAATTATCTTTAAAATTGCGACCCGTACTTTGTGCACAAGGTTTACATGGACAGACAGCCAGCCAGACGGACGGATGGACATCGTTAGATCGATTTAAAAAGTGATTCTGAGTCAATTGGTATACTTGGGTGGTATAAGTGGGTGATGGATAACTTTTTCTATTCGCTGCAAACATCAGCACAAACGCATAATAACCCAACCACATATGGTAGTGTAGGGTATAAAAACATTAGTGAATTCGCCATATTGTTGTTTTTGTGCAACTGTTGCCACCTACCATAAATTCGCTTTAATTTTGACATTTGTCATGATATAAAATTGTCTAATATAGACACCGTGTTGTATGTAAATATTTTCATAGTTTTAATTAAAATAATTAGTTTTAGTTATTCAATACCTTCAACTAGCTGGTTATTAAAATTTCTATAACTTTTTAATAATTTCATTGTCGCAATTTAATATCGTACAGTGGTTCCAAAACGCCTTTTTTGGAAATAATTATGTAACTTGTGATCCGTTAAAGATATCTGAATAAAATTTGAAATGGCTAGAGATAAGGTTTTTTCGACTTCAATTGGAGGATCACAATCCCTTAGTAGCTCAGGGGGGTAGTGATTGGACCACCATATTTGATCATATATTTTTTAATAGTCAAAAATTCATTTATGATTTTGTTGTAAAAAAATGTTAAACATAGATAATCCTTATAAGTTTTATTTTATTTATTTAATAGCCAACGAAATTACAATTTTTACAGGCTAGCATACATATTCTTAAAAATATTTTTCATAATTATTCAATAATAGTCTTAGTATTTAACTAAGTTAAAAATACTCCTCTTAATGCAGATTGAATTTACTGAGAAATAAATATATGAATAAAAACTAATGAATTGATTGCATATACATGGAATCATTGCATGGAATCAAAGTTGGCATAATTGGTTTAGAAATATTTGATTTTTAAAGGAGTATAATTTCTAGTTAGACGATTTGGGATTACGAATTCGATCTTACGAAGCAGGAACTCGGAATTAATTGAACCGTTTACTAAATTAATAACAAATGAAATATTCATATATTTTCTCCTACTTTCAAGAATAGGAAAGTAGGCATAATAAACTGTAATCGACTTTCATATGATGGTAAATTAATATTAGGATTCCATGGAAGATTACGAAGACAAAATAAGTGAATTTGTTTTTGGGCCGATTCAGTTTTCTTTATATTAACTTCCCATTGAGGATCCCAGAAATTGGAAGTATATTCCAGGATTGGTCTTACGAGAAACGTAAGGGTCATTAAACTCTCCTCCCCAGCGCTTGAGAAAACCTATAACTCCTTTTGCTTTATTAACGATTGGTGAAACGTGGGAATTAAAGGATAGTTTACAATCAAGCAACACACCCAGATCAAGAAATGCTTCGACTAGATCAAGTTGATATTCATTTATTGTGCATCTACAGAGTACTGGACTTCTGTAGAACATTATGTGTTTACACTTTCTCAAATTCAGATCCATTGGATTCATCATACACCAATCATAAAGATTGCCCAGATCTGATTGGAGTAAGGAACATAGCTTTACATCATCAGCATACATTAATATTCTTAAATTCTTAATGCACGATGGCAAATCATTTATAAATATTAGGAATAATAAGGGACCAATATGACTACTTTACGTAACACCGCATAAAACATGAATGTTTTTCGATGTACATTCTCTAAATAATACATATTGGTATCTACTTTTAGGATATAAAGAAATCTATTTAAGAAAAACAGGAGAAAATCCAGTTTATCCAATTTGAACAAGATGAACAAGGAGATCGTAATTTACTTTATCTAAAACCGGAATCGTAAACCAGAATCAAATGCAAATATAACTGAGGTTGTGAACAGCAAAAGGTTAGCAGTAGTGGAACATCCATTTCGAAATCTATGCTGGAATTGGGAAAGATAACAAACAATTTGATGTATAAGAATTTCAGTAATTATCTTTTCGAAAATTTTTGGAATAACACTTAATTTAGCAATACCTCTATAATTGGAAATGTTGGATCTGCTTCCGGATTTAAACAAAGGTATAATATAAGATTTCCTCCAAACTTCAGGAAAATAACCACTAAGTATAGGGTGATCCATTTCGAGGTTCCCTACATTTTTAAAGAAAAAACACAGAAAATTCAAATTTAATGGGGAATGTTTATTATCATTTCAAAGAACATTCTTTGGCATTTATTTTTTGAAGATTATTTCTATCAAATGTTGGTCGTTGCTACGTCGCAGATGGTCCATCCGTTGAGTCCAATTTTCGATGACTCGTTCGAGCATTTCGACTGGTAACTGGCGAATGACACGCGTGATGTTTTCCTCCAAGGTCTGAATCGGGTCTGAATCTGAAGCGAGTTTGTCCGCATAAACTTTAGACTTTACATATCCCCACAGGAAAAAGTCTAACGGTGTGATATCACATGATCTTGGTGGCCAATAGACCGGCCCAAAACGTGAAATTATGTGCTCACCGAAGTGTTCTCTCAATAAATCCATTGATTGATGCGATGTGTGGGAAGTGGCGTCGTCTTGCTGAAACCAAATGTCAGTGAGATCACGAGCTTCAATTTCAGGCACGATAACGGTCGCCATTGACGGTTACGTTCCCACCGGCATCATTTTTAAAGAAATATGGACCGATGATTCCACGGCCCACAAACCACACCAAACCATTGTATTTTCTAGATGAAGTGGCAGTTCTTGAATCTCTTCAAGTTTATCTTCGTCCCAAATGCGACAATTTTGTTTGTTTACATACCCATTGAGCCGGAAATGGGCCTCATCGCTGAACAAAATTTGTCTCGAAAACGTGGGATCTTCTTGGAACTTTTCAACGAGCCCATTGAGCGAAGCGATGTCGCTTGGGAAGGTCGAGCGGCTTCAGTTGTTACACAAGCTGTATTTTGTACGCTTTCAATTTAATATCTCGAAGTTAAATGCGATAAGTCGTTCCATACGTCAGTCCGAGTTGCTGCAAACGGCGCCGAATCGACTCTCCACGGTCTTCGTGTACACTCTCAGCTACGGCCGCTATATTTTCTTCACAGCGTGCTGGACGTGGTATATTCGGTCGAATATTATCCAATAATGAATGCTGGGTCTCAAAATGGGTGATGGTGTTGCGAATAGTACGCTCAGTAGGCCGATTATGTTGACCATAAGTTGAGCGAAGTGCACGAAACACATTTCTCACAGAACGTGAATTTTCGTAATAAATTTTAACGATTTGTAAACGTTGTTCAGGCGTAAGCCTTTCCATTATGAAATGCCAAACAATACTAAACAAAAATAACATGACAGCATGAAACGCTGATACGTGATCTGTCAAAAAAAAAAGGCTATTGAAAAAAGTATCTCTACTTGAATCACCCTTTATTAATATATTGAGTAAGTAGGTTATTGGAGATATAAGAGAATGTAAACTTTTTATAAGAACACAACCTGGAATACCACCAGATCCTCATTTATCAAAAAATTTTAAATTCTGTACAGTCTCTACAATAAATACGCTTACATGTGTAGGTTATCCCTTTCAGTTTAAGTGATTTTTAGGTCGAAATAAATGTTTCCCTTATTTTTGACCTGGTTTTTTACATTCTTTTAAACTTTACGGACTTAATTTGAATCCTATTTTTTTATATTTTTTATATTTCTTATAAAATTCTAAATAATATTGCTGCAAGAATCATATAAACATTTAGATCCAATAAAAAATTATATTAACCTGAAGTTGAAACTTAAAAAAAAAGGTGTTAATATTTTTTCACTTATAAAATCTGACCTATATATTTTTTTAATGCTTCCTATAGAAATTTTAACGAAAATGCGTGTAAAGCATCCAAACTTTATCAATTTGTCACTTTTATAACGACAGGAGACGATTTCAATGAAAGAAGTTAATTTTTGAAAGATGTTTTTCCCGGATTGGAACTTTGGGCATTTTGGTTCAAAACAGTGGGAATGACATACCCGAGATTGCCAACTTTAGAGGTTCACCCACTACTCCCCTGACACGCTAGGCGACTGTGCTCCCCTAAATTAACTCGAAAATACCTCAGCTCTAGCCATGTTAAATTTTATTCAGATATCTGTAACGGATCACAAGTTACAGAATTATTTTCAAAAAAAAAATAACGCGTTTTGGAACCACTGCGTATCGTAGTTTTCATATGTTGTCTTCTATAAAATAAGATAATTTCAGTTAAGCTCTAACAACCCACAAAATGAACATTAAACAAAACTGTTCTCTGTTCTCAAAACTGTGATAATGTCATAATACTCATATACTAACTCGTTATTTCTCTTATCTTTTCCATATTGATTTCAAGCGTTAATTATAGATCAATAAAACTACAACTAATTACTTTAACAGTTTGTTATAATTGTCAGCTTAATGATTTTAGAATTTAAAGTAAAAATATAAAAACAAATGCAAACAACAAAATTTTCTTAAACAAAATACTTAAATACTATATTTCATTTTTTATTATTATTTATAATTAATTATTTTATTAGGCAATTATTTAAAAATGTTTATGGTTTTTCTCATTCAAAGTAAAGCAAAACAAATTGTGTTATATTAAATAAATTATAAATTTGTTTCTCTTTCATGTTGTCTACATGTCTATATGAGTCATTTTTATGTTATTCTTAACACTTTTGTTTGAATTTATTGTAGAGTTGACAATTAATTGTCATTAACATTTGTTTCATTTTAACTACTTGTATTTTATTTATAGCATATGTTAGAGAATTTCCGTCTGCCTTTATGTCTATGTAACAGTCAGTAATTTGCATAAATCTTCTTGGTTTTAAAACCTGCCTCAAACATAAATTCTAAATTTTATTTTCATTGAGTTTTTTTCTTTTTTTTTTTTTTTTTCTTTTCGCAACACATGCTGTTAAATACATGATCTCATGGCTCTTTTGGCTGTTTGTTAAGAAAAAAAAATGTCTATGTTTGATTATTAAGATTTTTATATTTATTATTTATTTATTTTTTTATTTTTTGTAAGATCAGGAGTGTGGCCCACCCACACCCATCATACATATACACACGTTCATTCGTAATTAACGTAAAATTTTGTATAGCAATAAATAAACGTGAAAAGTAACGTAAAGCCTTTAAAGACATAAAATGAAAATTTTGTTAGGGTATTAAGTGACGTTAAGGTACCCTAAATAATTAAAGACATAATAAAAATTTTAAATTTACATTTTATTAATTACATTTGTATAAATACCCAGCAAAAACTTTACTTTCCTGGCAAGCTAGCAGGTATAATTGGAAACAAAAATAAGCTACTTATTTTTTGCCTGAATAACTAGTTATTTTTGTTCGACTTGTCCACATATTCATGTAGTTATTTTTTGACTCTAGGGGTACTCAAAAATATGTACCTAAACGAAAACAAAAATAAAAAAAAAACAAAAAAATTTTGCCTTCGGTGAGACTCGAACTTGGACACACACTAACCATTCGTTTTTACTGACTAACGTCTTACTCAGTACACCATCTCGCGCATAGCATCCTAAGCGACAAAAACTCTATTTAGTTTAAAATATCTTTTTAGACATTTTGTTACAAAAAAACTAACAGCTTCAGAATGGGGTTGAACCAACAACTTTCTGGTTGTTAATCCGGCGCTCTAGGCAACTCATCCACGTGATTGCAGTATTACTGCGCTATTATACTATTGAGTACTTATTAATGTAATACACAGTAGGCAATTTATAATGACGCCTCATTACCAAGAAACTACTTTAATAAGTAGTTGTTATTACCGAAAACCAAAAAGTTTTTGCTGGGTATTTATACCCCACACCGCCATAGGTGGATAGGGTATTATGCTTTTGTGCTGATGTTTGTAACGCACAGAAAAAATCATCCAATACCCACCTTAAAGTATACCAATCGTCTCCGTTCGTCTGGATGACTGAACGGCTATCCATGTAAACCTTGTGCACAAAGTACAGGTCGTAATTTTGCAGATAATTCAATGAAATTTGGCACGTAGAAGTTTCCTGACACAAGGACGAAGCCTATTGAAATTGGTTATGATCGGTCCATTATTTCACCCAGCCTCCATACAAATGTCCTCAACGTAATAGGTGCTTAACGATCATAAATGCCTTAAAAATAGCAATATTAGTTTTGTATAAGTTTTAATCTTTGTACCAAATTTCATGAAGATCGCTCTATAATTGACCATAGCTTCCATATAAAAACTTTGATAAATTCTAATTAGTATTTTATTATAAATAAGGCAGTAAAAATTTTTAAGATCAAAAAAAAGGATTTCGGCGAGAAGCAGATCCACACACAATAATTACTTCATTTCACTGCTATAATATTTATTTAGGATCCCATAAAATTTCTGAGCCATCGAAATAAAAATGTCAGTCTGTCCGTTCTTTTATCTTCTAAAATTTTTAGGGTAACGCCAATTTTGTTGCTTATGTTCTACATAGTACCGTATATAGAATGGTGAAAGTAGTTATAAATCTCCTTTCAGAAAAAATCTTAAAAATTTCGGCCAAAAACCATCAAATTGTCAACAGGCCATTTTTAGAACCAAAATTCATGAAAATGACGATAAATCGTCAAATCTGGCAACAGTGAGGTAATAAAAAAGAGACCTCATAAGCCCAGCTGATTTACAATTATTTCAGCTGATTTACCGCGCGAAGCTGTCAAATTGTTTTTGTATTCGTATGTAATATTTATTACAGCGTTCTTTTACTCTCCTTCATTTACTAATTTTTTCTTCATAGCATTTAGACATATTGTGTCCGGGTTTTTTGCACTAACAAAATGCAAGCAATTGTCGTTTGTGTAGATGTGCGTTCACTTTATAATTGCATTATGGTCATAATCGTAGTATAACCCTTTAAACATTTGGAAGACAAATTTGTTGCCAATCGTCTAGAAGCATTTAAACTATTAAGTTTTCTTTTAGAATTTTAATTAGCGAATCCAAAAATTTAACTCAAATTATGACAAACTTCGAAAGAAGCATTTAACGGACACGATCAGATCTTCATATTATTTAAACTATCAATGTACATTAGAGTGACTCCAAAATAAAAGGATCAATGTTATCAGATTACTTCATTTTAAGATATCGTTTTAAAAATTTTGGCGAAAATTTCCTTTCGTGAGCTGGATTATAAAAAAAAAATGTAATTCGGATTTTTTAGATTTTTTTCATATTTCTGCTAAAGAGTAATTTCATGTCAAAATGGACAGCAATCGAATTTGACATCTCCAATTTCAATGAGATTCACTACAGATATTGGTTATTAGAAGTTTTTCTTAAATCATGCTTTTTTACACTTTTAGACTCATAACCCTTTTCGGTCCAAAAATATGACGTTTTGAAAGTAGAAAATAAGCTTAAAACTTAACAAAGGTGTACTTGTTTAATTGCTAATAACTTGTAAACTATAGTTTCATATTAACTGAATGTATAAAGTTTATTTGCATTGAAAGTTCAAAGGTCAAAATTGGGCATATAAAAATCAAACTATTATATCTCAAAAAACGGTGAATTTAGAACTTTTAAAACATTTTTAAGACGCATTGCCAATTTTCATTTTACTTTCTTAAAACTCTCATTAAGACTTTTAAAATGTGTCATAAAGCTGTAAACGCGAGCACACGTGTTTTTTTAATTTTTTTTAGTGAAATTTTAGATGATTGTCGGAATACTGTTCGAAATTTACAAAAATAAAATACATTACTGTCATCATTTAATCTATCTAAAGAATATTTTGTAGTCACTTCTGTAAGATAATATGACGATAGTTCGAATTTAACAAAAACAAAAAAAATTATTATCGCGCATAAATTTTCTTGACGTGTTTTAAGAAGATTGTCAGTTTTTATGAAACGAAAACAACACAATAGATTTAGATACAGTTTAGCTGTAATATTAAATATGAAAAGAAAAATGTTCCTGATAATTATTTTTTTTCTAATTTATATAAAATATATTAAATAATATGTAAATAATCAAGAAAGAATATTTTATAAAAATAAGTAAATATTATTAAGCTTTTAATCTGTAATATCAGACTTTTCGCACAATTTTAATTTATTTTAGAAAAAACTTCATCAAACAAATAAGTATTTATTTGCATATAAAAAAAATCCAAAAGGTAAAATATTTAAATATAATTTAACTTAAAAATTTTTATTAATTTTTTTTTTTTTAATTTTTTAAAGGTACCGGAATTTGCTAGAAGTTTCTCATGAGGATTTCATTTGGACTTTCCTAAAAACGAAAATAATCTCTACTTTAATTGTTTCTTTTGTAATGTACTCGTATATGTTAGAGTAATCAAAAACAAAAACGACTTTTTAGAAAACCAGTTTTCGGTTTAAAAGGAAAATCTCATTTTAGAAAAAACCGGTTGTACGGTTTTGGACTTTTGAAAAAATCGGTTAGGCGATTTTCAGTCATTTAAAATTTTTAACAAGAAAAACATTTTTTTTTGTAATTTTTAAAAACAAAAGCCTAAAATTTATACGTGCATATAAGTTTTATCCTGAAAAAGTAATACATTTTGGTGTGCATAATTGAAAAATGCAAGTTTTTTTATTGATTTTATTTATTTCATTTAACTACATTTCTTTATTATTTTATTCCTAATCTTGGTAATCTAAAATATTTCTTTCCGACTTTAAATAAAATTTATTTTGTAATTGAATACTTAAAGTGATCACGACAGTGTTGCCAGAAGATGTAATTGGTAATATGCTAAATCGTTCAAAATCTTCCCAGCAAAAACTTTTTGGTTTTCGGTAATAACAACTACTTATTAAAGTAGTTTCTTGGTAATGAGGCGTCATTATTATTTGCCTACTCTATATTACATTAATAAGTAGTCAGTAGTATAATTGCACAGTAATACTGCAATCACGTGGATGTGTTGGCTAGAGCGCCGGATTAACAACCAGAAGGTTGTTGGTTCAACCCCATTCTAAAGCTGTTAGTTTTTTATAACAAAATGTCTAAACAGATATTTTAAACTAAATGGAGTTTTTGTCGCTTAGGGTGCTATGTGCGAGATGGTGTATTGAGTAAGACGTTAGTCAATAAAAACGAATTGTTAGTGTGTGTCCAAGTTCGAGTCCCACTGACGGCAAAATTTTTTTGTTTTTTTTTTCGTTTAGGAACATATTTTTGAGTACCCCTAAACTCAAAAAATAACTACATGAATTTGTGGACAACTCGGACAAAAATAACTAGTTATTCAGGCAAAAAAGAAGTAGTTTATTTTTGTTTCCAATTATACCTGCTAGATTACCAAGAAAGCAAAGTTTTTGCTGGGTTATGATAGATTGCTCTAAACAAACAACAAATGATAAATTACGAGTATTTTGCACAGAAAATTCATATATTCTTTTGCCTTTATTTCTTGTAAAATTGAATTCAAATGACAATTTATAGACAATTTTTCTTCAGAATTATTTGAAATTTTGGACAGTGATACATTATTTACCCAAAATAGGCTCAAGTACAGGATGTCGTAAAGTTACCTTTAAAACTGCGACCTAAAGATTAGCAGAAATTATGATTTCTTTATGCACGGACAGCTGGACGGATAGAAGTTTAAGCTAAAAAAAATTTATAAATTCAAAAAGTATTATTTTTTTTTTTTCGATGTACTAATGAGCTAATTATTGCAACAAGACAAATTTTTATCAAGATAAACGTTAAAATTAAGGCGAATCTATTCAAAGTAGCCACAGTTAAACAGCTGATTATTGTTTTTGGTTGATACAGCTGTCGAACAACATATATAAAAAAATATTATTGAATTATTGAATATAGACTCTATACCAGTGGCTTTATATAGTATTCGTAAACACTTTATAATTTTTTTCTTAAATTTGTAGCCTTCGAAACTTTAAATTCATTTTAATAGAAAATTTGACATCCTGGAGAAAAACTGATTTTTTCATGTGTGAAAAAATTTTTGGGAAATTTTTTCACAGTGTAATAAACACATTTCCCAATTTGTTAACGAAGTTATTATTCTCAAATTATTTTAAAATCATTAACAAACGGTTTGACAGAAAAAATGATTTATTAAAACACATATTGTATCTCTAACTAAAACTACTTTTTTAGGGTAACGTTGGCACTTTAATCAAAAATTTCCTTATTTGTAAGTCTATTCTTTGCAAATCAAATTCTATGGCACATAATTCCTTTTTGATTTTAAATTCATATCGTATATTTAAATTTGCTACAACAATAAAAACGATTATTTTGACGATTTGACATAAAGCCAACATCAGCACCAGCATCATAACTGTTGCAACCAACAAGAAATCGTGTAGTTTACATAATCATGAAATAGACCTGGTGCTAGAATCGTGGTCATGTCGTTTGTGTTGGGTGCATAAAATAATTGTGGTCAAGTTTGGTAATGTTAAATAGGATTATCAGAGAGAGAGAGAGAGAGAGGGAGGGAAAAGCAGGAGCGTGGGTAATAAACAAAAAATGAAAAAAAAGGAATCTAATCGAATTAATTTGAAAATTTCAAATATGTTTAGGTGGTAATTAATATATTTACAACTGGTAAATACGAGGGCGGATCAATAAGTCCGTGACTTTTCGAACTTCCCTCGTAGTTATATGAAATGCAACACTATTCCCATCAAGTACCACCTGTTAATAGACTACTGTCAAATATTGAACAAGTGTCGACATTTACTTTGCGTAAAAAATAGGATTTATCGAAGTCCTTAAAATAGGCATTTGTTTGGTCAATAATTTCATCGTTGGAGCTGAATCTCTTTCCACCGAGCCATTTCTTTAGGTTTGTAAATATTAAGTAGTCACTAGGTGCTAAATCCGGAGAATATGGCGGATGAGGTACCAATTCGTAGCCCAATTCACAGAGTTTTGCCATTGAGACTGCACACGTGTGCACCCGTGCATTATCTTGATGAAAAAGAACTTTTTTCTTGGCCATATGGGGTCGTTTTCTTTTTAAATCCTCATTAAATCGGCATAATATTCGCCGTTTATTGTTTTTTCCTTTTGAAGGTAATCGATGTGGATTATCCCGCGCGCATCCCAAAAAACTGTTGCCATCACCTTATTGGCCGACAAACTTACCTTTGGCCTTCTTTGGAGCAATTTCACCCGGATAAACCCATTGTATAGACTGCTGCGTGATCTCCGGAATACAGTAATGGATTCATCCACAATTACAAAACGCTGCAAAAATTCATTCGGATTGCGGTTAAACAACTCCAAACAATCCTTTGAAGTTGTCACACGTTTACGCTTATGGTCAATTGTGAGCAAATGCGGCACCCAACTTGCAGACAACTTTCATAAACCCAGCTGATCATTTAAAATCGAAACCACACTGCCATATGAAATGCCTATGGCATCAACAATCTCACGCACTTTTACTCTTCAGTCGGCCAATACCATATCGTGAATTTTTTCGACATTTTCGGGTGTACTGACCTCAATTGGCCGTCCAGAACGTTCAGCGTCATTTGTACTTGTGCGACCACAACTAAAATCAGTAAACCATTTTTTTTACCATTGAAATCGATAGTGCAGAGTCCCCATAGTATTTATTGAGCTTTTCCTTGGTTTGATTGACGGTTTTTTTTCGCAAAAAATAATGTTTAATGAGCACTCGAAATTCACTTTTTTCCATTTTTAGAAAATTATACGAGGTTGTATGTTTTGAACAGCTGTTAAACGTAAAGTAAATGACGACGCTTACTTAAAATTTGACAGTAGTCTATTAACAGGTGGTACTTGATGGGAATAGTGTTGCATTTCATATAACTACGAGCAAAAGGCCTTATATAAAAATTACATATTGCAAAAATCTAATAAAATTATTTAAAATTTTAAAAGAATTTTAAAATATGCTCTAAATTTATATTTGAGCTAAAGATTTCTTTACGTCTTCCAAATTATTTAAACTTTTTAATATTTTTGGTTATTTACCTTCACCCGATGTAATTACAAATATATTTTTTATTATTAAATAATTTACATTTTCATATAAAGTTAAAACAGAATCAAAATTTTATAAATCTTTATATCCTTGTATTATAAAAATGAGGTGTAAGTCACGTATAAACGGCTGAACTGATTTTAAGAAATTTGATTCACAGATATTAACAGTACCAGAGGTGCCACATTAGGGTGATCAAAAAATGTTTTGCTCAAAAAAGTAAATTTTATATTTATAATAATTTTTGGCATTACCATAAGTAAATAGAAATATAAATTAAAATATATTCAATAAAATATTAGCATAAGTAGGATAAAACATTTTGGGATAAATAAAATATATCTATGATTTTTAGTTAAAGAGAAATGTTTAAAAAGTTGGGACCACCCTATTATAAATTCATAAAAGCTTAAAGCTTTTTGTTTATTTCATTGTCAACTTATGGTTTGAATTGTACAACTTATAAGTGAGCTTTAACTTAAATTGTTGTTAACTAAGTTTGCACTGAAGTATAGACTAAGGGAACGGTATAAAACCGGTTCTTACTAAATTCTTACTAAAAAGTTCTTCCTAAAAATTTAAAAATATAATTTTCATCACCTGAAATTGTTTTTAAACTTTTTTAAAAATTTAACCAGTTTTTAACACTTAAGGAAAATTATTTCTTTTTTTTTTAATATTATGCTCCAAAAAAATAGATGAAATTCCAGAAGATTAAAATAAAACATATTTTTGTGAAGGTCTAGCTTATTTGCAAGAACTCCTAATAGTAATTTTTTCTATTCTGAATAATATTAATATTATATTCTTTGGATATTTTTGTTTTCTGTATTATTTCTTTTGACAAAAATTTTCTAAGATTTTTTAAGAGTTATAGATTCTACCAAAAAACCTTAATATTTGTAACAAACCAACCAAACTTCCAAATATTCGAAAATTAAACTGAGTCTACCAATTTTACCAATACGGCAACGTTGAATCTAATGTAATATTAAACAAAAAAAAATTAAGTAATATCCCAACAAAAACTTTTTGGTTTTCGGTAATAACAACTACTTATTAAAGTAGTTTCTTGGTAATGAGGCGTCATTATTATTTGCCTTCTCTGTATTACATTAATAAGTACTCAATAGTATAATAGCACAGTAATACTGCAATCACGTGAATGAGTTGGCTAGAGCGCCGGATTAATAACCAGAAGGTTGTTGGTTCAACCCCATTCTAAAGCTGTTAGTTTTTTATAACAAAATGTCTAAAAAGATATTTTAAACTAAATAGAGTTTTTGTCGCTTAGGATGCTATGTGCGAGATGGTGTACTGAGTAAGACGTTAGTCAGTAAAAACGAATGGTTAGTGTGTCCAAGTTCGAGGCTCACTGACGGCAAATTTTTTTTTTGTTTTTTTTTTTTTTTTTGCTTTTGTTTAGGTACATATTTTTGAGTACCCCTAGAGTCAAAAAATAACTATATGAACTTGTGGACAAGTCGAACAAAAATAACTAGTTATTCAGGCAAAAAATAAGTAGTTTATTTTTGTTTCCAATTATATCTGCTAGATTACCAGTAAAGCAAAGTTTTTGCTGAGATAGAATTGACCGGGGATGATAAGTGACTATTTCAATATTGTATTAACTCTAATAAAAAATTTTACTTTTTTTGGCATAAATGTATCATGAGCCAATTATTTTGGAAGTAGCCTAAGTTCATTAACTAAAACGGTGAAGTTAGGTATTAACATATTGAAATTTTTATGTAATAATATTGAAACCACAAAAAACAAACGTAAAAATGTAACTACTCGTATTTTTATGCCTAATTAGATTTTCATGATGAGGTGACTTAGGCCACTTTAGAAATAAAAAGCTCATATATTTTTTAGTAACTTCTTATGTCAATAACTGATTTTTTAGTTTAAAAAAATAAATTAAAAACATTTTGAAAGTTTTCCGATTACAATTTTGGAATCGAATGAGTGAAGAACGCTTAGAACCAAATCACTAAGATTCTCTTCCCTGATGTGCTTAGGTAACTTATGGAAGATTAAACTGATATCACAAAGTCCCTTTTTAGCAGAAACTGGTTGGTTTGGGCAGCAGAAATGAGTCCACAGAGTGGTAGATGGTAAAATTGCTTTAAATCAATTATTTACAATTTTATTTAAAAAAAAAATAGTGTTTAAAAACTATAAATTGTACTTAATACATCACTGGAGTATTGCAGTATTTTCTAAGGGCGAATTGTATTGAAAAAATTAAGTTTAACACCAACTCGCCCTAACAATGTCATATGACACTGAGACAAACTTAATTTTGTAATAAAACTTTTTGTTAATAAATAAATAAATAAAATATAAATAAAAAAAATAAAAAATACTATTGTACTGAATTTATCATCCCTGGATTTGATTTGATAGTTAGTTTTGAGTTGTATCTTTTCTTTAACATAGGGTCGATACGATACATTTTTCTATCATAACAAATATCGAATTCTTATTATGATAAGAATTTATTACGTGTAGACCAAATTTATTTATAAATATTATTAGAGCTCAAGCGATATGTTGTTTTAAATAAAAAAATTGCGATGTTTTGTTACTTCTCAGCAAAAACTTTTTGGTTTTCGGTAATGGCAACTACTTATTAAAGTTGTTTCTCGGTAATGAGTCATCATTATTATTTGTCTACTCTGTATTACATAAATAAATATTCAATGGTATAATAGCACAGTAATATTTGCAATCACGTTAATCAGAAGGTTGTTGGTTCAACCCCATGCCGATGCTAATATTTATTTTAACAAAATGTCTAAAAAGATATTTTATACAAAAAAAGTTTTTGTCACTTAGAAAATTAAGTGCGACAACTGGAAAAAAATATCAAGTTATTCAGGCAAAAAATAATTCGTTTTTTTTTCCAATTATACCTGCTAGCTTACCAGGAAAGCAAAGTTTTTGCTGATAGATAAAACTCTCGTCTAGACCCTACGTAAATACTCCCTCTCTGTTGTTAGCACAAGTTCTACTACATTATTATTATTATTTTTTTTTTTTTTTCCTTATAATGCAACAATAATGCTGCTGATGAAAAGAGGCGGTGGTGTGGTTTTCTATTAGATTTTTAATTCTTGAATAAAAATTTCATGGCAAGTTACAAAATAGTTTTTGGTTTTTTGAAAATGAATGGAAAAAATACAAACAACTTTATTTTACAAAATCAAGCATGAAAATTTATATAAATCTCAAATGCATGCACATCCATACATATGTATCTATTTATGTTAAAACGTCGTCAGCATCTTAACAAACGATTAACACAAATCTATACAATTGACAGTTTTCAGATCTTTAAAAAAATGTTTTGCTGAAGAAAATTTCTCAATTTTCTCAAAAAATATTAAAAACAATTAAATTTAATTTGGAAAATTTTTAATTTTTTTCGTAAAGCTTTTTTCTTGAAGAATTAACGAATTTTTGAAAATTGATTTTTTTTTTTTTTTGTTAAATTTTTGAACTGTACTTCTTATTGAAATTGGTACTTTTTTCTAACTGGTACTTTGTTGAAAAAATATATATAAATATATATATATATATATATATATATATATTTAATGGTATTTTTTTGAAAAATTATGTTACTTTGAAAATTGGTACATTTTTTAGTAACACTTTAAAAATTGCTACTTTTTTTCAAAGCTGTACTTTTTGAAATTGGTATTTCTTCTTTACCTTTTGAATTTTAGTACGACTTTCTGAAATTCTTGCTATATTTTTAAAATAAATTTAAAAAAAATCAGTACCATTTTATTTATTTTTTAAACTGGTACTTTTTCAAAAATTAGTATTTTTTTTTTTTTAATTGACACCTTTGTTCAAAATTTTAACTTATTTTTAAATTACTTTTTTTTACTTTTTTTTAATTATTCTTTTTTATTTTTAATTTTTATAATGTTTTTTAAAAATTAGTACTTTTGTTGAGTATTATTTATTTACTACTTTTTTATTTTCTTTTATTTAGTTTTTTTTTTTTTTTTTTTGTTTGTTTTTTTGGAAACTGGTACCATTTTTAAAATTTGATTTTTTCAAATTGATACTTTTTTTAAAAGTCAGTAACTTTTTTGAAAATAATTTTTTTAGATTTTTTTATATGTGATCCAAATTGGTATTTAGTACTATTTTTTGAAAGTTGATACCTTGTTAAAAAAGGTACTTCTTTTTGAAAATAAAAACAGAATCAATTTTCAAAAAAGTAAAAGTTATCCATTTTCCAAAAAATAATTATCAAAAAATTACTCATTATCAAAAACGTATTAAGTTTGAAGACTTTTTTAAAGTTACTTTAAGAAAATATTTACCTTCTTAAAAAAGATACTTTTTTGAAAATTGTTAGCTTCGTAGACAAATATTATTCCTTTTTAAAATTGTTAGCTTTTTCCTTTTTCTTAAGTTGATACTGTTCTGAAAAACGATTCTTTTTTTTTGAAAATTTGTACTTTTTTAAGAAAATACTAACTAGCTCGTTTAAAAATTGAAAAAATTTGTAGTTTTTTGGAGATTTAAAATTTGGTACTTTTTTAAAAAATTGGTACATTTTTGTAAAATTTAGTACGTAGCTTTTTTTAAATATCGGAAACTTTTTAAATTTAGTACTTTTCAAAATTGATACCTTCTTTGAAAATTCTTCGTTGTTTTTATCACTAATTTAATAAAAACAAGGTAGAGCTCTATATTCGACTGTGCCGAATCTTTTATACCCTTCACCACTTTGCCAACAAATAAAAAATAATAGTATGCTTTAATATTTTCGAATTTGTACATACACACATTTGTTCCACAAGCATCGCTCGCTTAAATAAAAAAACAAAAAAAAAAACACAACAACAAAACCAACAGCGTTGCCGTTTTGTGTTTTTTCTAGCAAATTTGGTAGGAATTTTTTCATTTGGTAGGAATTGCTGAATTGAATTTTCAACGTACAATATCTATTTTAAAAAATAGTTTCAAACGAATACTCGGTAAAATTTCATAAAATATTTAAAGTATATTTGACAAGATGGCTTTCACTTTAGAGGGTTGTAGTTAGAATCAAATAATACTACAATACCTTGAAGCAGTATTTTATATCCTGTTGTTATGAAATGAAATACATATCGTCACCTAAAATACAAGAGGGTCGAACAGACAAAAAAAAAACAAAACTTGTTTTTTTTTAACTGATAATAATGCATTGCATTAAAATACATTGCTTCCGTACTTCTTGGGTAAAGTGCGGTAAAATGCGAAAAGGCTAATTTTTCTCCCATAAAAATACAACAACATATAAAAGTACGGGAATACAAAAATCCAAATTGTTTACCCAGAAATAAAACATCAAATACTGTTTTAAAAATTCGTATATGAATGCAATTTTATTTTTCCACATATTTGAATGTTTTTAATTTTTATAAAAGAAACTTTCCTTTCAAATAATTTTTTTTTTTTTTTTAATTTTTGTTCAAATTGTTTATTGGACATTTTTATTTTTTAATTATTTGACAATTTATATAATCTACCAGAAGAAATATTCTGAACAGTTTCTTGTAAGAAGAGGAACATTATCAGTGTTATCAAGTTTAAATTTTAAAAAAGCACCTGAATTAAAAAAACCCTGAAATATTTTCTTTATTATATTTTTCAACACCGAATTGCATTAGTTCTATAAATTAAAATTTTATGCACGTTTTCTTAATTTTAGAACAGATAGCGGAATTTTATTTACTTTCAGATCTGAAGCGATTTGGAATTATAGGGCAGGACCAAATTTAAGTACAAATTTGGTAAAAATTTTAAAAAATCACAAAATTAATTGAATTTAATAAATAAATTAAGATTCTTAAAATAAATGTGATCAATGACCACGATAATCGCAACAATAACTTTTCAGTTTGAATCATTAAAAAATAACGTAGCATTAAGTAATCTTACTAAAATCGCTGATGAAATATTTATTTCTGGAAAGCATTGTTCTCACATCCGTAACTATAAAATGAATATAATACGATAGCACAAATTATGGAATTCAATTAAAACTAATTAAATAAAAATAAATTAATAATAAAATATTTTTAACTTTTTTTGCGAGTCTTTTATTGAAGCATTATCTTAGTTGTTTTACGCATAATCAATGTTGCCAGAAAAATTTTGCCTCATGTCCCCAAACCCAAAAATCCCCATTTTAAAATGTAAATTCCTAATTTTTTTCCCCCAAACATGTTTTAATATAAAATTAAGTTTTTCTAAGTTGAAAATGTATTGAAAATTTTCTATGAATAGCTAATAATCATTAAAAATATTTTATAAAGAGAAATTTAACAAACATTATTTTTAAAATAAATTTCCTAAAAAAATATGTATATCTAATATTTTCTATAAAAAGAAAATTTATCAATAATTTTATATAAAAAGGAAATTTTCAAAAATTCCTAAAATATGACATTTAATAAAAATTTTCTATAATAAAAATATTTATCGAAATTTTCCTAAGCAAAAAATATAATTTTTCAAAAATTTTCTATAAAAAGAAAATATTACACATTGAATTTTTCTATAAATTGAAAATTTACCGAAAGCCATGAGAGCTTAATGGTTTGAAATGAGTTAAACAGACAGTTCCATAGATAATTATTTTGGTAGTTTCATAGATAATATTTGATTTTCGAAAAAAAATAATTGAAAATTGTTTCTGATTTGTAAAAGCTACCAGTTTTCGTTTGGCGTAAACAGCATATAAACAACAAATAATAATTTAGTATATTCTATACATAGAAATCAATCCAATATTTTCACTAAATAATAAATAATTCAACATTATGTATATGTAAATAGAAAATTCATTGAAAAATTCCTTTAAAAAGAAAACTGGAAACAAATTTTTATAAGTAGAATATTTAACGAAAAATGTTTACATATTAAATTCATTGCAACTATCTACAAAATTTACTTCTCGAAGTTTTTCTTTAAAAATTAAATTTTTTCGAAAATGGAATAAATACATAAAGAATCTCCCACCCCACGAAAATCTTCTCCCAAATGAAAATTTAAATCCCAAATTTGGGGACAAATGCCCTCATCTGACAACACTGCGCATAATATAAATAGTTTTAGATAGTAAAAATCATTCATGTACTAATAAAATTTTGAAATTTGGTGTCACTGAAAACTTTTAAAAAGCACTGAAAAAAGCACCAAGTACTGACTCATATTTTTAATTTTTAAAAGGCACTAAAAACAGTGGTAAAAGCACTGAGTTGACAATGCTGTACATTATTCTCTCAAAATAGCTCTCATTTGCGCAGTTATCGAATACGGGATCCAGGGATGGTAATTGACAATTTGAATATTTTATTAATACTAGTAAAAAATTATGTTTCTTTGGACCTAATTGTACTAAAATTACTCAAAATTTTTATAACTTCAAAAATAAAATGTATCATGAGCCCATTATTTTTAAAGTAGCCTAAGTCCATTATTTAAAACGTTGAAGTTAGGTATTAAAAAATTTAAATTTTTATGTAAAAATATTGAAACCGAAAAAATAAACGCAAAAGTTTAAGTATTTTTACGTCTAACTAGATTTTCATGATGAGGGGACTTAGGCCACTTTAAAAATAAAAGTCTTATATATTTTTTTAGTTACTTCTTATAACAACTGATTTTTTAATTAAAAAAATAAATTAAAAACATTTTGAGGATTTTTCGACTACAATTTAGGAATCGAATGAGTAAAAAACGCTTACAACCGAATCACTAAGCTTCTCTTATTTAATATGCTTAGGTGACTTATGGGAGATTAAGTGGATATCACAAAGTCCCTCCCTAACAAAAACTGGTTGGTTTAGGCAGCAGAAATGAGTTGACAGAGTTTTTTGTAAAAGAATAATACAGATGAATCGATAATTTAATGGACCCAAGTGGTGGACGATAAAATTGTTTTAAATCAATCATTTACAACTTAATTAAAAAATTAGTGTTTAAAAACTACAAATTGTATTTAATGAATCATTGGAGTATTTTCTAAGAGCGAAGTGTATTGAAAAAATTACAATTGTACTGATGGGAACGCTTTTCGGTAGCATTGGGATCCCCCATGCTCCCAATTTAGAGCACGGGAACAAAATTAATATCTTAAATTTTTAAACTTCTATTGTCAAAAATATCGGCTTTATTAAAGAAATTCAAAAAGGCCGGACAGCAAATTAGTATTATTTTTCACAAGCTAAAATTCGTAGACAAATATTATTCCACGTCAGACTAAGCAAACTTGCCAGAACTCTCAATTATAAATGTGTTTTGTTTGTGTTGAGATGTAACAAAATCGTTTTTAGAACCACAATTGTTTTCAACTTATTAAGATTTTTATCTCTCCTGTAAAATTTTTAAAAAGTATTGTTTGTTCCTTTTGCATTTTAGGTGACGTTATGTGGCACATTATATGTAATGAATTAATTAAGAATAATACTGAAGAATAACACGAAGAAAGAATTTAAGATTTTATATTTGAATTTAAACTTGAATTTTAATGATAAAATTTTGAAAATGTTTTTTTTATCAAAGTTCTTTCTAAAGGTACGTTCAGACTAATCAAATATTTGACCAAAATGACGTGACCAAAATGACTAATTTCTCTTTTTTAATGGGAAACGATTTTTTACTTATCATTAATCATAGATAATATTTTATCGATTTTTATTTGACGCTGTTTTTTCTTACAAAACATTTGCAAGATCAAACAATATTTTTATAAAACTATTGGTCACGCAATTTTGATATTTACCAAATGTGAACACAGCTTAAAAAATATTTCCTAATATTGACCTCGTAATGATCACACAGTGAAATTAAATGGTATAACCGTTATGTATCTTTGAACATCTGTTAGTTTTGAGGTATGTACTTTGAAAGTTTTGGCGATCTAAGAAATTTTGCTTCGCAACGCAAAATCTACTAGGCCCATACATAATTTTCAATCGTTGGTAAGGAACTGGAGACAAATTTTGTTTTTTGTAATATTTTTTTTTTTTTATATTCAGATCTTTAATACACATCATTTCAGTGGTCTTCTGACAATTATTTCAACAAGATCCTCTAAAGTTATTTATTTGAATGTAGAAAATGTAGAAACGGTCCGGAAATTTCGATACAAATTTTATTAATGAAAGCGAAATGTGGCTCTGTTAGAAAATAAAATTTATTTAAAATTCTCATTCGTCAACAATTTTTTTACTGTTTTTTCTGCAGCGTTTTGGCCGATATCTCAGTTATCAATCAAGCGATTTAGTTAATTTTTCAGCACAAAAATTCAGGACAAATTTTTCGAATTTTCTTTGCCAAAATGAAGTTCCTAGCGTATATAGAGGCTTCAGAAAATCGAAAACCTGTTTTTTAGACATTTCTTCCATATTTATCAATTGATCTTGCTGAATTTCAATAGAAAAATTCTCGAAAGGATTTCCGATCGTTTGATGTATATATTATATATATGGTAGTTATCAGTGGGCTTCATAAACACAATTTCAACCGACAAACGGATGGTCAGACATCATCGACATCATTTCCTACAAGGATCCAGAAAATATAAACTTTTTTGCTCTCTTACAAATGAAAAAAGAAACTTATATATATAACCTCTACAACTGTAGTGAAGGGTATAAAAATAAATTAGTGAAAAATTCAGCTTTTCTATTTTTCTTTTTCGAGACCTTTTCCTGTCCCCTTTTGCCTGACATGTAAAAATAAATAAATTCTTTACAACCTCTGTCTTCTATGCAACACATAAATAGGCGTTTCTTTTGTAGATTTTTTTATTATGAATTCAAATAACAACAACATAGAATTATTTACACTATATATATGTGGCTATAACTTGTTAGTCTTGCCTGGCAGCTTGGTGGCTTTGAATCAAATCTAACTAGCCTTGATCAATGGTCCGGAAAATATTTATATACCAACAGCTTTACAACTTAAGGCACGCTTAGTTACATGCAAATACAGTTGAAAATAATAATTCTTTTACATTTTGCAAGTTTTATTTTATTTTTATTATTTTTAAGTGTCGGTTAGTAACCCGCGTATATTTTTATTGCTTAAATTTGATTTGTTTAGCATTCTCTTCTATATAACACGCTGGTGTAACAAATGTCCACCAAGCACAACAATAACAATTAGTGAATATTATCACGTTTATTTTGTTTTGACATTTGATCCTTAAATAGTGCTGGTAGTTGTGGCTTTTTGGGTAGGACTTTTAATGATGTAATAATTTAATTTCTATATTTTTTCTAAAAATATTTGTTTATTAAATTTTATATTTAAATTTAATTACAATGATAAACTGTATATTTTAATAATTTTTATTTAGTCTAAAATAATTGCTATTTTATAAAAGCATTATGTTAATAAATTAATATGCAAACCAATTTAAAAAAGAAAAAATAAATTAATTTTTTTACAAAATCAAAAATAAGTTAAAAGAAAAAATATTAATATAAAAATAAGTAACAAAACTAAGGAAAAATATTTAAAGAATACATTTTTTAAATTCAATATTTGAAAGTTATTAAAAAAAAAATAATAATAATATATGTATATATATTTATTCTTCAGGACTCATGGTGGTGTCTATGGCAGAATCAGACTTTTCTAATTGTGTAAGTAACTCATCAAAAGATGAATTAGGTTTTAATTCTGTGGCTTCTTTTAATTCACCACTTTGTGGTTGAGTTTTAATTTCAGCCTTTTCTTCTTCTGCATCTGATGATGTAGATGATGATGGAGATGGCGCAGATTTGGTTTCATTATTAACAGTAGCATTGTTAGTGTTCAATTTCATTGCTTGTTCATCATCTGTAAAGGAAATAAAGAAAAAATAGTTTTTTTTTAGTTTTTTAGTTACTTTTTTTCAAGTTTTTCAAAATGATCATGTTGAAATATTTAAACTATAAAAAAAAAAATGCAGGTAGAACTGAATATGCTCTCAAAATACAAATAACACTTGCAGAGAATTTCTTCATTTAACAATCATAGGTAGAATATGATGATTTTGATGTGCTGAATAAGAATCTGTTCTCAGTTTTTCCTACCACGTACAATCTGTCCGATTTTGGATAAATAAATCAATAAATGATGCTGACTAATTTTACCTTGAATTTTAATTTTATACAAAATTGGAAAATTGGTCCTTAAAAGTTATTAAAAAGTTGAAAACTGCAAAATTTATCAGATTTTAATGTTTTATCATTACAAATAAATAAGACCATATATCATGAAAATTAATGAACAAATATTGATTTTATTAACAATTAACTGAAGACTATATGTACAAGTAATATATTATGTATTCGCTATACTATACTATACTATTTTAAACAAATTGGTTACAAATCTGAACTCTCAAGATTTGAAACTAATAGTTTGCAAAATTTTAGCATCATAAGTTTCATTTTATAATTATGATTGTTGTTCAAAATTCAAAAACTTTGAAAATGGGCTAAAAATTACTTAACTTTTTTCCATTCTTCTAAACTTTTTGTTCTCGCGGTTATACTTTTTGATCTCATTTGATCCTATATATAAACTAATCGGACTTTATGGATAAATTTTACATCTTCTTTGTTGTTCTACATGGTAGACAAAACTTGATGACAAATATTGTCAATATTATTTTTTTTTTCAGTATCTGTGCGCCCCTCATCGGAATACAAATTTTGAAATAGGGATTGATACTTCTAATTGTGCGTTGATGTGCCCAAAATAGTCAATGTAGTAGATAGTCTCAAAGTTTGGAAAACAAAAGCGAAAAATTTTAGTCAGTTTTTTGCGAGACACATTCACAGTTTTTAATGGAATAGCATGAAGTACTGCGTGAACTTAGTTTTTTTATTACTGTACACAATAAAAATTCAGAAAAGAAGCCCTAAAAAAGTAAATTTAATAAAAAAAATTTATGGACTTTTTGAAAATTACATAAAAATTTAACTTTTGTTTTTGTATTTTTATATAGCAAATAGCAATTTGTACAAATCTTAGATATATACTAATCTAATCATCAAAAGTTCGTACACCCATACAAAATATTCATATTTGAAATTTTAAAAGCTGCATTTCTTGCAAGCAATTGAGCATTTATTTGAAAGATAATTTTGCTATCTTTAAACTCAATAAAAATTTGGTTAATTATTTTTTAAACTTTCACGTATAAAATGCAAAATGTTTACCAACCTAATTTTACATATTTCTAATTTTAACCATTTAAAATTCGTACTCCCTATAGTATTATTTGATATAAAGTGGCATCAGATTTTAATTTTTATAATTACTTTATTTATTAAAATATCTTAATGAAAACAACTCATTATAAAATCCGATATTTTGAGCACTTTTATATGATCTTTGGGTACCGTTTTTGATCATTTGAGTAGTTATTGTCCCTACAGTCTAGATTGAAGTTAGATCTTAATTAGACATTAGCAGTTCGATGATATTAACATAATTTTTTACAAATTATTTTTTGCGATTTTCGACTTACTAGCTAAATATTTCTTGCCGGAAGAAACTTCGAAAGTAAAGGAACTGACCAACTATTGTAAGAAATTTTACGGTTAAGTGGTGTTTATTAATAAGTAAGTCTGTGGATAAGATATTAAATTATAACGTCAACAATAACAAATTATTATAATGGACAAATGTGAAGTAAAATGAGCCAAAGGGGACAGAACACAAAAATTTGTCGCTGATTAATCCAAATTTTCACAGTTTAAAGGGAATTCTTGTGTAAATGTATAAATGAATGAATTATAAAAAAAAAAAAAATAAATAAAATAATAAAATTGTATGGTACTGTCTAGATTTTGTATTATATTTCTGCGAAAGATAAGAATAGCTTTCCGTTCTAGAAAATACCAGTTATCAAGTCCGTAAAAGATCTAATAAAAAATTTAACGTTGTCAATATCACTCATAGCTTTTATTGTTAAATCCCAATAAACCATAGAACGATAACATAGCGAAAACGTTATCATATTAGGTGCCGAATATAATATCATATTGTATTGTAGAAAACGATATTATTATGATATCGAAAGTTCAAAATACTCGTATTTGTTTTCAATAAAATATAAAACATAAACATTCGAAAAAAAAACTTCAAACTAAAAATATAAAAATTAAAAAATTTTCAACAAACAAAAACCAGCTGAGAATCGTATACAAAAGAAAAATTATTTGTTAACAGTGTTTTAATACTAAAACCAAACTTTTTTAGGTACGTAATTGCAAAAACATATCCATAAGGGAAAATCATATTATTATCAATAATAATATTTGCACAAAAATATGTCATGTATGATGATTTTTATATATTTTATATTTATTTAAGATTTTTTCTTATTTTAGCTGATTATAGTTGTTTGTTACTATATTTAGTATATTTAAATGCAAAAAACCATAATTTTTGGTATTAAATAGCTTTCAGAGCAAAATGCGGAACAAGACGATTTTACTATCGTTATTTAGTTATGATATCGAAAACGATATCATAATTTTATGGAAAAAGTATATATATCAAAAGGAAAGGTACTCTTTGGACCGTAAAAACTGTCGTTTTAGATTATCACTAGTAATACGTTACTTTACTACCTTAAAAAAAACATCAACGATAATAATAAAGCCTAAAAATGGTCATTCTTGCATCGTAGTACATCTAAACTCCAACGCAGACCTAATTTCAACCAAGTCTGTAGTGACAAAAGTTAAACTGTGGACACCGAACTACCATTAAAAAACAATTTCCGATTTTAAACAAAAAATACAATAAATATTCGATTTTATGATGTGTGTTGAGTACCAGTCTTTATTAAATTAAATTTTATAAACAATTTATCATAAAGTAAATGTCAAATGTCAAGTAACTTCATGCTAAAAATTAATTCTTTGTATGCTGTACGAACTTTAAAAGGGTCAAATTTAAAAATATTTAATTTTTGGTAGTTCAAAAATTTTTCCTTTTTTACGTAAAACTTTTTAAAATTAATAATATCACGTTTAAGTCGTCAATTGTTAAAATCGGATAATTTTTATAAAAATACAATCATTTAAAGTTCAAATATGAATGAATGTAGGGGTGTATAAACTTTTAGTGGTTAGAGTAGTAGATATAACAACGGCGATAAATATAGTTGATGGGAAAGTTGAAAACGGGACACTTTTGTGAAAGCAGATTTTGGTAAGGCACATCGCATGAACAGAACAAAATTTACCGTAATTGCCATAAATAGATGTTGTTTCTAATGCTTAACGCAAGTGTGGAGACGCATCAAAAAATTTCGACAGATACAAATTTTATGGATCAAAAAAATATTATCTTGGGTTAAAAAAGGATCACAATATTAAATATAATTTCTTTGTAATAAACTCTAATAAATTCGATCACCATTTTTCGCAAAACTGTTAAAAATCGCGTTTTTTATTATAAATAAAAATGTTTACTAGAAACCCTAAAATATGCCGCACTAATACCATCAAACATTGAAAATATCTGATATTACGCGTAATTTTTACCAGAAAATGTTATTAAATTTTTTGAAGTAGTTCAAAGGGACGTAATATTTTTATGCTTTCATTAGATCTTATGTATTCAAATGCATTCTTAATGAAGTAAGAATTGATTAATTTATCATTTGTGAACTAATGAAAACAACATTCAATGAATGCGTTCAATTGTAGATATGAATTATTTAAAATTATAGAAATTATAAATTTTATACTTAAATTAAAAATAAACTTTAAAAATGCGTGCTATTTATTAATAAATAATAAATAAACAAATTTGCTTATAAAATCTGCAATTTAATTTATGTCCGGTATAATCTTTTGGAATATAAGTAAGCATGTATTAATATGTTAACCAATAAAAAAAATAGTGGTACAATAATCAGACTTTCATTGGTTTTAAGCACTCATTTTAATGACGAGTAGTTTCTCTAAAGTGAACCCATGCACTCCAATTACACGCCAATGTTAAAATCATTCATGTTTCACCTAAAAATGTACTAGTGCATTATCACGTGAACTCATACATTTACTACTTCTTTTGCATGTATTTTTACTGGGTATTTTTTACTATAAGTGTCTTCATTTAATTGTGAATAAAATCAAGTTTATCCCCATCAATTTTCATAACATGTGGTTTATTTTATTCATAGTATATAATAAAAGATTATGATAAAAGATTAAAAACTAAACATTTTTGTCATTGTCATTTAAGAAATTTTAAGAAGAAAAATTTTTCCTATTTTCACATGAAATATTTTCGTCATTAATTTCTGAATTTCGAAACTTGAAAGTAATTTGAGTCAGCATCATCGTGTTTTATTCATCTAATTCTAACAATCTACTAATGTAACCGCCTTATCAACTATCTATACCTGGTAGAAAAAAACTGAGACTTATTCAGCACATCATAACCATCATATTCCAATTATTTTTTGTTTAAAGGAGGAAAACAATTCTTTTTTCATTTCTGAAATTGATGTTACGGCCTTGTGTTTACTGCCAATATTAATGTAATTTTTGAGGGTATGAATATGATTTTTTTTCATTATTTTTTATGTTATTTCAATCTAATAGGAAGTCCACATTGAATTTTTGTATAGTTACGGCCTTTTACATTTTAGGTGACGATATATATAAAAAAATGATTTTTTTAAACTCCTATCTATACATTAGGAACTTGGAAATATTAAATTTCTATATTATATTCGGAATTCAAACACCACCTATTAAAAAAAAAAATGCAAATCTAACCAATTGACTAACAAACCCAATTTTTAACATGTTATTAAACAAAAATTATTAAAACATATCATATAAATCAAACAATACCTATTTGTTGAAACTCGATGATTCAAATAATACAATTAACCGTAAAATGATGATTCATCGTTTACACATAATAACGCTAATAAATGAGACATCAATATCAGCACAAAATTTAAAAAAAAAAACAATATAATTCTTAATCAGACAAATTTTAACTTACCAGAATCATCTTGATCATCTGTATCTGAACTATCACTTCCTGCTGTTGGTGTTGAAGCAGCGGGCAAAGCCGATAAACGTGGAGCAGCAGGTCGAGATTTACGTGCCGGGTTTAAGGTATTACAAAATGCACATCTAAAGGTGGTATATTCAAAATCATCTTTCAAAGCCATACCTTTAATGAAAAAAATATATTACTATTATATAACAGATATTAAGAAATAAAAGTTCCTTTTAATACCATTATGTGCATAACATTCTTTGCAGATCATGGCAAAGCGATCTTGTGGCCCATCTCCAATCAAAACATCAACAATACGATCAAATACTCCCTTTTCCTGTTGGTTAATAATGGGAAAAGGTGTACGACGCCTTAATTGTTGATTTAGAACCCCACTGTGAGTCACCAAAGCCGTCGAGGCAGGCGATGAGGCAATGTTCATTTGAGAACGTGGTGTATGCGTGCTCATATAAGCGGAGGTGTTTCGAGGAGTAGAAGTTGAAGTTAAAACCAACTGTTCGGATTTTTGGCTAAAATTGGCCATTGCTAGTGAACGGTTAGGAGATGATTGATTAAGTCTGCTGGGCGTTGTTGAACTTAATGCTGCAATTAATAGGATTAATTATTTAAAGTTTTCTAATTATTTGTTTGTCTTTTATTGTACTTACCAAATGTGCTTTTACTGGGTTTATCGGCAAAACGTGCCAAGAGATTCACCGCAACTTTATATGTTTCCTTATCCATTACTTGCTCTAGAATTTTTTTCTTTTCCGCTCTTAGAGCTGTTAATTTTTTTGAGTTTTTATTTAATTTTCGTTGAAAATACCATGTGAATAATTTTCGTAGTAGTATAATACTGCAAAGAGGGGGAAAAAGGTACACAAATATTTTGAAACATTTTTTACTCAAATGCAATAAATAAATAAATAAATATCTAAAGTTAGTGGAAGCTGCATTGCAGATGTATTGTCAAAGAAAGGAAAATACAAAATGATGATCAAAATCGTAATGGCGTTATTACTCTTTCTTATCTTCTTATTTCTCTTTTTGAAACGACTAAAATTAAGACGTGTTCAGCTCTGAAATATGGTACAGCTATTCATAAAAGATCATAGACAGCGATATGTATGATATTCGTAATTCAATGATCTGAGTGATCTATCGGATATGTTGCTGGATAGGATAAACAGATTTGTTAGAACTAAGAAATGATTTCTGCTTGAATTAGACCATAATATTTTATTTTATAACTTTAAGTTAATTATTTGTATAATCTTACTTAACTCTCTTAAAACTTTTCTATTTCTAGATCTCGATCGATCAAAAATAAATACCAATTAAAAAATATATACAATTTTCAAAAAAAGACCAATTTTCAAAAATAAGCACCAATTTAAAAAATGCAAACGTTCAAAAAAATTACTTTTCATTAACAAAAGAGGTTGTTAGTATTTGTGTTTCAACAAGAAATAGTTATAGAAATAACGCTAGCGAACCAAGGTGGGTAATTTTGTTAAAGACTGGAGGGTAGTTATGAATTATTCCTTTTCGAACCATAGCATGATATGCTTCAGTTTTGACTTTGTGAAATCAAGGGGACCTATAGGAACTCCAAGGGAACGGATTGGAAGTCCTTCGGTGAGTTAGTTAGTAGGGAATTGAGGGATACTGAGGGCTTGAGAAATTCAGCTGAGAGTATCGAGGAAGTCGTGAACAATTTCACTGATGTAATTAGGAATAGCTTTGAGCTCAGTTGTCCGGTGATTTATTCTGGTAAACGGAAACAGCCGAAATCGTCGACCAGGGAACTTAGGGACCAACGGCCATGGGTGAATTTCTGTGAGTCTGTGGACTCTCTGAATGAGTTGTCTAGATTCAGGCGGGTATTATCCCAGCACCCTGTGGCACCTGGATACATACAACGGACATCTCGTGGGCAGAGTCCCTCAGCTTACTGATGGAGACTCACTTTCCAGGTTCTAGAGATATAGGATCTGATGGGCAAGCAGGTCAGTGATAACCTACGGTCCGGATCAGGCGAGCGTGACATTGATACGTTAGACGAGATGATCACTAGAGACAAGGTAAGATGGGCGGTAAACTCATTTGAGACATACAAATCACAGCTCCTGAATGGCATTTTTCCGGCCATGTTACTGAAAGTCAATGATAGGGCCATCTCACTCGTGGAGGAATTCAGGGAATATCTCAGGGAGAGATATATTCCTAGGGGGTGAAGAGAGGTTAGGGTCATTTTCATATCCAAATCGGGTAAGGCGACTCACTCGAAGCGCAAGGATTACATGATGTGGTAATTTATATTGAACGGAGTCTGTTGCATAGGGAATATACCTTGGAAGCTTTTCTCTATATAGAAAGAGCTTTAATAACATTAGAATAGAGGCGATCAGTGAATCACTTGCTTCGTTAGTGAATTAAGTGAATTCCTAATTGGATGGATTACTCTGATGCTAAGCAGCAGGGTTATCAGCTCGAACATGGGAGACACTTGTAAAAGAAAACTCGTGACAGAGGACCGCAAGGGGGGTTCTCTCTCCATTATTTTGGCTCTTGGCTGTGAATGCCATATTGGGGCTGGCGACATGGTAATGCTGGTCTCAGGTAAATTTTTAGCCACGATCAGCGAGATCATGCAATCAGGTCTGCGAGAACTGTCCCTTTGGGCCAACAGTAATGGAATGGGGATCAACCCAGAAAAGACTGAACTAGTTCTGTTCACCAGGAGATAAGATAAGGTTGAGGCATTTAGTCTATCGGTATTGAATGGGATAGAACTCAGATTATCAAGGGAGGTCAAATACCTGGGTGTGTACTTGGATAGTAAATTGCCTTAGAGGAGAAACACTCAGGAAAGAGTCAGGAAAACTCTTAATGCCTACTGCACATGAAGGAACTCTATAGGGAAGAATTGGAGTCCCAAACCGATAGTTGTATATTGAATATACACATCGGTTATGAGGCCTATTCTCACTTATGGATGTTCAGTCTGGTGGGAGTTATTAGGGAAAGGAATTTATAGGAACCATCCCTCTAAAGTTCAGAGATGTGCTTCAATCGGCATTACAGGTGCTATGAGTAGTACACCTCAGATAGCACAGGACACCATCTTCCATTTGAGAAGTTCGCGAGAGGAATGGGTATACGAAGCTTATTAAATTGAAGGAATTATTTTGGGACTATAATTACCCTCCGGGCTACTTCCGTTATTGAAATCCCTAGTAGGGACCTCTGCGCTGGAGCCGACCGTGGAGATTGTGCTGTCTTTACAGACATCTCGAAGATGAAAGTAGACATAAGGGCGGACCTACTTTATGGGAACGGATATCTGACGGTCTTATAGATTGTGTGATAGTAGCTGCATTTTTCAGGCAGAAATTCTAGGCATTTACAAGGATTTAAGATTATTGGAGGAGAACGTTGAAAGGGATTCTGAGGTAACTATCTATGTGGATAGTCAGGCAGCATAGGGAATGTGACGAGTAAGTGGGACATTGGCACGCCAGGATTCTGTAGGTTGTGCAATGATGTGAAGAAGCTATAGCCAGTAGAGCGTATAATCAGTCATTGTGTAGGGCTTCAGCGCAGAAGGCTGAACTAGAGGAGGTTACGGGAAAAGGACTTAATAACCTGATAGTGTTCGTAATGGGGATAAAGTGTCTTTGGAGTTCCACACTCTTGCAATGTTTTATCTGTTAAAGTCTCTCTCTTTTTTCTCCGTCTATTTTTGTTTCTTGGCTTTTCTTCTGGCCTTTTAAAGGGACCACAATGGACCTACTAGTCTCTGGGTGGAGACGTGAAAACCTAACCTATCCTTACAACTTTTCAAAATTTTGCCTTTTACCAAAATGGTAAAAATTGTCAAAAAAACACAAATTACTACTTCGATGGAGATCATTTAAAAAAATTGTATACAATGCTCACAAAAATTAATTTCTTTTCTATTGACAAATAGTTTTCGAGTCGATGAATTTGCATTGGTTCAGTGTACGCATACGAATGAAAATATGTTTATTTATGTTTTCCCATAAACACACAAGATCTCCAATGACACGCTAAAATTAAAATCACATAAATCGAACGAATTCATCATCACCTGAACGTAAAATTGAATACCTTTTTGCCATTTAATTTTTTTTTTTTCTGGGTTCTATTTTAAAAACAACAATTTTCGTCATTGTCGAATATAATCTAAATTCTAAATTTATCTTAAATATTCAAAACAGAAATGGAACATGTGATTTAGCCGTATATGGAGGTCTAACCTTTTAATATTTAAATTTATATAAAATATTTCAAAAATTAAAAAATATTTATTAAAACTTAGTTTCATTAAAAAATTATCATAAATTACCTATGGTAATATGGTGTTTCTTTAGAAAAATTATCAGCTTATTTGCCAATATAAGATAATCTATAAAATGTACTCAGCATGTACATAAAACAAGTACTAAAATTAATGTTTAATATTAAAATAAAGTACAACACATTTAAGTAATTTCTCATTGCATTATATGTTCAAAGTTAACATTTTTTTGATTTTTTTTTTTACATTTACATTCCATTGCAGTGCACTGCAGCAACTTTGAACCCCGCCAGTCACTAAACATATTAAGAAAAAGTTTTTAAGTCTTGTCATACTCACATTATGGGAAACAGTAGCAGGGGTACAAAATATACTATTCCTTCCTGCCAGGTGGACGGGAAATAAATAAAGTAGAAGGCTGCAAACGCTATAACATAAACACCCACGGATACGGCCAGGAAATTGGTTACTATTCGTTTCTTTTGTTCCTGGGTATTAACTGTGAAAGCCTCCAAGTTGTCTATTTTCTCTTGTAGGGCTTCCAACACCTCTTGCGTAGATTTTTCCTTCTGCAAAAAGAAAACGAAAGTTTACATTTTTAATAAATTCCTTTACAGTAAGCTATAATAATAAACTTACCCTAAACTTAGTCCATATAACACCCATCCTTTTGCTGGCTTTACTGTGTGTGGTTTGGGTATAACTGACAAGTCGACAGACAAGACTGCGTAGGTTTTTCTGTTTACGTGGGTATTTCCAATCCCTTTTGTTTTTTTTTTTTTTGCTTTTGTTATATTTGTGTGTTTTAGTTTTCCTTTCCCTTTCTCTATACGTTTGGTTGATTTTTTTAATTTTCGGAGTATTTTTTTTTTTTCAATTTTTATTTAAAATTTCTAATTGTTTGTAATTTAATTCAATGATTTATTATTCACATTTGTTTATGTAAATTATTGTCATTGCTTTATTATTTTTATATTATAATGCATTCATTCGCTTTTTCCCTTAGACGTTTTATGAAATCCTTCTTTTTGTTTTGTTGATGACGATATTTTTGGAAATATTTTTAGATCTCAAATACAAATTTATTATTCAAAAGCAGCTACGACAAAAACTATATCATAATGTAATTATAAAGTGACCGCACATCTACAAAAACAATAATGGCTTGTATTATGTCAAAACGCTATGAAGGAAAAATGAGTACATGAAAAAGAGTAAATGAACGCGGTAAAAAATATAAATAGAAATAAAAAAAAAAATACAGCTTCGAGCGGAACGTACTAGAAAAAAATTTAAATCAGCTGCGCTTACGAGTTCACTTTCCTATTACACTATGAAATATATCAAAGCTAGCAAAAAAAAAAAAAAACAATAATATATGTATATAAATAACATAGTGTCTACATTAGAGAATTTTTTATCAAGACAAACGTTAAACTTAACGCGAATTTGTGGAAAGTGGTAACAGTTGCATAAAAACACCAATATGTGATATTCATTATTTTTTTATATATGCAGTTTGACAACTGTAACAACCAAAATCAGCGTATACATTCGCAGTGATTTTGACGTTTGTTTTGATAAAAATTTGCCTAATGTAGACACTAGGTAAAGAAAAAGCAACAAACATTACCCCAGGTGTACAACTGAGATTAACACTGACACTAGGTAAAGATAAAGCAACAAACATTACCCCAGGTGTACAACTGAGAATAACACTGATATAATGTGTGAGATAACGCCGGCAGAAGAGAGTAACCATTTTGTTTGTATTATGTTAAATCTTAAATTCTACAACATTATTTTCAATTAGCCATAGAGTAAACATAACCCTTTTATTTAAGAAATGCTGACTTCTTTTTTTAATATAAAAACTATTAAAACAAAAGAATTTTACAAAAATCTTTGTGTTTTAAGTAATTTCCAAAATATACATGCACACACACAAACAAACGTTCGTATATGTATCTTTTTTTAACAGTTAATCTTATAATAGTTGTGTAGAGAAATCTCATCATAACAGTCTCATAATACTTCTCATAATACTAATATTTAAATCTATACGTGAGATAGTTCTCTCAGAGACTGCATTTGACACTCTGACAGAAAAATGTTACATATTCTGTTACGTGTGTAACAGCCCATTATTTCTTATGTTAGGAAATAAAAATTTCTTCGTGTAGACGTAGAGTAATAATAATAAAAAAATTAGAGATAGAATTTGACAATTACGGACAAAAAAATATCTACGTGTAGACTAGGGGTAGTCTACACGTAAGCATTGGCATGAAGCGACGACGTTAAAAATGTATTCGCATCTGGCTTGGTAGTGTGTTGAAATAGTGAAGTAACTCTGTGTTAGAAGTGAGGTATGTTCAGTGCAGCGGAAAAAATTAGGAGATTTTGAGTTATGACGTTCTTGAAATAAATGCGATATGTATATATATACAGTAAGCCTTTAAAGATAAGGAGACGAAATAACAATATCCTTTTGTCCGTCCGTTCGTCCGTCTTTTATTTTATTATAATTCATAATTTTCAAAAAAAAGAGTAAACTTTTTCCAAAAAAGTACCAATCTTCTAAATAAGATACTAAATAAAAAAATATGCAGACATTTTCAAAATATATACAATTTTAAAACCAAAGTACTAATTTTAAATAAAGTACCATATTTACAAAAAGTATCAATTTTTAAAAATATTTTCAAAATTTTTTAAAAGGAACAAATTGCTAGAAAAAATACACATATAATATAAAAAAGTACCAATTTAAATAAAAATTACTACTTTTCCAAAAAAGCCAATTTTCTACAAAAAAAGTAAAAAAAGCACGATTTTTTAACATTTTAAATATTCCTAAGAAGTATCAATTTTCCAAAGTAGTACCAATTTATAAAAGTACAAATTATTAAAGAATACGAATTTTCAAGTATTTTAAAATCTACTAAAAATTATTTTTTTCCAAAATAGTACCAATTTTTTTTAAGTACTAATTTAAATAAAAAAAACCGATTTAAATAAAAAACACAAAATTTGAATTATTTTTTCATATATTTCCATAAACAACTCAATTTAATACATTGGCATTTTTTGAAAATACCCAAAGTCAAAAGTGGCAAAACAGTTTAAAATAAAATTTATAAAATTTTAAATAAAATTTATGTTTCTTTTAAGTGACACACTTTAAATTTATAGTTTTGTGAAAAAGTGCAAAATTTGCGATTTATTTTAATATTTGTGAAAAAATATGTCGACTCAAAAAACATCTCAGTTAAAAAAAACCCAAAAAGTGATTAGAGTATAAAAAAAAAATATATCCAAAAAGGCACAATTTTACAAAAATATTTTATGTATTCAAAATATTCATAAAAATATTCATTAAAATTTAAAAGAAATACAAAATTTTCAAAAAGTTGCAATTAAAAAAAGTCAATTGAGGAAAATAAAAAACAAAATATTTTTTTTTTTTTTCAAAAAAGTACAAATTTTTAAAAAGTTAAAATTTTCTAAAATAGTGCCATTTTTTAAAAACACCATTAAATTTTAAAAAGTTTCAAATATTTGGAAATAAACCAATTTGCTAAAAAAAGTCAAAATCCAAATTCTTAAAAAAAAATACAAATTTTTCCAAAAGTAGCGATTAAAAAAAGTCAATTTAAGAAAACAAGAAACAAAATATTATTTTTTTTAAAAAATGTACAAATTTTCAAAAAGGTAGAATTTTCTAAAATATTGCCTTTTTTTTAAAAACATCACAAATTTTAAAAAGTACCAATTTTGAAAAAACAGCACTCATTAAAATTCAAAAAAGTATTAATTTTTATAGAATTAAAAAAAGCATTTTTCGAAAAATGTATACTCGTATTCTAAAAAAGTACCACTTTTACAATTAAAAAAGGACAAATATATACAAAGTACCCATTTTGAAAAAATGTGAAGGAAAATATATACACAGAAAAAAGATTATAAATATGAAAATTCTTCTCATAAATATTATGAATCGAACATGTATTGCCAAGCAGGATAACAAAGCAATTTACGATTGTTTATGGTCCCTCGAACCGACTACTGGAACCACATCTATAACAGCGTTTACGACGCTAGGTTCAATCTCTTTTTTACTTGCCCCAAACGCCTGGCGCTGCTAATTGGGTCCCTCAAAATTGCACCCAGTGCAAGGCGGGCGCCATGTTTAGGTTTCAACGAAACCAAATTGGATAAGATACCACGAATGCTGATGAAGTTTGTAGCGGCACAGAAAGTACGTATTCTATTCTGCTGGTATCTAATTATAGTCCACAAACGCTGCTTTGGTATTTCCAAACAGAGACAACAAGGCAATTTACGATTGCAATCTTGTTTAAAAATTAATGAAAGCAAATTTTTATATTTATGCACAAACTTTTTTCTGTGTATGTATATAGGTATAAAAAATTTCTCAAAAACAAAAAAACTATAATAGAAAAAATATTATGTTTAGTTTTTGCAATATTAGGATAGATTTCATTCAATTGTTCTGCATTTGCATCTTTTTATCAATTTTATTTTGTTAAAAAAAAAAAAGAAAACATCAAACTACTTTAAACCTCTTAATTTTAAAAACTTTACGAATAAAACATTTATTTTTTCTAAACAATCCGTATAAAAAAGAATACTTTAAATAAATGTTTATGTTATCTTATAATTACCTGTAGTTTAAAAGATAACAGTTCATTCATTCATTCATGATTTTTTTTTTTACAACCATTTTTTAACGCCATATTTTTTCACACGGAAAACACACGTTTTTTAGCTGGTTATCTAAATTATTACTTTTATAGCAAATGTGACCATAACTAAAGGTTTAACAATAGAAGAAAAAGTAAAATACTGCACACGGTTTGAATATTCAGTTTAATATCAATTATGATATTTATTTTAACAGTAAATAAAAAACCTTTACATACAAAATTGTTTCCAAAGACCTAACATTTTTTACACATTTTCTTTTATTACATATTTAGGTACATACATGTGTACCAATTTGTTCGTACAATTGTATTACTCTTCATCTTTAATACAATTTTCGACGAGATCCCGAAGATTTGGATTTTCCATGGCGGCAGCTATCCTTTCTTTATCGTTAATTTGTTTGTTGACTAAGGAAAAATGTTTAAAATATAATTTTAGAAATTTCAATTAGGAATATAAATAAATGTAAAGCTAATAAACACAAATACATACAAGCTCGTAAAATATTTGTCAAACTTTTTTTGAAAAAATATTTACACAATTTATAAATGTTTACGCATCAATTTCTTCAATGTGTAAATGAAACGTAAACTTGTAATTTTGAATATTCAAATTTAAAAGGAATTTATTTTTTAATTTTTTAAATATTCAAATCGAAAGAAAAACAAAATTTAAAAATTAAAAAATTTGGGAACATATTTTGTTTGTCAAATAATTTCTTGAAACTTAAAGAAAAACACAACAATTTGGAAGGGGCGTTCATGTAACATACGAGTATAACGTATAAATTTATGAAATATGTAAATTTATTCGTATGAATGAACCCTTATTTTATATTTAAAAATAACATTTTTTTTTTGTTTTGTTTTTTGTACTAATCAGAATTATAGTTTGTAGTCAGAATTTAAAAAAGCGTTCCCCTACTCAAAATATATTTATTTTTAGTTTTTTGTCTGACCAGAACTAATATTTTTAAAACTTCAGAATCATTTGAGTTCAGTTTGCTTTCTTTTAGTTTAAAATTATTTAAATGTTTGCTTACTTTCTTCTTCCGTATTATGAGTGCCCTTTTTAATGAAAATATCAATTTTAGCGTTATGAGGCAGGCTTCTTTCAATTTTAACACGTATACACAGGCCAATCAAAGTGGCCAAGGAACAATGAGGCACCGTGGGATTAAATTCAATGCGAACCTAAAAGAGAAATATAATTTTAGATAGTATTTGTCTTTATAAGGAAAGTAATTACTTAAAATCAGTTTGATATCACTCACCACTGAAACATTTGATTTTGTTGGTGGCATAACAAATATGCCATCTTCATATATAACATTTAAATCCTCCAAAGTGGCGGGTTTTTCAGGATCTCTAATAGTTCTTAAACAGTCTTAGAAAAAAAAAGAACGCAATAGATATTTTATAGTAAATTCTAACTAGAACTTTTAAATCCTTCTAGTATTACAAATTTAAATAAAAATTCCTTTTTCAAACTTACCATAAACTGTCTCCTGTAAATCAGTTGCATTCTTATAGCCCAATTCATGCAATAGGGCATCCTCACCAATGGCAATAGCGTCATCGCCTTCGCTACTTGTTGCACCAGTACCCAACGACATTTGTGAAGTTTTACGCGCCAACTGGGCATCGGTGTTTGAGTTGTTTGTAGAATCTGATTCCGATAATTTACGTTTAATATAAGACAACATTTTGATAATGTGTGTAGTGAAATTAGTATTTTTTCTTATCTCTATTTCTAGTGGAGGCTTAAATTGTGTTTATCTATTTGTGTTTTCTTTTCTTGTATTTTTTTGTTTTTACATTATATAAATGTAAGAAAACTATTAATTTAATTACTTTTTATTTATTTAATATAATTATGTAATTTTAAATAGATTTTTAAATAAAATTATGAAAATTTTGTTTTTTTTTTATTTAATGAAGTCTTTGTTTTTCACTTAACTTTTTTCTAACACCAAACAGCTGACTTTTATTTTTATTTTCTTTGCGAAATTTTTGAAAGAATGTGCTGAAGTTACGTCGAGTCTATACTAGACAAATATTTATCAAGACAAATGTCAAAATCAACGTGAATTTATGGAATCTGGCAACAGTTGTACAAAAATAGCAATAAGACGAATTCATTAATACTTCCTATACATGCAGTTTGATAGCTGTTAAAACCAAAAATAATATTCAGATAATTGATTGTGGTCATCTTGTATAGGCTCGCACTGATTTTGACGTTTGTCTTGATAAAATTTGTCCAGTATAGACTTGATGTTATACTTTAGAGGTGCGTTTGTGATGAGAAATAAAACAGGGTGTATCAAATGATAATTTAATGTGTTGTAGAGTTATATTTTGAGTAAAAGTTTTTAAATATATAAGAAATTAATGTTAATGAAATTTTTATGGAACAATTTCTTTTTATTAAAGTTAAAGAAAACTCAAAAATCATTAAAACACTTGTAAAATTAAAAAATTGCTTAATGATTGTCTTTTCATAGCCAATTCAAGTGAAATAAACTTTTCAATATATAAATATATATATATATATATAAATCAAAAATTCAATTAAAAGAAAAAAGCTTAATTTAAAAAAAGATCGAAAATCCACCATGTTAAATTTAGAAATGCTCACAAAAAATTTATTTCACCAATAAAAAAAGACAAATTTTCTCCAAAGAAATAAATTTTCACCGGAAAGCTAATTTGCGCCAAGAAATCGAAAATTTAATTTTTGTCAAATAACCGAATGTGTAAAGAATTTTCATAAAAAATCTAATTTTTATTTAAAAAATTAATTTTCAGATTATTTTTTTGTAAAAAAAAAGTTTTTATAAAAACGATTTAAAAAATGACACCGAATTTTTATCAACAATACATAATTAATACAACAAGTTTAAGTGTTATATTCGGCTATGCTGAATCTTTTATGACTTTCACAAAATCTGTATCTCATAAATATATAAACATTATAGAAATATTTCTTATCAAAATTTTTGCCTTAATCTAGAAATATAATTAATATTAATATCACATCCGAAATTTGCAACATAAAGAGTCCCTGAAAACTTTTTGGGCATATGACTTAGAAAGATCGCTCAGACCATCTGCGTTGAAGAGCTGAATAAAGAAAATTGTAAATTCCTTTTCAGTTTTTACCAACATTTTTATTTTTTTCGAAAAAGATACCTTAGAATTAGATATTTTTTTTTAACTTGTATTAGCTATTTTAAATTTATCAGAATTTTTAACTTTTACATTTGCACAAAATGTATACGCAGAGAAAAAACATGGTTACGGCATTGTCACTACAACGACATTATGTTCTCATTGTTAGTTTTCATTAATTTTAATAACACTGTGTTCATGATAAGAATGTTTTTGTTGCAGTTTTATCATTCATTGTTTATATTCAATAAAAATTTTAATATAGTTGTCTACAAAAATCTTATGTTTTTGAATATTTTTACCAGAAACAAAATTTTATTAATATGAAAAAAATTTATATTATTTCTACAACTATTAAATATTACCAATATTTTTCCTTGTTCTCAAAACATATATTGTTTTTAAACATATTAATATTATTATTCCCTTAACAACAGAATGTTACAAATAATTATAATACGCATGCTTGTTAAAAATATGGTTGAAAAACATATAATTTGTTTGTTTTTAATATATTTTGTTTTTAATGTTTGTTTTCCAATTTCATTATAATTTTCATTTAGTTTATACATGAATAAATACATGTAAACTAAGTTTTATTATATTTGGTGCGATTCAAGTAGTATAAGATATTGATTAACTACTATTAGTTAATAATAGTTTTATTATCTTGCACAACATATGCAAACAAAATAAAAAAAAAAAATTATTAATGACCAAATAATGATTTAACTTATTAAGTTTAATATGAAACATGTTATGAGTAATTTTGAACATGTTATAAAATTTTTATGGTAAATAATATGACGAAGCTGAATCATAATATAAGAAAATCATAGCATAATTTTATAAAACTGGATCATAACATTATAAAATATTTAAACACAAAATGCAAAAACTCGGATCATAATAAGAAAAGTTAGATTATTTTATGATTAAATCTTACTAAATTACTAAAATCTAGCAAAATTTAACTAGATTATAAAAAAATATCGTTATTCAACACTGCTTATACCCTACAAAACCATAGGTGGTTGGGGTATTGTGCGTTTGTGCAGATGTTTGTAACACACAGAAAAAAATCCACCTTAAAGTACACCAATCGACTCAGAATCACTTTTTGAGTCGATCTAACGATGTCCGTCCGTCCCTCTGGCTAGCCGGACGGCTGACTGGCTGGACGTCTGTAAACCTTGTGCACAAAGTACAGGTCGCAATTTTGAAGATAATTCAATGAAATTTGGCAAGTAGGACTTTCATAATACAAGGACGTCCATTATTTCACTTAGCCCCCCTACAAATGTCCTCCTGGAATAGGTTTTTAACGATCATAAATGCCTTAAATATAGAAATATTTTGATGAAATTCGGTGTAAGGAAATTTTATACAAGTATCAATCTTTTTGCCAAATTTTGTGAAGAGCGGTCCATAATTGACCATAGCTCCCATATAAAGCCCTCATCCGAAAATCACTTTAACGTGCATAAATCACAAACATATGTTAGTATCGAGTTTATATTCGACACAAATAAGTTTTATATTAGTAGCAATCATAGTGAAAAATTTTATGAGGATCGCTCCATAATTTACCACAGCTCCCATATAAGCCCACTTTTGGGAATCACCCTAAAGTGCTTAAATTCATATAAATGTTAGTATTAACGTAATATTCTGTATTCGTATATTCTATTTTACACTTAGTAAAAGTATCGGTCCACAATTGTCCACATGTCTAATATAAGACCCCTCCACGAATTTTGATGGACATACACAATGTTGTGGGGTATCATATGGCGGGCTAGACCGACTATATCTTTCTTACTTGTTTTCTTTTAGTGTATTAGTAAAATGCAACTATGTGCTAAAAAAATAAATAAAAATGTCTTTTCTGAAATTTAAAATAAAAAAATTAATAAAGTTTCATTCACTACAACTCTTTTTATAATGTTTAAGATGTCCAAGGTTTTTTTTTTTTTTTTTTTTTTGACTACATACTGTGATATTAATAGTTTTCTTATTTAATTATTTAGATCTTAATTGTTGTAATACTTTCAAGTAAATCCTCATAGCAATGTAATTAATTAATAATTTTATTAAGATATCAATAAAGTCAATAATACAAAAAAAAAAAAATAAATAAAGTTTCAATTAAGATTAATCACAAATAAGTGAAAATTTAATATTAAATAAAATTAGGTGAAACATGTGTCATTTTAAATGGTTTAGTTGATGTGTTTTACATTTGCCAAGCAAAATCTACCAAAATGTCGAAAGAATAAATGTAAACGGGGAAGATTTTTTTTAATCTCATTCCAAGGAAATTTCAAATGCAAGTGCAAATTGGGTGTAAGACTCATTTCTATTATACATGATATGTCATCTTATTATCTACATTTAAAAACCTAAAACACAATTACAGTTAGGTTAGGTTAAATAGGAGATAGCTCACTTGGGTCCAATTTGGTCCTGTTTTGAAACCCTTAGGGATCATGTGTTGCTAACTCACGTGTCCATAACAGCGTTCGAATCGAACCAACCCGACACATGTATGAATGACACATGTATGATTGATCCATCTGATGTCAATGTCAGAGAAATCTGATAATACATACACAATCGGACTGCCAAAATTAGTAGTACTAATCTCAGTTAGAGTGGGACAGTATCATCATCTCGATAACTTCTACGACTACCAGAATTCGTAGCCGATGTCTTGGTAGTACCATGATGAAGTTAGATCGAAATTTATCATAATGGGGCCACATTTACCTCGAGGTTGAGCATGTGGATTCATTTGTACATCTATCTTGTGCAATCCTCGATAAGTTCCGCATAATTATTGATCTGCAGGCCGAAAGCGGTACTCCAACCAGTTGGTCCGTATATTCACATCGAAGAAGGGATTCATTTCTGGTTAGTTCATCCGCAATAAAATTACCGGGGGTGCTTGAATGACCTCTAACCGAGACCAGCTCTAAGTTTTAATGTCTCGCCATCTTGTTCAGAGATGTCCAGCATTCATGTACCAATCTGGATGTCGAAAGACACCCGAGAGCGATTTAATCGCGGTTTAACTGTCTGTACAGATTTTGATATCCACTCCGAATATCTTATAGTACATTAACCAGTTCATCGTCCTCTTTATGGCCGAGATATCTGCTTGAAGAATGCTGCAGTGATCTGGCAATTTAAAGGATATGTTTTGTCTATAAACGGGATTATTACAGTTAAGTGATAATATTTTAAACCGTTTCACACACTCAAATTTACTTGTCGAAAAATCTGCCCATATTAAAAGAAATCCAAATGGATTATATGTAGATATGAACCATGGCTTCGGAATTTCAAAATGCCATGGGGTCTAGGGGGTAAGAATTCTGGGTTCGAATCCTGACAAATAGAAATGTAATTTTTATTTAATAAATTTCAAAGAAACCTTTTTAAGAAAATAAAGTTATATTTGACAGTTCCTTAGTCTGACATTTCAAAATTTTATTTATTTATTTTATTATTATTATTATTATTATTATTATTTTTTTTAAGACAAATTATAGAAGTCTTGGCTAATGATCGAACTCGGGCTCTAAAGTATTTTTAGCCACAAAACCAATCAATATACCACATCGGTATGTTGAAATTTTCAATCTTTATTGCTTATATAAATAGCTTAAAACATAACTCAAATCTAAATAATATCTTTTTATAAAAAACATATCAAAACGTGCCTAGAACTTCTTTTCAAATTATTATTTTTTTAATATATTTTTTTTAGGAAAAACAAAAATTTATAAGAAATCCCGAGGGGATACAAACACAGTCTTAACGGTTTGTTGTCAATTAAACTTCATCTAGACTATTCAATATCACAACTTTTTAATAGAAAAACATTTACATATTATTGTATGTGATATAGAAAATATTGTTAAATTTGGGCAAAGAAATTTGGAAAATTTTTTGAGGCTGTTGGAGAAAATCGTTTATATCCTATTCCTAAACCAATTTCGCTGAAACTGAATACCAAGATTTTAGAGACTATATTCCACATAAATATAGAAATGTATTTATTGGACTATGAGCCTCAAAAAATCCATTTCAATCACGAATATTTTTCAATTTTAGGCCCTGGATATACATTTAAAAACTTTTGTATAAAATGACAAACTTATATGTACCCTTCATTTTATGTGAAACACTTATTCAGTTCTTTTCTATACCGGTTCCTTTAAAAATCAAATTCACACTAAAAATCTAAATATTTTCAAAAAACCGAATATCCGCAAGAAAGCTGTTTTACATCAAAAGCTCGGATTTTCTTTGCAGTAAGATGAACACCAGGGCTAGAAATTATTTACATTAAAGTTTGCCTTTTTGTAATTAAACAACATTTTTCACTTTACTATTTTACTTTATTAGTAAAATATTTAAAATTTTTTATTTAAATTAGGGGTACTTTTTTGTGAGGTAAATTAAAAAAAGTCGTTTTTGTGAGTGAGGTTTTTGTTCCAAAATTACCATTTTTTTTTTTTGTAAATAACACAATATTCGCCATTGCATGGTGCTAGGGCCAAAATTCGGTTATAGCACTAATGAACACCGAATTTATATGATCTTCTCTACAACATCATTTTTATAGACAAATTACTTTTTTAATATTTAAAATCATAGAATGCATCTAGAAGATTATGTGAGAGACAAAAACCTAATTCCGTTGTCAAAAAAAAAAAAAAAAAAAAAAAATTAATCCAATACATATAGTCTCATATATTTTGGTTTTGTGTTTGGAAAAAAAAGAATAAATTTTTTGAAAATTTAGTTCGAATTGCCTCTCACATAAACTTCTACTTGTATTCTACGTTTAAAATAGTTAAAGCGTACCTACCCAGCAAATACAAAGGTTTGATAAAAAATTGAGAATAATTTGAAATCAAACACTTTCTCAAATATCAAACGTTTCAGAACGCTTTGAAAATAATAGCTTTCTTCACAAAAAGGGGAATTAATTTTAAAATTGAGAAATGCTATATTTTGCTATTATATTTGGTATCAAATTGAGAATTTATATAAACTTTCAGTAAAAATTTAAGCAAGTATAAGTTTCTTAAGCAGTTAAGGCCCGTTTAGGCGATCATCCTATAATATTATATCACTATTGATAACTATGACTGAAAATTTAAGTAAACATAAGCCATTCCATGTAATGTTTTCGTTGGACTTAAGTAAAGCGCTTGATTGTATTGACCATTATCTTCTGTTATTTAAGTTGAGAGAAAAGTATAATTTTTCTGTAACAACTTGAGAACTTATTTGTTCCTAAAAGTGGATCTGTTACTTCAGGAGTGCCCCAAGGCTCAGTCCTGAGCTCCATGCTTTTTATAATTTTTTTTTTTAATGATTGTATTGAATTAATGTGTAATCAATTCTGCAAGTCATTGGTATTTTCAGATGATGTACTCATTTGATACCTCTATTAATGATCATTTATGTGAAATATCAGATTGGATGTTAGCTAATAATTTTCCATTAATCCTACTAAGACTAAAGCTATACAATTTTTCTTGGGTAACCATGTGGCATGACACCCTAATATTTATATTTCCGTTGTATCTATTCAATACGTTGGTCATTTGAAGTGCCTTGAATTATATTTAGATCAGAAATTGAATTTTAATCGCCATTTTAGTCATATTTCTAGTAAAGTTTCCATTCTTTTGAGAAGGTTATATCAATTATTGTATTGAAATTATTGCGGGTTTTAACAACAATACCCTGACTAGACTTGAGAGAATATTTAATAAAATCTTGAGATTTAATTTGAAAATTCGTGATCATGTTACTAATTCTCCTATTGATTTCCAAGGATGTACCTATGATGAATACGTTGTGTTACGAACTTTATTCTGTTTTTTAAGATCTTAAAATATGGTGTACCCATGAAGTTATTTAGAGAATTTAGTTTTCTTCATTCATCACGGAGTCTACAAATTTTTTATCAATTCTTTTTTTTTTTTTTTGTTAGAGTTGCTAGAATATGCTTAAATATTTTTCCTGTTCTGTTGCTAATTATAAGAAAAAACTTCTTCTTTTTCTAAATCTTTAGCCGGGACTACAATTTTCATTAGTCTCACATATTATATTTTTTCTGTTAAAGAGATATTGTTTGTTTTTAGAGAACTTTGTATTTGAACGTTTATTTAATAAATTGAATATGTAAAAATATGTAAATCTAAGTATTAACCTAAATGTCATAGTAATTTGATAAAATATACATTTCGCTTTAATACATTAAATTGGCCAAAGGTTGCTTTTTGTATTAATCGTTGAATTAAATAAATAAATAAATTATCAGACAATTTGTCTGATGTAGTGACAGGTAAATCAATTTTGATTATGGTCGAAAATCGATTCTCTTTTTCAAAAAACGATTATATTGTGGTCGATTCACACGAGCCAATTTTATACTGAAATACTTTTGAAATACTTTTAGCCTTCGATTAATCGAAAAATCAACCCTGCACAGTGAAGTAGTTTATTGTACAAATAAATTTTAAAAATTTCAAAGGAAAATGTTACTTTCCAAAAAATAAATATTGGGATAAGTTTTTAAAAGATTTTGATAAAAAAAATCAGTAAAAATACAATTCAAGAACTTGAGCATGCATTACCGCAGTGCCGGACGGTCACATAAACAATGTTGCAAATCCTCTATAAAACAACATTGGCAGTAATCCTTTTCTCAAGCCTCTAAATGATAGTTCGACCAGAGCAATATGATCATCCGTCTGTGTTTCCGTTATATCCGTAAGCACCAAATTTCTTGGGCACTCATTATTCATTTCGATGCCACGAATACCCTGACTCCCAGACAAGTCCAAGAAGTATTGAGTAGACATTACGACTTCATTACGAACGAATTCTACGTCTTAAAAATTACCGTTCAAATAAAAATCTATAGTCTATCTTCCGAAACAAATGCCCGTCTAGCAGAAAATATTCTAGAATCGGTTCTAGTGTCAGTTTTATATGTAATATTTTATGTAATTGAATATTTGGTGAAATAATTAATTAACTTCCTATGTTTTCAAAATACATGTATTTGGATTCCATGGTGCTAAATTTAAGACATTTATTGATGTTATTAGGTTAAAAATAAATAAATCAATTCTTTTTATTATATGTCCGTTCTTTTACTTTTCCAGTTAAATCCAGTAAACTGAGTATTTACTGAGTAAATTAAAAATTTTACTCTCAAAAAACTTGTAAACAAAAAACAAAACAAATGCACGTACAAATTGTAAACACTGATTGTGTTAATTGAAAAAATGATAAGAATAAATTGTAAGAAATTTCTTTTTTTTAAATTGAAATAAATTAAATATTTCCTATACGGCAGTTTTGCTTAATAAAAATACAAATTTCACCACAGAAAAAATTTGCTTTTATTTGTAAACAAAAAAAAAAGAAAAAAACAAAAAATTTTTTTTGACATTTCTGTCACATTAAAAAATGAAGCAAAAATAATCAGCTGAGCCTATAATGACACATTATACGGGTTACGCCAATGATCAAAGTCCATATTTTCAGACATTTTCTTAAAATACTTACATAATTTCCACAATCTTTTTATCAGGTTGCCTGAATTAGAAAATGTTTAGTCTCCAATAGAAGCCAAATAAATTTCGTTTCTGAGCGTTTTTGTAAAAAAAAACACCATTTTGATTTTTAAATGATAATCCATCCTTCATTTCAAAGAAGTTTTTCGAATCCTTTTTAATCTAATAGTTATTAGGAATAAAATATTTTTACTATTTTCTTATTATTTAGCCTGAATTGACAATAGCATCAGATATCTGGCTTTGTATTTGTTGGATATTAAAGTATTAATTATTATTTATATGAAGTTATTTTATTAAAGATATTAAATTTCCTAGTGGGTATTTAGTTAGCTAACGTATGTTCTCACACTCTGTTACGCATCATTATAATATAAGTTACCTATACCGTATTATTATGATATGTCATCGTAATTAACAGAACTCAATTTATCTCATTGCATTAGCTCTCACTTCATTAAATATTTTATCTGAAAACTCGCTGTATTTTACTCTTTATGATTAGTTCCTACCCAGCCAGCAATTAGGTAATAGTTTTATCCACTTTCTAGTATTCTCAAGATGTTATTTTGCTGTTAGTAAATAATTTTACAAAAATAAATAACATTAATTTCGATTTTCGACCTTCTGAAAGTAAAAAGCCATTACATTGCATGCTCTTCGAAATCAAAAATATCATGTTTCAATTTATCAAAATATATCTATAATTTTTTTTTACTAAGGTAAGTTGTTTTAACTTTCTTGTTTCTCATAAATTATTATTTCATATCTGCCGTAAAAAATTCTGCTCCTCCACTACGTTTTGACACAATTCTTTTTTTTTTTTTTTGAACAAATCTTTAACTTCTAATCGTTTGGCTGGATTTACACAAGATTTCACATAGAAGTAGCAGAGGAGCTTATAATTTTTAATTTGGATGGGTTCTCCATATGTCCTTCAGGAACATATGGGGCATATAGGGCTCAAAATAGATGCCTCTGACATAGAAAATATTTCATCGCTTGCCAATTTTTTGTTTCCAATCCGATTTTAAATATTTTACATCTTATTAAACTTTGAAGTAGCATAATTTCTGTTCTGTAAAAGATATTGACTTAAATTTTTATCTACAAAATGAAGAATTATGTTAGCTAAGTAACGTAATTTATTTGAGAAAAACATGGTTTTTGGAGAAACTATAAATATTATATCTGTAATAAAATCTTTGTTAGTCAGGATATCTTAACGAAATTTTTGTTGATTGTTTAAAATGAGAAATTGTAAAAAACATATTGTGGATTCCTATATTGCAAGAAGGCCTATAACGTTTTAGCAGAGTGTATTATTTCCTAATTATGAAAATTTTAGATATAGGTTTGTTGTGATATGGTTTGTTGTGGTAAATTTCCTATACCACCCCTACCCCCGTGGATTCGCGTCTGATTTCAATACTTATTTTTTTATCAGCAATTTTATGTAATTTTATATTTAAAAATTCTTTTCTTAAATTGAATATTTAAAGTCAGATTTTCCTAAGCACAACTAAAACCGATTTTGAATAACCCTAAATGACTCTAATTCGTCACACAAAAAAAGCATTTAATAGGATAGTAAAATAACTTATTTTTCTTTTACCATTTTAAAATGGATACTATTTAGTCAAAGTTTGGATAGTAATGTTGATATTATTAAGTTAGAATTTCGACATAAATAGTGACTTTTTCTGTTCCTCAAAATGACTCCAATTTGACACACAAAAAAAGTACTTAATAGTGTCATTAAAAAAGTATTAGAACTGCTGCACACTTCTTCCCGCAACGGTGACTCTTCTTGGATAAGAAAATGATTTTACTCTTTAGTGCAAATTTGGATAGAAAATGTTGGCAGGGTATTCTACGAGTATGTCTATTCTATGTATTTATAATAATATTAATAATACTGATATTACTGAAATATCACAACGGTTTTTATGTATTCATTTTTTTGCATTCTACTTTGGTAAAATATATTTAAACTAGCGGACCAGGCGAACTTCGCCTCGCCCCAATTTTAAGCCTTCAGACAAACTTTAGAGTAATAATACAACACAAATATTTAAATTTTCAATGTGATTTATGTGAATGGAATCAGTAGAGAGCGATTTGATGAACAATGTTTTTCGATTTGTTTCAATCAATTTTCGATTTTTCCAATTTTCCGACTTTTGCGGAGAGATTTTCCAATTTTCCGAATTTCGCATTTTCCGCAATTTTCCATGATTTGCACTAAGAACTTTCTATTGTTTGATTTGGAAACTCGATTTTCGATTTTTCCGACTTTTCCGGAGGGATTTTCCAAAATTCTTTCCGTAAAAACCTTCTCCTCGAAAATACGAACAACTGACAAAAAATTTTACAGAAATCGGCCCAACCGTTCTCATTTTATGAATTAGTAATTAATTTTTTACACCATTTTTATATATATAGATTCTGTTAAACTGTTAAACTGAAAATTACCAGAGTATTGTAGCTTTGTCTGCGAAGCTGCTAATCATAAATATTGTACAGCCTTGCTGCTAAATAAAATATAATTGAAATTTGATCATTGAAGTTTGATTAATTCTCATACAGTATTGCTTTATTGGATAAACAATAAAATAAAATATCAAATTGAGGAAAATATCTTTTTTGTTTTCCTTTTTTCTCTCTCTTCAGTATTAACTTATTTTTAGATTTAAGAAAATTTTTGATATCAAAAAAATTTTTTTTTTAAATTAATCACAATTTAAATCTAAAACGATAATATTTCAAACTTATGATTTTGTAAGCATATATTTAATTTTTTGTTTCAAAATTGTGCTGGGTCATTCTAAAGTTGTAACGTCTCAAGTGGATCGTGAATCAAGAGCTTATGAGAACCCCTGGTCTAATATTATATAAATTTATTAAGTTTTTATAAAAGTAATTAGAAAAATGCATTAATTTGTGCAAGAAACTTTGCGAAAATTAAGAAAACAAATGTGAAAGTAACGTAAAACATTTGTGAAGTCGTCGGATATATCTGAACGTGTATTTTTAAAGCAATTTTTGTTTCTCAAACTCATCGTTAGATATATTTAAAAGTCTAATGTGGCTCCTCTATAGCTATAGCTGCTTAACATAGTGTCTACATTAGAGATTTTTTTTATCAAAACTTAAAGCGAATTTGTGGAAGGTGGCAACAGTTGCACAAAAACAACAATATGGCTTATTCATTATTGTTTTTTATATATGCCGTTTGACAACTGTAACAACCAAAATAATAATCAAATGTTTAACTAAGGTTACCTTGTACATATTCGCACTGATTTTGACGTTTGTTTTAATATAAATTTGCCTAATGTAGACACTAGGTAATAATTAAGTAGAGATAAATAAAAATGTTACCAACTCTAAGAAATGCATGGTTTGCGAATTTGATAAGAAATATACAGTTACCAAATTTTCAACATGAAAATTTTATGAATAAAAAAAGTTCAATTTTTTTGTTAACACCGATTTCCAAATTTTAATGTCATTCAATAGTAAACATATTGAAACTAAGGTGGCTAAAAAATTAGATCGAAATATTGGTAATTGTGGGCGTGGCATGCTGTTAAAGGAAAATATTTTATGTTATTTTATAAAAAAAATGTGTTTTTTGTAAATTTGATCAGAAGTAAATTAACATTACTCGCAAACTATTATCGACAATTGGCTGCATTTTTTATGTTAGTAGGATAATAGTCTTTAAGAAATGGTATATGTCACTGTACCATTTATAAATGTTTTCTTAGGTTCTATATATTAGTCAAACTTGAATTTTAGTGGAATAGAACTTTTGAGGGTCCAAAGGGGTTAGCAAAATTTTGCTACCAGAAGAAAGGCGAAAGTGTCCTCTTTAACCCCATATATGCTTTTGTACCTGTCTGGACTCGTCTGTAGAACATTTTTCCCATTTGAATAAAATTACTCCCAAAATTTTTTCATCGTGCACATACTAAAAATCAGTTATGATTTAGATTTTAAACTTATATGATCAATAATAAATAACGGCAAAAATAAGGAGTTAAGAATTTTAAAAAAGAAACATGTTCTGGACGAATTTCTTAAATATGGATTGATTATAGATCAACCAAAACAAGGATCAGGCAATACGAATGATGGGAACACATCAAGAAGATTCTTTTTAGATTCCGAAAGAGCATCTGAAATAACAGGTGTTGATATAAGTCTTATTTCAAGATTTAAAGATGTACTTGTGTGAACAAATTGATGCTAGAAAATTTGGTGATTATGCGAAGAAAACGGTACGAATATATACAACCAAATATCCATGGAGAAATATGTCTGCAAAACACAGTTCACAAAATCATGCACGCAGAGAAAAAAACATGGTTACAGCATTATCACTACAACAATATTATGTTCTCATTGTTAATTTTCTTCAGTTTTAATAACTCTGTGTTCATGATAAAAATGTTTTTGTTAAAATTTTATCATTTAATATTTACACTCAATAAAAATTTTAATATGTTTGACTGCAAAAATTATATGTTTTTAAATATTTTTACCAGAAACATAATTTTATTAACATGAAAAATATCATTACTTCCAAAATATTTGTAGTATTTTTCCCTGTTCTTAAAACATATTCTGTTTTTAAAGTATAATAATATTATTACCCCCATGAGAATAAAATGTTTCAAATAAATATAATACTTATCCTTTTCACAAACTCAGTGGAAAAATAACTTGTTTGTTTTGAAATATATTTTGTTTTTAATGTTTGTTTACCAACTTCACTGCAATTCTCATTTAGTTTATATATGAATAAATATAAATAGGCAAGGTTTGGTTATACTAGGTGTGATCAAGCAATATAACCTAGTGTCTACATTAGGCAAATTTATATCAAAACAAACTTCAAAATCAGTGCGAATATATACAAGGTAACCTGAGTTAAACAGTTGATTATTATTTTGGTTGTTACAGTTGTCAAACTGCATATATAAAAAACAATAATGAATACGCCATATTGTTGTTTTTGTGCAACTGTTGCCACCTTTCACAAATTCGCGTTAAGTTTGACGTTTGTCTTGATAAAAAATCTCTAATGTAGACACTATGTAAGATATTGATTAACTACTATTAAAGGGTTTAGTTAAAAAAAACATATCTAGGATTTTGAACCACATATGGTGGTAAAAATGAATATAATTAATGAACAAGTAATATCTGATTTGTTTTTTCTCTATTATTTTCAATAAAATATTTATAAAAATAATATGTTATTAATACGTTTTTTTAAAATATATGATAAGATGGAATAATAATATGATAAAATGAAATAATAATATGACAAGGTGTTATAATATTATAACAAGATAGAATAATAATATAACAACATCAAATCATAATCTGATAGAATGGGAAGCAAACCAAAAAATATTATGACAAAATGGAATCATAATAATTATTACTTATAATCATTTCTATTTTTCGCTGTGATCATACGTTTCAATCATAATATGTTGCTCTTAGGTTATGGTCACTACACCTATATTTTTTCTCTTTATGTGGAGATGTCATTAAGCATCACTTAGTACCACTTGAAGATCTATCAGAGGAAGCCCAGGTTTTATAGAGAGCACAATACCAGAAAGATATCCCGAAATTCTAAAAATGAAGATCTTTTTAATATACGAGTATTACCGCTCATCTCTAGCATTCGAAGTCAATGGAAAGTAGAACATCGGAACATCGGTGAAGAAGCAAAAGGGTTGCTAGAGAACAAAAATAACATAAAACTAAATATGGAATATTTGCAGGCTATTTTCCTACCAAATGAATAATAATTATGATTTTCTTTTGTTGTTATTTAAGTAAAAAAAAAACATTAAAAACCTTTTAGTTGTTATAAAAAACAAACAATTTTGTTCTTAATGTCATTAGAAAAAGAAAACAAAAAAAAAAAAAAAAACATTAAAAAAACCGTAATTTTTTCCAAAAATAACTGGTTCTAATGGAACCTGTTCTAGAATTGATAAACTGGGAACAACTACTAAAACGATTTTAATGAAATTGAATCTGGAGAAAAATTCAAGAAAATATCTCTCCATCAAAAAGAATTTCTAAAATATCTCTACAATTCAAAAATTAAAGAGTTTTGGCCGATGAAAAACTATTCTGAGCCACTCTGGGACGTATTGATAGACATACATAGATTTAAATCATAAAATAAGATATGACTATTTCTGTTTCCTAAAGTTTCTTAAAACATCGTCTCCGATAAAAAAATTTAATTTTACAAAAAAAAAAAAAAAAAAAGAAATCATGTAATAATTTTTTATACCTTTCGATGTGAATTAATTGAAAAACAATGGTGTCTATTCTTGAAAACGCGTCGAAGAAGTGAAAATTTCCATTAAAACAAAAACAAAGTTTAAAAAATTGTTTTTGTTTACCATATATTTTTAAAATGTAATAAACGTGAGAACTTTATCGTGTTTCTCTCTCTTTTAAAAACGGTAAATTCCATTTTAGAAATGTATGGTAAACAAAAACAATTTTTTAAACTTTGTTTTTGTTTTAATGGAAATTTTCACTTCTTCGACGCGTTTTCAAGAATAGACACCAATATATTTTTTAACTCTAAATAACTTTTAGAAATGAAGCTCCACCGTAAACGTTGGTATGCGGAATCCAATCATGGATGCTGTTGGCTCCAAAATGAATTTTGTATTTTATTTTGTTTTGTTCATATTCAATTGTATTATATTTTAATCTCTAATTATACAGTGAATATGAAACTGATAAGATAGGTGAATAAATTTAATTGTTTTATAAACGGAATATATATATATATATAAAAATATTATTATGTTACTGAAACCTCAAATTAGCTTAAAATTAGTTGTGCTTGTTGGTGTTAATTAATTTGTTGTTTGACACTTGGTTTCGTTTACAAAAAAGTAAAAACAAAAACAATTTTCCTTTTTGATAAGAAAGCAATAACAAAAATATAATAGACAATTAAGTGGTGCTTGTATATGCTAAAACAGAGGTTCTCACAAGTTATTGCTTCGCTACCCACTTTCAACGTTACAACTTGAGAACAATCCACCGCAATTTTGAGATAACAAATTAGCTTCATCCCAGAAAAAGAAAAAATTGTTTTTTTTACTAGATTTGTTTACTAGATTATAAAGTAGAAAAAGATCTAATGTTACATTATTATTTTATATGGAAGGATTTTAATTTATTTATAATGTTTTAAATGAAATATAAAATATATTAACTGTCTATTATATTTTTGTTATTGTTTTCTTACATCCCAGGTCTACAACTGAGATTAACACTGATATAATATGTATGTGAGATAACGCCGGCAAAAGAGAGTAACCATTTTGTTTATATTATGTTAAATCTTAAATAACCTAGTGTCTACATTAGGCAAATTTTTATCAAAACAAACGTCAAATTCAGTGCGAATATATACAAGGTAACCTTAGTTAAAGAGCTGATCATTATTTTGATTCTAACAGTTGTCAAACTGCATATATAAAAAATAATAATGAATACGCCACATTGTTGTTTTTGTGCAACTGTTGCCACCTTCCACAAATTCGCGTTAAGTTTGACGTTTGTCTTGATAAAAAAAATCTCTAATGTAGACACTATGTAAATCCTATAAGATATCATTATTTTCAATCAGTCACAGAGTAAACATGTCATTTTTATTTAAGAAATTCGCACTTTTCTAGCACAATTTTTATAAAAATTTCTTTAAAATGTAAAATAATAATTAAAAAGAAACAAATTTTTTTTGACAGTTCATCTTATAAGACAGTCTCTTCTGAATCTACACGTGAGATAATTCTTTAAGAGAGCGAATTTAACACTCTATGACAGAAAAATCTTACATATTCTGTTACGTGGAGATGGCCTGTTATCAAAGAGAAAAATTGTTTTTTTTTTACTTTTTTCTAACCAAAACCAAGTGTCGAACAACCATTAATTAACACTCAAGAAGCACAACTAATTTTAAGCTAATTTGAGGTTTCAGTAACAAAATAATATTTCATTTTATTTATTTTTTCGTTTATAAAATAATTAAAATTATTTACCTATCTTATCAGTTTCATATTCACTGTCTAATTAGAGATTAAAATATAGTACAAGTGAATATGAACAAAACAAAATAAAATATAAAAAAATAAAACAAAATAAACAAAATAATGTTATGGAACCATTTGAATGAAATTAATAAAAAAATAAATAAAACCTGTCACTACAACAACTTGTTGATAGCTAGAATAGAATTTAAATAAATTTAAAAAGCAACTCATTAATGCTTTGCTACGTCTGTCAGTCAATAACATTCCAGCGACAGCTAAGGTACAACTAAAATTCGGACAGTCAATTAAAAGTGTTACAAAAACCAAAATTTGTAGTTTTAAGCAAAAGGTGATAAAGAAAGACAAAGTTTAAATAATTTAAGTAAATATTTAAAAATGGCGGCAACAAGTGCATTAAATACAAAAGAATTATTATTTGAGGAAAAACCTTTATATCAGCCACCTTTGCAAGAATTAAAACAAGGTGAGTATTTAGCAATAAGCTCAGGGCTGCCAGATTTGGGGTTTTGACCCCAAATTTGGGGAATTTTTGTGATGAAAATTTTTGTTTGAGGATTGGGGAATTTGTTGGGGATATTAAAAATATTTTGAGGATTTTTTGAGGAAATTATGTAATAATTAGCTATTTCTACCCGGCGTTGCCCGGGTTGTCCGATATATATTAAAAAACAAGAAAATGAAACCTAATTTAAGTTAATGTTACGACTATAATAATATACAGATTTGAGATCGATTTAAAAGAAAGTTCTAAAAGTTTCACCAAAAGTTGTGAAGCAAAAACCCAGTAAGAAATGAAGTTTCGAATAAAGTAGGAAGAAAGAAAAGTAAAATATCGCTTCAACATTCCCTTACGAATGAAATGAATTTTTTATGGCGAGTTTCCGGTTGGGAGAAAATTTTTGACACGAAAAGCTTTCTCTTCAATGCTGTAAAAGAAGTAAATGTCTTAGTCATAATAAACACTTAGATGCATATTATTTTCTCCCTTACAATGGCATCATAGTAAGGCTTATTTCCAAGCGTATGCCTTCTTTGCTAAATGTTACGTTAGTGCATCAAAAAACTTTAATATTTTTTTTACTGATAATGAAATGAAATTATTAAACATACGTTTCTGTATTTTCAAAAAAAAAATATATATATATATGTCCGTGTTGAATTCATAATACTCAGGTCTAAGAATGTCTAACTGATTTTAACTTAGGTGCATTTAGGCAAATTTTAATTACTATTCTAAAATGTTTGCTAAACCAATCAATAATTTTATTAAGAGATCAAACATTTATAATTATACTAAATTAATCACTGCTGTACTTTTGACAATAGAATTGTAGTACTGCTGTACTTTTGACAATAGAATTGTACTAAAAAAAGTACAATTGTGCTGAATTTATCATCCCTGCTTAGAATCAAAGCCTAACCGCAAATTTAAAGAGTCATTACGTTAAAAGCTTTCTGTCTGTTTGCATAATTGAATGAAAAATATACTTGTGAATAAGTAGGGACTCACAAGTACAGAAAAAAACAATTTTTCATATTTTGATTTGAAAATATGATTTTAAGTACTCATCCTAAATATTAAAAATGATTATTTAGACCGGCATAACCTATGATTCTGAAAAGATAAACTTTGTCTGATCTATTTTCCTATCAAGTTTCGTAGTTGAGATGGAAAAAGGACGGATACGTGAGAAGGAATTAGTATCTACAGAGTATCTTACCATGAAAGTCCTAACACTTGGTGGACATTTTTTTATCAATTTAATTAGCTGTCATGAATATGATATTAATTTATTGCATATCAAGAGAACTATACTACATTCACATATTAGTGTTTTTTAGGTGGTTTTTGAAAAACACTATTAGTTTAAGCACTACTGTTCACATATCACATTTTATTTCACAAAATTATACATTTAAAAGTGTGTTACTTAATAGAAACATACATTTTAATTAAAATTTTAATAGTTTTGTTTTAAATTGTTATGTCACTTTTGAATTTGGGCATGTTTATGGAAATTATATTGTTTTTTTTTTGTGTTACATAATTAAACATTTCAAATTGAGAAGTTTTTTATATCTTTTGGGAACTACGAATACAATCTAATCTAAGAATTATACCACAATAGCGTGGATAATGTGACTAAAGAATGTTTCTTCAAGTGTAGTGATTCCAGTCCGAATTTTGAGCCCAGTACTTCAAATAGAGAACATCAAGGATGTGAGATAAAATGTGTCGCTAAGGATATATTATTTATATTCACAATTTTCCCTCAAAATTTGGAAGTCATTACCAACGAATATTTTGAGCGTCAATTCAATTCATATACAGAAAAAAAGTTAACTATTGCAAATTGACAATTTTTTTTAAAAATAAACAAATTTTGAAATTTTGTTTTAGTTTTAAATGTAAGTTAGACGAGTCATTTTTGCGTTCGTGTTATAAAAAAAGGCAGTTAAACAAACAGGATTTGATAAAGCATAAAGTTTCTTTCAGAAAACGCAATATCTTTCTATCAAATATGTGCATCAGTTCAGCAGTTTTCATGTGATGTCGTCACAAATATGTATTATGGCAAATAAATTACAAAAATGTACGTACAAAAGTGGGCGGAAAAGGTGAGTGGAATCAAGAAATAGGTCTTATTAGTTTATGTTATTTCTGAACTATTTGTGTGCCAAAATTTAATGTTAATCGATTCAGCAGATGAGTCGAAAATGAAATAAAATTAAGTAAAATATAGTTTTTTTTAAGTATATATAGTTGGGTATAAAAAGGAGCGTGAAGTCCGATCATGAAAAATTCCTTCTGGGGAACGAAATATCTGTGTGAAAGTATAACAAATAAACAACAAACATTTGTCATTATAAAGAACTTGTTGAAGAGTCCTTAATATGCAACAAGCAACGCATGTCTTGAATACATATTTTAGGTTACGATCTTAACAAAAACCAAACTTCGAGTTTTCTCCTTTCTTATTCAAATAAGTGTCAAACAGAGATTTAAGAACAAGAATGTGGGAGCTATATTAACGACGATATCAGAATGTTTATTATAAATTTTCACAGATTCAGAAAAAGAACACAACATGTCATATGGCAATTTCTTAAGGTTTAGCCTTCCCTATGTTTGTTTCGTATTTGACTTTTTTGGTAATATTATTTATTTCTGAAAATATACGATATACTGTATATGATTTCTTACTTATTTTCGTAAGTCCATATATATTTTTTATTTCATTTCAAGTATAAACAAAATCTCGGCACAAATATCTCTGCTAGATATTTCGTTGACCATTAATTTATATGGTGTGTCGGATTAAAATTAGAAAGTGGAATAAGAAAGTGTTACGTATTTTTAACACAGGATCATTATCAGTTTTTTTTTTTTGGCTCTCTATTTCCAATCTCTATTTTCAATACTAAATGATATTTTTTGAATTAAATATATTATTTGAGCAGTAAACATAATAATTTGTTTAGTTAATTATTTACAGTTTAATGAAGATTGTGGACATGTGGGCTTATGAGAAAATTGTCCCAAGGCATTATTTCGTTTTGCAAATCCTTATTCTTATGTCAATTGTCAGCATGAAAACACAGATGATGAGGAAAATGCGATTCTAGATCAAACATTTGAAGACATTTCCGTATCCCGATTGTAGCCACACATTATTTAGAAAAGTTTTTTTAATGATATTTTTAGTACAGATTTTATGATATTTATGAAATACGTCAATTTAATTGTGTCTTTTATTAAAAAAATTCAACTTTTTTTAATAAAAAGCGTGGGGAACGCCTACTATTACATATATGTAACGGCTTATAACTTCCTAATTAAACAATTTTAAAAAATTTTTCCAATTTTTATGCCCAAGTTGACATGTTGTTCAAAATTTCAAGCCTATACCTAGGTTAGATTGCCGTGGGCATTAATGGGTTAATATTAAAAAATCTGTTTCCAAGAGTTTAATTAGACATTTGGAATAATGATCGAATAATTGTTCAAAACAAAAAAAAAAGGAATTATTTTGAATAATAATACGTTGAGTGGGGTTTTTTTTGGATTTTTTTTTTAATTTTGGAGTTGACTAAAAAAAGTATCTGGCAGCCCTGAATCAGCTGTTTATTTAGTAGATACTAAAAGAAGCAGGAAAAAGATAAAAACAAATATATTTAGATACATCTAAAAGTTCTCATGTCAGTGATGATCAGTAGGGGTTACAAATTTTGGGGTTGAGCAAAAAAGTATCTCGCAGCCCTGAATCAGCTGTTTATTTAGTAGAGACTAAAAGAAGCAGGAAAAAGATAAAAACAAATATCTTTAGATATATCTAAAAGTTCTCATGTCAGTGATGGTCAGTAGGGTTTACAAATTGTACTATTTTTGTCTTTATATGCCGTTTATACCAAAACAAAAACTAATTGGTTTTTGAAAAACAAATTTTCTAACTAATACATCGTTTACATACCTTATTTCTTCCCAATGTCAACAAAAAGACATTCAAATTTCTTGGATATTTTTTCTCCGCTCTATTTGCTATTTCTTCGATCAGAGAATACATAGTTTCAATATTAAAACATATTTTAACAATTTTTAATAAATTATTTATTGTAATAATTTCATAAACAAAACAAATAATTTCTATAAATTTGAAATATATAGATATTTTTCGACATCTTGAAGCTTTGTAATGAAGACGTTATCAAATCGGTCCATTAATAACTGAGATATCGCCCAAAATTCATTTGTCGACTATTTGAAATTCCATACGGGTAAAGATTCGGCATACCCGAATATCTGTATTTTATTACATTTAATTTGCTTCAAACTTTATGTTTTGAAGAATTTTTGCTAAAGTGATTTTATAGAATATTTTTTAATTTCTAGGAGATTAAACATATATTAATATGTGACCCATATTCTGGGCCTTTAAAGATAGAGAAGTCGAAGGCATATGTCCACAATAGCGAAGTTAAGAGCCTTGGATAACTGAGAGCAAGTTTGTTATATCAATATGTATATCGAGTAAATAAAAAAATAAATAAATAAAAAATGTACTATTGAAAATTATAATAATTGAGTTATGACTGAACATCCCTAAAAGTATGTATTCTTTCTACAAAATAGATTTTTAGGAAGCACCCCATGAATTTCAATCCTTTATGTATCTCTCTGCATTTTTATTTATATTTTTTTTATAAAAAATTACAATTTTCACCTAAAATCCGAATATTTACCAAAAAAAAAAAAACCCATTATTAAATAAAAAGGATCAAATAAATCAAATTATCTCTTACGTCAAGTCTCTACTAGACAAATTTTTATCACTTTTATAATTTCTAAATATTAGTACTCTTTGGCCAAGAAAAGTACTTTCCTCAATTCCTTTTCCACAATTTGTAATATACTTAATTAACCCATCTCTTCTGTTTGTTACTAAACTTAATAAAGCTTTCATAAAACGAAAGCTCTTTTTACATTAGGTCACTAAATTTTTATTGATGTTAAGATAAGCTTGATAACAGTATCTGTTAATTCGTTTCAGTAATACAATCAAGTCTGTTAAAAAATTTTGAAAATGTAAGTGTTGATGTGACATCATGTCCCGATCTAACAGCTTCTCCTTATGGTCTGATGGATTCGGGTAAGTTTCTTTTTTATTGTTCAGAAACAAGGATTAATTTGGTTTTTTCTTTGAAGGTTTGTGTGGCTCTCCCATTTTGTTGGAAGCGGGTGGAGCGCCTTATCTCTTGCCTTTAGTACAACGTGAAAAATTATACAATATTAAGGAAATGTGCCAAAGGAGTATGGGCGAGGGAAAAATTTTGGCGGGTAAGAAGAAACCTTTTTAATAATTTCATAAAATTTTAACAATTGTTTATTTCTTTTATTTTCAGTTGGTGCTGGTGCCGGTCCCTATCCCCTACGTAATTCCAACTGTGAAGGAATTTATAACATGTCCATATCGGCTGATGGAAAAATTACCAACGGTAGTTATACCGCAAAAATATCCGGTAATGAAGAATCCTGTGTACTCGAACCCGTACCCGATACTGAACCACGCTGTGCTTTACTGCTTAATCTTTATGTGTGTCGTGGTGAACCAGGTCAAGTGCTAAAGATTTCGTGTAAAAAACGTACTGGTAATCAGAATTTTATTGAATGTATACGCAAGGGTTTATACGAAAAATATCAGGATAAATGTGTGGGTATGTTAAGTTATTTGAAAGCTTATCTTTTAGAATTAACTTTAATTCCATATTACTTTATTGTTTTAAAGGTATGGGAGGTTTATTCTTAATTAAAAAGGGTAAAGTACATCAGCATGTAATGCGTGATTTTAGTAAAACACCCATACACACGGAGCGTGAATTGAATCAATGGTTGAAATTTTTCGAAATGCCAGCTACGTTGAATGCTGTGGGCACTTTTATAACACATGAAAATGTAAGTATATGTCTGAGAAAATTGTGGAGGATTTTAAGAATTATATTAAAAGTAGGTTGAAATATTTTGAATTTTGCAAATATGAAGGTGTTTGTTGAAATCAACCTTCCAAAGGCCTGATATAACTGAGAGACCTATGAGATACATTAATATGTCTAGTAAGGTCCTCAGAATTTTGTTAATAAAAATCATAAAAAACCGCCCGTAAATAGCAGAGAGAACCCCTATTTTTTAGCAAAGAATCGTATTTTTTTTTTTTAGCAAAAAACGCAATTTCTACCCAAAAAATTGTATTTTCAGTATAAAACCAAACATATACCGAAAAATCGAATTTCACGAAAATGACAAATTTTCAAGGTAAATGCAATTTTATAATTTAAGTTATTTTTTCAGAACATAGTTTCGTTAAGTTTTATATTTCGTTAAAAGTAAATTATTTTGCGCGATTTAAATAATAGCTTCAAAATTTAAATGAGCGTATGAAAAAGGCTTTTAAAATAACATTACATGTATTAAAAGAACAAAGTTTCGTTAAGTTTTTTAAATAAAAATAAAAATAAAATTTTTTTGTAGAAATAAATAATAACTAATTTATGGTAAATGAATTTATTAAAATCATTTTTCACAAGTCCTTGTTATAGAAAATAAAGTTTCGTTAAGTTTTAGTTTTGGTCAAAAATAAAAAATATTAAGTAACAACCAATTAAAAATTTTAATGAAAGCATCAAAAATTATTAAAAATATTTGTTTAATAAAAAAATCAAGTTTCGTTAAGTATTTTAAATTGTCTAAACTAAAACACTTTTTAGGTATAAAAAGTAGATTACATATCTTAAATTAGTATATCAAAATATTATATCTAAAAGACTTTGTTATAGAAAATAAAGTTTAGTTAAGTTTTATATTTTGTTAAAAATAAAATATTTTGGCTAATTTTAAAAATAGTTTAAATATGTTAAATAAAAATATCATAAATGTTTTAAAAACACCTTTATATTGAAAGAATAAAGTTTCGTTAAGTTTTTAAAATCGACAAAATTTTTAAATATAAATAATACCTTATTTTTGCTAAACGCATATATCAATTTCATTAATCAAAAGTTTTTCGTTGTAAATATAAAGTTTCGTTAAGTTTTATATTTCGTTAAAAATGTAAAATTTTTACAAATATAAAAATTTGATAAGTTATATTAAATTTTTTTTTTTTGTCTTCAGTCTAAGTATTTAGGTTTTTTTTTGCAAAATACAAAACTTAACGAAACCTTATTTTCTATAATAAATCCTTTTTAATCTAAGTTATCTTATATTCGTTTAACAGAACTTATCAAATTTTTATATCTGCAAAAATTTCATATTTTTGACGAAATATAAAACTTAACGAAACTTTGTTTTTACAACAAAAAACTCTTTCTATATATAGTATCTTTCCATGAAGAACCTTTGCTAAGTTTTTTAAATCGCCAGAAGTTAAATATATTTGTAGATATATTAAATAATACCTTATATACATACACTGCCTGCCATTTGAATAAGGAAACACATTTTTTTAACTTTAATTAAGCAGATCTCCTAAACAAAGTGTTGGCTTTAGTTTTCTGAAGAAATAAAAAATATACATATTTTTTTATACTAAAATTATGCATTTATTTAAAGACATGTATTTCTGTGGTACTATTTCGTGAGTCACTTGAATAAGGAATTCTTTTAATATTAATCAGGAAGGCTATGATTTTAATTTCTTTCAATATTAACGGCTAGAGAATTTTTAATTTAATAGTTTGTAAATAGTTTTAATTCAAAATGGGACGTGGTAAGGCTCTTAATAACTCTCAAAAAGAAAAATTGTGATTTTGAAATCTCAGAGCCAGAATCCGGTCCAAATAGCCAAAAACATTAATAGAGGAAAGACAGTTGTGTACAATTATTTAAATAACGTGGAAAGATATGGAAAAAACATGAAAGGGCGGAAGAAAATGGCAACAACTCCAAAAGAAAGACGAAAAATTCTTAGAATTGTATCAAATTCTGCCATGTCGGTATCAAAAATACGTGAAAAGAGTGGAGTCAGTGCCAGTCTAAGAACAGTGCACCATATTTTAAAGTCATGCCCATACATAGTCCGACGAAAACTGCAAAAAAAAACACTACTTAATGAAAAACGCAAATCACAACGTCTACAGTTTGCCAAAAATACAATGACATGGTCCGACAGATGGTTTAAAGTTGTATTTTCCGATGAAAAAAAGTTTAATCCCGACGAGTATAACTATTACTACCATGACCTAAATAAGGAGAAATTATTTTTGAGCCGTAAACACAGCCGAAAGGGCGGAATAATGGTACGGGGTACCATTTCGTATTATGATACCATAGAATTGGTTCTGGAGGAAGCATTTCCAAAATTTAATGATTTCTTTGGACCCATACCTTGGACGTACCAACACAACAACGCTCCAATTCATACCGCCAGAGCAGTAAAACAATGGATTAATCAACAAGGTGTTCAACTTTCGGATTGGCCCCCATATTCACCAGACCTGAATCGAATGGAAAATGTCTGGGGTTGGCTTGCAAGAAAAATGTATGAAGGAGGAAAACAATTTGAGATCATAGAATCCTTAAAGGATGCAATAACGGAAGTATGGAGTTCAATTTCGCTAAATTACTTAAAGTCATTATACAAGTCGATGCCAAATCGCATCTTTGAGGTTATTTCTAAAAATGGTGGCAGTAATCATTACTAATTGAATGCTAGAAGATAATAACTTTCATTTTTATAACCTAAAATTTAAAAATAAATTACAGTTTGCTTAGTTTTAAAATATTCCTTATTCAAGTGACCACAGAAATACATGTCTTCAAATAAATGCATAATTTTAGTATAAGAAAATAAGTATATTTTTTATTTCTTCAGGAAACTAAAGCCAACACTTTGAAATTTGGTTGCGCAAAAAATTATTTTTTTCTGAACTTTAGTTTAGGAGATATATTTAATTAAAGTTAAAAAAATGTGATTCCTTATTCAAGTGGCAGGCAGTGTATGTATTTGAAACGAATATATTAACATTTTTATTCAGAAAGCTTTATTGTAAATAAAAAAAATTATAAATCGTTGTTTTATATTTCACTAAAAATAAGAAATTTTCTTGTTTTATGAAATAGCTTAAAGCTTAGCTCTAGTGTATTTAAAAACCGGAAACCGGTTAATCGGTTTTTGCTTTTTAAAAATCCGACCGTTTTCGAATAATTTTTGTTTTCGAACTATTCGACAGGCCGGTTTTTTCTGTCGGTTAAGCGGTTTTTTATGAAATGTTCATTTTTTTATTTTTTTACTATAGCAACCCATTTTCTCATTTTTAACATTTGCTCAGGAAACCACATTTAGGGCCCGATTCATTACAACAATCAAATTGTTTGAAAATAAATTTTGTAGAAAATTAAAATTTTTTCAAGTGGCTTTTGAGTAATTTTCTTACAAATTTGCAAACAATTCTCTTGTACTGAATCAGATCCTAATTTATTTTAAAGTATTTCTCATTTACATTATTATCCGATAAAGCTTTAAGTTAATTTTTTTTTAAATTATTAATTTATGATTTGAGTAACTCCAGACGTACTGATAACTGTGATTTTTATAATTTTTAGTTAACAAAATCTAGCTAAAGTCAGTTTTAGTTTTGACGTTTATCATAAGCAGGGCAAGCAAATATATGCTCTCCAAAAAATGTTCCAAGCGCATAAAAAATGCTCTTAAAATCGGAAAATATACCCTTAAAATTAAAAAAAAATATGCTCTTAAAATATTATTTTTTTATTAGTAATTGCTAAAAATATTTTCTTTTTGCACTTTCAAATATTTAAAGCTAATACATAGCATCAGGAAATTACCATATTTTTATCAATTTATAGGAAGCAAATTATTAGATAATCAGATTTGAAAAACATATGTAACATTTCATTAATGACAAATTGTGTAAAAAATTAAATTGGGTGAAATATATGTACACTTTTTCTTTTAATTGCAAAATATGCAAAATTATGCTCTTTCATGTAAAATATGCAAAGTAATGCTCTTAAGTATAAAATATGCAGAATATGACATTTAAATTACTGAAATATGCTCTAAAATAATGATTTTCTATGAAAATATGACAAAATATGCTGCTAAAACCAAAATATGTAAAAATATGCTGTTAAAACTGAAATATGCCAAAATATGCTATAACAAATCGATGCCAAAATTCTTCAAATTGTCTAAAATGGATAAATAACTAATAATTTGGTTTATTTGAAGCCCAGGGAAAAATAAGAAAAAATATGTTTTAAAGGATTTTCGGATTTGTTTGTGCATATTTTTATTATATTTTTTTTTGCATTGCACAGTGGGGCAGAGTCAAAATTTTTGGGAAATAAATCTGTAACTTCCAATCGGCTGGTTGGATTTACATAAAATTTCACTCAGGCGTAGCAGAGTAACGTATCATTTTAAGTTTAGAAGAGAGACACCAAAATACCCTTTAGGAGCGGAGCTTTTGAGGGCCCAAAATAGGGTTACCTTTGACATAAAAATTTTTCATTGCTTGCAAATTTTTTCATTTCACCGTTTTAAAGCTCTCGATAAGGCCTATGAAAAAAATACATGCATATGTTATTTATCTCTTTTTTCAAATTATTCGCATTTGAAATTTCAGCTATCTTAATTTTACAAAATCTTGGTCCAGTTTTTTCAATATATGTCCGATTTTGTAAATTTTTTTCTCTAAAGACCAATTTTTTACCAAAATTTTACTTTAATTCCAAAAATTCAGAAAAACTGTGGACTTAATTTTTCTCAAATAAACTTCCCTGTCTAGCTGATATAATTCTTAATTATATACAGAAACAATGAAGTCAATATCTTTTATAGAATCAAAACCACGCCACTTTAAAATCTAATATTTCAAGAAAAATAGCCCTCTTTGCGTATTTAAGCTCAAACACATATTCGAATATTGGCTAGGGGAACAAATTATTTATTTAGTTATGAATTTTCACATCCACAATAGTACACTGTTTTTGGAATTTTTGGCAACATATTAAACTTTAAAGAAACGTAGTTTTATTACAATAAAAGTTATTGAATTCATTCTTTTTGTGTACAATTAAAAATTATATCGGCTAGACGGAGAAGTTTATTTGAAAAATTAAGTCCATAGTTTTTCTAATTTAAAAAAAAATTGTTTTTTTGAGAAACTACGAATATTTTATCTCTAATAAAATCCTAGTTTGTTAAGATATCTTAACGAAGATTTCAACGATTACTCAATAAGCCCGAAGATGACTCATTGGTAATGACCGAGTGTATTACGGTCAATTATTACGTATTAAGGGAATATAAAACCAAGCATCAAAACATACTCTACATCTTACCAACGAGTAGCATCACTACAGAAACATGTGACAGAATCCCAACTAGATATATACCTATTAACTGCTTTACCTAAACCGGGAAACAAGTCGGTCGGCTCAAAGCCGGCGTCAAGCCATTTTTGTGGTCTCATATCGATATTCTGGTGAGCGGATAAAAAGAAATGTGATGAGGTAGCGAAAATGGGGAACAATCCTAGAGAAGTGATCTCTATACAGAGGGCTAGAAAAATGTTTACCGAACTTTTACAGGCAGAGATCATTGTTACTACGGGAGGCATTAAGTGATTAAAGGAAATCGATAACAAAGTTCCAAAACGTATTTTTACTGATAGTCAAACAGTTATCTAGAGCTTAAATAATGATAATGTAAAATCCCGAACGATTTTGAAATGTAAAATTGAGATAAACTCTTATCATAATTGTGAAAATCTTGAGATAATATGGGTTCCGGGACACAATAATATAATAGTATCATTTTTAATAAATGGGATAATCGTTGAATACCAAAAATGAACTAAAAAAATGAACTAAAATAAGGTGTTGGCATAATTCCACTGTTCGAAGTAACTGACACTATGGAGAGGCCTAAATCAAGAGAGAACTAAACAGATTCTCAAACTCAACACTAAGTAGATTAATAGGTGTAATAACAGGTCACACAGAGTTGAAAACACACTTAGCTTGCATGGGCTTATCGGATGATATAACGTGTAGAGCATGCAAGGCAGAGTATGAAACATTGGAACACGTTCTGTGTTACTGTCTAGTATTTTATCGCATCAGAAGCAAAATTTTTCAAAGGGATAATATATTCAATCTAGATTACCTTAGGAAGATACACTTGAAAGGAATACAAAAAAGAAACCAAGTTCTTGACCAAATAGTTATATACGTAGAATCAACATGTCAAATAGGCATATGTATATACCTGTAATAGTCATCATCGCCCCTCTTTTCGACCTAACCTAACATTCATTAATAGAAATTTATCCTTTTCTAAGTATAAAGATTTACTTAAATTTGGGAAATGTGGGAACCCTATTAAAAATAAGAAATATTCATAATTTTTTAAGTAATTATTCACGCAAAACTAAAGCCAAAAGTTGCAAGTTTGTAAAAATATAGTCATATATACAATAAATTGGAAATATAAAAGTTTAAAGGCGCATATTTCTGAAATGAGGCATGAAGATCGGAAATTATATATGCTAAAGGATAAGCTTAATTTGGAATACATATTTCTTTCGCTATTTAGAAATAAACCAAACAAAAGGCCCAATTTGGGGTTTTTGGAGAAAATACAAATTTTTTAATTGTAATAACATATTTGTTTATAAAGATATCTTAATGAAATTTGCAAGAAATGTGGATCTTATTAATGTAAATAAAAACGCTTTAACCAAATTTCAATCTGGGGTAGGGTTTTCCTGAATTCCCAAAAAACTAATGAAAATTCCCAAAAAAGGGATTTTTTACATTTATGGCTATAGAATCCAAATTTATCCGAAGTCCCGTAGTTTTTGATTTAAAACTTTTAACAACATATTGAGGATTCTTAAAATATATTCCGCTTGTCAATTCGTGCTTTGGGATTTGAGAAAAAATGATCTAAAAACAAAACTTTCATATAAAATGGGTCGAATTCGGGAGGGTGTGTACCATGACCAATTGAGTTATTGGGCTTGTTTTTTATCTTAAAGTCATCTCTGTGAAGTTGCCTTTCAGAAAAGTGTAAAATTCTTATATGGTGCTAAAGGAAATTTTATTTTAGATAAAAAAGAGTGTAGATACTTTTTCGGCTAAAAAAACACAAAAAGTCGTCTTTTTTGGTATTTTCAAATTCAAAATCGTTTATTTTTGGACTCAGTAAAGATATCGACTTCAATTTTTTTTATTCAATAGATAATTTGGTTCTTTAGCTAGATAGGAAAAAAACTAATAAAATCGGTCGGAAATACTAGGATATATATGAAAAAAACTTGACCAAGAACATACAAAATTATGGTGCTTAAAAATTCAAACGCAAATAACTCGAAAACTATAAGAGATAAATAGAACATTTTTTATAGGTCTTATCAGGGCCTACAACAATATATAAAAATATTTGAAATCGGACGAGAAACAAAAATTTGGCAAGCGATTAAAAATATTTTATGTCAGAGGTACCTAACTTTGAGCCCCCTTAGCTCCGCCCCTGAGGGGTTTGTCGTGCCCCCCTTCCAAACTTAACATTTTACACTCCTCCGCTACTCTTATACAAAATTTCATGAAAATCCAACCAGCCGATCAGAAGTTACAGATTTATTTCCAAAAAATTTCGATTCTGCCCCACTGTGTAATGTAAAACACTACCCTGAGGAACACCGGCCTCAATATCATATATTTCAGAATACTCGTTGTTCACTTTAACATAACTGCTTCTGTCTGTTAGATATGATTTTAATAGTAAGAAGAATGAAGTCGGAAGCAATTTCTTTAATTTAAAATGTAATCCAATATGCCATACTTTATCAAACGCTTGTTGTAAAGCGTGATCCATTTCGATGTGCCCTACTTTTTTAAAGCAAAAAACACAGAAAATTCAAATTTAGTGGGGAATGTTTATTATCATTTGAAAGAACATTCTTTGGCATTTATTTTTTGAAGACTATGTCTATCAAATGTTGGCCGTTGCTACGTCGCAGATGGTCCATCCGTTGAGTCCAATTTTCGATGACTCGTTCGAGCATTTCGACTCGTAACTGGCGAATGACACGCGTGATGTTTTCCTCCAAGACCTGATTCGAAGTGGGTTTGTCCGCATAAACTTTAGACTTTACATATCCCCACAGAAAAAAGTCCAACGGTGTGATATCACACGATCTTGGTGGCCAATCGAATGGCCCAAAACGTGAAATTATGTGCTCAGCGAAGTGTTCTCTCAATAAATCAAAATAATAAATTGATTGATGCGATGTGTGGGAAGTGGTGCCGTCTTGCTGAAACCAAATGTTGCCGAGATCACGAGCTTCAATTTCAGGCATCAAATAGTCGGTTATCATGGCACGATAACGGTCGCCATTGGCGGTTACCTTCGCACCGGCATCATTTTTAAAGAAATATGGACCGATGATTCCATCGGCCCACAAACCACACCTAACCGTTGTATTTTCTGGATGAAATGGTAGTTCTTGAATCTCTTCAGGTTGCTCTTCGTCCCAAATGCGGCAATTTTGTTTGAAATAGGCCTCATCGCTGAACAAAATTTGCCTCGAAAACGTCGGATCTTCTTGAAACTTTTCAAGAGCCCATAGAGCGAAGCGATGTCGCTTGGGAAGGACGAGCGGCTTAAATTGTTGCACAAGCTGTATTTTGTACACTTGAAATTTAAGATCTCGACGTAAAATACGCCAAGTCGTTCCATACGTCAGTTCGAGTTGCTGCGAACGGCGCCGATTCGACTCTCCACGGTCTTAGTATACACTCTCAGCTACGGTCGCTATATTTTCTTCACAGCGTGCTGGACGTGATCTATTCGGTCGAATATTATCCAATAATGAATGCTGGGTTTCAAAATGGATGATGGTATTGCGAATAGTAGGCTTAGTAGGCCGATTATGTTGAGTGAAGTGCACGAAGTCTTGTTGTTCAGGCGTAAGTCTTTCCAGCATGACACGACTCACACGTGATCTGTCAAAAAAAGGCTATTGAATAAAGTATCTCTTTTTGAATCACCCGTAACATCTAAGAATACTCCTGAACAATATTTTTTTAGTTTCTAATGTATTTATTCCTTATATATGCAACGATACGATGGCATTGCTCTGGAATACCATGTTTATCCCTAAAGCCAAATTGGTATTCTGGAATGATGTTAAGATTTTCTAGAACTGGTAATAATCCTTTCAGAAATATTTTCTGCAAATATTTTGGCGAATAAAACCAGTAGGCTTATCGGTTTGTAAGATGTAACACTGTTTTCTGGCTTGTTAGGTTTGTTAACCATTACAATCAATCTCTGCACACTTCCATTGCGCCGGAAAGTAACTTAATCTTAGTATAACATTATAAATATATGTTAAAAATAGTATTCCCTTTTTAGGTAGAGCTTGACCCGCTTTTCCATTTATGCCATCATATTCGGGCGATTTTTTTACAGTTAAGCTTTCTTATTTCGTTTCTGACTTCGTGTGGTGTTACATGTTTGATCGGCCATTCCATAGGACAAAGACTATCTAGAAATTTGACTATTTCATCCAAACAGGAACTTGTATTTGAGTGGGGTTTAAAAGTGTTTTGTAGATGACAGGCAAATGCTTTAGCCTTAGATTTGTCAGTTTTACACCATGAGTTGTTAGCATCTTTTATTGCTACATTTCTCTTTTTTTTTTGGTCGTTTCATATATTTTGTATCCTTCCAAAGGGAAAACTGATTATTTTTAATGTTGTTAGTATTGATATTACTGAGAAAGTTACCAATTTGATTATTCTTCATTTCGAAGAGAGTTATTTTAAGGTCTTTAGTAGCTCTATTATAGATTTGCTTGTCATAAGGATTTCTACTATTCTGCCATATGAAGAGGAGCGATATGATTTTGACTATAAGTGTACTTTCTTTAGTAAAAATATTAAACATTTTAAAAATACATATTTATATTTTTAGTAAAAAACCGTTAACCGGTTTTTAAGTAAAACCGAAACCAGTTTTTTTAATATAGCAATTATTCGAATATATCGGAAACCGGTTTTTTGAATAAACTACTTAACTAGCAAATTCAGAAACAATTTTTAAAATTTAAGATGACTTTTAAAACAAATTTTTCATAAAAATTTTGATTCTAAAATATATTTGAAATTTAAAATCTGTTTGTGAATACGGAGGTAAATATTTTAACTGAATATTAAAAAAGATATTTTTTTAAAATACATTTCTATGAATAAAATAAAGTTTTGTTAAGTTTTTTTCAAATAAATAGCAGTTTTTTTTATAATAAATATCAGTTTATTTGTGCTAAACGAATATATAAAAATTAATTACTAATTATTATAGCTTTGTTGGAGAAAATATTGTTTCGTTAATTTTTAGATTTCATTAATCTATAAAATATTTTACAAATTTTCAATGAAAGCTTAAATATTTTAACTAAATGCTAATAAAATAAAGTTTCGTTCATAAATTTAAACTTACCTTAAATGAAATTTTTATTGATTTCCAAAAAAAAAAAAAAAAAAAATATTAAATAACTAATAAATTGACCAAAATTAAAATTATATTTGCTATAACTAATTTTAAGAAATATGCAGTCAATAAATTCCTCTAACATAATTTTATTTACTTCAGTAATTTGAAGAACATAATATAATGGATTCATCAAAATCTTCTTAATATATTTTATATTTCATTTAGAACATTATAAATAAATTAAAATCCTCCCATATAAAATAATAATGTAACACTAGATCTTTTTCTACTTTACATTTTAGCAAACAAATTTAATGTCTTTTCTTTTTTATTTTCTTTTTTAGGATTTAGATTTACGTTTACAACACTTTCATTCATTCTCCACCACCAATTGGGGTGGTCACTATCATTATGATACAACACCTGAGACCGTGGAATATGAGGCTTATTTAAATGTTGCTGAACGTATAGTACGTGTTGATAAACCCATAGAAACCCATAAATTTGGTAGAGATTAATAAGTGTTTTCTTACTGTTTATATACATACATACATACATACATACATACATATAATATCTATTCAAATATATATAAAGTATATTTGAATGTTTTATATGAAAACAAGAATTTGAAAATAAATTTGGTTTTAGTTGGCTCTTTTTGTTATATATGAAATCATTGTTTTTATTGCTTTAATGTTGCTGCTGCCACCGCTGAATATTGTTATATATATATATTTTTTTCTCATCGTTTTATTTTATACCGGGTATGATTGTTATAAACTGCTTTTAATGCAGATAATAACTAGTCATTTATTAAATGAGGCCGCAGAGCTGAAAAGAAAACTGTTTATTATGTGAGTTTATTATATCTTTTCATATACATTTATTTATACATATATATATTTTTTGTTTCTCTTGGTGTTTTTACTCTTAAGGCCATTAAATCCATATGATTTGATGTTATGTATAATAAGTGCTCATATACTAGTGATATTGAACTTATCACAAACACACTAACTACCGAATGAGTATAAACAAAAAAAAAAAAAAACAAAAAAAAAACGGAACACAATGAAAGCTTCTTGATAAACATAAAAAATAAAATTCTGCTAACGTTTGGGTGTGGTCTCCCTGTTATTATGTATCTCTTTCTAACTTAAAATAAGGTACACAATTCCCTCTCTTTGTTAAGAAAATACTACTACATTGTTAAAACCAATCAAAAGACAACTCTCTTTTTAGATTTACTAACACTCCTCTTGCGCTCTTTTTGTATTTATATTATTGTATTGTGGAGAAAAAACTATATTAAAGCACACATATAAGGATAAAAAAGATGTTGGCACAGTAGTACATTTTTCAACATTACAAAAAATACAATAAGTACTTTATGATTTTTGTGCTTAAAGCTAGATTACACGATTGAAATGCTTCAAACTCGTGTAAACAGCAAAAGTTCTTCAAAATTTATTGAACAAAATTTTTGAAGATTTTATTGATGCCGTGTATATAAGCATCAAAATCGCATCTGTTAATATTGATAACTATAAATAATTTAACAGTATGTTCATTCTTTTGATTCAATACATATCAGCTGTTTTTATTTACATATATTTGTTGCGACAAGTGGCATCAGAGGTTCAAGCTGTGCCGGCTCACAGCCGCCGCCGTTAATTTAGATTTTAAGCCAGCCGCCGCCTATATTTTTACGTTTTATTTTTTCTTAAAGAATAAAATTAAAATTAGTAAATGAATATGAGTTGGTAAGTATTACATATTTAATAACTATATATTTGTGAATAATATATCAATATTTTTTTTTATAATAATAAATTATTTTTTATAATAATAAATTATTTCACAAAAGAAGCAAAACAGCTGATCAAAGTGTAAATTAGATTCAAAAAATTTTGATCAAATTTTTATCAAAAGATTTTGAAATATATTGAAAGAATATTTTGATCAAATTTTTGAAACGTGTAAATAGAACATCAAAATAAATTTTCAAAATTTTGATAAGACTTCAAAATACCTTCAATCGTGTAAATCTAGCTTAAGGAAATTTTTTTTTTTTTTGGTAACAGTAAGGCTACAGATTTTGTCAAGAATTTTCTATATAGTCAGCTAAAATGCAAAAGGCCGTAACCACATTTTAACTTTTTACAGCAGAAACAAAAAAACATTATTAAAATACAAAAGGCCGTAACTACAAATTAAAATTTTTTGCTTTAAAATTAAGCAATTAAGTACAATTTTTTAATCACTCAGTTAAAAAAAAAAAGATAAAGCATTAAACTCTTCAAGCCAATGGTTTCTTAAATGGAACTAATTTTATTGGCTGTTTTGTGTATGAAGTTGATGTTTTTGAAGATATGAATCTTGTGTGTATGTGTATTTTGGGTCAGCACATCATAATCCAATAAAAACCGACATTCGATTTTTAAGTGGTTACGGAATTTTGTATTTTAGGTGACTATATATTCTTACGTCAATTACGCGCAGTAGTTCCAAAATGCTTTTTTTTCTTTTGTAATAATTCTGTAACTTGGGAACCGTTGCAAATATCTCAATAAAATTTCAGGTGGCCAGAGACGAGGTATTTTCGAGTTTGCAGGTTAGATGGGTAGAACTCCAAAGTTGGTAGTTGTAATAAAAAAAAAATGGAAAAAAATTCATTCATATGCTTACATAGTTTAAGAAATTCCCTATAAAATTCTTAATAATATTGCTGTAAGAATCATATAAATATATAGATCTGTTAAAAAAGTATATTAATCTGAAGTTAAAACTTTAAAAAATTTCATATTTTTTGGGTTTTTTCAAAAAAGGTGGCTATATTTTTTAACTTATAAATTTATTTCTGATCTATATAATTTTTTTAATGTTTTTAAAAGTAATCTTAGATGCATGTAAAGCAAACCCGGATGCGCAGGGGACAACAGTCTTCCCACAAGCTCTATCAAAACTTTGTAAATTTTCTACAACTTTTTTTAAATTTTTTTGCAAAATTCTCAAAACGCAAATCCAATATAAAGCCGTCAACAAAAAATATGCCCATATTAAAAAAAAAAAAAAAAAATCAAATGGATTGAAGATTTGTAATGTACAACACTTCTACTTTACTATCTACACTAATAAAAATTTTGCTAAAAAAAACAATTATATGTACTCCTCATATATGTAAACAGTATGCAAATTAATTTAAAACACTATATGTGGAATATATTTAAAATTCAACAGTGTTAAAAATTATTATATATTATTGTTTCTTACACAATTTAAAGTAAAACTATTTCTGAATTCTAAATTTCAAAATTCTATGCGGCCTATGGGGTAAGAATTTAAAGCTATGAGTTTTAAAGTGTTCGTATGGGTTGAAATCCTAGCGAATATACATGTAATTTTTATTTAAAAATTTCAAAGAAACATTTTCAATTAATGTATTTGACAGTTCCTTAATCTGACATTTAAAAAAATTTAATTTTTGTTTAAAGATAAATTATAAAACAATTTTTCGAAGTCTTGTCTAAGGATCAAAGTCAGGATCTAAATCCTCATTCAATTGTCAAAAACCTAATTCATGCAACAACAAAATACTTATAGTCACATATATTTTGTTTTTGTGTTTTGAAAAAAAAATAAGTATTTTTTTTGAAAATTTAGTTCAAAGTGCCTCGCACATAAACTTCTTGTTGTATTCTATGGTTTTTAGTCTAGAACACTTCTAGACTATTCAATCTCATAACATTCCAATATAAAAACATTTATATATTATTGTATGTGAAAATATTATTAAATTTGTGCAAAAAAAAAATGGAACAATTTTTGATCTGTTCTAGAAAATTGATTATAACTCCACCTAAATTCCTAAACAGAATTCCAAGAACTTCAATACCAAGATTTTCGATACTATATGCCACATATGTGTTGACACATATTTATTGGACTATGGATTTCAGAAAATCCATTTCAACATACAGACGGACAAACATCCAAATGGATAAACAGGCATATATTCTCAAAAGTTATTTTTAATCATAACAATCACGAATATTTTTCAATTGGAGGTCCTGTATATAAATTTAAAGATTTTCGTTTCATTTTAAGTTGAGAGTATAAAAAGGGATATCTCATTTAATTCCAAACTAAATAATATTTAACACTATATACAATATGATCGGTTTTAAAGAAAATAAAAAAAAATTAAAAAACGGAATCAAAATCCAAATTTTAAAATAGAAAAGGAAAACAAATGTAAACATATTGAAAAAGTCATTAAATAATTATTTGGAATACATATAAACCATTTTTTGATATATATTTCATATTTAAAATTATGAGTTCTTCTGCATTCTAAATCGTTTTAAAAATCTGAAATTGGGTTAAATTTTTAGGGAGTTACTTGTTCTGATTCTTAAAAAGTGTTATTTTGAAAATTAAAAAACAAAATAAAACGGATTAAAAAAAAAAAGAAAAACGAAAAACAAAGTTTTGACCAAAATCAGTCTTTTGCTTAAAAAAATAAATAAATAAAATTACTTCAATTAGGGAAAGAATTTATTTTTACTAATTATTCAAAAAACCTCAATTTTAACTAAATAAAAACAAAGTTTTAAAATAGACAATCTTCAAACTAAACCGTATTTTCACTAAAAAGCCAAATTTTCGTCCAAAATTTTTTAGTAAAAAAAGAGCAGTTTCACGGTTAATCTAATTTTTGCCAAAACTTGGTTTCTAAGTAAAAAAAAAGTTATTTTCATTAAAAATATAATTATTATCAAATAATAAGTTTTGCTGGAAAATTTTTTTGGAAAAATTGGAATTTTTCAAAAAAAAAAAACAGCATTTTTAAACTAAACCAAATTTTTACTAAAAATTTTTAAAAAACTGTTATTTTTTAAAAAAAAAGAAACTAATTAATAGATTTTTTTTTTTTTTTTTTTGCAAAACCCAAATTCTTATCAAAAGCTGAAGAAGAAAAAATATTTTCAGCAAAAAGATAAATTTTTCGCTATAAGTATTGAATATAAAATTATAAAAAAGTAATTTAATAAATACTGATCTTAAAAAAACTGAATTTTACCGCTTTTTACGTATAAATCAAATTTTCTCTAAAATATCAAATAATTACTAAAAGCAAAATAAGAAAACAGAGCTTAACAGTTTTTCTAAAAAAGAAATTTTCTCCAAAAATCAAATTTTCTTAATTAAATTTTGTTACTTCCTTTGGAAAGAGAATAGAATAAGAAAAAAGAAAAAGACAGGTAGATAAAAGTGTTGTAGCGCCATCTGGTATTGAGTTTGCGCACAATATCAAGCAAATTGCTAGTTTATAATTATTTCACTTCTGCGTCAAAAGAGGCCATTGTGACAAATGTTAATTTTAAAGAAACTTAGATATTTGACAATTTATGAATAACATTCAATGACAACAACTGAAAATTTGTCTAATAATTCACATAAATGTAAACCGCCTTCATTATCTTTTAGAATAATTTAAGAACTCATATGATATTTCGAAAATATATGTTTATTAAATACAATTTTAAAATTTTAGAAAAATCAGTCAAATTTTAAAGATTAGACTGTATTTAGAAGAATGGAAATATTTTCTATTTTAGGATAATTTCTAAAATGAAAGATATCATTTATAAGATAAAAAATAAATATGCTTTTTAGGGCTAACACAAAAAAAAAGAATCAAATGTTCAAATTTAAAATAGGCATCGGAAAAAATATTGACTTAAAACTGAAAAGATTGAAAGATAAAAATGATTCTCACTTTTATTATTAAAAAATGTTCAAGGTTGAAAGAAAAGCTATGTTATATGTTTTTTTTTTTTGTTTTGATTTTTTTATGGTACTATTTATAATTTCAATTTGTACCACACATCTCTTGTCTGCTTAAGAAAACCACTCATACTATAGCAAAGATGTATACCCATTGCGCTCTATTTTCTCCCATTTTTATATTTACATACGAGAGTAACATTAAAGAGATGGAGTTTTTTTCTTATTTTATATGTTTTCTAAAAATGTGTGTTATTGTTGGGGTGGGTATAACGGGATATATTTCTTTTAAGTCAGCCATTATTTTCTTGAGTTTGTGTTGTTTTTGTATTCTAGATTTTTTTCAACGGACACATCGTGAAAAGCTTAATAATTGTAATAACGTTGTTGTTTTCTTTTTATTATTACAACTATTAACTGTATATTTGTGTATGTATGAATATTAAGGATTTATAAATTTTTTGTTCTTCGTTTCCACAATTATATTCGTTTATCTGCTCTTTATTTTTGTATGTTTATGTATGTACATATATATGTACATGTTTGTTGATTGTGTATGTATGTAGATATGTGGTATTTGTTTGCATTTGTGTATAAGCATAATGATAAATTCATTAAAAATGCTTAAAATATAATAATTTTTGTATTAAGTTAATAAATGATTATATGGTTGCTTTTGCCAAGAAAGTAAATATGTATTCATATATGTATATTTATGGGAAATAAAGATTTATAGTGTACAAGTGTTTTATATAAAAAAAACTAAGGAATTGTGAAATTGAAATATGTTTTAAACTTTATGGATTCTGAATATGAAGTTTATTTACTTGAGACATATTTTTTCTGAAAAAGTAAAAATTAAATAGCACCCTGAAAATAGAATTTAAAAGTATACCAATCGTTAATAAGCTTAAGCCTTATTTATCTACAAAAAAAAAAAAAAAAAAAAATTATGGAATACTTTCTATAAAATGAAAATTTATTGAAAATTTTGTATTAAACAAAATTTATTAAAATCTTCTATAAAAAGAAGACTTATTGATTTTGAATAAAATGAAAATTTATCAAAAATTGTCTATAAAATAAAATTTTGTCGAATATTTTCTATAAATGAAAAATTTGTGGCAAATTTTGTATAAATAAAAAAATTATTGAAAATTTTCCATAAATAAAGAATTTACCTTAAAACTTCTATAAAAAGAAAATTTATCAAAAATTTTCTATAAACGAAGAATATAAGTAAAGAATATATATATAAATAAATAAATCAATAAAAAATAAACAAATTATTTATCGAATATTTTTGTATAAATAAACAAATTATCGAAAATTTTCTATTTAAAGAAAATTTATTGAAATTTTTCTTTAAAACGAAAATGTATTTAAAATTTTTTTATAAATCAAGAAATTATCGAAAATTTTCTATAAATGAAGAATTTATCTTAACGAGAGTTTTCGAATATTTTCTAATAAAATAACATTTATCAAAGATCTTCTATAAATAAAGAATTTATTGAAAATATTTTATAAAAAAAATATCGATAATTTTCTATAAGAAAATTTATCGAAAATATTTTATAAATAAAGAATTTGTTGAAAATTTTTTATACCTAAATAAAAAATTTCTTAAACGTTTTTTATAAATAAGGACTAAGGAAAATTTTCTATTAATATGGAATTTATTAAAAAAATTCTATAAATAAAGAATCTGTCGAAAATTACCGAATATAAATAATTTATTGAAAATTTTCTAAAAAGGTAAAATTTATCGAAAGTTTTCTATAAATGGAAAATTAAACGGAAATAAATTATAAGTTTATCGAAAATTGTTTTAAAATAAAGATAAATTGAAAAGTTTTTATAAATAAATTGAATATAAAAAGAAAGTTTGTCGAAAGTATTTTATAAATAAAGAATTTTTCAAAAATTGTTTATAAATAGATAATTTATATTTAAAAAGAAAATTAACCAAAAATAAAGATTTTAACGAGATTTTCTGAATATCTTCTAATTAAAGAAAAATTATTGAACGTTTTCTAAAATGAAGAACTTATTGATTTTTTTAAATCAATAATTTTCTATGAAAAGAAAATTTATCGAAATATTTTATAAATGAATAAATTTACGGGAATTAAAAAAATATATTAATATCTTTCAGTAAATAAGGAATTTAACGAAAATTTCTATAAATTAAGAATTTGCCGAACATTTTTTAAAGGAAAATTACACAAAATTTCCATCAAATAAGAAAATCAAATAAGAAAATTGGCAAAATTTTTCTTTCTTTTTTTTTTGTTTTGAAAATTTTCTTAAAAAATTAAATTTAACGAAAGTTATCTATAAAAGGTAAATTAAATTTACTATAAATTAAGAATTTATCTTAAAAATATTTATAAATAAAGAATTTTTCGAAAATTTTCTAAAAGAAAAATTTATCGAAATTTTTCTATAAATAAAGAATGTATCGAAAATTGTTTATAAATAAAGATAAATTGAACATTTACAATAAATAAAGAATTTATCGAAAACTTTCTATAAAAATTTTCCATAAATTAAAAATATATCGAAAAATATTTATAAATAAAGAATTTTTCGAAAATTTTCTAAAAGAAAAATTATCAAAATTTTCTTAAAATCGAAAATCTCATGTGTATTTCTCTACAAGAAGTAAATTTGTAGAACTTTTTCTGTCACAAAAAAAAAAAAAAATATATCGAGTTTTCTTAAAATCGAAAGAATTTATCGAAAATTTTCTGCAAATAAAAAAATTATTGTAAATTTTTTATAAATAAATAAACAATTTATCGCAAATTTTCTTTAAGAAATAATTTATCGATTTTTTTTTTTTTATAAAATGAAAATTTATCGAACATTTTTTTTTTTAATCTAATAACTTTCCATTCCGAATGATATCCTCTTTTATAAAACTGACATGTGTACGAGTAGCACATAAAATATCACACATATTTAACCCCAAAACAGTTCGTGATTTAGTTAATGATTGTAACGATTAAAATTGTCAAGTCTTTTAAAACAATTTAAAGTCATAAGGTCAACTAAAACACACATGTCATTTAAGAATAATATCGAATATTTTTAAAACCCTTAAACTTGCAACAGAAACCTTCTCACCTACAACAAAAACCACAAATTGCTTGGTTACCCATCAATAAATAAATTAAAAAGAGCAGTGATTGAAAGAGAAAGCACAGACCAATTAATTAATAGAATAAAACATAAATGATTAAGAGCTAAATCAATAAAAACAGACAATAAAGTGTTAAATGTATTGTAAATTAAAATCAAACCAGTCAAATTATATTATACTTCCCTAAAACACTCTTAATGTATATATATATATATATATATATATATATGTGTGTGTGTGTGTTTTAAGGTATAGAAAATCTCTCTCTCCATTAGCTGTTACACTCTTAAATTGTTTTACTCTATAATGTTTACAGTTTTGTGTTCTTTTGCTTTTGATTAAATGACTAAATAAAACTAAATGAGTTGTAAGGCCATGTAATTGACGAGGTTTTTATTAATTGTGTTTGTAGTTGTTATTATTTTTGGTGGGGTGTCACTAACATACAGTGGTTCCAAAACGATTTTTTTTGGAAATAATTCTGTAACTACTTGTGAACCTTTAAAAATATCTGAATAACATTTTTCCAGGCCAGAGAAGAGGTGTTTTCGAGTGGGTAGTGGGTAGACCTCCAATTTTTTTTAAAAAGTCGCTAAAAATTCATTTATGATTTGATAGAAAAAAGAATTAGTTCTTGTAAATCTCTACAAAAAAAATACGTTTACATGTGTAGGTTATCTTTTTTAATTGAATTGATATTTAGGTCGAAATAAAGTTTTCACTCATTTTTAGCCTCCTTTTTAACTTGGTGGGCTCAATATTGGCCCCATTTTTTTTTTTTTAATTTTCATTGGATTTCTTACAAAATTCTAAATAATATTGCTGCAACACAGAAAAAAATATTCCATAATATTTTTTTCATTTTTGAATTTAATAAAAATATTAATTCATATAGTAAAGCTTGTGAATTGTGAAAAAAAATTCTCAAAGAACCAAATAATATAAAAAAAAAAAAAAATAATTTTAGAAAAATATATTGGAGTTTTCCTAAAAATGATAATAAAAGTGCGGTAAGTAATCGTTTTGAATCTGTGTAAATATACATTAAATGTACCATAATATTGTAAATGTCTCCGTCATTCAATAGCGTTTAATAACAAATTCGGGGTTAAATTTGATATGCTGCTTCCTCAAGTGGTCCCATATTTGTTTGTTCTTTAGAAAAGGAAGCCCGTATTGATTTTCCAAATATTCTATTACTTATGGTTTAATGTTCTCATCTTGTGTCATATCATAGGTCTTCTCTTTCTTAGAATAAGCCAACAAAAAGGGATCGGAGGGCCGGTTTTATCGCTTTTAATTTTCAATATTTTTTAAAGCTAAATAAAGATTTACGTATGTACGTATTATTAAAAATGAATTATATGTTTTTTTTATATACTTTGCAATATTTTATTGTGTCAATTAATATTTTAATTAATATAACATTAATATTTAAGAAAAAACATAATTAATATAGTTAAATTTTTATTTGAAATTAATTTCAAAAATCTATTATTTTAATTTAATTAATATTATCGTTTCAATGATTACAGCAAATTCAATTACAATTTTAATTGATATAAGCAATTTCATAATTGAAACCGATTTTTATATTTTTCTATGAAGAATCATATAAATATGTAGATTCGGTAAAAAGTTATATTAATCTGAAGTTGGAATTTTAAAAGAATTTTGAAATTTATTGGGGTTTTTTTTCAAAAAAGCTGGCAATATTGTTTTACTTATAAAATTTGTTTTTTTTTATTCTGGTTCATATAATTTTTTTAATATTTTTAAAAGAAATCTTAATGTAGAAGTTTGTAAAGTAAACTTGAAGGCCTATACAAACTTTGTCAATTTTCCTAAATTGTTTTAAATTTGTTTGTAAAATTCTCAAATCGCAAACCCGGGATAAAAGAAAAATTATGTTAATTAAATACCTTCATATATTGGGTAAACATACAGAAAGTATTTTCTGATGGACGCCTCTTATAACGACAGTGTGACCATTTGAATAACAAAAGTCAATTTTTAAAACACTTTTTTTCCGGTTTGGAATTTTGGGTATTTTAGTACAAAACAGTGGAGTAATTTTTGATTTCCTATTTTTAAGGTAACTATATCCATAATGTGTCAAAATTTCATTTGAATATCTCTACTCCTTTAAATTTTATTTAAGTCCAAATATTAACATTATATCTAAAAAAATGTGCTTAACATTTAAATTTTAAGTTTTTCAGGTTATGGTTTGAAGAAATTTTCCTATATTTAATATATTTTCACTAATTTAAATTTTCCATGTTCTAACGTTTTCTATGATATCAAATACTTTCATAAAATGTTTATCCTTTGGCTTTAAAACTAACAAAAACTTTGTCTTCTTAGGTAATTTTTAGAACTTTTTCCCAAGTATTTTATGAAAAATGTAAACACAGCGCTAGTAGCAGTACAATGTTAACTTCTTCTGTTACCTTTACATTTGACATAATATAGATAGACTTGCTTTAAAATCAGCGAATTGAAAACACATCCACTGTTTTGTACCAAAATACTCAAAATCCTAACCCGGAAAAAAGGTATTTTAAAAATTGACTTTTTCCATAAAAATGGTCATACTGCCATTATAAGAAAATGTTAGAATGTTAGAAAATATTTTTTTTTTTTTTCGGAAATACTATTAAAGTCCTATTCCCCACCAGGAGTGAATGGAGAAGGGGAAATCTTCTTGAACAATTTTCAACTAGGATATACACTGACGGCTCAAAGATGAACTGCGGTGTCGGCTCTGGTGTTTTCTCTAATGATCTTGGAATTAGACACTCATGTAGACTCCCTGACGAGGCAAGCGTATTCCAAGCGGAAATACTAGTGGTCAGGGAAGCGTGTAAACTAATTCGCGATAGAAATATTCAAGGGAATATTGGTTTATTTGTCGACAGTCAAGCGGCAATACTATCGCTCAAATCACCGAAAACTACCTCTATTCTAGTCAGACAGTGTAAAGATTAACTGCTAGGACTAAGTCGACTGTATGACATTACTATAGTCTGGGTTCCTGCATATAGGGACTACTATGGTAATGAACAGGCAGACGAATTAGCCCGGGCAGGCTCTGTTATGAATGCCTCCTTATCGGTTTCTGTCGCAATCCCGTTAGGAACAGTCAAAAGCAGAATCCAAAAACACATTCTAGAAAAGGCAAAAAATAGATGGCGAAGTCTGGACAAATGTAGAGTCGCGAAAGAAACGTGGCCTACCTACAACGAAAAACGCACAATGCAACTCATTGGCTACAAACGCAAAGACATCTCGAGATTAATAGCATTGTTTACAGGTCACTGGACGATCGGAAAACATGCAAGCAGACTTGGTCTCTCTTGCAATGAATATTGTCGTAGTTGTTGCAATCGCGAGAAGGAGGAGACAGCCTTGAACGCAAGCAGACATAAATTTCTGGAAGGGTACCAATTAGACAACCTCTGTGAGATATCTGACACTAGACTTAGCGACATCATTAAATATCTCAATGCTTCAGGCTGGATCTAATTAATTTATGTTCTCATTGTTCTTCCCTACACTTCTATCTCATTACAGACTCAATACAACTCATTCACCTGGCGAGTAGTGTGCTGGTCCATCAAAACGGATTCTAACGAGTCTAATTGATTGCCCATAAGGTTACGGGCTACCAGGTAAACCAACCAACCCAAATATGTGGAGGTATTTAATTGACATAATTTTTGTTGGATCCCAGCTTTGGGTTTTGAGAATTTTGCAAACAAATTAAATTTTTTTTTTTTAATTTACAAAGTTTGGATAGGGCTTGTGGGGAGTCCGTTGGCCTAAGCGCTTTGGCGTTGACTTTACAGGCATCTACATTAAAACATTGAAAAAAAAAAATATATAGGACAGAACAAAAAACAAATTTTATAATTAAAAAAAAAAAAAAAATATTGCCACCTGTTTTGAAAAAAAAACAAAAAATTATGATATTTTTTAAAGTTACAACTTCAGTTTAATATAATTTTTTACTGAATCTACATATTTATATGATTCTTGCAGCAATATTATTTAGAATTTTGTAAAAAATCCGATGATTTTTAAAAAAAATTGTAGTCAATATTGAACCCGTTTAGTCAAAAAAAGAAAAAACATAAAAAAACGTGGCTATAAATGAGTGAAAAAATTTATTTCGACCTAAATATCTCTTAAACTAAGAGAGAGTAAAAGTATTTTTTTATAGAGATTTACAAGGACTATCTATATGGGATTTTTTTTCTGTAAATCATAAATAAATTGCATAACTGAGATGACCAACTTTAAAGGTATACCCAGTCCCCCTTAGTCTCGCTAGGAATCTCTGATACTTCAAATCAACTCGAAAACACTTCGTCTCTTGCCAGGTGCAATTTTTTTGAGATCTTTGCAACGGTTCACAAGTTACAGAATTACTTCCAGAAAAAAAAACGTTTTGGAACGACTGTGTAACACTTTTATATAAATAAATTGAACATTTAGCGAGGGTGTTTTCATGGTTATCTTTCGTTTGGTTTAAGAAAGAGATTGATATTTTATTGTTTATATTGTTTATTGGTTAAATGACATTAATTACTTATTTCCTTGATGAGAAAGGGAACAATAATCAAGTCTATGATCAGATAGGCAGGCTAATTTTTATTATAGCGTTAGAAATAAATAAATTAGATATGTATTTTTTATGTGCGGTTTTTGTATTTTAATTTAATTGTACAGCAATTTAATAGAAATCATGTGGTTTAATTGTTTTTTTTTTTTTGGAAAATATAAAATTAAAGAATACAAATATCTCTTAAATCATGAAAAGGGAAGTTTGATTAAATTTAAAAATGAAGAATAAAAAAAAAACGATTTCAAAATCAATTTCTTTGTGCAACTTTCTTCTATGTAAATTAAACAATATCAGCATTTAAACTTTACAACGAAAATACTAAATGTGTTCAAAAATTGTTAAAAAAAAATCTTCAAAAATTCCTTTTAATGTTGAGCACTAACACATTCACGTAATCCTGCGCTAAATCATATTAAATTCTTAGAATTTAAGCTATAAACAAAATTTTGCGTAAACAATAACATTTTTTTTTTCTAAATTTAAAACAGCCTCTCATCATTACTCTTTTTTTAATAATTAACAGTTTAATGTAAATATTTTCTTTGAAATTCTAAGAAATTCCAAAAAAAAAATTTTATAATTTTTAATAATTTCCTAAAAAAGAAAACATTAATACCTGAAATCTAACCTTGAAGTTATTTTTTTACATAGTCTTACAAGAACTTACGTAAAATTTTGTAATATTTTTTGGCCAATTCTAAGAGTTATGTTTTGTATTATCCTTTGCCTCAAAAAGAAACGGTTTATTATCCTTTCGAAGAAACTCTTTCTTTTACTCAGTTACGAAAAAAACCCCTTACACAATTTACCTCTTCATCATTAGATAACTAACCGGTTGGTTGGTGGGTTAAATGCAAAATATTTCTTCTAAAAAAATAACTAAAATGATTAAGTCATAAATTTGCACTAAAATACTTAAAAAAAGGAAGGACACAGGTAAATTTCTTCCTATAAAAAACTAAAAAAATAAAAAACACTAAAATTGCTTAAATAAAAAACAACAACATTTGAACGTCATAAAACGTCATATAATATTAACTGATCATTTTGAGGGATATTGCAGCATATGCATAAATGTCCTTCCGTTCCTTTTGTAAGCTACATACATATTTATTACTTTTGCTGCCGCTGTTATTGTTTGTGTAAAGCAAGGGTATTACATAAGGGTTACACAACCAGTTATATGACTTTGTCTAATGTTCTATCATAAACTGCGAAAAAAACCTTTTTTTCACATTTTTTTTTTTTTTTTTTTGTGCAAAATCAACAAACAGTTAGACAATTATCTTTGTGTGAATCAAAACACAAATTATGTTCGTCTGTCTGTCTTTCTAAAAACTCTTAACCAACCCGTTGCACTCATACAAAAAGAAGCGATTGTAAAACAAACATTAGCTCGGAAGAAAGGAGTTGTAAAAATATAAATTGCATATTGTTAGTTCATCATTGTTCCGCAAGTTTATGACTTGTTTTTTTTTCTCCTTTCTAACATTGTCTGCAGACCAAAGTTACAAAAAAGGATGTTTCTTTTTTAGTGTGTAAAAAAAAAAATAAAAAAAAATAAAAAAAAACTATTGAATATATGTACGTAATTATGCATCATAAATAGTGTTGATAGATGTAAAGAGCAAAATAAGAATGAGTGGAGAATAGAAGAGAAATTTTATAAAAGAAATTCTCTTACTAAGTTATATGGGATCATGCATGTTGTTAAATAGTAAATAAGGATTTAAAGATTAAGATAATATGATCAATGACCTAAAAGATAAAAATTTGTTAACTTATTTGAAAACATAAATAGGGTTGACAGTTGTTAAGAGCAAATTAGCAATGACTGGACTGTAATATGGTATCCACTGTATTTGTTCTCAAAATTGAAGATATAAAACATTTGATAAATTTTCTATTTAAAGAACAATTTCGATAAATTTTGCTTTTAAAGAAAATTTTTAATAAATTATCTATTTAAAGAAAAAAAAAATATTTTTTTAAGAATTTTTTTATTTTAAAAAATTTTCTTTTTATAAAAAAATTTTTAATATTTTTTTTTATTTATACACAATTTTAATAAATTTTTTATTTATACACAATTTTCGATAAATTCTTTATTTAAAGAAAATTTCAATAGATTTTCTATTTAAAAAAGCTTGACAAATTCTTTATTTAAAGAAAATTTTCAATTCTATTTTCTATTTAGAGAAAATTTTTAATAAACTTTTTTTTTTATAGAATTTTAGATAAAATTTTATTTTTAATTAAATTTTCGATAAATTTTCTATTTTATAAAAATGTTTTAAATATTCTATATTTTTATAAAATTTTCGATAAATTATCTATTTAAAGAAAAAAATAATTTTTTATGATTTTCTTTAATAATTTTTTTTTATAAAAAATTTCAATAAATTGTTTAGTTATATACAATTTTCAATAAATGGTCTATTTAAATAAAAATTTTAATAAATCTTTTAAATTAAAAAAAAAAACTAAATTCTTTATTTAAAGAAAATTTTCAATATATTTTCTTTTTATAGAATTTTAGATAAATTTTATTTATATTTAATTAAATTTTCGACAAATTTTCTATTTTATAAAAATGTTCTAAAAATTCTATATTTTTATAAAATTTTCGATAAATTATCTATTTAAAGAAATGTTCGATACATTTTCCGCTTAAATAAAATTTTGAATAAAACTTTTATTAAAAAAATTGTGATAAATTTTTTATTTCTAGAAAATTTTCGGTAAATTTTCTATTAAAAAAAATCTTTAAATCTTTTTTTATGATTTTTTTTTTAATTTTTTTTATAAAAAGTTTCAATAAATTTTTTAGTTAGTCATAATTTTCAATAAATTGTCTATTTATATAAAAAATTTTAATAAATTTTTTTAATAAAGAAAAAACTATAAATTCTTTATTTAAAGAAAATTTTCAATATATTTTCTATTTAGAAAAAATTTTCGATAAAGTTTCTTTTTATAGAATTTTAGATAAATTTTATATTTAATTAAATTTTCGATAAATTTCCTATTTTATAAAAATATTCTATAAATAATATATTTTTATTTTTTAGATAAATCCCTATTTAAAAAAAATTTCTATAAATTATCTATTTAAAGAAATTTTTGATATATTTTCTGTTAAATAAAATTTTAAATAAATAAAATAAATTTTCTATTAAAAAAATCGTGATAAATTCTTTATTCCTAGAAAATATAAGGTACATTTTCTATTAAAAAAAGGCCTTAAATTTTCCATTTTAAGAAATTTTTCTTTTTATAGAAAATTTTCGTTATTTTTTTATTTATATATTATTTTCGATATATTTTCTAATCATAGAAGTATTTCGATAAACTTTCTATTCAAATAAAACTTTCAGTGTTTTTTATTTAAAGAAATTTTTCAATAAATTTTCTATTTAGGGAGAATTTTTCGATAAATTCATAAAAAAAATTATTAAACTAAAATTTTTTTCTTTTATAGAAAATTTACGATAAATTTTCTATTTTATAAAAATGTTCTATAAATTATATATTTTTATAAAATTTTCTATAAATTCTAGTTTTAAACAAAAATTTCGATAAATTATCTATTTAAAGAAATTTTCGATATATTTTCTGCTTAAATAAAATTTTGGATAAATTTTTTTTTTAAAAAATTGTGATAAAGTTTTTATATCTAGAAAATTTTCGGTAAATTTTCTATTAAAAAAATCTTTTCTATTTTAAGAAAAATTTCGATAAACTTTATATTTAAATAAAATTTTCGGTATATTTTATTTAAAGAAAATTTTTAATAAATTTTCTATTTAGGAGAGTAAATTCTTTATTAAAGAAAATTTTCAATATATTTTCTATTTAGAGAAAATTTTCGATAAATTGTTTTAGATAAATTTTATATTTAATTAAATTTTCGATAAATTTTCTATTTTATAAAAATGTTCTATAAATTATAAAAAATAAAATTTTCTCCAAAAAAAGTCCTTAAATTTTCTATTTTAAGAAAATTTTCTTTTTATAGAAAATTTTCCTTTTATAGAAAATTTTCGTTATCTTTTTATATTTATATACAATTTTCGATACATTTTCTATTCAAAGAAAATTTTCGATAAATTTTCTATTTAAATAAAGTTTTCGGAGGGTTTTTTATTTAAAGAAAATTTTCAATAAATTTTCTATTTAGGGAGAATTTTCGATAAATTCATAGAAAATTTATTTATTTATAAAAAATTTTCGATAAATTTTTTATTTATAGAAAATTTTTCGATAAATCTTCTTTTTTAGAAAATTTTGAATACATTTTCTTTTTTCGATAAAATTTCTTCTAATAGAACATTTTCGAAAAGTTTTCTTATAGAACATTTTTAAGGAAAATGTTCATAAAATTTTCTTTTTATGGAGAATTTTCGATATATCTTGCTTTTTATAAAAAATTTTCGATAGATTTTCCCTTACAAAAAGAAAGTCGATAAATGTTCTCTAAATAAAGAGTTTTCTATCTAAATAAAATTTTCTATAAATTTTCTTTTTTAATACAAAACTTTCCATATTTTCTTTTATGAAAAATTTTCGAAATTTAATTTTAAATAATGAATTTATGGGAAATATTTTATAAATAAAGAATTTATCAAAAATTTTATATTAATAAAAATTTTAACGAATTTTCGATCAACTTTTTTGTAGAATATTTTCGATAAATTTTCTTTTTATAGAAGAACATTTTCGATAAATTTTCTTTTTATAGAACATTTTCGATAAATTTGCTTTTAATAGAACAGTTTTGATACATTTTTTATTTATAGAAAATTTTCGATAAATTTTCTTTTTTATAGAAAATTTTCTATATTTTTTTTTTATAGAAAATTTCGATACATTTTTATTTATAAAAGATTGTCGATAATTTTTTTTAATTTTTTTTCAATTAATTTCATTTTTTAAAAAAAAAAAATTCTTAAAAATTTGTTTTTTTTTTTTAATGGTCGATAAATTTTTTAATTATAGAAAATTTTTGGTAAACTTTCTTTTATAGAAAATTTTGGACCATTCTTTTATAGAACATTTTCGATAAATTTTCTTTTTATGGAACATTTTCGATAAATTTGCTTTTAATAGAACAGTTTTGATACATTTTTTATTTATAGAAAATTTTCGATAAATTTTCTTTTTTATAGAAAATTTTCTATATTTTTTTTATAGCAAATTTCGATACATTTTTAATTATAAAAGATTGTCGATAATTTTTTTTAATTTTTTTTCAATTAATTTCATTTTTACAAAAAAAAAAAAAAAAATCTTAAAAATTTGTTTTTATAAAAAATGGTCGATAAATTTTTTAATTATAGAAAATTTTTGATAAACTTTCTTTTATAGAAAATTTTGGACCATTCCTTTATGGAATATTTTTGATAAATTTTTTGTTTATAGAAAATGTTTGATACTTTTTTATTTATAGAAAATTTTTGATAAATTTATTATTTTTAGATACTTTTTTTATTAATGAAAATTTTTGATGATTCTTTTTTTTTATAGTTTTTGACAATTTAAGATCGGAATCGATTATTGAGGTTTTAGAAACCAATGAGATTGATCGATAGTTTTGTTCATAAGGAGGATTTTGTATGAGGAGCATAAAAAATGACTTTTATGTCAATTCTGGAAGAAGGAGTAACAGAGTCGACTACGACCATTTTGTATAGTAGAAAGGCTATAAATTGGACTTTACTGGTATTTAGCTCCGCAACATTCAGGAAATTTTAAACAGGAGAGAAAATCTTTTGTAGCTGTGCATTGTGGGAAATGCTTGAATACGAAGTGATCATAAAAATATTTTGATTGACAATTTATGAAATTTGATAAAATTGAATAAAATTGTGTACAAAATCTTAGACATTGTAGAATATTATGTGTAAATATTATGTGGAAAATTTTTATTACATTTTCGATTTATTCTTTGTATAATTAATTATATAAATTCATGTTATCAAAAATTTAATTAAATCAATTAATATTTTTAATAAAACAATTGTTTAAAACAAATTAAATTACAAGATGACTTAGTAAACTATTGTCATGCATCCTGTTGTCTTAATTAGTATTTAATCCTCTTAACTGTGTACAATTTTCCATTTTTCGTTTAAAATTTCATTTACCAAACTTTAACTTTTATACTATATGTCCTTTAACAAATACCCTTTTTCTGTTGCTTATAAAAATCCCTCTGACTCCTTAATAGTTCTAATTAATTCTGAGAAAGTGTTAATACCCTAAAGGTCATAATTGACACAGATTTCTAAACCCTCTCACATTTATATCAATTGCAAATTTCTTTAACACAAAACAATTTTGCACATACGCTGAGCAAGCAATACGTTCGACACACCAAGAAAAGGATTAAAAATATCTAAAGGATTAAAACACTTTTCTGCTTGGCAGCCGACCATACAGACACCACATTCTCTACCAAAAATCCTTTAACAAACAAAAGCCAACAAATTAAAGACACTGCTACAAGTAGCCGAATAATATTAAGCATTTTATCATCCTTTTATGACTGACAAATGTCAGCAGTGTCCGTGGCAAAAGAGAGATAAAAGAGTTTGCGAAAAAAAAAATTAGAAAAAGAAAGAGTAAAAATTACACCCATTAACCAACCCTTTTTAATATCGAGAAACACATAACAATGGGATGGATATATATGCAAATGTTTTCTATAATTTGCAACATAATGAGATTTATAAGAGATCAAAAACATAAAAGGATCAAACCCAAATAGACATACTCTCTTGCAAACATACATATGTAAGTAAAGGAGTTAGTTGAAAGGACAACAACAAATAAAGATCATAATAGGTGTGTTCAATGACCTGTTTAGTCATTTACCTACAAACATCGAATTTCTAAATTGAAACATTTAGTATTGAGCGTAATTAATTGTTTAAGCCTTTCGTTTACATGACTTTTAAATCTCAAACAAAACGAAAGATTTAAATTAAATAAATCTTAAGCTACAATTCTGGTCTTGTTTCAAACTAAACTAAAGCAAGAAATCCTTTGAGGAGTGAAAAAAAGAGGTTTGTCTTGTTTTAGGGATAATAAAGGGTTAATTTTTTTCGCTTGATATTAAGCCGCATATGTTAACAAGATTATACACGATTAACATTTAAAAATATACTAGTTTATGCTCTTAAGCAGTCAAAAAGTCAACTATTAATTCTAACTCACTGAATGCTTAATTGACTTAAAGTTAATTTTAACAAAATTTCATTTTAAACTCATGAACGCTAGTCTCTGTTTGTTTATTTGTTTTGAGAATTCAGACGATTATAACGACCTTATCTGAGTCAATCTCTTTCAAAGCCCTTAGACTATCAACAAATCTCTTTCTTCCCTTATCATTCTATTTATATCAAGCGTAAAAAAACAAATTCTTTTAAATCTTTTGAAAAATTAAGAGCAAAAAAGAAGAGAAATATTTTAGTAAGATTTTAGCTATAAGTTCATGGGAAAGGAAGGTGTTTACACAGGGATTGTATTTAAATGTTTATAAATTTGTTAGATTTAAGTTTAAGAAAAAAAAAAAATTACGAGTACTAACAAAACAGGTACATATGTATGTACGTACATACAATTTAGTTTGAAATTATAGGTGGAGCCTTAACTAATTTATAGTTAAAAAGTCAAGAACATTTTTTCTAATTATTAACAGATTTGTAAGAGAAGGTAAGATTATTTCCATGAGACAACACAAATTAATTGGATCGATATTAAGTACAAAGTTATTTTATTTACAATTTTCCTCTCGTAAAATAGTCGTTATTTAACCATGATTTCATTGATTTAATAATCTGAAAATTAAATTTTAGGGTTTTCTATGTTGAGCATATTTAAATCCCAACAAATAAGTTAGAGATAGTTTTCTTAATATTGTTATAAATAATTTTATCGTAAAATAAAATTGTTTCTACATAATTTTTAAATGATCTTTAGTTAAATAACTAAGTAACGTAAAGATAACATTATGCGGCTGTTTCATAAATTATCCTAGCAATATGCTAATTAATAAACAAATAACATACATCTAAACCAATGATAGCCAACTTAGCCCCAGGTCCCGAACATAATCGGCTTTTTACACAGACGCAACACGAACGTCAACGAAACACTCAGCTTAGAGAGCAAAACAACGAAAACAAGTAATAAAGATATAGTCGGTCAAACCCGACCATATGATACCCCTCACCATTGTGCAGGGGTCTTATATTTCGTGGGGGGGGGCGTCTTATTTTAGACATGTGGACAATTATGGACCGATACTTTTACTAAGTGTAAAATAAAATATATGAATACAGAATATTACGTTAATACTAACATTTATATGAATTTATGCACTTTAGGGTGATTCCCGAAAGTGGGCTTATATGTGGGAGTGATCCACACAAAATGATTTCTACTAATATAAAACTTATTTGTGTCGAATATAAACCTGACATTGTATGTGATTAATGCACGTTAAAGTGATTTTCGGAAGAGGGTTTTATATGGGAGCTATGGTCAATTATGTACCGATCTTCATGAAATTTGGTACAAAGATTGAAACTTATACAAAACTTCCTTACACCTTCATTAAAATGTTGCTATATTAGGCTTCGTCCTTGTATCAAATTTCATTGAATTATCTTCAAAATTGCGACCTGCACTTTGTGCACAAGATTTACATGGAAAGCCAGCCAGCCAACCAGCTAGCCGTCCAGCCAGCCAGACGGACGGACGGACATTATTAGATCGATTAAAAAAGTAATTCTGAGTTGATTGGTATACTTTAAGGTGGGTGTTGGATGTTATTTTTTTTCTGTGCGTTACAAACATCAGCACAAACGCATAATACCCCAATCACCTATGGTTGTGTGGAGTATAAAAATTATTCAGTATCATGCTAGATTTCGACACCAGAGACCTGCGCCGAACGGCTGAAATTTGGCTAAGCCGAGCCGCCGAGAAAAATTTGGAAGCCGCCGCCGTCGTAAAATTTTCAGCTTTACTCGGCTTAAAAGCAGTCGCCGTTCTTCTTCTTTTTGAAAAAATATGTTAAAAACGGAACTTTTTTATTATTTTAATGCAGTATTTGCCATTTATGTTGTATTTAAATATGAAAGAAAAATATTTGCATCATTTTGAACTTCAAATAATTATAAATCAATCAAATATTTTTGGTGACTTATAATTGATTATATTATATGCTAATACTGAAAAAAAAAAAAATAATATTAACATTTGCTAATAAATTTCAATCTTCTTAATCGACATCCTGCGAGATATCTAAGAAAACTCGTACACAAGATTTTGTTAGCTAATAAATTACTTCTATTCACTAACGATATGTGGTTGGGAATTATCAAAATAATTGATATAAATTCTATTATTTATTGTACTTTTTTATTTCTTTAGCATATCTTAAGAATTGATATTTTTTTCATATCGGAGGAGACCATTTCTTATTCTAATATGCAAACAATTATTCTAATATTTTATGTAAAAATCCAAAAATATCCTTAGTTCACTCGCATATTTTTTTTTATATTTTTTCAATAAATTAATAATTCTGTTTATACTTTCGCTGGAAAAAACCTCGTCCTATTTTTATGAATAATGTTAATCAATGGCGCATGAAAATATAAAATTTTTAATTAGAAAAATATGTGTGTAATATCAGCCGGCTGACAGCCGATTTTATGCCGCCGCCGAAGCTTTTTAACACAAGCCGCCGCCGCCGATAAAATTCCTCGGCGCAGGTCTCTGTTCGACACAGTACACAATGGTTGAAATACCCATTTTAGAGGCATTAAAGTCCTATTGGATAATAACGAAGTCTAGTGGTAATTTTCGTATTGAATTGCTTAAATAACTAATTTGTACACAACTTGTGGTTTACTAGAGCGTAACAGAATAACATGCCCAGATTTTAGGTCCACTTTTTAAAAGCATGTTATTGATGAAGCGAATTACATTAAATTCGACTAACGTATAATACAAAATATGCTCTACGATTAAAACGGGTTCTTTATTAAAAACCACGCCCTCATTATGGCTACTTTGCTATAACTATATTGTTATATTTGCACATTATTTGATTAATAATAAGATATGCCAGATCTTTTGAGTGCCCGCCCATATTAAATTTGAGTCAGAATATTATGTCGATACTATCACTTTAGAGTGATTTCCGAAAGTGGTCCTTATATGGGAGCTATAGGTAATTATGAACCGATACTCATAAAATTTCTCAATTTGCTTTCGACTTATATAAAAGTTGTTTGTGTCAGATATAATCATAATATTAATGTTTATATGGGATTTATACACGTTAAAGTGATTTTCGGCAGCGGGGTTTATATACAATAAGAGCTATGATCAATTATGGATCGCTTTTCATTAAATTTGGCATACATATTTATAATAAAATAAAACGTATTTGTACGGAATTTCATTAAAGTATTTGTATATTATAAACATTTATGAGCGTTAAATCTCTTTTTCGGGAAAACACTTGTATGTGACAATGAACCGATCACAATCAATTTTAGTATGCGTCATCCTTGTACCAAAATAACCATTACTGGAAAATTACATTAAAATTGTAATGCAGTTTATTTTTCCAGCCGAGGTATGACTCAGTCTGTGCAGGTTCGTTTCAAAGGTCTGCTTCCTTTGAAAATAAAAACACAAGTATTTCCTTAGACGGTAATAGAAATTCAGAACAAAGTTTTTATTTATGAAACCTTTAACTACTTAAAACTACTTAATGCTACGAGGTGGTTCAGATATTCTAGTGGTGAAATACGAGTTTACGTTGGAACGATGAAGTGTTGATACGTTGGTACGATGAAGCCTTGATACGATAGTGCGGTGAAAGGGAAAAAGGGAAACTGGTAAAATATAGAAGAAAAACGGTTTTCTTATTAGCATAGCAAAATCGTCCAGGAAAAACTCTTAATGCTGCTACCAATTAAAAATACTCCAGAAAGAGAGCCTAGTATATATATTTTTTTTCTATAATTTTTCATTTTTATATTCAAGTGCAAACAATAGCAAAAGAAAGGATTTATACAAATATTTGTTATATTTTATGTTACTGATTATGATAAATGGATCTTAATACCCTGAGAATTTAAATCTAATTCCTACACAGAAAAAAAATATAATAAAAATAAATTTCAATTACGAAATTGGTTATATCTATTAAATTTTTTTTGACTTTCCTTTCTTTTTTCCTTCAGTAATTTTATTTATTGAATCTTCACAAAAGTTAAGTGAACTGACAATAATTAATCAAATCTTAAATCTAAATCTTAATATCTGTTTAGTCCATCCAATGTCAGACTAAAAGCGATTTTAATGCATATGGTTTAACTTCGACTCAGTTCTGCGGTGTTTCTTGTTCTCAATCGGATGTATCCATTACTTTTTAGTATATTTCGTACTAGTGGGTTAGGATATTGGTTAGGTATTTCCAATCTTTTCAAGTATGCTCCTGCATGTTCTTTTATAAAATCTTTTACCAAAAGAACGTTTAGATCCTTATGTATGTTAGTATTTCTTACATACCAAGGGATTGAGGTTATAGTTCGCATTATTTTGTTTTGGCGTCTCTGTATTTTCTCAATATTTGATGATGAGCCCGTACTCCATAACTGGATCCCATAACTCCATATTGGCTTTAAAACTGAGTTATAGAGGAGTAGTTTGCCATCTAGACTGAGCACAATTAGCCAATTTATTTGGAGTGCTTTCAATTGGGTCAACTTTGCATCAATATGGAATTTTAAAGTAAGGCGTCGGTCTATATGTATTCCGAGGTATTTAACCTTCGATTGCTGGGATATTATTTATTTTATTTATAAGGATAGGTGGGCATGATTCCATACGCAAGGTAAATGTTATATGTGTGCATTTTTGTTTATTTATTTTTATTTTCCATTTTTTTTAGTCATCTCCTGGGTGTTTAAAGTAGTGGTCTAAGGGTACTAATCATCAAAATGATAGTAACAGGTGATTCAAGTAGAGATACTTTTTTCAATAGTCTGTTTTTGACAGATCACGTGTGAGTCGTGTCATGCTGTCATGTTATTTTTGTTTAGTATTGTTTGGCATTTCATAATGGAAAGACTTACGCCTGAACAACGTTTACAAATCGTTCAACTTTATTACGAAAATTCACGTTCTGTGAGGAATGTATTTCGTGCACTTCGCTCAACTTATGGTCAAAATAATCGGCCTACTGAGCGTACCATCACCCATTTTGAGGCCCAGCATTCATTATTGGATAATATTCGACCGAATAGACCCACGTCCATTACGCTGTGAAGAAAATATAGCGGTCGTAGCTGAGAGTGTACACAAAGTCCGTGAAGAGTTGATTCGGAGTCGTTCGCAGCAACTCGGACTGACGTTTGGAACGACTTGGCGCATTTTACGTCGAGATCTTAAATTGAAAGCATACAAAATACAGCTTGTGCAACAACTGAAGCCGCTCGACCTTTTCAAGTGACATCACTTCGCTCTATGGGCTCTTGAAAAGTTCCAAGAAGACCCGACGTTTTCAAGGCAAATTTTGTTCAGCGATGAGGCTCTTTTCTGGCTCAATGGGTATGTAAACAAACAAAATTGCCGCATTTGGGACGAAGAGCAACCTGAAGAGATTCAAGAACTGCCACTTCATCCAGAAAAAAAACAACGGTTTGGTGTGGTTTGTGGGCCGGTGGAATCATCGGTCCATATTTCTTTAAAAATAATGCCGGTGCGAACGTAAACGTCAATGGCGACCGTTATCGTGCCATGATAACCGACTATTTGATGCCTGAAATTGAAGCTCGTTATCTCGGCGATATTTGGTTTCAGCATGACGGCGCCACTTTCCATACATCGCATCAATCAATGGATTTATGGACGTTTTGGGCCAGTCGATCGGCCACCAAGATCGTGTGATATCACACCGTTAGACCTTTTCCTGTTTAGATATGTAAAGTCTAAAGTTTATGCGGACAAACCCGCTTCGATTCAGGCCTTGGAGGAAAACATCACGCGTGTCATTCGCCAGTTACCAGTCGAAATGCTCGAATGAGTCATTGAAAATTGGACTCAATGGATGGACCATCTGATAGACATAATCTTCAAAAAATAAATGCCAAAGAATGTTCTTTCAAATGATAATAAACATTCCCCATTAAATTTGAATTTTCTGTGTTTTTTCTTTAAAAAAGTAGGGAACCTCGAAATGGATCACGCTTTATTAATTAAGCAAAATAATTGTTTTTTTGTACAAATTTCAATTAATTTTTTTAATCAAATAAATTACACATATTATTGGAATTTTTCTAAAAACTAACTAAAATATTAATTAATATAATTGAAAAACTAATTAAATATATATGTTTGTGCAAAAATGCTTTTGTTATTTAAATATTTAAAATGTTATTTAAATAATATTTTACAATAAAATTTATGTAATTGTAATAATATATAATAGTGATGTACATATGTATGTACTCGTAGTATCCAATTATTATTTCACTAGAAGATTCGATAAGAGCTCTTATTTTTGCAGGATATTCCAACGAAGGAAAGAAACAATATCTGCGAGATAACCTAAAGGATGACAAATAAACTAATATATAGAATACAAATCAACAGATAGTTAAAATTGCTTCAAAAAGTAACTGTGTACATGTTACATATTATACGTAAACAGTTTTCCAAAGAAAAGTTTGATACGTAATATATGTATAGGCCTTTAATATTTCCGGCAACAATGATGATGATAGAATCTTAAGTAACGAAAAAAAAAAAAAAAACATTAAAGAGTAACACCAAACTCAAAGAGATGTGTACTTATCGAATAATTAGTATTTTTTTTTGCATTATATCACCTTTGAGATCTAAGCTTCGAATAAATAAAATTTATTTTTTTAAAAGCTATCAAATAAGGAAAAATAATTTTAGAATATTAATTATATGAATTAATAAAGGAATTGAATTTGTAGGAAGAAATTAATTAATAAATTACTCGAAAAATTTTATTGAATCATTTTTTCTGTGTATACCTATCGATCAGTCACTGCGGCACCGACATCCTTTCATATGGGCACGGATGGGCTCGTAAGCATAGGACATGGTTCGTTGCATTCACTGGAATATTATAACATGACGATCAGAGTGTGTCAATATCAAATTTTAAAATAGCTCCTAAATATTCAATATTACTTCTTTCCTCCCCAATACCTAGGCAGCATGTATAAATTTTTTAAATGCCTCTGATCACAATCATCACTCAAAACCTTTGTTGTTACTTCTTAATCAGTACACATTGTTTTCACAAATCCATTTAATTTTATACTTATACACAAAAAATTATTTTATTATGGCATAGGTTAAAGAAATTCAGAGGAAATCTCTTTAAAGCCCTACGCCTAGAATACAACTAGAACTTAAAGTGAGAGGCAGTATAAATTAAATTTTCAAAAAATTTATAAATTTTTTCAAAATACAAAACTAATATATATATATATGTGACTACATGTATTTTGTTGTTGCATGAATTGGGTTTTTGACAACTGAATTAGGTTTTTGTCTCTCACATAAACTTCTAGTTGTATTCTATGGCTCTACGTGTTCGAACGAATAAAACAACTCAAAAGCAAAAACACTAAACTTATTTTATATACAATAATGTGCTTACATTATTACATAATTTCAAATATGGATTTTTATATAATACGAGTATATAAAATTGATATATATATGTTATGTTGATATATATATATATATATATATATATGCTAACCGCTACAAGCAAAATGATACGAAATTGATTTGAATTCGTATTGCTCAGAAGAAAAATTTTATTGCAGCAATAATCATATTCGTATTGCGGAAGTTTCCCCCATTGGGAGAGACTATGCATCACAGGCGATACATCTGAGCAATAAGAAATCAATACGCCTGGAAGAAAAATAGGCAATATTAATAGATAATCATCTAGGTAAAAAAAGGAAGATATCGCCAGATAATCTTCTGGAAATGTAATAAATATATAAAAACAAAATATCACTAAATAAATCTGGAAATAATATTTTACATCTTATGAAGCATGCACGCGCATAAATCTTAATATCATAAAGCACGAAAACTGAAACACTCAACTAAAATATCAATTTTTTGCTAAGACAAAAAATTTCTTCAATATTTTTTAATTTTTGAACAATTTTTCGACAAATGAAAAAATTTTGACCGTAAAATAAAAGTATTGCATTAATTTCTTCCAGATGATCTTAATGGGATATCATTAATTTATTGTGGAGGTGATAATCTCCTTACTGAAAAAAGGCGATATTTTGAGGATAAAAATAATAAAAAAAATTTTTTAATTTATATATTTTTTTTGTGTTATTTTTTGTTGTTTATTGCCTAATTTTCTTTAAACTGATAGAAATGCAATATTATAAAAATATTGCTTTGAGAATTTTCGTTCAAATAATAAAAGGAAGATATTGCGTAAATTTCTTCAAGGAAAATATCTTCCAAATGTTTATACGGACCCTCGAAAATATTTTTAAAATTTAAAAAAAAACTTAATTGTAATTTTTATTGTATTTTAAATTAAAAAAAAAATATTTTGAATAAAGAAAATATTAAAATTATTTGCCGGTCAAAAAATGAATATGTTGTAAGCAGGAGTATTGGTTGCTCCAAATCGAGCGGGCACAGAGCAATGTAAATTCTTAAAATACCTTGGTACTACTTTGGGTTATATAGATGGCCAAAGCCCATAACTAACGGCCTCTTACCAGACTCATCCATGGATAAATTACAAAAAAAAAAAAAAAAAAATACAAAAACCTGGACAAAATTATTTTTAGGTATTTCCTAGTATCCAACAACTAACTACGACTACAATATTACTGATCTTTCAGTATTAAGACGGGCTTCAGGGTAATGCACTGACCAATGTCGATTATAAGTTGTCAACCATAATGTGGTTAGAGTTGACAATTTCTTTCCGATAAATTTCTGCTGAATTTCAGCTAATGTTAAGATTTCTCTATCGATAAAAAATTGGTTAGATGAATAAGTAGTTGTTGGAGGCTTTTGTAGCCTCTTAGTTTTTGGCGTTTATGGTACTGGTGTTACTTTTCGATTTCACAGCTTAGTGGCTTACCAGATAATGATTGATTCTTTCCTACTAATGTTGCTCAGATTTCATCACAATACTTTTGCGCTTTCCTGGTGGTTTAGATTTAGGTGTTGTAGGTTTTCGGTGATACTGTTTCAGTTGAATTGAATTGTCATTTTGACCGGGATGTCACGCGCGCAAAATTTTCCACCACCTTTTTATATTCTACATCACCATAGGTGGTTGGGGTATTATGCGTTTGTGCTGATGTCTGTAACGCATAGAAAAAGTTATACAGCAACCACCTTAAAGTATACCAATCGACTCAGAATCACTTTTTAAATCGATCTAACGATGTACGTCCGTACTTCAGTCTGGCTGGACGGCTGGTTGGCTGTCCACGTAAACCTTGTGCACAAAGTACGCATCGCAATTTTAAAGATAATTCAATGAAAGTTTGCACGTGGGACTTTTATGTGTACAAGGACGAAGCCTATTGCAAATGGTTGTAATCGGTCCATTATTTCATCTAGTCCCCATACGAAAGTCCCCCCAGAATAGAGTTTAAACAATCAAAAATGCCTTAAAAATAGGAATATTTTAATGAAATTCAGTGCAAAGAAGTTCTGTACAAGTATCAATCTTTGTACAAAATTATATGAAGGTCGGTTCATAATTGACCATAGCTGCCATATAAACCCCTCATTCGAAAATCACTTTAAAGTGCATAAATCCCATACGAATGTTAGTATCAAGTTAATTTTCGACACAAATAAGTTTTATGAAAGTTGAAACAACATTGCCAAATTTTATGAGAATCGGTCCATAAATTACCTTAGCTCTCATATAAACCCACTTCCAGGAATCGCCCTAAAGTACATAAAATCATCTAGATGTTTGTATCAACACATTATTCTGTATTTGTATATTTCATTTTACATTTAGTAAAATTGGCCACAGGTATAACATAAGTCCCCATCCCGAATTTTTATGCTCGTACACAATGGTGTAGGGTATCATATAATCAGTCTTGACCGAATATATCTTTCTTTCTCGTTATTTTTTATGTTTTATCAGAAAAAAAGGAAATCCACCATTATTGAAAACATGATGGCCATCTAACACGTTTAAACTGTAATCAACTTCACTTCATATTATTTACACTAACTTACAGTCTGGTAACAAAGATCGGTTGTAAGTTCATGGGTGCATTTATAATGACCAGGGATGCTTCCCCAATTACCAACGAACCGAGAGAAACGGTACATATTTCCCCTGACTATCACCTTGGCAACTAATATGTTAAGATTAATAAAATCTGTTGGCAAGAATTTAATCCGACATATTCAATAATTTCAATTAAAATTATAGCATGAAGTCTTTTGATTTACTAATACTTATTTTTTGGAAATACTATACATATGTAGTTAATTCATCAAAAATTTATCTCTATAAAAAGAAAGCATAATAATAATAACAATAATAATAATTACACTGTGCGACAAATGGTAGGGGTCAGTGATCGGGAAGGGTTCAAACTACCGGGGAAAGTTATATCGGTAAAAAAGAAGTTATACGTGTCCCGGAGTTTCGCTGGGTCACGTCTAGGAATCGAGATATATCGATTTGAAGTTAGTAACTATCATATAGGGGAAATTGTGACCTTTGGTGGTCTTTTTTTTTTGACATAACTCGAGAACCATCAGTCCGATTTGCTTTAATCTGTTCATACAACGTTTCGCTACATAAGCAACAGTTTCGCAGTTATAAATAAATGTATGAAAAAAAAACTATTTTTTGCCTAAAAAATTGAATTTTTTTATTTTTAATTCATAAAAAATCCAAAACGGTAAAAAAGTGTCAAGTCCTATTACTTTCACGTAAAGTCACATAACCTTTAAACAAAATGAGACATAGATCATGAAAATCGATGGACGCGTTTCGCTTTTATTCACAATTAAGTGAAGGTATCTCATTTTGACAAGAATATTGATTTTATGTTTCAATGAATTTGGATTGCCACTTGATGGAAGCGCTCGCCATGTTCATCCGACTCTAAGGCTAGCCGCTTGCTGAAGTATTCGGGATGGTGATGCAAGAAGTGAATTTTGAGGGACATATTCACTCCAATTTTCTGGAAGTAGCGCAACATCTTGGTCACAAGAGCGGGGTAATTGTGTGCTCGCGTAATTCCCAAAAAATATCGTATGACTTTCTTCACTGCCCTCCACGCAAAGTAATCATTACCGTCTAAAGCACCTTTAAATTCCTTTGATTTCATGAGCTATCGTGTATCCGGCCCATTCAGAACACCTTCCTTCAATTTTGCTTTGCTGATTCGTGGGAAAATATTTTCCAAACAATCAAGAATTTTCGGTTGCTTCACAATGGCCTTGATGAAATTTTTTACGATTCCCAGTTTGATATGGAGAGGGGGCATGAGGACGTTCTCCATTGGCACCAATAGATCATTTACGCAGTTGTGTCCTTTCTCTGCTGAATCTCGAGCAAGCCACTCATGCGTTTCGTATTGGTTTCCTTTAAATCGGGTATCCCAAAGACACAAGAAACACATGTTTTTCGTATAGCCTACTTGGAGACCTCTTAGCATCGCCACGATATATATATATATATATATATATATATATATATAGAATACCCGTCCTGAGACGCAGAAATTATTTATGCTGTCAAATCACTACAGAGGGCTTTAGACCAAAGTATCAGCCACAAGATAATGGCTAAAATATTACACCAATATATGCATATACTAAAATTATATTCGATTCCATATCGATAGTCATAGATTTTAAAGTTACATATTTCCTTAGCAATTCCAGACTTTGCATAAAAGTTTAACAAAACCAATAAAAGTTTTATTAGATATTTATATAATCAAATAAATAATTAAATATATCATAACACATACATATACAAAAATATAGTAGTGTTTAGTTAACATTGTAATCAAATGCATTTATGATGGAAAGGTCATAAAAACCTCAATGATTGAAATTTGAAATTGAAATTTCTTTCTGCCTATTAATGCATCTGTATAATTTAAAAATGTAAAATTTTAAAACGAGAAATAAATACCAACGAATATAAATAAGCCTAAACAAAAAACGTTTAGTATTTTATGAAGGTTAATAAACACATCAGGTCGAAAAGTTTCAGCTTAAGGCGAGATAATACAATTAAAGGTGATCATAAATTATTTTACAATTCTTGGTAAGAAGAGTACACAAAAACTACCTTCCAACAATTTAGTGAATATTTTTTTTTTTTTTTTTTAAGTCCACATGATAATATTCGCGGTTTAATAGCAACAAAGGCTAACACTCTCCCTCTCTTTAAATATACCTGCCATTGATCTTAAGCTCTCTTTACGAGAACAATTTATCACAAACTCTCTTTATGAGTTTTTTTTTTTTTTTTTTTACTCTAACAGAGTATTTTTTTTATCATTAAGACAGTCAAACAGACATACGGATAGATATGAGTTTGATTTTGGCAAGTAAGTGTGAATATTTTCGTGGGCATTTATTAAAGATGCGTCAAAAGGAAATACTGAAAATATGACAGTGTGATATTTAAGGCCTGATCATCTACCATGAATGTTTGTAAAATCAAAACAGGCATACAATCATTATATACATACATACATATATACATACATACATACATACATACATACATACACATATATTTTTCCCAAACTATCATAAAAAGTCTTATAAAATTAGAAGGTCAATTGGGCGCGTACATTAGAAATTAATGATTGCTGGAATTTTGTCGGCTTTACATGTTTTTATCTTTTGGTCTCTCTTTCTTTTTGTATTATTATTATTATTTTTTTTTACCAAAACCCTAAAAGTAGCACTGGTCTCTTGTGTTTTGTATTATTTCGCTTTTCTTTCTGGTGTTTATCAATTTCTAATTTTTTTGTTTTGGTTAAATTACAACCATTAACAAATCACTGCTGATACTGCCGTTTACTTTTTGTATGTAAATTCTAAAAAAAAGAAGTCGAAAATTTTTGTAAATTTGCATGAAGGGGTTAAATTGTGTTTGATATGCTAAAATTCTAAAGTAAATGATCGGCATGATCAGAGACAACAAAAATATTTATGATTCATATGAATCTTATAGACTGGCAAAATTTAATTGTTGGCTGAAATGTCAAAAAAGTTATGCCGCCAAAATTAGACGGAAGTAGGAATAACACCTTTGACTTTGTATATTTAAGACAATGAGGACAATTCGATTTAAATGATAGGTTTATGTCAAAATTTGCTAGTGAGTACTCGTACTGCATAATCAGCATTTTAACAAAATCCTGATATTTTGGAAGGATTTGTAAATTTGTTCGGATCTTTTGATTGCGAAAATTATTTTAATAGTATCGATATGGAACTTTTGTACACAGAAAAAAATATTTCAAATATTTTTTTTTAATAAAATTATTAATTCATTTTATATTGCAATTTAATTATATTATTAATTACTGTAATTAATTTTTTAATTAATATTAATAAAGGTTTTTGACAAAAAACGACAGCTTTAAAAAAATTATACAGAAAAAAGAAAAACTTGTCAATAAAAAAAAAATATAAAAATAAAATAACATTAAATCAATTTTCAACCATTTTTAACTATTTGGGCTCATTCTATCATTTAAAAAACTGTAATACGAAATATAAACATGTTGTAAGGATTTGCTTAGTTTTCGGAGAAGCTTTTATTATATAATCATTTGGTAAGTACGAATTTTAAATATATAACGAGATTTTTAAAGGTTTAGATGCTTTTGTAGATATTCCCGCCGTCGGTACCAGGGGTTATATTTAATTTCAAGATCCAAATTTGCGTTAAAGCTGTTCTATGAAAGATTATTTGTATGTAAAGGGTTAATTCATATTGTTGATTGTTTTTGAGGATTTGTTCAGACATCTATCATATTCTTTAATGTTTTTAATGGTATTTCTTCCTAGGTCGACAATGCGCTCTGATAGGATTATATAAAAATCTCTTTTGAAATGAGTTCAAAGGTTCAAAAATCTTATTTGAACGTAATTATCGGTTATTTTAACAAAATGTATAAAACGTCGAGATGTAATAAGTTTCATTTCGCTCAATCAAATTTGTTTGCTATTATTATTATTATTATTAATAATTTTTTTGTTTAAGTTTTGTTATTTCTTTCGTTTAGTTTCACTTGAAATGCATTATTTATTTTTTTTTTTAATATTTTAATAAATGGCTATAATAAAATTCATGCATTTTTATTGATGGAAAGATTTAATTAACTTTAGAATTGAATTAACAAAATTTATAATTGATTTTATTCAAACATTCAATCATAATTCTAATTAATTTGATAAAAAAATTAATTGAAATTTTAATGAAAATAATTATTTTCAGTTAATTAATATTATCATTTTGGTGATTGGAGCAAAATCAATTAAAAAAATAATTAATATAAACAATTTCGCAATTGAAGTTCATTTTTATTTTTTTCTATATATATTCTGTATTATCTTCGTAAATATCTTATGGTAAACAGTTTGTCCTGAAGCCCTAATCCGACTGGAATATGTGGAAAATATAAAAGCCAATAACACTATGTACATCATTGCTGCACTTAAATACATCGTTGTAAATTCGGAAAATATGTTCTCTCTGAGGGATCCGTGTGCTAAGACTTTACTACAGTTTAAAATCCAATATAATGATCACATAATGTTTCACTCTATTCAATAATCGATTCATATATCTTTTACAAAATGGACAAGATCCTTTTTTCTTTGAATTAATAAGAAATTTGGATAAGATCTTTTTTACCAGAATTAACACTAAGAAATCTGTCGATTAATTGACTTAAAAAACTTTTGAAAGCCTTAATAATTTATTCCGGTCTAAAATTGTTAAAAACTTTCTATATATAAGGGATTTCCACAACAATTCATCTCGCGAACCCTTTCAGGAATTTTTTCACTTTCCTGTGGACCTCCAAATATATTTGAATTCTTCTTGATTCCCGTCGTTTTTTAATCAAAAAAAAAAAAAAATGTTAACTTCAAACTAAAGCTAGAAAGTATTGTCAATCTACGACTTTTGCCATCTTCCTAGCAATTTATGGAATGGAAATAATTTTGTAATTTGTGATCCATTATAGATACTCGTATCTAAACAAAATTTTTCATGTTCAGAGCTGAGGAGTTGTCTAGTTGATTTGGAGGACCTCACTGGGGGCAGTGGGTTTTCCTCCAAAGTTGGTCACCACGGGCATGTATTTTTTTTAAATGGCTAAAAATTCATGTGTGATTTTGTTGTAAAGATAATCCATGAAAATCTCTCTTTTAATTTAAGAGATACCTAGGCCGAAACAACTTTTTTCCTCAACTTTTTCCTCTTTTTTATGTTCCTTTAAACTCGAAGGGCTTACTTTGGATCTTATTTTTTATAATATATTCACAGTCCTAAAATGAAACTTGAAAAAAATCATATTTGGGTTCTTTTTTTTTAAAAGATGGTAAAATTTTTTCACTTCTAAAATAATTTTTTGTTCTGTCCTGCAGCAATTTTTTAATTTGTTCAGTAAAAATCTTAACAAAAATATGTGTGAAGTAAATTCGGAGGATAAAATTTCGTAAACTAAGTTAAAGCTATTTACAAATTAAGGCTCCTCATTTTGCTAGATAGGCAAATACTAAAAATTGTTGATTTCTAGAAAAAAAAAACTTAATAGTTTTTCTCTACAATTGGCTATTTAATAAAATTTTAAAAATTAGCCAAAGAAATCGTCACCATGTCGCCAAACGGAAAAGTAATTAAAAATCGCCATGTTTGGTGAAAAATGCTATATGTGATAGCCCTGTGTAGAACCCTTTTTACAAATGTGTTCTTAATGTAATGGAGAGATGTAGAACATGAGCTTTTTACTCTCTAATGTTTTTTGATATCGTTTAAAAACTTGCGCTAAAAATTCAGCTTTATTGAGTTATTAAACTGAAAAGTATTTATACTTTTTATTTTTATTTTTTTATTTTGAAACCATAAAATAAAATATTTTATAATCATAATAAAATAATTAAAAAAATAAAATAAAATAAAAAATAATAATAAAATATTTTATAACCAAATCATTTATAACAACATTAAAAAATTATCTCTAATTTATTTGCTATAATTTCCTACACAGAAAAAAATTATCAAATATAATTTTGTAATAAATTTGTTATTTAGTTTCAAATTTTAATTTAATAAAATTTTTAATAAATATAACAATAATAGTAATAATAATAATAATAATAATAATAATAATAATAATAATAATAATAATAATAATTGTTATTATTATTATTATTATTATTATTATTATTATTATTATTATTTTGAGCTTATAAATTAAGAATTGAAAAATAAAAATTTGACAATTCTCTGAAAAATTCAAATAAAAAATAAATTTCAAATAAAACAAAAAAAAAAAAGTTTTGAGAAGAAATTTGAAAGTAAAATCATATTTATATTAAATTTTAAACAAATCCGAATTTCTACTACTTTATTCAAGTTTAGGTTTATATAAGGTTGGACTTTATATAAATTAAAGAACTAGTGTTTTTTATGCGGTAACTATTATCATTGAACATTTTTTTTTTAATATATTTTGTTAATTTATTCGATATTGTTGTAGATGTTCTCATCACATCTTCAGTTCAGTTCTGCTTTTAATTTTAATTGGGCTGCCTCAGATAACCTACTTAACAGATCTTATAAAAAAATAGTACCGTCTAAGTAAGCATTGTCAGTATTTTGCTAATTTTTCAAAGTAATAGTAACATTTAATAAACCACACGTTATATAATCAAACCGTTTGAAACTGGATTTTGCCACAATGAACACATAAGTTTGAAATATAATTTTTTTTTTTTTTTTTTTTTGTAATTATAAATTATATAATTATAATATAAATAAATTATATATAATTATAATTATAAATAAAAATTAATTATAAAAACAATTATAAATTGTGTTTTTATAACTGGAAAAATATTTTGCAATTTGCGTATTCAGTTAATACGAGAATTAGGCCAATAAATATTTTAATTGATCTTAGGTAAAATTTCAATCATAATAGTAATTAATTTAATAAAAATTTTGCTTGAAATTGTAGAAAAAATCAATTAATTTAATTAATATTAATATTAATTCAAAGAAAAAAGTATCTTGTCCATTTTAGAAAAGATATATGAATCGATTATTGAAAAGGGTGAAACATTTTGTGAACATTATATTGGATTTTAAACTGTAGTAAAGCCTTAGCGCACGGATCCCTCAGAGAGAACATATTTTCCGAATTTACATCGATGTATTTAATTGGAGCAATGATGTACATAGTGTTATTGGCTTTTATATTTTCCACATATTCCAGTCAGATTAGGGCTTCAGGACAAACTGTTTACCATAAGATATCTACGAAGATAATACAGAATATATATAGAAAAAAATAAAAATGAACTTCAATTGCGAAATTGTTTATATTAATTATTTTTTTAATTGATTTTGCTCCAATCACCAAAATGATAATATTAATTAACTGAAAATAATTATTTTGATTAAAATTTTAATTAATTTTTTTTATCAAATTAATTAGAATTATGATTGAATGTTTGAATAAAATCAATTACAAATTTTGTTAATTCAATTCTAAAATTATTTAAATCTTTCCATCAATAAAAATTCGTGAATTTTATTATAGTCATTTATTAAATTATTAAAAAAAATTAAATATTGCATTTCAAGTAAAAATTAAACGAAAAAATTATTAATAATAATAATAATAATAATAATTTAATAAAAATTAAAAAGTCAATTAATTTAATTAATATTAATATTAATATTAATATTAATATTAATATTAATATTAATATTAATATTAATATTAATATTAATATTAATATTAATATTAGTATTAATAATAATATTAATAATATTGTCATTTTGATTATTGGAGCAAAATCATTTATAATTTTAATTGTAGTAATCAATTTCCTAATTAAAATCATTTTTTTCCTGTGTATCCACCAAAACAATTAACAAATATCCATGTCTAGTTTCTTTTAAAACAAAAACATTTCTAATTTTAAAACTCTTCCAAAAATCAAATTCAAGTATAATTAATAGACTTGAGTATATCCTGCCGACAAATAGTCCTTATTATCTAAAAGGCGCTTAAATTGATGTTTTAATAGTTTCGAAAACAGTAAAAAACACTTTAAAAAACATGTTCCAACTACTACAGCAGCACTTCAACCATTTATCCAACAGCAGCCTAAGATTTTTTAACAAATTTATTAATTGCTTCCCCTAAGCAACAAGATCAAAGTAACGTCTATATGACATAATTGTTCGACACTTAGCAGTTTGTTTGCTACTATAATTTTTTTTCTTCTTTCCTTGTGTTTTTTTTTTTTTTTTTGTTCTTTAATTTATACAACAATTAAAACGCCCCCTTGAAAATAGTTTTCTATCATGTGGTAAATAGTTTCCCATTAGTTTGTATTCGATTTTAGTTTTTTTTTTTTGTGTTCAATGTTCATTCATTTTTGTTTAATGTTTCGGCTTGTTAATAGTAACCGCCGCCTATTTGGCACTGCTAATTGCCTCTTAAGTAGCTATTGACGGGGACTCCCCACTCTCTTTTAATTACAATATTTTAAAATTTAAATAAAACACTTAAAAGCGGTTTCTTTCTTTTCTTATTCATTCTTATTGTTTATTATAAAACACTAAATCATTTTTAAATACATGATGAAAAATTTATTATTATTTTTTTTTTGTTCGAAATTGCATAAATAATTTTAAGGATATAGTTTTTCTTTCTTTAAGGAAGTAATTGACTAAATGTTTTGTCACTTTGTTATTTCCGGATGAAGTCTGGTTGGATGGTAAAAATTACTTATTAAAGTGTCTCAAATTATTGTTTAATAACATTTGAAGAGACTATTTGTTATTTTTATATTTTTGTATAGCCTTTGATGTTAATTAGTTGTAGTGGTAACTGGAAACCATTCTAAGAATAACACGTCTGTTTGTGGTCTTGGTACTTTTACTCTTTAAGTTGGTAATGGAAAATTAAAAAAAATCAATTTGAAATTTTAGACTTCTACGATATTTATAACCCTACACCACCGTAGGTAGTTGGGCTTGTGTTTGTAACGCATAGAAAAAAAAGTTATCCAATATCCACTTTAAAGTATACCAATCGACTCAGAATTACTTTTAAATCGATCTAACGATGTCCGTCCGTCAGTCTGGCTGACTGGCAGTCCATGTAAACCTTGTGCACAAAGTACGGCTCGCAATTTTAAAGATAGTTCATTGAAATTTGACACGTGGGACTTTTATGATACAAGGACGAACCCTATGGAAATTAATTGTGATCGGTCCATTATTTCACCTAGCTTCCAAACAAATGTCCCCCGGAATAGAGTGTAAACACTCAAAAATTTCTTAAAAATAAAATTTATTTCATTGAAATTCAGTGCAAAGAAGTTCTGTACAATTATCAAACTTTATACCAAATTTTATAAAGATCGGTCCACAATTGACCATAGCTCCCATATAAACCCCTCTTTCGAAAATCACTTTAACGTGCATAAATCCCATACGAATATTAGTATCAAGTTAATATTCGATACAAATAAGAAACAACACTGCCAAATTTTATGAGAATTGGTCCATAATTTACCATAGCTCTCATATAAACCCACTTCCAGGAATCGCCCTAAAGTGTACTCGTATAAAATCATCTAGATGTTAGTATCAACACATTATTCTGTATTTGCATATTTAATTATACATTTAGTAAAATTGGCCACAGATGTAATATAAGTCCCCTTCCCGAAATTTTATGCTCGTACACAATGGTGTAGGGTATCATATAGTCGGTCTTGACCGACTATATCTTTCTTTTTCGTTTTAAATTAGATTAACTAATAAAATCCTCACTGCAATATTATTCCTAAACATTACATTTTATGTTCTAAGTTTAAGCTATAGAGGAAATTTTTTCTTCAGAACACCAAACAATTTTATTGCGAAGATCATGTTCAGATGTCTCAAAGTATATTTTACAAAATCTTCTCGTTTTGAAATGAAAAGTGATGTTGAAAGTAGATTTGAATTGATCATATTTTGAGACTAACGTATAGCGATATAGCTAGGATTGAATAGAATCCCCAAGACTGAGACTAAAACCTGAAGAACGATTAAACGGAAATATTTCATATTCCTTGAGTTTGAAGTTAAATGATATTAAATTTTGTATAAGCTAAACTTAATTTAAACACTAATTATATAACACTGCATAGTGGGAAATTTTTTCATTTTCTGTTCATTATTCTGTAATTTAATAAATCTTTAATAAATGCACTCGTTTGTACTGTCCAGTAAACACTTTTACTGGATTTATGTTCGCATACCCAAAATCCAGTAAAGAGAGCCAAAGTTGAGAGAGTAAAACGACAAATTAACAAGTGAGAATGTTATATTCCGCTTGGCCGAATCTATATATTCACCATATGCAACTTTTTAAAATCATTCATCTTATATATTTTTTTCCGAGTTTACATTGGTTACTGAACTATTTTTAAAAAATTTCGTTGATGTTTCACCTTATATGGGAGGAGGGCGGTAAAGTGGGAGGTTCACGCTCATTTTTGGTTTCCGAGTTATAATATATCTGTACTAAACTTTGTTGTCGTACATGCTTTTGTTTAAGTGATATCAGCCGAAAAGTATGAACTGAAGTTACAACTGACACTAGTTATTGGTAAATGGATTTCGATTATGATTATTTTTGTGGTCGATTCATACGAGCCAATTTTATACTGAAATCGACTTTTAGCCTTCGATTAATCGAAAAATCAACCCTGCACAGTGAAGTAGTTTTTTGTACAAATAAATTGTAAAAATTTCAAAAGAAATTTTTAAACTTTCCAAAAAATAAATATTACGACAAGTTTTTAAAAGATTTTGATGAAAAAAAAAAAAAAAAAATCAGTTAAAACACAATTCAAGAAATTACTTTTAAAAACAACTTTAAGTACGAGTTATATAAAATCTACATTCATAAGAGAACGGTACTTGAGCATGCGTTGCCGCAGTGCCGGACAGTCACATAAAAAATGTTGCAAATCCTCAATAAAACAACTTCAGCAGTAATACTTTTCTCAAGACCCTATTTGATAGTACGACCAGAGCAATATGATCATCCTTCTGTTTTTCCCTTGTATCCGTAGGCTACCATTACGACTTCACTACGAACGAATTTTACGCCTTAATTGTGGCATGACCGTTCATATAAAAATCTTTAGTCTATCTTCCGAAACAAGTGCCCGTCTAGCAGAAAATATTATAGAATCGGTTCTAGTGTCAGTTTTATATGCAATATTTTATGTAATTGAATATTTGGTGAAATAATTAATTAACTTCCTATATTTTTATAAAATACATGTATTTGAATTCTATGGTGCTAAATTTGAGACATTTATTGATGTTATTGGGCTAAAAATAAATAAATCAATTCTTTCTATTATAGGTCCGTTCTTTTACTTTACCAGTAAAATCCAGTAAACTGAGTATTAAAAATTTTACTATCAAAAAACTTGGAAACAAAAAAGTACCATTTGATTTACTGGATTTTCAAGCAAAAATAAAACCAGTAAAAATTGTAAATTCTCAGTTTATTAACTGTGATTTTTTTCTCTTAATTTTTCTTCACTTTACTGGATTTTGGGTATGCGAACGCAAATCCAGTAAAAGTTTTTACTGCACAATATTTTTTTTTTTTTGGGTAAACGAACGTACTTTATCTATTTATCTTCTTCGAAAAGACTATTGTATTCAAGGCCAAAAATTTTGTTTCAAAGAGTATACTCTCTGTTTTTATTGTCAAACATATCGACATACATATTTAATTTTCTCATGATCCTTTAAAACATAATATAATTTAGTTTTATTTTTTTTTTTATTAATTTTACAAATAATAATCGATTAAAAAATCGATTATGGAGTTCGATTAATTGACCATAAAAAACTAAATTAAAATGGTTGATCGAAAAATCGAAAATCGATTATAAACTTTTCATACCATTCACTAACTGACACCCCGTGTTTCTAGTTTTTGACCCATAATTTTTTTTTTTTTTTTATTGACCGATTTTTAAAATTTCACCTTACATATGAGTAGGGCGGTAAAGTGGGTGGGCTACGCTCATTTTTTGCTTCCAAGTTTATATTGATCCTTGAACGATTTGTAAAAAATTTCGTTGATGTTTCGCCTTATATAGGAGGTGGGCGGTTCACGCTCACTTCTTGTTTTCGACTTTATATCGATCCAGCAGAAAAGTATGAACTGAAATTACAACGGACCATAACCTATTTGTTTACTAACCAATTTTGCCCAAACAAACCTAATACAAGATAAATATTTGAGACAAGTTTCGTCCACCTAGTTAGTCTCCTTGAACCCTATCCAGCTTTCAGCAGACAGATGGACGGACATAGCTAGATATAATAATACCTAACTTGATAATCCGGATTATTCAATAATCCGTACGGCATTTCCTAACTTTCCATTCCATAACTCTATAATCCGGATTAAATAATAAAAAGTCCTTTCTTATCGAAATTTTAGTATAACTTGGAAAATACAATAAGAAATAATACAATTATTATTTAAGAATTAATTCTAGTTGAATTCCTTCATTTTCAGTTAATGTTTCTTTCAAAAGTTCTTGAGCAAAAACAGTACGAACAAATTTGTTTTTTTAGATAAAAAAAAAAACTTAAAATATGAAATGTTATTTGACGAGGAATTTAAACTTAATATTCTTACTGTTCCAAATATTAAAAAATATATATATTGAAAAAAAGCCTCGATAATCCGGATTGCGGTCTGCAATAATTATCTAGTTTATATTGTGCCTGGTTTTTAATAATAAATGAGATTTGAAAAATCAAATTTTCGGTAAAAGAAAGAAGATATTAGTTCGTCAAAATGTTAACCTATATGTAATTTGGAATACATACAAGGATACCTTATGGTAAAATTAGAATTGTAAAAAATTGTATTTAATTTCTAAAGGATCAATTTCAGAATGTGTTTCTATTATTTTCTCTAATGTTCTTTTAGATTTAGCCCTGAAAATATATAATATATTTTTTTTCAAATACTAACAGTTTCGGTTCTTAATACTTTTTTATAGCACTTTTTTATTTTTAGCACTTTCTAGCATTTTTCTTTGTAAATTCCATTAGTTTTTCTCACTTAAGTTTCGGGGTCGCCCTGAACAAAACTTGGCATTAACTAAACTAGCAAGTTTTAGTATTAGTGTTTGGTATCGTTGAAAGGAAAGGAAAGGAAGGAAGTTTATTGGATGTCAAATTATATTTTTATATTGTTTGAATGGGAATTTTTGTAACTTATTATGACACAGGAGCTAACGTTTAATATGCATAAATAAGTTGGTGCAACACTCACTTCAAAGTATAAGGTTCAACTTAAAATCACTACCTGAGTCGAGATAACGATGTCCGTCTTTCCGTCTGGCTGTCTATCAATGTAAGCCTTATATAGGCCCAAATTTTTAAGATATCGTAATAAAATTTGGCACTTATATTTACTTTGGTATAAGGAAGAAGTGGTCTGAAATTTGTTATTATATCCCCTATCGACTATTTAAATGTCCTTCCGTAATGTGATGTTAAGCTCTTAAATTGCTTAAAATAATCTTGATTTAAATAAAATTCAGCAAAAATGAGTTTTTTTATCAGCATATATAAGTGCGCCAAATTAAAGGAAGAACGTACCATAATTTAGCATAGCTCCCATATAAGCGCACTTCTGAAAATCACTTTAATTTTAACGAAAGTCAAAAGCCTATTGACAAATTTAATAGTGATCGGTCTTTAACTGATTATCACTTCCATGTAATAGCCCCATTTGAGAGTCATAATAATATGCATAAAAGCTTTATAAATGATCATGTTATGCATACAAATTTGAAAAATTCATAAAAAATTAAAAAAAAATCATATTGTTAGATAGAGTATTAGAAAAAGTGTGTCGTTCTGTGTGGCAAAAAGAGGCAAAACATATAAATGCGCTTAGACTCAGAAAATGTCAGCGCATCAAATGGATATGGTCGCTAAGAGGCCAACAGAGGCCAAAACATACTTCTTCTCTTTCAAAGTCGAATAAGTTATTTGAAATTTCGCTAATTAATAAAACTTTGTAAGAGACTTAAAGTAATGTCATTGCATTTAAAACAGTCGTAAGTTTAATATAGAAAATAATAATAATAATAATAATAATAATAATAATGATGTTAAATAAAAAAATATAAGCAAAAATACCAAAAAAAAAATTCTTAAATTTGATGCCTCGCACACGAGTCAATAGAGCATTAACTAAAATAGTAGTTATGGAGTTATATAGAGAAAAGTCTTAGCTTTCAGGTCATGTTAATTTTTTTGCAAATAAATAATTTTTTAGTATTGACATTTTGCCAAGTTTTATTAAACTTCTCTGTGCACTGCTCATGAGCTTCAAATTTATACGAGAATAAAAGTGCTGAAATACAGTGTTGCCAATTAGCGCAAAAACTTTTTGGTTTTCGGTAATAACAACTACTTATTAAAGTAGTTTCTTGGTAATGAGGCGTCATTATTATTTGCCTACTCTGTATTACATTAATAAGTACTCAATAGTATAATAGCGCAGTAATACTGCAATCACGTGAATGAGTTGACTAGAGCGCCGGATTAACAACCCATTCTGAAGCTGTTAGTTTTTTATAACAAAATGTCTAAAAAGATATTTTAAACTAAATAGAGTTTTTATCGCTTAGGATGCTATGTGCGAGATGGTGTACTGAGTAAGACGTTAGTCAGTAAAAACGAATGGTTAGTGTGTGTCCAAGTTCGAGTCTCACTGACGGCAGAATTTTTTGTTTTTTTTTTTTTTTTTTTTTGTTTTTGTTTAGGTACATATTTTTGAGTACCCCTAGGGTCAAAAAATAACTACATGAATTTGTGGACAAGTCGAACAAAAATAACTAGTTTTTCAGCCAAAAAATAAGTAGTTTATTTTTGTTTCCAATTATACCTGCAGGCTTACCAGGAAAGCAAAGTTTTGCTGGGTCTTAATAAAGATCTGATTTTAATTTAAAAAATTAGCTAAACTAAACCAATTTCTTTGAATTAATTTGGCGCTTTTTAGCGCATTTTAGAATTTTTCCGGCGCGTTTTGGTTACACTAAAATACTCTTCTCTAAATAAAAAAAAAGTTAATAAAAAAGTGACAGTATTATCATTAAATATTAAAAAAAAGTACATTAAAACTAAAAAAGTATTTACAGAATCCTCCTTTCAAAAAAAAAAAAACTCTTTTTGTTTTTCCCTATTTTGTGGAAAAACACTTAAAAACTGCAGTTCTCTTTACCCCCGTACCAACCTTGTAAATCAAAAAGTCAAACCATAACCATATGAGAATTAAAAAAAAAAAATCCTATTAACTAAAGGGTTCGCGAATTCAATTCATCTGTTCAAAAGCAAAATTAAGGTTAAGAAGGCTTAAACCCTTTTTTTTAATATTTGTTTTTTATAAAGGAATTCCTTCGAAAATTGCCATTCTAGGAACATATTTTATTTAAATCTTTCAGGAAATATAAATAGATCATAAAAAATATCGCGAAGGTGACACAGACATTAAAAAAAAGAACAACATCATAAAAAAGTGAAATATATTAGTTACTCTAAAAAACATGTTAAATAATGTCAACTAAATATTAATTTTCTAAAGCACTTTTTTCACAGACACACACACACACACACACAAAACACACAAATAAATAAAACAATAACTACAAGAAAATTTGTGAAAAAAAATCTAGAATTTTTTAACAAAAAAAAGGAACTAATTTTTTTAAGAATTCCCTTAAAAACCCACTGAGAGTCAATTTGTTTATGACAATGTTTTATAGTTTAAAAATGGCAAAATAATAAAAAAGATATTAGCAAGGTCACATTTTAGAAAAACTATTCCACGAAATTGATCTTGTAAACTGAACTCTGGCGAAACTAGAACTAGAAGAATCGAGGCAGTTTTTTGCTAAACTATTGTTTTCAAACGACAAAATTTTTTACAACATTTTTTAAATTTTTATGAGACAAAAAAAGAAAAGAAAAAAAAAACGGAAAAACTAAATAATCGTTTCCGTTTGTATTTAGTAATTTTGGGTAGAGTAGGTAGCAAAAGAATTTCGCTTACATTTTACAATAACAACGGCAAAAAAAGAAAAAAAAAAATTTCGCGTATTAAACGCGAAAACACTTTATAAAAAAAAGGTCTTTAGACATATAGACATGGACGATGGTTAGTTGTTTCTATTTTACAAAAATAAAAAGAAGAAAAAACATTCAAAAAGTCACATGAAGTTATTACAATAGTGACTTCATTTTTTAGAATCCGAGCATGCAATGAAACCTCAAGAACAATTGTAATATGCGGACATTTCGAAAAAATTTATGACACCAATTAACGTTCAAAGTCAGTTACTAAACAAAAATTACTAAATTATTTATATCCTTAAAGGTATGGATGGGATAGTTGTTGTATTTTTCCGTTTTGCCTTTTTATTTTTGTAAATGAAAATGTAATTTTTTACAATGTTGGTTACAAAAGTTAAAATATTCTTTCTAAAGCAATGTACTCGTATTTTTATTATTTATTTTTATTTTTATTTTTTTTTTTATAAGCCATGCAATACGACAAAAAAGGTCATCTCCGAATAGTATATTTTAAAAAAATCATTATTGTATGCACATTTCTTTCTTTTCTTTTTCAATTCCCTTTGCAGCATCAAAGTCAAACCGCAATAAAAATTTAAAATTTTCTTTCAAACTTTGACAAAAAATACAAAAACAAAGCAGAAAAATATAATAAAAATCGTAGTTTGTAATAGAATTGGAAATAAAATGGTACACTGGTCAAATCTCAGCAGCGCGTGTAGGGAACTACAATAGAAAGCAACAGCAATAATAACAACAACTATAAATTGTAAACTATAAACTACAAACTAAACGAAAATCATAAACTTTTAAACATTTGTTTTTGTGCTGTTTTTTTTTAAACCAATTTCACGATAAATAGTTTTCACGCGAAATTCATTGTCAAATTTAAAATTTCTTGCTGTTTACTAGACGGATCCGCTTTTTTTATTTTAACGTTTAATAAATATATATTTTTTTTTTTCAAATTCTGTATACAACACACGTTTACATTTCATTATAGATATATGAGTGCAATTTATTTGTGTTGGTATACTAAAATATATTTGTAAGACTTAAACTCCATTTCTTTCTTTTTTTTTTACCAATTCCTGTGGTATTTTGTTTGCGCATGATCGGTAATATTTGGGGTGAAAAATTGATGGGAGCAAAATTGGCGATGGGGGGAGTAGAAAAGATATATAATAAAAACGTTATAATAGAGGTATAGTGGTGAAGAAGTATTTTTTCGTTGACAAAATTAAAAAAGAAAAAAAATATGAAATTTTATCTCTAAAGTAAAGTGTTAAATGATCGAGGTTGCTGGGTTAACAAACTATCTCGACTCCGTTTCCACATGTCACAAAAAACACGGATACGAATGTCGGATTTTTAATAAAATTTTGTTTGCATTATAAAGCCAACACTTCAGATAACATGATTCATAACTTTTTTAGCCGCTTGAACATCTAGTTTGAAAGTAATAATAACGCAAACTATAATATTTTCCACTAATCATTGTTGTTAACAAAAAAACAAAAAAAAAAAAAAAAAAAAAAAAACGTTTAAATTCTTATATACAAAGTATGCTATGCATTTCTGCCACATATATGTTTTTAGAAATTTGCAAAAGTTTTTGAGAATATTAGTTTATTGTCATTCTTTTGGTGCAAAATACTGGTCATAATTTTTTTTTTTTTTGGATACATTTATGGACTGTAGAAAAGTTTGTTACATTTATCATCACAAAAATTTTACACCCAAACTTTAATGGACCAGACATTTTTTTCAATAGGTTTCATAGGTTAAGTCGCCATTGTCGGTTACGTTCGCACCGGCATCATTTTTAAAGAAATATGGACCGATGATTCCACCGGCCCACAAACCACACCAAACCGTTGTTTTTTTTCTAGATGAAGTGGCAGTTCTTGAATCTCTTCAGGTTGCTCTTCGTCCCAAATGCAGCAATTTTGTTTGTTTACATACCCATTGAGCCAGAAGTGGGCCACATCGCTGAACAAAATTTGCCTCGAAACGAAGCGATGTCGCTTGGGAAGGTCGAGCGGCTTCAGTTGTTGCAAAAGCTGTATTTTGTATGCTTTTAATTTAAGATACGTCAGTTCGAGTTGCTGCGAACGACGCCGAATCGACTCTCCACGGTCTTCGTGTACACTCTCAGCTACGGCCGCTATATTTTCTTCACAGCGTGCTGAACGTGGTCTATTATTGGTCGAATATTATCCAATAATGAATGCTGGGTCTCAAAATGGGTGATGGTGTTGCGAATAGTAAGCTCAGTAGACTGATTATAATGACCATAAGTTGAGCGAAGTGCACGAAACACATTCCTCATAGAACGTGAATTTTCGTAATAAAGTTGAACGATTTGTAAACGTTTTTCAGGCGTAAGTCTTTCCATTATGAAATGCCAAACAATACTAAACAAAAATAACATCACAGCATGACACGACTCACACGTGATCTGTCAAAAAAAGGCTATTGAAAAAAGTATCTCTACTTGAATCACCCATTACTATATTTTTGTAAAAATGTCAATTTTTCATACTACACATACACTACACTTTTTACTGCTACATTATTTCTGAATATATTAGAAATTATAGAAATATTTAAAAAAAATTTTTTCCTTCATATACCTCGAGACTTAGTCCCAAAAAACGAAATAAAGTCGAGGCAAATATACAAATAACAACGACATTAAAAGTCATTGCAATGTTGCTTATGAATGTTTGTGTGTATATATTGTTAATATTTTTTTTAGATTTTTGCCTATAACTCGGTTGTGTATGAACTGATATGTTTAATTGAAAAAACCGAAATTTTATAAAAAATATTTATTTTGTACCAAAACGAATACTGTAGCTTATGTAGAAGCTTCATAAAGTCCAAAAATGCGTTTTGACCGATATCTCAGTTACTAATGAACCGATTTTGTTCCAAATAAAGATTACAAATTTTCTGCGCAAAAATGAAGTTGCTAGCTTATATAGGGACTTAGAAAAGTCGAAAACAAATACGTTTTTAGAGGCCTTTTCGGTTTTTTTTTAGCGATATCTCGATCAGTAATGAACCGATTTTTTTTTTGATTTTTACTAGTGTGATTTTAAGGAATATTTTCTATAATTTGATGTATAACATATACATGTCCGATAATTGGGATTTTCTAAAAAGTGATTTCAAGAGACAGACAGAAATTGTTATATAGACCCAACAATAAGGATCGGGAAAATATATACTTTTTGGGGCCATAAAGGAATATTGCAGAAATTGCAAACGGAATGACAAACTTACATATACCCTTTACATTTAGAAATATTGATGGGATATGAAGAATTTTTGCAGTCTAACGAATTTTTGTTGTTGTTGGTAATGAAAACCATTTGGTTTTTTTTTTTTTTTTAATTAAGAATTGTTAAGAATTTGAGTTTTCATGCAGAATTTTGCATCTTTAAAATTGGAGTTTATCATTAGCGCTCCATAGGGATTTTTGAAATTTTCTTGAAACTTTGACTATTGGTGATAACATAATCTAATATGTCCTTCATTATTCTTTTTATTGTGCAGATCTCAAAGTTTATATTACTACTTAACAACCTCCCCTCGTATTCCATGGTTCCGAAATAATGACCGCTTTTGCCTGATAATTTATTGCAATAAATATTTCAAATGAATATTTGAAAGTTTTAAAATTTTATTGTATTTTCTTGTACAGATTTAGATAACATTTGAATCGATTCATTTAATACCTTGATTAATTTTTAGTCATATTTCAATCATACTTGTTATTTATTTAATTAAAAAATTAATTGAAATTAATACACAATATAAATTATTTTCTTTAATTGCAAAATTTTAATTAATATAAGCAATTTTGTAATTGAAGTCGATTTTTTTTTTGTTTTTTTTCTGTACACGAAGTGATGGCCCAGATAAAAATTACATAAATCTCTGACTGGAAAATGTTTGGATATTTTCCACTGCGGAAAGATCTAGGTAAATAACACAATCATCGCTCTCTATAGCTCCTGTTGCTATCAATATTCCCATTTAATATTAAAACAGGTAATTTGTAGTATGGGTATTGACTATTTTTGAAATTTTTATTACTGATACATTGAAATTCAAATCAAAATACGCAATTAATTCCAATGCCCTGTTGAAGGGCTCATTCGGAAAGAGTCGAAACATCTTTTTTTCTCCCCTTTAAACCACTGTCTTCTAATACATTTTATATTCATTGCTGTTTCTTATTTTTTTTTTTTATCATTATTTTTTCAGCTAAATAAACCACACAAGTGATGGCTGAAATCATTTTATTTTCATTAAGAGCTGCCTTCAATTTTATTAACTGTCGACATGCATCAACGTTAAACGAACGAACCAACCAAACAAGAAAATCGAAATACTTTATTCGATTTTTATTAAGGACAACAACAGCAACAAAAATCTACCAGCCAAATGGCTTAACAGACAAACGGACAGACGACCAAAAACATAAAGCCCAACTTTTTGCCATTTTAACAGAAACAACTAACTTTAATATAAATTACTGGTCATTTATCTTGTTATTAGTTGGTAACAGAGTGTTGCAATATGAAGTGTTAATTTAAGAACTAATTTAGTGCTAATTTAATATTTAGAAAAGGATAAAAAAAACAAGCTTAAAAATACTTTTATAGAATCAAAATTTTACACTTTATAATGCGAAGGAATTTTCTTTCAAGGCCAAACATTCAGGGAAGACTAATAAGAGAAAATATGAAATTTCTTTGTTTTTAGATCTTTACAGGTGTCTGTGATCAATATTTTAATCTGTTATAAATGGCTAAATTGGATCCAAAAAAAAAAAAATATTCATGTACAGTGCAAGCTCAAAATTCGCGACTATCCATTATCGCGACGGCTGGTTATCGCGACGGCTGGTTATCGCGTGGCTTAATTTTTTAAATTGCAGGTTCTATAATCGCGACAGTTTACGAAAAACGGGTTCTACTTTCGCGACTTTTATCTGTTTTTTTTTTTTAATGTCTATAACCAAAAAAGTGAAATCCCCGTCTTTTGGTATATTAACCTTTTTGGATGATTTTGATCTTCAATTTTGTCAGTTTATTCATGTCAAATTTAAGGGTAACGTGTAAATACATCCCTTAATATAGGAAAAGTTCAACATATTTTAAAGCCAGCGATTTCTCACAAATTAGAGATTAAAAAAAAATAAATTCCATAAATTCAATTTGCGTAAATTACAAGTTACATAAGTCTTCTTCATTAAAAAAGTTCGTACGTACAACAGAAAGTGGCCCTGGCAAACGTTGCACCTTAAAGAAAACTGAGTACCCAAAAATGGAAAAAAAGGTTTATAATTGGTTTGTAAAACAAAGGGAAGAAATGTTCCAATATCAACAGTGATTTTACGATCAAACTTCAGGCATTTGTATTCCAAAATTTATCAAACCAATTCAGATTTCAATGCCAGTGAAGGATGGTTAAAGAAATTTAAGCGTCGACATGGAATTGGATTTTTAAAAATTACGGGCGAGAAATTGTCTTCGAAAACTCATCTTATTAATATATTTGTAAAAGAGTTTAAGGATTACGTTAATGAGCATGGGATGAATCTTCACCAAATCTATAATGCCGACGAATCTCGTTTATATTATAGGATGCTTCCAAATCACACTCTTGTCACATGTAATGAGAAAACGGCTCCCGGAAGGAAAATATGTAAAGAACGAATAACTTCTTTGTCCCGTTCAAATGCGTATGACACAGACAAACTGAAATTGTTGGTTGTTGGAAAAACGAAAAACCCACGAGCCTTTAAATTTTTTTTCAATAATCCTGTAATATACAACTCCAGTAATAACGTCTGGGTTATTACCCATCATATTTGTCAGGGTTTGAAGTAAAGAAAAGGTCAAAGGTGTTATTTCTGAGCCACACAGAACATGAAATAAACTTTTTTTTTCATATGCAAGGGAATTGTGGGCGACAAATAACTCAACATATGGGCATTCCGTAGTTGTATGGCTCTAATAACGCCACGAAGAGTTGTGAACAATGAAATCACCAGCAACAACAATTTCACTGGTACATTCTATAGGAGGCATTAAAAAAATCATGTTGAATCGAATACTACAGGAATCCAGATAACCTTTAAAGAATTAAAGAGTTTGAGGCAAAATTAGGGATACCTATCTTGTGATATATTCAATTCACCGCTTTTAGTTTGCCTTCCAGATAAAATAAATCCACTGTGATTTCTGCTCTTCATGACACAATATTGATTGAGAAAGCTCTGGGAGATAAGCAAATAGCTCTGTGAGCATTTATTGATATTCAGAAAGATTTCGATAATACATCTTATGAGGTAATTAATTGTGCTCTACTGTTATTAGAAACTGTACGAGGGAAATACAAGCTTCCAGAGATATTAAGTTGGACCGTTTTAATGCTTCTCCTGTGGAAGCTGGTCATCGAAAAACTTTTCGAAAAAACTTATGTTTCCATCACGAATTTGTTTCCCACGTAAGTTAATTTTCAATAATTAGTAAAAGCAGGTTGTTCATAAGTAAAAATTTTTTATTTCCGAGAATTTTTGTCTTCAAAAGGTCTGCCGCAAAAAGCAGTTTTGATTTTAGATAACGCGAAGTGTCACCCATTTGAGCTTAGATCAAAACGTTACGAACTTGGTCAAATTAAATTATAAAAAAAAACAACTGCTCACCCATTTGCTGGGCGAGAAGGGAACAAATTTGTAACTCAAACTAAAAAACTTCACTATCAAAAATGCAGTTCAGATTGTAGCAACGTCCTAAGATAAAATATCGGTGTTCAATATCCGAAAATCCTGGAACGCCTTACTCGAATTCGGTAGTGAATGGAGTGAAGAGGATAACATGCCCTTTTTATATTATATTTTACAAAATATAATTCAGGAAGAAAACGAAAAATTTTCAACTATTGGTACACTTGTAGCTCAAATTGATGCGGAACATCTTTTCAGGAAAGCTGACATAAACAACTGGATTCAAGAAGAATTTCATGTGGAAAGTAATGAGGAGCAAATGAAATTGTCAGATACGGAATTGGAGGATTTATACGATAATAAAATTAAAGTGGACGATTGTATAACATCGATAAACATATGCTTACAGTGGGCTTTGGAAAATGATAAGCATTATATGATGATAACAGCATTATATGAACTACGCGATTTAGCTGTTATTTTAAAAAATAATTTGCCAAAAAAGCTACTCAAAATCTCTAATTTCTTTAAAAATGTTTAAAATATAAATATATCAATAAAAACAATTCTAATTTTAAAAATTACATACAATTTTTCAGTACAACTATGAGTTCTGTTAACGCGAAATTCAGTTTTCGCAACAAATATGGTTTTTAATTAGTCGCGAAAATCCAGCTTTCACTGTATTAACATTTCTTTTTCAAACACTCTATGTTTATAACCTAAAAAATATTCATATCCAATTATCATTTAATCGCTACATTTATCATACAATCCGGAAAGGAACATTTATCCATAACAATGTTTCGTTGTTAAATATGTCCTAATATTTTCAAGTCAATTAAAGCCAAAATATTTTCTTTTCATCTTTGCCCTCCACACACACACACACACACACATAACCATATCTTTATAGCCAACCCCCTTTGTAATAAACAGTTTAACATGCAAAAATACCAGTCAATAAATTTTGATGATAATATAAGTAGAAAGGACCAGTAGCCAGCTATCAGTTACCCTTAAATTTGAATTTGTTATGCCAATATGTGAGTTAGTGTGTGTGTGGTGGTCATATGCTATTCTTGTGCTGTGGTTGGACAGACTATTGTTTCTTTTGTTGATGGAAATCAAATTAATTGGCATGTTATGGAAATTTGTATCATCATCATTTTAGAAATCAGATAGGCAAAAAAATAAAATAAAATAAAATAAAATAAAAAAAGAATATCGAAATGAACCAATTTAATCGTATGCATATCAAACTATTTATAGACAAATGTTTTCATTCATAAGTAAGTACGAGTATATGTGTGACATCATCGACAATTTGTCTGTTATTGTTGTTTTGATTATAAAACATTTATCGCCTGTTAATAAACATTCATATTAGTTACAGCCTTCTTTCGTTTATCCTTTTTGTTTTGTGATTTTTATTCAAAATCACATTAGATTCCGATTATATTCATATGAATTCTCATAATTGTTGCTGATTAGTAACGCAGCAAGTTATAGTTGTTGTTGGGTAATATTATTTTATTTATCGAGATTGTGTATCTGTGAAATAAAGTATTTTTGAAATACATTTATTTAGTTTTGCTTGAATATTATTTTATGATTATACGAATGTTGTGTTAGTGTGAGAAATTTTATAGTTTATAAAGTATTTTATTAATCGATTCATTATTATAGATATTTTTAAAATATATATATATATTTTGTTTTTGTAATAAAACTTTGGAACATTGGTGATATTTATTTGCCCAGGAAAAAATTATAGAACTTGTTCTAGAACCGGTGTAAACTGAACCATTTAAAATTCTTTAATAACAACCTTAGAACTAGTGGTATCACAGCCAATCCTGGTACTAATGGAGTAGAACCGTGTTATGATTCTAAATTGATTATAATAATAACTAGTTCTGTATTACTTCTACATCACTTCTCTGAACAAATTAATGGTTCCCAAATTACTTCCTAAAACTGTTTAAAAAACTTAAAAAAAAATCCAACAAATTTAAAAAGAAAAAATTTGATTTAAAAAAGTGGCCATTAGCATAAAAAAAAAATATAAAAAAAATTAATAAATTTTCTTGAAGCGTTCCCTAACGCTTCTATAGAACTACTTATGAAAGTGAAAATTTCGAACAAAAATCATTAATTAAAGAACTAGTTTTAAAACTGTTCCATAGAATGGGTACTGGCTGGGTAACACTTCCACATTACTAGTTCTGGAGGTGACAATTTTGAACAAAAATCATCGTCAAAACCAGCAAAAACTTAACTTCCGATCTTAAAAGTAACAGCTTCCTGTATGCATTACATTGTAGCCTTATTCGCCACTCCTAGCATTACTTATGAGTACTTATACAAGAAGTTTTTACGTAGCTCAGTTGTCTAGAACGTCTAACTAAAAAATCAATATTAAAATTCAAAAAGGGTTCAACTACCAATTGAGGCTAATACGGTTTTTAATAAAAAATGTTTATTTATATCCCTATCCCTATCATGATAAGCACTTTTTAACGTATAAAAATACTAGTCGATTGTGGTGTAGCTACTAAGACGGCAGACTAACAAACATCAGCAGTATTGTGATACGTTGGTTCAAATCTCAACCGAGACAATTGTTTTTTCTTGTGCGTAAAAATAGTCAGAATCCAAAACAACTGTTTTTGTTGTTACTCAAATAAAAACTAGTGAAATATTGGACATACCGAGTACATCAAATATAGCACCAAAAATGGGAGCACGTTATGTAGTAGGCAAAATTTTTGCTGGGATGTAGAACAAGTAAAGGCTATTTTCATGAGCTCTAGAACTAGTTGTAGAACTAATATAGTTTTTTCCTGGATTTCTTTTGTAGTTAAAGCAAATTTTTGGTAAATTTTCTATTAAAAGAAAATATTTCATAAATATTCTATTTAAAGAAAAAAGTCGTTAAATTTTCTTTTTAAAGAAAAAATTCGATAATTTTTATATTTAAAGAAAGTTTTCGATGACGATAAATTCTATACTTAAAGTTAATTTTTGAATATATTCCTATATAAGGAAATTTTCGATAAATTTTATATAAAAGGAAATTTTTGACTATTTTTCTTTAAAAAATAATTTTCAATAAATGCTAATATTTAAATTAGTTCAGGTTAGATGGGCAGCTGTAAATGTACTCTATACAGCTCATTTGGGTCCTATTGGTCCTGTTGTGTTATATGTTTAAAGTAATTTTTCCTAAATTTTTCTATATAAAGAAAATTTAAATTTTCGATAAATTTTCTATTAAAAAAATAAAAAATAAAAAGATTAGTAAATTTTTTTTGCGTGTTTCCGACTTAAGCAACCAGCCAAATGTGCATCGGAACTAGCTTATCTTCAGAACAATAAATTTAAATTTTATGCTACCTTAATTTTTAATTAAGCCCTGGGAATAATAGGGCTTAAAAAAACTTTTTAGAAAATATACTCCCATAATTTAAAACCAAAAAAAGTTTTTATTCGTAGAAAATTTTCGGCAAATTAAAAAAATCGATAAATTTGATTTTAATTTTCGATAAATTTTCTAACTAAAAAAACATTTTTATTCAACAGAAATATTGATAAATTCTCAAATGAAAGAAAATTTTTTATAAATTTTAAATAAAAGTATTTTTTTTTAATTTTTTATTTTAGAAAATTTTCGATAATTTTTCTTTTTAAATAAAAATCTAAAAATTTTATATTTAAAGAAAATTTTTGATAAAATATATATAAATTTTCGATAATTTTTTTATATAAAGAAAATTTTCGATAAAGTTTTTAATTAAAGAAAATTTCAGATAAAATTTGTTTTAAAAACAATTTGCCATACATTGTACATTTGAAGAAAATTTAAAAAAAAATTATTCAAAAAAAATTTTTGATAAATTTTAATTTCAAGAAAATTTTCAATTTCACAAAATTTTCCATAATTTGTTTATTTTAAGAAAATCTTAGACTATTTTTATTTTAAAGAAAATGTCATGAAATTTTCTATTTAAAGAAAATTCTAGATAATTTATATATTTAAAATAAATTTTCGTTAATTTTTCAATATAAAGATAATTTTACATAAATTTTCTATTTAAAGAAAATTTTTTCAATATAAAGAAAGATTTTGTTGTATTTTTTTAATTTACATTAAAAAAAAATCATAAATTTTCCTTATAAAACATTTGAATAAATTTTCTTATGAAAAAAATTTCCGATAATTTTTCTATTCGACAATTTTTTTTTTTTTTTGATAAATTTTCCATTTATAAAGAATTTTAAATAAATTTTCTTATGAAAAAATGTAGTTAACCAATTAAAGGAAATATATTTAAAGAAAATTATTGATAAATTTTATACTAAAAAATCGATAAATTATAAATTTAAATTAATTTTTTAAATGAAAGAAAAATTTCAATAAATTTTCTTATTAAGGAAAATTATTTGTTTAGAAAAATAAATCGATAAATTTAAAATTTTTGGAAAATGTTATATATATATATATATATATATATATAAAATAAAACGTATTAGTAAAAAATATGATAAGTTGAAATAATAATATGGCAAAATGTAATAATAATATGATGAGATTGGATAAATATATGATAACATGGGATAATAATATGATAAAATGGAATACTAATATCAAGAATGGCATAATAATATTACAAAAAGGGATCATAATATGAGGATGTGGTATAATAATATAATAAGAAAGAATATTAATATGATAATATCAAATTATAATCTGATAGAATGGGATAATGATGTAGTAAGATTTTTCAATTATATGTAAAACTAGAATCACAACATGAAAAAACACACCATAAAATCAGACACAATATGATAAAATGGAATCATAATAATTATAACTTATAATCATTTCTATTTTTCGCTGTGATCATATGTTCCAAGCATAATATGTTGCTCTTAGATTATGGACAATACAAATATATATTTTTTTTCTGCGTGTATTAAAAATCAAAAGATAATATTTTTCTGCAATATGAGAAAATGTTAGTGTTTTCAAATACCGACGTATTCATAAAACCGGTTTTCGAGTTATTCGATAAATATCTCTTTAAAAAAAAAACGTATCCATGCTTTAAAGAAAATTTTATATAATTTTTCTGTTAAAAAAAAAATTTAATAAATTGCATATTTAAAGAAAATTTTCGACCAATTTACGATAAATTTTCTGCTTAAAGAAATTGTATATTTTTTCAATAAATTTATATTTAAAGAAAATTTTCGATAAATTTTCTACTTATGCAAAATCTTGATAAATTTTCTATTTATGCAAAATTTTGATAAATTTTCATATTTCTTTATATATTTCTAATAAATTTTTCTTAAAATATATTCATTAATTTTTCGACTTAATTAAAGAAACCAAATAATTTCTAAAAAAAAATATTTATTAAAATTTTTTATAAACAAAAAATTTTATTGAAATTTTTCTATAAATAAAAAAAATTATTATAAGAGTTCCATAAATAAAAAAATTATCGAAAATTATCTAGAAATAAAAAAGCTTCTGGAAATTAAAAATTTATCGAATATTTTTAGTAAATAAAATAGTATCAACATTTTTTATAAATGAAATATTTATCCAAAATTTTCTTTTAACAAAAATTTATCAAACATTTTCTTTTAACAAAAATTTATCGAAAATTTTCTTTTAATATAAAATTTTTCCCTAATAATAAATTCTGGAAAATTTTGTATAAATATATATCGAAAATTATTTATAGATAAAAAATGTATCAAAATTTTTTTATAACAACATTTTTTATAAATAAAAAATGTATAGAAGATTTTTTATAATAGAAAAGTTATAAAAAATTCTTTATAAATAGAAATGCATCGAAAATTTTGTGAAAAAAAAAAATATTATCAAAAATATCAAAAAAAAAAAAAAATAAATAAATAAAATATTATCGAAAATTTTCTTTTATTTTTTATCAAAATTACCTTTTAAGAAAAAATTTTTCCCAAATAAAAAATTAAAAAAAAAATTTTATAAATATATATCGAAAATTATTTATAAATAGAAAATATATCAAAATTTTTTTATAATTAAATACATTTATCAAAAAAAACTTTTTATAAATGAAAAATATATAGAAGATTTTTTATAATAGAAAAGTTATCAAAAATTTTTTATTAATAGAAAGGCATCGGAAATATTATGAAAAATAAAAAATTATCAAAAATTTTCTAAAAATAAAAAAATTTATCGAAAATTTTCTTCTAAAAAAATTTATCTAAGGTTTTCTTTTAATAAAAAATTTTTCCTAAATTATAAATTCTGGAAAATTTTTTATAAATGTACATCGAAAATTATTTATAAATAAAAAATGTATCAAAATTTATTTTATAATTAAATACATTTATCAAAATTTTTTTTACAAATAAAAAATGTTTAGAAGATTTTTTATAGAAAAATTATCAAAAATCTTTTATAAATTGAAATGCATCGGAAATTTTCTGAAAAATAAAAAATTATCAACAATTTTCTAAAAATAAAAAAAATTATCGAAAATTTTCTTTTAACAAAAATTTATAGAAATTTTTTTTAATAGAAAAATTTTCCCAAATAATAAATTCTAGAAAATTATTTATAAATAAAAAATGTATCAAATTTTTTTTTATAATTAAACAAATTTATCAAAATTTTTTATAAATAAAAAATTTATAGACTTTTTATAATAGAAAAGTTATAAAAAATTCTTTATAAAAAGAAATGCAACGAAAATTTTCTTATAAGAAAATATTCCAAAAATAAAAGATTGTCGAAAATTTTCTTTTATTTTTTATCAAAATTATCTTTTAAGAAAAAATTTTTCCCAAATAAAAAATTCTAAAAAAAATTTTATAAATATATAACGAAAATTATTTATAAATAGAAAATGTATCAAAAATTTTTTATAATTAAATACATTTATCAAAAATTTTTTTTATAAATAAAAAATGTATAGAAGATTTTTTATAATAGAAAAGTTATCAAAAATTTTTTATAAATAAAGATGCATTGGATAAAAAAAAAAGAAATAAAAATTTATATATATATATAAAAATCTCTAAATAGAATGATTTTCTAAAATTTATTATAAAGAGAACATTAAGAAAATTTTCAATAAACTATCCATTTACAGAAAATTTAATATATATATAAAAAAGAATTGCCGACAATTTATTAGCCTCCAATAAAAAAATAAAGAAATCAAACAAAAAAAAACAAACTTCTGTATAATAATTATTTTATATTATAAGTAATCGTTTACATCTTTCTAAAGTCCAATCAAATATTTATGCACCTCATCAGTAATAAAATCATAAAAATTTTAATCAAAAAACTCTAAAATATCATTGAAGAGAAAGACTAAAAAATAAAAAAAAAAAACTTTATTTTTTGTAACAATATCCCTAAAAAGAACATAATATATCTAATACTTATAAAAACTCTTTAGTAGTATGGAGAATTTGGAAATAAGTGTAGAAAATAAATGTTTATATTAAATAAAGATAATATAGTCATATATTTAATAGCAGCATTATAAGAACCAAATGTTAATACAACAAAATCATAAAAATTTGTACATTTAATATTAACAAAAGTTACATTCACATACGAGTAAATAGGTATTTTTGGAAGCAAAGAAATATTTTGCGCCTCAAAAGTCTCATCATATAAAAAAGTCATTATTATAAAAGAGTTTTTTTTTTTTTTGGGGGGGTTTTATTTTTTCATGAAGGTGCTAATTTACTATTAACAAAATCAACTGTCGTAAAAAAGAAACAAACAGAAATCCTTTTACTACTTCAAAATATATTTCTTCTTGCCGCTTCATTCATAAGAAATGAGAAGTGAAGAAATGGTTGTAAGGGAATATTTGACATAATTGTTAAACTCATGAAGATGTTTGGAGTCACAACGAATCGTTGGTATTTGGTAGCGCTATATAATGGATTTTTTAAATGTTTTAGTTTTTAAAGCTAAGTCAGGAATCATGAAAAGGAATAAAATAGTTCAATGATATATTCTTTTTAAGTTAAGAGATATTAGAACTAAAGTAAAAATTTTACTAATTAAAAATATTTGAGTGATAATGATAGACAATATATTATCGAAAATTATCGATTGCAACTTAATAATAATGATAAAACTTTTAAAGTATTACAAAACCCTTGAGTAACTAATATCACCTAATACTGGCCATGATATTGGTCATAAAGGTAGCAGTATTAAAAGGTAAACATTTATGGTTCGTTAAAAGAATAAACAGTCTATAGTTTTGTTAACAAATCGTTAAAATTTTGTTGTTGTTGTTGTTTTAATTTTGCTATTCTCATCATCTCTCGCATCAAAAGTAATAAATAAATGTTTTGGTTTGATCAGCAACAACAGCAATAACCAGCAAACAAACAAGTTTGTACTCAAATTGAGAAAGATTTAAAAACAAATACACTGGTGCATATTCCTATAAACGCATTTAAAATGTTTGTTTTTCTTTGAGGTATATACATTTCTCTTAACCAAAAACTATGTTGTGTAATTACCAACAAATCGCGTTATAATGGTACTTTTTTATATAAGAAATATTTGTTTCTTGCTTTTGTTGTTTTCTTTAATTTAGCAAACAGAACATATTGGTGATAATTTCAGTGGAATATTCTTATAAACGCAGTCGAGAAGAATTTGTCTAAAAAGTTATTGCAAAAAAATATTAAAAAAATTTTAACAGTTTTATTTGTTTGTTTCACTTAAGGTAAGTTTTTGCTGACAACTTCTCTGTTTACTGGTAATATTTTTGTTTTAATTGAGAAATTTCATCAGCTTAAAGGATTCCCAAAGGTGCTTTTCTTACAGACCAGGAAAAAAAATTCAAATTCAATATTTTCGTTCCAACAGAGAAATTGGATGAAAAATTAATCGTTCGGAAGGAGTTATTCAAGGCTTTCTGAAGAAGGGGCAGAAATACGTAGTGCGGAAACCAACAAAAGGTAATCAAAAATTAACAAAAAGGCAAATTAATAAAATAAAAAAAGAAGCCACCCGCTATAAATTAAATGCTACACAAATAAAAAATAAACCTGACCTTCCTGTTACACATTTTGCGAACAGATGGTAACATAAAATGGAAGAAACCAAAATGTAAGCCAATTTTAAAACAACATCATAAGGCTTGATTTGAGGTCGAACGAAATTAATATGTCGAAACGCAAGTTCGGTGGAGGCAGTGTTATGGTGGGCAGCCTTTTCTGCAGCAGGAAAATCAAAAATATGTTTTGTTTCAACTAAAATGAACAGTGCAATTTATAATGAACTATTGGAAGAAGTTCTTCTCTCTTTTATGGATAAAAAAAATGGATGAAGATTGCATACTCCAACAGGATAATGCTGTCTCGAACCAATCTAAATCGTGGTTTAATGAACATACTATTCCGCTATTGGATTAGCCGCCTTGCAGTTCGGATTTTAATCCAAGGGAGAATCAATGGGGGTACATGACCCATAAAGTTTATGCTAGAAATGCACAAAATGATACGAGTACAATAAGCCTGTAAAGAAATTAACAGTGATTTTCTGCAAAAATTAGTCGAATCAATGCTAGACCAAACTTTTGTAGATATCCAAAACAAAAGTTCATCAATACATTATTAATAATGATAAATTGGTTCATTAGTTTAAGTGCGTATATAGGAAAATGTCTTAAAAAATGGCATTAAACTACTAAAATTACAATAAAAAAATTTAGTGTACATTTTAAGTTTTTTGTTATTAATTTTTTAAGTGAAGTCAACAAATAGTTTAAAAAATTAATTTGTAGCACCTTAATTATTTTTTAGTCCCATTTTTAGTAAATTGATTAAAAAAAATTTATGTGCATTAATAGGAATATGCACCAGTGTATATATATCGATAATTCCACTAAAGAACGATCGATTTCAGTTTTGCAAAAATGCAAAAAAAAAACACTTTTTTAAAAAATCAAAAAAAAAAAAGAATTCAAAAGTATGCACTGTTGCCAGATTTGACGATTTATTATAATTTTGACGATTTTTGGTGTTAAAAATGGACTGTTAACGATTTGACAATTTTTGTCCTAAATTTGATGATTTTTTCTAAAAGGAGATTTAGAACTATTTTTAGCATTTCTTTATATATTTTTCTCTTCAAAATAAATTAAAATTAAAATAAAAATCTTCTCAAAAGTGTCAAAAAATGGTTTGTTTATTGAAAAGATTTATGAGAATAAATTTATTATCTCATTCGATGCAATTACGTTTGACGCTTAATTTCATAATAAAGACATTAGAAATCGTTAGATAGCAGTACTAAGTATCATTTACAGGAAATTAATCCAAGGACATTTTTAATGAATTCATCCAAAAGTAAATTTTGTATATCGTCGATACGTTTACAAAAAGGTTTAAGTGTTTTAAAAACTTTTCAATCTATCTGTACAAAATTCGGTTATTTTTAATTCTTACTGTTTAGGAAAATATAAAAAGTGTGTCTAATTTGTAAACAGTAGCAGGATAACAATAATTCAAAGTCTAAAGTTTTTGAGTGTACTAAAAATAACAAAATAATTATTGGAAATTACCCAGCTTTAAAAAGGTATAACTTTTTATTGGAATTGCCTTTTTTACAATTATTATTTATTTATTTATTTTTTATTTTAAAGTATACTTTCTCCATATTTAATATCAGATAAGTGCCTTTCTAAACATTCTAAAACATTTGTAGTGCGATGTGATTATAAATAAATTTCTCTAAGATGTAACATTTCACAAAAATTTTGGATATTTGAATTTTTTACACATAAATATTTCAAAAAATAGGACCAAAATAATAAAATATAATCCTCTAGCGGTTATACCAAAACGTTTTTTACCCGTTATTTTAAATCCAAACTTATGCGAATATTATTCGAATTTTTCGAAACATATTTTTTTTCATATACAAATGTTTACAATCTAATGTTCCAAAGAAAAAAAAAACCGACTGTCGAATTTCGACCGTAACTCCCCTAGGCTATTTTTTATGTGAAAATATAGTGTACAAAATATTATAGTGATCAGATGTCACTAACAAGTGCCGCATCGACCTTATAGTTTGTAGGGTGCATTTATATGGGACATTTTCGACTTTTCTCTTTTTTTCAATTTAGTGTAAAGGAACCGTAATCTATATGTAATTATATATCAAACAAGATAAAAAAAGGTACAATCGGTTAGAAAATATTAAAGTTATTAGAAATTCCCCAAACTATTAGCATGTTTTTGTACAAAAAGCTTTTTAGCTTTTTTTATGAATGTTGAAATAAAATGCTATTTTAAATCATATTTATGAACCATAATTATTGAAAATTAAGCTTTGAATCCTGCAGGATAATATAATTCCCTTATCATGCTTTATTATGGGTGTTTCAAATTTTTTCAAATTTATTTTAAGCAAATTTAAAAAAAAAATAGGTTTTATAGGCAACACCACATAAAGTAAATATAAAAAAGAATTAGGTCGATAACTCTTATAAATTCACTGTACTTTAAATTTTAATTTTGTGGATTTCGGCAAAAAGTCATTTTTTGGTGATTTTTGTGTTGTGGAGTCAATTTTTTTGGACTAGTATAGAAATTATTGAAAATTATACCATAACAAGATAATATAGATTGCAGAAAATATATTCCGAAATTTTTAACGCATTTTAACAATGTTAAAATTTTGGATAATTTGAGATTTTTGACGAAAATATAACTCAAAATTTTACTTGTGTATGCAACGTAGAAATAATTTTAAATTAATAAATAAAATAAAATAAAATAAAATAAAATAAAATAAATGAAATATATATATATATTTTTTTTCGCGACTAACAAAACACCAGACCTCTAGCGAAAACTGAATTTTCGCGATAACAGAACCCAAAGTTTTATTGAAAAATGTTATGTAATTTTTTAAATTAGAATTGTTGTTATTGAAATTTTAAAAATTTTTAAAGAAATTGGAAATTTTGAATTCCTTTTTTTGGCAAATTATTTTTTAAAATAACAGCTGAATCACGTACATAGTTCATATAATGCTATTGTCAGTTTATCATTTTCCAAAGCCCATTTTATGCATATGTTTATCGATGTCATACAAACGCCCACTTTAATTTTGTTTTCTTCCTCCGATTCCGTATCTGACAATTCCGTTTGCTCCTCATTACTTTCCACATGAAATTCTTCTGAAAAGAATGTTCCGTACCAATTTGAGCTACAATCATTGGCTTTAAAATATATTGAACTCTTTTCATATTAAGAGATGTATTTACACAACAAATGACACGATTAAACTGATAAAATTGTAGATCAAAACCATCCAAAAAGGTTAATTAACAAAAACGGGAATTTCCCTTTTTTGGTTATAGACATTGTAATCAAATTAAAAAAAAAAACAGATAAAAGTCGCGAAAATAGAACCCGTTTTTCGTAAACCGTCGCAATTATAGAACCTGCAATTTTAAAAATTAATGTTATGGAGATTTATGGAGATTTACGATAAAAAGTTATAAAAAAATTGCCAAAATTCTATTTTCAAGAATATTTAAAAATTTACCACACTGTCAAAAATACAAATTATAACCCAGCAAAAACTTTGCTTTCCTGGTAAGCTAGCAGGTATAATTGGAAACAAAAATAAACTACTTATTTTTTGCCTGAATAACTAGTTATTTTTGTTCGAGTTGTTCACAAATTCATGTAGTTATTTTTTGACTCTAGGGGTACTCAAAAATATGTACCCAAACGAAAACAAAGAAAAAAAAATTTGCCGTCAGTGAGACTCGAACTTGGACACAAACCAACCATTCGTTTTTATTGACTAACGTATTACTCAGTACACCATCTCGCACATAGCAGCCTAAGCGACAAAAACTCTATTTAGTTTAAAATATCTTTTTAGACATTCTCATATAAAAAACTAACAGCTTCAGAATGGGGTTGAACCAAAAACCTTCTGGTTGTTAATCCGGCGCTCTAGCCAACTCATCCACGTGATTGCAGTATTACTGTGCTATTATATTATTGAGTACGTATTAATGTAATACAGAGTAGGCAAATAATAATGACGCCTCATTACCAAGAAACTACTTTAATAAGTAGTTGTCATTACCGAAAACTAAAAAGTTTTTTGCTCGGAAGTGACACGATATTGTTAATAAACTGGAGACAATCGCATAATGATTTTTAACATTTCAGTAAGCAAAGTTTAATCAACAAAGTTTTTTTAATTCTATAAAATTTTTTGATATATTTTTAATATTTGACAATCAAAAAATATTTTTATTTTTAAATTATATCAATGAACAAGCAATGACCGTTTATTTTATGGTAGTTAAAATTTAGAAGTTTAAACATATTGTAAAAATTCCACTTTCAAGTCCATAATAAATGCACATATGTAACCTACACAGATGTATATAAAATACAAATTAAAAAGGAGGTTCGGTAATTTTTATATTTTTGAACATAATAGCGCCCTGGGTGTACATCAATGATTTATGAAATATTAAAGATACCGCGTTCTCAGGCCGTGAATACTTTTTATGGATTTCTTTTGTTGAAACATATTTTTTCGGTTAAATAAAACGGAATAGATGTAAAAATGCTAATATAAAGTACGAAAATTTTAGATCGATTTTATGCGTTATAACATTTTTGCAAAATAATATTTTATTGCACCACATCGATTATAAAATGTAATATGGTAATATTTTAGATTAATTGAAATTATTCTGTGAGTGTGCATCGCGAAAAAGGCACCTCTTACAGCCATTCACGTTTTTTCCCCCAAGTTTGGGCACCCCCTATAGCACTGCTATTGCGGGCACATTAACGAGATGTATATCAAAGGATTCATAATTACAGGAGAAATGAACTTCCATTCTTTAATTTGCAATACTCGAAACTGCGAAAAATTTCTTATCGAAAAACTGCAAGAAATTAAAATTTTGAAAATTTTGATTTCACTAATTTTCCAAAATATAATTAAACACTGGTCAACAACACATTTGATTGAGCACAAGTTGGCTTATTTCTTCAAGTGTTTTTAGTTTACATTAGAGGAATTGGACACATATGCTAAAATCCGCGATTACAGGAATCTAAAGAAAGAAAAAAAAAACTTGTTATTTTCAAGCACATTTTTGGGATTTTTTAAAACTTAGTGCTTGCCGATTCCAAATGGAACTATTTCAGATCTTGAATTTTTGTTGTTGTTTGCATCAAAAATTTATTTAAAAAATCTAAATTAATAAAAAATATTTGAAGTTTAAAGTCGGTGTCTTAAAACTTAACGCAAAAAAAGAATATAGGTAATTCTCACATTTTTATTTAAAATATAAATTTTTTCATATTTCTTTTTTGGAAAATTTATGCTTAATTTTATTATTATTTTTTTTTATTTTTTTATTTATTATGTATCGAGTAAAATTCGCATCAATTTCTTTATTCATATAAAGAAAATTAAATCGAATTATTGAATGGAATCCTAATATTGGTTTACCATCATATGAAAATCGATTACAGCTTATTGATCTCCTAACTCTTGAAAGCAGGAGAAAATATATTAATATTTCATTTGTAATTATTATTAATTCCGAGTTCCTACTTCGTACGATCGAATTCGTAATCCCAAATCGTCCAAATAGAAATTTCGAAAATTAAATTAAAAATATATGTAAATATATATATAAATATATAAAGCGTGATCCATTTCGAGGTTCCCTACTTTTTTAAAGAAAAAAAACACAGAAAATTCAAATTTAATGGGGAATGTTTATTATCATTTGAAAGAACATTCTTTGGCATTTATTTTTTGAAGATTATGTCTATCAAATGTTGGCCGTTGCTACGTCGCAGATGATCCATCCGTTGAGTCCAATTTTCGATGACTCGTTCGAGCATTTCGACTGGTAACTGGCGAATGACACGCGTGGTGTTTTCCTCCTAGGCCTGAATCGAAGCGGGTTTGTCCGCATAAACTTTAGACTTTACGTATCCCCACAGGAAAAAGTCTAAAGGTGTGATATCACACGATCTTGGTGGCCAATCGACTGGCCCAAAACGTGAAATTATGTGCTCACCGAAGTGTTCTCTCAATAAATCCATTGATTGATGCGATGTGTGGGAAGTGACGTCATCTTCCTGAAACCAAATGTCGCTGAGATCACGAGCTTCAATTTCAGGCATCAAATAGTCGGTTATCATGGCACGATAATTTCAATTTAAGATCTCGATGTAAAATGCGCCAAGTCGTTCCATACGTCAGTCCGAGTTGCTGCGAACGGCGCCGAATCAACTCTCCACGGTCTTCGTATACACTCTCAGCTACGGTCGCTATATTTTCTTCACAGCGTGCTGGACGTGATCTATTCGGTCGAATATTATCCAATAATGAATGCTGCGTCTCAAAATGGGTGATGGTGTTGCGAATAGTACGCTCAGTAGGCCGATTATGTTGACCATAAGTTGAGCGAAGTGCACGAAACACATTCCTCACAGAACGTGAATTTTCGTAATAAAGTTGAACGATTTGTAAATGTTGTTCAGGCGTAAGTCTTTCCATTATGAAATGCCAAACAATACTAAACAAAAATAACATGACAGCAGGACACGACTCACACGTGATCTGTCAAAAAAGGCTATTGAAAAAAGTATCTCTACTCGAATCACCCATTATATATATATATATATATATATATATATATATATATATATATGTATGTGTGTGTGTATATATATATATGTGTGTATATATATATATATATATATATATATATATATATATATTTAATTTTTTTTTTTGTTTAAATGTTTAAATAAATTGCTATTTTTAATTAAATTTCCAACATAATTGCTGAAAAATACTTTTTTGTTTCTCTAAGATAATACAAACCCCTTTCCATGATTGGTTAAAAAATGTTGATTTTTTTTTAAGATTGTTTCAAAACTCTAATTTAAAATTTTTCAAAATTTTGTTAAACAAATTTCAGAAAAGTTGAAATAAAACTATATATGTTTATATACGAGTATAACATAAAAAACGGCAAAAAGGAATTTTTTACAGTTTTTTAGTTATAAAGGCTAGACAAAGTCATTTCACAATAAGATAAATCATATCTCCGAAAATACATTCCGTAGTTTTTAAGAAATTTGGATAAGGATTACCTTTAAAATAAGAAGGTTAAAGATCAAAATTTTAAATATTTCAAATTTTTAAAGAAAATATCAAGAAAAAATATTATTTTTATTTGGATTTGAATGCAATGATTTCTGTGATGAATGTTTAATGTTTAAAATGACTTTACTTGTCTGAATGAGGTAATTATTATTTTCTTTGTTCATGATATTAACTAATGAAAATTACTTTACAAATATTTAAGAAAAGATACGTTTAAAACAATGCTGAGCTCAAGCTCCCTTGAGGGTTAAATTTGCCTTTTTTTACTACTCATATCAATGAAGGTCTTTCAGTTGTACTTTCATAAAATTTTATCGAAATCAAGATAAAAATTAAAGAGTTTTCATTATGTATTCCTTAAATCTTTCAAATATTTAAAATTTTCACCTTTGATTTTCGACTTTTAAATATTATTCTTATCCATTTATCTTCAAAACTTCAGAATGTATTTTCTGTGACATGTTTTATCATATTCTGTAATAATTCTGTTTAGTCTAAAAAAACTAAAAAACTAAAAACAAAACACAAAAAATGCCTTTTTACTGAAATCCGCAAAATTCAAATCGCAGGTACGTGTTAGTCATACAAGGTATTGACCCAATTCTTCTTTAATTTTATTTCCTGTAGTGTTTTCTATAAACCTGCATAGTTTCATTCCAACTTTTTTGCAATTTGTTTAACCAAATTTTTTAAAGTTTAAAATTGGAGTTTTGAAACAGTCTTAAAACAATCAACATTTTTTAATGAAGCATGGAAAGGGGTTTTCAGTAAATATAGTTCTAATTTAATTAAATATAGCATTTTGTTAAAACATGTCTCAAAAAATTAGAAATTTATTTCTACACTACTTACACAAGTGGTCTAATAAAACACATCAATGGTCTGGGGAATTTGTAATAACATTAAAAATGTTTAAGCGATGTCTTTTTTGTCTTGTTAGATAGATAATTATGTATAAATTACGAATTTGTAACACATTGTTAAAAAGCAAAATATTTAATAGAAAATTTTTTCTAAATACTGTAAAAAAACATATTTCCCCATATTAACGCACCATACAACAAACTTCAGACCGAATTGGCCCTTCAGGACCGATTTCAATAATATTTCACATATCTCTTGCAACCAATGAACGATTCTAGGTGGAGTTATGATCAAAATTCAAAAATTTATATATCTATATATATATATATATATATATATATATATATATATATTTGGCTATAATCTTAAATCTATATTTTTTTGTTTTTAAGAAATATTTATTATATAGTTTTGTTATATGGTATATAATTTTTTGAATTTTGTAATTAAAAAAAACATTGATCACAACAATCAAACGATTAAGATTTGATGTTAAGCAAACATATGTTGTTCCTTTTCTTTTTTCTTTTTTTTGGTTCCCATGAATATTGAAATGGTTCAATAAAATTGTGTTAATTAAACTACAGAGCATCTAATTGATAATTACACAAACAGAATAGATTTTTTTAAATACTTTTGAAATTTTTATAACTTTTACTTGGAAGTGATTTTAAGATTATGTTCAAAAGTTTTGTGTGTCTTAAATGGAAAGAGGGGATAATAAAGGGAAGATGTTATGTACGAGGGCGGATCATTAAGTCCGTGACTTTTCGAACTTCCCTTGTATTTATATGAAATGCAACACTATTCCCATCAAGTATCACCTGTTATTAGACTACTGTCAAATTTTGAGCAAGTGTCTTCATTTACTTTGCGTAAAAAATTGAATTTTTCAAGATCCTTAAAATAGGCATTTGTTTGGTCAATAATTTCATCGTTGGAGCTGAATCTCTTTCCAGCGAGCCATTTCGTTTGGAAATAGGAAGTAGTCACTAGGGGCTAAATCCGGAGAATATGGCGGATGAGGTGCCAATTCGTAGCCCAATTCATAGAGATTTGCCATTGCGACTGCACACGTGTGCACCCGTGCATTATCTTGATGAAAAAGAGCTTTTTTCTTGGTCATATAGGGTCGTTTTTTTTTTAAATCCTCATTAAATCGGTCTAATAAATTGGCATAATATTCGCCGTTTATTGTTTTTCCCTTTTGAAGGTAATCGATGTGGATTATCCCGCGTGCATTATTGGCCGACAAACTTACCTTGGCCTTCATCGGAGCAGATTCACCCGGAGAAACCCACTGCTCCGGAGTACAGTAATGGATCCATGTTTCATTCACAGTTACAAAACGCCGCAAAAACTCATTCGGATTGCGATTAAACAACTCCAAACAATCCTTTGAAGTTGTCACACGTTTACGTTTATGGTCAATTGAGAGCAAACGCGGCATCCATCTTGCAGACAACTTTCTTAAAAACAGTTGATCATTTAAAATCGAAACTACCCTGCCATATGAAATGCCTATGGCATCAACAATCTCACGCACTTTTACTCTTCGGTCGGCCAACACCATATCGTGGATTTTTTCGACATTTTCGGGTGTACTGACCTCAATTGGCCGTCCAGAACGTTCAGCGTCATTTGTACTTGGGCGACCACAACGAAAGTTAGTAAACCACTTTATAACCATTGAAATCGATGGTGCAGAGTCCCCATAGTATCGAGCTTTTCCTTGGTTTGATTGACGGGTTTTTTTTTCGCAAAAAAATAATGTTTAATGAGCACTCGAAATTCACTTTTTTCCATTTTTAGAAAAATACACGAGGTTGAATGTTTTGAACAGCTGTTAAACGCATATGACGACACTTGCGCAAAATTTGACAGTAGTCTATTAACAAGTGGTACTTGATGGGAATAGTGTTGCATTTCATATAACTACGAGGAAAGTTCGAAAAGTCACTGACTTATTGATCCGCCCTCGTACATATGTATATTAAAGAAAGAGAGATTTATATTACAACAGACATTCGACTAAAAAATAATTTTAAGGAAATTGTCAATATTATATCTTTAATATTGTTATTTAAGTAGTTAAATCTTCTCTGAAAGTTTCGAATACATAAACATTAATTTCAAAAGCTAGACCAAGTCCTAAGACATAACATTCCTTCAAATCATTCACAATTAAATCGTTTGGCATTTCATAAAATAATTGATTACTTTATCCACTTTATCAAAATTTATATATTATAACACGTCAGACTCTCTTCCCTTCCCCCTAACTTTTGTACAAAGTTGCTAAACATTATGTATATATATATATTTGCCTTTTTTTATACAACAGTCATTATTTAATCCTTAAAAAAACTGTCTTAAGTATATAAATGCAAACACACATATACATTTTTAAAAGTTGGTTATTTTCATTATACTTGTGCTTTAAAAAAATATATATAATTTGTTTCATGATAACAACAAAATTAAAGTATTACAACAACATTACGCTTCACAGTGGTGAAAAACGAAAAATTTTTGGTAATAAAGAGAGACAAAAAATAAGCTTACTCTCCTAAGTTATCTCTTACAGTTAAAAAGATATTTAGTCTTGTATTTTGAATTTTTGATTATTTGCCTCGACTTTATTTCGTTTGTTGGGATTAAGTCCCAGGGTATATGAGGAAAAAAAGTTTTAGAAATATTCTGTAATTTGTAATATATTCTGAAATAATATGCTGAACAAATTTTTTGATTATTCCAATTCATCTAGCCGTGAAAAATGTTCAAAGTCAGCACTCTGAAATTAATATGAAAAATGATTACCTTTTTACAAAAATATAGTAAAAAATATAATATCTCAAAGTTTTGTTAATACAAAATTTTTTCTTTACATATTTCAAAAGGCAAAGCTTCATAAATGGTTAAAAAGGAAATTTTAAATTGATTTAGAGTTGCACCCTACGTCTAGTATTGGTCGAAAATGGTAAATTTTATAAAAAAGTTTCATTTTTATCGATTAATAAAAAAAAATCATGCGATTTTTTTTTTAATTTATTGACGACATTTAGTTATAAAATAGATTTATGTCGATTTGGCACTAAATTGCATGCCGCTCGGCCAAAAATGAATGCAGGAGTGCAGACAATTTTTTAAACGATTTTTTTTTTAATTGCACAAAAAAGCATATTAGCACAATATTTTCACTATATATTACAAATTACAGAATATTTTTAAAAAGGTTTTCCCTCATATACCCTAGGACCTACTCCCGAAAAACGAAATAAAGTCCAGACAAAAATCAAAAATTCAAAATTCAAGCTTAAATATCTTTTTAACTCTAAGAGATAACTTAGGTGAGTAAGCTTATTTTTTCTATATCTTGAAATCTTTGACTTGATTCGTAGAAATTACGATTTTTTTAAACTTTTGCATGCTCGAAAAAATCAATTTTGACACCCTGTTGTTCTTCTCGTGTTATCACAGGGTGACTAGGGGATGATTTTTCTGAAAGCTTAGGTCCTCCTCTACAACTCTTTCATACATTCCAATTCGATCCCTTCAGTAGTTTAGGAGATACATTTGGCCCCACTGTGCGCTTATAGATACAGAATTTATATAAAACAACAACAATAATAATAAAAAGGGGTGTGCTTGTAATAAAGTTTGACTTTATACAGCCAACTAATTGAGTGTAGAGAAGTGAGAAAGATAGGAAAAAAAACAACAAACAGCATCTGCAGCAAAAAAAATATATATCAGCAACAACTACAAAGAAAGGAAAATATCATTATAACACAGTTGATGATACTATTATGTGCTACTGTTTTTTGTTGTCTTATAGCCAGAGATTGCCAACTAGCGGTACGGGCGGATAGCTATTGATATCCATGGGTACCTTTTTTTTAACTTTTCTTCTTGATAAATAGAATATATAAATATATATATATATATATATATATATATATTAATTTTAAATTTTTTGAAATTTGGTACTTTACAGTTAAACTCGAAAAATGGTTGGCTGGCTGTCCATGTAAACATAGTGAACAAAGTACAGGTCGCAATTTAAAAGATATCTTGAAAAAATTTGGTGCGAATAATTATTTTGGCCCAAGGATGAAGTCTGTTGATATAAGTTATGATCAATTCATTATGTCATCTAGCGGCATAGGGGTTTAGCGATCATAAACGCCTAAAATATAACAATATTTTAAAAGTGTATAAGCATCAATCTTTATGCCAAATTTCATGAAGATCGGTCCGTAATTGACCACATCTCCCGTATAAACTGCTTGGAAGTAATTAGTTGTCATAATGACATCTGAGTAATGACTTTCTAAAATGTCTACTTGTAACAATATTAAGTAAGTAGTTGCCTCTAATGTCATCGTCGTGTTAAAATAATGGGTTATTCAACTAATGTGTAAGTAGTGAAGGGACATTATATTAGCTTCTTAACTTATTGCATGGCAAACAAAAGTTTTTGCTGGGTAATTTTGTAAATTTATACTTTATTGAATTTTTTTCTAAAAAAAAATTTACCTTTTTGAAAATTATTGCGTTTTTAAATAGTTACTTTTTAAGTCAATACCTGTAGCACGGTACTTTTTACAAAAATGTTTTATTAAAATTTATTTCTTTTTATACTCACTATCAAAAAATCTTGGGGGGGGGGGGGGTATATTAGGTTTGTCGTTTTGTATATAACATGTCGGAATAATCATCTAAGACCCCATAAGTATATATATTCTGGGTCCTCGTGAATATCTAAGACGTTCTAACGGTGTATGTATGTATGTCTGTTGAAAGCAGAATAGGGCTCGGGGCGCAAATCCTAGGGGGGACGAAATTTCGCTCAAATATTTGTCTTATATAAGGTGTGTTCGGTATTGAAAATGAGCCAAATCGATTTATAAACAAAAAAGTTGTGAAACAAATATTAAAAAATTCCAGTTTATACTTTTCGGCCGATATCTTTTACAAAAAAACATATACATCAGCGAAATTTTATACAACTCGGAAACAAAACATGAGCATAGTACGCCTACTATACCCCCCACCTTCAATTATGAGATTTTTTAAGAAATTTTGAAAAGTTGCAGATTCGGCTAAGCCAAATATAACATTCTCATTTGTTTTATTTATTTTTATTATTATTATTATAATTATTTATTTTTTTTTTTTTTTTTGAAAATTGTTATTTTATTGAAAATTAGTAGTTTTTTGAAATATCTACTTTTATTTTGAAATTTGAACATTTTTTTTGAAAGTTATTTGAAATTGCTATTTATTTTTAATGTTGTATTGCAGTGCTGTGCAAGTATTGAGTATTTGCTTTTCTTTTTATGTACTCAGTAGAGTTGTTCACGGTAAATCCCGGGAATTCCGCAAAATTTTTGGTCCGTAATCCAGGGAAATCATGCGGGAATTCTCGGGGTTTCTTGTATATGCAAAATGTTTATATTTTCTAACTCATATATGGATGTTTATATTCTATTTTATTTATTTTATTTCGAATTTAAATATTTTTCAAGAAATTTCTAAATATATTTAATGAGAAAAAAATTCCGAATAATTTTCTATTGTGATCAAAAATACTATGTTGCAAAAGGACTAAAAAGCAGTAAAACTCGACATTTCAAAGTTATATATATGTATGCATATTTATTAAACGATTTGAAAATATAGCAGTTGCATGTGAAAATTATAAGAGGAATCTGCTTAAAATGTCTGGAATCCTCAAACAACAGTTTACACTTCTCAAATACCAGTGAAAACGTGGGCCTAATAATATACAAATTATTAAGTGGATTTTTTTTTTATCAGATAAATTACAGAAAGTTCACTTTTAAGGTACCTTGCAATTTAAAGAGTTCAATTATTCCAAGAACTTAATATGATGTAAATTAATTTTTGAGATCAAGGTTAACTTAGCTATGGATTAATTGTCTGGCATAAAAGTAGAAGAGACATAATAATTTTTATCGGTTATAAGCCTGAAAATAATAGAGATTCTGAAATCTTACTTTCGTAAAACTATCGAGGGATCGAGGAAAGTTTTACCCACAGAAGAATATGAAAGCCAAAGTTATTATACGACTTTTCGATGAGTCGTTACATAATAAAATTTTCTCATTTAATTTTCAAAATGTAAATATTTTAAAAAGAACTGGACTTTTTTTATTGTTTTATGATTGATTAGTTTATTTTAAAAATTGTTATTCTTTATTTAACTGAATTACTATATAAATGAATTATTATATAAATTCCCAGAATCCCGGAAAATTTAAGAATCTATCCCAATTTCCCGGGAGCGTTAAAAAACCGGGAAAAGAAAATTTCTAGTACTCAATACTTTGAGAGTTTAATTTTTTAATGATATTTATTTATTTATTAGTTTCAGTCTATAGATAGAATATAATTAAATTTTTTATTTAAACAAATTGTTTAAGATATTTTTAAATTCAAGATTTGATATACTTAAATCTAATTCATTAGAATATTTATTAAATAATCTCATTATTTTTATTAAAGGTTCATTTAAAGCATATGCTGTTCTATGAATATCTATATAAAAGAAATAAAAATTTTTCCTTAGAGGCCTAGGAGATATGTAAAGTTTTATGATATGACGCAAATCAGGACAATTAATTAATCTACAAATTCTATCATATAGGAAATATACAGAAGAAATTTTATGTCTTGTTTCTAAAGTTTTCATAGAAATCAAGGCACACTTATCAGGGTATATAGGAGTCGAAATATGAGGGTTTACAAATGAAAAATTTAAAAATGAAAGAGCAAACTTTATAAATTTAACTTGAATTTTTTCAATTCTATTTTTATGTAATTGAGTACTAAGGCTTCAGATAAATGATGCATATTCTAATCTAGATCTCACAAAAGAGGTAAATAGAACTTCTCTTTTTTGTGTAAGAATCAAAATTATTAGTTATTGAATAACCTTTAGGTATAATATAATTTAAGTGATTATTAAAGGATTATTTTCTATCATAAATATTCATAAATCTAAAATTTCATTCACAGATGAGAGTAAATGATAACTATTCTATATCGGGATAAAAGTCAAAGAAGAACATTTGTTTAAATTAAAAGTTAAAACATTGCGGTCTGACTAAGAACTCACCCTATCTAAATCTTCCTGGAGCTTAAAAACGTCATTGGCGTTAGGAATTGTTTTAAAAATTTTAAAATCATCAATATTCAATAAGTAATAAGACTTTCTGAAACATAGGTCAGTCAATGTCATTAATAAATACATTAAATAGCAAAGGACCCAAAGTACTACCTTGTGGAATACCAGAAATAGAAATAAATGATGTAGAACAAATACCATCAAAAGAAATTACAGATTGTCTATCCGACAAGTAATAACGAGACCAAGATAGCATTCGGGAATGAACACCCAATTTATATAATTTTCAAAATTATCAACACAATACTTGGTAAAAAAAAAAAGATTAGTACAGGTTGATCTTCAAAACACAAATCCATGTTGAGATAAAGAAATATGCTTCTTTACACTGAAGAAAAGCTTATGATAAACAATATGTTCAAGAATTTTTGAAATGTTTTTTAATCTGGAAGTTGGTCTATAGTTAATGACATTATTTTTATCACCACATTTATAAATAGGCATAATTGTAGTAAATTTCCACTTTTTAATAAAATATAAAACATGATTTTCAATGTATTAAAAACATAACGGCTAAAATACATTTCTATATAAAGATACAAATTAATTTTGAAATATATGAAAATAATTTTATTGATTTTTATAAACGTTGAATTTAATGTAAACATTTTTATTTAATTTATGTTTTATATAAATAAACTTAAAAAATTACATGTTAATCAGTTAAAGATATTTGTTTTATTGTTAAATAAAAGAAACTGAATTAAAAAATATATTTCAAATTAAAAAATCCGTTAAGTATCGAGTACCTAAATGAAAAGTATTCAATTATTCAAAAGTAGTAGAATTTACCAACACTATTGTATTGCTTATTGAAATTGAATGTTGTTGTTTTTTTCTAATTTGTTTAATTATATTATTTAAATAATTAAAACTATTACTTGAAAATTTGTAATGTACACTGCCTGCCACTTGAATAAGGAATCACATTTTTTAACTTTAATTAAGTATATCTCGTAAACTAAAGTTTAGAAAAAAATAATTTTTTGCACAACCAAATTTCAAAGTGTTGGCTTTAGTTTCCTGAAGAAATAAAAAATATACATATTTTGTTATACTAAAATTATGCATTTATTTAAAGATATGTATTTTTGTGGTACTTTTTCGTGTATCACTTGAATAAGGAATATTTTAAAACTAAGCAAACTGTAATTTATTTTTAAATTTTAGGTTATAAAAATTAAAGTTATTATCTTCTAGCATTCAATTAGTAATGAGTACTGCCACCATTTTTAGAAATAACCTCAAAAATGCGATTTGGCATTGACTTGTATAATGACTCTAAGTAATTTAGCGAATTTGAACTCCATGCTTCCGTTTTTGCATCCTTTAAGGATTCTATCGTCTCAAATTGTTTTCCTCCTTCATAAACTTTTTTTGCAAGCCAACCCCAGACATTTTCCATTGGATTCAGGTCTGATGAATATGAGGGCCAATTCAAAAGTTGAACACCTTGTTGATTAATCCATTGTTTTACTGCTCTGGCGGTATGAATTGGAACGTTGTCGTGTTGGTATGGCCAAGGTATGGATCCAAAGAAATCATTAAATTTTGGAAATGCTTCCTCCAGAATGTTTTTATAAGTCGTTGCAGTCATTTTGTTGGATACAAAAACCAATTCTATGGTATCATAATACGAAATGGCACCCCATAGCATTATTCCGCCCTCTCGGCTGTGTCTGCGGCTCAAAACTAATTCCTCTTTATTTAGGTTATAGAAGTAATAGTTATACCCGTCGGGATCACCAAGATTAAACTTTTTTTCATCGGAAAATACAACTTTAAACCATTTATCGGATCATTTCATTGTATTTTTGGCAAACTGTAGACGTTATGATTTGCGTTTTTCATTAAGTGGTGTTTTTTGCAGTTTTCGTCGGACTATGTATGGGCACGACTTTAAAATACGGTGCACTGTTCTTAGACTGGCATTGACTCCACTTTTTTCACGTATTTTTGATACCGACATGGCAGAATTTGATGCAATTCTAAGAATTTTTCGTCTTTCTTTTGGAGTTGTTGCCATTTTCTTCCGCCTTTTCATGTTTTTTCCATATCTTTCCACGTTATTTAAATAATTGTACACAACTGTCTTTCCTCTTTTAATGTTTTTGGCTATTTGGACCGGATTCTGACCCTGAGATTTCAAAATCACAATTTTTTCTTTTTCAGAGTTATTAAGAGCCTTACCACGTCCTATTTTGTATAAAAACTATTTAAAAACTATCAAATTAAAAATTCTCTAGCCGTTTATATTGAAAGAAATTCAAATCATAGCCTTCCTGATTAATATTAAGAGAATTCATTATTCAAGTGACTCACGAAATAGTACCACAGAAATACATGTCTTTAAATAAATGCATAATTTTAGTATAAAAAAATATGTATATTTTTTTATTTCTTCAGAAAACTAAAGCCAACACTTCGAAATTTGGTTGCGCAAAAAATTATTTTTTTCTGAACTTTAGTTAAAAAAATGTGATTCCTTATTCAAGTGGCAGGCAGTGTATATTTTTTTTTTATTTTTTAATTGGAAATTTTTATAAAATAGAGGTTAAAATGGGTTTATTCTATAACACTAAAATTTAAATTTAAGATGCGGTTTGTTTGAAGGAAACATTCACTCGTCAAGAATACTAAATCAACTTAAATGAAATTCACCAACATTATTTGTTGTTTTCCTAAGTAGTTTGCTATTTAAAATCATTTAATTCGGTTCAGTAAAAAAATGTTATACACTGGTGCATATTCCTATAAACGCACATCAATTTTTTTAATCAACTTAACAAAAATGGGACAAAAAAATAATTAAGGTGCTACAAATAAATTTTTTAAATTATTTATTGACTTCACTTAAATCAATAACAAAAACTTGAAATGTACATTATTATTTTTTTTTTTCATTATAATTTAATTTTTCATCGCATTTTCCCATATTCGCATTATTAATCACATTTTTAATTTTAACTTCGTTATTGTCATTATGATTTCATTCTGTGCATTTCTTGCTTAAACTTTACCGGTCATGTACCAACACAGATTTTCCATTGAATTTAAAACCGAACTGCAAACCGACCAGTCCAATAGTGGAATACTATGTTCATTTAACCACGTTTTATATCCGTTCGAGATATAGATTGCACCATTATCCTGTTGGAATGTGCAATCTTCATCCATTATTTCATCCACAAATGAGTGAAGAGCATCTTCCAACAGTTCATTATAAATTGCACTATTCATTTTAGTAGAAACAAAACATATTTTTGATTTTTTTTTAGCTGTAGAGGCTGCCCAAACCATAGCACTGCCTCCGCCGAACTTTCGTTTCGACATACGAATTTCGTTCGACCTCAAATCATTCCAATAGCAAGTATATCAATCGTTATCGTCCAAATTGAATTTCTTTTCATCAGAAAAGATTAGTTTATTCCACTCATCTGTCCATTTCATGTATTTGCGCCCAAATTTTAAACGATTTTCCTTATGATGCTATTTTAACATTGACTTACATTTTGATTTCTTCCATTCTATGTTACCATCTGTTCGCAAAATGTGTGCAACATGTTTGGAAGTGACAGGAAGGTCAAGTTTATTTTTTTTTTTTATTCGTGTAGTATTTAATTATTGCAATATTCAGTGCTGTCAGATGTGTCGATTGTGTTTGGCTAATTTTTAAAATTTAATTAAATTGGCAATTGTAGAGAAAAATTATTAAATTTTCTTACTAGAAATCGACTATTTTTAGTATTTGCCTATTTAGCAAAATTATGAGCCTTAATTTGTAAATAGCTTCAACTTAGTTTACGAAATTTTATCCCCAAAAATATATTTTACAATACTTATGTATTAAATATTTGATAATTTATTTTCCATCACCTTTCAATTATTTTAAGGATATTAATGAAATAAATGTTCTTGAATAATAGGACCAACTATTCTTTTAAAAAATATAATAAAGTCCAATATATTTCAAAAGTTGATGACCTAAAAAGGGGCTATATGTCAGATTGGTATATTTGAAGATGTATTTTTTATACAATTACACTGTGCTCGAAAATGAGACTAATTTCCTTAGTTACCCATTGGGCTAAATTAAATGATGTCCCTTTTATTTCCAATTTTCAATTAACTCGCTACTTCCATTATTAAATTTAAACCCAAATATCGCGAATACTAGTGCTAACTTCGAAAAACGGCTGTCACCTTTGAATTCAACGCACTCGAATTCAATGTTGCTACGTCGCAGATAGTCCATCCGTTGAGTCCAATTTTCGATGACTCGTTCGAGCATTTCGACTGGTAATTGTCGAATGACACGCGTGATGTTTTCCTCCAAGACCTGAATCGAAGCGGGTTTGTCCGCATAAACTTTAGACTTTACATATTCCCACAGGAAAAAATCCTATCGACCGGCCCAAAACGTGAAATTATGTACTCACCGACGTGTTCTCTAAATAAATCCATTGATTGATGCGATGTATGGGAAGTGGCGTCGTCTTGCTGAAACCAAATGTCGCTGAGATCACGAGCTTCAATTTCAGTCATCAAATAGTCGATTATCATGGCACGATAACGGTCGCCATTGACGTTTACGTTCGCACCGGCATCATTTTTAAAGAAATATGGACCGAAGATTCCACAGGTTCACAAACCACACCAAACCGTTGTTTTTTCTGGATGAAGTGGCAGTTCCTGAATCTCTTCAGGTTGCTCTTCGTCCCAAATGCGGCAATTTTGTTTGTTTACATACCCATTGAGCCAGAAATGGGCCTCATCGCTGAACAAAATTTGACTCGAAAACGTCGGATTTTTTTGGAACTTTTTAAGAGTCCATATATCGAAGCGATGTTGCTTGGGAAGGTCGACGTAAATTGCGCCAAGTCGTTCCATACGTCAGTCCGAGTTACTGCGAACGGTGCCGAATTGACTCTCCACGGTCTTCGTGTACACTTTTAGCTACGGCCGCTATATTTTCTTCACAGCGTGCTGGACGTGATCTATTCGGTCGAATATTATCCAATAATGAATGCTGGGTCTCAAAATGGGTGATGGTGTTGCGAATAGTACGCTCAGTAGGCCGATTATGTTGACCATAAGTTGAGCGAAGTGCACGAAACACATTCCTCACAGAACGTGAATTTTCGTAATAAAGTTGAACGATTTGTAAACGTTGTTCAGGCGTAAGTCTTTCCATTATGAAATGCCAAGCAATACTAAACAAAAATAACATGACAGCATGACACGACTCACACGTGATCTGTCAAAAAAAGGCTATTGAAAAAAGTAACTCTACTTGAATCACCCATTACTTCAAAGAAAAACAAAAATTTTAAATGCGTTTATAGGAATATGCAACAGTGTAGAAAAAAATCAAAATCAACCTTTAAAAATGTGTTTTTTTTTTTTTTTGGTATTACTTGCAAACATTTTAATGGAATTAAAAAATAAATTACGGAGGATATTTAACGTCACAAGATATGCATATGCCATATATAGTCGGTTGAGGCGTAGACAAATATTTATTTTATTAATATCTACTTTTATTATTATTACTTTTTTTAAAATCGGTGAGTTTCTAATATTAAAACCTTTTAATATTTAATATATACAATTTGTGAAAAATTGATAGCCATTAATACGAATCATTTCCGTGAGCTATTTAATTCAACAATTCTTTGAACTTTTTTAACTTTTTTACTTCTAAACCACCACATGTGTATAAAGTTGTACACCTCTGTTCCCTTAGTCTATTGTCAAGTTATAAAAAAATATGTTTTGACAACTTTAAGCATTATAAAAAATTGCTTCTTTTTTTATATACACAAGTGGTATAATTTTATTACTTAATAATAAAGATACCAGTACCAGAACAAAATTTAAAAATATATTTTTCCCAAATAAGGGTTTGTTGTTTGTTGTTAAGGAATGATGAACAGAGAGTGGTTGTTTTGACATCATCTCTAGGGAAAAAAGCAAAAGATGAGTAAATTTTTTTCGCTATAATTCTATTCATTCTGGTACCTTTTTTATGCTATTTTGACAATATGAAAACAATTTTCAAATGATTAATAAAAAAAGAAAAAAAAAAACAAACAAACACTTTGTTATGATACTTGTTTATATTGTTGTTGTTGCTGAAGGTGTGAACAGTGGGGAGGGAGTTAAATTGTTGTTAACATGTGTTTTTTTATTTTGTTGTTGTTGTTTTTCCTTTAAGCTTTAGATTACTTTAGATTATCAACCGAAATATGTTGGAATTTTTTTTTTTTTTTTTTTTATACGGGTCTACAGGTTTTCTAGTCCATAATTAATCATAAGGGATTATAACTATTTCAATTATCAAGGGGTGGTTGTGTGTGAGTCAGGCAAGTAAGAGGATTCTGGCTAAGCAAGTCAGTTAGTCAAAAAGAAAATACTTGTTAATTAGAAAATTATGCGTAATTGTTTGTTGTTGATTTATTAAATCTGGGGGATTTTTTTTAGAAATACAGATTAATTTTAAGGAAAATACTTAAGATTTTCATGTTGTTTACAGAGATTTTTATGAACAATACGCACAAAAGTTAATTTTAACCCGTTGTTAATCTAAGGGATTTTTTTCTACTTTAAGAATTGTAAGTAAATATTTTCAAATCACGCCTTTTTGTTTCATAAATAAAGTAAATAAAAGTTATGGTGAATAAGAAGGACAGAAGGGATTTTAAATTTAAAAAGTAGACATAGCTATGTTCCTAATTAAATTTTAAATTTAAGGATCGATTAATAAGTCTTTATAAAATCACATAACTTTAACATAAAATCAATATATTATTTGATTGAATTTTAAATTAATACACCCCCAGCAATAAAAGAAACTAATAAATATTAAGATTTATTTTCTATATCTCAAAAATCTCTATAAATTTCTAAAAAAAAAAAAAAAAAAAAACATAATAAAAAACTCTGTTAACATTAACCCCTTTTTACGCTTTTCACATAACAAAACTTCCAAAGGTTTAAAAAAGACTCGTCACACTAGTTAAATAACGAGATAAACCAAAATATTTATTACACAAATTGAAGGCACATGTTGTTTTCCTATTGTGTTGCTAATTAAATGAGAATTGGGATTTTTGTTCAACACCCCACAGGAAACCCTTTTTTGTACTTGTAACATTATTGCCGAAAAAAAGTGATAATATGTTTAAGAATACTCGTACAATGACAATGTAAATTTAATATCACAATGTCATTACAGTCATTTTTTTATTTTTTATTTTTTTTTTGGTGTCAATAACAAAACAGATGTGAACACCTTGGGTGGCAGGATCATAACAAAAATAAACTAAAAAAAAAACACATTAATAAATAAATAATAAATGTTTTGACAAATATGAAAGAATGAACATCTCTTTATCTCTCAATTTTAAAAATTAATTACTAATCACTTGAAGGTCATTACCTGGGGAGTATTTAGTGTAGTGTAGTGTAGGTATATTGTAAAATAACTTAAAAACCATGTGGAGTTTAGGCACACTTTCTCTTTAATGACATTTGATATATAATATGATCGACGCGTGTCACATTTTAAACGAAAAAAAAGAAAGAAATAAAAGAAAAACAAAAAGATGTTGTCGCAAAATTATTTGATTTTAAATTTAAAGACATCAATTAACCTTGATTTGGCATCAAACTATTTTGCTATATATGTATATAATTTCAAACAACAGGAGGGGATTTTCAATTGAGTAAAAATTTTAAACACAATCCAGGATATAAGCACAACTTCACTTGTAGTACCCACATTTTATTTAGTGCTAAATGTAGCTAAACGATCAATAATGTCATTTGGGCGATTTTTTGCAGCAAAGTTTATGTTATTTGTTATTTTATTATTTTTTTTTCTTTTATATATGAATATAAAATTGAAATATGTGAAAATTTTGATATTTAAATAAAAGTTAGAATTTGAACATTTATTAGCAAGTTAGATAACCTAGGATCGCAAACACAGAGGTTATAGATGTGGTTGCATCGTCACCCGGCCCGAAGGAACATAAACAAGTTGCAATCGGAAATTACTTTTATTTTCTATGTTTGGCGGAATCAAATCAGAGTTTTTGGACCAGCACAGAAAAAATATGGTCAATTAAGAGATTTAATAATAATTTATTTAATAACTATTTTTACTAAAATTAAAAAAATTTATCAGGCTTTTAATTATTTTTGAAATTATATTAATTGGTTAATCAAAAACGAGTGTTTAAAATAAAAAAATTTTGTTATGATTTGAGTAATTAAAACATAAATTTGAAATTCAATTAATACAATAATTGAATATATATTTTTCGAAATTGAATTGTATCTTTAATTTAATTTAATTTAATTTAATTTTAAATTTATAAACATATTCATATACCCTCAAACTAAAAAGATTGGGAGTTTGTCATTCCGTTTGCAACATATCGAAATATTCTGGATCCTCGTGAATTGTAGGAGTCGTTAGGATGTATGGACGTTCTCATAATCCAATAAGAATTCTTGTAATATAAATTTCTTAATTGGCCAAATGGCTACATGTAATTTAATTAACATTATTTTTTATAAATTCATAAATTCGATTAATTTTACAAAAAGTAAACATTTATTTCTAGAAATTTTGGATTATTGCAATACATCGCCCAAGCCGAATATAACATTCTCAAGCTAAGTTCAGATTAGGCAAATATTTGACACGAAATATTTCATCGTGTTTTCCCGCAATTTTTGCGACTAAATACAGAGTTGATTTTTTGTTCACACTAAGCGCATTTATTTGACATTTTTTGTCTGAAGAAACAGTTATAAAATATCGTAAAATAGGAGAAGGAGAAAATACGTTAAGTCTGTTCAGATTAGATGCAAATTATTTACTCAAAATTATTTTATTAAATACACAAATATAAATTTAAATACACAACTACCATAAATTTATTTGATTTCAATTATTAAATGCATTTATAGGATTTATTTTTTTACTTTAATCAATTTAGAACAATTTTCTGAGAGAATTTCGAAATATGTTGATGTCAAGGTAATATGTTTAGCGTTTTTATTTAACCTAACGAAACGAAAAACGAAAAATTTTAAATAAAAATATTTATAAAATTTACAAAGTCAAATATTTAAGCTAAGTTAAGATTACGCAAATATTTGACACGAAATATTTCATCGTGTTTTCCCGCAATTTTTGCGACTAAATATAGAGTTGATTTTTTAATCACATTACGCTTATTTATTTGCCATTTACTAAAACAGCTATAAAATATCGTAAACTTCGAGAAGGTGAATAATACTTTAAGCCTGTTCAGATTAGATGCAAATTATTTACTAAAAATTATTTGATTAAACACACAACTACCATAAATTTATTTGACATCAATTATTAAATGAATTTAAAGGATTTATTTTTTATTTTGTTTTAATCAATTTAGAACAATTTTCTGAGAGAATTTCGAAATATGTTGATGCCAAGGTAATATGTTTAGCGTTTTTATTTAATGTAAAGTGAAAATGCTCTTTATTTTAAATATTAATATTTATGAAATTTAAAAAGTATAATAATAATAGTACAAAGTATAATAATAATAAAAGAAATACGAACTATTATCAATCGATTAAATGCAAATTTAATATATTGAAAGTTTTATTTAAAAAACTATATTTTAATAGATAATATATAAATTAATCTCTTCTCTTCTGTCAATTTAAAGTTTGTGTACATAAAACCAACAATTTTCTCAACTCAAGCCATTGCCGTTGTTTGATCTAACATTTATTTTGTAAGATCATACAAAAATTCGCTCAAAATATTGGCAAATATTTTATAACTTGTGTTCACACAATGTTTACACTTGCCACATTTTTAACTTAAGGCAAATACTTTTGTTTGACCAAAATCGGATGTTTTCTTGTTTGGTTTGTAAAAATATTTTGTGTTCACATTAGGCAAATCAAATTTTTGTAAAAATCATCAAATATTAGTCTAATGTGAACTTAGCTTTACATGTTTAATATCTTATTAATATTTTTTCCGCGTATCAATTAGTAACATTGGAGGCAACTTATAGGTTCGCCGTTTTAAAGATAACCTAATGAAATTCGTCACGTGAGATTTTTTGGGCCAATAATATAACATGATTAAATTATTCATAATCAAACCATTATTTCACTGAAGCCCCCATATAAAATAAGTCAAACGCTTATAAATGTCTTTAAAATGTCTGTATCTTCAAAAATTTATTAACACTTATAATAATATTATTTTCGTAAAATTCTATATAGATCCCTTTTTAAATAAAGTAAATAAATAAGCTAAATATGCTTTAATTTTAAAGACATAAATAAAATTTTCCTTTTATTTTGTTTTTGTTCAGAAAACAAACATATTTTCATTGGATTTTTTGAAAATATTTTTTTTCTTCCAAAACTTAAAAAATCCGATTTTTTTGGATTTTAATGCTATACATATTACGTAAAAATACAAATTTTTTTTTACCCAAGTTCGTCTAAAAACTTTTTGAATTTCTATATAAAAGCAAAAAGCGCTCATTTTTAGACCGATTTTTTTTTAATATTAAAAATATTTCTACAACAATCATCTTAATGTATAGCTGAGTTATGAGCAAAAGAATAAAAAAGTTATATGTATATTTCTTTTAATCGTATGTATATCGTTATTTCGACTCTCCTATGAGGATCCAAATGTTGTCCCATAGTCTATTGTAGAAAAAAAGGTTGTCATTTATTATTTCACTTTCAAGGTATGGAAAATTATCATATAACATCTTTGCCGACAACATTCCAAAAATATATATTTTATAGTGTTCTAAGTATTAAATTGTTCTAGATAATAGTTGTGTTCGAGTACCAGCAAATTTTTTGTGATAATTATCAGAAAAAATATAATTGTAGTGATCATAATCTAAGAGAAGCATATTACGATTGGAATATATGTTGCTCTTATATTATGGTAAGAGATAAAAATAGATATGATTATAGATTTTTTTATGTTATGATTCGAGTTTTTCATATTATTATACCATCTTGATACATTATTATCCCATTCTATCAGATTATGATTTCATTTTATTATACTATTATTCCAACTTATCATATTATTATCCCATTCTATCATATTAGTGTTACATTTTATCGTATTATTATTCCATCTTATCATATTATGATTTCATTTATCATATTATTATTTCATTTTATCATCAATTATTAAAATAAAACACATTAACTCATAATTATTATTTTTATAAATTGTTTATTACATTTATTACATTTGCTTCAAAATAATACTCGTAGAGTAAAGTCTTTATTAGTCATAAAAAATTATTTACATACATATTATTTCTTCATTAATTAATTTAATTTTTTTTTACCATCACATGTTGTACATTTGGTCTGATTCAAGCAATATAATATATTGATTAACTTCTACTAAAAGGTTTAGTTAATAAAAAAATATAATACAAGATGTTTTTATTAACTAAACCTTTTAATAGAAGTTAATCAATATCTTATATTGCTTGAATCAGACCAAATATAGCAAAACCTTGTCTAATTATATTAATTCATGTATAAACTAAATGAGAATTATAATGTAGGTGGAAAACAGACGTGGAAAACAAAATATATTCAAAAACATCTACCATCTTTGTAAGAGGCATATTTATTTGTAAAGTTTTATTGTTATGGAAATAATAATATCAATATGGTTTGAAAACAAAATATGGTTTAGGAACAGTGAAAAAGATTTATAATATATAATAGTTATAGAAATTATGATATTTTTTCACATTTATAAAATTTATATTATACAATTTTTATAGCCAACTATATTAAAATTTTCATTGACTGTAAACATTGAATGATAAAACTGAAACAAAAACATTGTTATCATGAATATAGTATTATTAAAATTAATGAAAATTAACAAAGAGAACATAATATTGTTGTAGTGACAATGCTGTAACCGTTTTTTTTTTTCTCTACATGTAGTTGCTAAAACGCGTTCGCTAACTTTAAAAATCTTGCAAGTGAGAACAAGAGAGAGACAAAATTTTATAGTTCATTGATAGCGAACTTGATGAAAATTGCTTAAAACTGCTTAAAATAAATGCTTAAAAAACATATGATCATTTGTTTCCAAATGTAAACAACGAAAACCAAACTATAAATAACTCAAGTTCTGCAATAATTTAAAAGAATAAATGTTTAAAAGAATAAAAGCAAATATGTATTTAAAATTCATATTTGCTTAGATTTATATTAAAAAATTAAATAAAAATTCATTTTTAAATATTTTTATAGGCTGTTGAAAATCATGTTAAGAGATGCTATGTTTGCGTTTTAAGTTAAAGAATTTTCGATTTTCTAGTGTTTTAATTGAAAATTAAATTTTAATGAAAAGACTTTTACTTAATTTAATATTATTAAAAAATATATGGGTCAGTATAAAAAATCTAGTCAAAAAATAATTTTTTTCTAGTATAAATTCAAAAAGCATTATTAGTGTCTTTTTGAGGTTGTATCAAAGTCATTTTACCTAAAATTATCAATAATATATATTAAAACCGATTTTAAGAACTTTTCCTTAAATCTCCATAATAAATCTCCATAATTTGACTACAATAGGCGTATTTTTTAAATAGGTTTCATATTATTATTATTTTTTTTTTCTAAGTTTTTAGATTTTTATTGATGAGTGAAACTGCTAAGAAAATTTTAAATAAAGGTCTTCAAATAATATTGTTATATATTTTTCTGATAATGAGATATTTAAACAAAAATGCTAAAAATAATATTAAACTACCAACTTTAATGCCATGTCAAACTATCAAAGTTGTCACATTATATTTATTAATATACTTTCTTGATTACTTGATCTGTTATAATTTATAAAACACATTCACTTTTTTCACTTTCTTAAATTATTATTTTCGAATTTCTGCAAAAAAAAATTGGATATTTGACCGGTTCACACTGGTCTAGGTTTCATTTTATAATCATGATTGTTGTTCAAAGTGCAAAAACTTTTTTCTACTTTCCTACACGTTTTATTCTTTGCTTTATACTTTTTGATTTCGTTCGTTCTTGCATAAACTAATCATACCTTGTGGACCTTCTTTGTTGTTGTGCATACATACAAGGTAGTCGAATTTTGATGACAATTTTTTTTTTGTTTAGTTTTTTCTTTTTTTTTTTTTTTGCGGGGTCTGTATGCCCCTCAACGGAATACAAATTTTAATACAGTAATTGATTCTTGTTGTAATTGTGCGTATTTTGGCTATATCCCGTTTATATGCCCTAAATAGTCAACGCAGTATATAGTCTCAAAATTTGGATTAATTAAAAAAAAAAAAATTGTTTTTCACAGGCACATATCTAGTTTTTAATGTATTATCATAGATTACTATGTGAACTTAATTTTTTGTTATTTTATACAATTAAATCGAAGAAACATTAAAAATAAATTTAATGAAAAAATTTGTTGGACTTTTTGGAAATTACACAAAAATTGCAATTTTTGTTTTTATATTTTTATATAGCAAATTACAATTTGTATAAATCTTGTATATATAGATATAAGAAAGGCGATAAATGTAATTATTGATCGGGACCATAAATTTAAGTCAAATGTCGTTGATAATTGAAAACAGGACACTTTTGTCAAAACAAATTTAAGGTATATCGCATGGACAGCATGAAATAGAGCATAATAAGCATAATTAGGTGGTATTTGTAATTCTTAACGAAAATATAGAGGTGCAACAAAAATTTCGTAAGATAAAAATTTTATTGACCAAAAAAAAAATTTTACTAGATCATAATATTAAATAGCAATTCTTTGTAGTAAGCTGTAATAAAATATATTTTCATATAATATATGAAGAAATAACGTAGATTCGAACACCATTTTTTAATTTTTAAAATTTTACTTGAAAACCCAAATAAATTTTATTTGAATAACTCAGTAGGTTTTGATATTGCGTGTAATTTTTATCAGAAATATACATTAACTTCTAGTTTATAAAAATGTGTATATGTTCAACTTAAAACCGCTATGATTCTACATTCAATTGAGTCACTTTATTTTTATACAAATGAATTTTAAAGTGCCATAAAAAAAATTTTGATAATGGCCCATATATATTATGTTACTTTGTTAATAAAAAAAAAAACAATTTTATATGTTTATTTTGTTTTTTTAAATTAGCGTTTTTTTTTCAATTTAACAAAGTTATATTACTAATTTGTTTGCAAAATGTTATTCGCGTACTTTTTTGAATATCTTTCAATTAGAGAATAAATTTCTTTTTACTCTCAAAAAGAAAAAAAAGCAGCTAGATAAATCTTGCTGGATATTATGCGAACACAGCTAATGTACCATTTTATAAAGTTACTTTAAGTTCACTTCTAACTTGTCAGATTTTTAAAATAATTTATAAATCTAATTTATTTTTTATAGACGATTTCCTTTCCGCTAACAAAATACATATGTCTATATCTTCATTTAACACGTGTCAAATTTGTTGAAAATATTAAAACTCTTAACTATGTAAAAGTTTTCAGCGTTTTCATTTACTACATTTACGTTGTTAACACTGTTCGTGCAAGATCCTTGTGTTTGTCCCAAGAGAAAGAGAGATAATATGTATAGTATATTAGAGAGCATAAAAACTACAACTCACCCGTTGTTACCAATATAATTCTCAGTTGTTTTTAAAAATCTTTTTTGTCCATTTTATTGAAGGTCGATATTTGTTGCAAATGTTTTGAATTGAATTGGATTTTGTCAATATTTTAAGAAAAATATTTATCAATTTAATCTCAAACTGTGACAGTTTGAGATAATACAAAAATTTTAATAATAGACAAACACGTGCCGTGCCGACATTAAGTTTTAAAATTTTTTTTCACAGCTGCCAACAGGTTTGGAACTCATTTTTGTTGCCCTTAATATTTTTGTAATAGTCGTACAAATAAAAAAATATTTGACATTAATTTTATTAAGAATTTGACAACAAATATTTAAATCTGTCACTTGATTTGTATTTGTAGTTGTAGATTATTTATTTAAAACTTAGTTTTTCACTATTGTTTTGAGCGTGAGATTAGCGCAAGCATTTATTGTTTTATTGTAGGATATTTTAATTAGTTTTTGGTTTAAACAGCGGACGCAGGTAGCGAAAAATTTTAAGTTTTGAAAAATTCCAAATGTAATTACAATTTGAAATTTTTAAAAATATAAAGAAAAGAAAAAAAGGTTTTGTATTTCAAACTGGTTTTAAATAATTAAAAACAAAAAATAGTTAAAAATATTTTTTAATGAATTATATTTGAGGTTAAAGATTTCTTAATTTTTTTGTTCCTAGAATTTGAAATATTTTATTATATTTTTTGTTTGTTTTTGAAATAAAAGATTTTAAATATATTTTTTTTATGAATTTTATGTTTTTTATTAATTTAAAATTTTGATTATTTTTTAAATTGCTTAAAAACTAAATTATAAATTTGTCGTTTTAAAATCTAAATTAAATTATTTACAAATACATATAAATATTAACAATTATAAATATAAAAAAAATGTTTGTTTTGTACAATAATTTTTTTTTTTTTTTTTTTGAATATTTGATTTTGTTAGCACCACAATCACAATTAAAAAGTTTGGTTAGTTTTACAGCCACTGCAAGCAGTTGCTCTTGCTTAAATTCTCTCTAGGTCTAAACTCTTTTTCACTTAACTTCTTAAGCTTCAGTCTTGTAGGGCTTGAAGAGTTTGGGTTTGGGTTCTGAGGATAAACCAGTTTGTGGTGGTGGAGATATGGAGGAGGCAGGGCGTTTGATGGTATTTGAGGTGGGCATTAATAATCCTGAATTGGCGGACGAAGCGGCAGCGGCGGCAAAGTGCAAATTATTGCAGGCGGATGATGAGGAGGAGGATTCATGTTGGGCAGGTTGCAATAAAGGCAAGGTGATAGGTTGTTGTACACTGTTTCTTAAGGGGCTCAAACTGCGATCGAAAACTTTAGTATGATCCGAACCGGCGGGACTCAGGGATAAGGTGGAGGAGTGAGGCGAGGAGGATGATTGTAAATCTAGAGGAGGTGTTTGCGTTTTGTTGGCATAGGCGGAGGGAGGCATGGCACCCAACATAGAAGGATAAGCAGCAGCGGCGGCAGCAGCAGCCATGGGATTAGCAGACATATGTGGTGGCATGGCATGAGCTAAATGATGAGCAGCTGGCTGGGGACGTTGGGGAATGTGATACGGATTGTAGCGGTATTGTCCATAGGGATTGTGGCTATGAACTGGCATTGAGGGCATGGCGGTGGCTAACATGGGATTGGCGGCAGCAGGATAAGGAGGATAAGGCATACCTACACTATTGGCAGCAGCTTGTAATATGGAAGCAGCGAAAGCGGGATCTGAGTAGACAGCAGCATAAGGCCAAGCGACGGCAATACGTTGACGCTTATCCTTCATGCGACGGTTTTGAAACCACACTTTAATGGTGGACTCTGGCAAACCCAATTGGGCAGCCAATTCACAGCGGCGTGGTCGTGAAACATAGTTTTCCTTGTAGAATTCCTTTTCCAAACGAGCCAATTGATCCCGGGTAAAAGCAGTACGATAACGACGTACTGAGGGATCAGCTGGAATTTCACAGGAATTATTGCGACTGCCATTCAAAGAAGTATCAGGACTGGATAAACATTCTAAAAATAACAAAGAGATAAAAAGAATATTAATAAATTTGTTTTGAAGCAAAAAAATCAGCTTTTTTACTATTTTAATGTGGAAATTTTAAGAAGTTTAAATTTATCTTCTTGGTTAGGAACTTACCAGTAGGAGAAGGTGGTGGAGTTTGAGGTTTGCCATATTGGCCAGTTATTAAATCCACTACTAAAGGTTTTTGATCGTTCGAATCATGATGGATGTTATGATGATTTTCCATGGTATATGATCTGTATCCTTGCATATTTTATGAGTTTTTTTTTTTATTTGGAGTTATTAAAATTTTTCTTTTTGATTTTTAATATTTGTCACTTTTTACGTATTTTCTTCCTTTTTTAGTTGAAAGTTCCGATTTTTTTTAGTTATTTAATTTATAAGTTAAATTATTATTATTTTTCTAGTTAATTGATAAATTAGCTGAAACGATGTTGCTTGTTGTGAAGCTACAGCTCAAGTGTGCCTTTCTCAACTACCCCAGGATGCTTTTATATACGACACAACGAAGTGAGAGGCTGAACAAGAAGTTAAAGGCGTGCTCTTTAACGGGAAATTACCCTCAACTTAGTAAGCGTATACCTAACACTGTGTGCGTGAGTGTGTGTACAAAACAAAAACAACCAATGACCAACAACAATTATGGGGTATTTATTAGAGAGGTATACGAAATATGTAATGACTTTTTATTCTCTTAAAAAAAAACTCTCTTGTGTGTTAAAGAAAATTAAGTGTAAATTTGAGAGACCTATGGGTGTTAATTTATATTTAAACTCTCTATTTTACTTAAATAAGTTAGTTACTCATTCGTCCTGTCATTATGTCTAACATTAGTTGATGTTGTTTTTGTTATTACTGCTATCAGCCAGAACTACTGTTTCTCAATTATTTTGTACTAAACGCAGATGATAATGTGGCAATGACAGCGATTACGATGTCAGAACAATGGTTATAAAAAAAACCTCATACTATATACAATGTTTCTACTATGTACATATGTATGTATATAGCATGTAGAAATATGTGTTAGTAAAATTTCCAGGAAAACACATAATGATTCGTTAAAAAATATTGAACAAAAAAATTTATGCATACAAAATTTAAAACTCAAAAAAAGTTGCTAAAAACTTTTAATTTATTAAGAAAAAATAAATATTGGGGAATTTTCAAAAATAAAAAACAATAATCATAGAAATGTTGAATATGTACCATGATATATATATATATATATATATATGTATGTATGTATGTATGTGTGTATTTTGTATTAATAATTGAATTATAATAACGGTAAATATGAGTATAGGTTACAAACAAACTAATTTCATATTCATAGTCCTTATTATTAACACAAATACAATAACATTTATGTTTGTTTCTCACTAAAAATTCTCTTACAACCCCCTATCAGTGTTGCCGTTTTGGTTATTTTTAACCAATATTAGTTATTTTATTTTTCAATGTTTTTTTTTTTGTTAAATTAAAATTTTGTTTCTATTAGTTTTAAAAATGCTACTTACTCCGTTAATCTTACCAACAGTAAAAAAGAGTGTGCTAAAAATTCATCACACATTTTAAAAACTAAAGGTTTCTATAACTTCTCATTCCAATTTTAACTGACAATGAAGAAAACAATTTAAATCAATATAAAATATAAAGATTTTCTAATATTTAACCAAAAATTGAAAATTGAAATTGATTTAGAGAGTTTTATGAGAAAGTTCTAACGATGTAACAAGCAATCTAAATACTTGTAATTAAAAAATAAATTACTATTAAAAAAGAAATGTATATTCGGTGAAGACCGACTATATGATATCCTATATGTATAATATGATATCCCACTGTGCATGTGTATGTGCAGTAATATGTTCTTGAGAGAGATCATTATATGGGTGCTATACGCGGAGAACAAACATTATCACAATATTTTTGTTTTTGTCATTTAATGTTTACACTTTATAAAAATTTTAATATGGTTGTCTGCAAAAATTATATGTTTTTATATATTTTTACCAGAAACAAAATTTTATTAATATGAAAAATATCATTACTTCTACAACCATTAAATATTTGCAGTCTTTTCTTTGTTCTTAAACCATATTCTGTTTTTAAACCATATTAATATTATTACTCCCACTTAACCTTTTCACAAACTTAGTTCAAAAATGTATAACTTGTTTGTTTTTAATGATTGTTTTTCAACTTCATTGTAATTTCCATTTAGTTTACATATTAATAAATAAAAATAAACAAGTTTTGGTTATATTCTATGTGATTCAAATAATGTAAGATATTGATTAATGACCATTAAAAGGTCAGTTAAAAAAAATTAATATAATTAATAAACAAATAACATGTAAATATCTTTTTTTTTTTGCTAGCACTTTTGAAAATTATTTTAAATTAAAAATGTATAATAATAGTAATTTTTTGTTAATATGTTTTATTTTAATATATGATAAGTTGAAATAATATGATAAGATTGGATAAATATATAATAACATGGAATAATAATATGATGAATGGCATAATAATATTATAAAATGGAATCATAATATGACAATGTGGTATAATAAGATAGAATCATAATATAATAACATTATAGAATGGGATAATGATGAAGTAAGTTCTTTCAATTATATGTAAAATTAGAATCATAACATGAAAAAACAAACCATAAAATCGGACACAAAATGACAAAACGTAATCATAATAATTATAACTTATAATAATTTCTGTTTTTCGCTGTGATCATATGTTCCAATCATAGTATGTTGCTCTTAGATTATAGTCAGCACAACTATATTTTTTCTCCGCCTGTATGGTTAATCTTATTTGAGCCAAATTTTATTAACATACTAACATTTATGTGCGTTTTAAGTATTTTTAACTGATTTTCGTTAAAGAATCCTATATAGAAGCTATAATTAATTTTAAAGCGATCTTTTTGAAACTGAATGCCATATATTGTTTTGTATGTACTTAAATTTTTTACAGAATGTTTTGGGCTTAAAAATGTTTTATTTGTGCAGAATTCTGTAGAAATACGCTTATATGTATTTAAGATATTTTAACTTCAAAATTTTACTACAAGAGAACATTTATTTGCGGACTAGGAGACATAATTAAACAATTTCGACCAGTTAAGGAGATTCTGGGTCGAATGGCATACTTTAGGGTGTTCCCCAATATGGTGATGTAGAGAATTAAAAAAATAAAATTTACTTTGTTTAGTTATAAAAATTTTGCATTAAATAATTAAAATAATAATAATAAAAATTAAAAAGACACCACATTATTTTACAAATAACTACACTAAAAGTGTTCTATCAGTCCCCGTGTATTTTCAATTTAGCCACAATTTTGTACACAATTTTTAACCCTACGGTACATAACCAAAAAAATTAACGTTAGTCAATAACCGTGGTACCCGGGTGCCTTAGTGGAGTTTTCGTTGATGTTGTACTAAAAATTATAATTTTATGTTAATTATTTATTAGTATTATTTAATTGGTTATAAACCTAAAACTAAACTTGTAAATACAAGTAGAAAAGACCTGCTTGAGTATGTTTACAATATCTGTCCGTCCGTCTATCCGTCCATGTTAAACTTATAAAGAAGCTGCAAGACGCAAGTTTTAAAATAATTGGATGAAATTTGGATTGTATGGTCCAGCAACAAACTCTATTCAAATTAGTTAACAATAGTTATTTAGTATAATCTAGCCCCCATAAAAATTTTCCTCTAGAATAGGGTTTCGAAGCTCATAAATGTTTTAAATATTACATAATTCGTTACATATAAATGTTTTATATACGATAAAAAAAAAACAATTTAATTTTAAGGCACAGTAACAAATTTTTATAAGGTTCGCTCCCCAAAAATCCATAGCTCCCATATAAGGCTCACTTCCAAAAAGTACATAAATTATTACTTATAGACACTATGTTTTTTGTACATATAAGATTCTATAAAATATAAATTGTAATTCTAAACTATACATCAAGACTTGATCCACAATAAAACACAGGTTTCATTTAGAAAACTCTCCTAAAATTGGTCAAGCCGGACTATAACGCTTTTACAATCCTAAAGAATGTTGTTAGTAATGTCACTGACCTGATCCACAATTAAGCACAGGTTCCATATAAATTCTTCTTCAAACCCCACTATAACTATTTTACAATCCGAAGTAATGTTGTCAGTGATAGCACAGCATCCTGTCAAGTTTGGAGCTATAATATCGAAAGTTTATGTGACCTGGCACGAATAGCGCAAATATTATCAACATCTTGACCCTTTACATGATATTTTAGAGTAAATATATTGAACATTTTTATATGACATAAAAAAACAAAAAGAAAACTAAAAAGAGTTCATAAAAACCACAGACAAAATTGATGGATTTAAAAATTTCTTGAAAGATGAAAAAATATTTATGAAGACTGTCGTAAAATAGTGATAGTGAGAACTATTTGAAAGTTGTCATGTATTTTCTTTTACTCCCGTTTCTGAAGCTTCTAAATAACATAGAAAGTTTAAAATTAGAATACTTATGAAACTAATTTTCCTTTAAATTCTAATGGACCGTGACATGGACAAGCTTTTTCTCTAGCTTAAACAAAAACAATTTCTAATTTTAACTTTCAATGAAGCAAAATACAATCAAAATATTACTGCAAAGAAAAGTTAATTGTAATGCAAAGCCCATAAAAATTAAATGGTTGTACCCGGGTACCCTGGGTATTGATTCCCGTGTCAACTTTTAGGCCATTTTATATATAGACCAAGTTAACAAAATTGAGGTTTCTTCAGTTTCTAAACTTTAAAAACACCTTAATCGCAATGACCTGAAGTTTCGTGATTATATTTTAATTTTTAAAGAAATGCGAGCATTTTAAAGTCGAAAAATGTACCCTGGTGCCCTATTATGTACCATAGGGTTTAATTAAATTTAATATATGTCACTGCTTTAGTACCTGAACGATGGATTTCGTCAAACCTCCCAATTAAATATCTTTTACTTTAAATCTTTAGATTTTAAAGCTTCTAAAAATTATCAAATAAGATTGGCTAAGTCCCTATAAATAACAACAAAATTTTTTTTTTTTTTAAACACATAACTGTAAAAGTCAAACTTATTTTCTATTACTGCCCTACCCAGTTCTTTCGTAATTCTAATTTTATTATAATCTGGTTTGTTTTCGACATCATACAAAACTGGATCAGGGACCACATTTTGATAAACAATTAAATTTTAAATACTTTTTTCTCCTAAAGACTAACTAAAGTTTATGATTAATATGCAAAGTATTTAAGACCTTAATGCATATGTTATGATTATTTTAATTTTTATATAAAAACTTTGCAATTTTAAAATTTGATTATTTTTTTTTCTAAAATTTTGGTTAGAAAAAAATTTTGGCGTGGCAACACTGATCCCTACACAAACACATACATATGTATGTAACTAAATATTCTTCTTGGGGGAGTAAACACACTAGCTTTTATACTCTCAAATGGTCAATAAACCCCAACAACAACAAAATTCTAATAATTGTATATTTATCATCATGTTAGCATTAAAACATTAAGGGTGTGGTTGTTATTCTTAAATGTAATTTTGAAAAAATTGTTAAATGGGGGGGGGGTGGATTTTTTTCTCTCTCTCTCTCTCTCTTTTTGTAATACATACTCTGAAACCAAACCTAAGCAGCCATTATTATACCTTTTAGTATGCTTTAGTAAATTATTTGTTTCTCCACCAAATTTTTATAAATGTATGTGTGTATGTATTTCTTATTTTGCTTTTATTTTTAAATTAAATTATTATATTTCCCCCCGACATTCATTCATTTCCGCTCATTTTTATTTTATTAGATGTTGGCTTTATTCACATTATTTGTCATTTTATGGCAATTTAACCCTTAATAGCCTACTGGTACCGCAAGGAACCAACCACTTAAAATTAATACTTTGTTCAACGATTTTTATATTAACTAATTTCTATGAGTTTGAAAATGATTCTTGATCGAGGCTTAGTTGTTCAAGTCAATCATCGTTTAAAATTAAATTCGAGAAAAAGCATCTTCTTAAAATTGCAACTTTTTATGTAATTATTTTTATGTTAAATACATCGAAAACTAATCTAAAATATTTCCTCGATTTCTGTGGTGTCTTATAAAGTTCCCATTTATTTTCATACATTTTTTCTAATATTTGGTTGGTTCTTTGCGGAACCGTCAGTTTATCAAATGTTATATTTATAAGAAACTTGCTTTTTATAATTTATTCTATTTGTTGTTGTAAACATAATTTATTCTATTTGTTGTTGTAAAGAACTTCCTGAGCTTGTTAATTCGATTGCGTCGTTGGAAAGCGAAGATGATCTGGATTTTTCTGATGATGATATCGATAATGATTCAGATTTCAACTTTAGCTCTGTTTACCGCAGCAATACCTTAGAAGATCATGAACAACAAGGATGGCATGTTCAGAACGTATTTGATGTTCGAAGCAATGTTGCAGTTAATGAGAAAGATGCCGATATGTGTGATTTTAATTCAGGATCAAGTTATGAAATTGTAACAATATTATACAATATACATTATTTATATTTTTTTTTTTTTTTTATATTTAGGTGTTGGAGAAGATCCAGAAAATTTTAATTGGGAAGAATATGTCAAAATCTTAACGGTATATCGATTAACAAAGAATCAAATGTTTTCAAAAAGGCGTTGTGGCGAAAAATGAATAGACAATTGTATTAAAATTTTGTTAAATTTCAAGGAGATGATGCATTAACCCCTGAAATATTACGAGTATCATTGAATTCAAACAAGCGAAGACACGTTGCGAAAAATTCAAAATAAACATCCCATACAAAGGTTCGTTGTCAAAGTTGTGGGATACATTTGTGTTTTTTCTTCTGAAAAAATTGTTTTGCCGAGCTTTACCAAAACTATAGTATGTCATTGTTGATAATATTTTGTTATGTAACTTTATTTTTTATGCATCTTAATGACATTTTCAGAATAGAATTTCTTTAATTTTTTGAAAATTAATTTGGTGCTATAAAATATGTATATATTTGTAGATTTTGAAGTTCAGGAACGTCGTGGTTCCTTAAGGAACCAATCAGGTATTCTTCTTTTTGGTAAAAATATCCTATGAACAAAATCGTAGAACAAAAGAGGTTCAGAATTACGAGTTTTATAACCTTAATTTTTTCCATCAGGAAAAAAAATATTGATGGTTAATATGACACAGATCTACATTAAAAAAAGTATAGTGAAAAATATGTTTTCGGTTTTTCTCCATTACGTCACATTTTTAACCCATAGACAACCAAACAAAATATCCTTCCCTGAGGAGTTTTGGAGTCATATAATTCTCTAGGTAATAGGTGAAGCAAATTAGTCATTCAAGTCAAGTCTCCAACTTGCCACATATAGCGCCTAGCAGTCTTTAAAGTTTTAAAAATCGAAAATTTCTCAGTTAACCCTCATTAAACCATGAAAAAATAAGTAGTAAGTAGTGAGTGTACAGGGTAAATTTGGATTTGGTATAACTAACACATGATCAAAGATCTCAAAAATGGTAAAATTATTAAAATTTCGAAATTTCGCTGACAGAAAATGCGTAGACATCAAAAGTTTGAAAAAAATAAATAAAATAAATGCAAAATCCAAATTTAAATAATAATATCAACAAATAAATTAGAAAAAAAAATTACATCGTGAACAATTCCAAGTAATTCTTACTCTTTCGACTAAATGTAATGCAGAAAGTGAAATGAAACATTGCTATCATGCCACACTTTTAAACCATTGACGACCAAATAAATATGTACCTGTAAGAAATTTTTAGGTTATATCATTTTCTGGATAATAGGTAGAGCAAATTAGTCATTTGTATTTTACAAAGAAAGAATAGTGTAACAAAAGTGTAGAACATGTCATGTCTGGAACTTGCCCCACATAGCCCCTATAAGTCTTTACAATTGTCAAAAACACCGAAAATATGAGAGCAATATGCGATACACAAGGGGAGCTTTTTAGCAAAATGCTGTTATTGAGAGATTGTATTAAGTCGTAAAAAATAGTGGTCTCTTTAATCCTAATTTAGGAAAAATAATATATATATATAAATATATATATATATATATATATATATATATATATATATATATATATATATATATATATATATATATATATATTTGAAATAAAACACATTATAATCACTTAAAATTGTGAAGTGATGGAATTGTTTCATATCACTTTCTACTCTATACTTAGTCCAAGGCAAAATAATTACTCGGAATTATTCACGATATAATTTTTTCTATTCTTTTGTTGACTTTGTTATTTAAATATGGATTTTTATTTTTTGTTTTTTAATTTTTGATGTCTACGCATTATCTGTTAGTGCGATTTTAAAAATTTTACTACTTTTGTGTGGTAGTTATATCAAATACAAGTTTCACCTCTACACTTAATCCATATACTTTTTTTCAATGACTTTATGAGGGTTAATTCAGAAATTCGTGATTTTTACAATTTTAAAGATTTCTATGGGTTATGTATGGCAAGATGAGGACTTGATTTATACTATATTTTTTGGTGTTATACACTTATTTAACTAGGTTTTACAATAATGTACGCATGTATGTATGTATGTATGCATGTATGTATGTATGCATGTATGTATGTACGTAACGTATGTATTATGTAAAAATCTATATAAACTATCTATCTATCTATCTATAATACATTTAAAGAATGTAAGATGTAAGAACTTATATTTAATTTCCAATCTAATTGCAATTGCGACCTGGGACGATATAAAATCAAAATATGACAGATGTCTGAATAAATCGTCAAAAACTATTATGTACATATAAACATACACTGCCTACCACTTGAATAAGGAATCACATTTTTTTAACTTTAATTAAATATATATCCAAAACTAAAGTTCAGAAAAAAATAATATTTTGCGCAACCAAATTTCAAAGTGTTGGCTTTAGTTTCCTGAAGAAATAAAAAATATACATATTTTGTTATACTAAAATTATGCATTTATTTAAAGACATGTATTTCTGTGGTACTATTTCGTGTGTCACTTGAATAAGGAATTCTTTTTATAGTTTTTAAATAGTTTTTATTCAAAATGGGACGTGGTAAGGCTCTTAATAACTCTGAAAAAGAAAAAATTCTGATTTTGAAATCTCAGGGTCAGAATCCGGTCCAAATAGCCAAAAACATTAAAAGAGGAAAGACAGTTGTGTACAATTATTTAAATAACGTAGAAAGATATGGAAAAAACATGAAAAGGCGAAAGAAAATGGCAACAACTCCAAAAGAAAGATTAAAAATTCTTAGAATTGTATCAAATTCTGCCATGTCGGTATCAAAAGTACGTGAAAAAAGTGGAGTCAGTGCCAGTCTAAGAACAGTGCACCGTATTTTAAAGTCGTGCCCATACATAGTCCGACGAAAACTGCAAAAAACACCACTTAATGAAAAACGCAAATCATAACGTCTACAGTTTGCCAAAAATACAATGATATGATCCGATAAATGGTTTAAAGTTGTATTTTCCGATGAAAAAAAAAAGTTTAATCTTGGTGGTCCCGACGGGTATAACTATTACTTCCATAACCTAAATAAGGAGGAATTATTTTTGAGCCGCAGACACAGCCGAAAGGACGGAATAATGGTATGGGGTGCCATTTCGTATTATGGTACCATAGAATTGGTTTTTGTATCCAACAAAATGACTGCAACCACTTACAAAAGGAAGGAAGCATTTCCAAAATTTAATGATTTCTTTGGACCCATACCTTAGACGTACCAACACGACAACGCTCCGACTCATACCGCCAGAGCAGTAAAACAATGGATTAATCAACAAGGTGTTCAACTTTTGGATTGGCCCCCATATTCACTAGACCTGAATCCAATGGAAAATGTCTGGGGTTGGCTTGCAAGAAAAGTTTATGAAGGAGGAAAACAATTTGAGATGATAGAATCCTTAAAGAATAAAATAACGAAAGCATGGAGTTCAATTACTTAGAGTCATTATACAAGTCGATGCCAAATCGCATTTTTGAGGTTATTTCTAAAAATGGTGGCAGTACTCATTACTAATTGAATGCTAGAAGATAATAACTTTAATTTTTATAACCTAAAATTTAAAAATAAATTACTGTTTGCTTAGTTTTAAAATATTCCTTATTCAAGTGACACACGAAAAAGTACCACAAAAATACATATCTTTAAATAAATGCATAATTTTCGTAGAACAAAATATGTATATTTTTTATTTCTTCAGGAAACTAAAGCCAATACTTTGAAATTTGGTTGCGCAAAAAATTATTTTTTCTGAACTTTAGTTAAAAAAATGTGATTCCTTATTCAAGTGGCAGGCAGTGTATATAACACGTTATACTTAATTACACTTATTTAATAAATATAAAAATATTTTACTTCCACTACCAATATTATTATTGTATTGTAAATATATTTTGTATTATTTAAATATTAACTAAAGTCCAATAAATATTTTATGTGAAGCTCACACAAAGTTGAGCTTTAATAATATTAAATATATATAAATATAATTAATTTAATTGATGTTAAGCAAATTTTCAATCGTTTCTAATTGATGTAATTAAAAAAATAATTGAAGTCAATTAACTTCAGTTAACTAATATTATAATTTTGATAATTGGAGCGAAATCAATAAAAAAAGATTAATTAATGTAAACAATTTCGTAATTCTTTTATTATTATTTTTTTTTTTTTCTACACAAATTTTATTTAAAAATTTTTTTTTGTTAACAACAGACAAAATGTTTGAGCAGAATTTAAAGCAAGTTCTAACTTTAAAAATACTTAAGAAATGGGTTGAAATTACAATTGAATTTAAATAAAATTTCCAGTACTTGAAATTTAATTTTTTAAGTGCTTATTAGATAAAATCATATTATATAGTTGTCAAAATATATATGCCGAGGAATGTAAGTCCAATTTTATTGTTTTAAAAAACCAGTATAAAGATTATTACAACAGATATTGTAAAATTCAAAATTTCAATCGTAACAGATTGCAATTTTCAAATGCATTTTAAAAGAAGTTCCTACCCTTTTTATTTTAAATATTTTTGATTGTTTATTACATTAGTACATTAGTAATTATCAGGGTAATCTAAAATATGCAAAATTTTATTTTTTCTGGGTTTCAAATGAACCAAACTGTTAGTTAGTGTGTTAACCGTTTAAGAAATTTAAAAAATTTTGGCAGCGTTTAGTTACAGCATATTTTTTCATATTTTAGTTGCAACAGCATATTTTTACATATTTTGGACTTCTCAGCATATTTTTTTATATTTTTATAGGAAATTCTTATTTTAGAGCATATTTTAGCAATTTAATTGACATATTTTTGCATATTTTATACTTAAGAGCATAATTTGGTATATATTACAATAAAGAGCACATTTTTGCATATTTTGCACCCAATAGAATAATTTGCCATTAATGACATTTTCTTTATACAATTTGCCTAACAATTTCCATGTTTCAAATTAATAATTTTACTTTGAATATTTTTAAGTACAAAAAGAAAATATTTACTAATAAAACTCAAGTTATTTTTTTTTTAGCATGAATAATAAATAATTTAAAATTTAGAGAAAAATAATAATATTTTAGGAGCATATTTTTTTAAATTTTAAGGGCATATTATTCGATTTTAAGAGCATTCTTTATGCCCATAAAATACTTTTTTAAAACACATTTTTGCTTGCCCTGGTAAGTACTGTGGAACAAAAAGATATTATACTGTAATTACAAATTAAGAAATATTATGATTAAAATATAAATAATAAATAAAAAACACAAAAATTATAAAAAAAAAAAATTATTTTTGTATGAAAAAATCTGTTGGCATATTTTGTTATTTTTTTTTTTAATAGGGAACCACTTTGCCCTAGAACAATTTATGTTGGCAATTTTTAGTAAATTTATATAATATCAGACAAAGATAAAAATGCATCCTAAATTTGCACTTGCATTATGAGTGCATTTTTGAGTGATAATATTATTTTGAAATTGTTCTGTTTAAAGAAGACATACTATTCGACATAAGCGATGCTAATTTATTTTTTCTAAATAATAATACAATTTTCTTAGAAATTTAAAAAAATTGTTTAAAGTTTATTAGAACATAAAGATTTCAATTCTGCATAAAGTTAACATAAGTAAAAGTTAATTTAAAATGCCAAACTCCACAAATGTTCATTTAGATTGATATTTGGTGATTATTAGGGTTTTCTTTTATTATTTTTGTGCAGTTATAAAGAAAGCTAAGCTTTGTATTTGTGATAGAATGCTTTGGGTTATTATACTGGAAAACATAAATCTGTAGGAAATTTCTAATTTCTCAGCATTATCATGTAAATTTTATTTAAAAATATCTATATAAAAGTGATGATCCATTATGTGTAAATGTAAATTTTATTTTAAAATATCTATATAAAACCGGTGATGCATTATTCCAGACCCTGTCACATACCCATTAACCATAACACTTCAACGACCGTACTTTGCGGTAGTTATCTAATTTCTTTCTTCTAGCTCGGTATATAACTTTCGATAGACTAGAAAATTCTTATTGCAAACAAAAGGATTTAGCTTGATTTCAATTGAATAATTTCATATTCCCTTACAAATTCTAATCTCAACTAGAGCAACATATTATGATTGGAACATATGATCAGAGCGAAAAATAGAAATGATTATAAGTTATAATTATTATGATTCCAATTTGTTATATTGTGTCCGATTTTATGGTTAGCTTTTTCATGTTATGATTATAATTTTACATATAATTAAACACTCCACAGTGGGGCAGAATCGAAATTTTTTGGAAATAAATCTGTAACTTCTGATCGGCTGGTTGGATTTTCATGAAATAGGCGTTCATGGTATAGGCGTACCGGAGGAGTGTACAATCTTATGTTTGGAAGGGAGGCACAACAAACCCCTCAGGGGCGGAGCTAAGGGGGCTCAAAGTTAGGTACCTCTGACATAAAAAATTTTTAATCGCTTGCCAAATTTTTGTTTCTCGTCCGATTTCAAATATTTTATATATTATATATATAATATTTTTATATATTTTATATGTCCTATTTATCTCTTATAGTTTTCAAGTTATTTGCGTTTGAATTTTTAAGCACCATAATTTTGTATGTTCTTGGTCCAGTTTTTTTTATATATATCCTAGTATTTCTGACCGATTTTATTAGTTTTTTTTCTATCTAGTTAAAGAACAAAATTATCTATTGAATAAAAAAAATTTAAGTCGATATCTTTACCGAGTCCAAAAATAAACGATTTTGAATTTGAAAATTAAAAAAAAGACGACTTTTTGTGTTTTTTAGCCGAAAAAGTATCTACACTCTTTTTTATCTAAAATAAAATTTTCTTTAGCAACATATAATAATTTTACACTTTTCTGAAAGGCAACTTCACAGAGATGACTCTAAGATAAAAAACAAGCGCAATAACTCAATTGGTCATGGTATACACCCTCCCGAATTCGACCCATTTTATATGAAAGTTTTGACTTTAGACCATTTTTTCTCAAATCCCAAAGCGCGAATCGACAAGTGGAATATATTTTAAGAATCCTCAATATGTTGTTAAAAGTTTTAAATCAAATTCTATGGGCCTTCGGATAAATGTGGATCTATAGCCATAAATGTAAAAAATCCCATTTTTGGGAATTTTGATTAGTTTTTTTGGGAATTCAGGAAAACCCTACCCCTGATTGAAATTTGGTTAACGCGCTTTTATTTACATTAATAAGATCCACATTTCTTGCAAATTTCATTAAGATATCTTTATAAACAAATATGTTATTACAATTAAAAAATTTGTATTTCCTCCAAAAAACCCAAATTGGGCCTTTTGTTTGGTTTATTTCTAAATAAGCGGAAGAAATTTTAAAAATATGTATTCCAAATTAAGCTTATCCTTTATCACATATAATTTCCGATCTTTTGCAAAAAGATTCAAGTCAATGTCATACCTCATTTCAGAAATATGCGCGTTTAAACTTTTATATTTCCAATTTATTGTATATATGACCATATTTTTACAAACTTGCAACTTTTGGCTTTAGTTTTGCGTGAATAATTACTTAGAAAATTATGAATATTTCTGTATACTTTTACTAATATCTATACACAAAATATTTTTATAAAAATAATTAATAAATATTTTTATTTTTAATAAGGTTGCCACATTACCCAAATTTAAGTAAATCGTTATCCTTTTCTAAGCTTTCATATATTTCTATTAATGAATTTAAAATAACAAAACAAACAAAAAATATCTATTTTAACTTAATCAATATTATTTTTGGTATTTATCATCTTCCTTAATAAATATTCTATTTCTAATACGATTTTTTATTACTTATTTACATTAAATTTATGTAGACAATTTTTCTAATATTTTAAACTTATACTACTTATTTTCTATAAAATAATCTGTTGTATCTGTATACATATCTAAAAGATAATAAAGGTCCTTCGATTATAACCAAACCTTGTCTATTTATATTTATTCATATGTAAACTAAATGAGAATTACAATGAAGTTAGAAAACAAACATTAAAAACGAAATATATTTAAAAACAAACAAGTTATGAATTTTTCCGCTAAATTTTGTGCAAAGGATAAGTATTATATTTATTTGAAACATTTTATTGTCATAAGAATAATATTAATATGGTTTAAGAGCAAGGAAAAACACTAAATTTTTAATGGTTGTAGAACTAATGATATTTTTCATATTAATAAAATTTTGTTTCTGGTAAAAATATTTAAAAACATATAATTTTTACAGTCAAATATATTAAAATTTTTATTGCGTTTAAATATTAAATGACAAAATTTAAATAAAAACATTGTTATCACGAACTCAGAACGAACTCAGAGTTATTAAAATTCAAGTAAATTAATAATTTGAACATAATATTGTTAGAATGTTAGAATTTGTATGACGAATAGTCATATAAGTAAGCCGAATTTTAACTTTCTATGTTGGCTGGAAGCTTCAGAAAGCTCTGGAAAAATAATATAGTCTTAGGAATATATATATATATATATATATATATATATATATATATATATATATTATATATATTATAATTAACATCAAATTTGCAATTTAATTAAATTTGTATTATTTCCTATTTCCCTATGAAAAGGCTTAGAAGGACATAAAACCATATTTCAAAGTTTCCACAATTTGACCTTTAAAATATGTGATTTAAAATATTTCATCTTTACTTAATTGTTGTTGCTGCTAAAATATATCATTTTAATAATCATACTAAACATACCGCCTATAATTTTAACCATAAATAATATCCCTTTACTTAGAATATTTACAAATTCTTAAGAAAAACTGGAAAATTTTATGAAAATTGTAACAATTTATCTATATACATACATATATTGCGACAATAGAGATGAAATAGCGCGCAATGTGTAGCAATGAAAGCAAAATTTGTTCTATTTATGTATGTATGTATGTATGTATATATGTATGTATATATGTATGTATATATTTTGTGTGTAAAAATATTCAAAATCATAATACGCGTAGTATTGTATAAATATTGTTCATAAAACGAAGGACTTTCCAATGAAATTTTTTGTTTATTTGGGTTCAGGATGGGTTGGCTTGATTAAACTAACTAAAATGTTAAACCAGTTAAAAACCAAACAAAAACGCACACATATAATTAACATATACAGTAAGAACAACAACAGCAACAAGAATATTACAATAATAACTTTCATTATGATTTTCTAAATAATCAGACAGTTAAATAGAGTTTAGTTGACAAACTATTTGAATATGTGTTCGTATATGTACATATACAAACATGTATGTTTGTGTATTAACAATTGTAAAGTCATAAATGTGTAAGTGTTGTTTTATTGTTGTTTTTGCTTTTGTATTTAGAAAGAGAAGGTTTTTGAAAGTCCAAAAATAACTGTCGGATAGTTAAATAGTTATTGGTTAATATACATAACTGAGTTAAAGTGCTACACACATGTACAGTGCTGGAGAATAATGTAGCACAGTTTTATGTTGTTTGAGGTAAATATAGTAACATTCATAATCAAATTTTACATTTATAAAAGTTAAATAATATTAATTTTTAATACAAAATATTTATAAATTTAAAATTTAATTATGTATGTACCTACTTTTAAAATAAATTTCGAAATTTTTATCTCAATTTTTTAAGAAAATTAGTTTTTTTTTTTTTTTTTGAAAATTAGATTTTTGGATATAAAGTCGCTTTTTGGTCAAAATTTACATTTTTTGAATGATGAAAATTAAAAAAATCGATTCTTTGGTAAAAAATTGATTATAAAAATTCAGATTTTTGATGAAAATTTGTTTTTTTTTTTTCTTTGGAAATTGAATTGTATTATTTGATTTTTTTTTATGAAAAATAAATTTTTAGTAAAAATTTAATTTTTTGGCGAAGATTCGGTTCTTTTATTCAAAAACCGGTTTTCGTAAATATTCGATTTTTTTGGAGCAAATGATATTGTATGATTTTGTTTCTTGATTAAAATTTTATTTTTAGCTATAATTTGATTTTTTTGGTGAAGATTCGATGCTTTTTTTACCGGTTTTTGTGAATGTCGACTTATTGTAGAAAACTCGGGTTTTTGTTGATAAAGTGTTAAAAATTAGGTTTTTAAACAAAATCCGTATTTTGGATGAGTATTCAACGTCTTGTAGATTTGATATTTTATGAAAATTTGGTTTTTTGATGAAGTTGGTTTTGTAGTGAAAACTTGGGTTTTACTGAAAATTGGGTTTTTTGCGAAAAATTTGCAAAAATTTCGTTTTTAATGAAAACTTTTTTTATCGGTGAATATTTTTAATAGATTTTTTGTTAAAAATTTTGTTTTTTTTATAAATATTAGATTTGTGAACTTTATATTTTTTGGGTGAAAGCCTGATTTTATTTTTTGTGGAAATTAAATATTTTAATTAAAATTAGATTTCAGTTTTTCAATATATATATATATTTTTTTTTTTTTTTGTGAAAACTCCGTTTTTTGAAAAAATGCTAGTTTTTTGTGAGACTTTGGCTTCGGCGATTTTTGATAAAAATTTTTTTCTTTTTTGAAAAAATTCGCCAAAAAACTACTTTTTGTTAAAAATTATTTTTTTTAATTTGATCTTTTGGTGAAATCGGGTTTATAGTGAAAATACGGTTTCATGGTAAAATTTTTTGGGAAAAACCCGGTTTGTGATTTTTTTTAAATCCTGTTTTTTTTTTTTGAAAATTTGTGTTTGTAAAAACTAATTTTTCTTTTCGTATGACCCATTTTTTATGAAAATTCAAGTTTTTGCCGAAATTTCAGTTATTTGATGAAAACCCAGTTTTTTCCAAAAAATTGTTTTTTGTAATTAATTTCTAAAATATAAATATAATCTACGCATGAAACTTAAAACAGACGCCTGTCCGTCCGTCAGTTCTACACTAAATGAAAACTATTACAATAACAAAAATTCAAATAATACTACTGCTCTTTTATCGCACCACACTGTCTACAGTCGGAAGGATAATAAAGTCTAGCAGGTATGTAGTTGACAACCTTTTCTTTTAAATACTTTCGTTGTCATATCCGTCCGAAAGACCAACTATGCTAACTCTCTTAATTTAGCTGAGTAAAACTGAGTACACACACAATCAAAAAGGGTACAACACACAACAGTTATAGAGTTAACTTGGACATTTCACACAGGCAAGGCTTAGTAAACACTCACTCACACAATGTGTAGATCTCACAAACAGACAGGAAGGACAAAAATAACAGTAACAATAATACACCTTCAACGGATTGGTTGACAGCGAAAGGGATTAAAAATTATCCGGCTTTAATCCGTTTCCCATAAGCAGCGTTATTATTAGTTAATTTTCATTTTACTATTTCTTTTTTTTTAAGTTAAAATTGTTGCTGTTTTCTTTAGTTAGATTTTATTGCAGCATCTTGAACAATCGATTACAATAACAAACAAATAAATATTGTATTGTACAGATTAAGAAGGACATGATACAGGATATGTTTGTTTTTCACTTTCAAAAAGTAGAGCAATCATTTTTAAGCATTTTATTGTTCGTTTACATCTACTTAACTCAAAAGCAAACAAGCTAAAAATGGTTATAAATGACCACATTCTCACTGTCTCACTCACTAGCAGCTTAAATGTTTGTATCCTTTATTAACAATGACATTTGTTGTTGCAATCTATTGTTTGTTTGAAGAAATTTGCTCTAATTCTTGTGATATTTGTTTAACGTAATCGGTTCGTTCATTCTTCCCTTTTTTTTTTTTTTTTTTTTTGATAATATTTAGATGGATTTGTTGACTTTTATGACAGGATCTAAGCTATTGTCATTCACTGATTATGTCTCTGTCTATATTACTCGTATTATGTTAACATGTTGTTAACAATGGTTTATAGAGCCATTTTATAATAATTTTTCTCTTCAACTCCTAAACTATTTGCAATTATTATGTTTGTTTAACTTTGCTCTAATTTTACGTTAATCCCTTAGATTAACTGTTGAGTTTATTTCTATAGGATTTTATGTTTGTAGTTGTGTACATGCATACAAATATGTGTTCATTTTTCAAAAAGCAGAGATTACAGCAAGTAAAGTATATGAAATTTAGTCAATATTTTTGTTAGTTATGAAATTTTATAGCTTGGTCTGCTTTTGATCCCTTTTTTTTAGAGAGGGCGTATTAAGATTAAGCATAAACTGGTGAAGATTTAACATAACTTGAACATGATTTGTTACTCTGTAATGCAAAGAATAACGAGCTTAAGCATAATATTTGGCAAGATTTTTTGCTTAGATCTTTATCTGTAACTTCCTAGATATTATCTGCTTATTAAGTGGAAACTTTGAGCAGGATTTTTTAATTTCTTTGAGGAGATTTTAGGTAATTAATATGTAATTCGTGTGAGTAAATATTTGTTAAGTCAAGACTTTTAAAATTTTTTCGATTTAATGAAACTCTAAAAATACAAAATTTTATATGCTTTTTTTTTTGCTGTTTTATTTTGCACAAAAATCTTTAAATGTTTTAAATCTTTCTGTCTAATTTTAAGAAATTATACAAATACTAGAGTATAAGTCTATATATGCCAGAAAAAATTCAACATAATAATAACAATAAAAATAATAAAAAAATGCATAAAAAAATCTAAATTTTTTTTTTAAAAATAAATGAACAACCTTTTGACACTTTTTCTCTCCCTGATCGAAATTGAAAGATTTGAATCCATTAGAATTTTATGTTAAACAATACTTAAAGTATTAAAAGGTAAAATTAAACAAAAAAAAAATCAAAAAATCAATCGGCGTAAATTCGCTCCCTGACCGAATTACAAAATCAGCTTCCGGTAAACTTTTTAAAACTAAAACTGGCTTTTAAAAATATTATAGAAAATAAAAAATAAATCCGCGTATCTCCGCTCCCTGATAGAAATTTTAAAATCTGGCTCCGTTAGGATTTGTAGAACGAATAGTTTTATAAATAAGTCGAATTTTTCACTTTCTATATCGTCTGGGAATTTCAGAAAGCTTTGGCTTTGGATATTATATGTATATGTATATATATATATATATATATATCCGCTTCCTGGTAGAAATCGCAAAACCTGGCTCTGTTTATAGTTAAATAATTAAGCTCTGAAAAATAAAACATGCTTAGGAAATTATATATAAAACCGACTATCTCGAGAATTTGTAGTTATGTAAGTAAGCCGAATTTTAACTTTCTACGTCTTCTGGGAGCTACAGAAAGCTTTCGAAAGAGAAAGCATACTTAGAAAATTATAAATGGATTTGCTTATATATGCTCCCTTACGGAAATTTCAAAATCTAGCTTCGTTAGGATTTGTAGGACGAAGTAAGCCGAATTTTAATTTTCTATGTCTTATGGGAGCTTAAGAAAGCTCTAGAAAGAGAAAACAGGCTTAGGAAATCATTTATATACATAGATAGATACAGCTAACAAAATTCAAATCTTAATGTTCGTATGAACTGGGATCTCAGAACACTGTAGGTTGGATTATAAAATATGTAACTCGCAATAAAAATATGCCGAATTGAAAAGGTTAAGTTTTGATATACACACTCATACATAAATTATCATATTTCGCCAGTATGTCTATTATAAATAAGAATAAAATAAATTTTAAAATTTACATATATATATATATATATATATATATATATATACATAGAAGAAAAAAATGAAAAATTTACTTTTAAGATGCGCTGAAAAAGAACTGCAGATGATGGTTGTTAATGGAATTATGTTATTTTTTATAATTTCTATTAATTTCTTCTGAAGTTGTGCCCTAAAAGTAATTATTAAAATTAATTATTGACAACTTAGTTTAAAGTTGATACAAAATATAAAAATACTACCCTTCTGATGCGACTACTAATATTAACTTTATATGGGGACCACTACTCCCCATACAACTTTTTAAGACCTTCACTGACTTTCACTCCTTTAGATATGAGAGAATTAATATTTCCTTTATATGGGGGCTGCCTCTCCCCCTCGACTTATCAGTCCTATTTTTGTTTCATAAGTGCGATATGATAAGTTAGAGCGGTGCAGCAGTTTAAACGTGATTGATACACAGAAAACACCTCATCCTGGGCCTCAAATTGAAAATATTAGCGATTGTTATTATTAAAAATAACTTTTGAGAATATATGTCTTTCTGTCCATTTGGATGTCTGTTCATAGTCCAATAAATACATTTCTCTTTCAACATATATGTGGCATATAGTCTCGAAAATCTTGGTATTGAAATTCAGCGAAATCCAATGAAAAATTTTTCCAATTTTTTTTTGCCCAAATTTAATAATATTTTCTATTTCACTTACAATAATATACAAATGTTTTTCTATTGGAAAGTTGTGAGATTGAATATTCTACAGGAAGTATTCTAGACTACAAACTGTTAGGCCTAAGTTCGTATCTAAGGGACTCCTTGGAAATTTCTTTGAAATTAATTAAATGAAAATTACATTTCAATACGCCAGGATTCGAACACAGACGAACATTTTAAAACTCCTCGTTTTGAATTCTAATCTATATCTAATTTGCGTAAATAAAATAACTTTTCAATATTGTTGAATTTTAAATATATTCAACATATTGCTCATTTGCTGCAACAATTTCATAACTCAAAAAATTAATTTTTTCAGAATTCGCATTTTTAGTTTTTAAATTGATATATATTTTTGAAAAATTTTGAATGAAAATGATATTATCGTCAAATTTAATCACTTGTCTATGAAACTTTACGATGTTGACTACACAATAGCCGGCGTAAAAATAAAATAATACGTTGTTGCAAGAAATACACAATAGATGATAAAATTTGGACAAAATGTTTTTATCGCAATCCGGCGTGAATTATAAAAAACTCACACACAAGACTTTATCAGCTAATAAAACACATTATTTACTATGCATTAGTGATGTTAACTCGAAATGTGCGTTTTTTTTTTTTTTTTTTTTTTTTTGAGTTATGACGTTGTTGCAGCAAATGAGCAATATAGTATTGTAAATTGATTTTTATATTGTTCACATATATGAGGAGTAAATATAATTGTTTTTCAACAAATTTTCAAAATGTAGTCTAGTGGAAGTGTTCTAGATTACAAATCTTCAGGCCATGGTTCATATTTTCGGAAAATCCATTTGAATTTTGTTTTAATATGGACATATTTTTTGTGAAGAAATAAGTTTGAGAAGTAAATCTGAGTATGTGAGATGTTTTTTTTCTCAAAATATTATCACTTAACTGTAATTGTGTTTTAAGTTTCTAAATGTAGAAAATGTAAATAAGGTGCCGTATCATAAGCCATATCAAAGTTAAAAATTCTTAAAAATTTTGAACATTTTAAAATAGCTAATGTAAGTTTAAAATGTCTAATTCTAAGTTATCTTATTCGAAAAAAAAAATAGTTGGTAGAAGGCTGAAAAAGAATTTACAACTTTGCATATTTCTTTTTTATTCAACTCATGCCATGTTCACATTTGGCAAATATTTGAACAAAATTTCGTGACCCTTAGTTTTACATAAAAATTTTTTGCCGTTGTTTGATCTTGCAAATGTTTTGTAAGAGAAAACAGCGTCAAACAAAATTCAATAAAATGTAATCTGTGATTTACAATAAATACAAAACATTTTCCAAATTGAAAGAAGAAATTAAGATTTATTTCATTTAGTGGTTACGTCAAATATTTGACTAGTCCGAACTTATGTAGCTTAAGTCATATAGCCAAAGATTTTTCGGAGGCTTTTTTTTTTTTTGCTACAAATTTCCGATATCATGGTTAACATCAGTTTACAAATATTAAAAATAATTTCAATATGTTTATACATTTATGAAATATAGATTTTGTGAAGGGTATAAAAAATTATTCTAAACAATATGATTAGTAGAAATCGTATTACTTAAAATAATTACATTTTTCGCTCGGGAGAGATAGTACGTCTACAGCAATATTTCAAAGAAATCAGTAATTGTAGAAAATATTTTATTTATTTTCATATTTATTATAATTAAAATTACAATAAATCTTAAATCTAAAAGCACTTGCATCAATGGCTATCGGCTTAAGTTCTAGAAAATAAATATTTAATACAGTGCACGTCAATACAGAATTTAATACACTGCACGTCCATTTTTATGATTCTTAGTCATTGCTTTTGAAGTTATTCCTTCCAATTATGTTAATATAATTATATAACCTTTATTTATTTACGTATAACGTGTTGAAAGTGTGTTTTTTTTACTAAAAAGTGTTTTTTATTTACACTTTTATGGAATAAATTTTAAATAACTTCAAAACAAAAAGTGAAAAATATGCAGCATCCATTTAAAAGTACTTCTATCTTTTCTTGCTGGAGTTTTATATATAAGGTGATTCAAGTAGAGATACTTTTTTCAATAGCCTTTTTTGACAGATCACGTGTGAGTCGTGTCATGCTGTCATGTTATTTTTATTTAGTATTGTTTGGCATTTCATAATGGAAAGACTTACGTCTGAACAACGTTTACAAATCGTTCAACTTTATTACGAAAATTCACGTTCTGTGAGGAATGTGTTTCGTGCACTTCGCTCAACTTATGGTTAACATAATCGACCTACTGAGCGTACTATTCGCAACACCATCAACCATTTTGAGACCCAGCATTCATTATTGGATAATATTCGACCGAATAGACCACGTCCAGCACGCTGTGAAGAAAATATAGCGGCCGTAGCTGAGAGTGTACACGAAGTCCGTGGAGAGTTGATTCGGAGTCGTTCGCAGCAACTCGGACTGATGTATGGAACGACTTGGCGCATTTTACGTCGAGATCTTAAATTGAAAGCGCACAAAACACAGCTTGTGCAACAACTGAAGCCGCTCGACCTTCCCAAGCGACATCGCTTCGCTCTATGGGCTCTTGAAAAGTTCCAACGTTTTCGAGGCAAATTTTGTTCAGCGATGAGGCCCACTTCTGGCTCAATTACAAACAAAATTACCGTATTTGAGACGAAGAGCAACCTGAAGAGTTTCAAGAACTGCCACTCATTCCAGAAAAAACAACGGTTTGGTGTGGTTTGTGGGCCGGTGGAATCATCGGTCCATATTTCTTTAAAAATGATGCCGGTGCGAACGTAACCGTCAATGGCAACCGTTATCGTGCCATGATAACCGACTATTTGATGACTAAAATTGAAGCTTGTGATCTCAGCGACATTTGGTTTCAGCAAGACGATGCCACTTTCCACACATCGCATCAATCAATGGATTTATTGAGAAAACACTTCTTTGAGCACATAATTTCACGTTTTGGGCCGGTCGATTGGCCACCAAGATCGTGTGATATCACACCGTTAGACTTTTTCCTGTTTGTGTTATGTAAAGTCTAAAGTTTATGCTTCGATTCAGGACTTGGAGGAAAACATCACGCGCGTCATTCGCCAGTTACCAGTCGAAATGCTCGAACGAGTCATCGAAAATTGGACTCAACGGATGGACCATCTGCGACGTAGCAAGGGCCAACATTTGATAGACATAATCTTCAAAAAATAAATGCCAAAGAATGTTTTTTTCAAATGATAATAAACATTCCCCATTAAATTTGAATTTTCTGTGTTTTTTTCTTTAAAAAAGTAGGGAACCTCGAAATGGATCACCCTTTATTATTTTTCTAGTTAGACGCTTTAGAGAAAAACCAAATTCTTTTTATATTTATTTAAAATTATTTATTTATGTATGACAGAAAAAATTATTATATAAATTTTTTTAATAAACTTTTTTTTGATTTTATGTGTGTCAAATGGTAGAAAAGTTTTTAGAGAAGTGAAATTTTGACAAATATGAGGTGAATAAAATTTCACTAGCTCATAGGACCACATAAATATAAAACAAACGATTAGAAAATTCTGACAATAATAAAATAAAAATTTCGGGAATTTTAATGTCTAATTTATTTGAATTTTGTTTTCTTAACTCTACGTCTACACGAAGAGATTTTTATTTCCTAACATAAGAAATAACGACGGCAGAATAACAGGAACATATTTTTTTCCAACTTTATGTTAAGGGATGGAGAAAATGTTAATTTATTTCCGCTTTTATTTTTTATTTGTCTTTTTTTATTTTTTCACACCGAAATTGTAAAATTTTTCCACCACAGGAAAATTTAAATATCCAGGTTCGAGTTTATTGTAATTGTTGCCGTCTCACATGATATATATAATTATGCTGCTCTTTGCGAAAATATTTCCAAGTAAGTACTACTACCAATGTCATGATTTTCCGAATAACCTATCGCATATAATTCGATGTATTAATGTTGTGTCATCTTATAGGTCTTCCTTTTATTAAAATGTTACCCCATAATGAGTGACGGTTTTCCCGACTTAATACCCAAAGTTGCTGTATATTTTTTACTTTTACTATAGGAAAAAATAATATAAAAAATTTAAGTAAAGATGTCTGTGGCATTAATAATAAAGGAAAGGTTTGTTCTTATATGGAGAGAAAAAAATTTGCAAAGGTATAGATAAATCTAGTTAATATTTTAATCATGTTAATTACCATATTAATAGATTTTAAGTACAATTCTAATCATATAAGTAATTAATATAATTTAAAAAAATTATTGAAATTTATAAGCAAAATCAATTATTTATACTGTAAAATTGCTTTCGTAAAACTATTTATTTTTTATATTTTTTCTAAAATGAAAGTTTAAAACTATGAAACTATGATTAATCAACAAGTATATTTAACAAAATACATTACAGTTCGGCCAATCTGACAATTTGATTGACCTCAATCAAAAATTTAAATATAATAATATTTATTTTAAAGTGATGTGACTAGAAATATATTAACAATTAATTTGGTGTAACCCATTTTCTAAGTCGCTCAGATTCAACAATACCTTTGTATGGAATTTGAGAGAGCTGACAATTATGAATATCTTTTATAATGTAACGATCATTTGATAACACTTTCTCGACAATGAAAGGTCCACGATATCTTTCTATAAATTTTTTATTTTTTCCAATAGTATTATCAGTATTCATGACTACAACATATTCTCCTATCAAATATTGTTTTGCATGTACATGATGCTTATTAAAATAGTCCTCGTTGTGTTTTTGAGATCGTTCAATTGCTTCTAACGCCTCTGACCTTTGTGACAATAAATCCCTAATTTGATTGTCCATCTTATCGTCTATATATTCCGTTAATTTGTCAATGATTGTTCCGCGTTGTTTTACGCCAAATAAAATTTGGCTGGCGGAGTCTTTTGTAGAGCTATGAACAGAGTTATTTATTGCATATTCAACTTGAGATAGTTTTAAAGACCAATTAGAATGATCTATGGGATCACTTATTTTACTTAAGATGCTTTTTATGACTCGATTTACTCTCTCAACTTGGCCATTAGCTTGAGTAGAAGCAACTGCAACTTTGATATGTTCTATATTATTTCTTAGAACAAAGTCAGAAAATTCGTGAGATGTAAAACAAGAACCCCTATCCGATATTAATAGTTTTGCCCTACTATAGTAGTAGAAATACTTTTCCAAAGCACAACAAACTTCCTTCGTACTAGTTGAATTTACAGGGTATAGACGAACAAATTTTGTAAAAGCATCTATGACGACGAGGATATGCTTTCGTTTAGTTTTTAAAGATGGAAGTGAACCAAAATGATCTATATGAATTGTATGAAATGGTATTGGCTTTTTTGGAATGCTGTACAAATTTTGTTCATTATATCCATCAAATTTCGACACCATTTTTTCATTTATCTGTTTTTGAAGATTTATAATTTCACAACGCATTTTTAAAATCTTAATTTGGTTTTCGAGTTCCAATTGTTGAGAAGAAGAAGCGCTAGTAACAGGAGGAAGACTTGCAGAAAAATTTGAAAAAACGTAAGTACACCTTTGTGTATCAGAGGTTACAGGAGACGTTATATCAACTACTTGAGCATAGGATACGGAAACTGTGGTAGAAATTGCATCAGAAACTGAAACGGAAGTTGCAGCAAACGTTGTAATGGAAGTTGTAGCGGAAATTGCGGAAGTAAAAACAGCGGAAGTTGGAGCGGAAGTTGTAGATAATACAGCAATATTCGCGACAGATGCAGAATCAAGAGTTTCAGGAGAAGCAATCTCAACACCGGCAGGAATTGACTCATTATTACCACGTGTTCCATATAAAGAATCATATAGGCTTCTTAATTGACTCATTGTTGCAGATTCAGGAAATGATATTCCTGCTGCAACCAAATTATCAATAATTTTTTGACGACTTGGCCGTAGATCCATTTTAAATTTTCAAAATTATTGAGAAACCACAGCTGAATTGTAAAATTGCTTTCGTAAAACTATTTATTTTTTATATTTTTTCTAAAATGAAAGTTTAAAACTATGAAACTATGATTAATCAACAAGTAGATTTAACAAAGTACATTACAATACTTAATTAGTATTATGCATTTTGATTATTGGATCAAAGTCAATTAAAAATTTAATTAATAAAAGAAATTTCATAATTGAAATCCATTTTTTTTTTCTCTGTATGTGTATAATAGGTAATGCTAAAAGTGGCGATTAAGGCTACATTCTAATGCAATAGGAAGCTGTTGCTTTTAAAAATGAAAGCTATGTTTTTGTTGGGTTAATTAATTTTGATAATTGATCAATTTTTCTCAGTGGTCTCTCAGGATATTTAAGTCGATTGTGTTTTTAAGACTAAATTCATGCGGAGAAAAAACATGGTTATTGTATGATCACGACAACTATATTAAATACTCTGCAATAATCGAAAGCAAATTATAGTTAATTTTAATATGGTTGATTAAAACAATATTATGTTTCTTAACAATTTACGAGAAAAAAAACAAAGTATGTATTATAAAATTCAATTTCATAAAGGATTTGCACTATTGAAATTTATAAGAAATTGGTTCATGATTCAACAAAAATTTTTTTAACTTCTATCCATAAAAAATTTTGAAATGCTTTTCTCTCTTTCAAAAATATAGAGGTGCAGATTTTGTGTAAATATTGAAATTTGAATGACATAACTTTTTAGTTCATGTCTAGTAAAAAAGAAGAAAAGTTGATAATTTGAACGATTATGAAGGAAAAACGGCTTCAGGAATATAATTTCCTTTAAATTCTTCCTAAACACATGCACATACATATATACATGAAGTTTGATTTGAACTAGCCTCTTCAACTTCAAATTTCAACTTTTAATCTGAGTTCTATTTATTCTTTTCCACACGCCATTTTGTGTTTTACATTTTTTTTTCGTTCTAAATTAACAGACATAATGATGTGATTTCCAACTTTTTATTGGTTCATAAAAAGATCACATCTATAGTACGTATGCCAACCAAATACAAGATCAACAACACAATTAACTAAAATAATAAAAACAAAAAACAAATATTTACCTTTCAAACGAAAAAAAAAAAAAATGAAAGGAAAAAAACTAACACAAATCCACACATATAGGCAAACATTTGTTTTAAACCTCAACACACACGCCACGATCACGAGTAGCGATCACCGCACAAAAAATGTATATCACCTAATTATTTGCAGTCATTGTTTACAAGTTTTTTTTTCATTCTACTTTTTTGTTTGTTTTAAATATTTTTTTTTGTTATTTTTTATGGTTAACAAAAACACACGATCAGTTTTTTGTTGTTGTGTTTACATTTTCCATTTCAATTTCCCTGTGCTAAAAATATGGCAAAGTAATAATCGCGCACTAATTATCACTCAAATACAGGTCATTTTTCAAAAATTAAAAAAGTAAAGAAGATGAAAAATACTTCCTCAACAACAATCAACAATTTGAAATATGTATCTGTATGTATGTATGTACGACGATTATGTCTACAATGAGAGCGGCCTTGTAATTGTTTTGTTGATTAGTATTGGTATTAGTATTGTTTTTTTTTTTTTTTTTTTTTTTTTGAGAAAATTATTTCTAAAAATTAGAACATTTTTTTTTTTTTTTCTTTAGTTAGTTTTAGGTAGAAGATGACAATTTTTATTGGTTCATTTAAAAACCGTGGCCTCATAAAATCGCACAAAACACACAAACAAATTTAGTTGAAAATATGCTTTTTGTTCTATTTTTTGTGTGTATTGTCTAGTATACTGAAAAACGATTTATTCGCTGTGCTCTCGTTGTATTAGGAAACTAGATCAGTTTTTTTGTTGGTGGCAAATTTTGTTTTATAATTTTTATGATCGTGTTATAGTTTCCTTTTTGTCTTCCAAAACATTGTGTTCTAGTTCTAGTTACAGTTTTAGTTATTGGACTAAATTTTTCCTTTTTATGACTTTTTTGTTTCCTTCGTCCGTTATTGATGACCTCGCGGATATATTAAAAATATGAAAAATTTTTATGAACTAATTTTTGTTTGGTCTTTTTGTATTTTTATAATGTTTTTGTATTCGTAAGTTTTTATTGAAATTTTCTAGGGGCCGCACGTAGATTGTTATCGTGTTGTGTGTTGATGTTCGCGGAATTTATCGTGTCGTGTAAGGACCAAAACTATATCATGAAAGTAGATCAAGTTTTTTGTTACAATTTTATTGTTTTATATTATTTTTAGTTTTTGGGTTTGTTTTTATGGATGTCTACTACGAGTGTGTATATGTGAGTGTGTGTTGTTTTTAAACAAAATGCTCGGCATAAATAATTTGTTTTTTCCCGTTAAAAGCATAAACAGCTTGAATATGCTCTAATTTTTTTACAAATAGGACAATATACATATTTTCCAAAAATATGTCTGCATTTAGAATTTCAAAAAGGTCTTCCTTTTTATTTCCTTTACAGTGTTTTACATACGAGTATTGACATTGACATATTATAAATAAAATTATATAGTAGAGACTAAAAATACAAAAATACCTGTTAATAGAGCGTAAAATATTTATTATAATTTTTATTGATGTTCTAAATATTTTTGTTTTTTTTTTTTCGCTTTTTGCTTTGGTTTACTGATTTTGTAACATGCTCTACTTTAATTTTTGTTATTCCTTGAAATGGATCGCGCCCTTGTAGTTTTTATTTTTTCTTCTTTTGAATGTAATTATTACTAGAATAACTGTAATATCCTTTTTCAACGAAATCGTTTTATTAAATTTATATCACTTTTAACTTTCCCAGAGTTATTAAATTAGTTTTACTAACCCTTTTTGTCACATAAACTCATTTGAAGTAGAGTTCGTAGTATTTGCTTTAATTTACTTTTGTGTTTAACTTTGTAACAATTTTATTTATATAATATTAGGATATGTATGTAGTTTGACGTATCCTTGAAAGTTTCCACTTAACAATGCAATTGCCTATGGTCAAAAGTTGTATTGATGTTAAGAATTCTGTAAAGGATATCTTAGCGGGACATCAAAAGGTCTACTTTAAGGTAGTATGTAAAATAAAATGTTTTTTTTTTTCTAACATCAAAAAAGTATGCCTTCTTTTGGAAGCAATAGAAAAAATTAAAAGAAATTACATTACTTTTACACAGAAGAACATTTTTCGTTATGATTTATCAACAGAAATTCATCACATCAATCAAAATAATTTTTCAATTTAAACTATTACGAAATACGTTAGTAAAAACAAAAGCTTTACATTTGCAATAAATTTCGTTGTCACAATGAAACGTGATTACTTTTATCATGAATTCCATGAGACATCAAATAAGAAATGACCTTAGGTCTTCCGATTTGATTCATATTTGGTATACACAGACTTTATAACACTAATTAAACATAACTGTTTAAATTTTTCAAATGACAAAAAAAAATTCGCAGTTTTATTCACGATTATAATTCTAAAAAAATCAAAATATTTACAGTCGTATTTTTAATTACACATATCTCTTAAAGCTGAAGTACGATTTCATTAAATTTGATGGTATTAGAAAAGAAACGTAGTTCGCTTTAAATATCAGAGTAAAATAAAAAATGTTTTTTTTATGCATTTTCAATACACTTTTGCAAGCTTTCTCCCCCTACGATATTTTATTTTTTCAAATTAACTGAAAAATTTATAAATTGACTGAATAATACATTTTAAGTTTTTTTTACGACGTATTTTTAATGACTTTATAAAAAAAACGCTAACAAATTTTTTCATACAAAAACTCATTTATTTAAACAAATTTGTTTCTATGGCTTAAAATAGAAAACATAGATTAATTACTAGATATTTATGTGAGAGAAAAAACCTGATTTAATTGTCAAAAACATAATTCATACCACAACAAAACACATGTAGTTACATATATTTTGTTTTTGTGTTTTGAAAAAAATTAGAATTTTTTTTGAAAATTTAGTTCAAAGTGCCTCTCACATAAACTTCCAGTTGTATTCTGTGATAGAAAATTTTTTGTAAAGATTATTTTTTGATTTATTTCTAAAAAAATAGATGAAATTAATGCCGAAATGAAAATATATATGGTTATTAGAAAAACTATTAGATTTTAATACCATATCTTCTTTTTAATTTTTTGACAATGAAATTCTACAAAAACAAAAAAATGCATTTACAAATATGCAAATGCATTAATGCGTCAAATGCAATTTGTAACAAATATTGCATTTTTTAAATAACTTAGCTTAAATTATATAAAATCACAGTTTAAATGTTTTTTTAAATCAATAAAATCGGACATAGAAACTTATATGTTTACAAAAACTTAAATATTTAAAGAAAATAATAAGCGTACTCATTTAAACGCTTAAATGTGCAATTGTGCAAATTTGCACAATCGCACATTTATTCATTCTTCGAATGTTATGCAATATTAAGTAAATAGTTGAAAAATTTTGTTGAAATCAATGATACATACAATGATTTTATTATAATTAATGTAAATATAATTTTTTACATTGCATTTATTAATAATTTTTAAATATAAACAAAAAACAGCAGATTTATAAATGCACAATTAAACAGCACACGTTTGCGAGACTAAATAGTCGCGCAAAATTATAAGTCTTGTGGAAATGATTTTAGAGTTACAATTTTTGACAGTTCATTTACGAGTGTGCTAACTTCAACACATTATAAAGTTTTTTGTGTGTTTTCACGAGGACCCTTAAAATTTTGCATGGGAAAAAGTGTTGCCACTTAAAAGAAAAAAAAATTAAATATAGTAAACATTTCCATCACAAAAAACTAAATTGAATCATTGAACAAATAAATCACTTTTTAATATGAAATGAGAAAATTTTAAATCGAAGGGGGAGAATGTTTTTAAAATTGCACGTGAAAAATTCAATTGCATCTAAAATGTATTTAATAAAAAACTAAAAATACTTATTAAATTTATTATAAAATATGACAAATGAAAGTCCGATAAGAAATGTGGAAAGTATGGTCTTTTAAAGTAGCATACTTTTTTGATTTTTGTATTTTTTTTTTTTTTAATAATTTTAAACCGCGACAAAACCCACCATTTTCGATTTTTTTCATAATGATATAATTATGTCCACCCATATGTCCATCGAAAAGAAAAAATTATGTAGCATCTATCTGCTGATAAAATTTCTAAAATCTTACACACAATTAACCAAACTTTTTACCTGAACTAATTTAAGCGCAGAGATAAAGGGAGCAAAAAATCTGTATTCCATTCAAAATTAATTTTTCATCCAAAATATTTTGATAGTAATCTATACAAAATTTTAAGCCCCGCTGTGGTGGATCAGCTTTACAGGATACAAAGATCCGCTTCCATTGGCATTGCAGGTGCATTACGTACTAGTCCATCAGAGGCTCTGAACACTATATTGCATCTGACACCTATAGACCTATACATAATGGAATCATCAGTTAATAGTGCGATAAGGTTATCTGCAACGAAAAGCTGGAGATCAAGAACGTATGGGCACGCGAGGATATTAAATTTATTACCCCCGCAATACAATAAAGTTACCGACTATATGATTCCCCACTTGGACTTCGGAAGTACTATTAAAGTCCTATTCCCCACCAGGAGTGAATGGAGAAGGGGCAATCTTCTTGAACAATTTGGAACTAGGATATACACTGACGGCTCAAAGATGAACTGCGGTGTCGGCTCTGGTGTCTTCTCTGAGGATCTTGGAATTAGACACTCATGTAGACTCCCTGACGAGGCAAGCGTATTCCAAGCGGAGATACTAGCGGTCAGGGAAGCGTGTAAACTAATTTGCGATAGGAATATTCAAGGGAATATTGGTTTATTTGTCGACAGTCAAGCGGCAATACTATCGCTTAAATCACCGAAAACTACCTCTATTCTAGTCAGACAGTGTAAAGAGGAACTGCTTGGACTAAGTCGACTGTATGACATTACTATAATCTGGGTACCTGCGCATAGGGACTACTATGGTAATGAACAGGCAGACGAATTAGCCCGGGCAGGCTCTGCTATGAATGCCTCCTTAGCGGTTTCTGTCGCAATCCCGTTAGGAGCAGTCAAAAGCAGAATCCGAAAACACTTTCTAGAAAAGGCGGAAAATAGATGGCAAAATCTGGACAAATGTAGAGTCGCGAAAGAAACGTGGCCTACCTACAACGAGAAACGCTCATTGCAACTCATTGGCTACAAACGCAAGGACATCTCGAGACTAATAGCAGTGTTTACAGGTCACTGGACGATCGGTAAACATGCAAGTAGACTTGGTCTCCCTTACAATGAATATTGTCGTAGTTGTGGCAACAGCGAGAAGGAGGAGACGGTTTTCCATCTTCTATGTGAATGCCCAGTCTTGAACGCAAACAGACATAAATTTCTGGGAGGGCACCAATTAGACAACCTCTCTGAGATATCGGACACTAGACTCAGTGACATCATTAAATATCTCAATGCTACAGGCTGGATCTAATTAATTTATGTTCTCATTGTTTCTTCCCTACATTTCTATCTCATTACAGACTCAATACAACTAATTCACCTGGCGAGTAGTGTGGTTCCATCAAAACGGATTCTAACGAGTCTAATTGATTGCCCGTAGATTACGGGCTACCACGGAAACCAACCAACCAAGCCCCGCTTGTATTATTTTTGGAGCTTATTGATTAGTTTTTTCGAAATTTTGAAATTTTATGTTAAAAAAAAAAGATTTTAAAGGTGTGGAATTTTGCAATATTTACACGCAATATTCAATGATGTCTAAGCTTTAATACAAAATAAACATTTTATATAAAATTTAAAAATTATACTATATTTCACCACAGCACTTATTAAATTTTATTTTGGTTTAAATTTTGTTCCATGAGCACCCAAAAGTTCTAGTTAACTCTTTGTTCCAGTTCATCAAAAGCTGACGATAGGACAAAAACTCACTTCCTAAACCGAACCACCCTACTGTTCAATAAACAGCTGGGGCTCGATATAATGGGATTTGTAGAGAATTACTAAAAATGCAAAAAGTGTAACATTAATTTGTAGATGCAAAATTTAAGATAATTTGTTGGATAAATTTTATAAGCTTCACAAAAAACATAGTTAGTAAATATGAAGAAAATTGAAAGATATGAGTCAAAAATTTTACTTTTTTATGTGTTCTTTTGTTAAATTCATGTTATTCATATGTAAAGTGTACGTTCGAATAAAACATAACTCAAAATTTTTGTGATAACTCTTACTGTAGTTAATTTTAAATATCTTTCTTGATTACAATATCTTCTAGAGACGTATAGGATTTAACAGCAGGTCGAATTCTTGAAATGCGGTTGTTTCAAAGGAGAGTCAAAGGAGAATGAACAAAATAAAATTTAATTTTTTTTGGTTCAGAAAAAGTCACAAGAATTAATTCCAAGCACAAAAAGTAGAGAAGCTCCTAAGATTTATGTCAAACATGTCCGCGTAATGGCACGTTGTGTTCATTTCTTGAAAATCAAATATAAGCCATGTTAAATCTATGCCTAAGCTTTAGTCAATCAAAGCTAAAAAAAAGTCAAAATAACAAAGCTAAGCAGAACTTTGAAGCAAAGAATGATCATAAATGATATAAATGATAATAAAAAAAAAATAAAAATATTTTCAATATTTTTTGTACACAGAAAAAAAGAAATAGTTGGTAAACATTTACAATAATAAATATTTATTAAAAATGATTTATTAAAAATGACTAATAGTTTATTGCAATAATGAAAAATATCTATCTATATTTACAAGATTTTGTATTATTACTATGATAAAATTGTAGTCACAATGGAATCATAATTCTTGTTTAAGCAAATTAAGTTAGTTGAACCAACATGTGCTAAATTAAAATTTAAAGCAATTTATTAATACTATTGAATTTTAATACTAAGTTTTAACGGTTACAAATATTAAAAAATAAATAATAAAAAAAAATTAATTTATATTTAAAGCAAAAAACTAGCTAATGCACAATTTAGCCCTTAAAGTCTTTATTAAGAAAATCGTATTCAAAAAACTGTTTACAGTCAACATTAAGTGCGTTCGTTTACCCAAAAATGTATACTGTCCAGCAGCGTTGCCTTTTTGGTACGATTCAACTAAAATTGATAGATTTATTTTAATATTCGTAGGTTTGATAGTTTGGTTTGTTTTGTTCCATATATTATGATTTTTTGGTAGAATTCTTCATTACTTTTAAAAAATGATAAGATTTTTTTTATGTCAGAAATATAAATAATGCCAACTACACCTCCACAGGTAAGAACTGGGGACTCAAACCGAGAGTTGTGAATTGGATCTACGCCTCGGTGATGAGACCAATTCTTACATGTGGTTGTTCTGTTTGGAGAAAGGCATTGAAACGTAAGAGTAATAGGCACCTTTTGTCGAAGGCACAGAGTTGTGCCTCATTAAAGGTGCAACGAGAAGTACATCACAGGCGGCTATGGACGTCATACTTCATCTCTTACCCATTGAGGAGTTTGTGAGGGTTATGGCGGCAGGGAGTCTGCTGAGACCTAAGGAATTAGAACTATTAGGTTCATCAAGAGCAGGTCACTCCCGGGTCATACACGAGATCAGTTATGGTGAGGTTAATCTGAACTCCACGAGGGCATCAGATTACATCGCCGCTGAATTGGACTTTGGGGTAAATCCTGTCGTGATGATACCTGATAATTATAACTGATAATGAGACTGTACGAAGGTTGTGCAGTATTCACAGATGGATCAAAGTTGGGCAAAGTCTATTATTGGCACGAATTTGAAAGGCTCATTTAAACTCCCTGATGAGTGTAGCGTTTTTCAGGCTGAGATTCTCGGCATCTTGAAGGCCGCGGAATTAATCAGACAGAACGTTGTTAGGTTCTGAGTTTACTCTCTATGTGGACAGTCAGGCGGCTCTGAAGGCCTTGGGGGTATATGTAGTGAAATCCAGGCTAGTTGCCGACTGTAAAAAGTCACTGAGAGAGCTGATGGAACACTACGTGGTAAGACTCTGCTGGGTACCTGGTCATTGAAATATATCTGGTAATGAATTAGCCGATGAATTGGCAAGGCAAGGCGCAGCGAAGGATGTCTCGAAGAGAGAGACCAGCGTAAAACCCACGCTGGGTTTCTTTTTTGGGAAGATTGACGATTGGATCTTGAACAGAACTGGAAGAACGGCTTGGGAGTGTAGAGTCACTCGAAAGGATAGGCGCAAGCACTCTTCTAGGCTTGAGTAGGAAAAGTTTGAGGATCATGATAGGAATCATAACGGGACACTGTTTGATAGAGAAGATGAGGTCTAAATGGGACGCTGGCAATTCAGACTTTTGCAGAATGTGTGAGGATGTAGACGAGACCGAGTCTATTGAGCACATTATGTGTTACTGTCCACGATTGCTGCATCGTAGGATGAAATGGTTGGGCAGTCAATTTCTCGACGGGCTAAATGACGTTCGGGACTTAGAGCTTGTAGACATCAGAGGCTTCGTCATGGGAATAGACTGGCTAAGTAGGAGTTAGGGGTATATCCCTAAAGAATTTTTAACGCTTGCTATTCCAATTCCCACTTGTTACTCTTTTCACTTTTTTTTCTTCTTCCTCTATCGTATCATGTTTTAAATGAAGGAAGTCACAATGGACCGATATCGGTCTCTGGGCGGAGATGTGGTACAATGAATGTATCACGTCAACCTTCTCTATCTATCTATATCTATAAATAAAAATGTGCAAAGAAAATAATGAAACTCTAGCAAAAAACGAACAAGTGCTTCCATAAAATAAACATATTAACCACTTCAAAAGTAGAACTAAGTGCATATTTTGCACTTTTTTGGAAGTTATTAAAAATTTCTGTTAGAAGTTCCTGAAAAAAAGCTAGATTTTTATAGAATTATTTTTTAAACCTTTGGTACTTTATCCATTTTTTAAAGCATAAACATTTTGTTTGCACTAATTTTCAAATAAAATTTGTCTAAAAAAAGTTTATTTTAAATGTTGGCATATTTTGGTAGGTTTTGCTAGTTTTTAGAGAAAATTTTGGTAGGAAAAATATTTTCTTTGTGCCAACGCTGCTGTTCAGTAAAAACTTTTACTAGATTTGCGTGCGAGTACCCAAAATCCAGTAAATAAAAAAAAATTGAGAGAGCAAAATGACAGTTTATAAACTGAATATTTACAAATTTTTCTAGTTTTAGTTTTGTTTGAAAATCCAGTACAATCATATGAAAGAAAGAAAAATGATCGAAAAATTAAAAAAAAACTCTTATTTTTGCATTCAAATTTTATCAAAAGCTCATTTAAAATTAATAAATGTATTCATAACAAAAGGAAAAATTAAATTTCCTTTTGTTATAAAATATAATTTTTCCTTTCGCGTACTTTTTTTGTTTACAAGTGTTTTGAGAGTAAAATCTGAAATTTTCTCAGTAGATACTTAGTTTACTGGATTTTACTTGAAAAGTAAAAGAACGGACTTATTAAGTAATAAACAGTTTCTCTCTCATTTATATTGTCAATGTTGTGAATAGTTAGAATAAATTATTCGTTAACTGTTTTATTCCATTATTATTTTTGATGATAAATAGGGTTTTTTTCTTTAAACATTATTTAGCTTTTGTAAATATAATATTGTATAAATGAAATACTTTTATTTAAATTTTGTTGGTTGTAATAATAAGTATCTGAATAACGAATATTCTGAGATAAAATCAACATCACTATTTCATATTTGGTTTTTTTTTTACTTTATTTTTGTTGAAATATTGTAAAAATTTAACTATTTTAATAATTTTTTCTGTTAAAATGCGTAATTTTTAACCTGGTATTGATACATTAGATTAATGGTACATTAATCTAAGACTTGCACATATTAATGTAGTTTAATAAGCCGAATTTTAATTTTCTACGTCGTCTGGGAGCTTCCGAAAAGAGAAAACAAGCTTATAGACGCAGATTAATATGACTTACTTTTTTGATTCCAAGCCTCTTTTTACGACCACTTTTTGTAACAAATTATTTTATCTGATGTTGCTCATTTTTTGGACTCAACCATTGAATCATTTTACATGAAATCTGGCACACGTATTATTTATTGCATACCACGCCCCTTTTTACGCCTACTTTTTTCTAACAAATTATTTGACTTAATTTTTTCTCTATTTTTTTTGGCCCATCCCCCGAATTGAAATGAAATTTGGCACACATATAGTGTAGAAGGATGCCCGTCTCCATTTTAAGCCCATAAAATTTGGCACAAACTGAGTTCGGAATGAACTATATATGACCAATTTTATATGATCTCGGAATGAACTATGTATAACCAATTTTATATGATCTCTTTTTACGCCCACTTCTTTATATTAATTAATATTATATACTTAACTTTTTCTAATTTTTTACTCAAAAACTGAATCGGTTCATATACGCATACAGTACGGAAGTACTAATACTGATACGTCCTTTTCATTAAATGTCACGCACTCTTTTCCGCCCACTTTTGTACGTAATGTTTTGTGATTTATTTCCCATAATACATATTTGTGACGATATCACGTGGAAACTACTGAACCCATGCACATATTTGGCAGAAGGATATTACGATCTCCTGTTTATTTAAGCCTACTTTTTGTAAAGGAATATTTTATTTCAATTTTCACGTAATCTCAGCTTTAATTTAGACAGTTTTTTGGCTTATCTGTACATATATACTTTAGAAGGAATAAAAATTCTTTTGTTACTTTTTAAGAATTTAAAAAGAAAAATTGTGGATAACTTCAGATGTTGGTTGTGAATTTAAAATTTTAAAAATGGCAATTTTTAAAAAGAATATTTTCACTTTCACATCTTGTTCATTCACAAAAAATTTTTTTAAAAATTTATCATTTGAACTGAAAGAATTAACTTTATAGATTTTCACCAAAACTTCAGAATAAGCAGAAAACATTCACGTCTATTCATATTCGAACAAAAATATGGTTATATGCTCTATTTTTACTGAAATTTTGAATATGGATACATCTATTTATATCATAGCATATCATATGGACTAAATGTAAAAATTATTGAGTTTTAAAGTTTTTGATCATTTTTTATGCTTTTCATATCTGCTATTGACTACAAAATTTGAAACAGCTGACAAATTTATCTTCACCTGATATGCAAAAGGTCCAAACACGTTATCCATACTTGCTGCAGATTGATCAATAGGCAAATCACTTCGCTATTGTGGTTAGGTCAGGTTAGATTAGGTTAAAAAAGGGCGGCGTCTTCACGCCTCCACCCAGAAACCATTCGGTCCATTGTGTTCCCTTTATAAATAACAGAGAAAGCTGATAGATGAAGAAAGAGAAAAATCCTAGTAGAATATAGCAAAAGATTGAAAAGAAAGATAGCTAGATATAAGAAAAATAAGAAAGGTGTGGAACCCAAGACCCATCAAATCAACCTCTAAGTCACTTTATTCCCATTACGAACCCTATTAGGATGCCTAGTTCTTTACCCGCAACATCCTCTAGTTCGTGCAGAATATGGCTCCCAAACCACCTCAGTCTACTTCGCTGAAGCCCTACACAGTGGCAGAGTATATGCTCCACTGTCTCTAGCTCCTCCACATCATCGCACGTACTGCAACAATCTATCGCGCCAGTGTCCCACTAACTGGTCATATTCCCTATTGCGAGGTGACCAGCAATCATGCCAACAATGATCCTTAGATTCACACCACTCATGCCCAGAAGATGCTTCGAATCTACTGGTTTAACACTATATCTACTGGTTTAACCTATAGTCCATTCTCTTATGTTCATGAAATATGACCCAATCGGAATCCTAACCGATATCTTCACAAAAGACCTGTCCAACTCCGAGCCCTTACGAGCTAGCTCATCGGCTATTTCATTGTTGAGAACAACAAAGTCTTATTCTATAGGCATCCATTAGCTTTCTAAATTCCTTCCTACACTCCAGCACTAACCTGGACCTGACACAGTAACTTCTCATTGCCATCAGTGCCGCCTGACTATTCTCATTGATAGTTACCTCAGTGTCCCTCTCAACATTCTACTCGACAAATCCTAGGGCCTTGTAAATGCCTATAATTTCTGCCTGGAAAACGCTGCAACTATCAGATCGTTTGATATCGCTATTGTGGTATAATTCTTAGATTAGATTGTATTCGCTTAATTTTTAATTAAACTAAGTCATTTGATATAGTTCCCAAAGAAGACTATCACTAAAATAGTTCTCTTGATATGCAATAATCTAATATAATAACTCATGACAGCTAAGCAGTTTGATAAAAAAAATATTTCCATCAAATGTTAAGACTTTAACTCTAAGATACTCTGTAGGTACTAATTGCTCCCCACTAATCCGTCCTTTTTCCATCTCAACCACGAAACTTGATAGGAAAATAGATCAGACAAAATTTAACCTTTTCAGAATCATAAGTTATGCAGGTCAAAGTAATCATTTTTAATATTTACGATGAGTATTTAAAACCATGTTTTCAAATCAAAATACGAAAATTTTATTTTATTTTTTTATTTTTTTGGAACATGTGAGTCCTTATTGTCATAAAGAAGTGTATTTTTCATCCAACTATGCAATTGATAGAAAGTTATTCTTTAAAATTTTGTGAAAGCACTTAATGTTATGCCTCTCTAAATTTCCGATTAGGCTTTGATTCTAAGCAGGGATAATAAATTCAATACAATTATACTTTTTTAGTATAATTGTCAAAAGTGCAGCAGTACTGCAGTGATTATTTTAGTATAATTAAAAATGTTTGATCTCTTATTAAAATTAAAAATTAAATTTTAAATAAATGCAGCTAAATTTATGAATAAAAGTTAGTATCACTTAGACATTCTCAGACCTGAATTTTTGACTTTTAAAGAAAGTTTTTGATATGCGTTTATTTAGTTCAACTTGATCATTTTTTGGAAAATACAGAGACGTATATTTGGCCTTCCATTACTCAATATGGATAATTTTAATTTTGTATATGAGCTTTTCTTTATCAGTAAAAAATATTCAAATTTTTGATGCATTAACGTGACATTTAGCAAAAAAAAAAAAAAAGAAAAAAACATGCTTCGAAATAAGTCTTACTACGAGGCACTAGAGTAAACGAATAACTTTGCCATTGTAAGGGAGAAAATAATATGCATCTACATGTTGAATATAACTAAAACATTTGCTTCTTTTTCAGTATTTAAAATAGAGCTTTTCGTGTCAAAAATTTACTTCCAACTGGAAACTCGCCATACAAAATACATGCAATTCGTAAGGGAACGTTGAAGTAATATTTTATTTATTAATTTATTTATTTATTTTTTTTTATTCTTCTTTACTTGCTTCATTCAAAGTTTCATTTCTTACTGGGTTTATATGGGAGCTATGGTCAATTGTGGACCGATCTTCATAAAATTTGGTATAAAGATTGATATTTATACTTCTTTTCATCGAATTTCATTAAAATATTCTTATTTTTAAGACATTTTTGAGTGTTTAAATTCTGTTCCGGGAGGACATTTGTAGGGACCGATCACAACCAATTTCAATAAGCTTCGTCCTTGTATCATGAAAGTCGCACGTGCCAAATTTCATTGAATTATCTTTAAAATTTCGATACGTACTTTGTGAAACTTTTAGAACTTTCTTTTAAATCGAACTCATATAAATCTGAATATTATTTGCTTTGGATTAGGTTTTTTTTTCTTTTTTTTTTTTGAGAATCCGATACAAGTATTCTTTCTGTTGTTAGGTCTTCATTTAACACTCTTATCAATTTTAAAACTCGCGATATAGTCAAACGTAACTTTTTTTTAACTTTTCATAATGAACTTGAACGATATCAGTTATAAGTTAAGATATTGGATTTAGATCAAAACATTTTTTAAAGTTTTCTACGGAAGAAGTTATTATCATTTTAGTACAATTACGGTCCAAAAAGTGAATTTTTTTATTAAAATTAGTACAATATTGATTCTAAGGGATAATCATTGATCGGATATATAAGTGTGATAGATAAAAGTCGAAACATGAACTTAAATTAAGCTTTATTTTCAAGTTTTTTAATATATATCAGCCAACGCCGGGTAGAAATAGCTAGTATTTTTATAAATGTGTCGATATAGTTTTATTCCAGATTTGTAAGGCATCTAATGACAAAATTTCAAATTTTTATACCCTACACCATCATAGGTGGTTGGCGTATTATGCGTTTGTGCTGATGTTTGTAACGCATATGTATATCTTTTTGTACTGCATTTTCTCAGCTCTTTATACTCTCAAAATGCAGTGTTTTCTCAAATTCCCCACACCATTGTGCATGTCCGTCAAAATTCGTGGAGGGGTTGTATATTAGATATGTGGACAATTGTGGACCGATACTTTTACTAAGTGAAAAATAAAATATACGAATACAGAATATTACATTAATACTACCATTTATATGAATTTACGCACTTTAGGGTAATTCCCGAAAGTGGGCTTATATGGGAGCTATGGTAAATTATGGACCGATTCTAATAAAATTTGCCAATGTTGTTTCTACTTACATAAAACTTATTAGTGTCGAATATTAACTTAATGCTATGATTGATTAATGATTTTCGGAAGAGGGGTTTTTATGGGATCTATGATCAATTGTGGACGGATCTTCATAAAATTTGGTACAAGAATTGATATTTATACTTCTTTTCATCGAATTTCATTAAAATATTCTTATTTTTAAGGCATTTTTGAGTGTTTAAATTATGTTCCGGGAGGACATTTGTATGGACCGATCATAAACAATTTCAATAAGCTTTGTCCTTGTATCATAAAAGTCGCATGTGCCAAATTTCATTGAATTATCTTTAAAATTGCGACACGTACTTTGTGCACAAGGTTTACATGGATAGCCAGCCAGACGGATTGATGGACGGACGAACATTGTTAGATCGCTTTAAAAAGTGATTCTGAGTCGATTGGTATACTTAAAGGTGGGTGTTGGATAACCTTTTCTTTGCAAACATCAGCACAAAAGCGTAATACCCCAACCACTTATGGTGATGTAGGGTATAAAAAATTGTTACTCTTATAATAGTTTCATCATCAATGTAATCATTTTAAAAATTGCCAAACTCAGTTTCACAAATTAAAAGAAATTATGGTGACAATTTGACATCCATATTAAAAACAAAACGAAGCCAAAGAGATGTTGATATTAACACATAATAATTTTTTAGTTTTAAATTACAATAGACAGGTCAAAAAGAACAAAAAAAAAAAAGAAAGAAAAAAGAAAAGAGAAACGTTCATACTTTTATCTCCAATATAGTTTTTACAATAATTTCCACATCAAACCATTAAAAAGTTATACAAAAAACAAAGGAGAGAGGAGGAAAGTAAAGGAAGAAAAAAATGTTTGATAATTTGTTACAATTGAGTTGTATTTAATAGACACAGCCAGGCCCTGTTGACAAATACAACCAACACCTACATAAATAATAACATACATGCATATATGCAGCACACAACAACAATACAACATGACGAATAAATTAAAGGAAAAGGAAACTCCTAAATTGTAACGTCAAAAATGTAAGAACTCACACAACTAAAAATAATTTACACTGACACATATGTAGTTAGTGAAATGAGAAATGAGAAGAATAAGCGAAAAGCAACAACAATAGGAATAGAAAAATGCTAAACAATAGTTTAGTGTAAAGCGTAACAACTCAATTTAGCTAAAGATGTTGTTTACGCTGACTGTTGTCTATTTAGCCAAGCACCCTGGTGTTTTGTTGCTCTAGCAAAGACTCGGTTTGGGTTTGACAAATTTGTTCTGCTTGCAAAAACAGGAGTAATAAACCAAAATATTATGAAAACTCCTGCTGTTATTCAACCTGCTGAGTTCTACGATTTTCTGTGGTCGATCGGCGAGATGAGAGTTGTATATTAAATATACAGAGATACTGAATAGAAGAGAACAAATTGTGTATGTTGAGTTGGTGTGTGGTGACGCTACTGCTACTATTTCTTGTGGATTTCCAACAGTGCAATGGTTTTTTCTTTAGCTATTCTTTAATTTATCTTGGTGTTTTTGTTGTGTCTTATTTTATTTTAGCTGCTATTCGGTTGGATCTTGCTGGGCATTGCAAAAATACAAACACTATCTTGCATGTACACAAATATGTAAAATTTCTTTTTTTAGAGTTTCGATGTTTTTGTCACACAATTTGCAATGCTCTCCTCGAGATCTCCGTCATTTGGTTGTTGTTGGTTTTTTTGAAGAGCTTTACTTTAGGCGGCGATGATGGTGTCTATGAAAAGAAAAAAAATGGCTAAACAATTGCAGTGTTTGCGGTTATTTATGTTGGCTGTTTCTAAATATTTACCACGAAAGATTCTCTACGCTTGGATGGCAGAACTAAAACGTTGACAAAACATTGTCTTATCTTCCTGGGGATATTGTAGCAACGAGTATTTAAAAAGGAATAGAAGCTAAAGTTAAAAACCACCATAGCAATATAAGCATATCAAACCAAATTGACTACATTTTGTTTTATTTTAAAACGTCTTGGTAAGACGAAATGAAATTGTCAAAATAAAAATGGTACTTTTTTTAATTGCCCAAATTGTTTAAGATTTTAATTTTTTTAACTATTTTTTTTTTTATACTTTTTATAGGTATTTTTTAAATTTTAATGTTTTCTTAAATTAACATTTTTAAGAGATTCTTTTCAACATTGTCCCTTTTTTAAAATTCGTACTTTTCTTAAATATTATTAATTTTAAATAATAAAAATTAAATAAAAAAACATTTTGCAAAAATTCGTAACATTTTCGAAAACTGGTACTTTTTTCGAAAATTAGTACTTTTTTGCAAAAATTTGTACTTTAAAAAAAACTGGTATTTTTTGTGAATATTTTTAGTTTTTTGAAAAATTAGTACTCGAATCGGTTTTCCAACCGATTTTTTCGGTTTAAGTGCTGCCGGTTTTCCAAAAATTTTCCCTTTTTAGAATGTCGAATATACCGGTTTTTTATGTTTAAACATAAAAAACCGGTTTTAAAAATAATATTTTATTTCAAAAAGCACTTGTAATTAGTACCAGAATTAGGGGTAGTGCAATCTTAGTTAGTGATAATGCAAAAATTTTTTATTTTTTATGTAAGATTTTTCTGTCAGAGAGTTTCAAATTCGCTCTCTGAGAAAATTATTTCACGTGTAGATTCAAACATTAGTATTATAGGAAGTATAATGAGACTGTTATGATAATATTTCTCTACACAACTATCTTATAAGATGAACTGTCAAAAAAATACACATATACGAAAGTTTGTTTGTGTGTATGCATGTGTATTTTGGAAATTACTAAAAAACAATGTTTTTTTTTTTTTTTTTTTTTTGTTGTAAAATTGTTTTCTTTAAATGACTGTTTTACATAAAAAAAAATTATTAAAATTGTGCTAAAAAAATGTGAATTTTTTAAATAAAAAGGTCATGTTCACTCTCTCTCTCTCTCTCTCTCTCTCTCTGATTGAAAATAATGATTTATTAGAGACGTGTACCTTTTATTTTAGATTTAACATAATATAAACAAAATGGTTACTTTATTCTGCCGGCGTTATCTCTCATATTATATCAGCGTTAATCTCAGTTGTAGACCTAGGGTAAGCAATAGTAGTAGTAATACTAAAAATATTTCCACTAAAATTAATTAGTGATAGTTAATTTTTTTTTAGCTTTAGCCTAGGGAAACAATTTTTTTCTTCACTAAATATTTTAGTGCAAAAAATATGTCTCCACTAACATAAAAGTATTACAAAATTAAAATGTTTAGTTAATAGTACATATTTTATTACTATAATAAAACTTGAAACTAATAAAAGATAAGTAAATAGCAATATTGAAATTAATATTTCAATCATAAAATTATTTAAATTATTTTATGTATAATTATAAAATTATTTTTTAATGTTTAGTGAAAAAATTTTAATTACAGCTTATGCATAGTGACTTCAGATTTTGAAGTATTTGAGTATAATGCAAATTTGTTCACTACCACAAAATTGAGTTATAGTGAAAAAAATTACACTATCACTAATTTTTATTAGTGGTAGGGAAGAAATACTTCACTATCCCTATGGTGATGGCAAATATTTAGTTAAAAATCAAAATTTTTTCACTAGAGTGCGATTTAGTGAAAAGCCTAGTGCATTCAAAATTTTGTGCCCTAGCCCCAACTTTGATATATACTAGTATTTGGGTGGAAATTTAGGAAAAATTTGTTAATATTCAAAAAGTAAATTTCTTGTGGTGTTTTATAAATATAGTTTAAGGTCAAACTGAAATTAATTTTATAAATTTAAACAAATATTGTGGAAGTTTGCACACTCGCAAATGAACTGTCAAAAATTTTATGGAAATTCATTTGCACAACATTTATAGGTTTGCACGACTATTTAGTATCGCAAACTTGCGCTGTTTAATTGTGTATTTATAAATCAGATGTTTTTTATTTATATTTAAAAGTTATTAATAACTGCGATGTAAAAAATTATAGTTACATTAATTAAAATGAAATCATTGCTTGTTTTTTTGATTTCAACAACATTTTTTTTCAAATATTTACAATGATTTCTTATTTTCTTATTCTTAATGTTGTACAACATTTGAATAGGTGGTTTATGAAATATGCTCAATTGCACAAATGGAAAACTTAAACGTTTAAATGAGTACCCTTAATAATTATTTTGAATAAAATACGCATATCAATAGAATTAGTTTTTCCCCTTGTAACATCTGTGACATTCTTATAAACAATTTAAATATTTTATGATTTTTATTAATTTAATATTTGTAATAATATTTTACTTCATTTTTACTTGATTTATTTAAAATCGATTCGAAAAAATTGAGACAAGCTTTTTTCATATTAAGCCATAGTTTCTGCACATATCATAAAAAACTTAGTATCATTTTGACTAATTATATTTAACAAATTTTAACTTTAATATTGCAAGATTTCTTGAGTTTTTTTTAACATTCCTTTGATAGAAATATATACTTCTGCAAAAAAAAAACGGTTAACCGGTTTCTAAGGAATTTCAAAAACAGTAACCGGTTTTTTCAAACTACCTATTATTCGAACTATTCGAAAACCGGTTTCTCCAAAAAGTCGAATAATAGACCACCTTAATACTTTTTTGAAAATTAGTAGTTAAGCCGCCCGCCCGTAAACACATAATGCAGAGAGATACTGCCGATGAACCCTCCTATACTTGTGTGATGGACGATTTTGCTACACATTCATCAATCAACATTTTATTTTTGTGAAAAAATTCAAAATTAAATATTTTTTCTTTTTTATATTTCTTTTAATTCCAAATGACAAACAGAAAATTTAATAAATGATAGAAAAAATAAACAAATTAATTTAAAACAACTATCTGTAGTGTGAGTTTATTTTAAAATCAAAACTATTTTTCATACTACATTGACCACATTGACGCACACATTCTCAAACTTTCTCAATTTTACTAACACATACTTATTGCAGGGGCGCTTTATATGAAAAATTTTATTTTTTTAATTATTTATTTATTTTTTGAAAATTCGTGTAGGTACCTTTTTCCGAAACTGGTATTTTTTTTTTGAAAATTTTATATATATATAGGTGCTTTTTTTGAAAATCGGAAATTTTTCAAATACTGGTACACTGTTTTAAAATTGGTACCTTTTCGAATAGAACTTTTTCGAAAGTTTTATTTGAAAATTGTTACTTTTTTGTGAAAATTTCTACGATCTTGTAAAAATTGAAAATTGGCACTTTTTTAAAAATATATAAATTTTTGTAAAAAATTGCTACATTTTTGAAAACTTTTACTTTTATGTGAAATTTTGTGCCTTTTTGAAAATTGGTACTTTTTTGAAAATAGATATAGATATAGATTGAAAGATTATTAAAACTCTCTGAGCCTAAACAAAATCTTTGATGATATTGTACTCAGAACAATCGAACAAATAATATACAAAGAAAAATAAATAAAACAAGGAATTAGGAATTTCCTTACATTATTTCTTAAACTGTTATAGGACTCTTATCAGAAGAAATATAGGTGGGATCATAAGTTACAGAATTATTAATTTTAGATTTAGTGGAAAAAGTATTTACCACTCATTCTTTTAGTGCAAACTGACAATTTACTGTAATTAACAGAATTCAGCATCAGTATGCAACAAGGAAAATATGAATAATAAGGAAATAGAGGAAAATCGCAGGATTTGTTTTGGCGTAAACAGTACTCTTTTGACGGCTTTTAAAAATTGGTCCTTTTTTGAGAATAAGTACTTTCAAAAAATTAGTACTTTTTCGAAAATTTTACATTTTTAACATTTTGAAAGTACCTTTTTAAATTGGTACTTTTTTAATATTGGTATTTTAAACTAAATCTTTTCTAATTGATTTTTTTTTTCGAAAATTGTTACTTTTTCGAAAATTTATACTTTATTTGAAAATTGATACTTTTTTGAAAATGTATGCTTTTTGTAAAAATTGATAACTTTTTTAAAAACTGGTAATTTTTTGTGAACATTTTAAAAGTCAAAAAAAAAAAATCTAAAAGAAGTCGGTGTTTTCCCAAAATATTGCTGAATTAAACATAACCCTCAGTTACCGGGGGTCTCAGAAAAATTTATTTGAAAATTGAAAGGTCATTATTTCGACACCAGTACCTATAAATATCCGAAATATTTATTATTTTTAACATTTTATTTGATTTTTTTAATTCAATAATACTTTAATAAAGATTTTATTTTTTTAAATTTTAATAAAGTATAGCAAAAATATAATTCCGCCTTTTTTCATTAATTTTATTTTATTTATTTTATTAATTCTTCATTTACATAACCGAGCCCCTGTAAACAAACATTAACAATAATTCCTTTTCCTATTATATTTTCGTTTCCTTCATACTGAACATACTTCACCAGCATTAAACATATCAATGTGGCAACATCATCGCCATAATAACAAACATACAGGGTTGCATTAGCAAATTATTTATATTATTCATACACTTTATTCCAACCTTCAATATTTACGTGTCAATGTTCGCAGTAAAATATTAAATTTATTAAAGTTCTTTTTATTTTATTTAGAAATAAATACAATTTTCTGGTGAACAGAATATTTTTTAAAAATGGTAGATGAATGTACGAAAAAAACTTTAAGCAGTTTGCCTTTGCTGCAAACAAGAGCCAGTCCCAGAGACAAAGACATATGGGTGCAACGTCTGAAAGAGGAATACCAGGCTTTAATTAAGGTAAATTTTATTTTTTTTATTTTATTTTTTTTTTAGCAAATAATAAATTTTTGTTGTTTTTTATCAGTATGTACAAAATAACAAAGAATCGGGCACTGACTGGTTCCGCTTGGAATCCAATAAGGAAGGCACCAAATGGTTTGGAAAATGCTGGTACATGCACAATTTACTTAAATATGAATTTGATGTGGAGTTCGATGTAAGTTATTTGATTTTTTTCAATTGTTGTGCTGAATTTAAATTTGCTTTTAGATACCTGTAACTTATCCGGCAACTGCTCCCGAAATAGCTTTGCCAGAGTTAGATGGCAAAACGGCCAAAATGTATCGTGGTGGCAAGATTTGTCTTACGGACCATTTCAAACCTTTATGGGCTAGGAATGTGCCCAAATTTGGTATTGCCCATGCAATGGCTTTGGGGGTAAGTAATTTAGTTTTTTTTACATTTGCAAAAAAAAAAAATAGTGAATTATAAAAAATAGCTATAACCAATACAATAGTCCAAACTACAGATTAGATTATAGTCAAGACTATAGACTAAAGTCAGGACTATAGACATAACTATACTCAAGACTATAGACAAGACTGTATTCAGGACTATAGGCAAGATAATAGTCAACACTATTGACATGACTATACTCAAGACTATAAGCAACAATTTAGTCAAGACTAAAGACAAGACTTAGTGAAGATTATAAACGAGACTGTAGCCAATACTCCATACTATATTCATTGCAGTTGATTAGATTATATTCAATATTAAGACTAGACTATAGTCAATACTATAGACTAAACTATAGGCTAAAGTAAAAACTAGATAGATTAGGCTATTACCCGTATTCTGAACTTTATGACAATGACAAAATTTTAACAAAATTCAAAATTTTTACATTTTTATATGTAAATTTCATTTTACTTTTGTTTTGTTATAGTTTTGTCATTAGTCATAAAGTACAGAATACGGGGGGTATAGCTAAAACTATAGAGTAGACTATAGTCAAGTCTACAAACTAAGCTATTATCAAGGCTATAGATTAGACTATAATCAAAACTATAGATTAGACTGTAATCAAGACTATAGTATATATAATCGAGACAATAGACAAGGCTATAGTCAAGATAATAGGCTAGACTATATCAAGACTTGTCTATAGTCTCAATATATTAACTGTAGTAATATTATAGACTAGGCGGTCTTGACTATTGACAAGACTATAGACAAGACAGTAGTCCAGTCTATAGTCTTAATATAGTTTAGTCTATAGTCAAGGCTAGAGTCTATATCCTAGTATATAGTCAAAATTATAGACTTGACTATGGCTATAGTTAAGACTATAGACTAGATAATTGACTAGTTTCGTAAATAGAAAATAAAACGTTTTGTGCTAATAAATTGAATTTTTTTTATTTTTCTTCCTTATTAGTTGGCTCCCTGGTTGGCAGTGGAAATTCCCGATCTAATAGAAAAAGGCATAATTAACTATAAAGAAAAGTAGTTAAATTAAAACAACATATTTACACATTTTCTGTTAACCTTTTATAGGTTTTTTGCTTTTGCTTCTTTTATTTCTCATTTAAATGTTTTTTTCAAGTATTTAGTTCCGTTTTCTTTCTTTTTTATATTTTTGTAAATTTTTAGAATTAAGAATGGATCAAAAATAAACAAAAAATATATGTTTTTACAATTTATTATTGAAATGTATAAAACAATTTTTTAATCCAAGCTTAAGGCTTTTTGTAAATATATTATATACATATATATATATATATATATATATATATATATATATATATATATATATATATATATATATATACATATATATATATATATATATATATATATATATATATATATAAAATAGCAAATAAAAATTAAACTTACTTAAAAAAAAAAGTAAACAGCTTTTTTTTTAGTATATAAGTAAAATTAAAGAGGAAAAAATAATTTTCTTTTCAATATTAATAAACTTCAGGTGCTTGGCAGTTTAGTAGAAAATATTAAAAATGAAAAGAAAACAAAATATATAAAGTTTAGTATAACTAGAGCAAAAAAACTAAGTTTAGGTGGTTTTAAAATCTAAAAAATAAAATACATTCTAAACTAGCATTGACGGGTGTATAATTTGTAAATTTTAAGCAAAATTAATAAAATTGAGTATTTTGTAATTTAACTCTATACGCATACATATGTTAAATATGTATTAAGTATAATATTTTAATTAGTTGCAATTTTATGTGTGTATATTGAAATAAACTGATCATAAATTATGGGGAATTCAAACATTTTCATTTAAATGACTATTATTTAAGTGAGTGTGTGAATTTGTTTTACTTAAAAATTTAATTATTTATTTTATTAGTATCAGTTTTTTTATATAGTTTTTGGTATTAAGAACATAAATCTTCTTTTTAATCCTTAATATTTTATAAACATTAAGGATTTGTAATAGTTAATATTATAATTTAAAGTAATAAAAATTATTTGAAAAAAAAGTTATTCTAAAATTAATCAACAAAAAAGGATTTTAAAAATATGAGAAAGAAAAATTAATAGGTCGATCATATATGGCATCCAAACTTTAGTTGTATTGTCTACTGGCAACGCAACCTACAAGTAAATTTATATTATTAATGGCAACTTTCAGTTACCAAAAAGTTATCGAAAATACTATTTTGAAAGTTCAAAGTAATAAAAATATTTTTCAATTTTTTGTTTTAAAAAATTTTCGGCAACCAGAAAATTGTAGTTGCCTTTGTAGCAACTGAGTTTAAAGCTTTCAGTTGCCATCTGTAATATCATTTCGGCAATTAACAACACAACTAAAGTTCGGTTGCCATCCATAATCGGCCCATAAGTCAAGTATAAATCTAAATAGTAATGGGAAGGAATTATTAAAGAAAAAAGAAAAGATTTGGATTTTATTCATTCATTTTAGTAAAACTAATTTCATTTAGAAAATTATGTAATTCATTTTTGAAATATGGCAACCAAAAAAGCATATTGGAAGAGAATTTCAAAAATTACTGTGCGTCACAAAGAGGAGTTGGCGATCAATCGTTATCTGTTACAAATCGGGAATCTGCAAAGAAAATAAAAAATGAGAGAAATTTATTCAAAAAGGATTTAAATATATAAATAATTAGAGCACAACGACGTTTTTCTCAATTCAAATAAAAATGGACCACTTTTCCAAAACAACTATAAAATTTCAACATAAAGTATAAATATTCCAAAAAAAGTATAATTTTCAAAAAAATTAAAAGTACTAAAAAAAAGTAAAAAATTTTCTAAAAAGTACCAATTTTTAAATAATTAGTACTAAAAAAGTTCCACGTTTCAAAAAAACGAGTACCAATTTTCAAAAAAAAAAAAACAATTTTCAAATAAATGTACAAAATTTCAAAAAAAGAGAACCAATTTTCAAATTGTGTACAAATTTTCATAATACTACAATTTTATTTAAAAAAGCGTGATTTTTAAAAAATAACTTAAAAAATAAAATAAAATAGATAAAGTTAAAATTTAAAAAAAGTACCGGTGATATTATAAACCATTTTTTAAGTGTTAATTTTTAAAAAAGTACAATTTTCCTAAAAATACCAAATTTCTACAAAAAAAAAAAAAAAAAAAATAACAATTTAAAATATTCAAAAAAGTAGCAATTTCTAAAAAAAACTAAAACTTTTCGAAAAATTAATATATATACTATATATATATATATATATATATATATATATATATAAACTGTTTAAAGAACGATAGTCACTTACCCCTTTCATTTACTGTGGATTTTGTGGTGGCTGCTGCTGTTGCTGATTAGTTGATTGTTTCCAATTGTCATTCCAAATGGAGCTTAAACCACCGAATAAATTAAACATGGGCATATTATCATTATCTATAGTTGTTTGTGTTAGACTATTAACCGAGGTAGACATTGTATCGTTAAAACTCGGAGCTAGTTGTGCAGTAGGAACGGCTGAAGAAGTCACTGTAGCTGAAGACGAGGCCAAATTACCGCTAATGGGAAAGTTTTGTTCTAAACCGGGTGGTGGACGTACTAAACCATTCGAAGGAGATGAAGAATTTGGTGTTAAACTCCAAGTGGAATTTTGTGTTTGTGACTGACCAAATATAGATGATGTTGTAGAGTTATGTATATTACCATTTGAACCATTGCCCAAGATAGGACTCCATAAGGGTGAAGAAATATTTGACCAATTGTTGTTTAAAACATTCGAATTCATAAATTGTTGTTGTTGCTGCTGCAAGTGTTGTTGTTCCAAAAGTTGGCGTTGCAATGCTAATAATTGAGCATGAATATCTTGTTGATGTTGCAGTGTACTTGAAGAGAGTGTCGTTAAGTCGTTGTAGCCAAAATTCGAATTCATGGGATAGTAACCAGATGTCAACGACGTTGAGGACGAAGTAGCTGTTGATGTTGTATTTAATGGCCGTGGTAATTGCATTGTTATGGCACCTTGTATGGGCTCCCAGACTGGTGTGGATGAAGGTGATTTTCTAGAACCAATGGGTCCCAAATCCGAAGCTGTGTTCTTTGGGCGTTTTGGTGTTAAGGCAGCTGTTATTTCTGAATTTTCCATACCGTTCGGGGAGTGAGACATAAGACCAAATAATGATCCTTGCTGTTGTTGTATGAGATCAATAGAATTAGTTGACTGTTGTTGTTGGGATTTTTGTAAAACATCACTAAAGGTGGCATGGTTACCACAATCCCATGGTGATAAAATGTCCACATGTGAATTTGTGCTATCGGATTTTAACATATTCGCTGTTAATGATGTCGGTGATGACGAAGCTGAAGAAGATGATGGAAACATGTTTGCTGTATTGGAATTATTAGCAAATTTCAAAGAATTCGAGGCTTTAACTTTCGTCTTACGTTCATTTCGTTTAACTGTTGCATTGTGATTTGAAGAACACGACGATGAAGTCGAGGAAGAACAGGAAGATCCGGTTAAGTCTGATATGAATGGTGAACTATTTTGTGCTGATTGTTTACGTCTCTCTCTTCCCGGAGTTTTGCCAATTTTTCTACCATTTGTTAGTTCTTTAGGTGAATTTTGATTTTTATCTGATATAGTTGTGGAATTTTCAGAACTTGTTGCTACATGACTATACAATTCCAAGGATTTTCTTTTTTCTTTGTATTCTTTTGAAATGACCACGTCTACGGTAGAAGAATTAGTATTATTGGCTGGTTTTGTTTGCAGCTTAGGAGAATTCTTTTCCTTTTTTAACTCCTTGTCCAAGTTATCTTCTCTTTTTATTTTTACTTCTTCCGTTTCGATTTTATCGTGACTTTTACTTGGGACTTTATCGGATACCTTAGATTTTTTACCAGCTTGCGTCTTTTTCATATCACCATCCATTTTATCAATTAAAGATTTCTCTGAGAATTTTGATTTTAACGTTTTTACATCATTTGCGTTTGATGCTGTATTATTCGCATTTGTGTTCGCCTGGTCTGCAGCTTTAGAATTTTTATTATTATTTGTAGAAGACTTCTTTGCAGTTTTCGTGCCAAATGTCCAACTAACCATATCGGCTAATGTCATACCACTTCGTGCAGATGATGAAGATTTTGCATCGCCGTTCAATACTTTTGAGTTTTTAACATTACGCTTTTTTAAACCCAACATGTTATCATTTCTTTCGATAGGTGTTGAAACTTTTGTTTTATTTTTATGACTAGTTTCAACTGTTGCAGAATTTTCATTATTATTTTGTGTTGAACGTATAGCAATGTTACGCAAATTAAATGTCGGATGTACAGTGCCTTTATCACGCGCTTCATATAGGGCGGATTGGTTGTATATAATGTTTCCGTAGTCAATATGTACTGCTATAAGTACCAACACAAATGTTACCAATAACATTACCATGGCGGCATTACGTATCTTCTCCTCCGATGGTGGTCGTGGCAACAGGAACTCACACTGTTCTAAACCTTTGGAGGGCAATTGAGCCACTAGTGTGTAACTAACATCATAGGTAAGGTTTGTTTTGAGCGTCAGTGGCCTCGAAATGCGAGTAACAGTAAAATCAGATTGAAAAGAAATTTCAATCTTTTTAGAAGAATTTGCCAACAGTTCAAAACTGGAACAATCTATTACTTGAAAACCATAGCCCTGACAAGGTTGATCACCTATCCAGAAGCCATCTATTCTAATGGGTAGTTCGCCTGAGTTCCGAGCTGTAAAAATGCGGCGAGAAATAATCTGAAAAAAAATATATATATACATATATAAAGCATGTTTAGAGATTTATCATCTGTTTAATTTTATATTTAAAAATTGAAATATAAGCAATAATGATTCATAAATCAAACAACTTACTTGCGGTACAACATAGTGTTCCGTTGTATCCCTATTCATTCTCTCGTTCCTGGGCGGGCAAGCTGATGCTACATGTTGTTCGGTGATTTCAAAGAGCAAAGGAGTCTGTGAGCCCGGTTTACGATTACCAAAACGAAATTGGGATTGTACAGTTTTTGCGCTTATCCAAACACCTTCATACAGTGTCAAATTATTACGTATATGTAATAGCGTGCAAATCGTACCCACATAGTCGGCTTGAAATTTAATAGGCACCGTGATGCTGGATAAACCTGGTATAAGAATTTGTTTTTTAGGTGGTGGATTAACTAGTGAAAATACTGCTTTATCGGTTAAATAACAACTGGGCGTTATAACAACCACTTCTAAAGGCAGCGATATACGTGTTTGTTTGGCCAATGTTGGATCGGCCAATGTGTAATCGATTAGTATGGGATTATCCGAGGGATTGGAAATCTTTACTTCATATATATGCGTTTTATTAACTTCAATTGTGGGCAACATTTGACGGCCACTGACCAGCTGAGGCCATTCTAATTCTATCATTAAATTTAACTGAAAATGTTGCATTTCTTTGGTTGTCATTGTAAAATCCATATTTTGAAAATAATATTTAAAATGGCGATAAAGTTCGGTGCGACGTCTCAGTTCAACTTCATCGAAGTTGGGTATATTTAAACTGTTTGCTACTACAGAACTTGGAAATGTGGCGGTTTCATCATTTTGTTGTTGTATATAACAACGTGAGCCGCATAGAGCAGAGGGCCGAAAGTAGATGTGACCAACTGTGGTAACAGATTGTGGTGCTATCTTGGAACCTAAAGGATTTTTATCTTCAAATCTTAAACCAGAATCGGTAAAATTAATGTATTTTATATGTATAGGCTGTTTAAAAGTCGAACGTATGCTCAATTCAGAAGAACATAATTTTCCCTGTAATTTAATGAAATTTATATTAAATACATATTTAACAAATCATAAATAAACAACTAACCGGAAAACAATTGGCAAAATGCAATTTCTCCTGATCCACTTCTAGTCTACCCAGAGCAGTGCTATATTTAATATTCACTGTTATATTTTCATACTGTGTTGATAGTCTAAAGTAAGCTGAACTATGTTCCGTAGCAAACGATTTTACATTTACCGTAAAAACAGCACTATCGCCTTCTTCCAATTTCGAACTTAATATAAAGTTTGTTTTCTCCAAATCGACAGTGTAGTTATTGGTTTCATTTACATTCGTAGCTTTTATAATGCCCAAATAAAATATACTATAATAGACTCCTTGAGGTCTTTGAAAATCCATATCACTCCATATAATTGGTATGGAATTGCGATTTTGAAAAATAATGAAACCTTTATTGGACATTTCACTTAGAGGCACAGAACCTAAATCTAATTCTTTGGTATAAACAGATGTATTGGAGCGCCATATCGTTAAGGTTTGTGTTGTTACAAATAAACGTGCTGAACTTATGACAATGGGTATTTCAAAGTTGGTTATATTCGTATAAACATAAATGGCAGTCTTATAATTTGCAAGATCTTTAAGATCTTCATGTTGTTTACATAAACTAGAAGCCACTAATAGATCAAAAGTGAGTCCTGGTCTTATTACCACCCCTGTTTCGAAAGATTTCAATTGCAAGCTAAGCTTACAAGTGTCACTTGTATCTTGTGTGCTTACATTATAAATGGCCATTGGAATTTGAAAATCATTGCGCACAGTTAATAGCCTGCTACTGCAGCTGCTGTTAACATTGTCATTGTCCTCACTTTCCGCTAGATTATTGTTTGTATGTGTAGGTATTAAAAATAAAGTTTGATTAACGTCATAATGTAAATTGCCTTTAAATATATCGGCTCTTATTATTAGCTCTACTCTGTGATATGTATGTGCTTTTGTATCTTCTAATTCTATTTCCATTTTATCATTTAGACGTACGATTGGTTCCTGTACATCATTTGGATAGAGCACAATTACATTGGTGTCTTCGACATATACTCCCATAAAGTATGTAACGGACTTAAATTCCAAATCATTTACTTCCAATAGATTTTTCGAATGTCTTAAAAATAAATTTTGTTTTAAGACTTTGTTTACACCGCGACTATTCTCATCTATGGCTATATGACCAAATTCTATTAACGGATTAACAGCATACAAACCATATTGAGGTAATATTTCAAATTCTACAGGTATGACTAAAATCTGTTCTTCAGTCTTCTCTTTTTCCTGATTAACACCACTGGGCGAAGAATCACTATTACTGGGATAGTGTGGTTCAGCGATTTTTATTCGTATATAGGCTGAATAATTACCGGCTGCATAACCTTGAAATCTTATGCGTATCACAGGCTTTGTCGTTAGGGGAGGTATTTCCCATAGACCCTTAGGTGCTTCCGGATCACCGCTGGGTAGTTCCAATTGAAACTGCCCACCACTGCTGTAAACCTATAATATTGACAATATTATAGAATTAAAATATTATTTGATTTTTGAATCAGCTATTTTGTTATCAGCTATATTCGAAATTACTAAATGTTTTGCTTTGTTTTGTTTAACCAACAAAAGTATTTAAATTTGTATGTATCAGCAAATCCTAGGAAAATTTTAATATTATATTGTTTACGAAAACATACTATAATAGACCCATTAAAATAGTTTATCTTTACCTCAAAAACATTGTGGTTTCAAATAGAAACTAAATAAAAAACTTATTTTATGAAATTAAATTTTTTGTTAAGTAACCCAAAAATGTTCTTCGCAAAGTTTTTTTTAATCGTTCTATTTTAGAAAGTATTTACTTTTTTAGGAACATTTTTCTTTTTTAATTTCTACTTTATTTCCAAAAAATTTTGTTTGAAATTTGTTACTACAGTCATCCGTAATATAATATGCAATTTCTAAATATTACCAGACTATTAGTGCGTTTATACGCTCGGTTTTTGCAAATAAAAATAATTTACAAATAATAAATTCAAGGCTTGTTTATACGGCAAATTGCATGAAGAAATAAAAAGGTAGTATAAACGTACGTGTATAAGCAGCTCGTTCTTGCAATTAAAAATATTGCAAAATTATTAAAAATATCGCATAATTCGTGAGTTAATATTTTATTTGCAAATCGTCACTTGATTTTACGTTCATAGAATTTATGATAATAATAGTTGTATTTTTCCCATCCAGCACAACAAAAAAAATAAGTAAATATATTTCTCCATGCAATTTGCTGTATAAGTGGTGAGTCGAATATTTTTAAATTATTTTTATTTACAAAAACCGTTCGTATAAACGTAGTACGTTATTTATTTTTGTATTATATTTTCTGTGTAATTAAAAAAATAAATTTTTGTTGTTAAGTTTTTTTCTAAAAGTTTTACTACAAAAAAGCAATTATGGATCTAATAAATTACACTGTTAATAACGCTCAAAAAAAATTTTTTTTTGTTTATATTTGCATCATAATAGCTTATAATTAGAAAAATATTTGTAATAATTTGTAATAAACAGGCCAACCAAAAATATAATATAAAAAACTGTTTTATACGCATAAAAAATACTCTTAAAATCGGAAAATATGTCCTTAAAATTAAAGAATATGTTCTTAAAATATTATTTTTTTCGCTAAAATTAAAATTTGAATTAAAATTGATGAAAAAAATAAATTAAAAAACGCATGTGGCAGTTAGAAAAAATTCCAGTAATAAATAATTATGTAAAAGATTTTATTAATTAGATGCAAAATTTTTTCTTAAGAGTAAAATATGCAAAATTATGCTCTCAATTAAATATACGCAAAAATGTGTCATTTAAATTGCTAAAATATGCTTTAAAATAAGGATTTTCTATGAAAATATGACAAAATATGGTGCGAAGCCCAAAATATGCTAAAAATATACTGTAACAAATCGATACCAAAATTATTAAAATTTTCTAAAAAGGATAAATAACTAACAGTTATTGAAGCGCAATAAAAAATATGATTTGCATATTTTCATTAATAATTTTTCTTTCATATTAGTTCCACAATATGATCAGAAAATCAAAAATATCTGTGTCCTTATCTAACAAACATTTCATATGTTTAAAGTTGGAAATGTTATAGATAAATAATATAAGAAACCTCAAGATTAAAATAATTGGTGGATAATGGGTCTACATGCGAAAACAAATTATTAAATTAACTAAATCAGTGAGAAAACAATGCTATATTTTAATAAAATCCAAAAATTTCTAGCAAAAATTTTTGGTTTTCGGTAATAACAACTACTTATTAAAGTAGTTTCTTGGTAATGAGGCGTCATTATTATTTGCCTACTCAGTATTACATTAATAAGTACTCAGTAGTATAATAGCACAGTAATACTGTAATCACGTGGATGAGTTGGCTAGAGCGCCGGATTAATAACCAGAAGGTTCTTGGTTCAACCCCATTCTGAAGCTATTAGTTTTTTATAACAAAATGTCTAAAAAGGTATTTTAAACTAAATAGAGTTTTTGTCGCTTAGGATGCTATGTGCGAGATGGTGTATTGAGTAAGACGTTAGTCAGTAAAAACGAATGGTTAGTGTGTGTCCAAGTTCGAGTCTCACTGACGGCAAAGTTTTTTTGTTTTTTTTTTTGTTTTTGTTTTCGTTTAAGTACATATTTTTGAGTACTCCTAGAGTCAAAAAATAACTACATGGATTTGTGGACAAGTCGAACAAAAATAACTAGTTATTCAGGCAAAAAATAAGTAGTTTATTTTTGTTTCCAATTATACCTGCTAGCTTACCAGGAAAGCAAAGTTTTTGCTGGGTTATTACATTATTTTTTGATATACAAAAGATAACACCGATCTTAACATAAAAAAACACGAAAACATTTTCAAAATTGTCCTTGTACCAAAATATTTATTTGTGAAAAATTTTATTAAGATCTTCTAAATTGAAACCTGTACTTTGTCCCGACATCGTTAAATCATAGCGTTACAAATATCAGCACAAATGCATAATACCCGAACCACCTATGGTGGTATATGATACCTGATAAAAGTCATTGATCCACATTAGATGGATAGTTCACATTACCCTAAATCCCAATATTAACAGAATATCATGATTTGTTTGCCTTATTACTAATTCACTTTGATGTTTTGTAAATTTAACATATTTGTTTTGTTTTGTTTAAAGATTTTAACTAGTCCCCATAATATGTTGTTTTCTATTCCAAAATATTTGGTTAAACGGTTTTTGTAATTAAAATTTTTTTTAATTCGCACTTATACAAATGGTACATTTTTGTAAATTGTTTCTTTACACATCATGAATTCCATGAGACATCAAATATGTAATGACCATTGGTCTTCCGATTTGGTTCATATTGGCATACACACACTTTATACCATCAAAAAATGTGTTTTAATTTTTTCAAATAACAAACAATTCGCGGTTTTATTCACGATTCTAATCGTGTTTTTAATTATTCATTTTTTGAAGCCGAAGTCCGATTTCATTAATTTTGAGGGCATTAGAAAGGAAATGTAGTCCTCTTTATAAATATCATAATAACAGACAAATTAATTTTTAAGAAAAATGCATTTCCATTGCAGTTTGTTTTTTTCGATGCACTTTTGAAAACGCTTCAAATAAACTTAAAAATTGGTAAATTCACTGAATAAGACAGTTTATGTTTTTATTTGGCGGAAAGTTATAGTATTTTTAATAATTTTGTATAAGAACGCCAACAAATATTCCCTTACAAAAACTCATTTACTAAAAAAAAATGTTTTTATGGCTTAAAATATAAAACTTTTGTATAGGTTATGAGTAGGGGCGGATTTTAATGCAAATGCATGTTTTTTCTGGAGCTATCTCATGTAGTTATCTATGTAGTTAGCTATCTCATGTAGTTATCTATCCGAATCTGACATTTTACTAAAAAATGGCATCGATTTATTAGTGCATATTTTTGCATATTTAGTCGAAAATGCATATTTTTCCTAATAATGCATATTAATTTGCATATTTTTTCATCTTTTCCGCTTTTTTGTTTAAATTTTATTTTTTATTCTTCATTTTGAGATAAAACTCGCAAAATAGGTGTTCTAGCGATTTTTAACTTTCATTAAAAAATTTTTTTTGTATATATATATGGATGAAACCACAGACATTACTGACCGATATATTGTAAATGTATTTGTTGGAGTTTTCACAACAACATTTATGTTACTCCATATATGGTAAAACAGCCGTTACGATTTTTTATTCAAAAATTTTGCATGTAACCTGCTTAGCCCACGGATTACACCAAGAAGCAGAGGGGGTGCGTGTTAATTTTGATCAAAATTAAATGAAAATTTGCCATTTCCTTCTCAACCAAATATTACGGGATGGGCATCTTGGCTGGATGCTGTAAAATATTACGAACAATATTTTGACAATTTTAAAAAAGTTATGAATGAGTTGAATGATGACGACTTTGAAACTATAAAAATTTAAACGAGTATGAGCATCAAGAAATATTAAAACTAATCTCTCATTTGTTTGTTCCAACTATGGATTTTTTTCTGAAACTATAACTAAATTATAGTGTTTCGATTCATTAAGTACTCAAATTAGTTCAATTGATAGTGCTATAAAGAAAATTTAAGCTGCAAAAAAACTAAAACTAAAGTTACAATCTGTTATTAAAAAATAAAAGAATTTGAAAAAATTAAAAAATTTCAAAATCTATGATTCTACGTTCAGATGATGTATCGTGTTTACTCTCCTTCAGAATATAATTATTCAAACACATCTGTTACGCCAAAATAAACAGTCATTTACATTTGACAAAATATGTTTATTTATATAAAATTGTATTAAACTCAATGTAGTTTAAGTTTAATTAAAATTTAATATAAAAGAGTATAAATTTAAAAAATTACAAAGAATTAGCATTGATATTTTAAAACATAGCTTTAACTTTTAAAAATACAAAATGTATTGCATTGCTTAGCTTCCATGGACTGATTTTTGTTTTTTCTTATAGAATAAATTTTATTTCTAAATAAAAAATATTAAAAAAATAAATGCATGTTTTTTAAATTTTTAGGTCATATTTTGAATTTTAAAGGCATTTTTAGGCGCATATTTTCAAAAAATAAATGCATATAAATCTGCGCCCTAGTTATGTGAAAATGTGTGCTGAAATGAGTTATTAAAAAATTTTGAAATTTGAATAAAATATTTCTTAAAATTTTTTGACCAAGAAATTTTACAAAAAATGCACTTAAAAATATGAAATTTCTAACTAATTTTGCATGTTTATTAACTTAGCTTAAAATGTTTAATGCCGCAGTTTAAATGTTTTTTAAATCAATAAAATCAGACACCTATGTATTGAGTTTTATATGTTTAAAGTTATTTGCGAAAAACTTAAAAAAATAATATTTTTCATAGCTGTTATTTGTAAATAAAATAAAAATGAAAATACTTTTTATTTTATTTTCATTTTTTATTTCTAATTTAAAATATTTGATAACAATTTATTAATTTTGAAATAAAAACATTAAGGATTTCTATTCATACAAAATCAAATTAATTTTTATATAAATTTTGTACCTAGCAAATTTAGCATTTAACAGAACATTTAACAGTCGCAGGAATTTGTAGTGGCATATTCAAAAGGCCAAATTGGAGAAATAGGACCCATGTCCACATAAAAGACCACATAGGAATAGTGATAAAATATGTCCCTAGTAGAACTGACCTTTTTATAAACCTGAAATAACTCCAGAACGTAAATAAATTCAATTAAAAAAATTTTTTTTGATAAAATTTATCATGTGGAATGCTACTCCAATGGCCATTACTCGAAGTGTGTTAATGGTTCGCATATCCCACTATATAGAAATGTTAGCCAAGAGAGTTCTCTTTGGAGCCCTTATAGTGGAATATCTGAAATAATTTTGGGATTTCAGAAAAACTTGAATCAAAAAAAAAAAAAAAAATAATAATAATAATAATAATAATAATAAATAAATAAATAAAATAATATAAAAAATTTGTCTTGGAAAATTTCTTGAGAGGATTAATGGTTACTATTGGAGTTGACTAAATGGTTCCCATATGTCACAATATAGAAATGTTAGTCCAGGAGGTCCTTAATGGAATAGCATAAGTTGATGAATTGGCAACACTATGCCTGGATATTCCTGTTTTAACTTTGATCTTATAAAATTGCATTTTGTTTACCTTCTGGTTTATTTTTTTTTTTTTTTTTTTTTTTTTGCTTAATAATATATTGTTAAAATATTATTAAAACAAGTGTTTTTTTTTTTTTTGCAATTAATTTCGAGTTAAAAATAAACGTTTGTTTATTGCTGGTGCTGTGTACTTTTACTTTTGCTGAATACTTAACTGTGACTTATTTGTTGTTGCTGCTGTTGTTTACTTTTTTATACATACAAAAATGCCGGCTACTAAAGTCTTCAAATGTGGTACCTGTAAAGATGCCATTTAAAAGTCTCAAAGTACCATTCAATGTAAAGTCTGTAATTTATGGTTGCATGTACATTGTTTAAAGAAAGACTAAAATCGTTTCCTTTTTTTGTTCCGGCTGATCTGGTGTTGACGTTGACAATAGCTCTGTTCGTGAAGATGTGAGAGCATTGAAAATCAGCTTTGATGATTTTGTAAATGCTAGCAAAAATGATAATACAGATTTTAAAAATACTATAACGCAAGTTTTAGCAGATTTTAAAAATGAGGTTACATCGTGCATAAAAGAAATGAAGTCTGATATAGTTAATTGCAGTAAGTTGATAAATAATATTGATGCTTCGATTTCTTCTAAAATTTCTGCGCTTGAAACGCAGAACAACGTTTTACATCGTCGATTGAATCGTGGAGATATTGTAGTAAGTGGTTTACCGTCTGGCCTAAACTATATTACACCTATTGTTGTATCTATATGCAAATATTACAATGTTGACTTTTCTGTATATCACCTGAATTAAGTATGTTACATGAATGATAAAAAACTTTTATTGATTAAGTTCAATAATATAGGCTCTTATGAAGGAGTATTTTGAAATACGTTCGCTTAAAGCCAAGGATGTGATTGGTGGTGAAATTGAAAGTCGTGTATACCTGAATGACCACTACTCTCCTGCGGACTCCAATATTAATTCTCTTTGTCGTAAAATTCTTCGCCAAAAAGTTATTTTGAAATTCAAGATTTTGTATTGCTGAATGTGCTGCTTTGTTGGATACCTATCCGGTTGCTGCACTTTAATGGTGCATATACATAATTATGTATTTTTAATATGTCTATCACAATAACCAAATTTAACAAGAGTTATTTTTTATGAATTTTTTGTTTCTTCTTTAAATTTGACCGTTAAGTTTGGTTTTTGTTTGGTATAGTTATTTTTTCTTAATATACAGATAAAAAAATCATATATTTGAAAATTTTTTTTTTTTTTTTCATAAATATTATGAATCGAACATGACTTTTTTCCCAACCTTTTTTCATAAAAAATAAAATTTTGTTCGTAGATATTATTAAATTATACTTAATGAAAATTTTACGAATTTTGCAAGAATATTGCTAAAATTTTAATTTAGTTTTATTAGATTTGATTCAAATGCTAAACAAAAATAGTTATACATATATTAACAATAAATTCCTCTAAATTGCAATTTTCCAATAAAAAAGCTGTTAAAAAGTAATGTTTAGAAATTTGCATAAATTTGCTGCCATTCTGTTATGTTCTTCTGTTGTCAACATGTGGCTAAAAATCATTAAAAACTAAAAATTCTCCAAAGAAATTTTCAAACATGCATTTACAAATTGAAAATATAAATGAGAATTTAAACAATTTGTTTGTCTTCTTGACTTGATTCATTTCAAAAAATGCAATAAAGGTTTTAATTTTAAGACAATATTCTTAAATATTACGAACAAAATCAATGAAAGTAATTTTTTTTATTTATGCACAAACTTTTTTCTGTGTATTTTATAATGATTTTCCTTTTTGTTGTTTATGATAGCAAGTATAGATATAAATAAATTGTCTTAATTTTCAAATCAACTTAAAGTTGTACATATGAACTGTCAAAGTATAAGGACATTTCAAAATTCAGTTAAATTTGATGAGTTTAAGATTATTATAAAGAATAATTTTGATCTCATTGAAATTTCTCAAACTTGGCTAAAGCCGTATGTATCTAACTTATCGATACGTATAGATGGATATAAATTGATTAGGAATAATCGCTCACATCGCAGGGGTGGTAGCGTATGTATCTATATTTCGAATAAATTGAAATATAAACCTATTATGAAAATCTCCACTGAAGGCTGTGAGTCGATGTTTATTGAAATAATTTTTGGAAGTAAGAAAATTCTTTGCCATTTGGTGATATAGAGGTTTTTGAAAATTTGCATTATGAGTTGCTTTTAAGGTATTCTAGCATTATAACTTTAGGTGACTTTAACTGTAACAAGTTAGCGTTTTGAAGGCTAGTTTGATGAGGTCTATGCATACACGTTTTGGTATTTCGGTTCATCACAATTCAAAACCAACTCATTTCGATGTCACACATAATTCTACTTAGTACCTTGTTGGACTACTGATTGTTGAGTGATCCCTCGATGATTTTGTATTCGGATCAGGTTCAATGTCCCTCCATTTCCCATCACTCATTAATTTTTTCTGCTTTCTGTTTGAATGTTTCGTATTCTTATGATTTTATTGAGTTTCAGAATTTTAATGGTATTCATTGGGATGGTCTTTTATCTATGTTATTGAAATTCGATTCGAATACATTTTTCATGACATCAGATGTTGATTTTCAAAACTCTATTTTGAATCGTTTGCTTGAGTTGCTTTATAATTTTGTGCCGGTAATTAGAAAAAGAGTTAGACGAGATGATAACAGCTGGATGAAATCGGATATTATTTTGCTAGCTATATCCCTTAGGGAATTGGCTTATTTTTCTTTTCATTTCTAATTGGACTATATATTGCAGATATTTAGATTTTATTCTTTAGATTGTTGTGGTATCAGGAAAGTCTGTTTATTTTTGGGTAATGGTGATGGTAATTTGATGTAGATGTTAATGATTTAAATAATTTTTTCGTTAATGTGCAAACACTTTTAATATTAATTCTTTTGATTTTATTGATGCTCTAAATGGATCGTTTTCTTTCCGCTGTATAGGTGAGAGTGATTTGTATGAAGCGATGTGTGTTCAGCTGGTGTTCCCCAAGGCTCTGTCTTGGGTCTCATTTTATTTGTCCTTTATATTAATGATCTACCGTACCATGTTGACAATTCTTGTTGCAGGTAATTTCTGTTCGTTGATAACGTAATGCTTCTGTTTAGTGGTAGACGATGTGAAATAGATTCTCTTCAATCAGGTATTAATAATTTCAATCAGGTATTAATAATACACTTTTGCTTATTGGATAATTATCTGCCTACAAATCCTTTAAAATCTAAAGCCCTAATGTTTGGTGCTTCTGATCGTGTTTTGCTTGATCTAAATATTACGATTGATAGTTCTACAGTGTTTTTTGTTGATCGGTTAAAATGTTTGGGAATTTTTCATGATGGACGAGTTTTGAAGGTCATATTGATTATATTAGCAATAAAATTTCCGAGTTACTTCGACAACTCTATTCTACAAATGTTTACGTTCTATACCGTGTTAAAGTGCGTCTAGCACATGCTTTATTAATGCCTCAGATTTTATATGGGGTTTTTCGGGTTCTCCGTTCTGAAATAATTTTTAGAAATTATTATATTATTTCTGACAATCCACTATTAAAGATCCAAAGTAGACTATCTATTATATACATTTTCACAAAAAATACATTTTTTAAAATTTCATTTATTTAAGTTCCATTCCATTAAGGACCACTTGGATTAACATTTCTATATAGTGACATATGCGAACCTTTCACTCAACCATAAAAATGACCATTAATCCTCTCCAGAATTTTTCAACAATTTTTTTTTTTTTGATGAAGTTTTCTGAAATCCCAAAATTATTTCAGAAATTCCACTATAAGGGTTCCAAAGTGGTCTTTCTTGGCTAACATTTATATTGGGATATGCGAACCATTCACACACTTCGAGTAATGGTCATTGGAGTAAAATTCCATATGATAAATTTAATCCAAAAATATTTTTTAAATTGAATTTATTTAAGTTCTGAAGTTACTTCAGATTTATAAATACGTCAGTTCTAATAGGGACACCATGGAGCAATATTCCTATGTGGTCTTTTATGTGGACCTATTCCCTCAATTTGCACTTTGAATATGCCACTATAAATTCGTACGATTGTTGAATGCTTAACATTGCTCTGTTAACTGCTAAATTTGCTATGTTACAAAATTTGGTTCTTGTCTCTGCTAGTTAAATTCGAATTTATCTTCACACACATCAACAAGTTTTTAGGACTTTTATTTGAAAACAATATATTCAAAAATAAAAATTTAAAATAAATATTTTGATATTTTTATTAAAAAAAAAAAAAAAAAAAATCCAAAGAAATAAAATTATTCAGCCACAAAAGGTTTAAATAAAAAAAAAAATCATATAATTTTTTCAATTATTTAAATTAAAAAAGAATAACGTACTGAATGTTTTAGAAGTTTTTCCAGAAAATTATGTTCCTTATGGTTAAAAGTATTAATTATTTTTCTTTTTCCAAACAAATTTAAAATTATTCAAACAAATTTATGTTGAACAAAAATATTAAAAAATTTTCTATGAATAAAAAAATTAAATGTTTCAAATTTTATTTCATATTTAAAATAGGAAATAAAATAAAGAGTGATATTATGTTCACACATTATTTTTTGACCTGTTTTTTAAACATCACAGTTTACATATTATTTATAATTATATTATTTATAATATAATTAAAATTATAACTCGTTTAAAATTAAATTAATGCCCGTATTCTGAACTTTGTGACAATGACAAAGTTATAACAACAATAATTTTTTATGACATTCTTCATGAAAATTGTCATTTGTTATATATTATATATTACGTTTATTATATATTACGTTTATACGCACGATTATTGCAAATAAAAATAATTTGCAAATAAATAATTCACTGTTTATACACAAATTACATAAAGAAATATATTTTTGTTGTGTCAGATGGGAAAAATACAACTATTGTCATAGGAAATTCTATGATTGTAAAAGAAAGTGGCAACGCCGCACGCATTATTTGCAATTAATTCCACTAATCAGATTAGTTTTACTAGCTTGCGAATAAAATATTAACTCACCGTTTATACAGCAAAATTTTCATATCATGCGAGTAAGAGGTTCGTATAAACGTAATAATAGTTTTGTCATTAGGCATAAAGTTCATAATGAGATAGTAAAACAAAAAATTAACAAAGAAAAACTCTGATTTTTTTTTAAAGATATAGTAGCACAATAAAATTATAAATCGCTCAAACGTCTTTTCATCGCTAGTATGGCGACGAAAAGAGAACGGCTCTACCAAAGAAAACAACTCTTTAAATCTATTTCTTTACATCATGTTTGAACTATTTTATTTCTTACCATAAAAATAATAAACATTTCCGCCTCTAAAAACCCTAAATTGAATTGTTGAACCAATAAATCACTCTTTAAGATGAAATGAAAAAATTAAAGATCGAAGGGAGAGAACGTTTTCAAAAACGCATCTGAAGAATGTGTTGCATTATAAATGCACTTTTTTAAACAATCTTACTTTTTTAATTATGAAATTTTTGTGAAATCGCATTAAAAAGTTATGAATATTTAAATCTATAGATTTAAATATTCATAATTTCATAAATGATAAGCCGACAACAGCACTATATGAACTACGTGATTCAGCTGTTATTTTAAAAAATTTCATTTGTATTTATTTTTAGATTTTAGATTGATTTGAGATTAACTTTTGATATAAAGATAATTAAGTATATATTTAATGATTTAAAACTTTAAATTTAAGCCTTTGATCTATGTTTAAACATTGAAAAACATACTTGATATTAAACACAATCATCTTTCAAACTGCTCTAATTACTTCATTTAAGATGGTACCTTCTTCAAAATTTTTATTTTTATTCTAAAAATTAAAAATTTTTAAATCGGTGCTGTTTTAAATTTTGTACTTTTTTAATTATGGAAATTTTTGAAAAAATGGTTACTTTGTTTTTAAGTTTTAAGACGACGAGGATTTTAAGACAACGCTATTTCGATCAATGTCTATCAGGTTTAATAACACACAATATATGCTATGGGGTCCCATATATTATATTTCTAAAATACTATTTTCACATTCAAAAAAATTAACTGCAAAATAATTAATAACCAAACCATAGATTAATATGTAGATATTTATGTGAAAGAAAAACCTGATTCTATATTTTGTTTTTGTGTTTGGAAAAAAAGAGTAATTTTTTTTTGAAAATTTAGTTCGAAGTGACTCTCACATAAACTTGTATTTTATAAGCAAAAGTACGTATTTGTCAAATAAAATAATAATACTCTTTCAAAAAGAACTGGAGAGAAAAATTATCTCAATATTTATATTAAACCTATTCTGAAGGTCAAGGTATAGACTGTATGTTATAAATACAATAACAATATGCAACACAAAAAGCAAATACTTCTAAATATTAACACATTATTTATGTTTAAGATAAACAACTACGTAATTGCTAAACCTCCAATCCATCCCCTGCTTAGTGCTGCTGGCTGGCTAGCACGCACATTTTAAATAATTAAACAACATACACGTACACACACAGACATACATTGTATGTTTAAACCACAATTAAACACTCATTTTATCATATAAAAACATTATTGATAAATAGATAGATTTACTGGTTTTTGTACAAGATCAATGTTATATATTCTCATTGTTTTTTTTAACATTTATTGTTTTTAATATTTAAATGAAAATGTTTTAAATAAATATTCTACTCAATTGTGGAAATTTACACCTGTTATTTATTTGTTTATTTAGTTTTCTTTTTCGTTGTTATCATTAGTAGTTTTAATAATTTAATATTTTTTATAAACACGTACTTATGCTAATGAAATCAATATAGTTTATACTTATGTGCCAAAAAAATGCACTTTTCAAGTATAATAATATTTTTATATTTTTTTACATTTAGGCTGTTAACTTAGTTAAAGCCTAATCTTAGACAAAATGACATTGTTTTCTTAAAAAATAATAATTTTGACTACAGTTAAGCATAAACTTTGGGTAAACATTTTATGTAATTACACCATAAGGATTTAGATGTATTAAAATTAAATGTCCAGCAAATTATTTGTATTACAAAAATTAAAAATATTACATTTGGGTGATTCCATATTAAAACGGACAGCAATCGGATTTGACATCTCCGATTTTAATAAAATTTACTACAGATATTGTCTATTGAAAATGTTTATCAAAATATAATAATTTTAAACTGAGGACCCTTTCTGGTCCAAAACTTTGATGTTTTGAAAATTAAGACAAAAAACTGAAAATTTCTGAAAGGTGTACAAGCTTAAATTGTAATTTGTTAATTTCTTCTATTTTCAATAGAAGATGCAATAAAACTTGCTAGAAGCAATGTGATGATTCCAAAAATGTAAGTTTTCCATACTTTAGAGTTACATACATGCCTTATGAAGTATGCAATTTTGAAGTACCTTCTCACTTTTAATATTGCTTTCTGGCAAGCAATATTTTATATTGGGTATTAGAATATACATAGAAAGGACGTTATAATACAAATCAATTTTTTATTTTATTTTATAATTATTTTTTTTTTTATATACTCTTTCTTCAAAGAGATCTTGCAACACATTGTAACAGTTTTAGGCTAAAAATAGAAGCAATCCTACCTCAAGTCATCTTGCAACACATTGCAACAGTTTTAGGCTAAAAAAAGAAGAAATCCTACCTCAAGTCATGCTATTATGAATAAAAAATATCTTTTTGTAATTACTCTAGATTATATAATAAACATTGAATTGGAAGGTTCAGCCCGGATTTCTGAATAATAAAGATTAGGGCTTTCGAATTATCGAGTTTATACTTTAATTTGTAATTGTATCGTAACATTATAATAAAAGGTTTATTATTATTATAAATGAAAAATTAAAAATAGAAAAATACAAATAAATTTACTTAAAAATAACAGAACATGTGAGTCCAACGTAATATTGCCCGTATTCAGAAAAAGATACAATGAATGCAATTTTACGGCATGGAAAAAACTGAACTAAAATTTCAGAAAATATAATAAATAAAAATAGAAGTGAATTTTTCATTTCGATGCAATTTTCTATGATAAAAAAAATCTTTATATGAAAGTGAGAATTTAACTATACAATTTGTTGCTCCAAATAATTTGAAATTAACAAAACAAATTTAAATTTAAGCGTTACATGTTAAAATGCAAATGTTATTTTGCCTACCAAATGTTTATGTCGTATATCTTTTAAAAGTACCCTTTTAAATTTCTAAAATAACATCACCAGAACAAACAAAAATTCAATTAATGAAATCACAATTGATATATTGAATATGGTAAATATTTGAAAAAACTCACCTCTAAAATTTGTAATGCCTTCTCATGAGGATTATACATGTGTATTTCAGGCATTAGAGTGGCATTTAATGGTGCCCGTATGCCCACCAGCGGCTTTAAGCGATACGGACACTCTCTCCCAACGCCTCGCACCAAAAGACGCAGTTTACCAAACGAGGTGTGTATATTTAAACTGGTACTTATGGCACCTTGCTCTCGGGGTAAAAAAATCACATTAAATGTGGTATTGCCATTGGGAGGCACCATTTTCGCTTCAAAAAAGCTACTTGAAAATGCTGGCGTCCTGCCCGACACTGAACTCAAATAAACACTGCGATTTCGATTGTGATTGATTAATGTTACTGTGTGTGAACGTACCGTACCCACTGACCAAATGCCAAAATCTAATTGTGGCGGTTCAAAGCGTATACTACGATATAATTCGACTGATAAGTCGTCACTTAATTCCGGTTCTGTCATTTCCTTAAGCGAGGCTGCCGCTTGTGACTGCAAGTGGGCATCTTGTTTAATGTTGTCGTGCTCTGAGACATCATGTTCATTTGCAAAACCACACATACTAGATGCGATAATGGCTAAAACTAGAACCGATAACCACAAACGATGATAAGAAAACATCATTCCTGTTTTTGGTTACAATAAAATTAAAAAAAATTAATTTAATCCAAAAACACTCCACACCACTTCTTGCGACCGCAATAGTCTTGAACTCAATGGTACTTTTAAATTTGTCCGTCTAATTAGAAATCAAACAAAAATCAAAAATAAAAAAAGCCAAAATTTTATAAAATTTTTGAGAGAACAGCAGTTTCCTTATTTCCTTTTTTGCTTTCCTTGATGCTGACTGACTTGAGTGGTGTTAGTGTGTGTTGTTGTGATAATCAGTGTCTGATTATTTTTGTTCCTTCTTTTTTAATTCGTTTGCCTGTCGTTTTCCTTTTGTCTTGTCTGCCGTTCTTGAATTATTGTGAATTTTTCTTTTATTTTAGTAATTTTTAATTGTTTTTAGTTTTTTTTATACACGATCACAGTATTTTCTTTTCAGTTTATTTTGCATAATGTTCTGTTTTGTTTAAACAAATAATCTTTTTTTTACCGTAATAATAGTCAATTTTTTACGTCTATATCAAAAACACTCTTCTATCAAGAGTTGCCAACACTATTTTTGCGAGTTGTATTACATTTACATAAATGTCGAAAATACCAGAAGTGGAGTTCATTTCTTCTTCATTTGCATTATATTAATACAAATTATTTTAAATTAATTTTGAATAAAATTTAATTAATTTTTAATTAAATTTTAAGTTTATTTTTAATTTCTCATTGAACCTCCTAACTCACTATAAATTATAAATATTTCCTATACTATTTATCCGAATATGAAGAGAATGAGCTTTTATATAGAGAAAAATTTTTTATAGAAAGTTAAATTTTTTTAAAGCCGGACTATTGCAAGGATTTTAATTTTGTGGTATTGCCAAAAGCGTAACACAATTTTTCCTTTAAATCCAATTTATTAATACCAACAAATTTTTAATATAAGTTTCTTAGGCCTATAACTTCCAAACTATTTAATTTTACCCAAAAATTTTTACATCAGTATTTTCACCGTTAAAATAACTATCAATGTTAAAAAGATTAAAAACGGAGGAGAATCAGAACATTCATTTTATGACAATAATACGAATTTACAAATTCGGGGAAACTTTCGGACCAGAGCAGATGATAACTAATTTTAAAGTAATTGGGGCGCTGAATTCAAATATGGCATTCGTTTATCAAGATTGGTTCCAATTTTCGAGTTTTCGTATGTTGGAGCAATGAGCTGCCACAACGACTTTTTAAAGATGACGTCCCTAAAAAAAATAATCATATTCTTTATGTTGGATTTTATTCCAGATGTGTAGTTGATCGCATCATGATTGCTAGGGTAAAAAATGTTGAACACTGTAATAAACGTCAATGTAAACGTGACCAAAAATAAGGCGGAAAATAAAACGTCTCCTTTTTGCCACTTCTAAACTCACAGAATACTTTGAAGCAACATCTTCAAATAAAAAACTACATTATCAAGAACTTCTTCAAACCATTCAGCCGTAAAAAACAAAAATCAAATAATGATATGTGTTAAACTAAATATTTGAAATCTAATGACTCATAGAATCATTAAAAAATGTTTAACGTTAAATAAACTGCCAACAAACTTGTCAGTAACTCCTTGAACCGTTTCTTGACTTTTTCGTAAATATATTTTTATCAAAGATAAATTCAGCGAGTTGTTAATACCATTAACAAATTTATGACAAAATCGTTTCTTCCAGTTATACTTTTTCACTTGGTTGTTTTTGTAACAGCTCTGCTGCGATCTAAAGTGGCTCCTTAAAAATATAGATTTAAATTTTAATTATTCATGGTATACCATTGGGTTGAGTTGGAAGCTGGAGAAAATTTGCCACCTCGATCGGTCTTAACTATAAGTCAATAGGGCGCAGATCGATTGGCCTATTGGGGCAGTTATATAAAAGCACTGTGTTATGAGGGCTCTGGGGGCAAGCATGGCAGCGGTTTAAAGTGCCGGGAACAATGCGTTCGCGGTGGCAGTTAAGAATACTGCTTTACCTATTAAGTTGCCTCTTAACATCGGAAATGGCAGGTGGGTGTTCATTTAGGACTCTGTTGAATCTATAGCCATTAATGGCTCTGAGACCGCCTGTTGATATAATTCTTTTCATACAGTCGGCAAGGACAATCGGTCGAGGTCAGGTGAAATGACATCCGGGATGTCCTCGCAATAGTGACGGAAATCCGTCCGGATGTGTCGAGGAAGTGGATCCTGCTGTGACATGCGGTCAGGAATTTTCTGATCAGCAACACATTATGTTGACTGACTGACAGCATCTTGGTCTCCTCATGTAATTGATCCACGTTCGCCGTTTTGGCACATCCGGTTGCAACTCTGAGTGCATTTTTCATAGCCGTTTGTAAACCTCGCCACTTGGTAACGCTGAGAAGAGAGGTCCATACTGGGGTTGCATAATTATAAGTCGCTACAAGTGTTTCCTTGTTCATGCCCCAAGAGATGCCAGCAAGTGCTTTTAGTACATTATTTCTGTTTCTCACTTTTTGGTTGTAGGTGTCGTGTGAGGAAAAATGAAGGAGGCTGTCGAAAACTATCCCTAGGATCTTGGGGTTTTGCACCGAAGGGATAATTCTCCCTTCGACTGAGATGTCGAAAGTTCTCCTTACTTCCTTGGCCCAAGAGGTGAAAAGGAACACCGTCGATTTGGAAGTTGATAACTTGAGATAGCGTTCCTGTAGAAAACCTGAAATGGTGGCCATGTAATGCGAAAATTTAGCTCTTATGTCGTCTATGTTTATACCAGATGAAATTACAGTGCAATCATCAGCATACGACACCATTAAGACATCTTGAGGAAGGGCAGGTCACTCCTCCTTGTGGCACGCCCATCTTTATCTTTCGATATCACGATTTTTGGCCTCTCTTCAAGAAGTGATTAACCGTGTCAAAGGATTTGGATAAGTCCAAAGCAGCTACTATTGTATGTTGATACGGTCTTTGCTAATTAAGGCCATTAGTGATCTGAATGGTTATCAAATAATTGTGGCGAGTGAGAAATGCTCATTTGGGGATGGTAGTAACAGGGATTCTAAAATCTTAGCTACGGGTGACGGGAGGGAAATTGGGCTGTGAAATTCTCCAAGAATAGCGGTTTTATCAGGTTTTAGAAATGGAATTATCACAGAAACTTTCCAAGTGTCTGGAATCACCAATTGGTGAATAGAGAGATCCAAAAGCTACGTAAGATATTCTAATGCTACTGGACCAAGTTTCTTGAGCATTAGCATAGATATGCCATTATGACCAAGAGCTTTAGATGGTTTTGCTTTGGAAGTAATATTCTCAACTTCACTGGGTGTGAAGAAGATGGGCTCAGAGTGTCGAGTAGGTTATTGGTTATTCTGATTATGACGCTTTTGGTTCTGCAAAATGGGATGGGATAAATTGTCTACAGAATTGAGTTGTGCATTTCATGGCATCGTATGATCGGTGTTCAAGTTTCTAGTGCTGACATATATGTACATATATCTTTAAAGTGTTTAGTAAATTAATTTAAAATAAGTTTGTCATTAGACAGTGCTATCACACACATTAAGGAAAGAAAGTCACATGGAGTTTTCAACCAGGTTTTTAAGCCACATTTTATTTAAAAAAATACTAAAATTAATTAGTTTTTGTTAAAATTCTAGTAGTTTTAGTAAATTTAAGTGTCTTTAAAAGATTGGAGCTCGAATATCTTTAAAACTCAATCTTCTTTACGAGAATAGAGAGTAAATTAAAAAAAATTGCCAAAATCGAACAATAATATCAAGGATTTTGGGACGAGGACATGATGAGTTCCACTACTGTTGGACTCTAATACGTAAAACAGATCCCAAATAATACGAACGATTCAATTTGACAGAACTTTTATTCCAATTTATGACGTTTTATTGAATAAATTGGTTATTGGATCTTAAATATTGTAAAAAATATATATTTTTTTGATACCTCGAAAACTACAATAAATTTTAAAAAAATTAGTGAATATTCGAATTCAGCATACTAAATAACCTTAACCTTTTGGTTGCTCAAGTCCAAAATCTAATACAACTGTATAATTATATCATTGGGATTGAGCTTTTTATTAAATTTCATTTATTATAACATTGAAATAACTATATATATATATATATATATATATATATATATATATATATATATATTTAACTTTTCAAACAAAACACACTTACCCGTAAAATATTTATAAATTTCCCTTTATATAGTAAAATACACAAATGTGAGCAACTCTTATCTCAATTTGACACTTCTATAGTAACAATCTTTTTCATTCACTCTTCTAAGTAAACATACAACTGACACAACAGAGTTTTCTCTTTCTAAATCCAACCAGAGGAAATCAGCTGACTCTGTTTATATTTCCCATAATCATGTAATGTAGGACCGAATATGCAAATTACTCGCCGAATATTACAAACATGTTTCAACAATTTAAAATAGAGGTCAAAGTCGAATTAAAATTTTTAACGGCTAATAAAATATAATATGGCGGCTTAGATAAGACTGCTATATATTAATTTTTAAATATAATTATTAAAAACAGTATTTTGGCTTAACGGTAAATTATTATAGTCTTTATTTAATTTATAACGACACCTAAAAGTGCTTCCACTGTCTTGACGTGTTTTTACTTTGTCAAATTTTCGAACGAAATGCTGACATTTCTCAATCTAAGTTAAAGTTGAATTTATAAATTCAGGCTCTGCGTTTTAGGGGATAGGCAAATATTGAAAATAGTTGATTACTAGTAAGAATACGTAGTCGTATTTCTCATTAAATACCTATTTTATAAAATTTTTAAAATTTGCCAAATAAATCTCCACCACTTTATGAATCGCCAAAAAATTCGCAATGTCGCCAAAAGCAATTCAAAAGCGCCAAGTTTGTCAAAAAAATCGCCACATCTGACAGCCCTGATCACTATTTGTTTTCGTGAGTTAGTTTTTTGCAAATAAAATATTAACTCACCGTTTATTCGGCAACATTTTAAATTTTGTAATAATTTAATTGCAAAAGTAAAAGGTTCGTAAAAACGTAGTAAATATTGCAAATTCCCAAGAAAATTTTTGGAACATATTCTAAAATTATTAGTTCTAAAACTCGTGTAATCATAACCACTTAAGATTCCTTAATAATATCGTTAGAAGTAGTGATGTCGCAACCAATTCGGGCACTCACGGAATAGAACATTCTTGTGATTCTAAATTGGTTTTATTGAATGCCTTTGAGAACTCGTGCTTAAGAACTAATTCTGTATGACTTATAAATTACTTCTCTGAATAAATTACTGATTCTCAAATAATTTCCTAGACCTATTTAAAAAACTTTAATAAAATATTGCAAAAATTTACAAAAAAAAAAAAAAAAACGAAAGAGTAGTTTTTAAAAAGTGGCCTTAGGAAATGGCTCATTAAAATAACAAATAAAAAACAGGTCCTGAAACCATTCCCTAACGCTTCTATATAACTAGTTCTAAATGTAACAATTGAAAAGCATAAGGGCGTATAAACCATAAAGATAAATATTACAGGAAACGATAAAAACTTCATAAAATCATAAAACTTAAGTTTTCTTACCTTTTTTTGATATTTGGTAAGATTTATTAAGCATCTATCTATCTATACGCAAAGTATCGCTAAAAAATTGGGATCAGAACTTCCCAAATTTTGAAAAATAGCTTAAAATGGAATATTTATATAGTAGTAGTAATGAATGTTTAATCACGATTTCGTTAAAATTCGGAGTGAACTATATATATATGAATAAATCAGTATGCCAAAATTCACGAAGATCGGTAGATAACTGACCATGGCTTCCATATAAGCCCATCTTCCGAAAATCACTTTAAAGTGCATAAGTCCCATATAAACGCTATCATAACAGTAATATTTGCGTCAATAAATTTTATATGGGAAGATACTCTAATGCAAAGTTTTAATACAGATTTGATTTTGAAATATGAATTTCAAAATCAAATCTTATAAGAACCGATCGATAATTGACCATAGGTCCCATGAAAGAAAATGCATGATGTATTTATTTACTTGTTTTTTTCGAATTAATTTGCTGAAATTATTAACAAAATCACATCAAAAGATCATCTTATTATATTATTATAATCATGGATAATATATGCTCTTTTACTTATTCTTAGTTTAACGCATTAAAAGTCACAAATTAATAAGATAAACTTTAAATATATTTTCATATTCCGAAGTATGCGTCATTTTAAAAAATTAAGAAAAAAAAATTGGTATGAAAAAATACATAAAATCGTCTCCTTAAAACAATTTATTCGGCCAAATTGACGGATGTTAAAAATTATTTTTGTTTAAATAGCTGTAAATTGGTTACTAAAGCAACAAAAAGTAGGTTTATATGCTCTTTTACACGTCCATGCTTCAATTTCGGACAACAATCATTGATTAAAGAACTAGTTCTAAAATCATTCCAAAGAATGGATATTGACTATATAACGCTTCTACAGAACTAGTTATGGAGATGACAATTTCAAACATAAATCATTGGTCGTAACGCCAAAGTAGAACGAGTACAGGCTTTTTTCATGCGTACTGGAACTAGTTGCAAAACTAATACATTTTTTTGCTGAGCTAAGTTAATAAAAAATTATTTGTTTTTTTTTCTTCTTAAATAAATCGCATTATTTGACGAGAAAATAGCTATATTTACCACTACAGTTTAACGCTCACAATTCTTTTTGAATGTCCCAAATGAAAGACCAAATAAAGTACATATACACTTTAGTTTATTTTAATACATATATTTATTAACTCTTTCCTTTTTAATTTCATATATAGACATATTTTTTATAAATTATTTTTTATAAACTAATTTATGTAATTAATTACTCCAAACATAATTGTAATTAATTTAAATTTAGTATATTGTTACATAAAAGTCACTGAACTTTGTGCATTGTAATATACATATTTATTTTTGCAAGACAATTTTTCTATTTTTAAATTTTGAGTGTGCTTACATTGAAAATTAGTGTAACCTTTGTTTTGATTGAAATAGTTTAACAGTTGTTTAAATTGTAAATAGAATGTTGAATAAAAATACACATTATAATTGTGTAACAATGGTTTCTTTTAACAATTAAGTATTAATGTGAAAAAGGAAATAATAAACAAAGTACATGTATGTAAATAATAATTAATTAATGAAAAAATAAATGCCGTTATAAGTATAAAAAATAATGAAATAATAAAAAGAAATAATAATTTTTAGAAAATGTATTTGAAAAAAATGATAAGGAATGAAATTAGTATGAAAAGTTAGAGAACATTAAAGTAATATCGATGAGAAGAAGATAACATTATTTAATTAATTTTGCCTGTGATGTTTTTTCAGCATTAAGAAAACCCTCACATATACAGGAAGATGAACTTGTTACTAAATGTTAAATTTAATTAAATTGTTCGGGCATAACATAAGAAATATCATCCCAAGGATGACGGTAAAGACCTTGTTTTAAACGTTTTTGATCCATGAAATGACCAATGAAACCTATGCTACGACCCAGAACGAATAGAGAGTTAATGGCGCCAATGTTAATATATTCCTGAGCTTCCTCACTGCAAATGAAAGGTTATTAATAGATAAAATAGTAAATACACTAGATTAATTATATTAACTTTACTTACCTCGTAAATGAGCCACAATTACGTAACATATCCACAAAGCATGTGGCAATAACACCATCTACATTTAGAATCAAGTTTGGTTTTTTACTGGTAGTAATCTTTTCTACTTCTAAAGCATATTTCAGCAATGGGCAAGCTGGAAAATTTTCCATAACGAATTCTTTGATAATTTTTACACGCACATCGGGATTATTAATGGATTTGACACGGTGACCGATACCCATTATCAATTGACCATTTTTACGCATTTGATTAACAAATTCCATGGGATGTAAATTCGAGTCATAGGCTTCGGAGAATTGACGGGCAGCACCATCTAAAGCACCACCAAAACGATCACCCTAGAATGAAAAAATAAAGTTTTTTCATTATTATTTTACGAATTTAACTTTTAAGTTATTTGTTTTAAACTTACAATAGTTAACAAACCGCTGACCACCGATGATACTAAATCTTTACCCGCACGAGCACACACAATGGTGTTGTGGGCACCTGATACAGCGGGACCATGATCGGCGGTAACCATCAAACACATCTCAAAGAACTTGCAAACATAGGGAGGTAAACAACGTTGGAACCACAATAAGGAAATTACACCACCAATACCAACATCCTTGTTGAGTACTTCACTAATGGGCATACCAGCATAAATCAATTCTTGACCTCTTTCATCACAAATCGAGGTCATAAAGGAAGCTGGCTTACGTATAAGACCCAATTCACGAGCCCAAGCATAATCCATGGGTACGGTGGGTGGTGGCACTTCTTCACGTGGTACAATACGACCCGATTTAACCAACTCAGCATATACTTGTTGCACCAAATCACCCAACGAATCAAACGAATCGGGCACATATGCTCCAGCCTCGCGTAATGCCTTATTTTTGGCTGAAGCGGTTTCTTTATCGGAATTGGCACATGAACCAGCATGGCCAAATTGTACTTCAGAGGTAAACATACTGGCACAGGTACCTATACACCAAGCTACCAAAGGTTTTGTGATACGACCGTCTTTGAGAGCTGCACACACTTCATACTCTTCGGTGCCACCAACTTCACCCAATAGCACAATAAGTTTGGCCTCAGGATCAGCTTGATAACGCAAAATATGATCCATAAATGTGGTGCCAGGATAACGATCACCACCAATGGCTATACCCTCCAGAACACCATCAGTTGCTTTTGAGATAATGTTGTTCAATTCATTGGACATGCCTCCAGATCTTGATACATAGGCGACACTACCAGGTCTGTACAGTTTTGAATGTAAGATATTATCTAACATACCGCCAGTATTGCCAATTTTGAAACAACCTGGTTTAACACCACCCACAGTGGCTGGACCAATAATAGCTACTCCCTTCTTATTGGCAGCCACAATCATCTTGCGTGTCATATTTTCTGGTATGCCCTCAGCAATAATGGCCACAGTACGTATTTGTGGATAGTCTAAAACTTCCATTGTCGATTCGTAGGCCGAACGTAACGAGGCAAAATTAACCATAACATCAACATCTTTGTGTTTATTAATGGCATCGGACATTTTTTTGTACACGGGAATAAGAATTTCTTTGTGACCCCAGTAGAATTTTTGCTTATGATCACCGGTGAAGGGATAAACCATGGCAACAACAGAAGGCTCTTCACGGCTACAAGGAGGAAAATGATGGAAAATATGTATAAAATTTAATATGATTGCAACTTTAAACATAAAATGGTAAAGTTAATGAATAAAGATTGAATTTTATTTAGCTAAAGCATGATCCGATTATCTTTTTTTCATTTTTAAATCACTATTAAATTGTTAATTTATGTGCTATCGGGAAAATAATGATGCACAATTGAATGTGATTATCCATATTTAAAAACACGCTGCTAAATGGCTTTTTTATTTTTACTCGGAAACGATCGAATGAGGGATTGAGGACATTACAAAACAATTTTTAAAAAATTGGAAACACTCCCTAAATTTTCAGATATGGCGAAAAAATATTTTTAAGGTAGTTCCTGCACTGTAGATTTCGTACCTTCATAAATTTTGAGTTAATTTAAAAATTTTTAAAGACTCAAAGCAGAAAGACGTAACTTTTTAACTAAATTATACTCTTTTATATACACTAAACTTAAGTAATGATTTATTCACCAATTCTAAATTTATTTCCCTATCCTTTTTCGAAATTTTGATTTAGATGTATGATAAGATAACCCTATATAAAATCGTTTCAAAACTCAAAAAGTTATTAAAAAATTCTTCATATATTTTAAGACAAAGTATTTTTTATATTTTTTATTTGGTGCTTACTTTTTGAGGAAAAAAATGAAAAATGTATGAAAAATTTTTGTTATTCAAGATGAAGTCAAATTTTAAAATACTAAAATCTGGTAATGTTTAAGTGGAGTCTATACTAGAGAAAAATTTTTTATCTCTATCAATTATAGGGAAAAACGTATATCATAATAAACTATGTAAAAAGTACAAACAAAAATCAAAATGACGTCTTTTCTCAAGCAACATCAAGACAAAATTGTCATTGATTGAGCGCTGAAAATTTTGTTTTAACGCTGCAATAATACTATAAATTCAGTATACATTAGGCAAATCTTTATCGTTTGTCTTGATAAGTTTCTCTAATATAGCCTCGACGTAACAAGAAAAAATTTCTGTTAAGAATGTTTGCATCGTTGTATAGGCTTTTATAAAAAAATTGTTAATAAATCCCAGTTAAACTCAAAAAATTGTGGAAAAATATTTTTTAGATGTTGTTTAAAAATTAGCTTTTAATACTTGACCAAAACATACAGGTATGTGATGGAAATCGATCATTTTCAAATCCAACAGTTTGAAAAGTTGTGATGAATTTCGATCGATTCTAAGAAATTTTTTTGGAACAATGCGTTCTTTTTTCCTTTTCAAGCTACAGCACTATTGAAAACCAAGGAAATAATTTTCGTGGAACTCTTAAAATTTTATAATAAAATCTGATAAAAAGTGAGTTTACTATAATTTTCATCAATAAAGAAAATTAAAAAATAAATATATCACAAATTTTTCGATTTCAATTTATTTCGTTTTCGAAAACGATTTCCATCACACACCCGATAATAATGCATACGTTTGAAAAGCCTGTTTCTTCCATTTTCCAAAGAAGTTTAAAAAGGAAAAATCCGCAAAGGATTAATACAATTAGGAATACATTTATACAAGATCCTACCCAAAAACTTTTTTTGCGAATAAATCGAAGTATTGCAAATTATTAAAACTGAGTGATTTTTCACTGTAGCAGAGTGTAATCTTTAGTATTCAATTTCAATGTCATGAAGAAATTTTGGTTTCTCCATAACACATAACAAACGAATTTTTTGGAAATAATTCTGTAACTTTAGAACTACTGGATGTATTTAAATGAAATTTCACATGACCAATTGATTTGGAGGAGCACAGTACTTAGCGGGTCTGGGAAACAGGGGGTGGACCTCCAAAGTTGGTCACCTCGGGTATGAAATTTTTTTAAAAAATCTACAAAATTTCATTTATGATTTGATTAAAAAAAATTAAAAAATATGCTTACATGTGTGGGATATTTCTTTTACTTTAAAAGATTTTTTGACCCATTTTTGGACGTTTTTTTTAACTTGGCGGTCTCAATTTGAGTTCTATTTTTTTTAATATTCTCTGCATTCTGTACAAAATTCTAAACAATTTTCGTGAGAATCATATACCTATGTGTTTCCGATAAAAAGTTTTTTTTTTATCATTTTGAAGTAGAAAATTAAAAAACAAATGTGATTCTTCTCAAAAAAGTTGTGACATTTTTTCACTTTAAAATCCATTATTTTTCTCTGGACCATATATTTTTTTATGTTTTTATAAGAATGCTTAACGTAAATGCATGTAAAGTAAATCGGAGAGCATTTGGGTTAACAGTCTCCCCGCTAGACCTATCAAAATTTCGTTAATTTTCATTTTTTTATTTATTTGTGGAGCTCAAATATGTCAAAGTTGAAATTAAAAAAATAATAATAAAAAAACATATTGATTACATACCTACATATGTTCGCTAAACACACAAAAAATATTTAATAAGCCACGCCTCTGATAACGATAAAGTGACCATTTTACTAAAACAAAGTTAATTTTTAAAACAAGTTTTCCCCAAACTGGGATTTTCGATATTTCGGAATAAAAACGTGGGAATCTATTCATATTCTTATTTTAAGGACAACTTTTTTATATTATACTTAAATTTCATAATGATATCTTTATTTATATAGATTTTATTTAAGTTCAAATATTATTTTTTTTACAAAATAACGCTTAACATCAAAATGTTACGTTTTTTGATAAATTTAATGAAGAAATTTAGTTCTAATATTTTACTATTTGTATATTATTATTTTTCAAGTTATATGCTTTCCAATGATACCACATACTTCCATAAATAGTTTACATATTCGTTTAAAAACTAACTGAGATCTGACCCCTTTCAGCACAATTTGCACATATTCCTTCATTTCTATGGTAAATGTGTGCTACAGTATTCTATATACATAAGTGCACAGATGTTTCATCATGTTTTTTGTTTAACTTTTGAATCGTTAAATATATTTCAATGAAATTTCACACAGTTATTGCTGAGGTATTTTCCAACTGTTTTGGAAGAGCACAAATTCCTAGCTGGTCTCGGGAGGTCCTCCGAAATTGGTCACCTCTTTTAATTATTTCTTATTTGATTTTATTTATTATCAAAAATAAATTAACATAATTACTGTTTACTAAAAACTTAATGAAGTTCTGTGCAAATATTTGGATTTCTTTAATGAAACTTTTTTTCCGTTATTAAAAGAACCCCTGAGTTTTTTTTTCTTTTTTTTTATAAAATTTAGTATATTCAAGTCGGTAATATAATCAGGATACTGGATGACTGGATATAAGTCATTTGATATTCCTTAGAACAGGTAAATTAAGTAGGTAGATTAATTAGATATATTTTTTAGATGATGTTATATATCTGTGAAATTTTATAAAAATATTGCGTAGTTTTGTAGTACCTGGAAAACGTTCTTCAGTATATAAAAAAACTCTTTTGTTTTATTTACATTATTAACATTTTTACCACAATGATGATAACATTGACATATAAAGCTTTGTGCTGTGTTCTTTGGGAAATGCCTAAAAGGAATAGAGCTGAATAACTACATTAAAATTTTATTGAAACGCAAACGGATTCAGCAATTGTTACTGGAGAATTGGATAAAGTTGAAAATTTCGTAAAGTTATTCGAAACAAAAATGAAAACAGTAAATAATTGCGTACGGAAGTTTCAATTGAAGTATGACACCTGGTTGGAAAGCATTATGGACATTAAAATCACTAATGCAGGATCACCACTTAAGCAGTATGTTTATCTGGGGCAGAAATAAAAAAGTTGACTGTCGGAAATACTGTCCACGCAATCCGAGTCTGAAGTAAAGATTCATTTAAGGCTGTGTTATAAAGAAATAAACAATTAGCTGAAACAGCAAAAATAGCGAATATCCTTCCTGATGCATCCCCAAGTCGACTTAAGCGGATGATAAAAAGGCGATAGCGCTTATGCTTGGAAAGGCTTTACTCGATAAAGGACACCCAATTCAGCCGTGTTGCAAAGATATACTGGAAAAAATCAAAATATTGGCCCACCAAATAGTGAAATAAATAATGAAAGAGCATTTATTGACTTGTTGCAGTTACTTGAAAATACCGCTTCAAGACTTCTCTCAACATTTTCGAAAAACGAGTCATTGGAACTTGATAAACCGTATCTGACGTTAATATGCAAATGGGGATATGATGGGTTGTCAGCACTATAAGAATAACTATTAGAATAAAGTCGTACAGACTATAAAAGTGTTTTAATGGCATCGCTGGTTCCACTACGCTTAAGAAAGCATTCGAATGAACCATCTACGTCAACTAATGCTACTAAAAATGTTTAGAAAAACCCAACTCCAGGATCAGATCAATAAGGCTTCAATATATAATATAAATTAAAGTAAACAATACACACAAAACTGGGTTGATACAGTCAAACAATCAATTGAAAATTTAAGTTGAAATATATGGCTATTATATCAACGTACACTTTGAACTTCAATTAACAATGATTGATGAAAAGTTATGCAAAACCATTACGAATATTGCTTCAGCCTGGACATGCCCTTTATGTGGATTAATAAATCACAATTTTCACAAACTTATGCAGCTCCACAAATATTAATAAAGAAGCCCAAAATTTTGGTATATCTCCCCTACATGTCCATAATACGCTTTTCGGAATACATGCTTCATATTGCGAATGATCTAATTTTGACATTTTTTCCGTTTTGGCGATTTTTTTTTTTTATATTTCTTAGGAGTTTTTCCGCGTTTTGGACATTTTTTGTGATTTACAATACTTTTTTTTCAATATAAGAATATTCAGAAAATAACTTTTATATTAGTTAGAAAAAATAAAAATCACGAAATAACTTTTATTTCTGCTCGCAAAAATAAAAAGAAACGGTATAAAAATAAAAAACACCTTTCAAAAAGAAGCAGAAAATAAACAAATCAATTCAAAGTAATAAAGCCTTTTCTATTTCGTTAATCATTCCTCTCTTACAACTCTCACAATTAAAAGTGGAAAAAACTCTAAAACCTAAATTACATTGGCGCGTAGTTAGCAGCCGTGTCTGCTGCTACAATCAGCTGATAAGCAGTTTGCAGTACTGTTTTCTTTAGCCCTATTTCTAAATGTGCTGCTGCTTTCACAGTGAGAGCGAGATAAACTAATGTCTGTCAATTTAATGGCTTGTATTTTATTATTTTTCTTTTATAGAGTAAATGAAATGCGAGCCACAGATCGTTCGTAAAATGTATCCCAAAGAAGTTAAGTTCTACTTTTTATTCTTTTATTCCTTTATTATGAATATTAGCCCTAATAAATAATATCAATGTGCTAAAACTATAAGAAGTACATTTATCATATCTCTATTAAAAAAAAATAAAAATAAAATATTTTACTGATTTTAATTAAGAAGTAGATTTAGAAGAAATATAGTCACATTGATGTTTCAAACATTATTATAAGCACAGAACAACTTTGAATAAACTGAATTAGGAAGAAATCATTAAAGCTAATTACTAAATTTAATGGTATTAAATTATATTCCTTAATTAAATAAAATCTAAATTTAACTCCAATTAGAGTATTAAATTTCGGCAGAAAATGTTTCCTAAAAAAGATTATTTTTTATAATATTTGCCAATATTTTCGAAAATTTAACAAACCTATATTTGCCTTTCAACCGATTTATTTATTGATACATTTTGGGATAAACTATGACCATTTACAAATGTGTTGATCGACAAATCTTATACAAGCAGCTTTGTATTTAACTTATTTTCGCTATCACTTTATTCAGCTACTACGAAAAATCTACTAGAGCTATAATTTTCTATCGCTGGTAGTGAGCAAAGAACGAATTTCAGTTTTCTTTAATATTTTCAACTTGTCAATTATTAAATTCCTATTTTTTTTTTTTTTTTTTTCTAAAATTAAGTTTTGGTAGGACTTTATCGATTTTGATAGATTCTTTCGACAATTATGGTAGGATGAAAATGTTTTCAGTGGCAACACTGGCGCAAATACACAATTAGAATAAAGCAAGATGGTGGTTGTAAATTGTCGCTGACTACGCTTACCCCAGGTATACAACTGAGATTAACGCTGATATAATATGTGAGATAACGCCGGCAGAGGAGAGTAACCATTTTGTTTATATTATGTTAAATCTTAAATAAGGGGTACACGTATTCTAATAAAACCTATAAGATATCATTATTTTTAATCAGTCGCAGAGAGAACATCTCCTTTTTATTTAAGCAATTCGCACTTTTTAACACAATTTTTATAAAAATGTTTTTTAACATGTAAAATAAACATTAAAGGAAACAATTTTACAAAAAAAAAAAACGTTGTTTTTCAGTAATTTCAAAAATACACATGCACACACACAAACAAACTCGTATATGTGTATTTTTTTGACAGTTCATCTTATAAGATAGTTGTGTAGAGAAATCTCATCACAACAGTCTCATAATACATCTTATAATACTAATATTTGAATCTACACGTGAAATAATTCTCTCAGAGAGCGAATTTGACACTCTCTGACACAAAAATCTTACATATTATGTTACGTCTAGACGGGCTGTTAAAAATAATGTTGTATCTATGATAGATAAATTTTTATCAATACAAAGGCCAAAATCAACGCGAATTTATGGAAGGGGGAAACAGTTGTACAAAAGCAACAATAAAGCGAATTCACTCATGTTTTCTACATATGCGGTTTAACAGCTGTAACAACCAAAAACAATAATCAGCTGTTGAACTGAGGTCACCTCGTATAGACTTTACGTGAGTTTGTCTTATTAAAAATTTGTTTAGTATAGACTCGACATAAGCATAACGGCAGCAAAAGTTATTCTGAAAGTGAACAGCTAATTATTTTTGCTGATACTGTTGCTGACTACAACAGTAGTCAACTGTTCTTATATCATTACAGCTTGTCTAGATTCGAGTCGCAAAGTAGCTCTGGATTGGGGAGCAACTCTCGCGTCAGCGTAATTATTTTTTCAGTACAGTCAGGCGGATTTTTTGTTGTTTGGCCTTGGAGAATTTTGCGTCTCACTCCCGCATAGACTAAGTGTTTGTTGTCGTCTATCTGTATCGTATTACGGTTTTTCGTGGCTTACATTTGTCACATGCAATCGATTTTGTTAACCTTACTTCTATAAGATTGCATTTGGTGCAGTAACACACAAAACTGAGATTGATATTGGTGGACACCATTAAAATCAGGGAGCTGAATTCGGGATCTCTAGCTTTCTACACGAAGGTGTAGATCGAGTAGATGATTTGCGAAGGAGGCTTCTTTTGGATGTATACCCTGGCAATAAAAAATGTAAAAATCTTCCTAAACCCATATTTGACTTTAAAATTTTCTCTTGTTTTGAACTATTTTCCTCTCTTATTTTCCAAAATAAAGATGGATATAGTAGAAGCTACGCCATTTAAATTTTAAATAAAAAAAAACAAAAAAAAACTTGTCTAGATTGTTTTTGTTAAGAAATAAACAACAATGAAACTGCTTTGAATTGAGAGTTGTATAATAAAATAGAAGAGAGTGTAATAATTTGAGTCACTTTTTTGTTTGACGCTTATACACATACGTATGTGAAATTTGCGTAGGTATTTACCACTTATAAATACAGGCTGGATAAATTTATATTTTGCACACATCAGGAAGTTGATATCCGTCGCTTTTACTATCGAATTGTGATCTACTGCGGTATAGTAGATCTTAACACGTGACGTACAAAATTTAATAAAGCGTTACGAATTCTGATCTACTTAGTAACACCGTTCGGGGAGAACTGTGCCACTAAGCGATAGTTCCTTTTGAGTAACGCTTTAGTCAGTATTGAATGTCACTAATTCGAATCTTCATATCTCCACTAAAGCGTTACTCAAAAGCAACTACCTCTTAGTGGCACATTTCTTCCCGAACGGTGTTACTAAGTAGATCAGAATTCGTAACGCTTTAGTAAATTTTATACGTCACGTATTAAGATCTACTATACCACAGCAAAAAGTGTCTAATAAAAAATCCTAATTCGAATCTTCCAATCCCCACTAAAGCATTACTCAAAAGATGCTATCTCTAACTATATGAAAATTCGATAGTAAAAGCGAAACATATCAACTTCCCGGTGTGTCGACGTAGTTACACTTTCGATAGAAAATATTTGCAGAATTTTAAAACTATTTTGCATAAAATTTTTAAAATAATAATGTCAGTAATACTTACATTTTAAAATGAAGGATTAGGAATGAACAAAATTATCAAAAGTAAAAATATTAAAATTTTTTAAATCACAAAATTAACTCTTTCTGATATTTATTACGAAAAGCAATAAATTTAATTACACAACAATATTTTCAATTCAAATTAACATTAAAAACAATAAATTAAAAAAGAATACTAAAAAAATATTTTAAGTACAAAATTAGAAAAGAATACTTGTTTCTTTCAAATTTAATAAAGTAGGTATATATAATAAAATAAGAATAATTATTGAATCTAATTTATTTTTTAAATAACAAAAATAACTCTTTCTTGTATTTATTATAAAAAACAATGAAATTAATTGCACACAAAATTTTGAATTCAAATGAACATTTAACATCTATTAGAATATTTGCAAAATTTTCTGCAGTTATTAGTATGTTCGCATTATAAAATGTGTAATTCAATATTTCCAAAATGTTTTTCAGTAATATAATATACGATTTCTAAATATTACAAGGCTACATTATTATTTATTTTAATTTTGTATTGAATTTTCTATGTAATTAAAATAAATCAAATTTTTTAGTTAATTTTTTTCTAAAATCGCCAGTTTTACTACAGAAAAATAATTAAAGAACAAATGTATTACACTTTTTAAAAGGCGAACACCATATATATAGTTTCTTAAAATCATACTTTCTCGAACAAATAGCTGACTATTAAGAATTTTGGAAATATTTCAAAAAATATTAATAACAAATTTTCTCTAATTTCTCTTTCAAATGTTTCCGTTTTTATAAACGGGATTCCATTTATTAAAGACTATATGATATTTTAATCATTTCCATACTCTATTACCAATTTTAATGATGATGTACCATTTTAAATCATTATTTAAATTTTATCTTGGCCCTGAAAGTTTTTTCAATCATTTTTGTCAATATTTAAGATTTTTGAAACTTAGAAATAAATACCGCTACTTAACCAAAAATTACCACGATCTACTCTACACATTTCAATAATTACAACAACAAAACAATTTCTTCAAAATATTTAATAACAAGAACAATGTTTGAATTCTTTTCAAACTTTTAAAATTTTAAAATTCAGCTCTGCTAAAATATTTCTCGGGTACTCTAATGCAATGCATTCTCAAAATTTTGATTGCTATATATACATATTTTAATCTTCCACAGAATAGACTTCTAAAATTGAATTTTTAATATATTCGTAAATTTTTTGTTCTATAGAAAATTATTCTGAAAATTAGCGACTTTTACTGTGGGCATGTCATACTTCCACACTTTTAAAAAATGTTGTTTAAGTTATCAAGAATTTTATATAAAACAGAATTTTCTGTCCATGTTCTGGCCCTCAAATTGTTAATAACATATTTTAATTTTATAAAAAATGATTTCCTAAATTTATTCGCTTGCCCAGAACTAGTTGAAATATTAATAATTTCTTTTTAATTTTGATAAACGATCACCTTATTTTCTTAATTTTCCTTTTATAAGTAAAACATGAATTTTTTGTTTCACTATCAGCTTACATAAATAATTTTAGTTAATATCAATATTTTTTCACTATAATCACTTCAAAACTTATATTTTTACTAAACAAAATTATATTGTTTCTGCTTGTTCTTTTTCCCATTATGAAATGTAAACAATTGTCAAAATCATGATTTTAAGATAAAATTTTGAACCTAATGTGTGTTGTTTTTGTAAAGTTTTGCGCGTTCTACTATTAATCATTCTCGAGTGCCAGATTATGTGGATTGTTAAAAAACAATCTTCCAAATGCTAACAAAGGTGTTGAAAAATAGTGTTTTCGTTTTTGGATAACTGTAACTGTTATCCAAAAAACTTCTAATAGTGATTAAAGAAGTTACGTTTAGAAGATTCAATTCGTATACTAATATATTTTGTTGTTGGAAAATTGAGAGAAATCTTCTGTTGCACTTCTAAGAGTGGCGAAGAAGTGAGCTATTTCGAAAAAGAATTCACTAAATGCTTGCAGGGTATTGGTATATTTCGGATGTATACTACGAGCGTAAAACCGATTACAGTGTTTGCCTATTAATTATATAGATAGATAGATAGATAGATAGATAGATAGGTAGATAGATTGCACAAAATATTTTCTAAGTTCTGCACATTTTTCTAATATTGCGGAAAGTGTAACATCGATCTATATACGATTTGAAATACACATTTTTTGGACTTATAGCTATTATATTGGTATATAATTATGTAAATGTATAGACTGACTTCTGAGTTATAACTTTTCGAAAATGACAAAAAGCAGTTCGGACTATGCTTAATATGTTTAAAAATTACTTTTTGTTTTTTAAGTTTCATCCACTTTCCTATGAGATATTCTAATTATACTAAGAAATCGCTTAATGTTAAAATCAAACTAATCACGTACATATCTGCTAAAATAATAGATATACCTTATAGGATGATATTAAAGTGGCGATAACTCAAACAAATTTTTCAGAAATATTCCAAGTATATTTCTTTTAGAAAAGAATTTTGTCTGCCAGTACCATTTCAACGAAAAATATGGCAAGTATATGCATTCAAATTGGTTTAGATATACGTTTTCGATTTAAATACCGAAAATTGTTGCTCATAATAATAGATACAGTTGATTAATATGTATTTTTACTATTAAATCGAATTCTATTGTCGTTTTTGGATTGCTTTTACGTAATAGGGTAAGAATAATTGTATTTTGGTTGAAAATCTTATAAAGGATACTATTCCTTATTAAAGAACATTTACTTTAGTCTGAATGTGAAGGCAAAGAAAATTGAGAAATATACTAATTTGTTTGGAAACGACTACCAAAGAATTGTCCGTCGACCTAAAGGTAAAGAATTCCACATTAAATTCACAAAGATTACTGTTTAACAAGGTGGAGGAAACATAAAGGTTTAGGAATGCTTTTAATGGAATAGTGTTTATTTATCGCATTGATAATACAATGGAGGCAGATGGGTACAGAGACATATTGGAAAATGTTGTTTCCATAAGCCGCAGAGAATATGACATTGTTTTGGACATTCGAGCAAGATAATGGCCCCAAACATAGATCGAGGCTAGTAAAGGATAGGTTCTCCCAGAATAATGTCTGTGTTTTAAGTTGTCCAAGGTAATCTCCGGATTTAAATCCTATAGATAACTTGTGGAATAATTTGAAGAAAAGACTTTCGAAAAAAATTTTCAAAAATAGAGATGAATTATAAGGGAAAACATAAAAAATATGGTACAAGATTCCATTGGAAACTTGTCAAAATTGATGTTTAGAATGCACAGAAGAAATGAGAAAGTTGTCCAAAATAAAGATGGATATATAGAATTTTAGTACTTGTTTGACATTGCCTAATAAATTTTAATAAAAACTTAACTAGTTTTCAATTTATGTAATTTTCTTTTAAATGTATCTAATATTATGATACAAAATTGCTTACATGTATTGAAATTGTGAAATTAACATCTAATAATGCAATATTATTTATGACTTATTTTAAATTTCTTTTTACTTTCCTAATTGATAAAAATAAGTATGGATTAATTTTTTATTTTAAAGAACGAAGACCTGTTTTTTCATTCACTTAGGTGTATCTATTATATTGAGCAGATAAGTATGTATGTATCAATCAATTTAATATATATTCAGAACTAATTAAATAACATATTTTTTACTTACGTGCAAATAAAATCAAAGTCCAACATGGATTGCACGGCTCTTTGTTGCATACCCCAGACGATGGCTTTGGTTTTTTTGTTAAAGAATTTACGTGTTGTTGCGTTGACTACACTATCCAAAACATCATTGGTTTTAACATCATCTGCCGAGATAGGTGGTAGTTTAATCGATTGTTGTGGTGAGCCTAAACCTTTTTTTATTTTTTTGATAGTTTTTATGTGTTGTGATTTATATATTTTTTTGAGATTTTACCACACAAATGGATGCAATATATTATTTTTTTTTTTTTTTTTTTTTTGAATTTTGGATTTCGTAATTTTAATTTTGCAGGCAGTAGGAGACGAAGGACACACAACGAATTAATTTACGTAGGAGTGACATGGATATGGTAAACAATTCAATCAATCAATCAAAAACGATAAGGAACATAACGGAGTAAGAAACACAAAAGACGTACCATAAACATATATACACGTAACAGTAACAGGGATAAAACAGGTGGATGGTGTGGAGATGATAACAGTAGTAGTCGAAGCACAGGTGGTTGTTGGAAAATGTTTTTTTTTTTTTTGGTGGTAATGTGGAAAAGAAGAGGCAGAACAATACAATATGACAATTACAATAATGTTTCAAATGGTTTCAAACAATTTTTATTTTAAATGGAAATGAAGAATTGGAATTGTTGGGTTTAGTAGAAGAATGTTTAAGTTATGTTGTTCAAATGTTAATAAAGAGTAAATAGGTTTTTAGATATAAAATAATCAATTACATGTAACAAAACGATATTAAGATTATTATTTTTTAGTCCAAAATAAAACAATCGAAATAGACAAAGAGATTGAAATAAATGTTTAGATTTTATTGTAGAAATGAATGTATAGTAAGTATATTTATTATGATGTAGAGTAAGGAAATAGATTTTATATTATAGGAATAAGTTATATTTTATTTGTCACTATTTTAATAGCTTCACTTTGAGCACCAACATTCTTTTTTTGGAAAATTAGTACTTTTTGAAAATATGTATTTTTCTGAAAAATGAAATTTGGTAATTTTTTTTTAGAAATTTGGTGCTATTATTTAATAATTGAAACTTTATAATAAAAAATCGTTGTTTTTGAAAATTTAATCTTTTTTTAGTTGGTACTTTTTAGAAAATCAGTACTTTTTAATAATTGGCACTTTTTTGCTTCTATTTTTATAAATTGGTACTTTCTTTGATGGAACTTAAAAAATGGGACTTTTTGAAAATTGGTACTTATTTTATAAAATTGAAAAATTTATTAAAAATGTGTATTTTTTAAAACTTGGTACATTTTTAAAAATTTCTTCTGTTTCTTAAACATTTTATATTTTTGAAAATTAATACTTTTTTATAAAATCGGTATTTTTTTACAGTTTACCAGTTGAAAATTGGTACTATTAATTTGAAGATCGATACTATTTTCAAAAGGTTACTTTTTAAAAATTTATTATTATTATTACTTTTTTTTATACCGATACGTCATTTAAAAACTAGATGTCTTTTGAAAAGTGCGTTTTTTTAAATTTTCTTTTTTGTGGTTTCAGTCGACTTTAAAGAGATCTTTTTTACAGAAATTTAAGCTACCAAAGAATCCAGTTAAGTAAGCTATGTCTTAAAAACTGGGGAAACCCGGCACAGCATTTATATAAAACCTTTTTCCCTTTTATTGCATAAAATATACACTATACTATATAAATAAGAAATATTTAAAAAATGTAAACGCACAACTTACCATTACCAGTATCTCCAGTTAATATTCTCAATTCCGGTTGAGCATTTTGTCCACCTGGCAATAAGAAGTTGGCGGTGGAAAATTCAGCACTGGTTGTCTGTGGTATAGGGCGTTTACCCAATGCCATGCCACAAATAGCTGTCATATGAGTTTCAGGACCGAAAACATGCAATGGAATACCCAATGAGCCACCAAATTCGCGCATCTTGCGTAAACCTTCTTGATAATTGGGTCCAGCACGACGCACAAAAATGGACACATTGTGTTCAACCAATTTTGGTTGGAATTCCCTTAGGGCGGTAATAATGCCCCGGAAAGTGGCGGCCACATTGGTAAAGTTTGCAATACCACCACCAGTTATTAAAATTTTGCCTTCAGGATGTTTGGGCGATGAAGTCATAAGATTCAAAATAGTTTTGGCATATTCGTAAGTTTGTTGTTCTGAAGGTGCACCACTGTATTCACCGTAGTTGGCCAATTCGGAGGCACCACCCAAATCGCAAATTGTATCGGAATAAATAACACTAGCACCACCACCGGCAACCATTGTCCAAATTCTACCATTTCTATTAAGTATAGTTAACTAAAAAAATAGGAATTAAACTAAATGTTTAAAATTTTTTTATGTATGTTTAAACTCACTTTCAAAGAAGCACCACTCTTGGCATCTAAATCAGCTATGTAAGCTTCTTCGGGATAAGCATCACGTCCAAAGGGTGGTGGGTAATCAATATCACCCCATTTGGGACGGCATATAAAATCGGCGGTCGAGTCCAGCTTAGCCGCCAAATCTAATATATACATATTTTCATTGGTCACCACCAAAGGATTTATTTCCAAATATGTGAAATATAAATCGGAAAATGTCTTATACAAAGCAAAAATAAATTTAGCAATACGTTGTTTTTTGCCCGCAGGCACTTCTGTCAAAAGTTTACTATTAATATCTTCCAAGGAGACATCACTATTTACAGGTATATCCAGTTTTAAGGCCTTGGCATCAACATCACCAATATCAACGCCACCTTGATGATAGAAAAGTATAGTATCGGCCGAACGATGCGAATAAATACAAACATACATTTCTTCAGCCTTAAAAAAAATTCTCAATATTATTGTTCTTTAATATCAGTCATTCAGCAACTTACATCTGTATGTGTCACAAATGGTTCTATAATAAAGTTTCTTAATTTTCCTACAGCATTTCCAACAGCTTGATCTTTGTCCATACGTTCTCCAATCCATTGTTGAACTTCCTGGAAATTCTTTTTCACACCAACCAAACCTAATTTACCACGTCTCTTTATTAGTTGATCGGGTTTTACCACCAAAGGCTGTAAAATAAAACAAATAAAATAGATCAATTAAAACAAAAAATAAACAAATAAAAAAATATCATGCAAATAAAAACAGGTTAGAGCGCTATATTCGGTTGTGAAGAATCTTTTATAACCTTCACCACCTTATCGACAAATAATAAAATTTAGCCTTAAAGTATGCTTTCATATTTTCACATTTATGTTTACAAAAATAAGGTAATTTTTTTTCCAAACTAGAAAAATGTAAGCACAAAATTAAACTATCATGGCAACCGTTGCTTCCTTAAAAAACAACAACACTGATAGCTAATAGTAGATACATCCCAGCGGTAAAAAGGCCTTCTAGAAGCCTTTTTTATAACCAGAAGAAATTCTCCCTGCATTCCATGTTCATGTATTTTTTACACGCGATGTCATTGAGAGCAAGGCCTTACACATTCGCGACCCGATGGGCCCTTCTAAAAGACTTCCTGAATAAAAACAGGATTAAATAAAGACACAACGCACTCAAACAAAGCATTAAACGAAACTAAACGAATTCTTATCACTTTTTTTTGGAATTTCTGCATTGAATTTTGATATTTTTTATTTATTTTTTTTTTTTTTTGTAACGGTTTCTGAATGGTTTTGTTTTTCTTAAAGCAAAAAATATCGAAATCTTTCTTCCCTTCTAAGATTAGGGAATTAAGACGCTGTATTTTTTATACATAAATTTGTTGTTGCTTAAAACAAAATATATTAAAAAATATACAGCCTTTTAATCTCCTTCTAAGAGAAGGGAAGTCGAAAGTTCTATCGGATATTTAAGAAGGCAAGGTAAGGAAGAGACATTCCTGAAGATCTTACTATAGAAGGCAGTTTAGTATGAGCGACTGCATCTTAAAAAATGTATAACTAGACCTTCTAGAAGACGATGCAGGCCTTAAAAGTTTTTATAGCTGGGATATAGTAGATACATGCTTATACAAAAAACAACAACACTGAGTCTTTGCAATGCTTCTATTTCCAAATAAAAATTGTGTATATGTATATACAATCAACAACTACTGCTTACTAATACAAAAAACAACAACACTAATAGCCATGTACAATACTGCTGTTGTCAACTAAACTGCATGCTTATGCAAAAAACAACAGCGACACTAATAGTCATTGCAATGCTTCATATCAAGACGAATTCAAACAGGTGACCTTACTTATGCAAAAAACAACAACGACACTAATAGTCATTGCAATGCTTTCAAGACGAATTCAAACAGGTGACCTTACTTAATCAGCTAATTTTTTTAGTAGTTAGAACTGTCAAAATTCATATAAGCACAATTTTTGCTTACCCTTTGAGGTGATATCATTATTTTCAATCAGTCACAGAGTAAACATGTCCTTTTTATTTAAGAAATTCGCACTTTTTATCATAATTTTTATAAAAATGTTTTTTAAAATGTATAAAATTTAAACTGGAGGTACACAAATTGGGACGCTTTCGGGCGTGATTTGGAAACTCCGAGGGAGTTTACAATTTTGACACGATAGTGTAGGGAATAACGGAGTCTATCATCAGAAGTTATGAACTGTCCTGCCCGGTGAGTTATCCGAGTAAGAGAAAACAGCCTGTCTGGTGGTCAAAGGAGTTGAGTGTTCAACGGACAGTTATACAGTCGGCAGGCTGTATAACAGGGCCCATAGAACTGGTAAGGATGAAGACTGGGGCACCTACAGGGTGAGTTTTAATAAGTACAAAAAATACATTAGATGAGCTAAAAGGTTTTCGTGGATTAGGTTCAGCGAGACCATTGACTCTCTCAATGAATTATCCAGATTCAGGAAGATACTGTCGAAGGATCCTAGTGTTCCGAGAGCACTTTTTTAAAGAGTCCGGGATGGTTGAAACGGTAGTGAGAGACCTGCTCACGGTTGAGAAAGTAACATGGGTGTTTAATAATTTCGAGCCTTATAAGTCACCTGGCCCGGATGGTATCTTTCCGGCTATGTTATAAAATGCACCGGTAGCGGTTCGTCTACTACTAGTGGATATTTTTATTGGGTGTCTGCTACATAGACATATACCAAGGGGGTGGAGAAAGGTAAGCGTCATATTCATACCTAAGGGTGGTAAGACATGTAACTCGAAACCCAAGGATTATAAACCTATCAGCCTATCGTCTTTTCTTTTAAAGACATTAGAAAGACTGATAGATCCATATCTGAGATCATCTATTGGTACCAACAGTATGAGTGGTGCTCAACATGCTTACCTGAAGGGTGAATCTGTTGAGAGTGCGTTACATGAGGTGGTGAGCTATATAGAACAAGGACTTCGGTACGGGGAATTTACCATGGCCGCGGTCTTGGATATTGAGGGAGCGTTAAATAATATCAAAATTGGCGCTATTAAGCAGGATCTGGTGGACCTTAAACTTCTTGATCGAATGGATAATCCTCATGCTGAGCATAAAGATCATTAACTCGAGCTTGGATGGAGTATGTTTAAGGAAACTGGTGACTAGGGGGGACACCGCATGGGGGAGTGCTCTCACCCCTGTTGCGGCTATTGGCTGTCGACGTGATTCTGCGTCAATTTGACAGCAGGAGACGAAAGATCGTGGCATATATTGATGATGTGGTCATACTGGTAACAGGAAAATTTCTCCAGACAATCAGTGAGATCATGCAGTCCGCGCTGGATGAGCTGTCCTCTTGGGCCACTGATAGAGGATTGGGAGTGAATCCTGAAAAGACAGAGTTGGTTCTGTTTACTAGAAAGTACAGGGTAGAGAATTTCAGATTACCGGAACGGAACTGAGACTATCCAACTCAGCGAAATATCTTGGAGTATTTCTTAAAAGTAACCTGACTTGGAAGAGGAATATTCAAGAGAGACTCAAACGTGGCCTTAATGCCTACTACACCTTTAGGAACTCTATAGGTAAGACCTGTGGACTCAAACCGAGGGTTGTGAATTGGATCTACGCCTCGGTGATGAGACCAATTCTTACATATGGTTGTTCTGTTTGGTGGCAGGCACTGCAACGGAAGAGTAATAGGAACCTTTTGTCGAAGGCACGGAGGTGTGCTCCAATTGGCATTACAAGTGCAATGAAAAATACACCACAGGCGGCTCCTGGACGTCATACTTCACCTCTTACCCATAGAGGAGTTTGTGAGGGATATGGCGGCAAAGAGTCTACTGGGACCAAAGGAATTAGGATTATTAGGTTCATCAAGAGCAGGCTCCCGAGTCGTATACGAGGTCAGTTACGATGAGGTTAATCTGGGCTCCACGGGGGCATTAGATTACGTGGCCACTGAATTGGACTTTGGGGTAAATCCTGTTGTGGAGATATCCGATAGGGAGGTTTGGTTCGGCACCGAGAGACTGTACGAAGGTTGTGCAGGATTTACAGACGGATCAAAGATGGACATTGGTACTGTCTATATTATGGGCACGGATTTGAAAGGCTCATTTAGACTCCCTGATGAGTGTAGCGTTTTTCAGGCTGAGATTACCGGCATCTGGAAGGCCGCGGAATTAATCAGACAGAACGTTGCGAGGGGTTCTGAGGTTACTCTCTATGTGGACAGTCAGGCGGCTGTGAAGGCCTTGGAGGCACATCTGGTGAAATCCAGGCTAGTTGCCAACTGTAAGAAGTCAATGAGAGAGCTGTTGGAACACTACGTGGTGAGACTCTGCTGGGTACCTGGCTATTGCAATATATCTGGTAATGAATTATTAAGGCGCAGCCAAGGATGTCTCAGAGATGGAGGCCACCATGTAACCCCGCTGGGTTTCTTTTTTGGGAAGATCAACGAATGGATCTCGGCCAGAACCAATTCGGCTTGGGAGTGTAAAGTGAACTGTAAGGTGTCGAGGGCGATATGGCCAGCATTCGACAGGACAGGCACAAGTACTCTTCTGGGCTTGAGTAGGAAAAGTTTGAGAATCATTATAGGAATCATGACGGAACACTGCTTGATAGGGAGATGAGGTCTAAATGATACGCTAGCAATTCTGATTTTTGTAGAATGTGTGAGGACGTCGACGAGACCGAATCTATTGAGCATATTATGTGTTACTGTACACGATTACAACATCGTAGGATGAAATGGTTGGGCAGTCAATTTCTCGACGGGCTATATGACGTTCGGGACATGGAGCTTGTAGATGTCATAGGCTTCGTCATGAGAATAGGCTGGCTAAGGGGGTGTTAGGGGTATATCCCTACAGATTTTCACACTAGCTATTTCACAATTATCTAAATTCTTGTTACTCTCTTTTCTTTTCTTCTGTCTCTATTCTATCATGTGTAAATGAAGGAACTCACAATGGACCGACATCGGTCTCTGGGTGGAGATGTGGTAATACGATTGTAACACGTAAACCTCCTCTATCTATGTATAACAAACATTAAAAGGAAACAATTTTACAAAAAACAATGTTTTTTAGTAATTTCCAAAATACACATGCACAAACACAATCAAATCTTCGTATATGTGTATTTTTTGACAGTTCATCTTATAACATAATACTAATATTTGAATCTACACGTGAAATGAGAGAATTTGACACTCTCTGACAGAAAAACCTTACATATTCTGTTACCCCTGGTCTACAACTGATATAATATTTGAGATAACGTCGGCAGAGGAGAATAGCCATTTTGTTTATATTATGTTAAATCTTAAATAAGGGGTACACGTATTCTAATAAATCCCATAAGATATCATTATTTTCAATCAGTCACAGAGTAAACATGTCCTTTATATTTGAGCAATTCACACTTTTTTAGCACAATTTTATAAAAATGTTTTTAACATCTAAAACAAACACTAAAAGGGAACAATTTTACAAAAAAACATTGTTTTTCAGTAATTTAAAATGATTTTTGTGTAGAGAAATCTTATCACAACAGCCTCATTATACATCTTATAATACTATTACTTGAACCTGCACGTGAAATATTTCACTCAGAGAGCGAATTTGACACTCTGTGACACATAAATGTAACATATTATGTTACGTCTAGACGGGTTGTTACGTGTAGATGGTCTGTTATACAAAAATGATATACATATGTTTGCATGTAAATTTATATACATATGTTTGCATATAGATCAGGGATGGAAAACTTGATAAAAACGTACTTTTTGATACTATCAAACGATTAATTTGTTACTTTACAAAGCGATCCAAAAGTAAAATTTTCAAATAAAAACCTATAATTGCATTTTTTTTTTTATTCAAATTTATACTTGGTGTTCAAGTGATTATAAAATTGTGGTGAACACTATCCCTTGACTAAATGCTGGGTGTTCGAGTTCTCAAAAAATTACACACGTTATTAAAATAATTCAAATAAAATTATAAGGCAAATAAACTACATTATAGAAACTATCGTGCTGTAGGGCGATTGCTTAAGTTTTAAAATTGTAAACGAGAATCACACCGAAGTTTCTATGTTCTGTAAATCGAATTTTAGTGAGAGTGAAAATATTCCTAATTTCAAAGATATCAAATAATGTATTATATTTTAGCAAAACTAAAGCTGAGGCAAAACTAAAGCTGATCTTTGACGATGTTTCTTCTTAATTTTATTTCAAGAACAAGACTGTAGTAAATTTCTAAAAATCTTTATGTTTTACTATAATAACCTAAATAAAAGCATGTAATTTTCGTATCGTTTTAATTCTTTATTTTAGATATGCAAATTAAATTCCTTAAGTTTTGCACTAAATAAAAAAATAAATAACTATAAAAATATGGAATTTTAGTACTCTGAGGGCGAAAAAGTACCAATTTAAATTTATCTTGATATGAAAAATATTTTCATTTTTCATCCCTGATGTAGATACATGCTTATACAAAAACCAACAACACTGATTCATTGCAATGCATCTATTTCCAAATAAAAAACGTCCAAACATACATAATGTGTACGTACATATATGTACGTACATACAATAAACAACTACTGCTTGTTCTCTACAAACCAAAGGTTTGATTTAAAATTTGAGAATGATTTGAAATAAATTTTTTTCTCATGTGTAAACGTTTGAGAATGATTTGAGAATAATAGGATTCTGAACAAAAAGGGGATTTGTTTCTTCAAATTTGATGCAGATTTGAATTAACCTTTGATACCAAAGGAAGAACACATAATTTTTCAAAAGTTTGAAACATGATGACTCTGTGTTTGATGGGCTTATACAAAAAAAAAAAACAACACTTAAAGTCATTGCAATGCATTTTATATATGCTCGTGTGTGTATATTTTTAACAATTTTTTCAGATTTTTACCTATAACTCGGTTGTTTATGGACCGATATGGTTAATTCAAAAAAAAAAACGGAAATTTTAGAAATATATTTACAACAGATTTGTACAAAAGCGATTCCGAAGCATACATATATAAAAGAATCGCAAAGTCCAAAATGCGTTTTGACTGATATCTCAGTTACTAAAGAACCGATTTTGTCCATGTCTTCCGCAAAAATAAAAATCCAAAAAAGATTTCGTATTTTCTGTGCAAAAACGAAGATGCTAGCTTATACAGGGGCTTAGAGAAGTCAAAAACAAATACGTTTTTAGAGACTTTTTCGGATGTTGATTTCCATTAGTCATTCTAAGGAATATTCCCTATAATTTGATGTATAAAACATATATCCAATAATTGGGACTTTCTAAAAAGTGATTTCAACAGACAGAAGGACAGATATCGTTATATCAATCCATCTAGAATATATATACTTTTTGGCGTCTTAGATGAATATTGTAGAAATTACAAATGGAATGTGGTGAAGGGTACAAAAATCATTCATTAAAAAAGAAAAAATGTAGAGAAAAAGAAATAACAATTGAATTTGCGATTTTTGTCAAAGATTAAAAATACAACAAAATTTACATCACCTGATTTTTTTATTCATAATTCAATAATAGGCTGTTAATAATAGATATTCAATCAATATTTGCCCTTTAAAAGTAAAAAAAAAAACATATTTACATACATACACATGTACATAAATATTTATTAAAAGATTTAAAAAATCTGTTTGCGATTAAAACTATTTCATTTCAAATAATTATATTAAAATATGTATTATTGAAAAGATCAATAAAGAAATGTATTTACGTCATTATATATTTGATCTATCCAATAGAATCTATTGTAAAAAATGCAAAAGAGCAAATTGTTAATGCTAACACAAATAAACAATATTAATGACATTTCACATTAAAATTGCAGTTCAGAATGGAACAGTTATTTATTTTCTCTATAAGGTGAATTAGAATTAAGAAATCAACCAAATGGCACTTTTTCTTTAAGTTTTCATAAGTTATTGGACTTGGAAAAATTGTTTTTATGCTATTTTAGAGCAAAAAGTTTGTCAAAAACCTTTTTAAAATATTTGCCAGTCAGTTATCAAAAAAATTGCTCATTATTAAGAAATTTCTCTATAAAATAGATACTGATAAGAAACCAGTTCATAACAAAAATATTGGTTACAGGGTGGAACGATAAATAAAAAAAGGTTGTATATGAGTGAGTACGTAAATAAATGGAACATCAGTCAATATTTAAAAAAATAAATATAACAAGAGGAAGTGTTATATTCGGCTGGGCCGAATTTTTTATACCATTCAAAAAATCTATATTTCGTAAATATATAAACATAATGGAATTATCTCTTATCAAAATTTTTGCTTTAATCTGGAAATGTACTTAACATTTGAAAACTGGTGTTAACCATGACATCGGAAAATTACAAATTGTCACACTGTCGTTATAAGAGAAGTCCGTCAGAAAATAATTTTTGTGTGTTCACCCAATACATAGAGGTATTAACATAATTTTTTTTTTACCCTGGCTTTGCCATTTGAGAATTTTACAAACAAATAAAAAAATTGTGGAAAATTGACAGTTTGGATAGGGCTTGTGGAGAGACTATTGCCCCAAGCGCCTTCGGGTTTACTTTACACAGATCTACATTAAGATTCCTTTTGATTAAAAAAAAAAAAATATAAGGGCCAGAACAAAATTTTATAAGTAAAAAAATTTTGCCACCTTTTTTGACAAAACCCAAAAATATGACATTTTTTTAAAGTTTCAAATTCAGACTAATGTGTCTTATTATCTAATTTATATATTTATATGATTTTTACAGCAATATTTAGAATTTTGTAAGGAATCCGATGAATATTAAAATAAAATTTAGGACCAATATTGAGTCCACCAATTAAACTAAAAAAGATAACCTACACATGTAAGCGTACTTTTTGTAGTGATTTATCTATATGTAAATTTCTTTTTTGTCAAATCATAAATGAATTTTTGACTCCCCCCCCCACTCCCTCCCTGATCCGACAGGAATCTGTGCTCCTTTAAAACAACTCGAAAACACCTCGTCTGTGGTCAGGTGAAATTTTATTGAGATATTTCCAACGGTTTAAAAGTTACAGAATTATTTCCGAAAAAAGCGTTTTGGAACCACTGTGCGATGGTGCTAATAAATCAATGTGAACATTTAAATAGTTAAAAAATGGTATCAGTTACTACATAGTTAAAGAAAATTAAGATTGTTTAAAATTTAATTTATTTCTAAAGCGAAATAGTACCATTAAAGAGCGTAAATAATGAGATAGTCAAATAGATTTGAAACGAAAATACAGATTTTTTAACAAAAAAAAAAAAAAAAATTAAATTTATTTAAAACATTTAAAAAAAGAAAAAAATATATATATAACATCTTTTCTCTTTCCAGAACTTTCTGAAGCTCCCAGACAATGTAAAAAATTAAAATTCGTCTTACTGATAAAACTAACTATTCGTCCTTCAAATCCTAAGCGAGCTAGATTTTGAATACGTGGATTTATATACAATTTCCTAAGCATTTTTTTTCTCTTTTCAGAGCTTTCTGAAGTTCCCAGACGATGTAAAAAATTAAAATTCGATTTGCTTACTTATAAAACTCCATGTGGAGTCTTTACTTGTTTACTCCCATCGGACGTGTCCCCAGGTGACGGATAGGAGGGTTCGGATGTAAGGTTTCTGATCCGATTGTAGTCAAATAACTGGAGGTCACTTACCATTGGTTACAGATCTCCATGTACTGACTATAGTCGGGTCCTATGCATTACATCTAAACCTAGAAACTCATAGAAGTTCTCGCGGACCAAATAAATCAAGTGCACTTTTAAGATCAAGGTGGGAGGTAGCAGTGCCGAGGATCTGTATGGTTAGTTAGTGCTTAAATAAACTAATCGCTAACAGCACCCCTCCAACGCCCATGGCACGGGTTGGTTGTAATTCTTTTTAAAAGCCTAGTCCGCTTACGCCGTCACTGCGCGAGATGTTCCACTTAGTACGTGCATTTTCGTGGGATCAAAATTAGTGAACAGATTATTAAAATAAAGGATGTGGAGAAAAATAAGGTAGTTTCAGTAGGAGTTTCGGACACTGACTCTGACCTTTTAAGAATTCCCGAGGACATAACTGCTCAGGAGGGACAGTTATTGAGTGAACTTGCCGAAACAGACGACCTCTTAGGCTCACCTGGAGACTCTCTCGGGGGACGGGCACTACGGAGAAATTGAAGGATCTCTCTCTTGGTTCTGATGAGGAACATGAAATCACTATGATTTCAGTTCACTTAAAGGAACAGAATCCTCCAGCATCCGAGGTGTCACCCGCACGGGATGGTGTAAAGGTGGGTTCAAAATTAGTTCGGCAACACGAGGTAAAACCAAGTGTAACTGCCGTCGTCGAAAGAAGAACAAAAGAAGAAAAAACTAAGAATGGCATCAGAGCCTCCTTGATCTTTCTTAATAAGATGGCCAAGAGGGATCTGTCGTCAGTCAGTGGTAGGGAAAAATACCTTATCAGGAGGCATAGGAAGAGTGTAATTAGATTTGAAAAAATCTATGGCTTGACCTCCGCTATCTTGGGAATGTCTTATCTCGAGGGACTAAATGCGATATTTGACACCGTTCCGGAAAGTGCTCGGGAGAGTATAGGAAACGTGTCAGGGGTCGCACTGAAGTCCAAGAATAATGACAATGATAGCAGCCGACGGAACGATCGGTTGAAACTGGGAAGCTGGCTATAATTGCCAAAAAGGGTTCTGATCGTAAACCATCCGGCAACTCTAGTGAATCAATCACTAAAGGAGCAAGGTCTGGAGACGACCAACCCTCTACAAGCAAGAAAGGTGCGGCAAACAACACTCCCAGCTCTCTTAAAGGTCTTCAAAAGAAGATGATAAAGAATGCTGGAACTGGGACTGGTCATAAGCCATCTGGCTCTCTTAAGGATCACCGTAAGGAGGTCGTTAAGAGAGCTAGGTCTGGCGATGACCAACCAGTCCCTACCGCCAAGAAGGCGAGTAACACACCGACTGGATCTCTTAAGGGCCCCCAAAAGGAAGTCACTAAGAGAGTCAGATCTGGTGACGACAAGCCTTCTACCTTGAAAAAGGTGAAGGAGTCGATGAAGCCGGCATATCTTCAGGCGGCTGTCAGAGACCGTGCTGACCCAGATGGGAGGATTACCACGGATCTATGGAGGTCGATTGAAGATAGGCTCATCGACGAGATTGCCTTAATGAAAGGAAGGCCGGATGAAGTGTCCTTCAAAGGCGCGGACTGGTCAAAGGGAGTCAAAACTGTCAATTGTGGTAATGAGAAATCGCTTGACTTTTTCAAGGCCACGATTGCCAAGTGTGGCAGCCTTTGTCCAGAGGCGAAACTGGATGTGATACTCGCATCTGAGTTGCCCCTGAGACCAGTAGTGACAGTGTGGATTCCACCACCCATAAAACCGGTGGAAACTATACTGACAGTGTTGGTCAACCAGAACGAGGGGCTGGATACAAGTCAGTGGAAGTTGTTAGCTTCTCTGACTTGTAAAGAGAACCTCGGAAGAGACTTCAGGTTTGCTATAGACCAGGAGTCTCTCAAGAAATTGGAGTCTATGGGGGGAATCGCTAATTTCGGTCTGGGCACTATCAGGTTCCGGTATCCGAAATCTGACAGTACCAACAAGACTGCTTGCATCACTGTGAAGCAGCCTCAATCGAATTAGCGATGAACCTTTTTGACTCCAAAGTGGATGTGGCCTTAATCCAAGAGCCCTGGATCAACAACACCAGAGTATGTGGATTAAGTGTCAAAGAGTATACACTTTTTGTACCATCCACTGAGGATAAGGTAAGAACGTGTATACTAGCTAGGAATGAGTTAAATTTTATAAATTTTCATTCTTTCAGCAATGGAGACCTAACGGTCGTGAAAAGAGAGGATAGAGACGGGTGGAAACTCGCACTCGCCTCCATTTATATGCCCTACGATGCGGCCAACCCACCGGGTGATATGGTGTGCAAACTAACGGAGTACGCAAAGAGAAGAGGCGTATATTTGGTACTCTGTTGCGATGCTAACGCACATCACTGCCAGTGGGGCAGCGCTAATATCAATGAGAGAGGTGAGTCAGTTTTCAATTTTTTTAATCTAAAGGGTAAATCTGTTGAGAGTGCGCTACATGATGTGGTGAGTTACATTGAACGCGGCCTACAGTATAGGGAGTATACATTGGCAGCGTTCCTTGATATAGAAGGAGCTTTTAATAACATCAAGATTGAGGCTATTAGAGAATCACTAGAATCATTATGCACTCAAAACTTCCTAATCGAATGGATTATTTTGATGTTGAATAGCCGAATAATTAATTCGAACTTGGGAGATGCATGCATAAGGAAGATAGTGACTAGAGGGACTCCGCAAGGAGGAGTTCTCTCGCCCTTGCTATGGCTCTTAGCCGTTAATGTCATTCTAAGACAATTTGACGCAAGAGGGCGGAAAATCGTTGCCTATGCTGATGACGTTGTTATACTGATCACAGGTAAATTTATTTCCACGATCAGCGACGTCATGCAGTATGAACTTAACGAACTGTCCTCATGGGCCACTAGTAAGGGTTTAGAGGTCAATACGGGGAAAACAGATCTAGTTCTTTTCACCAGAAGGTACAGGATTGAGCAGTTTAGGCTACCGGTACTAGGGGGAACTGAACTAAGACTGGCAAAGGAAGCAAAATATCTTGGTGTGTTTCTTAATAGTAAATAATCTTGGAAGGGGAACACTCAGGAGAGGCTTAAAAGAGGTCTTAACGCCTACTACACATGCAGGAACTCCATAGGTAAGAGTTGGGGACTCAAACCAATGGTAGTAAATTGGATTTACACCTCGGTAGTGAGGCCAATTCTGACGTATGGATGTCTGGTCTGGTGGGAGGCAATGAGAATAGGAAGTCATAGGAATCTTTTGTTTAAAGACCAGAGATGTGCTTCGATTGGCATAACAGGTGCCGTAAGAAGCACACCTCAGGCAGCACTTGACGTCATTCTGCATCTCCTACCCATTGAGGAGTTCGTGATGGGAATGGCTGCAAGGAGCCTGCTTAGACTTTGTTAACTAGGACTCACAGGAGAGAAACTATTCGGTGGTGTATCGGTATTCACTGATGGATAAAAAATGGATACAGGCACTGGTGCAGGTGTATATCTAGTTGAGGAAAACATCAGGAAAACGTATAGACTTCCGGATAGTTGTAGTGTGTTCCAGGCGGAAATTCTAGGTATTCTTAGGGCCACAGAATTGATTGCAGGGAACATTGAGGTGAATACAGAGGTAACTCTGTATGTAGATAGCCAAGCGGCGCTGAAGGCCTTGAAAGGACATTTTGTCAAGTCTAGGCTAGTTAGCGACTGTAAGAAGGCTCTTAGGAGATTGATGGGAAATTATCATATCAGACTCTGCTGGGTACCGGGTCATTGCGGGATAAATGGCAATGAGGTAGCTGATGAATTAGCTAGGAACGGCTCAGCTTTGGATAGAGCTGTAAGTGAAAGTGGTGTGAGACCACCTCTAGGCTTTTACTTCAGGTTAATTAGAGAGTGGATTCGGGATAGAACCAATCATGCATGGAATCGTAGAACGGACTGCAGATTATCAAGGGTCCTATGGCCTTAACTTGATATAGCAGATACAAATCTACTCTTAGACATGAAAAGGGAAAACCTGAAGACTATGATAGGTATTCTGACAGGTCATTGTCCCATAGGGGGAATAATAGGGAATTGGGATAGAAGTTCATCCGGTCTTTGCAGAATGTGCGAAGATAATGAGGAACTAGAGACGGTGGAACATATCATATGTCACTGTCCATGTCTACAACTAAGTAGGCAGAAATGATTATTGGACAGTATATCGTGGATAGATCTCTATAGATTAATAGGATTCGTCATGAGAATAGGCTGGCTATGAGGGTGTCGTTGGCTTAGAGCGAACGATATAGGGCGGTAGTACTTTTCCTTTCCAGGTTTTTTCTATAATTTTCTATACTGTTCTTGGTTTCGGCTTTTCTCTATTATTTTCCTTTCCTGGTCTTCTCTGTAATTTCTACAATTTCTCTCTATATTATCTGCGAAGGGACTCACAATGGACCTCTAGGTCTCCGAGTGGATGCACAAGCACTCTTCTGAGTACTGTGCAACCCTTCTCTACCTACCTACCTACCAACCTACTTATAAAACTATACGTCCTACAAATCCTAATGGAGCCAGATTTTAAAATTTCTACCGGGGAGTAGAGATACGCGGATTTTTTATTTTAATAATTTATAATATTATTATATTAATAATAAGTAATATTTTTAAAGTCGGTTTTGTTTTTAAGAAGTTTAAATTTGCTATACTCATTGTTTGTACTCCTAATCTTGTCGGAAACTGATTTTGTATTTCGGCATTTATGCCGATTATTTATTTTTATTTTATTTTATTTATTTATTTTTATTTTATTTTTTATTATTATTATTTTTTGTTTCGTTTTAAAAAGTTTGCTTATTTAATACAAATTCTAACGGCTCTAAATCTTTTAACTTCGATTAGGAAAAGTGTCAAAATGTTGTTCATACATTTTTTTTTAAGATTTTCGGATGTGCACATTACTATAATATTTTTCCTGGCATTGGCAGTTCTAGTAATTTAAATAAAGTTCTAAAATAAAGTTTCAATTAAAACATTTATAATTTACCACCGAATTCTAAACTTTATGGTAAATGAAAATTAAAACAAAATTTAAGATTTGAACGTCTTAAAGTTCTTATATTAGACTGTTTTTTTTAAGGAAATGTTTATTTGTTAAGCTTAATAGAAAATTTTTTAAATGTTTTTGTATTTTATTTGCTTGGCATTTCTTTTAAAATAATTCACGTTTTAAATTGAAAATTTATTATTTAATTTTTATTATTACTTTCATTAATTATTACTTTGCGCCTTACAAATTTCTTTTAATGTGTAAGCTAAAGAATTAATTACATTAAAAAAAAAACAATATAAAAATTAATTAATTAAAACCAAACTATTCCGACATATTCCTAACAGAAGACATTTATGTAAATTGCTAATACGTAATATGGAAATACTTCTTTAATGTTACGCTAAAACAGAGGGAACAGTGTAAAATATGAACGAAACAAAAATTTAGTTCATGTCAAGTTCAATGTAAAATATTAATAAACTGTCAGCTACTTAAAAATTTAATTATTATGATATTAATAATAAAAAAAAGTTTCTTACCGTATTCAATAGCCAAGGTTGTTCAGCAGCCAATTGAGACCAATCCGTTTTCATATTAACTGTTGCAAAACGGCATGTTTGTACTCCAGCGCCGTTGACGTTTAAATAACGATTTAAAATATCCTTGCCCGTGGCTTCACTTATTGCCTTTGCTGACATTTTCTTCTTCTTTTAATAATAGTGTACACTTTTAAAAGGTTTTTTTTTTTTTTTTTGTTAATTTTGATAGTTAATAAATTACTCGTGGTGGTATTAAACTGTAAAGATCAAAAAATGAATTGTAATTTTTAAAACAAGATTTACAGACTGTCCTATGATGTCGAACGAATTTTTCGTTGTCGTTAAAGGCTTTGTATTACTTGAAAATAAATAAAAATAAAAAATAAAAATGTATGAGAAACAATAACAAAATTTGAAATTTATTTGTTGTTTTCCATACAAAATGTCGAAACGAATTTTTCGTTCGACATCGTGGGACAGGTCGTTAAAATGTTGAAATATTTGTTATTAAAACTAATCAATAACATAACGGTAAAAATTTCTATTTATTTGATTGTTTTTCTTTATTGAATAATGGTTGATTTCTTTTCGAAATAAGAAAACCTTAAAAAGTATTTAAAACTAAACAATAAAAACAACAATAATACTTAATTTACATAATATGTATGCAAGTCTGGCTAGATTATTTGTGTAACCATAAATACATATAGTTTATTATATATAAACCTGTTGAAAATACCACAAATTATCAAAAAGTCAAATTCACTCACTAGCTTTTATATAAATGATGATTATAGAAGCTAGGTCCTCTTTTTTTTGGAATTTTTGGAAAAAGTTTAAAACAGAAATAAAAAAATGTACAAAGTTTAAAATTGTTTTTTAATTTATTTTATTAGTACTTCTAAAAACAAAGTTCGCTCACTTTTAACACATGTGTAGTACGTATAACGAAACAACCAAACGGCACGATTTATAACGGTGTTTCTTGCTTAGCAGGTGAATTCGATCTACACCTTAGACGAGTTAAATGAAAACTAAATTCTGTTGTCGCGTTTACAAAAGCCGCTGTAGTCAATTCATTATAAATAGAGGGAACGATACGAACATCGACTGAGATTTCTTGACGACATTATTTATGTTTTGCTTGTGTGAGTGAGTTTATGTGTCTCTTACTCAAAAGACCCGATCAAGACGAATTTATAAATACAGTTTATATTGTATTTGAATTCGCTTTGCACCCGATGTTTTTACGAGGGCAGACCAATAAGTCCGTGACTTTTCGAACGTAAACGTGTGAAAACTTCAAAGAATTATGAATTGAACTACGAATTGGTACCTCATCCGCCATTCTTCGGATTTAGCCCCTAGTGACTACTTCCTATTTCTAAACCTAAAGAAATGGCTCGGTGGAAAGAGATTCAGCTCCAACGATGAAATTATTGAACAAACAAATGCCTATTTTAAGGACCTCGAAAAATCCTATTTTTTACGCAAATTCAAAATTGCTCAAAATTTGACAGTAGTCTATTAACAGGTGGTAATTGATGGGAATAGTGTTGCATTTCATATAACTACGAGGGAAGTTCGAAAAATCACGGACTTATTGATCCAGCCTCGTAATATTTATTTCAAAGTGTTATGAGACAGGTTTATACCTTTCCATTAATAAGATATAAAAACTGACACCTACGTTCATTTTTAATACCCACTATTTTTCAATTCTTTATGGTTAAAATAAAATGTTTATTGATGAAAATTCGAGTTATTGATGAAAATTTAATTATGGTAAAAATCCGATTGGTAATTTTTTGTTGAAAATACAGATTTTTGTTTAAAATTTAGTTTTTTTTTTTTGGTGAAAACCAAAATTTTTTGTGATTTTTAGTGAAAATTAGGTTTGTTTTTGAAAAACCAAAAATTCGGGTTGATATTGAAAATTTACTTTTTATAGTTTTTGGTGAAAAGGCGTTTTTTAATACTCTGCAATTCAGTGAAATCTATTCAGGAATGGCTGGGTTATAAGCGATTTTCTAGACTACAAATAGGTTCGTTTCCTCAGAACTCCGTGCAGAATTTTTTTTTTTTTTTTTTTGTTTTCTCAAAAAAATTATTGTGCTGCTCTAAATTGAGTTTGAAGTTTTTATACAATAAAATTCAACACATTTAGTCTATTGCTTGGGTTTGTGCCTAAGGCCTGTTGTCCCGTATTCGATCCCTGGACAAGTTTTTGAATAAATTGTTTTGCTTTAACTAAAGTATAATAAAAATTTTAGAAACATTTGACAACATCTGTCGAAAATCCTTCTTTTACATATACTTAAAAAACCTTTTATTTAACCTTAAAAAAATTCCCCACCCATCTTCGTTTGTTCCATCTTCTAAACCACTAGGCTATAAAACAATTATAAGTTTCATATTCATAAAATGCTTTGTTTTGTATAAAGAAATTATTATTTCAACATTGTTGAAATTGAAATATATTCAGATGTAGTGTTGTAAATAGATTATTGTGATTTTTAATGCTGAAACAAAATTAATTTAAATTAATTAAGAATAAGTTCCAATGAGATAAGTTCCATAGAAATCTCACCTAATCGTTTATATGCTTTTATATGCTCTTTCAAATTGCTTTTCAATATAGTGGGACAACATTAATGCATAATATGCTCCTATGATTTTGCTGTATATCCATTTTGTTTGAAGAATAAGTTAAAAGCCAAGAACAGGAATCTTTAGCTATGTTAGTATTTTTTGTTTTAGTTTATAAAAATATTTTTTTAATTTTCTTCCCTCAGAATTTGTTTTATCAGACTTAAAGTAGGTACTCACCAACAATAAAATTTTTAAATTTTATACAGTTTTATTAAATGCTTATAAAACAAAAAAGTTATTATGAATAACATTTTTTAATATTTCTTATTAGCCTTTAATAAAATCTTTTATAAATTGCTCAAAACTATTATGTATGAGACTGTTAAGCTTTAGACTATATTTTGTACCATAACTCCTGTTAGGTTAGCTTAAAAAGGCTTAAAATGTCGCTTAAAATGTCGCAGTGACCAGGACCCCAACAGAGTCTTATTCTGTAGGCATCCATTATCCTTCTCAATTCCTTTCGGCATAACTCCTAACTTCAACGACTTTTCAACTTGAAACTTCATTAAATATTTTTTTTTTTTAATTTTAAAAATATCGTTTTTTTAAATATACGATTTTATACCCCCATCTTTGACCTTTGAGCTATCAAAATAAAATATCTATTCATATCATAAATTAATGTACAAATATATATATGATATATGATCAATTAAGCATGTTAACTTGTGTGAAAATTTAAATTTTTCTAATTTCAAAGCGTCACATTTTTGGATCTGAAATGGTCCTGAGTCAGAGTGAATTAGGTAATATTTGTAGTGAATTTAATTGAAATCGTAAATTTCAACCTAATTGCTGTTCGCTTAATATGGAATTACCCTTTATATTTTTCGGATATTTTTATTCTGGGTAATATTCCACTTTTTCAATATACACTGCCTGCCACTTGAATAAGGAATCACATTTTTTAACTTTAATTAAGTATATCTCCTAAACTAAAGTTCAGAAAAAAATAATTTTTTGCGCAACCAAATTTCAAAGTGTTGGCTTTAGTTTCCTGAAGAAATAAAAAATATACATATTTTGTTCTACGAAAATTATGCATTTATTTAAAGACATGTATTTCTGTGGTACTATTTCGTGTGTCACTGGAATAAGGAATTCTTTTAATATTAATCAGGAAGGCTATGATTTGAATTTCTTTCAATATAAACGGCTAGATAATTTTTAATTTGATAGTTTTTATTCAAAATGGGACCTGGTAAGGCTCTTAATAACTTTGAAAAAGCAAAAATTCTGATTTTGAAATCTCAGGGTCTAAATTTTGTTCATAATTAGAATACTCGCTTTACGTAAAAAATAAATATCCAATATACGGTTTTTGAGGAGGATTTACTTTGGCGGTCACTTTGATTTTCCGAATTCGAAAAGGCGAAAGCAATGTGGCGGATCAAAGTGGACCACAATCCCTTAACTTAGACCATAATTAGAATACTTCATGTACATAAAAAATATATATATAAAATATAATATTTTTGGTGGCGCTGAATGCGATTCTGCAATAAAAAATTAAAAATTCAAAATGGCGGTCAATAAAATTATTTTAGAACCACGAAATTTTAAATAATCGCATTTGACAGATTTGTGGTCACTAAATACGAATTTGTTTTTTTTTTTTTTATTTTCCAAATTCGGAAAGGGGGAAGCAATACGACGCATTATAAGTAGCAGAAAGGAAACTTTTAACCCTAAAGAACAATATTGTATTTAAATGCCAGAAAAAAAAAAAAAAATATATATATATATATATATATATATGGTTTATATATTTCTAAAGTTGTTAATAACGAATTTAAATAAATTAAAGAAAAAATCAAAGTGTAATTTATAATCTTTTGCAATTAGATGCATTTTTATTTAATGTTTTTAAATTCACGAGTATGAATAGTTTTATAAAATTTAAAGATGTTTGTATTTTAATCTAAAAATAGAAAAGTCAAAAATATGGGGAAAATCGAAGGTCTGAACAAATTCTTAGAACCGAAATCGATCATCATAGTTAATTAATTTTATTTTCAATTAAAAGGCAGCACTTCAAAAGCATTTTAAAAAGGTTTACTGTAAAAAAGTTCTACTGGAACAGAAAATCACCAAAAAAAATTTATCAAGCCGGGAACTTTGAAGTCCATTAAGTTTGGCTCAAAAAGAACACACATTTTTTCTGGAGCAAGTATTATCTATTTCTTCATTCATTCATCAGCTTTCTCTATTATCTATAAAGGGATCACAATGGGCCGAATGGTCTCTGGGTGGAGGCGTGAAGACGCCGTCCTTTTTAACCTAACCTAACCTAGAATATAATTCTTGACTTCCTGATGCTGAGATATCGACCTGATAATTTGCTATGGTAGTTACACACGCCATTATATTACCAACACCGTTATGCTTAATTGTACAGGGAGTATAAAATGTTTCCAATTCTGTATTTTTTCTATAAAATAAGTAGTTATTTTTTACTTGATGTTACGTAATTTTTATTCTTTCAGTTACATGTGGATACTATTTGAGACTTTTCCTGGTCTGTATTATAAGACCGGGGATTTCCAAAATGGTATTTTGAATAAATTATGTTTCCACCAATTGAATCGACTTAATGGCATTAAAGGTCTCCGGCTTGATAACATTTTAGGTGATTTTCCCTAGAATTACTTTTTTTTACCCTGAACCTTTTCAAATTGCTCTTGAAAGTTTTCTATTAATTGAATATAGAATTATCTAAATATTTAGATCGTTAGATTTTTTTTCATATTTTTGACGTTCCTACTCTATAGATCGTTTTTGATACAAATAGTTCTCGGAATTAGAGATCATCAATGATTCTTATCTTCTTTCACTTTTTAATTGTTAATATCACTTTCGAGATTTAAAAAAAAGTAGTTTCGAAAAAAATTTCACCAAAATTTAAAAAAAAATTGACGAATTTGGTGCTGACCCTATATTTTTGTCCACACTGAAAAAGAACTATTTGAGCTTGAGACGATGTACCGTTATTTGGGTACGTTAAAGGATATTATTTTTGTATAGATTTAAAATTCAATGTATTCGAAATGATTTGGAACTAAAAGTTTTATTGTTTTGCATACAATTTTGTCAAAAAATCAAGAAATATAAATATATTTGACCTTTTTTGTCCGTAACTGTATATATGTAGTAAATTTGTATTCCAATAACAATTTTTTATTGATGATGGGTATATCAGAGATTCGGCCAAGCAGAATATAACCTTACTTGTTTTTTTTTTTTTAGCCAGCTTATGGTTTAAAATTGGGTTTTTGAGTAAAAAATAAAAACTAGTTTTATGTTGAAAAACTAATTTGAATTTCAACAATTTTTGCAATTGAACAAAAAATTATAAAAAATAATCTGGCATCAAGTAAAAAATGTTACCTGATTGTATGTAGTTCACATACATATGCAAATTTTTATAAGTCGTTTATATGTAAACAATAAAAATCATACGAATTTGAGTGGCAATTCAAGTTTGAAGTAATAATTCACTATTTTATTACTTCAAACTTGAATTGCCACTCAAATTCGTATGATTTTTATTGTTTACACATAAACGACTTATAAAAATTTGCATATGTATGTGAACTACATACAATCAGGCCTGCCAGCTTTTTCGATTTATCGGCATTTTGCCGATTTCTTACCTTAATAAAACAGAAGAACTCTTTTGAAATTGATTTTTTATAAGTTTGAACGAATAAAAGTATAGGTTTTAATGAAAAGTGTTGAATATATAAATACTTTTTGAACTATTATAAAACCTCAACAGTTAATTTAAAAATTAAACGAAAAAGATGTCATTAAATATATATTTTTTTTACTGTATCATAAAACCACTGAATCAAATTATCTCGTTTCATTATACAGACAATTTACAATAGTTAAATAATTCTGATTTAAGTATAAACACAAATTTTAGAAAGAGTTAAATTTGTAATTATTGTAATTATTGTTCTTTTTACAAGAAATCATGTTTTCTAAACATAATTAAAAACTCCCAAAAAGTGCCCCGGCAGCTTGATAGTTAGCTAATCTGTGAGCCTGAAGGTTAAATTCCTGTCAGATGTACTGTTTTCACTACGTTACTCTGCTAGGTTAATTAGATTTGAGTATAATTTGATGTTGCAATGTAGCATAAATTTAAATAAAAATAAATAAAATAAAAACCCAAAAATTATATCAGATTTTTTCCGAATCTTATTAATACAAAATGCCGATAGTGCTGATAATGCCGATAATTTTTGAAAAATGTGCGATTTTTTTTTTTTTTTTTTTTTATAATTATCTGACAGCCCTATATAAAATGTATGTTTTAATCTACAACCACTGTTGTCAGATTTGCCGATTTTTTTGCATTTTGACGATTTGACGATTTTTGTTAAAAAAAAAAGAATGATTTCACGAATTTTCCTTGCTTAAATCTGATTTTGTATTGTAGTAGATAGAGAGATAGAAAAGGACTATAATAAGTTTGAAATTTTACTTCGAAATTCCTTCACAACTTAACCAGTATTGGTGAAACAAATTGTTTGTGTGAAAAGAAAAGTGTTATTTTATATACATACGTATGTAAGTGAAAAAAGTTTAAGAATGTGTTAAGTAGTAAAAAATTTAATTGAAAATAAAACCAATATATATATATGGTTTTTTGAGTAATTTTTTCAATTAAGTTTATTTTGCCGTAAATTAGTATCACCCGCCTATTTGATTTTTTAAACAATTTTTATAATGATTCAGTAGTACTTTTAATTGTGATTAAAAAAATGTAAAAAATTTTGGCCGCTACGAGTTATGGATCTGTAGTTTTGATATATTTTTCTAAATATCTTTATTAATACACATGCGATTTAAATTATATTAGTACTGTTTAAAGTTCAAATACCTTTTAAATGATATATGATATATATAATGATCATATTCATTACATCCTTAAGAGGATTTATGCAATTTTCATTTTTTGTTGTTATACCGACAAATAAATATAGGAGAAAGTCCCTGAGTCCGGCCAAAGGCCGGCTACGCGGAAAAACCCTTATTAACCTTAAAAAGAAAATATTTTTATTTTATCTGGGCCGGTAATCTTAATTTGTTCTTATTTTTAAAATTTTGTATAATATAAAACAATTCTGGAAGTTTATTTAATAAACAGTTTCAAAATTTAATATTATTTTTTTAATATGAACATAAATAGCCAAAAAGATATGCATTCTAATTTTTTTCCCCATTTTTTGACGATTTCAAAAATATTACGCCGATTTTGACGATTTTTTCGTCGAATTTTGACGATTTTATACTATAATTATCTGGCATATATAATTATCTACAAATCGTTCCCACTTCTCTTTCAAATTTTCTATACATACATCTAGACATAACATAATATGTAAGACTTTTCTCTCTGAGAGAATTATTTCACGTGTAGATTCAAATATTAATACTACAAGATGTATTATGAGCAGTGTGACCATTTTATCACAAAATTATAAAAAACTAAGACAAAATGAAAATATACCACTGAAAAAAGTATTTTATTAATTTAGCATTATTTTTAGCATTTTTATGTGTTTGTAAGTGGAAATTATCAAAAAAAAGGTGTTTTTGTAAAATTGTTTTATTGTACTAAAAAGAGCAAATTTCTTAAATAAAAATGACATGTTTACTCTGCGACTGGTTGCAAATAATATCTTATATGATTTATTACAATACATGTACCATATATTTAAGATTTAACATAATATAAACAAAATTGCTACTCTCTTCTGCTTGTCTTATCTCACATACACTGTTACCAGATTTGCCGATTTATCTTCATTTTGACGATTTTTTATCGTAAAAATTCCAAAGTGCGATTTGACGATTTTTGTTAAAAAAAATTACGATTTCACGAAATGTTCACACATGCCAATGTTTCTTCTTTATATCTGATTTTGTATTGTAATAGATAGAATTACTTCAACTTAACAAGTATTGGTGAAATAAAATTTTTGTGTGAAAAGAATTTTATATACATATGTATGTAAGTAAAATAGTTTTAATCATAGATAAAAAAGTTTAAGAATGTGTTAAGAAGTAAAAAATTTAATTGAAAATAATACCAATACATATGATTTTTGGAGTAATTTTTTTCAATTAAATTTATTTTCCCGTAAATTAGAACTGGCGGCCCACTTGATTTTTAAACAATTTTTACAATGATGCATTGATTAAGAAAATGTAAAAAAATTTTAACCGCTCTCTCTTAGTTTACGAGTTATATAGATTTCTATAGTTTTAATATATTCTCTGAATGTCTTTATTAATACACATGTGATTTAAATTATACTATTACTGTTTAAAAGTTCAAATACCTCTTGAATGATATATAATATGACCATATTCATTAAATCCTTGAGATGATTAATGAAATTTTCATTTTTTTATTGATATATCTGAACTTACAAAATTTTGCTATTTCTAAAAAAATGTTTATTCAGCGAGTACATATAGGAAATGTCATTGAGTTACACGGAAAAACTATTATTAACGTTAAAAAGGAAATATTTTCGTTTTAACTGGGCCGGTAATCTTAATTTGTTCCTATTTTTCAAATTTTATATAATATAAAACAATGCTGAAAGTTTATTTAATAAACAAAGAGTTTCAAAACTTAATAATAATTATTCTTTCCGATTTCAAAAATATTATGCCGATTTTTTGTTCGAATTTTGACGATTTTATACTATAACTATCTGGCAACAGTGCTCACATATTATATCAGCGTTAATCTCAGTTGTAGACCTGGGCATACGACTTATACTCATTATTATGCATTTTTTCAATAAATTTCTTCAAAAAAAAAAAAATAAATAAAGAAAACTAGTAAAAAGTTAAAAATAAATATTCAATTTTTTGTTTTGTATTAAATATAAAATATTATTTTAAAAATACCTTATAAAAACTTTAAACTCTAAAACGGGAGTAATATAGAGAGCTCTTTTTTCTCATTTACAATTTAATTAAATAATTATTATTATGTTTGTAATTAGTAAATTTATTGCTTTAAAACGAACCAATAGTGTTTCCGGTTTCATCGGATGATGTTACATTGTACTTTTTTGAGAAAATAAATAACTAGCCGGTGAAGTTGTTGGATTCTTTCATAACATTTGCTAGTGGTATTGGTGATTCACGTTTGTACACAAAAATAAGCACATTCATATTTATGATCAGCGTTGCCACAAAGAAAATATTTTTCCTACGAAAATTTTCTTTAAAAACTACCAAAACTTGCCAAAATGTACCAACATTTAAATGCATTTTTTTGCGAAAAATTATATCTGATAATTAGTAAATGTAAAACGTGCGATAATAAAAATTAAAGATTGTGGACAAAAAACTCTCATAAAATTAAATTGTTCGTCACTTCGAAAATTATTCAACAGATAATTTCAGTTTCTAGTTTTTTTTTTCAGGAATCCATAAAAGTAATTTTTTCTATTCTGAATAATAATGATCAATAATTCCCAGAAAAAAAACTGAAAAAGTAATGATTTTAACATTGTGTTGTCATTGAAACTACTTAGTGCTGCAGAATACGAGGTTTTAACACAGAGTTGTCATTTTTATGACTCTTGTACATTGTTTTGAAGGTCTCTTTTACGAATATTTTCCAATTTCGTTAAAAGTTATTGAAAATACTTTCAAATTAGTGAAAAAATAACAGTTCTTTTCACTTTTTTGGAAGAAATTTGTTTTTTTTTTTTTTTTTTTTTTTTTGCTGGGGTTACATTATAATTCTTATTATCTTTGGACATTTTTATTTATTTCTTCTTACAAAAAAAATTCTAATCTTTTTTGAATGTTATAAAGTCAGAATATTTGGAACAAACCAACCAAACCACCAAACCTTCGAAGATTGAAATAAATCTAGCAATTTTGGTAGACCAAAACGGCAAAGCTCAGGCAAGTTCTAAAAACCGTGTGATTTCAAATCACAGACTTTTCTAAAATCACGTGGGTGATTAACTCCTGTTCTGTAAATAACTTTTTTTTAATTTTTCGTCGTGATTTTAATTTTTTGAAATCACTTAAAATTTAAAAAATTTTAAGTAGGGAAGGATAATATTAAAATACATATTTTTGCTATTTTTATGCTTGTATTTCATTATATTTAAATAAACAAGTGCATAATTATTAACAATTTTCAATTTGATGTAATAATACAATAGTATAGTATTTTGCTTAAATTATTGTTTTAATTAAATAAGTTATTTATATTTTCCTAACAAAAATGTTTCTTATGACTCATAGACGCATTTTCGAAAAATCAAATGACAAAAAACATATACATATTTTTCACAGAACAAAAAGTATCTTTGAAAAAATTTTAATTTTAAATTTTAAGTTTTTTTTTTTTTTTTTTTTTTTTTTTGTAAAAGATGCAAGTTTAGTATCGAAATCAACAAAGAACGCATTAAATTACGTATTAAAGCCAGTAATCATGAAGGTCAGAGCAAATAACATACAGAAATTATGCAAGTGATTTGTAATCGCAGCTACTTATATGACCGGTTTGAAATCACGTGATTTTAAAAATGTTTGTATTCGGAAATAAAACCATTTTTCCGTGAAATGATTTTCAGAACAGGCCTGGCTGTTTATGATTGATATATGTACATTTGTACGAGTGTCGAAAATCAAACGACATTCAACAATAACGAAATAATCTTCGTTTTTATTTATGCTATATGTAAGTATGTATATGTTAGTTAAGCGTTTTTTTTTTTTTCTTTTTTGTTATTTACTTTTTGTAATAAAAACTACTGTGTCAGCGTAGTAACATATGATGTATTAAATGATTATTTAGCTGTGCATGTTGTCATCTTATCAGTTTTTTTTTTATTGCATATTAAATATTAGTGATCGTATGATATTTGTAAACATTTTTTAATCATTTGCATTTTATGAAGCACTACAAATTTGTCTTTGTAATGAAATCACCCGGCCACAGATTTTTTATATAAGTTTTATATATATAAGTATGGATTTGGGTCGTCATAAAGTACACATATATATTCTGATTCCTTATAGGTAACGATTTCCATGTCTATCTAAAACAATATTCCGATAACTTAGAAATATACATTTATATACATAAATATATCTTCTAGGGTCCAAAAAATTCTACAGACTATATGTTCATGGATATCGATCTGTTCAGTTTTTAATGGCGGTTCGAAAATGGATATATGTAGGCACCGATGCTGGTGTCTATAGAGTAGGAGATAATATTCGAATGTCTTACAGTCTTCAAGGTATATAGCGTATTACAGGCTAAAATTCTGATGTATAATATGTAACTCTGACGAAATAACAGTAGGGTTCTATAGTTGGGACAAAAATAATGATCGATTTTTCGACTTTTTTCAATTTTGAAATATTCGACTTTTCCATATTTACGAGGTTTTTCACCTTTTTTTGGCTATTTTTTTATTAGTTGTCTTATAAAAACTTAAAAAATATAAAATGTATACAATGCAGTTAAATATATTAATAAATTAACAGACAATCTATGCAATGAAACTGCAGGTCACACATAAAAATATGTTTTTACGATGTTAGATGATGTTGAAATAAAAACAGGCCTCGATTTGCGTCGTTTCGCTTTGCGTCGCTGTCTTGAAATTTCAATACTTCGATTTGCGTCGCTATATAAGGGATATCATATCAGGTGTAAAGGTATTGAAAAAAAATTTAATGAAAAAATGGATTAAACTCCGTGTTAAGTTAGAAAATCAAAGTATAATTTACATAAATAAATTACGGGATGCTTGGTACTCGATTTCATCAGAAACATACAAAGCATTGGTTAACTGTATGACTCATAGATTCTTGGGAATCTATATTTAAGTAGTATTGCTAAATATTCCTCCCTTGAACGATTTTTGAGTTAGTATAACATTTTGTTTTTTTCAAATGAACTTATTTCATTTCTCTTATTTAGTTTAAAAAAGTGTTATAGTTTATCAAATGCGGCCATATAGGATTGCAATAAAGGTCATAAACTTTTATGAAATCTTATTTAATTTTTTGGAATAAATTTGTAAGGGCTTACGAAGTTAACCTTTTTATTTTCTCGTAAATGTAAGTATTTTAATTTCACCTTTTTTAGAAGACTTAAAAAAAATACCTTTGTTTCTGTTCAAATATTTTTACTCTGGAATCAATTTTTAAGAAAACAGTGTAAATCCATAGAAAATAGTGATTCGATTTGTGTCGTTTCAGTTTCCGTTGCAGTTCTCCGGTCTCCATTAACGACGCAGACCGGGGCCTCAGTGTAAAGTATTTTTTTTTTCGACTTTTTATAACTATTTTTATTTTTACCAACTTTTCGACTTTTTTCGACTTTATTCTACTTTTTGACTTCATTCGATTATCTGGCGACAAGAACGTCGATTCCGACTTTTTTCAACAAAAAATCGATTGTAGAAATTGCTGATGAACTTGAACGACACCAATCATCTTTGGATGTTCTATTGATTGAGGTTTCATTATATACATAGTTGTCAGATAAATTTAGTGCAAAATTGTATAATTAGAAAAATCTCCAAAATCGTCAACATCAAAAATATTAGTTTTGTATGTTAATGAAAGTTTTCTATGTTTTTTTTAATGAACAATTTGTTTTGTTTATGATGAAATTTCAAATAAAAAAGAAATTAATAAAAATTACATTAATGTTATTTTATAGGCCTGTTGTGAAAGTCATATAGTGTCTATTAAGTCCGAGATAATCGTTGATAAGGGATGAATATATATATGTATGTACCTAATTTTGTATGACTTTCAAACAGAATATAAAATATTTACCATGTTTCTCAAAAGTTGTTAAAAACACGTAGGCCTCTTTCTAAGCGCATCGACGATATACGAAATTTATTTTTGAATGAATTCATCAAAAATGTCTTTTGCTTAATTTGCGAAAAGTAATACTTAGTACTGCTTTTTAAATATTTCTAATGTATTGATTTTAAAACTAAGTTTTAATAAACTTATAAAAGGATTTTTGTTTTTTGTAAAGTATTCCTTATACCATAAAAAAAGAGTTCATATTTGAATCGAATACGATAATAGATTTATTCTCATTAATTTTTATTACATTAATTTTAATTATTTGAAGAGAAAATCTATAAAGAATGCTGAAAATAGTTCTGAATATCATTTAAAAAAAGCGTAAAATTTGGGGCAAAAATCGTCAACAAGCTATTTTTAGTACCAAAAATCGTCAAAATGACAACAGTTATTATACACATGTGGTCATTAAAACAGGTACTCAAAAAAAATTTATAAAAATTAAATTTTTTAATTAAAATCATGCAAAAGAAGCAGTAAGTGCATGAGTTCACGTGATAATGCACTGGTTCATTTTTAGATGAAACATGAATGATTTTAACATTGGAGAGAATGGGTTCACTTTAGGGACTCAACTCGTCATTAAAATTAAACTTTGACTACGTTTATTGAGAGCATATTAAGATTATTTCGGACATAAATTAAAATGCAGATTTTATCAAAAAATTTATCAACAAATAAATATCACTAATATTTTTAAATTTACTTTTAATTTAAGTATTAAAAATAATTTACAAGTACAATCAAAATACTGCAATTTCAGAACTAGAGTTGAATGCATGCTTTGGACGTTGTTTTCATGAGTTCACAAATGAAAAATTTATTAGGTTTAAGGAAGAAATTAAGAATGCATTTCAATATACAAGTTCTAAAGAAATCATGAAAATATTACATCCATTTGAACTACTTCAAAAAATGTTTGCTGGGTTATTAAAATCCATTTGTTTTGTTTTGGTATATATTAGGAACAATTTACAATACAATTTAATTGGACAAAAGTTAAGCCTAAGTAAGTATGAGTCATAAAATTCGGAAATCTTCTCCAAATGTTTTGTATCAGGAATTTTGTATGTTTCCTTAAATTTTAGAGTTATTGCCACGAAATTTTTTTTAATATATGAAATCCCACCGAACTTAAATGCTTTCTTCAGGATAAGATAACTTAACGTTCAATGAAGATTATTTAAAATTTTTTTCTCCTGAATTTTTAACATTAATAGATATTATGAGACCAATCTCCGTCACAGGAGTTTTACTACTAATATATCCATACGTGCCATTCTGCTTAATCAGTTCTTTGTAAATATTTTTGTCAAATATTGATCTATTAATCATCTAACATATATATTTTTTTTAATAGTATATCCTGCTTTATCCGTTCAATTCCGAGTTTATACACCATTTTTTTTAACTTGGGTGTGTATGTATTAATTATCAAACTCTATCTTAGTAATCTTAAAGTATTGTATGAAATAAACAAGATGATAATAAGAGTTATATTATCTTATTCTAATAATGTTCTTAAAAAAGTGTAATTGAAATTTTGAACCAACCAAGTCAATAATTGGATCGAATACCTAATGAAATCTTTTTTTAAAAGATCTAGAAAATCATATCATAAAAATATTCAACGAAATAAATCAGAATTTCAAAACAAATTACAAGATTCTTAATAGACTGCGAAAATGAATCCATTCTTTGTTCCATAGAATAGAAAAAATTATTACAAAAATGTGTAGAATACATAAGACAATAAACAGCTATTATAATAATCAGGATTTTATTATTTATCCTTGCTTTTAATCTTTAGGTATTACAAAGTTGGTTTTGGTACCTATTTTAATGGCCAGGCTAAGTTTCATTTGTCCATATCATTAGATCCTTAATATTTTACCTACGTCTAATGAATTAATTTAGTTAACCTACCCTTTGATATAATAAATAATTAAAATAATCAAATATTAGGTAAAAAAAATAAGGATTTTTTTTTTTTAATTTTATGCCGTACCTTTTTTAATGACGATATGTGTATGTGTATATACTTATTTTTCCCAAAAAGTATTTTTTCCAATAAAATACATATCTACCTAACAAGTACATATTTTCGCAGAATGACCAATTAAAAAAAATTCCAATTTCAAAATTAAAAAAAGTAAAAAGAAAATAACGATTTTCAAAAAAGGAACGCTTTTTTAATTTTCCAAAAAGAACCAATTTTCAAAATACTATTTTTCAAAATTGTTTTTATATCACCATGTGTATTTTGGAATGTATATTTTTTTTAGTCTTAAATTGAGTGTTCTGTTTCAGGTTCGATTTTTTGATTTTTTCATCATTGTTAGTACTTTTAAAGCTGAAAATAATGATGTCAAGTTCTTTTTTGGAACAAATCAAGATTTCCGTCACAGTTGATTTTTTAACAAATTTTATTTTCGACAAAAGCACTATTTTTGGTTAAAAAAAGTTACATAAAAATTTTTCTCCGCTCTCTCTTAGTTTTCGAGTTATGGGTACTTGAAGTTATAATATAAAAATGCAATTTTCTCCTTCCTCCGTTATCTCAAAAATATATCGATATAACGGTACTTTTCTATACATCAAATCATTTAGAGAACATTTCAAGCTTTCATATGATCCCCATATTACACTCGTAGCCCATTAAATAACAAAAATATAGCACTTTAAAAATTAATATTCAGAGAAATGAATCGATTTTTACTCATAATATATTTGTTAATACCATAATTTATGACTACATATGTAATATGGATATCATTAGAAAGGTCTTGAAAAAACCTATAGTCATATGAAACAAATCAAGGTTACCAGCACAGTTGGAATTAAAATGTATTTTTTTAATGTTAATAAAGGTTTTTCTGCGTAGCCGGCCTTCGGCCGGGCTAAAGGACTTTCTCCTCTATGTATGTCGAACACCGGCTTCGCTGAATAAACTTTTTTTTGGAAATCAAACAATTTTTGTAAGTACCGGTATTCTTTTTAAATAATTTTTAATTTTTAACAAAGTTGTAAAAATGATAAGACTTATTATATATTTTTAAATTATGATATTAACAAATATATACTAGCAAAAATCGATTAATTTTTCTAAATATTAATTTTTAAAGTGCTATACTTTTGTTATTTAATGGGCTAGCAGTGACATGGGGATCATATGAAAGCTTGACATGTTCTCTAAATGATTTGATGTATAGGAGAGTACCGTTATATCGATATATTTTTGAGATAACGGTACTTTTGTAAAAAAAGTCAGTACATAAAATAATAAAATATCATTTTGGCTCGCAATAGGTTAATGTTGTATAACGTTTTATACATCAATTGAAAGGTCTTCTCAAGACCTTTCCAATGATACCCATATTGAGAAAAGGAGAAAATTGCATTTTTATATTATAACTTCAAGTACCCATAACTCGAAAACTAAGAGAGAGCGGGCAAAATTTTTTACATTGCTTTAATCACAAATAAAAATGCTACTGTATCATTATCAAAATTATTTAAAAATCAAGTGTGATGGTAATCTTGATTTACGCCTTAAAAAGATTTATTCCTGAATAAGGATATATTAAATATCAAATAATATTTCTATGTAAGCCCAGATTTCAATTAAAAATTAGTTACTTAATATAAAAAAGCAACTCATTTATTTCGCAAGTAAATGGGAATACCGGAATGTTATTCGGTTGCAAATAAAATGAACACGTCATAAAAAAGAAATGTGTAAAAAAAACAAAAGAAAAAACATTCGCACACAATACACAAAAAAAAACTCAACTACACACAAACATCTTTTCAAAATTTTTATTTTTTAACTTTTTGGTCATACAAGTGAAAGTCATAGAAAATTTGCATAAACTAATGTTTTATATGTATGTATATAAAATTATTGCTTTAAATTAGTTTTATGTATTTTTCCACTAATTATTGCTTTTTTTGTTTGCAAAAAAAGGCAAACGTAAGCAACAAAAAAAATTTATAGAGAAAAAATCAATATTCCTTTTGAAGAAAGCTTTTTATTATTAAATAATTTTGATTTATTTAATACTTTTAACAGTCGAAAATTATTAAGTTTAGCTAAAAATACATATGTATATATTTAAAATTATAAAACAAATTTTATTAAATTATATTTTTTTAATTAAGTCATGAAATATTAGGTTAAACGTCTATTGCTTATTTTATTAATTAACTGGAATTTTTTATGTTTGCTATATTATTGAATTTTATATTCTACATTTTAGGGTATTTTTCTAAATAATTTTTTTCACTTTTAGTTTTAATTTAGTATACTAACTTTTTAATTATTGATATTTATCACAATAAAAAAAATTACCGCTTGTTTGACCACGAAAGTGAAATTACCAACCGGTTATTAGAATTGTACCAGTATTGAGTATTTGATAAAATATACTCAGTATAGGCTACAATTGGGTATTCAATATGTAAGTACCAGGGATGGAAAATGAAAATATTTTTCGGTACCAAAATAATTTTCAAATAGTTCTTTTTTCAACCTCGGAGTCTAAAATTCAAACTTTTGACAGTCATTTACTTTTTATTTAGTGCAAAACTCAAAGGATGTAATTTTTATATCTAAAATAAAGGATTAAATACGATACCAATTCATTAGATGATTTTATTCAGGGTAAATATTATAGTAAAGTAAAGTATGAAGATCTTAATAAATGTAGCACTGTTGTTGAAACAAACTTACGGAGAAAAAAGTCGTTGAAAATCCATTCCTTAAAATCAAACACTTCAGTTTTAATTTTGTTAAAATATGGTTCATTTTTTGATATATTTGAAATTCGGAGCATTTTCACTTCAATTTGATTTACAGATCATGGAAACTTGTATTTTAGAGTTTACAATTTTATAAATTTAACCTACAACTCAAACGCCCCTATAATGTAGTTTGTTCGACCTATAAACTTATTTGAATTATCCTAATTATGTGTCTTATTTTTTGGGAAATCCAAGATCCAGCATTTAATCAGAGATAGTGTTCACTACAGTTGAATTATTATTTCTGAAAATCAATTCTAAATCTAAATCAAAGGTGTTAGGAAAACACAGGTTTTTATTCAAAAATTATATATCTCTAAAATACATTTTCATTTAAAAATTTTTAATTCGAATTGTGGTATATCAAACTAATCGTTTGACAGTGTCACTCGAGGGGGCACTTCGGTACTTTTGAATGTTAAATAGTATCAGGAAAAGTACTATAGTATTAACTTTTCCATCCCTGGTAAGTACTCACTATTTCCATAGTTGCACTTTTTGAAGAAAAATTGAAATAAAGACTTGTATGTGGTATTCACACTTGTTCACATCTACCATCAATTTTACAAGATATTAATATCTTCCCATAAAACATAGTGTCTACATTAGAGATTTTTTTTATCAAGACAAACGTCAAATTTAACGCGAATTTATGGAAGTTGGCAACAGTTGCACAAAAACAACAATATGGCGTACTCATTATTGTTTTTTATATATGCAGTTTTACAACTGTAACAACCAAAATAATAATCAACTATTTAACTAAGGTTACCTTGTATATATTCGCACTGATTTTGACGTTTGTTTTAATATAAATTTGTCTAATGTAGACACTAGGTAAATTGTATCACATATTGTTTCACCTAACATCTTTCGACTATTTTGGTGTCATCTCTAGAAAAATTACCTGAAACCAAGAAAAAAATGTAATCAAAAAAATCATGGGAACACAACAACAACATCTGTGATAAAACTTTTAAACAAATAGAATTATTAACAAAAATCATGTAAATTATAATATATTGTTTAATTTCAATATTTTTTCGTCCGACCATGTGACATTTTCATTAATGAAAGATGGTACACTTTAGATGTTGTAAGTGTGAACTTCTCCTAAGTTGAATGCAAGTGTGAAAACAGCATTAATTGATAGTTTATAATATAATGAAGTGTGTACACATTTAAATTTTTTTATCAAGACAAACGTCAAATTTTTGTTTGAGTTACAGATAATTTTTTATCATTGTCAATTATAACATAATGTCTACATTAGAGATTTTTATCAAGACAAACGCCAAACTTAACGCGAATATGTGGAAGGTTTCAACAGTTGCACAAAAACAACAACATGGCGTATTCATTATTGTATTTTATATATGCAGTTTTACAACTGTAACAACCAAAATAATAATCAACTGTCTAACTTAGGTTTCCTTGTATATATTCGCACTGATTTTAACGTATTGTTTTGATAAAAATTTGCCTAATGTAGACACTAGGTAAGGAAAAACGTATGTTATAATAAACCATGCAAAAAGTACCAACCACAATCAAAATTACGTCATTTATCAAACAACGTCAAGAAAAAGTTGTCAGTGCTCGGGCACTAACATTACCCAAGTCTACAACTGAGATTAACGCTGATATAATATGTGAGATAACGTTTATATTATGTTAAATCTCAAATAAGGGGTACACGTATTCTAATAAAAATTATAAGATATCATTATTTTCAATCAGTCACAGAGTAAACATGTGCTTTTTATTTAAGGAATTCGCACTTTTTTTTAGCACAATTTTTATAAAAATGTTTTTTAAAGTGTAAAACAAACATTAAAGTGAAACAATTTTACAAAAAACATTGTTTTTTCTAATAATTTCTAAAATACACATGCACAACCACAAACAAACTTTCGTATAATTGTATTTTTTTGACAGTTCATCTTATAAGACAGTTGTGTAGAGAAATCTCATCACACAGTCTCATAATACTTCTTATAATACTAATATTCGAATCTTCACGTGAAATAATTCTCTCAGAGAGCGAATTTAACACTCTCTGACAAAGAAATCTTACATATTACGTTACATCTAGATGGGCTGATAAGATGAACTGTCAAAAAGAAAATACACATATACGAAAATTAGTTTGTATGTGTGCATGTGTAAAATGACTAAAAAAAACGATGTTTTTTATAAAATTGTTTTCTTTTAAAGATTGTTTTACATTAAAATAACATTTTTATAAAAATGTTTTTTTTTTATAAAAACAAAATGGTTACTCTCTTCTGCTGGTGTTATCTCACATATTATATCAGCGTTAATCTCAGTTGTAGACTCGGGGTAACAGCCCGTCTAGACGTAACATAATATGTAAGATTTTTGTGTCAGAGAGTGTCAAATTCGCTCTCTGAGAGAATTATTTCACGTGTAGATTCAAATATTAGTATTATAAGATGTATTATGAGACTGTTGTGATGAGATTTCTCTACGCAACCATCTTATAAGATGAACTGTCAAAAAAAATACACATACACGAAAGTTTCCTTGTGTGTGTGCATGTGTATTTTGGAAATTATTGAAAAACAATGTTATTTTGTAAGATTGTTTCCTTTTAGGGTTTGTTTTACATGTTAAAAATCATTTTTATAAAAATTGTGTTAAAAAAGTGCGACTTGCTTAAATCAAAAAGAAATGTTTACTCTGTAACTGATTGAAAATAATAATATCTTATAGGATTTATTAGAATACGTGTACCCCTTATTTAAGATTTAACTTAATATAAACAAAATGTTTACTCTCCTCTGCCGTCGTTATCTCACATATTATATCAGCGTTAATCTCAGTTGTAGACCTGGGGGTAACTCACCGTTTATATGACAAAATTTTCATACCGAAATATTTTTAATTACGAGTAAATGGTGCATTTAAACGTTAAATATGCTAGCTTTTTTCTTGTTCGCACAAGAACAAAACGTCGGAAGAGCAGCACGCACATTTTTTCATTTTGTCTTAAGTAAGCAAAGTATTTGACGAACAAGTAATAATTTTTTGTTTATCGTCAGAGTCGCTTCGATACTTTTGCATACAGCGCCTCTTCTTCCGTATACAAAATGACCTTTGATGGCCAACTATGTCGGTCGAACAATTGTGCGAACAAATGTTTCATATTTTCAACATCTTCGACACCAGGTATTTTAAATTGAAATTTTTAAATTGTACTACAGTTGTTAAAATTGTACTTTTTTGCCACAATTATACCAAAATAAAAAATTGTTATAAAATTATTGCTTGAAGTTAAGAAATGTCGTAGAACTCCCGAAATAAACTTGATACTTTCAAGTTATTTTCATCGACATAAAGAAAATAGTAGCTATGTTTTGTTGCTAACGTTGATAGGCAATTTCACATAAAATTGAAATATATATTATACGTTAGGAATTGACGTGTAGAATTATACATGTTAATTTTAACATCGATAAAAGAGCTCCCATTTTATGAATAAAAATACAATTATGAATATAAGAATGACTAGAAATGAAAAATATAGAAATTAAATTCTAATAAAAAATTTGTTAGTTTTTGATTTTATAAATAAAAATGTGTGAATTTAGTAGTAAAATCTACAAATAAATGTAAAGTGCTCCCAAATCGGTTTAATGTTTTTTTTTTTTTTTTTTTTTTTTTTTGCTAACAGTCAACGTTGACATTAACACGTTATTTAATGTTTGATCTTTTTATTAATTATAATGGCATTTGTAATAATGTGTGTATTATTAGTTCTCCTTATATATTTGGTACAGGGGTAGAGTTAAGGGTAATTAATCTATAATCTCTTAGACAGAGTAATTATAATCGGGATAGTTTAAGAAAAGAAAGAAATATAAATTAGTATTTCTTTCAATTAAATAAAATTGAGTTAGAGTTTATTCTCACCTTTTCCAGGGTAACCGCACTTAGAACAAATAAGTGTTTATGCGTGATTTTTTTCATTTTTTATTTTAGTTTGAGTTAAAATTCAGGGTTAGGAATCTAACAGAGGTAGTAGTGCACTTCGAGATAGTAAAAAAGCAAGTAAGTGTTAATTAGAACTTTTAATTAGACAAAACTTCGATTTTGGCGGAAAATCCGATGTTTTGTAATTTACACGTTGTTATTAGTAATTTTCTCTAATAACAACGTTCTCTTATATTACGATATTAATTTCTTCTAATAGAATTCAATGCAATGTTTTTAAAACTAAACTTGTGTTAATGTTGTTAATATAATAAATATAAAATTAAATTTTTTAATTAAAGTGTCCAAATTTCATTGTATTTATATAAATTCGGATAAAAATTTATAATTCCTGCCAAAAAATGCTTTTATTTCTTTTATCTTAAATACCCTTCTTAATCTCTTCATAGTTTTTATTAAACAATTAATATTAATAATACAAATTATTGATGAGAATATGTCTCCGAATATCAAAGAGTCTATGAGACCCTACGAGAATTTTATTTTAAAATAAAAAGCTGTGACTGGGTATTAAGTATAATCATAGTGTTTTTTCTTAACTAATTTGAAATTTTTTAAAACATTGTTGCAATTTGGTTTCAAAATAAAATGATAAACAAACAAAGAAACAAATTTAAATTGTACCAAGTTGGTCATTGGTGTACCACTGTACTTTTCAGTCTCGAATTGTTCCAAAAAAGTACAATCCCTGTTCCATATATTTCCCTAAGATGCACACAAGTGTGAAAACAACATAACAAACCTTAACCACCCGTCTACACCTAACATTAACATAATTTTAATAGTAAATGACGGCTTATGTTTAATGTTTAAAAATGGTTGCCCATACAAAAGTTTCAAAAACAATACTACTGTCTACTGTAGTTGACGGTATTTTAAGAACACGGAATTAAAGAAATAATCATTTATACACATAAGCTTTTCCTGCTGTCTTAACATCCAATCTATACTAGAGAATTGGAGATATTTTTATCTCAATCAATTATAGGGGAAAACGTATATCATAATAAACCATGTAAAAAGTAGCAATAAAAATCAAAATGACGTCTTTTCTCAAGCAAGTCAAGACAAAGTTGTCAGTGCTCGAGCGCAGACAATTTTGTTTTAACGATACAATAATACTGACAAATTCAATCTATATTAGGCAAATTTTTATAGTGATAAAAATTTGTATAATAATTAGCTTACATACTGCATACTCTTCTTCATCTTCTGGAGCATAATGCAATTTTAAAGTGACCGCACATCTACAAAAAAAAAAAAAAAATAAAAAAAAAATAAAACACTGCATATAATATCAAAATGCTATGAACAAAAAAATGAGAAAATGAAGGAGAGTAAAGAAGCGCGGAAAATATTATATACGATTACAAAAATTGTAAATCATCTGGGCTTTCACTATGTTCTAAAGATGAAAATAAATCCAAACTCAACATTTTAATTATATTTTTTATACAATGTACATGTATTTTTAAGAAATCGTATCAAAAATAATTTAAAAAATGACGGTTTTCATAATAGGGTTGTTTTTAATTATACAAAATGATTGCAGTTATGAATGATTTTGCAATTTTTAATCTTCTGCAAAAATTGTCCTTGTCGAAAATTTTTCATGCACACAAATAATCGAGGTGCTATTTCCTAATTCGGCTTAGATAATTTCTTTTTATATGGAAATAAAATACTAAGTTTTATTATCTGAGTCATTTCGAAATTTATATAATATATCTTATCCTATTAATTTTGCTAATGAAGATAGGTATCTACTTCGAAATTGTTTGAATTTAGTTTTTAAATTAATAAATTAGGCATCAAAAAAAAAAAAAAAAAAAATCAAAAAGGTACGTATGCAAAAAAAAAAAACATTCGCAAAGTAGCTCTGGGCTGGGGAACAACTCTCGCTTCCCGTAATTATTTCTTAAGTACAGTCAGGCGGGTTTTTGTCGACCTTCGAGAATTTTGCGTCTCACCGCCGCATTGACTAAGTGTTTGTTGTCGTCTAACTGTATCGTGTTACGGTTTTTCAAAGCTTACATAAGTCACATGCAATCGATTTTGTTAACCTAACTTTTATAAGATTAGATTTGGTGCAGCACCACACAAAACTGAGATTGATATTGGTGGAGACCGTTAAACTCAGAAAGTTGATTTGTGAAGGAGGCTTCTTTTGGATGTACACTCTCGCAATATGACAGCAGAAAGCTACCCAATTTAAACTTTTAAAATCCCAAAAAAAAAAAAAAAAAAAAAATGCAAACTACTTGAGAAAAAATAAGTTGAATTGAAACGATGAAACAAAAACAAAATATGTCGTGTTCATAGTTGCCAGAAAAAATATTTGAAATTGTCAAAAGATCGTCAACATGTAAAATTAGGTTTTTTGTATGTTAATGAACATGTTCTGTGCTTTTTTATGAAAAATTAAATTTTAGATTAAATAACATCTATCATCTCTGTCTAAAGATAAAAACATCGTGCTAATTTTTGCTAGGAAGTATTAATTGATTTTTTAAAATAAAGAGTGTAAAAAACTCTTAATTTTGTTTAATTTTCTTTTGTTTGACAATGTTTGCTCAAAAGAGAAGAAAGCATTGGTGTATTATCCTTACCAACAGATTTCAACTACTATCTGAAGATGAAGAAGAAGCAATTGCTTTTAAAGAAAAGATTCCTCCTATAATTGTGGATTATACGCACAGTTTTTCAACTGTGATTGGATTGATTGGCGATAAGTATACATATAAACGAATGGCTATTGGTACGAAGATTTTATCCACCTCGCTATCTCTGTACAATGAAGCTTTGAGTGTTCTAAAGGACAAAAAAGTCCAATTTTACACGCTTGAGTTGAAGGACGAACAAATTTTTAAATTGGTTTTACTTGGCTTATTAAAACTGGATACAAACACAATCGGCGAAGAATTTGTGAGCTCGCTCAATATAAAACCTACAAGGGTAAAAGAGTAAAGCGTAACCCCAGGTCTGCAACTGAGATTAACGCTGACATAATATGTGAGATAACGCTGGCAGAGGAGAGTAACCATTTTGTTTATATTATGTTAAATCTTAAATAAAGGGTACACGTATTCTAATAAATCCTATAAGAAATCATTATTTTTAATCAGCCGCAGAGTAAACATGTCCTTTTTATTTAAACAATTCGCACTTTTTAGCACAATTTTTATAAAAATGTTTTTTTACATCTAAAATAAACACTAAAAGGAGACAATTTTACAAAAAAAAAAACATTGTTTTTCAGTCATTTCCAAAATACACATGTACACATGTAAACAAACTTTTGTATATGTGTATTTTTTTTTTTGACAGATCATCTTATAAGATGGTTGTGTAGAGAAATCTCATCACAACAGCCTCATAATACATCTTATAATACTAATATTTGAATCTACACGTGAAATAATTCTCTCAGAGAGCGAATTTGACACTCTCTGACACAAAAATCTTACATATTATGTTACGTCTAGACGGGCTGTAAAGGAGCTAGAAACAAAGAGATCTAGTGTAGATGACGCGCTCTATTTTGTCGAGTTTGATCAACATGTTTCAAAAATAGAGTTTATGCAAATTAGGTATTTTTGTAATATTTCTGTGTATTGAAGAAAACCTTTAAATGGCACCAACAAAGGTCCCACTCAATGCTCCAAGTGTACTATGTATGGACATGGTGCTAAAAATTGTAATCGTATCGTAGGGTTTTATTTTCACTTAACAAAGGTAATTTTATGGTAGTGTAATTTATAAGTGCTACAACTGCATTAGAAAGAAAGCTAGGGGTACCCCAAAATTATGTACCCTCATGGTAATTTGTATTCCGAGGTAGCTAAATATAAAAGCTACGAAAGTTATAATAACGATGACATTTTAAACGAAAAACTTATGCAAATATTTTTTGATGCTGTCGATGCTTTGCAAAGATTCGGAATAAATACGACAATCTACGAGTTTATGGGTATGATGCTTTAACTTGTATTCAAAATGTTCATGTTATGCACTGGACATAACAGCTGTGTCAACAGCTGCCCAGCTGGAATATGTTTTGCAGAAAAGGAAGATCGATATTCTTCTTTTAAATTAGACTTTTTTGAAACCGTACTACAAATTTCAACTTGGTGGCTATAAAGTTTATAGAGAGGATCCATCTACGCATGACGGACGAGTCCTAATTGCAATAAAGGTTAATATTAAGCATATGTTGTGACTGAAGATCAAAAGAATTTTACAGAAAGCATTTCAATACAAGTTATGATTAATAGAAGACCAGTTATATTTACTTCAGCTTATAATCCAGTTCATTTCAAATTTCAAGGCTGATTGGGATAAACTAAATTAATTTTCGAACGATTTTTATCATCGGTGATCTGAGTGCCCAACACACACATTGGAAATGGGTGTCAAGTAATTCGGCCGGTAAGGAGCTCTACAGCCACTGCCTTCAATCCAGCTACCACATGTACTACCCAAATGATTATACTCTTATTATATAACCCTGTATATCCGTCTACAGTAGACATACTTTTAGCAAAATCATATCTCTTTTTTCAAACCTTGAGACACATTCAAATGTTTTACAGTCGGACCGTGTACCAATAACTTGTGTAATATTCAAAATATGACATATTCAGTTCCCCTGTATTATCGTGCAGATTGGTCAGCGATCAAAAACTGGGTGGAAAATGAAATTAGGAATCAGAACATTGATCAAACTGTTTATAACTGAAGTAATCTAGACTCCGTCTGGCTCGGAATCTCTCAGCTTACTGATGGGGACTCACTTTCCTCGCTGTAGGAATATGGATTCTGACGGGAGGACAGGTAGTGTCAGTGATAACCTACAGTCCGGACCAGAAGAGGGTGGTATCGATGTAATAGAGGAGATGATCACTGGAGACAAGGTAAGATGGGTTGTGAACTCTTTTGGGCCATATAAGTCACCGGGTCCAGATGGCATTTTTCCGGCCATCTTACAGAATGTCAATGATAGGGTCATCTCACTACTCGGAGGTACATATTTAGGAAATGTCATAAAGTAAGATATATTCCCAGGGGGTGGAGAGAGCTGAGGGTTATTTTCATACCCAAAGCGGGTAGGACGACTCACTCGAAGCACAAGGACTATAGACCGATCAGCCTATCGTCTTTTCTACTCAATTCAATAGACAGACTGATCGATCTAAATCTAAGGAGTGGTATGGGAACTCATGTCATCAGCGACGCTCAACACGCCTACCTTAAGGGTAAGTCTGTTGCATGATGTGGTGAGTTTTATTGAACGGGGTTTGTTGCATAAGGAATACACCTTGGTAGCATTCCTAGATATAGAATGGGCCTTTAACAACATTAGGATAGAGGCGATTGAGGAATCACTCGCTTCGTTAGGTATTAGTGTATTCCTAATCGAGTGGATCGAGCATGGGAGACATTTGCATAAGGAAGCTTGTGGCAAGGGGTACACCGTAAGGGGGGGGGCATTTTTGTGGTTTTTGGCAATGAACGTCATAATGAGACAGTTCGATGCCATGGGAAGGAAGATCAAACATTATCCTTGGCTACCCAAACGTATTATGTCGGTTCTATATTAACTTCAGTGCTTCTCCCGTTATCGTGGGTGTGCTATCTTCACAGATGGCTCGAAGATGGAAATAGGCACAGGGGGGGTGCCTACTTTTAGATTGTCTGATAGTTGCAGTGCTTTCCAGGCAGAAATTCTAGCCATTTACAAGGCCCTAGGATTACTCGATAAGAATGTTGAGAGGGACACTGAGATAACTATCAATGTGGATAGCCAGGCTGCATTGATGGCAATGACAAGTCAATGTGTCAGGTCCAGACTAGTGAGTGTAGGAGGGAATTTTGAAGGCTAATGGATGCCTACAGAATAAGACTCTATTGGGTCGCTGGTCACTGCGATATTCTCGGCAATGAAATAGCCGATGAGCTAGCTCGTAAGGTTCGGAGCTGGACAGATCTATTGTGGAGGTATCGGTTAGGATTCTAATTAGGCCATATTTCATGGCCATAAGGGAATGGACTTTAGTAAGCTGATATTCTGATTCCTAATTTCATTTTCCACCCAGTTTCTGACTGCTGACCAATCTGCACGATAATACAAGGGAAATTAATATGTCATATTTTGAATATGACCACAAATAACACAAGTTATTGGTACACGGGCCGACTGTAAAATATTTGGATGCGTCTCAAGGTTTGAAAAAAAGGAGACATGAATTTGCTAAAAGTATGTCTACTGTACACGGATATACAGGGTTATATAACGAGAGTATAATCATTTGGGTAGTATATGTGGTAGCTGGATTGAAGGCAGAGGCTGTAGAGCTCCTAACCGGCCGAATTACTTGACACCCAATTCCAATGTGTGTGTTGGCACTCAGATCACCGAAGATAAAAATCGTTCGAAAATTAATTTAGTTTATCCTAATCAGACTTGAAATTTGAAGTGAACTGGATTATAAGCTGAGGTAAATATAAGTGGTCTTCTATTAATCATAACTTGTATTGAAATGCTTTCTGCAGTACTCTTTTGATCTTCGGTCACAACATATGCTTAATATTAACCTTTATTGCAATTAGGACTCGTCCGCCGTGCGTAGATGGATCCTCTCTATAAATTTTATAGCCATCAAGTTGAAATTTGTAGTACGGTTTCAAAAAAGTCTAATTTAAAAGAAGAATATCGATTTTCCTTTTCTGCAAAACATATTCCAGCTGGGCAGCTGCTGACACAGCTGGACTTTAGCGTTTCTCGATATAGAAGGGGCCTTTAACAACATTACGATAGAGGCGATTGAGGAGTCACTCGCAAGGTATTAGTGTATTCCTAATCAAGTGGATAGAGCATGGGAGACATTTGCATAAGAAAGCTTGTTGCAAGGGGTACACCGCAAGGGGAGCCATTACTGTGGCTTTTGGCAATGAACGTCATACTGAGACAGTTCGATGCCATGAGAAGAAAGATCGAACATTATCTTTGGCCAAACGGATTATGTCGGTACTATATTGACTTCAGGGCTAATCCCGTTATCGAATTCCCTAGTAGGGACCTCTGGACTGGAGCGGAGAAGCTCCATGGTGTGTGTGCTATCTTCACAGATGGCTCGAAGATGGATGTAGGCATAGCGGCTGGTGTCTACTTTTAGATTGTCTGATGGTTGCAGCGTTTTCCAGGCAGAAATTCTAGCCATTTACAAGGCTCTAAGATTACTGGAGGAGAATGTTGAGAGGGACACTGAGATAACTATCAATGTGGATTGTGACGCGTCAGGTCCAGATTAGTGTTTGAGTATAGGAAGGAATTTAGAAGGCTAATGGATGCCTACAGAATAAGACTCTGAGGTATTGGTTAGGATTCCAATTAGGCCATATTTCATGGCCATAAGAGAATGGACTTTAGGAAGAACGAATAATGCTTGGAGGAGTGGAATGGACAGCAAGATATCTAGAGCGTTATGGCGTAGTCTTAAACCAGCAGATTCGAAGCATCTTCTGGGCATGAGTCGTGGAAATCTAAGGGTGATTGTTGGTAGGATTACTGATCACCTCGTAAGTGGGACACTGGCGCGTCTGACTGTTGTAGGACGTGCGATGATGTGGAGGAGCTGGAGACAGTGGAGCACATACTCTGTCCTTATGTAGGGCTTCAGCGTAATAGACTTTTTAACCTAACCTCCGGGTTCTAAAAAATTTTGGAAAGTAACAAATGTTCTTAAAAACAGCAATATGTCGTTTACTGATCTTCATGTAAATAGCTAGTTTTAAAAACTGGCAAAAAAAAAAAAAACTAATTCAATAGCAGACGTATTTGGTAATTCACACACCATTACTTTAAATAATTATTCACCTATGGACAAAGCCGTCTCAAGATTCATTCATGATCTTAACGATACAATTCTTGACAGATCTAACGTACAGCTTACCAATCTAGATGAAGTTAAATCGTTTGTACTTTTATTGAAAAATAATAAAGCCCCGGTTTAGATAGCATTAATAGCATTATCCTTAAAGAGATGCCCGATTACTTTTCTGAAACTCTGTGTAAACTTTTCAACTCTTGTTTAATAGAAGGTTATTTTCCAACTATTTTTAAGAAGGCAAAAGTCATACCAATTCTTAAGCCAGGAAAGGATCCTAAATTACCGTCTAGCTATAGACCAATCAGCATTCTAAGCCTATTGGATAAGGTATTTAAAAAAATAATTAATAATAAAAATTTAGACTTTTCCAGCCAAAATAATTGTATTAACTCTCAACAGTTTGGATTACGCAAGGATCACTCTACAGTATATCATCTAAAAAGAGTCGTTAATTTTATTGAAACAAACAAAAGAAATCGTGAGAGCACTGGAGTTGTTTTTCTTGACAATGAAAAAGCCTTTGATTCAATATGGCATGAAGGCCTGGTTTTTAAATTAAATTCCTTCAATTATCCAACGTACCTGCAAAAGATAATAAAGACTTTTTAGATCAACGCTCATTTCTTGTATTTATAGATATCACGCTATCTAGCGATAGACAAATCCCTGCGTGTCTGCCGCAAGGATCGGTATTATCACCTACTCTTTATTCAATATATATTTCCGATTTTACTGTTCGCAAGAATCAAGAAATAGCTTTTTACCCAGACGACAGTCTTTTATTTGTTGTGGTAATAAAAAAAAATTTAAAATAGTTTAAAATCTACCAATAAATACTTTGATAAGTGGAAAATAAAAGTTAATATTAGTAAAACTTAAGCTATTATATTTCCATATAATAGATCACAGAAACTTATCCTACAAAACATTTATATTCTAGGCAGTTTTAATTTCTCTGTAGGATAGTGTCAAATATCTAGAATTATCTTAGATAAACAACTACCATTTAAACAACACATATAGTATATTTGTGATAAAGCAATCAAATGCGGACGTGCACTTTACATAAGAAAAACACAGATAATACAAAATAAAAATCTGAAAATAATTCATAACCTACACTACAGATATATATATATATATATATATATATATATATATATATATATATATATATTTTCTTTTTTTTTTTGTTATTGACTTTATTGAAACCTTTATAAAATAATTACATTGTTATGAGAATTTACTTAAAAGTATTACAACAATTAACATCTGAATAATTAAATATGGAAACTACTAATATTACAGTGTTAGGAAAAGTTGTAAAAAAAAACCTTGAACATACTTAAACATTATAAGAAATTTTAAAAACAAACATCAATTATTACTCTTTAAGTAAAAAAGAGTCTTAGTGATTGTTTAGCAAATTTCTTATTATTTCATATGTAGACGTTCTGCATTTTTCATTAAATGTCAGTCAGTTCCGTTGCAAATGCATTAAACATTTTATGCTTAAAGTTCATATGCAGTAGATCAGTAGAATATCTGGGGTGTAGGTTATGAATTATTTTCAGATTTTTATTTTGTTTGTTTTATTTTATCTGTAATTTTCTTATGTAAGTTTTAGCAGCTTTGTTAAACCAGACTTGGCAAAATTGGTCGAATACACATTTTGTAAATAAGGGTCTTGTTTTTTAAATTAAGTTTAGATTTTCTATTGAGTAAGGTGTAAAGTGCACGGCCGCATTTGATTGCTTTATCACAAATATACTGTATGTGTTGTTTAAATGATAGTTTTTTATCTAAGATAATTCCTAGGTATTTGATACTATCCTGCAGAGAAATAAAAACTCCCCAAGAATACAAATGTTTTGCAAGAATTCTCTTCTGCGATCTATTATATGAAAATATAATAGCTTGTGTTTTACTAACATTTTTTATTACTGCGTTTGACACCTTACTGCAGCAAATAAAAGCACTGTCGTCAGCGTAAAAAGCTACTTCTTGATTCTTGCGAACAGTAAAATTGGAAATATATATTGAATAAAGAGTAGGTGATAATACCGATCCTTGCGGCAGACCCGCAGGGATTTGTCTATCACTAGATAGGGTGTTATCTATAGATACAGCAAATGTGCGCTGATCTAAAAAACTATTTATTATCTTTTGCAAGTACGTTAGATAATTCAAGGAATTTAGTTTAAAAACCAGGCGTTTATGCCATATTGAATCGAAGGCTTTTTCAATGTCAAGAAAAATAACTCCAGTGCTCTTACGATTTCTTTTGTTTGATTCAATAAAATTAACGACTCTTTTTAGTTGATGTACTGTGAAGTGCTCCTTGCGGAATCCAAACTGTTGTGGGTTAATAATATTATTTTGGTGGGAAAAAATCTAAAATTCTCTTATTAATTATTTTTTCAAATACTTTATCCAATAGGCTTAGGATGCTGATTGGTCTATAGATAGACGGTAATTTAGAATCTTGAGACGGATGTGTCCATAGGTGAATAATTATTTAAAGTAATGGTGTGTGAATTACCAAATACGTCTGCTACTGAATTAGCTTTTTCATTGCCAGTTTTTAAAACTTCACCATTTACATGAATATCAGTAAAAGACATTTTGTTTCCTTTAAGTGCTTTTTTTACTTTCCAAAACTTTTTAGAGCCCGAGGGCGAATTCGAATTAAATTTTGACCAGGATTCATTGTGGTCTTTATTAAGGTGAAAATCAATAAGTTTATTTAATAGCTTCAAAATGCTTTTCAATTGATTTTTATAATTAAAATCGCTACATCTTTGAAATTTACGTTTGTATTTATTTCTCTGACTAATTAATATTTTACTAATTTCAGAGATTTCACGTTGCTATGAATTTTTATGACCGAAAGGTATTTTATTGAACGCTTCTTTTACTCTAAGTATTAATTTGTTAAAATAAAAATCTAGATTACCTGAATTAGTAACGGGTTGGTCAATGTTCTGACACCTAATTTCATTTTCCACCCAGTTTCTGATTGCTGACCAGTTTGCGCGATAATACAAGGGAACTGAATATGTCATGTTTTGAACTTGTCCAGAAATAACGGAAGATATAGGTACATGGTCCGACTATAAAACATTTAGATGTGTCTCAAGGTTTGAAAAATGGAGACACGAGTTAGATAAAAGAATGTCTACTGTGGACGGTTGAACGGGGTTGATATTTTGTCCAAAGCGAGTGTGTCTATTTGGGTAATAAATGTAGTAGCTGGATTGAAGACAGTGACTGTAGAGAACATTACCAGCCGATTTATTTGACATACAATTCCAATGTGTATGTGGGCATTCAGATCACCGAAAATTAAGTTAATTTACCCAAATCAGCTTTAAAATTGGTAGTATGAACTGGATTATACGCAGAAGTGAATATAACTGGCCTTCTATTAATCGTAACTTATACTGAAATACTTCCAGCAGTACTTGTTTTTATTTTTAATTTATTTATTTTTAATTGCAATTAGAACTCCTCCGCCATGAGAAGATCGATCCTCTCTATATATTTTATAACCACCAAGTTGAAATTTGTGGCATGGTTTCATTTGAAGTCTTTCATTGGAAATGTCATCATTATTATTGTTGCCGTAGCTCTTGCCTTTAGCTACCTCAGAATACAAATTACCAAAATCGCTGGAATTGCGTGTATTATTATGGGGTTCTTGCTTTGGCAATTAAGGAAAATCATGATTGTCTTCTTTAAAATATGATACGTTAGTTCTTCTGCTGGTCGCCTTAGATTTAGATGTTACTCAATGACGGATTTCTAAATATTCTTGACGACTTGGGCACTTTAGGTCATCAGCTCTATGGTTAACGTTTTTTAATTTCTTTTTTATGCAGTCGTAGCACTTATAAATTATACTACCATTACTATTACCTTTGTTGAGTGAACAAACTGCATAATCATGGTTTCCGGCGCAGGCTGAACACACTACGATACGGTTACAATTTTTAGCACCATGTCCATACATAGCGCACTGGGAGTATTGTGAGACCGTTATTGCCCTTTAGAGGTTTTCTCCAATACACAAATATATTACAAAAATATCTTATTTTCATAACCTCTCTTTTTGAAACATGTTGACGATCAAACTCAATGAGATAGAGTGCGTCTTCTACATTGGATCTTTTTGTTGCTAGTTCCTTAAACCCTTACCGGGTTTATGTTGAGCGAGCTAACAAATTTTTCGCCAATTATCTTTGTGACCAGTTGTAGCAGGCAAAATAAAACCAATTTAAACGTTTTTGCATCCTTTAATTCATGCGTATAATACTCGAATTTTTTTGTACTAATAGATCCGTTTGTAAGTATATATATCCCCAATTAATCCGATCACAGTTGAAAAACTGTGAGTAGAGTCCACAATTATTGGTGGAATCTTTTCTTTGATAGCAACTGCTTTTTCTTCGTTTTCAGACAGAAGCTGAAACCTGTTGCAACTAGTGCTGGGACCGTCTATAGTTTTTGGCACCTTGAATTTAGAGCTATTGCCCCAATGTTTTCTTCTTTTTTGAGCAAACATTGCCAAACAAAAGAAAGTTAAAGCAAATTTAAGTAGTTTTTTACACTTTTTAATATAAAAATTCAATAAATTATTCAAGCAAAAATTAACACGATGGCAGAGACGCCAGATGTACTACAGATATTTTACTGATTTTCTGCATAGGAACTTTAACCATAAAATGTTTAAATTATTTGCAAGGGAACTGACTATCATTTAATGAAAAATGCAGAACGTTTACATATGAAATAATAATAATAATAATAACAATAATAATAATAATAATGATAATAATAATAATAATAATAACAATAATGATAATAATAATAATAATAATAATAATAATAATAATAATAATAATAATAGTAATAGTAATAGTAATAGTAATAATAAAAAGATTATTGTTATATTCCTAAAAAAAACTTTGTAACTGTCATTACACCGTTTTATTTAGTTAATTTCATGTCAAGTTTGGTATAAAAAAAATATTTTTAACGACACTCGTAATAAGGGTTATTATCTTTAATACTTCCGAACTTTTATTCGTAACTTCGAAACATATTAAAAGTACAAGAAATACAAAAATTTATGTTATAAATCTTTTAAGAAATACTTATCTTTTATGTTCAAACGAATGGTCTTCGTCGCCTCATACACGTAATGGGATGTGGGCTACCATTAGGGAACCGTTGCACTATAAGACGATGGGAAAACAAGGAAATTTAAAGTTCTTGTTTTTTCAGCCGGCTAACAGCCGATTATGAGTCGGCGCCGACAATTTTTACAAAAGCCGCCGCCGTTAAAATTGTTCGGCATAGGTATCTGATTATCACGTCTTCTTATCAGTAATTTAGTAAAACTTTTCAAGTTGGTTTTAAGATGTCTTCAATTTATGACGATTTACCTTTGGTAAGTAATAATTATGAGAAGATTTACTGATAATATAAGAAACTTTTCAATTCCTTAAATAGGAGCATCCTCGTAAACTGATACCAGCTTTATGTCAACAATTTTATCACTTGGGATGGGTTACTGGAACGGGTGGAGGTATCTCTATTAAATTAAAGTAAGTTCTTAATAAGTTGTTTATAAAACGAAACTAAAAAGAAAATTTATCTTTTATGTATCTAAATTGTTAATTTAATCTAAAGTGAATATTGAAAATTTTTAAATATAACCATATCCTTGGCAAAAATAGCGGAGACATGAACCTAGAAAATTAAATTTGAATTAAAATGTAATAAAGTTTGGATTTGTGACAATAGGAGTTTATGTTATTACTAACAAAAGAAAAGGTCTTATAGGTATTTTAATAATAGTTATCAAGCATAGTAATAGAATTTCAATTAAGTTAGGTTTTTCACAAAATAAACCTTAGAATTTCTTAAGAATTTTCATACAAATTCTATAATTACTGCCGAAATAATAAAATTTAATTATTGTTTAGTAATGAAATTTTCATAGCTCCCAGTGGTGTACAAAAGGAGCGCATTTTACCCGACGATTTATTTGTACAGGATGAAGAGGGTAAAGATATGCAAATACCACCCGATTATAAGCAGTAAGTTTTATATTCGTTGCATTCAAACTCCTTCAAGAGAACTGAAATTTATTTTTTTCTTCAAAGTTTATCAAAAAGCCAATGTACCCCATTATTTATGTTGGCTTATCGTCATCGCAAGGCTGGCGCTGTTATACACACACATTCTCAGCACGCTGTTATGGCTACGTTGTTGTGGCCAGGCGATGAATTTCGTTGTACCCATTTGGAAATGATTAAAGGCATTTTTGATGATGATTTGAAACGTTACCTACGTTATGATGAAAAGTTAATAGTGCCAATTATAGAGAATACTCCCTTCGAAAGAGATTTAGCGGATTCTATGTATGCAGCCATGATGAAGTATCCCGGTTGCACGGCTGTCTTGGTTAGACGTCATGGAGTTTATGTTTGGGGCGCCACTTGGGAAAAGGCTAAAACTATGTAAGTGTTTGTCACAGTAAACAAAGAATATTTTCTATTAATTTTCTTTATTCTAGGGCTGAATGTTATGATTACTTATTTTCTGTGGCTGTGGAAATGAAAAAGTGTGGTTTAGACCCTGAAAAGTTTCCTTAAACACATTTGTTTCTTTTTGTCCTTGTATTTTCTTTTTAATTTAAAATACAATTCCTATTTGTTTATTTTTTAAAAAATAAAATCTCTAAAAACATATAAATTGTACAACATAAAAAAACAAAATATATCTTAGTCACAATCATTTGTTGCTAGGGACTTGTTTGCTACCTTAAGTTTAGGAAAATTCTATAAAAAGCCTAATCCAAATTAACTTGTTTTTTCCTCTCACCCAACAATATATGACTTCTTTAGCAAAGCAAAACATTAATATCTAAACTAAACCTTTAAAAAGCTAATGATAAAACGTTTTCATCTCATACGACGCATTTTGCGTTCCATTTTACGTTGCTTCTTCTCATTTAGTTCCGGTTCTTCTTGAGAATTTCTTTGATCCAACCAGGGTTTAATAACGCTACCCCAAAGCATCCATAAAGCTCTAAGAGGGGCCAAAAGTAATAAATACCAAAAGTAATTCGAAATTAAAACCAACAACATCGTTCCCGAGGTTAATATAATCAAGTCCTTGACATTTCTATAGGATGTATTGTGAAGTTGAATAAAAATGTCCTTTTGTTGTTTTTAGAGATTAACTTACTCTGCTATTCCACCTTCCATATTCAAATCGTTACCAGAATCCGTTAAGGCACCCGTTTCCGAGTATACAGGTCTTGACATAAATACCATAAATTGATAGGCAGCCCCCAAGGTTAACAAGGCAAAAATGCTCATAATCTTTTAAAAATAAATTTTGTATAACAACTTATAATTAATTTTCTATTATGGCTGTTTTTACTTACCACCGTCACCTTGCCAATTTCAAAAAATATAAAATTAACTAATAAGGATGCAGCTGCACTTCCTAAAGCCATATTACGATAAAAACTTAATGTCCCCTTGTTTTCTTCCACAATTTGTTTGGCTCCTTTAGTGCCTTGTTTGCCCTTCTGTTGCGGCTGTTTTTAAGTTTTTATTATAATTTACAGTTTTCAATTGTTGTAATTGAAATTAACTTACCGCCATTTTAGTAAATTTAACTGAAAATTTATTAATAAAAGTAAAAACAATTCTCGTAGAAGTTAAACTTTCTATTTCGTTGATCAAGGGATTTTTTTACTTAAAGTGACAAGTATAAAACGAATGTTTGATGACACGCGTCAAAACACGAAAGTAAGTGTCAAATGAGGAATGCAAAAACAGACATGTTATAAACGTAATAGTATGGCAATGCGAGAATATTCATAATAAAATTTACTTTTTTAGAAAATTTATCGACATAAGTCAAGATTACCGGAACTATTCCTTTTTAAATAATTTTGATACGGATTTAATAGCTTTTTTACTTGTGATTGTGGTAATATAAAAAAATTTTGTTCGGTCATTCTTGGTTAACGAGCTACAGGTCTTTTAAAATTCGAAATATTTTTCTGAATATCTTTATTAATACAATTATATTGACACTGTTTAAGAGCTCTTACAAATCGGAGGTGAGTCAGATCACTCAATTTAAGCCACTAAAAATATTCAATTGCACTAAAAATGTTTTTTTTTCATTGTGTGCATGTGTATTTTGGAAATTACTGAAAAGCAATGCTTTTTTTTGTAAAATTGTTTCCTTTTAGTAAAATGTAAAATTTTAAAAAACATTTTTATAAAAATTGTGCTAAAAAGTGCGAATTGCTTAAATAAAAAGGACATGTTTACTCTGCGACTGATTAAAAATAATGATTTATTATAGGATTTATTAGAATACGTGTACCCTTTATTTAAGATTTAACATAATATAAACAAAATGGTTACTCTCCTCTGCCGGCGTTATCTCACATATTATATCAGCGTTAATCTCAGTTGTAGACCTTGTGTTAATCTCAGCAATAAAGCATTTCAATAGCGTTGAATTTTTCATTCCTGATACTTTTTTAATGATATATAACATGACCATATACATTAACTCCTATGAAGTAAAATTATAGCGGAAATAAAGTCTTTAAGCCTACCGGCAACAGAGTAAAATCTTTACTAACGTTAAAAATATATATTTTAATTTTAACGGTTCTGGTGATCTTGATTTGTTCCAATTTATCATTTTAGTTCTTTTTTTATATCTTTAATTTGCAAAAATTTTGGCTTATCATCAATGATAGTATTTTTAACAATGAAAAAAAACATTTTTAGTGCAATTGAATATTTTTAGTGGCTTAAATTGAGTGATCTGACTCACCTCCGATTTAACTTTTAACGCAGGAAATAATGATGTAACATTTTTTGAGTGCAGCTGAATAGTTTCGAAGTTATAGGCCATTGAAACCCGTACTTTCCTAAGAAACTCATATTAAAAAAACTTATTATTAAAAAATTGGGGAAAAAAGGATTAATTATGTAAGCGAAGTGCTTTTGGACATACCATGGAGTTAAAAACCCTTCCGCTTTAAAAAAAATCAGAAAAAATACTACGCAGGATAAATGACAAATTATTAAAAAAATATATGTAAAAGAAACTTTTATAAAAAATGACTATTCTTTCTATAAATGCGCATTCAATTGATACCTAAATGTTTACAATCGGATAAACAGTATTGAAAATATTTACTATTTTAAGTGTGTTAGGCAGATCAGTGAATACCGAGACAAAATTTGTATGAAAAATTTTATTTAAAAGGCATTTTAAATTCAGTTGTTGGAGAATAAGGGTATAAATCTCTATCTTGAAACTATATAACAGCCCATCTAGACGTAACATAATATTTAAGATTTTCTGTCAGAGAGTGTCAAATTCGCTCTGAGAAAATTATTTCACGTGTAGAATCAAGTATTAGTATTATAAGATGTATTATGAGACTGTTGTGATAAGATTGCTCTACACAACCATCTTATAAGATGAACTGTCAAAAAAATACACATATACGAAAGTTTGTTTGTGTGTGTGCATGTGTATTTTGGAAATTACTGAAAAACAATGTTTTTTTTGTAAAATTGTTTCCTTTTAGTAAAATGTAAAATTTTAAAAAACATTTTTATAAAAATTGTGCTAAAAAGTGCGAATTGCTTAAATAAAAAGGACATGTTTACTCTGCGACTGATTAAAAATAATGATTTATTATAGGATTTATTAGAATACGTGTACCCTTTATTTAAGATTTAACATAATATAAACAAAATGGTTACTCTCCTCTGCCGGCGTTATCTCACATATTATATCAGCGTTAATCTCAGTTGTAGACCTTGTGTTAATCTCAGCAATAAAGCATTTCAATAGCGTTGAATTTTTCATTCCTGATACGTACTACGAATTATTTTTCTTAAGAAATGGAAGTATGGCAACACTACAATAAATACCTGCAAATCTCTGTTTTCCTTTTAATTGCATTAAAATATTTTATTTGTTTATCGTTTTGTACCTTGAACCTTTGTTAATAGAAACTATAACTAGAACATAAAAGCTAGTTAGATGCTTTCCTGGAACATTGGTGAAAACAGTTTCAACAAATTGCTAAAGAAAAAAGTACAAAACAATGAATATGGACAGATGGATTCAACTCAATACCCAAGCAGCAGGAAGGGATAAAATTGCCCGGTATGTAAACATTAATATATAAGAAGTGTTTTACATGTAATAAATTTATAGCTTAATACAATATGCCTCACGAGCATTATGGGATTCTTTGGAATCGGCTGATATGCGCCCTGGCATGGTAGAAGATTTTAAATCTTTGGAATATATCCTAAGTACCTTTCGTAAATGTCAGTATTTTTACTTTGTAGAATATTATAATATTTTTATTAACCAAAATTTGTTCTAGTACTACGTTTCGGCAAATGTTTGGATGTTTTCTATGCCAGTTTACGTACGATACACTATCCAGATTTGGCCATACGTGTTACCCTTACCATGGGTAAAATTTCTCAGGCTTTGTTCCTCTTTGCTGATCACTTCTTATGGTTGGCACGTACAGGACTGTTTAAAAGTATTGATGCCAAAAAATGGGGCAAGTATGCCAACAAATATTGGTTACTTTCAATAATCATGAATCTATGCCGTGATATGTATGAAATTTTTCGTTTAATGGACCTTCACAAAGCCAGCGTTAAAAGCGGCATCTCTCGCTCTATACCAGTACGCATTAATTCACCTAAGGATTTCTCTCGCTTGGCTTTGCATTCCTATGGCTTAGTTTTGGGTCACAAAGATGTATTTATTGATACCGTTAAGAACGTCTGTGATTTCTTTATACCTTTAACAGCTTTGGGCTATACCAAGCTGACACCACGAACAATTGGTATTCTCGGTGCCATATCCTCAATGGCAGGTTTAATAGCACTTATAGAACCAACAGCCAAATTGACACCCGCTTAAATGGAACTTAATTTGTTAAAATAATTGCTTAAGTTAATGTTATTGTATTGAACACACAAATTTGTTTTTATTAGACAAAAAAAAAAAAAAAAAAAAAATATGGTATAATATAATAAAAATAATATATATATATATATATATATATATATTATATATATATATATATATATTATTCAGAATATTCGATTAATAGATTAACCGCACATCCCTAGTTTTAGTAAAAATTTATATATATATATATATATATATATATATATATATATAGGGTGCGGTTAATCTATTAATCGAATATTCTGAATAATCAAATTTCAAATTACTTTTATTCTGAATTCAATTATTTAAAATTATGATTAATCAATTAATCAGAATTTTGAATAATTAAAATCTTGAATAATTAAAGTGAATAGTTGACCTTTATTTTTTATCTTTTTCTTTTGAATTTTTAACAATCTTAAAAAAATGTGTTATACCATTGTTAGGAAATATAAAATGCTTTTTTAAAATACCAAACAATAAATTTTACACTAACTATCATGACTACATAATTTTTTGTTTCGTTAGTTTAATTGTAAAATAAATTTGAGAACTTTGAATAAAATTATTCAAATTCAATTAAAAACAATTTTAAATAATCGGAATTTTGATTAATTAGGATTGTTGATTAATCGATTAACTGATTAATATCTTTACAGATTAATCAAAATTTCAAATAATCGATTAATCGGACTTCCCTAACTAAAACCTTTAAATGTCGAAAAGGAAACATAAATTACACCGAATTTAGACGATGCCTTTTTCAAACATTCTTTTTTAAATTTTGTTTTAAGTGCCCTCCCATAGTGTAATAAGAAAGTGACCTTATAAGCCCAGTTGATTTTGAATTTCTTCATATACTTATTGTTGTTTTTGTGTAACTGTTGCCACATTCCATAAATTCGCGCTAATTTTGACGTTTGTCTTGATAAAAAATTTTCTAATATAGACACTACGTAACCCCCAGGTCTACGACTGAGATTAACGCTGACATAATATGTGAGATACACGTATTCTAATAAATCCAATATGATATCATTATTTTCAATCAGTCACAGAGTAAACATATCATTTTTATTTAAGGAATGCTGATTTTTATAGCAAAATTTGTATAAAAAATATCTTTTTAATGTAAAATAACCGTTAAAACAAAGCGATTTCTCAAAAAATATGGTTTTGAAGAAATTTCCAAAATACACACACACAAAAACAAGCTTTAGTATATGTATATTTTTTTTTTTTTTTTGACAGCTCATCTTATAAGATAGTTGTGTAGAGAAATCTTATTACAACATTCTAATAATATTTCTTATTATAATAATATTTGAATCTACACGGAAGATAATTCTCTCAGAGAGCGAATTTGACACTCTCTGACAGAAAAATCATAAAAAGTAAAAGTTTTTAACTGTATATTTTTTATATTGTATTAATTTTATGTTATTTTATATTTATGAATTGTAATGTAAATGTAATGTTAAGTAGAAATTTGTGACCGATTACGGCCAAAAGGCTAGGTCATAAAATATTATTTACAATATATAAAATAAATAAAAAAAATACTCTAGGCTGTAAATGCGGTTTTACTTTTTTAATTAATTTCAAAATCGCTTATTAACAGCTTGAAAATTCTCTTCTTTCCTTATCTTTAAAATCGCTAGATTTCTTAAAACACAGCTCAACTACCATCACTGAACAGCTGACTGATGAAATTTTTTGTTTTGATTTCGTGAAAAGATTGTTAAAAATTTTTATAATTTTATTAACTTTTTTAAAAAACTTTAGTAATTTCTGTAATATATATACGTATTTATCAATAACAAAGGGCGTTATGTATGCCCCCACACATGGTATGTCAACGGGAGATCCACACAATCGCTGCTGTGCTGGTCGGGCCTGGTGCGTTAAAGATATTTGTGGTATTTTCTGTGCCGTCCTGACATGGCTTTTAATATTGTTTGCCGAATTTGTTGTAATGCGAGTCATTTTATTGCCCAGTCCTCATCCAGTATTTAGTACAGTGAATACGATAATTTTTCAACTTTTAGCATTTTTAGCTTTTGCTTCACACATACGCACTATGTTATCAGATCCGGTAAGTTGCGTTGTAATAGAGATCAAGCAAATAACAATTTATAAAGTATTTTGATTGATTGTGCTTATCGGGTTTTCTTTTAGGGTGCTGTGCCGCGGGGTAATGCTACCAAAGAAATGATTGAACAAATGGGATATCGTGAGGGACAAATGATATTCAAGTGTCCCAAGTGTTGCAGTATTAAACCAGAGAGAGCCCATCATTGTTCGGTCTGTCAGCGTTGCATACGCAAAATGGATCATCATTGTCCATGGGTGAATAATTGTGTGGGCGAAAATAATCAGAAATATTTTGTTTTATTTACGGTAAGTAATAGATACATATTAAGCCAATTCTAATTAAGTTTAAACGGTGAAAAATCAATTAATAAATGAGTTAATTCCTACCATAAAACATCATTAATTATACTTAATTTAGAATATTATATTAAGAACTAAAATCTAAATACCCTTTATGATTCATAGAAGATACATCAATATTATAAAAAATTATGGCGCTTTATTTAAGGCTTTAAAAGCAAGCAAAATAATACGAAAGCGATTCGAATTCGTATTGCTTAGAAGGAAATTTTAATTGTCGCCATATTCGTATTGCGGAAGTTTCCCCGATTGGGAAAGATTGTGCATTACAGACGATACACCTAAGCAATAAGAAATCAATACGCCTAGAATAAACATAGCCAATGTTACTAGATAATCAGCTAGGTGAAAAAAAGAAGATACCGCCAGATAATCTTCTGGAAGATGTAATAAATTTATAGAAAAACTATCACTAAATAAATCTTGTAATAATATAATAAAAAAACTTTTACATCTTGTAAAGCATGCATGCACATAAATATTAACATTATAAAGTACGAAAACTAAAACGTTCACATAAAATATCAATTTTTTTTTTGCTAAACGAAGAAAAAATTTATTTAATATTTTTTCATTTTTTTAATAATTTTTTGACAACTGAAAGAATTATGACTGAAAAATAAAAGTATTTCATTCATTTCTTCCAGATGATCTTAATGGGATATCATTAATTTATTGCGAAGGTGATAATCACCTTACTGAAAAAAGGGCGACATTTTGAGGATAAAAATAATAAAAAAATGTATTTTTTTAAATTGATAAAAATACAATATTAGAAAAATATTGCTTTGATGATTTTCGTCCAAATAATAAAAAAAAGATATTGCGTAAATTTCTTCTAGGAAGATATCTTCCAAATGTTTGTAGTGTAGTCTATATACAACATATATGTAGTGCATAACTAAAGTAAAAAAAAAAACACCCTAATTACAGCTTGTAAGCAACAGAGTATGGATATCACTAAGTTTTCGGTGATATTTCGAAGGTATAACTTCGGCTCAACCCTTAAAAACAAAAATTAATTCTAACATATTGTTTTCATTATAATTTTTATTTGATTTCCAAAATTTTAGCATGTTAAAAATTCCTTAAAAAGTGTTTCTAAATATTTTCGTCATAATTGATTTGTTCGTAAAATATTTAATACACTTTAAATCAGTTTTACAGCTTTAATGCTTGAAGATAGACCTGCCAATCACCAAAATATGTTTTTTTTTTAGAAAAAGTAGAAAGATAACGAAATAAAAGAATAGTGTAGACCCAAGACCCACCAATCAATTCTGACTACCTCTTAAGCCACTTTGTCCCCATTACGAACCCTATAAGGTTGCCGAGTCCTTTACTCGTAACTTTCTCCAGTTCGTGTAGAATATGGCTCCCAAACTACTTCAGTCTATTACGATGAAGCCTTACACAATGACAGAGTATTTGCTCTACTGTCTCTAGCTCCTCCCCATCATCGCACGTCCTACAATAGTCTGACGTTCGTGTAGAATATGGCTCCCAAACTACTTCAGTCTATTACGCTGAAGCCCTACACAATGACAGAATATTTGCTCTACTGTCTCTAGCTCCTCCACATCATCGCACGTCCTACAATAGCCTGACATGCCAGTGTCCCACTTACTGGTCATATTCCCTATTGCGAGGTGACCAGTAATCATACTAACCATTAGCCTTAGATTCCCACGACTCATGCCCAGAAGATGCTTCAAATCTAATGGTTTAAGGCTGGGCCATAACGCTCTAGATACCAGTCCATTCTGCTCCTCCAACCATGATTCGTACTTCCTAAAGTCCATTCCCGTATGGCCATGAAATATGACCCAATCGGAACTGATGCCTCCACAAAAGACCTGTAAAGTTCCGAGCCCTTAGGAGCTAGCTCATCGGCTATTTCATTACCGAGAATGTCGCAGTGATCAGGGACTCAACAGAGCCTTCTTACTGTAGACCGTTGTTCCCTAAGTTCCCTGGTCCAACATTTCGGCTGCCTCCGTTTGCCAGGATAAATCATCGGGCAACTGAGCTCAGAGCTACTTCTAATTATATCCGTGAAATTATTCAAGACTTCCTCGACACCCTCAGCTGAACCCATCCTTCTGGAGTTCCATAAGGCCTTCCCCTCTTTCAAGACTGAAGGATTTCATGTTATGATCCGAAAAGGAATAATTCACAGCCACCCTCCAGTCCTTGATAAATTCACCCCCTTTCACCGTTTCTCTATCTTTCATTCTGAATGTAGGATCATTACCCCTATTACAGATATGAGGATCACAACTAGTTATAAAATCAAATACTAACTCACCCCTTTTGTTGATGTTCCTGCTTCCCCATTGGTAGTGGTGAGCATTCGCATCACATTCTGCTGTACTCCGCCAAATGCTGCAGAGCGATACCCGGTAGATCCGCCGCCTCGTATTTCATGTACACGTATGCCAGTATAAGTCTTCTGCCTCCATTGGCTTCCCATTAGACAGCTGTAAGGTCACCGTTGATAAAAGAATGAAGAAGATTAATATTCAGATCATTCCTAGCCAATATACATGTCCGTACCTTCTCCAATGTGGACGGTATGAACAGGTTATACCCCGTAGTCCTTAAACTACATACACTGGTGTTTTTGATACAGGGTTCTTGGATAAGGGCCTCGTCCACTTTGGAGTCAATGAGGAGCTTTGTCAATTCGGTTGAGGCTGCTTCACACCACTGACAGCCTCTTTGGGTTTACCAGATCTAGCATACCTAAATCCAATAACCCCAAAACCAAACATGACTCCCCCCAGTGACTCCAGATTTTTCAGAGACTCCTGATCCAGCAAATCTGAAGTCTTTGCCTTTGTTTTCCTTACAGGTCATGGAGTTCACAATCTTCCATTGACCTATAACAAGACCTACATTCTGATTTTCTAATACTATCATAATGGTTTCAACCTCTGGAATGGGTGGAGGAAACCATGCCGTCACTATTGGATGCAGGGGCAACTCAGACGCTAGTATCACCTCAAGCTTCGCCCCCGGATAAAGAGAATTGCACTTTGCAACTGCGTTTTTAAGAAATTCAAAAGATTTCTTATTACCGCAGTTGATAGTTTTAACTCCTTTTCATGAGACACCTCTGGAATGCTGTCCACATTCTCAACCAATCCTTCAGGATAAGACATTCCCAGAGAGTCACAGATAGGCCCGTAACGTTCCTCCTGTGCTTTCCGACAAGGTACTTATCCTTGCCTGCAAGTGACATCGGTTGTCGCATCATCGCGTCTTGCCGAACTAAACTGCCGCTAGACGTATGACATCCTGAGCCAATCGAAACATTCCCCGTTCAGACCCCGCCACCACGCTCCGGTTCCTCTCTTAACTCTGAGCGCGAGTTGAGATCACAGTGATCTCGTGCTCATCTTCAGATCCAAGAGAAGGATTTTCGAGCTTCTGTGAGGAACTGGTCCCAGCAAATGAATCCCACGAGATGTCCAGAACATTATCCGTCTCTGATTTTGTATAATTTTTACCAAAAATTTTATCTTTTTAGGAATAATGGGTTCTGTCGTGTTATTGAAGAATAATAAATAAATAGAGGCCAACAAAGACACAGTATATAAATAAAATTTTTGTTATTTCCTAATATTTTATGTGCAAAAGTATTGACACATAAAAGTAAAAATGCATTAATATTTTGGCATTGATCCCTCCTACGGGTCAAAATTGAGGTCATATAATACAGCTAAATTTTTTTTTAGATTTTGAGCCTTTGTATCTAAATTTCATTTCATTTATATTTATTAAGATCATAGTTGATAGGAGAAGATACTACACCATAGATATAAGGAAAAAAATTAAAAACTAATTTGAAATCACAAATGTAGCGATGCAACAAAGGTTGTAAATTAGACAATAACAAATAAAATAAAATGCAGAAATAACAATTTAGGATATCAATTATTAATTTAGAATATTAGGAAGAATTCAGTTTCTAAAAGTAGCTGATAACAGAAATGAGGAGAAGAAAACTTATAAATGCTGATCAAAATATTGCTTTAATTTACATTTAAAAGTGCTATTAGTGAACGAAAATAGTTTTATTTCTAAGGGAATTGTACGCTCTAATGATTATCATATGGAACGATCTTTTATGCTCTGATGAAGATATATGATTACATAATATCTATGGGTTCCTACTAGATCTTGAGGATTGAAACTTATTCAAAACGTATTTTGGACAATTAATCATAATCGCTTTATGAAATTGCAATAAAATTTATGACATAAGGATAAACATGAGTTCCAATATTTAATTTATATGTGTAACAATACCGTTAAAAGTAAGATGTAGCCTTCTAATAAGGAAGCTGTGGTTACCAAAAAAAAAAAAAAAAAAAAAAAACGAAAAAAGAATAAATTAACTGCGACATTAGCAGACAACTAGCCACATGTTTCCTAACGCGTTGTGGCAAATACAAATCTAGAGATATAACCTTCGAATCGTATTATTCATACGTGCATAGACTAGGTCAATATGCAACATGATGTAAATTGCTTTTTCTATCAGTCACATATGTGAGGGATAAATCTAATTGTTTTTTAACAAAACTACTATGGGTATAGCCTAGTGGAAGTGCCACGGTTCGTGTCCTCACAGAATCCAATTGATTTTTTTTAATATGAGCATATTTTTTGTGAAAAAATAGGTTTGAAAAGTAAATCTGAGTATGTGAGATGTTATTTCTTAAAAAATTATCACTTAAGTTCAGTTGTGTTTTAGATTTTTAAATGTTATAGTATGTTTGGTGAATTTGTGTCATAGCACTAGGGGCTTCTGGGATCTGTTTAGGGAGGAGTTTTGAAGGAGCTTATTTTTCTTTTAAGTAAAAAAGAAATATAAATTTTAAAAATACTTACGAGAAGTTATCAAATAATTTTTATTTTTACAGCTAAAAAGTTTTTCTAATCCTTAAACAAAATTATTTAACATTTTTTCACAAGTCTCGAACCCATAACCCCAAAGTTAAAAATTCTGAAAATTTTAAAATAGCTAATTCAAGTTCAAAATAGCTAATTCATAGGTATCTGTTTCGCAACAAATTGTTGGTAGGAGATTGAAAAAGGGATTTATAATTTTGCATATCTCTTTTTAATTTGACTCTTCAACATAGATGGTCTCAGCCATCTTCATAAGTCCAAGAAAACAGTTTTCGGGGACTCTTTATGTTATAAGCTTCCGATGTCATGGTTAATTTTAATAAGAGATAATAAGAATATAAATCCATTCTTTATAATTACTTTAATTGCATTTATTTTTTCATAAAAATGCTTTATTAAGTTTAATAACCATAAAATCGAAATTTCACAAAAATTTTTAACAATAACATATTTTGAAAAATTCAATTTCTATCAAAAAAAAAAAAAAAAAATCTTGATAAAAGATGGAACTTTTACGAAAAAAATCTTCGTCACCGTGGAATGAAGCACTCTACATTGAAATAGAAAATTAAAAATTTTCTTTGTTTACAGATTTTGTGATAAAATAAATTGTCCAAACAATTTTTTAAATTTTATCATCTTTTATCATTTTTATTTTAATAGTTTTATATAGCATCTATATCGGTACATGCCATATTTCTGGTATTATCCTCCTTTGCCGAATGTGTGCGCAATGAATGGCGTCAATGTTCACCATATTCACCGCCAGCCACAATATTTCTATTGTTATTTCTAACTTTTGAGGCATTAATGTTTGCCATATTTACGATCATTATGTTGGCCACACAATTAACTGCCATACTCAATGATCAAACGGTGAGTGTTTTAAAAAATAAACTACATATCGTCACATAAAATGCAAAAACAATTAAGTTCAATTTTTCTAAAGCATAAAAAACTCTTTAAACCTAATGTTTCATAAATGGAACTAATTTTACGACTTTCATAAAATTCACATTCAATTTTTGAGTGGTTACGGCATTTTGCATTTTTTGTGGTGATATTTTATTTTCATTTAAAATACTAATTCAAATAAAATGTTGCTTTTTCTTTCAGGGTATTGAACAACTAAAAAAAGAAGAAGCCAGATGGGCGAAAAAGTCACGACTAAAGTCTATACAATCGGTATTTGGACGTTTTTCTATAGCCTGGTTTTCACCATTTACCAAACCATCGGGGAAGTCTAGATTTAATTCTCACTTTTATTCAGTGTAAAAAGAAAAGTGCCTTTCAAATACTTTTAAAAATAATGAACTTACTCAACAAGAATAGATTTATTAAGCTTAAAACTTCCGTAAGCCAAGTTGTTTAAGTCATGCAAATTTCAATAATTATGTATTAAAATCAATTCAATATTCTTAGTTAGTTTACTGTGCAATAAATTTTTCAGTTGTTATTAAATTTCATTTCTGTATTGAACTTTTTCAAAGAAAATCTACTTATAATCAACATACACATTATACAACCCATGAAATGCATGGAATTTACAAAAGTTTTGATTTTGCATGCTCCACCGGCTAAACAAATAATATGTGTACAAAAATTGAGTCGATCGGTCGTAAACAAGCCAGTCGACTTTGATTTTTGTCCTAAAAAAGATTTTAAAAGTAATTAAAATTTTTATTGCGCTATAACTCTTTAATTTAACTATATGAACTTCTTATTCAGAATAAAAACAGAAATTTTTGACATATAATTTGTTAGCCTACTATGACTTGTTGTGATGTTATAAAAAATCGAAGTAAATATGTATACATATACTTTATTTAAAAAGGCCCCCGTTTTAATGTGAATCTACCCTGTTAGCAAGTTTGTAGTTTTTATAAATCAATAAAATTAGGCACATATGCAAATTATTTTAGCGTAGATGGACCAATATCTGAATTTGGGGTATCGACTTCTTACTTATTATAAAAATATTGACATTAAATGCAGAGTACAGTGCGATTTTTTGGCGCACTATATAGCGAGTATCTTTAGATTGTTATTGTATTAAACAGTCACTCGAAATTTATGTGTTGCCGATCATAATCATAAAAGTTGACATGTTAATTTTTTTACACATAAACACCTTTTCTGTTTCTCGATCCTTAAAAATCGTTGATATATATAAAAACAAATCATTTTTAATAATAGTTTGCAAATTAATAAAAACATATTTTCAAAATAACTAGAAAATTCATTTATATGAGTAAAATTCATAGTTTTAATATTTTTTAAAAAAGGAACAAGTTTGCTACTTATTTGATAATTTACTTCTATTGAGAATATATGACATTATAAAGCTTAATTAAAAGGAAATAATTTTATTTCTTAATGCCTTGTTTTGAACATTTAAAATTTATTTATTTATTTATTTTTTTCATTTCAGCTTCAGTATCTTTAACAAGAAGTATATTGTATTTATTTACTTAAATACCAGAACTATCAACTAAGTTACTTCTATTCCATATTTAGTAGTTTTTAATCATATACTTGATATTTTAGTTTTAAATTTGTACGAATATTAAAAAAGAAAATTGTTATTAATATTACACATAATTATCTATTTTCGAGCTGTTGTAAAAAATGATAGCTGTTTTCAATATATATCTCCGATTTTTAAGGTAGAAGAAATAAAAAAGGTGTTTATGTGTAAAAATATTAACATGTCAACTTTTAAAATTTTTGATTGATTGGCAACACCTAAATTTCGAGTGACTGTTTAATTCAATAATAATATAAAAATACTCTCTGTTATAGTCCAAAATTTCACTCTATACCCTATTTTTTTTTTAACTATAAGAATTTATTTCCTTACACTATGGTTATCACACAATTTACAGAGTTTTAGTTATTTAATAACTTTTCATCTAAAAAATTTATATATATTATATCTTTAAGTTTAGATTTTCATTTCAAATATAATTTTTCAGAGGAAAATTTTATAAGAAAAACCTCTGATATAATTCATTATTAGTATAATATACTATAACTAAATACTATAATATAATTTATGTTATTCTTTACATACATGAGTATATTTTATGATATATGTATATATGTAACGCTTATTAAACCAAGTAACAAAATTAATTAAATAGACTACAAATTAGTGGGTTATTAGATTGTCTACATACTAGTATAAAACGTTCTGTTATGATGCGTATTCTGTCGCCAATATTTGTATCATAAATAAAAAAATCGGTGTCCCAAATTCCGATTTTGGTTCATCTATGCTAAAATTGTTAGTATATGTAGCAAAATGTATTGATTTATAAAAACTACAAATTTTACTCCACAAAATATAAAAACCGTTGCTAACAGGCAAGGTCCATATTAAAACGAGGATTTTTTAAAAAAAGTCCATGTATAAATTTTTACTTTGATTGTTTATAACATAACAAGAAGTCATAGTATGCTAATAAATTATATGCCAAAAATTTCTGCTTTTTTAATCTGAATAAAAAAGTTTATATAGTTTTTTTTTCGCAAAACGTTAAATTAAAGTGTTATAGCGCAACAAGTATTTTAGTTACTTTTAAGACTTTTTTAGGACAAGGGCTAAAGTCGACTCAGTATTTTCATACATATTATTTTTTAGCCCCATCTACCAGATACTGCCGTTGGAGCAAGCAAAATCAAACATTTTGTATTCATGGGTTGTCTAATATATATATATATATATTTTTATATAGTCAAATGATTGAAGATCTATATAATTAGTCCTAATGTTGTTGTGAGCATTAGTTGTCTGTTTTTTACGGACTGATTTATAGTTTTTTTTGGAGAACAACAACGTTATGAACTAAATTAAAAATAATAATAATAATAATAATAATAATAATAATAATAATAGTAATAATAATAATAAATATATATATATATATATATAGTATATATTAAAAACAGAAATTGAGGGTTTATATATAGTATAGTGTAATTATCTTTGTGTGAGTGTATTAAGTGTTTTGTATATGTTTATTTTCTCTGTCTTTCTCTTAATGAACCTAAAATATATATAACTTTTTGAAATTAGACATATTTATTTACTATTTACAAATAAAAAAAAAAATGTTTACGATCAATGTATAAAAGAAAGGAACAAAAAATATTTATATACTTTTTAATTTAATTAAAATTGCACAAACTCATTCATAAAAAAAAACAAAAAAAAAAAAAAAAAAACGCCGGTCGTATAGAATTTGTACAATTAAACAATGTCTCTAAAAATGAGAGATAAAAAACTGCGACATTTTTCTATTTTCTTATTTTAGCATAAAGAAATTACAAAATACATAATAAAGTAAAAAATTAAAATTATATTCAACAAATTAATAATTTATTTTAATTATTTTTGCTTAATTTATTTTTTATTTTCTATTTTTATTTTAGAATTATTAAAGCAAAATCCCATTCAAAATTGGTGATGGCATTTTTATTCAAGCAAAATTTTAATATCATGATACTATTTCATCCATAATTGCATTTGAACATAGAAGAGTTTATAAGTGAAAATAAGTAAGTATTAAATTAAGTAGTGTTTGAAATAGAAAAATCAATATATTTTTGGATAATTTTTACTAGAGTATTTAAATTATTTGATTTTTCTATAGTTCGAATAAAACGAACAATTCGAATAAGACATTATTATAGTTTGTTCGAATTATTCGATCAGATATTTAGAATTATTCGAATAATTGAAACAAAATAAAGTAAATTAAATTATTTTGTAAGTTTCATTAAAAAGTCGATTGTAATATAACTTAAAAGTTGACAATTAATTTAAAATATCTTAAAAAAAACACATTCTTTACATAAATGAAATATAATTAGGTGTCGTAATTCCCCAGAATTTTAATTTCCCGGGATAGCACGACAAATTTTTCGACACTCATTAGTTGAACGACTGAGACTTAATAGGGTATGAATCTTTGCATTAGTAAAAAAAAAAAAACTAAAAGAACATGGCCAAAAATTAGTCAAAATTTTACTTCTGTCTAAATATCTCTTAAAGTAAAAGAGATATTTAAAAAATGTCCATACCCGAGGTGACTAACTTTGGAGCTAAGAACCTGTGCCGTTCCTAATTTTCGTTTTTATTAAATTCAAGAAACGGACTAAATGATCCGTTCACCTAATTACAATTATATTAATTAAAACAAGTAAGAAAGATATATTCGGTAAAAATTCGTGGACACATGTGGACAAATGATTACCAACCACTGCTACACAAAAAGAACTATCAAAAATTGCAGTCAATAAAAAATTAAAGTTTTAATTTTCTAATTTTGTTCTTATTATGAAAAATGATAAAAAATACTAAATGTATTATTAAAAATGCTAAATAATATGCCACAGGAAAAATTTGCGGCTAAATCGGAGTAAACAATGAAAAATTTAGCTGCAAAAATGCTAAAATGGTCACACGGTGTTAAATTATTACATAAAATTAAAAATATATCCGAATGTGGTTCATTTTTGAAACCGACTAGTATTTTGTCGATATATTTATAAATAACACTGATTTGTAAAAAAAAACATTTTTTTCGTCCAGTTTTTTACCATTAGGTCTTAATTTTTTTATGGGCATGTCTAATATTTTCCCATTTTTGGCCGGTCACATTAGTATAACGCGAGAATGCTGATTAAAATTATCTTTATCTTAACATTAATTGTTTATCAGCTCCATAGCACTTAGGTCCGAAGACATATTTTTTTGACCAAAAATTAAGTCGCGCAAATAAAATTTTTTTACTGCAGTGTAATTAGGGATTATTCGGGGTTTTGCGAAAATCGGTTTTCAATTAGTTTGAATATTCGGCATTTGAAAAAACCCGGTTACAAATTTCTAAATTGAAAAAAGGCGGTTAACCGGTTTTTTCCTGAAAATTATATAAAAACATATCGTGGGGCTCTTTAGTTATAATGATCAACCAAAACAAATATTTAAAATTTACAAATAAATAATGTGGTTACTTCAATTTCATATTCAATTGTTATAAACAAATATTAACGTCCCAGCAAAAAACGATCAAGTACTTCCAAAAAAGAACATTTTACCACTTCATAAGTTGAATTAAGTGCATATTTTGAACTTTAACAATAATTACTTGCAAAAAAAAAAAAATGTTTTTTTAGCATGAAAAAATTTTATTAATTTCTAAGATAATGAAAATTTCACAAAATTTAAAGTATATTTATTATATTTTAATAAGGATAACACAGAATTTTTATTAAAAAAATGTATAAACATACCCAGAAAAAAAAAAAACGAGCAAATGCTTCCAAAAAATAATTTTTATTTTATTTTTAGCAAAAAAAAAAAAAAAAAAAAAAAAATGAATCTAAGAAAATAAAAATTTCACAAATTATTTTTATTATTTATTATTAAAGCTAAAACTATATTTTTATTAAAAAATTTTATAAATATAGTTTTAAGAGAAGTACTTCAAAAGCAATGAACAAAAGCATAAAAGAAGAACATCATCCCAAAGACAACCATGTGTTAAAAAAAGAACTTCTGCAGCTCTTTTTCAGCACTAAGTACTTTCTTCTATTGACAACACAATGTAAAGGTCATGACTTCTTCAGTTCTTTTTTGCTGCGTAGTTTTAAGTGAAGTACTAAAAGCTATGAACAAGAAGTAAAAAAAAAGAACATTATACCAATGACAACTAAGGGTTAAAAAAAATTCTGCAGCTATTTTTCAGTACAAAGTACTAAGCACTAAATACTTCCTTCCAATGGAAAATCAATGTAATTACTTTTTCAGCTTTTTCAATTTCTTTTTTGCTAGGTTAAAGAATATAAAAAAAAAACTTATTCTGATTTTAATACAATTACTATGCATTTGTGCTGATAATTGCAATACAGAAAAAAGTCTTCGGACTCCAATTTAAAAGCATATATTCCTTTTATAGCTTAAACGATGTTCGAACAAAGCACTGATCTTAAATGCCTTAATGAAAATTGGTACAAGGACGAATTGGATTTCATGTTTTTTATTTTAAGACCTTGGTTATCTTTTGTATACCTAAAAATAGTGTAATTATTTTTTTGGATTTAATAAAAAAATATTTCAGTTTGCTCATTGATTTAGTTAAATTAATAATTTTTTCGCATGCATGTAGGCCTTATTACCAGATAATTATTTTAATCATGAAGTTTCTTATATTATATGCATATAAAATAACAGAAATATTCTTGATTTTCGGTTCATATTGTGGAACCAATATGAAAGAAAAATTAATTACATAGATCAGCGAAATCGCAGAAAAAATTTATATCGCGAATAATTCTGTAAAATTCTTATTCCTTATGCTTGATATAGTGTAGAAAGTTAAATGGAATTTTTTCATCACGCCACAATTTTAACCCATAGGTTATATAATTATATATTATATATATAAGCCATAGGTTATATAATTTTCTAGGTAATAGGTAGAGCAAATTATTCTCTCATGTTTTATAAACAAAAAATGTTGCTACAAAAATGTGGTATAAGTCAAGTCTCCTTCTTGCCACACATAGCCTCTAGAAGTCTTTGAAGTTGTAAAAATCAAGAATTTCTCAAATAACCCTCATAAAAACATGAAAAAATAAGGTGTAAGGTGTGGGTGTAGAGGGGAATTTTGTATTTGATATAACTAACACATGACCGTAGATCTCAAAAGTGGAAATATTTTTAAAGTCGCACTGACAGAAAACGTGCAGACATCAATAGTTTGAAAAAAATAAAAATCCAAATTTAAATAACAAAGTCAAGAAAAATTTAGAAAAAAAATTACATCGTGAATAATTCAGCTTAATTCTTACTCCTTAGACTAAATGTAGTGCAAAAAATTAAATGAAACATTTCCATTACGTCACAATTATAAGAGATATCATGTTTTTATTTTCAACTTCATTGAAAAATATATGAATATTTTTTTCTTATATTAGAATTTAAGAAAGTAAATTTTTTTAATTTTTTCTCATACTAAGAAGCAGCAATAGTCTATCAGCATTGTAGGATTCCATATGCCTTGATATAATCTCTAAGTAACAGCGTTTTGGTGAAAAAGCTCTCCTTGTTCATTGCTTATTGCTTTAATATTTTCGGGAATTTTAACAATTTTAAAGACTTCTAGAGGCTATGTAGGGCAATGACATGTTCTACACTTTCGTTGCAATATTCCTATCTATAAAACACATATCCCTAATTTGCTCTCCTTTTACGCAGAAAATAACCTAAAAATTTCTTAGAGGTACATATTTACTTTTTACACCAATGGGTTAAAATTTTGCAGTGATGGAAATGTTTCATTTAACTTTTTTCACTATATTTAGTCTAAGGAGTAAGAATTAAGTGAAATTATTCATTATGTAATATTTTTCTAATTTTCTGTTGATTTTGTTATTTAAATTTGGATAAACTTTTGATGTTTGCGCATTTTTTGTTAGTGCGATTTTTAAAATTTTACAATTATTGTGATATTTATATCCCAGCAAAAACTTTTTGGTTCTCGGTAATGGAAACTACTTATTATAGTAGTTTCTTGGTAATTTGCCTACTCCATATTACATAAATAAGTACTCAACAGTATAGTAGCACAATAATATTGCAATCACGTGGATCAGTTGGTTAGAGCGCTAAATTAACAACCATTTATTTTTTTAACAAAATGTCTAAAAGGATATTTTATACTAAAAAAGTTTTTGTTACTTAGAAAACTAAGTGTGAGATGGTGTTTTGAGTAAGACGTTAGTCATTAAAAGCAAATGGTTAAGTTCAATTCAACTGACGGCAAATTTTCCTATCCAACGTTATCTTAAAGTATACCAAAAGTTATCTTAAAGTATACCAATCGACTCAGAATCAATTTTTAAATCGATCTAACGATTTCCGTCTGGCTGGCTGTCCATGTAAACCTTGTGCACAAAGTACAGGTCGCAATTTTGAAGATAATGCAATGAAATTTGGCACATAGGACTTTCATGACACAAGGACGAATCCTATTGAAATTGGTTATGATCGGTCCATTCTTTCACCTAGCCCCCATACAAATGTCCTTCCGGAAGAGGGGCTTAACGATCATAAATGCCTTAAATATATGAAATTTAGTGTAAGGAAGTTTTGTATAAGTATTCATTTTTGTGCCAAATTTCATGAAGATCGTTCGATAATTGACAATAGCTCCCATATAAAACCCTCTTCCCAAAATCACTTAACGTGCATAAATCCCATACGAATGGTAGTATCAAGTTAATATTCGACACAAATAAGTTTTATGCAAGTAGAAATCATAGCGACAAATTTTATGAGAATCGGTCCATGATTTACCATAGCTCCCATATAAACCCACTTCCAGGAATCGCCCTAAAGTGCATAAAATCATCTAGATGTTAGTATCAACGCATTATTCTGTATTTAATTTACATTTAGTAAAAATGGTCCCTCCCCGAATTTTATGCTCGTACACAATGGTGTGGGGTATCATATAGTCGGTCTTGACCGACTTTATCTTTTTTTCTCGTTTTCTCTTAAACTCTTCAAGGAAGAATATTTTCCTTGGTCGTCAATGGGAAATGTTCCTGGTGACTGGAATGACAATACATACAATATCTGCAACATATTTTTCACGATACTTTTTTAGTGTTGACCTGTGCTATTAAAGTCTATTGGTATTTCTACCGATATCTTACCATAAATTTTGATGAAATGTTTCTAATTTAAAAGCTATTATGATGAATTTATAAACTTAAAGAAAATTTTGAAAATAAATTATTTTTTTAAGAAAATTTTCTAAAGATTATAAAAACTGAGTTTATTCGATATGTGAAAAGTTAAACATTATAAAAAACCAAAGGCAAAATTTTCAAAGAACCGGTTAAAACCGGTTCCTATAATAATACACTTCAATTAAGCAAAAATTGCATTTTGTTTTTTGAAAAAGTAATTTCGCTTTAGCCACCGTTGAAGCAAACCCTAACAAATTTTGTTGTTAAAAAAAAAATAAATAATTTTTTAAAGTGAATGTGTTAATTTTTTTAAATAGTTGTTTTTTTTTGTAATTAGGGACACAATACCATAAAATATTTGTTATGGAAGTCAAAGATGATGATGCGCATTTCATTTATAAAGAGTGAAATATAAGAAAATCCGTACTGATGGCCGAAAAATACTATGTTTTTCTTATACTTTGAGAATTATATTTTTTAAATTTCTATACAAACTGTTGGAAAATAAAAAAATGTCTGTATTATCCCAGCTGGAAGCAATAAACGGAAATTAGAATGATTTGTTAGACATTAGATTCATTAAAAATATTTAGGCAAAACTTGCCAATTCGAAAAAATTTCTATAGAAATTTTTTGTTTAAAAAGTGATATATTTTTTATAATTTGGCTAAAATGCTTTCAAGGAAGTCAGAAAAAAAAGTGAGATTAATTATAAAAAAAATAATAGTGGTCCTCACTTATATTTTTTTTTTTTTTTTTGGTCACAAAAGTGTTATGAAAAAGCTAAAACTGACATAAACTATTAGAAATTTATAAAAATGCGAAAAATATATGTACACTGCCTGCCACTTGAATAAGGAATCATATTTTTTTAACTTTAACTAAGTATATCTCCTAAAGTATATCTCCTAAGTATATCTCCTAAACTAAAGTTCAGAAAAAAATTTTTTTTTGCGCATCCAAATTTCAAAGTGTTGGTTTTAGTTTCCTGAAGAAATAAAAAATATACATATTTCGTTATACCCAAATTATGCATTTATTTCTGTGTTACTATATCGTGTGTCACTTGAATAAGGAATTCTTTTAATATTAATCAGGAAGGCTATGATCTGAATTTCTTTCAATATAAACGGCTAGAGAATTTTTAATTTGATAGTTTTTAAATAGTTTTTATTTAAAATGGGACGTGGTAAGGCTCTTAATAACTCTGAAAAAGAAAAAAATTCTGATTTTGAAATCTCAGGATTAGAATCCGGTTCAAATAGCCAAAAACATTAATAGAGGAAAGACAGTTGTGTTCAATTATTTAAATAGCGTGGGAAGATATGGAAAAACATGAAAGGGCGGAAGAAAATGGCAACTCCAAAATAAAGACGAAAAATTCTTAGAATTGCATCAAATTCTGCCATGTCGGTATCAAAAATACGTGAAAAAAGTGGAGTCAGTGCCAGTCTAAGAACAGTGCACCGTATTTTAAAGTCGTGCCCATACATAGTCCGACGAAAACTGCAAAAAACCACCACTTAGTGAAAAACGCGAATCGCAACGTCTATAGTTTGCCAAAAATACAATGACATGGTCCGATAAATGGTTTAAAGTTGTATTTTCCGATGAAAAAAGTTTAATATTGATGGGCCCGACAGGTATAACTATTACTTCCATGACCTAAATAAGGAGGAATTATTTTTAAGCCGCAGACATAGCCGAGAGGGCGGAATAATGGTATGGGGTGCCATAGAATTGGTTTTTGTATCCAACAAAATGACTGCAACGACTTACAAAAACATTCTGGAGGAAGCATTTCCAAAATTTAGTGATTTCTTTGGACCCATACCTTGGACGTACCAACACGACATCGCTCCGATTCATACCGCCAGAGCAGTAAAACAATGGATTAATCAACAAGGTGTTCAACTTTTGGATTGGCCCCCATATTCACCAGACCTGAATCCAATGGAAAATGTCTGGGGTTGGCTTGCAAGAAAAGTTTATGATGAGGAAATAATTTGAGACGATTGAATCCTTAAATGTTGCAATAACGGAAGCATAGAGTTCAATTTCACTAAATTACTTAGAGTCATTATACAAGTCAATGCCAAATCGCATTTTTGAGGTTATTTTTAAAAATGGTGGCAGTACTCATTACTAATTGAATGCTAGAAGATAATAACTTTCATTTTTATAACCTAAAATTTAAAAATAAATTATAGTTTGCTTAGTTTTAAAATATTCCTTATTCAAGTGACACACGAAAAAGTACCACAGAAATACATGTCTTTAAATAAATGCATAATTTTAGTATAACAAAATATGTATATGTTTTATTTCTTCAGGAAACTAAAGACAACATACTTAATTAAATTTAAAAAAATGTGATTCCTTACTCAAGTGGCAGGCAGTGTATATAGTTTTGGCCAAAAAAAAGTGTTTTGCCGGACCCATGTGCATAGTTTCGGAATTATTCGGAAATTAGAGGCGAACAAATTCCATTTTTCCTGCAAAATTGGAAAGTTTTGCTCTTTCTGACCCATGGAAGTACACACTTGTTGTTCTAACACTCTATTTAACAATTACAAATTATTTTACTATTTTTTATGAATTTTTCAAATTGGTATGCATAATATTGTTATGATATTAGCATTTATATGGTTTTTATGTATGTTATTATGACTCTCGGATTGGGGTATTACATGGAGACGATAGTCAATTAAAAACCTATTATCAATAAATTTGTCAATTTCGTTAAAATTAATGTGATTTTCAGAAGTGAGCTTGTATGGGTGCTATGGTCAATTATAAGCCAATATTCGTGAAATTTGTCACACTTATTAACGCTTAATTTTAATTTTTAATTTTTGCTGAATTTTATTTAAATCATGATTAATTTAAGGCATTTAAGAGCTTAAAACCAAATTTCGAAGAACATTTGTATGGTGGATAGGGGAAATAGTGGACTTATCCTAACAAATTTCAGTCCATTTCGTCCTTATACTAAAGTAAATATACTTGCAAAACTTTATTACGATACCTTAAAAATTTTTATCTGTAAAAGATTTATGGACAGATATCCAGGTAGAACATAAGGACGTACATCGTTATCTCGAATAAGGAAGTGATGTTAAGTTGAACGTTAAACTTTATTTATACGTTATAAACATCAGCATAAGCACATATTATCCAAATTTTTTTATGACACCCAAAATAATATTAATTTTAGAGAAATCGAAAAAAAAAAAACAAATTATGTTAATTATTTTGCATTATTTTTTTGTTTTAAATAGGCCAAAAGGTTGTTTTCGGGAATCGAGAGAAAAGTTCGCCACATATTTATTATAATACATATTTATATACACTTTTTAAATTACTTAAATGGCAAGCGATGAAATTCTAATTAATGTTTTACATAATTGGCTATATCTTTTTTGATTTTTGATATTTTGATGATATTTTTTCGCTATTGTCTTTCAAAACTGAAGACCAATTTTAAGTTATTTTGTAGTATTTTTCCTATATATGAGTATTTTTCCCATCAATGAGCATCGTTTGAGTAGTCTTCCTACATTAGAATCTCAGAAAAGCAGTTTCTCGAGACACTAATGAAGATACATATGTATAAATGTATGTATGTATGTATGTATGTATGTATGTATGTATGTATGTTTGTATGTATGCATGTATGCTTTTGTTGAAAAAGGACATATGGGAGGTACCCATATCCTTGTTTCAATTTTACTTAAAACTCAAATTTTTTATCACCGTAATTCTTTCTCCTATTTTTGTCCACCGTGCGGCAGTTTTTCAAAAAATTAAAGTCATTAAAAAGGACTACAAATCACGTTTTATCACAAAAAGTCTCTTTATTCACTTGTATATGAAATTGCTCACGTATAAAAAATATTACGCTATTATTATTGCTCTAAACATTACAATTTAAGTGAATAACATTTAAAATTTGATGCACTTTTGTTAATGTAATTCACGACGTTTCTGGTTTTTACGCACAAAACAACCAATCTTAAAAATATCACACATAAAATGCAGTACATATATTCGAACAATTTAACCCAGTCGCTGGCTGCAATGTTAAGAAATGTACTTGGTATCTAGTTCATATATCCCGGAAACAAGCAAAAGTCCAACCGTTTACGCACACAACAAATACATTACGGCACACATTAACAAAAATAAATTTATAATTATGTGCTGAGAGACAATTCTTACTATTTACTAGCGAGGATTACACCATGATCAGGCAGACATTTTAAAATAAATTCGAAAAGTTGTTTTTAAGTTGTTGTTTTATATTTTGTATAAAAATAAAGAAGAAAACACTTGCTGAAGATCATCACACTCTTAACCAAAATATAAATTGGATTTATTTTAAAACACAAACACACAAACCTCAACTCTTACACTCACAATTTTATTTTTGATTTTTTTTTTAATTTTGCCGAACACACGAAAGAAAATTCTTTTTTATTTGGGAGGTTTTTTGTGGGTGAGGAGGGGTTGTGTGAAAATAACATGCTCGCATTATTTTTACCGGCCAAAAAGAAAATTATTTTTTCACTTCGTCAGTCTGAGGAAAACTATCGAAGATCCAGGTACTATTGGCTGGATGAGCGCGTACGAAATTTTAACGATTAACCAAAAATAAAGTTCAGTAAATACATACATATAGTAAAATGTACATAAATAGACATATTTTAAGTAAAAAAATACAACTAAAAAATAAAAAAAAATTACCTTATACTTTTTATGATTCATACAGAATTTAATAAATATATTTTCCACTCATTAAAAAAATAAATTAAATATTTAATTTAAGTGTCCCGAAAAAATGTTTCATAATAATAACCAAAAAAGTGCAATTTTTAGAATTATCTAAAATTGAAAAAAGAAAGAAAACGAAAGAAAAAATAAAATCCTAAAGAAAAAATTGGAAAAACGAAACAAAAAAATTCAAATTTTTATCCAACTGAAAAATACATTTACCACACTATATATACATACAGTGCCTCACTAAAGTATTTGAATTTTGTTAATCTTTTATAAGAACGGTTTTATTAAATGACTTGAAAGAATAATTCTTAGATTTACTAATTGAATTTTGTTTGTTTATATGTTAACTACATAATGCAAAAAACTGCAACCAAAAATATTGCCTCCAGAAATAGTACGTAAAGTCTCTGAATTTACCTCACAAAAATAATCGTCACCTTTGTATTTTAAGATATCAAACAAAATAAAAAAATTGAAATTATTGTAATTTTTGTTAATAATAGGTCATAAGTATCACTGTAAAATGTTCGCAGATTTATTTTCCCAATTTGGAGTTAAAGTTTGGGGGATATTTAGTCCAACTATTTATTTAATTTAATTTCTATTAAAAATAAAATATCATAAATACCAAGCCCTAAAAAATAAAATTTTCAATTTTATTTTGATTAACACAATTATATTAGCAGAAACGTTAATCTTTTCGGATGTTTGTACCTTTTTATAGTGCCCCGATAGCTAGAAAAACTTACAGTTATGTAAATAAAACATTCCTCTTGTCACGTTCTACACTATTGCACCAATTCGCTAATACCCACAGAAACACAGTCTAAAAGTTTTGATACAATATGGGGACCAATACTTCACTAAAATGGGCTTAATACTGAAGATATTTCATTTTTAACAAAATAATGAACCAATGTACACCACTTGGAATGTTAAAACTTTTAGAGAAAAAAATATTTTTTGAAGATGTGATAAAGTCCATTTATATTTCCAAAGTTGTATGTTTAGGAAACCATGTAGGAAAAATGGCCCGATTAATCCAAATTTCTCTTTTACAAGATACATGTAAAAAAAACTGCTTAATTTCCCAAAATTTTACCACCAAATTTATAAAAAGAATTAGTAAATGCCTAACAGTGTTACTTCATAGAAAAAAGTTTGTACATAAATATAAAAATTTACTTTCATTGATTTCAGTTCATAATATTTAAGCATAATTTCTGAAGCATTAAAATTTTTTTATATTTTTCCAAATGAATCAAAAGTCAAGAAGACTGAAAAAATTGTTTAAATTTTCATTTATATTTTCAATTTGTAAACAAAATTTTCTTTGGAAAATTTTAAGTTTTTAGCTAAATTTTGGGAACTGAACAAAATGATGTGCTGCAGAATGCGAAAAAATTATGCAAATTTCTAAACATTATTATTTTTAACAGATTTTGCTTGGAATTTTGAACAAAATTTTATTTTTTATGAAAAAAAAGTTTAGGAAAAAATGTCATGTTCGATTCATAATATTTATGAAAAATGTTCAATATATAAATTTTTTTCTCTGTGTTAATACCAATTAATAGAAAATATATATTTTTTGGCCTATTTTGTTTTCTTGAGTATCTTGAAATACAAAAATTTAGAAAAACGAATACTTTTGTGAGGTATTATTTTTCAATTTCTCGGAAACAATTCAACATTTTGTGCTATTTTTTGCAGCATTTGGCAGAAGACAAATCAGGCAAAAAAATCCCATTCATAAACAATTATTTTTTTTTATTTACATAATTTTATAACTTAAAATAACTAATTTTTTAAATTTGAAAATAAAAATTCACTAATTTATGTGAGACACTGTACATACATATAGCAGAAGATTGTACATTTGAAAAAGAAAATTTTAAGGAAAAAAAAAAAAAAAAATAAATAAAATAAAATATACAATTTTTTCGGTATTCGTGCACTAACTAATATAAGTGAGTGAGTGTTAGTGAGTGTAGATTAGTCAGTGTCTTGTTTGTACGCCGTGTGTTCCTTAAATATGAAATTTTGTGTGTGCGAGTTTTTTTATGAGTGTACTAAATGTTCTTCGAACACCATTTCCATTTTGAATATCATCATCTCAACTGCATACAAATTTATAATAAACTTATTGAATAAAGAAGTCCAATCTTGAACGGATTTGAATTTAAATATATATGGGAGATTGGGGTAAAGTGGAGCATACTTTAATCTAACTTCAATAAAATACTAACTAATAATCTTTTGAACCCTGTAATGAATTTGTTATATAGAAATGATTATTGTCTAATGTTTTGCATAAAAATAATAAGATTCATTTGTCTTTTGGTATTGGTTTTCAGAGTTTTTTCAAATTAACTATTTTTAGGTAAAATGGGAAATTTTGGGGTAAAGTAAAACATAGTAAAAATGGCAAGTTTAAGTTTATTTAGTGTTTATTAAATATTTTCAATTGAGTTTTGTATTTACGAGATCACTCGAATATCAAAATTCAAGTATGTGATGAAAATAGATTGGTAAAAAATTATAAAACTAATAGAAAATAATAAAACAAATTTTATAAAAATAATAAATTGCTATAATTTTCTCACAGCTTAAGTGCACAGACCATTGGTATGAGTTTCATCATATCTAGTGTGTATTTTTACAGCATTAACTGATTCCGCGATTTTTAAATCGAGATTTTTTCCTTTAATGTAATGTAGTAAAAATTTTTCATTACCCCATATGCCATAATACCCCACTTTTCCCTAAGTATTTCAGCAAAAATTAATCTGTGTTTATTTGTCTGTCTGCTTCCATCATCCTGTTAGAAAAATAGTAAAATAGTATACCCGAGAGTCTTATGAAAATTGAAAACTGAGATAAAAAGTAAAACTTAATTAAAGTTCCACAATTGAAATGAAAATAGGACGGGTAGATCTAGGGTGTATTGCAGCCCCCAAACAAGGTAAATATTAATTATTTCATATTTAAAGAATTAAAACGGTGAAAATCTTAACATTTTGTGGGAATAACTACACAATACGGTGGACAAGTCTAGGGTTTTAATTATCGTATATCTAAAGAACTATTGCAGTGAATGTCGTAAGATTTCGGAGGAATTATTGAGATTAATGTAAGATTGGTAGGTATAGAGAGAGTGGTAGCTTCCATACAAAGTAAACATTAGTTATCGCATCAATAGGAGTATTGTAATCCTGGAATTTCAGAACTCATGTACAGAGTTCTTATCGCCATCAGAATAAATTTTCAAGAGCGGTGCAGAGCCTGGAACTATTCCTTTAATCAAATTATAACCTTCTGAACGATTTCTAGAGAGGTGCTGTAAAACCAACCCAGTAAACAAAGTACTAGCTCTACAATTAGTTTCAGAGTGCATATAGCCCGTACTCGTTTTCAGTCAATATCAATTCAATGGAGCTGTTCTGGAACTAGAACCGGAGTTAGTTCTTTAATAAATAATATTGTTTTTGAAATTTTCAACTGCGGAATTCATTTTCCAGACGGTTGTGTAAAATTTAGTTATATATATATATATATATATATATATATATATACAAACTTTCAACAAGAAACAATTTTTTACCAAAAAAAAAAAAAAAAACGTTTTATAGAGTGATTATTGACTTTATGTTTTTGTAAATATTTGTTATTTTTTAAAGAAAATTCGGTAAAACCCCGTTTTTACGTTTTTTTGGATTTTTTAGGTGATTTTTTTTAATTTTTTTAGGAAAATTTTTAACTTAGTGCCCGGGTTTTTAAGTACAACCTTTGTTTTATACCGAAAATTCGTATTTTGGTAAGAATACGTTTTTTTTTTTGTAAAAATTTGTCTCTTGTTGAAGGTTTATTTTTTTTTTCTAAAAAAAATCGATTTTAAGGTTTTTTGATTAAAACTGTAATTTTTTGAAATTTTGTGTTTTTTTTATTGTAGAAAAAACTTTTATCCTGAGAATTTGGTTTACGGTTCGTTTTTTTCTATCAAAATTTTTTTGTAAAAATCATTTTTTTTTATAAAATTAGGTTTTCAGTTAAATCCGGGTTTTTGCTGAAAATTGAGTTTTTGGTGAAAACCAGATTCTTTATTCTAAAATTTAGATTTTTTGGTTAAAATCCGATTTTTTACTAAAACTCGTTTTTTTTAGTTAAAAAGAATTTTATGTGATGATTTTTTGTGAGACTCAGTTTTTGGCGAAAATACGTCTATTTTTTCTTTGGTGAAATTTAGTGTTTTGGGAAAATAATTTATATAATTGCAGCAACCATATTATGTCTTTAATAATTAATCATTAACATATAATATATTCATCGCAATCATTGGTATTATGCTCTTCTACCTTATTCCTAAATTGGGTAGAAGAGCATAATAAGAATTATTGTGACAAACATAGTTTATGTTTATTTAAATAATTTGTCTCGAAAAGTTCTTAATACATTAAGGATTCTGAAATATAATTTATTAAAATCTTAAATTAAAAAATCAATATTATTATTTTTATTTAAAAATATGTCTTTATGGAAATGGTGTTCTTTCATATAGTATTATCATCATATTCAGTCTTGTTTTAAGATTTTCTTGTTCTATATCTAATTATAATACCAAGAAATATATGTATGTATTTATACCTCCATACATATGCACATACAAATATCTTCAAGTGTTCATAAATAAAAATATATTTTAATAATAAACAAAATTATTAATTTTTGTTTTAAATGCAGTATTTTTAAAACAAATTATTCTCTTAATTCAAATCAATTTTGTCTTGTATTTTGCAAAAAAAAAGCATTGAAAATATTTACTCAATTTAAATAACATCAATAAAAAATAACAAAAAAAAAAAAAAAATCCATAAAATTTTTCAAATTAATAAAAAAAAATATATAAAGCAAAATAAAAATTAATTCGAAAGTGTTTGTGTGGTGATTTGTTGAATTTGTTAATGTTGTGTTATATTTGTACGCAAATTCTTACCTATGGAGAATACGAATATAAATCCTTTAATTTCTTCTTCTGCAAATGCTTCAGAAAATGAAGTAGATTTAGCGGCAAAGGCTGAATCAACTACAATTGAAAATCCAACAGCAGGTTTGTTGAATGTTTTATTTTTGTCTATTTTTACTTTTACTTTGTAAAAAAAAAATATTATGTAAGAGTAAATTTTAGCCCTTTGAGACCCAGCATAGACGATTGGGAGCTTACATTAAAAAAAAATTATATACGAGTATTTTTTAATTGTTGTTTTCATTTTATTAAACTGTGATAAAATAAAGAGTAAATAAAAATAGTGAGAATTGTGTAAGAAAAATTAAGAAATAGTAAAGACTTGAACAATAACTGTAATATTTTAATATCAGTTCGATTTATTATTCTTTAATACAACTGCAAAACAAAAGTCTAAATAAAAAGTTTTACAAAATTGTTAAACAAAAGTTACAGAACACGATTGTAATTTTTGTTTTATTTTAGAAAAGTATACGTTTTACAAATGGAAAACGAATGTGTAGAGTTATTAGCAGGGCAACCAAAAATATACAAAATCATATATTTTTCACGGGCATCAAATGAATCAAACTGTTAGTTATTTATCCGTTTCAAACAATTTTAAATATTTTTGTATCGATTTGTTATAGCATATTTTAGCATATTTCGGGCTTAGCAGTATTCTTTTTAAGAGCATTTTTTATGCGCATAAAACCCTTCTTTAGAGCATATTTTTTGTTGCCCTGGTTATTAGATTTAACGATTGAATATCATATGTATTACCGATTCTTTCACCAACAAATTTGCGAGAACAGTGGAAACAAATGGAATTTAATTTCTAATCTTCTATTAATGTATAGTTACGGAAATCATATTAAATTATCTTCATCAAACATTTATTTTTTACGATATTAATTACTGAGTCTGTTGTATTTTGTATAGAAAAGTGTTATTAACTTAAATTCGGTACAAAAGTGTCTTTATATGAATCAGACTATGGCTTATATAACATATTCTATAAATCAGAATGTATTGGGCTGCTGGGTTTTCCAATGGCGAAATATCGAAAAATATCTTTAGAAATAGATATACGAAAATCAGTACACATATTCATTTTGTTGATACCACCGTTTAATCTTTTTCAAATATGTTATGGAGCGACCAACCAATAATTGATTTGGTAAGATTACATTATATTTTATTATCTAAAGACATTACATACTACTCAACTGACGAATAAATGACAACATTTACTGGCCAATTTCCTGTTAGACAATTTATAAAGTCGAAGTTTTACTCCATGGGTCTAAAAAGTTTCAAGTTTTTCATGGTGATGGAACTTTTCCAAGCAGTGGTTTTGGTCATAGACTATCGGTGTATATCAGTTGGCAGTCATATATCTGTTGAAAAATTTATCACAATAATAGCTACCTAAAAATATTAAACACTTTCTTAATATATATACCAGCTCCAGATGTAGAGCGCTAACTTTCGCAACTTAATGAAAGAACAAATCAGAAACAAGAGAGCTCGCTGAAGGTATTCGATAAAACAGATGCGACTACTGGACGAAAGTTGTTGAAGGAAATCCGTCAGGCCGAAGTAGAACCAGATGTTTCAAATGTAAATTTGATTTGTGACTTTAATATGTTTCATACATCAAATTATAAGGAATATTCCTTAGAATGACACTAGTAAAAATAAACAAAATCGGTCTATTAATAGCCGAGATATCGCCAAAAAATCGAAACGGCCTCTAAATACGTATTTGTTTTCGACTTTTCTAAACACCTATATAAGCTAGCGACTTGGAATAAAGTCGGGTTATTAGTAACTGAAATATCGGTCAAAACGCATTTTTGGATATTGTGAAGCTTCCATATAAGCATCGGAATTCGTTTTTGTACAAATCTATTGTTGGAAAAATATGTAGATTATTTTTGTAAGTATAAATGGGAAAATATGAAAGCATGCTTTAAGCCGTAAATTTTATTATTTGTCGGTAAGGTAGTGAATGATATAAAAGATTCAGCATAGCCGAATATAGCTCTCTAACTTGTTTATAAAAATTTTGTTCTCGTAAAAACTTACAAATTCTGTATAAACTGAATAAAATAACTTTATTTCAAAATAAATAATTTTTTTAACTTATAACTTTTTTACAGCTTTGACCTCAAAGGTTTAAAATATTTAGTTTATTGTTTGTTTTATGTATTTTCATTAATTTAGTCAGAAAATAAATTGATTCAAAAATTTAGTAAATAAAAAGGTGATCTAATGTGTATAAATAATGAAAACCAATTTAAGATTTTGTGATTTTGAGTATTTTAAAAATTGGCGCGTGTTTAGGTTAAAAAAACGGACAGCCATAATTAGATTGTCTTAGAATATCATGAACACCCAGAATATATATACAGTGTTGATCAAAACATTACTTTCTTTTATTTTAATAATTAAAAATTATTATTTTATTATCTAATTAAAACAACAATATTTTTTTACTAAAAATTATTGTAAAATATGTAAAAATTCAAATATTCAAAGCATTTGCAACTCTAAAAGCATTAGGGGAAAAATGTAAAAAAAACACATTAAATATTCAGTATTTGGTTTCAATGTTTCTCAAATTCATTTAAATCTTTAAAGTCATCTCGAAGCGGTTTATTGTCGCTATTAAATTTTGCAATCATCCATATGTTCTTTACTTAATAGGGCTGAAATTGAGAAATTGAGCCGGCTACCACACTATTTGATTTTCTTTCACTTTTATAATTCTCGCCGTATGTTTAGGATCGTTAGTGTCCATTCGTCATATAGAAGCATTACCGATCTAAAAACATATCTGCAGATCTGGGCCGTAATTTTATCAGTAATACATGTCTTGAAAAATACGGCCCACATCGTTATATTTCCACCTCCATGTTGCAATGTCAAAATTGTGTACTTGAGATTTTTCGCCTACGAAAAAATTATCATCAGATCATATTACATTTTTTCATTGTCTTGGAGTCCAATTTAAGTGGGCTCAAGCAAAATTAAGAAGTGCTTTTTGGTTTTTTTCTGACACATAACTTGTAGCTTCAATGGCCAAGAACGAAGTGGTGTCTTTTTAATAAACTTTAGAAAATATAATATACACAGAAAAAATTATTCGAAATAATTTTTTAATTAAATTGTTATTTTGTTTTATATTATACTTTATATTACTAGGTTAGATTGGCAGCTGTAAATGTAACTATATAGCTCACTTGGGACCTATTGGTCCTGCTGTGTTACTCTAATGGATCATGTGAATTTGTTTTCGAATAAAAGATCTGATCCGTCTAACATCAATTGCAGAGAGATCAGATAGTCCGTGCATATATGGACTACCAAATTCAGCAGTCCTTATATTCACAAGAGCAGGACAGTGAAAAATAAAATATTCTACAGTCTCTTCCTTTTCTTCGTTAAAGCAACTTCTACAATAGTCGTTAAAAAGGAGTCCTAGTCTCCTAGCGTGTGCACCAGCAATCCAGTGCCCTATAATAATGGCTACAAGTGTTCGTAGCTGACACCTTGGTAATCCCAGAATGAAACTCGACCGTTTTTTATCGTATTGGGGCCATATCTGTCTCGAGATAAAACATGTGAACTCGTTTGTCCATCTTTGTTGAGGTATGCCAATAATATTTCCCGGGGTACTTGAATGACCCCTTACCCAGACTATTTCTAGGTTTGAATGTCTCGCCATGTGATTTAAAGATGTCCGTTATTTATGTATCAGTAGAATAGACACCGAAATAGACTTAATCGCGGATTGACTATCTCTCTGTCCAGAAAGGGTTTGGTAATACAATAATAAATATTGCCAGAGATGTCATCCGAGATTCCCAAAATGGTCGCATGACTATAGTTTCTACCGTTCCATGGACCTATAGTACTGAGCCTAGTTGCCGACATGATGACGATTTGTTCGGCCATTAGATCCACTGTCATCCAGTTCATCAAAACGAATAATGCCTTAGATGGTGTTGTACGTAGCGCACCTGTAATTAATAGCGTTGAGCTAAGAAGAACTGTTTTGAATATTCCGCAAAAGGTGGATTTTTCCATTGCTTTCCACCATACTATCGCTCCATACATAAGAATAGGCTTAATCACCATGTCGAATAGCCATTTTGTATTCTTAGGATTTAATCCACAAGATTTTCCTATGGCCTTCCTACACATATAAAGGGCAATGTTTGTCTTTGAAGCCCTAGTCTAATTACATTTTTTTTGTCAAAAATCGACAATAAAAACAAACATTTCAAATAAAAAATTAAAAGCATTTTGAGAAAAATAAAAAAGTTTATCAAATATCTTTTTTACTTCACTTTATTGTGCAAAAACAGTACTAAACGTTGATGAAGACTTCCTCCTCAACTTAAAGAGTGGATGTTTAATTTAGAATTATTTTGTGAGTACAAGTTTCTAATATTTGATGAGATGGTTAAGACTTCTTGTGTTATTATAGATATTTTCGTTATTTGCCAGAAGTTGATATGAATTACAGGGATTGTATCAAGAGCTTGTACTAAGTAGGACTTTTTTTGGAAGAATATTTCTGTATGAAGGGTATGTATTAATTGATTACTGTTCAAATCTGCCACATGTATTTGATGCCTTTCTAATCCTAGGTTGTAGAAGGTAATCCCGAAACATTTTAAACTCTTTGTTTAAACATCAGGAAATACATGTCTTATATTTAGAAAAACTATAAATGATACATTATAAGCATTCAAAGCATTAATAGCCCGGGAAAATAAATGTTCGAGCTTGTAATTTAAGGGAGGGAAGCAAATTGTGGCATTGAGCTCCGTCTTGGAACACAAATATATGTTTTTCCAAATATCTCACTTATTGTGCAGCGTAGCGTACACGTGACTATAGCTGACTTTTAATAGCATATATAAAACGACTTATATTTCGTTTATATTTTCCTGACTATACAGTATAAAACTCACAAAGAATATATTTATAATAAAACCACACAAACCAACCGTAAATAATATTGTAAAACTATTTTTGTATTTCTTAAGTATTTTTTATTTTGTAATAAATAATTTAGTTTTATTGCAGAAACTTTATATTCAATGGTACAGTTTAATTAATTTTATGATCAGGTCAATACCCATTTTAATTGATATTAATCAAAATTGATTCAATTAAAAAATTAATTAGAATTTGAGCTAAAAATTTATAATTTTTACTTAATTAATAATATAATTTTGGCGATTGAAGCAAATTCAATAAAAAAAATTAATTATTATAATAAATTTCGTTATTGAAATTCATTTTTATCTCTTTTTTCTGTGTACAATTAATAAACTTTAGAAAATATAAAAAAATTAGTATAAAAAGGTTTTTAGAAACAACAAATAAATGTAATTCTAAAATATCAACGTAAACTATCATTTCAATGTTGGTTGGTATGAAAAAAGGTTTTGTTTTATTATAACTTTAATATTTATCGAAGTATACTGAAAAGAAAAATTTTTAATTTTATTTTTTGCACAATTTTGTAAAAAATACTTATTGGTTAAAGGTCTCCTTATTCCTTACAAAAAGCGCAATTTTAGTTTTTTTAAGTGAATTTTCACCAAATTTTAAAGATATATCTTATATAATGACAAGTTTACATCCAAAAAATTTTTTTATTATTTTAAAATTCGAACTATAATGCGAAATATGTTGGTCTGATTTTTGAGGTTAAGAACATCTTTTTTGATCCATACAATTATAAGTTAACGTAATTGATATTTCGCGGTAGTTGTCAACACGCGAAATGTGTTTGGAGATGAATGCCGCTGTAGCGGGTATAAAAGATGTTCTTTTCTGTTTCTTTTCACATTATCAATTTTAACCATTAAGATGATTCTTTACAGATATTTTTTTGATGATATTTTATGCAATTTCTATAAAAGCGGAATTTGTTAGAATCGAAAAACATAGATTTACGCTAATTATATGGAAGTTTGTGATGATGGTATCCCATGCCTGGTTCCCCAATGAGATATATCTCAAATTATAGAGAATCACTACGTATTTAAAATTCTATTTTCTAAATTTAATATAGTAAAACGGTTACTTGTTATACAACATATAAATTTCCTAAGTGTTGTTCCTTGACTAGTTAGTTTGAATCTAAAATTTGTAAATTTTCAGTGAAAAACTGAAATCCTTGAAAGTTTCAACTAAAGCTTTTAATATTTTTTTAAAGTTTAGATAGCTATTTCCGAGAGTTTCGAAAATTTTTGAAATTCAGAAAAACAGACGGTCGGACATGGCTAGATCGACTCAGAATCTTACGACTATCCAGAATATATATTTTTTGGGGTCACGGAATGACCAACCCAACATACCCACCATTTTTTTTTGATGGTGGGTATAAAAAGGATTATTTGAAAAAAAAATATATTTCATTATTATTTTTTTGAAGAAAAGCGCTGCGGAAAGCCGTCGTATTTTGGTCAAAGTTTTGAGTAATCATGCTTTAGCTGATGTTTTTAGACGATGTGGTTTAGACGATTTAAAAGTGGTGATTTTGATAAAGAGAGTCCCGACCAACCGAATTAGTGCCAAACGTAAGACGTGGTTGCAACATCATTAGCGTTAGATCAGGCAAGAATTTCCAAGAGACATCGATAGGCGAGAGCTATTAAAGCCGGGTGAAACGACCACAAGATACCTGTACCGAACAGGGCTGTCAGATGAGGCGATTTTTCGCCAAACGTGGCTATTTTTAATTGCTTTTGGCGACTGAATTTTGGTGACATGCCGAATATGATATGGTGGCGATTTGTTTGGCTAATTTTTAAAATTTGATTAAATAGGCAATTGTGGAGAAAAGCTATTAAATTTTCTTACTAGAAATCGACTTACTAGAATATTTGCCTATCTAACAAAATGAAGAGCCTCAATTTGTAAAGTTTACGAAATTTTATTCCCAAAAATATATTTTACAATACTTATGTATTAAATGTTTGATAATTTATTTTCCATCATCTTTTAAATATACTAAGGATATTAATTATTTCGGTCACAATGAAGTAAATGTTCTTGAATAAATTAATTCTTTGAAACAATTTATGAGTTTAATAGGACCAACGTAGTTATATAATGTTAGAATTAATCTTTTAAGAAATATGTAAACTCCAATAAATTTTAAAAGTTGATGACCTAAAATGGGGCTATATGTCCGAAAAGTGTGCTTTAAGCTGTATTTTTTTATTCAATTATACTGTGCTAGAAAACGAGAATAATTTTTTTAACAATGTGGGCACCTATTGTATTAGACTAAATCGACGTCGTTGAATTTAGTGGTGCTAACCATTTTTAAAAGCGCTCGTTTTTGAGATGTTTCATTTTGAAAGGCTAAAAAAGAGTTTAGGAAAATTAAGTTTTTTAGCTTAAATTTAATAACTTACTATTCACAAACAACTTTTAAATTTAAAATTCATTTTATATAAAATTTTTCATATCAATTTTGTCTCTAAAATGTATTTTAAATTTAAAATTGGTTTGTGAATACTGGGGTTAACTTTTGAATTTAAACAATATAAACAACTAGCGGACCCGGCGAACTTCGCCTCGCCCCAATTATAAGTCTTCAGACAAACTTTAGAGTAATATAATATATATAAAAATTATTCCTTTACACTAAGAATTTTCTATTTTTTCATTTGAAAAGCCATTAAGGAATAATTCCACACAAAATTCCATGCAAAAAATCTATTTTCGATTTTTTTGATAAATATTGCACTGAATTTCAATTGATTGTAATGCTTTTACCGTATATGGATATAATGCGTGATTTACGACAATCCGGAATCAGTTTAACAATATATAAAACTCGTATAAATTGCAGCAAGAAAAATAGCACATTTACTGTAGAAAATTACAATGCCAAAATGACACCTGTCAGATTGCGTAAATTATAAGTCGACGTATAACGTCATCTATCGGATTTTGGCTGAGAACTTTCTATTTTTTCATTTGGAATGGCATTAAAGGAATAATTGCACACAAAATTTCGTACAAAAAAATAAATTTTCGATTTTTCCAATTTTCCGACTTTTGCGGAGAGATTTTCCAATTTTCCGCATTACGCATTTTCTGCAATTTTCTATGATTTACACTAAGAACTTTCTATTGTTTGATTTGGAAAGAATAATTTCACACAAAAACTCGATTTTGATTTTTCGATACATTTTTTACACCATTTTTATATATACAGATTTAGATTTCACTGAAGAGTATAATAATGAATTTTTATTTATCAAATATATTTTAAACGGTAATAAACAAAACTTAAACTGGCAAAAAATATTACTATAATTCTGTAAGTAAACTAACTAATGTTACCAATGAGCAACTTCTCAAACAAAAATATAAAAATATTTAAAATTGGGCTAAACTGATTTAATTAATGATTGGAGATATATTCAATCGATATATTGTTTAATAAATAATTTTCAATTAATCCATAATTATGTTAATCCAAATATCGCGAATACGAGTGCTAACTTCGGAAAACGGCTGTCACTATTGAATTCAGCGTACTCGAATTAACTCTACCAGTAAAGTGCCCAGTTTGTTAAAATTTGTAACTAGCACAGTGTTATTATTAGTTATTGCAATTATTGTTGGCTTTGTTAAAGATGAATTTACATTTACAAATTGTACGATATTTTACGTACTAAAAAATTGTACGACACTTAACATTTTAGTTAAATTTTTTGTATTTCTTTAAAAAACCAAATAAAATTTTAATTTGGCGATTTTTGGCGATTTCTGATTAACAATTTACCGACAGAGGCTCAAAAAAATCTGACAACAGTGGTACCGACCACAATTGTTCCGCTTGAAGAGAGAATTGCACAAAAAAGGGTCAGAATATGTGTCCACACTAGTCCATAATTTTCCTTCATGACGATACTCGGCCACATTAACGCGATTTGTGTTGCGGAAAGCACAAAAATATATACCTATTATATATCGTTCATTCCACAAGAGATTTATAAAAAATGTCTATTTTTTAAAAAGGGTTATCAGATTTTGTTCATATTTGGTACGCATATAATAAGGCCATTTAGTCTTTCTATTTTTTCCAATTTCAAAATATATATATATATATATCACGAATTTATTCACGATTCAAATTTTTATAAAAGTTAAAAAAAATACGTAACTTTAAATGTTAATATCTCTTTACGATGTATATGAATTTTAATGATTCAAGGCTCTAATGAAGGCCAACTGAAACCTCTTTAAAGGCAATAATGCAAAGGCAAATTGTTTATTTAAAAATGCACTCGTAATGCAATTGCAGTTTTACAATGCATTTTTGACAAATTTCTATTCCTTCGATTTTAATTTTTCTTTTAATATGTTTAAAAGCAACACCTTTACTACAAAATGCAATAATAATTGTTCTGGGGCAAGGTGATCTACTATTTTTAGTAGATCACAAAAATTTAATTTTTTCATAATTTCTTATTTCTTTCTTTGGTTATAATCATTCACTAATCTCATTCAGTAAAATGTAATTTTAAGTATTCTCAACTCTTTAACTATACGTCGGATTTTATTGACTTAAAAACCAGTATAAAATTTATTACATTAAATATTGTAAATGATATTGCATAATTCAAAAATAACGTTTTTGCTAAAGTGCACTCACAACAAGAATGCAATTTTCAGATGCATTTTTAAAAAATTTCTACTCTTTTTATTTTATGTATTTTTTTTATTAATATAGAAGCCAAATATGTTTATTACATAGTGCATTGGCAAATAAATAAATTATTCTTGTATGAAAATATTTGAAGGAATATTTTTTGTTTTAATAGTGGACAATTTTGTCCCAAAACAATTTATATAGCAATTTTTAGTAAACATTATAATTTTTATAATATCAGAGGTAGACAAAAATTGAAAGAGTAGAAATTTTTCGAAAATATATCTTAAAATTGCAATTGCATTATGAATGCATTTTTAAGTGATAATATTATTTTTAAATAACTGCGTTTAAAGAGGACAAATTAGTCTTCTATATGTAATTTAAACCATTAAAATCAGTTTACAGCTTATAGAGATATTGGTGTTTAAAGTTAAACATTTTTTCGATTTTTTTTACTTTTCGAAAAATTAAAATCGTGAATAAATTTGTGAGTTTTTCAAAATTCAAAAAAATAAAAATGTTGATATTAAAATGGCTGCATAGGATATGCGTATTAACAAAATTCGAAGACCTAAGGAAAAATTTTTGGTCATTCTTTCATGGAATGGATGATATATTTTTATTTTCTTTTATAACATAGTTAACAATTGTATATTCAACATGTTTTTCATTTATTTATATTGAAAAGTAATTATATCAATTAATATTATTATTTAATTAATATTGAAATGTGCCGGCTATTATAAAATGTCTAACATTTCTTTTAATAAAAATAGTCATATCCTATATACCAGGGGTGGGCATGCAATTGCTTGAATGAGGGCCGGAATTATTTTCAAAAAATACCAGTTTCAAACAATATGCAAAAGCATAACAATTAATAATGATAAATAAAGCATTTAAATAATAAATTTAATTGATACTTTTAATTATAATCAAATAATTATTTGATTAATACATGAATTCTGCATGATTTTGATTTCTTAATCTCAAAAGATGTTTGCTTTTTATAATTTTCATAGTGAAATATAAAGGCTCACAGAAATTATTCCAAAATTTTAAATCTGACAAAAAGCAGCATTTTTAAATGACGATTTTGAGATTATTTTAATAAATTGTGCAACATCCAATGTCAAACGTTTTAATGAGCTGGAAAAAAAATTAAAAAAATGTTGAAATACTCGCAATTCTAATATATATGACAAATAAATAAATAAAAATACTTTCGATCCTTTTATGTTTTGGTTCAAAAAGAGAGCTTTTTAATCGATTCTAAGATCAGAATAAAATTACTGCAAAACTATTTTTTTAATGTTTAATCATAAAAAGTTTAAAAAAGGAGCATTTTTAATCGTTTTTACTAAAAATATTATGAAACGAAATTTATATAAGAAAATAAGTATTTGGATATTTGTTATGATACTTTTTTTTGACTTTTTTTGCACTCCTAAAATTATCAAAAAATCTACTTTTCCCCAAAAAATGTTTCAAAAATGTATGCCAATAGAATTTATTTTATTCCTATTTCGTGTTCATCATCAAAACAAAAACATAAGACTAATAGTACATTTAATTAAATAAGTGTCGATAGAGTAAAAAGGAAAATAAGAAATATTAAAATAAAAAAAGTTTTTCTTTCATTTTTCTTAAAAAAGTAGATATAGCTAGAGCTCTACCGTTTTTATTTAAATTTGGAAAGTGTATATCGCTTTTTGAAATGTTGGCGTACTTTAATATTAAAATTAATAATAACACTGTGTGACAAAATGAAAAAAAGTTGAATATACTTTTTATTTTTTTATTCCACCAAGACGTAAAATTTTTATTGTTTTATTTTAGAGGGTGTATCGAAAATTTTAAGAATGTCATAATGATATACTCAATATGGCGTACAACGTACATTAGGTCATTTCAAAAGTAATGTATTAATTTTCGGTGTATGATGAATTTTTTAATATATTGTAATCCGGGCTGCATAAAATTCCTTCTACGGCCGCCCACGGTTGCTATATACATTAAGGCGACTCACTCCAAAAAGTGTTTCTGTTACCTTTCCTGAAAGTATGCATTAGTAAGTTTTATGACGTTTCCCAAAATATTTCGAATCAACTGATGATCGTTCGTGAACAGAACCTTTTTTTAAGTTTTCTTTTTTTTTTTAAATCCAAAGCAATGTATAGAAAACGTGGTATCCTATAGTGACCAGAATAGTTATATTTTTTTCACAATATCGTTTGTTATTTTTAATTCAAATTAATTTTTATTTTAATATTCTTGCAATTTGGCAGTTTATCAGACAGTCAATCTGATATAAAATTTTACATAAAGATAGTCAATATGATCATCAAAATTCATCCTTTGATAAGAACTAACTGTTTGAATTATAATATTTACGAAAACTACAAAAATATTAATATGAAAACTAAAAATATTAATTAAAAATTAATAATATTAATTAAAAATATTAAATATTGTGATTGTGTGATTTAACTTTAATTGCTATATGGTATAATCAATCTAAATTGAGTTTTATAAAAACTCATAAATATTCTTTAATTAATTTCATTAGAATAGTGGAGCTATCAAGTGTGTAGATCTTATCAAAAGAAGACTATGTTTATGTAAAATTTTATATGAAATTGACTGTCTGATATACCGCGAAACTGCAAGAATATTGCAATAAAAATTAATTTCTATTAACCTTCCTATACCCGCGTACTAGTCTGTGAGACCGGATATTAACATTTGTCTTATTTTTTAGTAAACGAAAAACTTGAGGATATTGGAATCAAAACTATTCATTTTAATGTAGTGAATGTAATGTAGTCGTTTGGGCTACGGTTTTCTTGAGTCTGCAGTGTAAAATTCTAATTTGGATTTGATTTTATGATTTAATACATGTATTTATACAAATAAATATTTTAATGTTATTTTGTTAAATAATAATTACTACGAGAGCTGTACAAATGTTGAACCGACAGACCCTGCGCGGGTATAGGTGTTCCTCATTTCGATTCGGTTATACAAGGTTAAAAATAAAAAAAACAATATTGCGAAAAAACGTTGAAAGTTAGCATATTTTGTGAAATATACATTTAAATATTGAGGTCTCCCTTGGATATGTTTTATATACCCATGAACGAGGCTTCCAAAAACCTTTACAACGAAACCGTATACACATTTAAAAAAAACCTTACGAACGGTCATCAGTAGAACCGAATATATATGTATACACACACACACACACACATATATATATATATATATGTATACATACATACATACATAGATACATAGATAAACAGTTTATTTTGAAAGTGGTTTAAGTCGATTTTTTATATGAACTATGAGTTAGTCCCAGATTTTGGCCATTTCACGACTGCTTATGAATTGGCATTATTTGTTCATATTTGCAAAAAAATTGCTTTAAAATCTCGAATTTTCTTAAAAAAAGATATATATTTTTTATTGTTTTGGTTTTTCGTTGATTCAAACAACTAAGGACACATTTTGCTTATTGTAATAGGACAACTTTTGAAAGCGTTTTCGACATATATTTATGTGTCTACATGACCGTAAGTTATTTGGGACATATGGAGACGGATATCGATTCTTCTACTTTTATACTTTACCTGTTTCAAGATGAATATTTTAAATTACAAACGAAATGTAAATGTAAAAACACAACAAAACCTGATTCCTTCACATATTCCGCATTGTTAAATTAAACAAAAACTTATACGGCAACGGAAAATAAGCAACAATTTTATTTATTTTTAATTTTTTTTACTTCAAAATTTTTTCAATTTTGTTTACGAAATTTATATAAATTTTTAAAAAATATGGTAATATTTTTTAAGAGAAAATTAAAGTGACAAAAATTCAGAAAAGAATTTAAAATAAAATTTATTTTTTAACCGAGCCACATTGCACATTTTTCATACAAATTTGTATGGAAATTTCCGACCGGACTTGTTGTGGTGTTTATACATTAAAGTGTAATTTTCTAAAAAAAGGTTTATTAAGAAAAAAAAAGAACGATTAGCTTTAATTCGACTTTTAATTAATTTCTGAGGAAAGAGGCCTTATATCCTTTTTAAAAACTTGTGATCATAAGTATGTATTTTGTTATTCCTATGTAATATTTTTATTTATGTAAATATGTTGATTATTTGAGATATTCTATGCATATTTATATATATTTTAAATTTTTTTGATATATTTTTAACATCAAAAGTTCATTCCACTTTTGAACTACATGATGGTACAAAATTAGAAAATACTTATAATAAAAAATTTTTATGGGCTTTCTTCTATTTGTATACAAAATTATTGGTCTATATGTACTAGTGTGCCTGTACTTTGCCTATACTATTGGTACATTTATAAATATATACATATGTATTAGAATGGCGTCAAGTATAAGATTTTTTTAGTTGCCATCTTGATATAAGTTTATTTTATTATAAGATATTTGTAATTTTTCATTGTTTATGTGGGGATTACACATTTAATTTATTTGGAATCAACTACAACTTTTTCTGGGGGCTACCCTAATGTACATACATAATATGTATAAAACATATACCCACAATATGTATACATATTGTCAACTTAGTTTATTTTTTTTTTTCGTTCAGTGTATGTTAATTGTATGATCCTAGTTCTAGCCGTAAACATTGTGGGGTGCCAACAAGATTTGGTTTTTTTTTATATATATGTATATACACACATGGACAGTAAAATAGGTGTGAATTTCTTTAAATAAACAAATTTTAAAATTTTATGTTTTATTTTTTTTAACTTATATGTGTGTTTTATTTATTAAATACAAATATCTATGGAATAAAAAAAAAAAATAATTTTGGAATTAACCTACATTGGAGTCTGGAGATCGGAAGTGTTTTTTTTTTTTTTGAAGAAAACTCATATTTTTCTGTGGACAATAAAATAGGTGTGTTTGCAAATATTTTTAAATTACAAAATAAATTTATATTTTTCAAACTAAATATTAATAAAACGTCAATAATAGCATAAGAAGACATAATTACTTTTTGGAGTTTCCTTTATTACCCTTCTTATAGCGAATAATATCCTTGTTAGGATATTATATCGTTATTATCAAAAATTATTGGGTTGGAATATTTTTGAAATAATTGTATTAAGTTTATTTAACGATTTTAGCCAGAATTTTAATCATAGGAATAAATTATTTATTCAGAAACTATCAGATTTCTTAAGACGGACTCTCCCAATATACTTCATGAACGCTTTTGATCGTTATAAAGCTAAAATATCCATAAAAGTGTTATGTAAGGATCACTATATTGTAACATAACCCTTTTCAATAAATCCCTGTACAATTTTTGCAACTCTGAGATTTTTTTTTTAATTGTAAAAAAAAGATTCTGTCTAATGAAAAAAAAAAAAAAAATGTAAAAGGCGATTAAAGATGATTGAAGGGAAGAAATCCTCATATTATATGAAGAAATGGCGTTATGGTAATAAGTTGTAGATCTAAATCAATGATTTAAAAAAACATTCTCGCTCATTTAGTAATAAAAAATTTAATAACTTTTAATAATAACGGTATAATATCTTATTAAGGTCTTTTGGGGTGTATGCCTTCGCTATAGGGGTCAATGTCTTCGCTATAGGAAGGATAATAAAGGAAACTCCAACAAGTAATTATGTCTTCTCAAGCTATTATTGATATTTCATTAATATTTAGTTTCACAAATAGAAAATTATTTTCCAATTTTGAAATTTTTGCAAATACACCTATTTTATTGCCCACAGAAAAATATAGGTTTTCTTTATAAAAACCTCTTCCGATCTCCAAACCCCAATGTAGGTAAATCCCAAATAATTGTATTTAATAAATGAAACTTAAATATAAGTATAAAGAAATTTAAAAAATAAAATTTTTAATTTTTTTCATTTGAAGAAATTTACATCTATTTTATTGTCCATGTGTGTATAATTTTTTTTTAATTTTGTATATTTCAATACAAATTTATTTTATTTTTCTGTTTTAATGGCAGACTGAATATTTTAATGTCAGACATTCCAGAAGAGTACCAAATATTTATATTATTTGTGGTTTTCTTTTTAATTTTAGTTGTCAGATTATCGGAAGTTTATAATTAAATATTATCAATTATATACATATGAAAGTATATACAAACTTTTGTTTATTATCGTTTGATTTAATAAGTAATGAAAAACAGTTATAATAATTTCCGGTTTTAATTTTTGGTGTTGAATCAAAATATTTATTAAGTTCTAAATGACAAAGAGGATATGGAAATACTAAGGTTGACAATATTTTTTCTTACAAAACGTTTGTAAGATCATACAACATTCCTAGGTTTGTATAGGAATGATAAATTCAGTTCAATAGTACCGTTTTTTTTTTTAGAACAATTCGATCTTAAAAAATTCTTCAATACTCTTATGATTCATTTAGTACAATTTATGAGTTTTAAAGGCATTTTTTTTTTATAAAATTATTAATTAATTTGAACTTTTAAGAATAATACACACATTTCTTTTAACTATTTCCACTTTAATGTTAAAAGTGTCAAACAAATTTTATACGCACGTTAATTTGGTTCATAAAATTATCGATAAGAGGCTCTATCCGGTTTATCCCCCATAAGACATATTAGCGCACCACAGTAGAGAATCCTAGTGTTCCAAATCTGCTCGAGTCATACAGGTGCAAAGCTACTTAGAAGCATTTTATCTCTATCTGACTATACGATGCTTAATATTGTGAACAAAGAATCCTCAAAAGCTTCTCAAGCTTTTTGGCTTTTGATCTTTTTGTCCTTTTTATAATATAAAAACAGTTCGAGGCCAGTTTCTGATAAATTTCGATTTGGTCTATATCAGGGGTTCTCACAAGACCTTGATTTGCGACCCCCTTTTGACAATGGAATTTAAGTGCGATCCACTATAACTTTGACTGGTTTAAGAATCAAATAAATGTTATGTAAAGATAAAATAATTGAAAAATAATATTAATAATTGCGACATTGTTTTGCTTCAAGAGATCTTTAATATTAAGAAACTTTTCCGAATAATGCATATCTCTTCGCCAACAAAAAATCGATTTTTTGTTTTGATGGATAAAGTAGCGAAAAAGATGGTTTCATAAAAAAAAATTTGATGAAAATTGTTCTAATAGTTTTAAAGCCTCGGAACTAACAAGCGAATAAACTTAGCTATATTTCAACTAAAATCCTTTGAAATCTGTTGATTCAAAATTAAATTTAACACTTAAGTTACATTTTAACTATTTGTGAAATAAATTTGGTATTTTATCGAAATTCATATTGGAAAAAATTTTCCGCCTTTCCGTCTGCGAAATAAAAGTTCTGCCTACTCAGCATTGAGAAGGCGCATTAAATTTTAACAATCTTATTCCACAGGATGTTATTCTATAGTAAAAATTGGGAAAGAGCATTGAAACGATTTTAAAAAAAGGCCTAGGCATAATATATTTATATATAGCCATATCGTAAAGTTTTCTTTACAGCACGGATTCCTATATATATATATATATATATATATATAGAGAGAGAGAGTGAGAGAGAGTTTAAATAATTTCATACTTTCATTGGAATTTTGATTAAAACTTCTAAATAATATAATATTTAAATAAAAAAATTTGTTTTTAAGAGTGTTTTTCAGGATCTTTTCGCGATCCTTCATGAATGTCCATACGGACCCCTTGTGAGTCGCGGACCCATATTTGAGTACCGTTGGTCTATATCAATTACGAAGTGGTTTTAGTCAGTTTGTCTGAAATTTTCTCAAATTGTTTATTCTGTTTCTAAGTAGTTTGGAGTTGAAAATCAGTTAAATTAGTTAGTAGAATAAAAGTTATAGAAAAAAATATTGAAAAGCATCTGAAAAATTGTGATTTGTTTTTACTTAATAATTGTATAGCACTAAATAAGCTGTGCCTATCGGCCTAAATTTCTAATGTAATTTAATAGAAAATTTTTCAAATGGTTAATATTTTTTCAAAGCAGTTTGTTTTTAAAAATCGGTTCAGTAAAAATGTTTTAAAACATTAAAACAAAACAAAAATAAAAGTGAATATAATATTTCTGGGTCATTAGAAAACAGCATGATAATTTTATAATATTCATCCGTACGTCCGTTTAAGTGATCTAACTTTGATCTCTACCATCAAGTTGTCATCGGTAATTGCCTTTGTTGTTCCTGTTGGGAGGAATCAGCATTCAAAATGTCGTTTCCAATTGGTTTTCGTTAAAGACCTAAACATGGATACCCTATAATACAATTTTGCAATAATTCTAGCGTCATAACCACTGTCAATCAGCATCCGGATCGAAGGATCATAAAAAAGTTGCAATTTGTAATTATCATTGTTGTCCCTTTTTCATGGTATCGAAAGCAGAGTTTGCTAACTGTAATTAATTGGTGGAATACGCAAAAAGACTTGAAATTTTCAATCTCTCTTTTATTTGCAAAGCCCTTGTTAATAAGAAAATTAATATCTTAAACTAAGTTATTAAGTACTAATAAAAAATTCACCTGTCATCCACACAATCCTTTTTTCATTTTTTGAAAACAAAAGCTTTTTTTTAATATTTTATTTTTTATATCGGTAATGTTAATAATTAAAAATAAATAAATTTAACTAATCAAAAAATTACAAAAAACTCTACACAGAAAAAAGTCACCAATCGCGAAAATAATTCATTCAATTAAAAATTGCTTAAATTTGCATCTCTCACTAAAATTGTTATATCAATTACTATTAACTGTAAAAAATGAAAAACAGAAAAATTTTTCTAATTAAAAATTTATCAAATCAATCAAATAGATGATTGAATGAACTAAAAATTTAAACTAGAAAAGATCTTACTCTTTCATATTATTTTGCTTGAATATATTAATAAAATTTTGATGCAAAATGAAGCAAATATGTTAATTGAAAAATAAAGTACATCAATTATGATTTAAAAATAATTGTGTCTTCCGTCCAGAACATATTATTCTGATTGTGTCCTATATATCGATGGCTTAATACAGAAAAGGCGTATCTAGTGTAGTGCTGTTCTAAAACGATTATAGATTTGATATTTGCTATTATAACCCACTTCATTTTTTTTAAAGAACCTGTATTTGAATGAAAACTATCAAGAAAATAATTTAAAAAAAAAATCAAAATACGTCTTTTCTATATTAAACCAACGATATATGAGGAATTTAAAAAATTTTGAAAAATTTTAGTAAAAACGATTTGTGGTTTTATTAAGCAATATCTATGCATGCAGTCTGTTTGTTTTAATTATTTTCATTAATGCGCGCCAAAGTTATCGAGGTATTATGTGCAATTTAAAAAAATTTTTTAAAAATAGAGGTATTGTTTTATTACAACTAAAATAAAGCAATTTCATGGAACTTCTAAATTACTATCAGCAGATGTCAGAAATATTATTACATATATATATATTTATATATTTATCGTAAATAGCAAAAATTTTTATTGGTTAAAAATCTCTCAAAATAGTGGGTAATAATAGACATATTTTGGAGGATTTTTTTTTGATAACAGTTTTTATTATTTTAAAAGTAGAACTATAATGTGAAATATGTGAGTCTGATTTTTGAGGTTAAGAACATATTCTTTGGTCCATACAATTTATAAGTCCAGTCCATATCAGTAAACCATGGTTTCTTGAGATATATTTTAAACTGTAGAGAATTACTTTGTCTTTAAAATTCTGTTATCTAAATTTAATTTAAATTTTGATTTAATTTTTTATCACTTTTCACCAGTTAGTAAAACGGTTACTTGTTATTAAACATATGAATTTCCCAAGTATTATGTCGACTGGTTAATAGTTTGCATCTAAAAGATAAAAATTGTACTCGTATGTGCAAAATTGAAATAAATATGTTTGTGTATAGAAAGTTTCAGCTCAATTTTTAAAAAAAATTTTTTTAGATTTAAAATAAGATTTTCAAATTTTGGATTTCTTATTTATTTTGTTAGGTCTAACAAAATACTTCAACAGTTTTCCTGTTTTTAAAACAAATTTTAGAAATACAAGATACATAAAGTCGGTTTCAAAGAGTTTCAAAAATTTTTGATATACCTCATATACATCTAGAAGATATTGTTAAAAATAAAGTTAAAATCATAATTTCCTTTTCTACGAGATATAATTCTGTTTACTTAAACATACAATGTGCCTTAATTTGGCAGTAATTTTTAAGTTCTAAAAAATGATAATTAATACAAAACGTCATATTAGAAGACATATTATATGTGACAGAAATAATGAATTAAAAGTAAGTGATAGGCAGGCGTCGGCTGGTACATACAATAAATAAAAGGTTTTTTATTTACATATGTTAAAAACATATGCCTTAGAGTAGTGTATTATAATATATATATATATATATATATATATATATATATATGAAAGAATTGAGGATATTAATGTGAAGGAAGAGTTTCTCTATACCACACAGAAAAAATCGAAATGAAATTCAATTACAAAATCGCTTATATTAATTAAAATTTTGTTTGATTTTGCTTATTTGCGGTCATTGTTATAGCAACACATAAGAAACTATGTAATGAATAATGAGATACTACAGGCACATTGTCACATTTAGCCAAATTGGAACGACAAAAATAAGAAAAATTGAAGTAATTTTTTCGTATCTACTGGTAAACATGTTATATGTTATGGAAAAATACTTAGAATATTGGATAGTTTCTATAGCACGAATTGTGTATTTTTATTTAAAATGTATCTTAGTAAATACTGCAAATATTAAAATAATTGTTTTGGTTTTTTTGGTATTAATATGTGTTCAAATTATTTTATTATAATCTTTGGTAAAAATTCAATACTGAAGCTATTTTTATACCCACCATCAAAAAATAATGGAGGGTAAATTGTGATTGTCATTCCATGTGTAACATCATTTAAGAATTCATAAAACCCCGGTAAGATTCTAAGTCGATCTAGCTATGTCCGACCTAGAGGGACGAAATCTGTCTCAAATATTTATCTTATAAAAGGTTTACTTGGTATTGAAAATGGGCAAAATCAGTTAATAAACAAAAAAGTTATGTGCCAAATACTAGAAATACAGGAAGTCCGTTGTAACTTTAGTTCATACTTTTCTGCTGATATCTTATAAACAAAAGTATATACGACAACGAAATTTTGTGCAGATTGTTCGAGGATCGATATAAACTCGGAAACCAAAAATGGGCGTAGCCCGCCCTCCTCACCGACCACCTTTCAAATATTTATTGCAGAGATTATATATGTTAAACAAATATAATACATATATTATTATTTACTTTATCAGGAAAAAGTGGCCATTTCTTTGGAAACATGAGGGGAGGTTGGTATAACTTTTGTAATCTGCACAATAAAAAGAACAATGAGAGAAATGTGATTTTAAAACATAATCATAGTTAAAAATAATCTAACCATATTTACCCCTTATTCTTCAAAATAGTATCAAGATTCGATTTTAAATTCCTGTTTTAATGACAAAAAATTGTGCAATAAAACTAAAATTCTTAGCAATTCTTAATTTAACAAAAGTAAATAATTATACTTACTAATAACTACAAAAATTTGTTACATTAGAATCCAAAAAACTCTCCAAAATTTCATAAAGTTTGTCTGCAAATAATATCTTTTTCTTTTATTTATTTTTTGATTTTTTTATGTTTTGAAAATATTTTGCGTTTCGTTTAAAATTTTTTGGAGGTATGAGTTTATGTAAAATAAAAATTATAATGAATTAAAAAGTTGATTATTAATATAATTAAATTTCAATACATAATAAAACAACAGATTAATTAAAAATATTTTTTTAATAATTTTTTCTGTGTACCTAAGTTTTCAAGCCTAATATATTCGGGACAAATTCGAATGCCTTATATATGGTTGATTTTTGGAAAATTCCTATTGATATTTTTTTTGAAAAACTGCATTACTATTATTATTATTTTTATTATTATTATTATTATTATTATTATTATTATTATTATTATTATTATTTAAAAATATTAGTTTGTTTAAAATTTGTAATTTTTTATTAGTACTTTCTCAGCAAAAACTTTATTACCAGCTAAGCCAGCAACTTACAGTAACCAGCTAACTACTAGGGTGAAAAACTCCTTATCTTTGTATAGTTACGTTCAAAAATGCAGGGGTCGTATTAGCACATCTCCTATCAAGTAACCAGTTGAATAATTAATTACCAGATATGAGTCAAATAATGGGAAAAAAAGTTGCCTTAACCTGCAGTTTTACTACCCAGCGGTTCGATTGATTCAATTAACTGTTTGAATATCCGAAATTTTCTTTTCATTTTATTAAATTAATTTATTTTTTCAATTTTATATTTTAAATTTTTAGTCATTATCTTAAAGTTTTGAATTAATTCTTAACAAATTTTTAATATGAGGTACTGCACATTTTTCATAATATTTTAAAAGATCATAAAAAGTCGCAGCCAATATCCTAAAATATAATTTTATAGATGTTCTTTTATACTACTGCTTGCTTATACAGAAAACAACAACATTGAGTCATTGCAATGTTGTGTATGTATATTTTTAATAATTTTTTTTGCAGATTTTTGCCTATAACTCTGTTGTTAATGGACCGATATTGTTAATTCAAAAAAAATCGAAATTTTAGAAGTTACGAAGCTTAAACAAGAGTAAAAAATGCGTTTTGCCCGATATCTAGGTTATTATTGGACTGGTTTAGTTCATTTCTCCAGCATAAAAATTCAAATTTTCTTTACAAAAACAAAGTTCCTAGCTTATATAGAAACTTTCGTATAAAATGACAAACTTCACATAAAACTCCATTTTATGTGAAGGGTATAAAAATCCAATTACCATTACGTTAATTGTAATTGCAAATATTTGCAATTACTATTATTTCGAAATTTTGTAATGTAAAGTAATTGAATTAGAAATGTAATCATACCTCACTAAGACTGATTTACACATTACAAAATTTTTCAAAATTTGAAAAAGAATTCGAATATTGTTGTTATAAAATATTTTGAAATAATTGTTTTGTAATGGTAATGGCGGACATGTGTGACGGTAATTTTTAGAAAAAAGAGCGATATTTGTTTCTGATATAAAAAGAAAAGTTATTATGCACTTTTCATTTCAAAAGTATTTTTTATTTTCAAAATTATTTACACAGCTTCAAAAATGAATTACTAACGTTTCAAGTTTATGAATGGGATCCAAAATTACTAGCCAGCCTCGAACTCTAAACTTCATACTTTGTACTCTAAGAATCTCTAGGTCATTACCAAAAGCCAAAACATTTTTCCTGGGTTTCTATGCATAATACTATTTTTTTTTTTGAAAATGAACGTATACTAGGGTTTAAAAGCGTACCATTTTCAAGAACGGCACAGATTGCGAATTGATTGCGGTACAAGGGTTTGATATTAACAAAAATCGGTTGAACGAAATAAAATTAAGTTAACCCTGGTACAGTGTCACATTTGGCAGAACGACAAAAATTCAGTTTTGGAGATATCGAACTGAAATGTTAAATTCTGTTAATAGACAAGGCCGTTAACATTCCTACTAAAATGTGCGGGCAGAATCACTGTCGTTCCCATACTAAAAAAAAGACAATTTTTTTTCGTTTGAATTTCGGACAAACAACTTTTTAAAATTTCAGCTGATGGTGGGTTGGTTTCCTAGTTTATATCGATCCTCGAACAATCTACACAAAATTTCGTTGTCGTATATGCTTTTGTTTATAAGATATCAGCAGAAAAGTATGAACTGAAGTTACAACGGACTTCCTGTATTTCTAGTATTTGGCACATAACTTTTTTGCTTATTAATCGATTTTGCCCATTTTCAATACCAAATAAACCTTTTATAAGATAAATATTTGAGATAGATTTCGTCCCTCTAGCTCGGATATAGCTAGATCGACTCAGAATCTTACCAGGGCTTTATGGGATCTTAAATGATTTTTTCGGAGTGTTACACAAGGAATGACAAACACAATATACCCCCATTATTTTCTGATAGTGGGTAAAAAAATAGCTTCAGTATTGAATTTTTACCAAAAATTATAATAAAATAATTTGGACACATTTATTATTATATATCAAAAAAAGTATGTCAATATTTGCAGTATTTACTGAGATACATTTTAAATAAAAAAAGACTGAATAAAGCCATAATATTAACGATTACAGATCGACTTTTACAATAAAACTAAAGACGGATTGATATTTTCGACCAAATATGCAGAATAATATCACTTTAACGCAAGACTGCTCTGCATTTTCTGCGTCATACTAAGCATGGATTATATTAATAGTTTATTCAAAAAGTATGTTAAAATCAATTAGAAAAGCATTTATTGTCAAAATTTTCTCAAAAACTGCATACGGTTCTAGTTAAGTGACATATATGTATGTATCGAAAATCTCCTGTCTGAGTGTTTATAATAATGTGAATTGTAGAAAAAATAGGATTTGCAGCTTCAGCGGTTACAAAAACACTGCTCTACTAAGCCATATTGTAAAAAAAAATAAAAATAAATAAAAAATATCACAAATGTGAAATATGCACAGAGTGTGCAAAAATATTTGTTTGTTTATATTAATTATATAATATATAAATTTGAAAGAAAGTATATTTCCTGTTCTAAATTTTTTATATAATTAGTATAAAAGGTACTTATGTAACACCATCTCTGAAAATATACAAATATTGAGGTCTTTTCAGTTTTTGTTTAATATTTGGTAACAACGAAAAGAATTTTGAAACGTTTGCTGTTATTTTGTTTAAATGAATACATCAACTAAAAATCAATTGTTTTATTTTTAATTTTAATGATATGTGTTTAAATATTTTCAATTACAATTATTGCTAGTCGTTTCGAGTAACGAAGTATTCAGAAGTGTAAGTTAAATCTTAAATCTACTGGGTCTATATAAGACCCTCTATGAAAATCATTTTGACGCATCTATATACACATAATAGAGTGCTTTTTGAAAATATTACTATATCTTTCTTAATTATTTAAAATTAAACTATTTTAGCTTTTTATTTTTTATTTTCTGTCTTTTTCAGATTCCTGGTATTTTCCTCAAGGAGGTAATGAGTCACAAACAAATCATAAGCCTCCAAAAATATCCTTTAGCGAAAATTCGAGTTCATTAATACGATGTGTGCCAAACGAAAGAGCGACATTTTTTGTTAAAATCGATACAGAAGAAAATGATGCAGATATTTTACCCCTAGAATTTGAGTGGTAAGTTTAATTAAATAATTGATAAATATCAAAAATTAATATTACAGTTTAACATTAATTATGTATTTAACTTGCTTAAAAGCTGTTGAGGTATTATAATACACCCAGTGGTAAAAATTTTAAGGCCTCCATCGTGAAGGTCTTCTATAGTGAGGCCTTCAAGAATGCCTCATCCTTGCCTTCTAAAATATCCGATAGAACTTTCGACTTCCCTTTTCTTAGAAGGGAAGAAAGATTAAAATATATTTTTGCTTTAAGAAAACTCAAAACCATTCAGAAACCGTTACGAAAACAATATCAAAATTAAAAAAAAATAAGAATTCATTTAGTTTTGCTTGAGTAGGTTGTGTTTTTCTAAGTTAATTTTATTTTTTATTTGCAGTTTCCATCATAAGTATTTTATTAAAAACTGAATTGTTTATATTATCTTTGTATACTTTTGACGAAATAAATTAATAAAAACTTAAATTTTTTCAGGGGATTTAAACAATAAAAAAAAAATAAAATAAAGAAATAAAAAAATAAAAAAAACAACAATTTCTATGAAAATGAAAATTTTTAGATAAATTGTCTTATCTCGACTTGTTTTGTGTAAAAATTCAGATATGTTTTTATACCCCACACCACCATAGGTGGTTGGGGTATTATGTGTTTGTGCTGATGTTTGTACCGCACAGGAAAAATTATCCAACACCTTAAAGTATACACTTTTTGAGTCGATCTAACGATGTCTGTCTGGCTGGCTGGCTGTCCATGTAAACCTTGTGCACAAAGTATAGGTCGCAATTTTGAAGATAATTCAATGAAATTTGGCACTACACAAGGACGAATCCTATTGAAATTGGTTATGATCGGTTCATTACTTCACCTAACCCCATACAAATGTCCTCCCTGAATAGGGGTAAAAAGATAATAAATGCCTTAAATATAGCAATATTTTAATGAAATTCGGTTTTGTATAAGTACCAATCTTTGTGTCAAATTTCATGAAGATCGGTCCATAAATGACCATAGATCCCATATAAAACTCTCTTCCGAAAATCACTTTAACGTGATAAATCACATACACATATTAGTATCAGGTATATATTCGACTTAAATAAATATTATATAAGTAGAAATCATAGTGACAAATTTTATGAGGTTCGCCCCATAATTTACTATAGCTCCCATATAAGCCCACTTTCGGGAATCACCCTAAAGTGCATAAATTCATATAAATATTAGTATTTACGTAATATTCTGTATTCCTATATTTTATTTTACACTTAGTAAAAGCATCGGTCCACAATTGTCCACATGTCTAATATAAGACCCCTCCACGAATTTTGATGGACATGCACAATGGTGGTCGGCTTTGCCAGACTATATCTTTCTTACTTGTTTAATACTGAATTATTGTTTTTTTTAAGTTTTAAACTTTTTACAATAATTTAAAATAAAAAAAGTTTATTTTATATAAATAGAAAAATATTTTATTAAATAGTGTAGAAGACCTGCTGAAAGCTTTTCTTCAGAAGGCCTGCTGGCCGCTTTTATTCAACAGGTCTTTTAGAAGGGCCGCATGCAGCGAATGTGTAAGAAATATTTTCATATTTATACTTAAAAAAAAAAATAAAGTTTTTCCACAAGCAACGCTTGCTTAAACAAAAAAAAAAAAAAAAAAAAAAATACAACAACAACTTATAAGCATACATACATTTACCCTATCAGCATTTGAAAGAGTTTTTTCGTCCATCCACTTTTTTTGACATTCTTAGATGTTAAAAAGTAAAAAATACACAAATTTGCAATAAAAAAACACATTAATATCAAATTTTGACCTGAAAAACTTGATTTGGTCATGCCATGATTTGGCTCGGGAAATGTATAACTTTTGCTCATGGTGTTGACAATGTATTCATTTTTAATTAATGATTTTTATTTTTAAATATTTCATATTTAATTTAAAGTTATATATAAATATAAGGTAAACATTTAGCTCAATTGTAATTAAAAATATTTTCTAGAAATAACCCAACCGCATTAAAAACCCAAAGAATGCACTAAATAGCGTTATCTAAAAATCGAACGATGACTCTTCTTCGATATCATATTCGACTGTTATTAACTACATGAGGTGTCGCTTTAGTTCAAATTTCGGTAGAAAATGTGGGCAGGGTATATATTTTTTCATGTATATACAAAAAACAACACTCCATATGCAAAAAATAACAAAAACACTAATAATCATTATAATACTGCTATTGTCAATTCAGAGAAGGAAAAGTTGATACTATAGTACTTTTTTAATACTATTTTACATTCAAAAGTACCGAAGTACTTCCTCGAGTCATTTGATACTATCAAACGATTAGCTTGATATTCTACAATTCGAATTAAAAATTTTTAAATGAAAATATGAGTAATTTTCGAATAGAAACCTATGTTTTTCTTAACACCTTTGATTTAGATTTACAATTAGTTCTCAAAAAAAAGGTTTAATTTATAAAATTTTAAACTATAAAATATATGTACAATCATTACTGAAAACTACAAGTTCAAACTGAAGTGAAAATGTTCAAAATTTTAAAGACATCAGGTAATGTACTATATTTTAATATAACTAAAGTTGAAGTGCTCAGTTCTAAGGAATTCATCTTGGACGTAACAGGATATTTTACTATAACATTTAACCTGAATAAAATCGTTTAATGAATTGGTATCGTATTTAATTAATCCTTCGTTTTAGATGTACAAATTGTATTCTTTGAGTTTTGCACAAACTAAAAACAAAAAAACTGTCAGTGTTGTTAGATTAGGGGATTTAACGCCAAATTGGGGATTTATTTTGGGAAATAGGGATGAAAAATGTAGTTTTGGGATTATAAAATTTGTTGGGAATGAATTTCAGGTTTTGGGGATTTTTGGAAATTTTTTGGCGATTTTTGTTTTATTTCCTAATTTTTCTTTACGAAAAATTAAAAAAATATATAATATTCTGTTCGATAATAATTTTTATATTATTTATTCAACAACAGTGAAATGAAGACAATAAAAAATAACTGTTATACAAATATGATATCAAACTAGAATGATATAAGTTCATTAGTTTCAATCTCTGCAACAAGATGATCATTTATGGATTGGTTGAGAGGGTAATGTTTTATCAATTGATACTCTATTATTGTAAATCCAATAACAATCAATAATATAGAAGAATTTAATAATTATCCATATTATTGTTACAGAATCAAATGTGTATTTGTTTGTGACGCAATCATGCCTGAAGCGCTGAAGCAATTTTAATGAAATTTTTTATAGATTATTTTAAGATGGAAGAAATTATTAGATATAAATAAATTGTATGTTGCTGCAAATGGCCAAAACTTATTTATTTATTTTTTGATGAAAATGGAGGTTTAAAATGGATGAAGCTTTATTCTAAGTTTTCTTTAATTTGTTTTTTTTTTATTAAATTTTACGAATAAATGTAACGCAACTAATATATTATAATTGAATCAATGGAACTTAATTTATCATAACTTTAAAGAAATAAATATTTATTCTTCGGTATTTGCATTAACTATAAAAATGGCGTAAATTTTTGATCTAAAAATTTTATTGATACAAAGAGTGTTTTAATTCTTTTTACTAAATTTTTTTACATATGTTTGTATGTAGCTACATGCTTATAAAACAACAACACTGATTCATTGCAGTGCTTCTATTTCCAACTAAAAAATTTCCAAACATACATAAAAAAATTATCAATCAATAACGACTTCTTGCTTATACAAAAAAACAACAACACTGAAAGTCATTACAATGCATTTTATGTATGTTTGTTTGTGTATGTATATTTTTAATAATTTATTCAGACTTTTGCCTATAACTCGGTTGTTTATGGATTGATATGGTTATTAAAAAAAAGAAAAAAACAGAAAATTAAGAACAATTTTTTCAAACAGATTTGTACAAAAACGAATTCTGAAGTTTATATAGAAGCTTCACGAAGTCCAAAAAATGCATTTTGATCGATATCTCAGTTGCTAATGAACCGATTTTGTTCATTCCAAAAAAAAAAAAAAAAAAGATTCCTAACTTTCTGTGCAAAAACGAAGTCGCGAGCTTATATAGGGGCTTAGTAGAATCGAAAACAAATACGTTTTTAGAGGCCTTTTTCGGTTTTTTTGTGATTTTTACTTATATCATTCTAAGGAATATTCTGTATAATTTAATGTGTAAAACATATATATCCCATAAATGGGGTTTTCTAAAAACTGATTTCAACAGACAGATGTACATAGTTATAACGATTTCCCTCTCAGTAAGAATTCAGAAAATATATACTATTTGGAGTCTTAGATGAATACTGTAAAAATTGCAAATGGAATGACAAACTTATATATTATACCCTTTACACCTGTGGTGAAGGGTATAAAAATGTGACTCCGAGACGAAAACATTGAAAAAATATTTTTTATTTTATTTAAATGAATTATTTGATTAATATACGTTTTTTTTTATTTAGAAAAATATAATGAAATGTTTTAATATTCACTGGTCACGTATTGCAGCATCTCCGGAAATTACAACAACCCAGGTTTGATATCGGTTGCGTAAATCGTGCTCGTACTGTATCTTTTTTTAATTAATTCCTCAAAATTTATTTCATCAAAAAAACAAATTTAATATGTATATATATATATATATAGACGAGCAACATCAAAATCTCCCAGATTATATAAAAATATTCTCTAATATATCGATAACAAAATATATTGTGTTAACGTATATTTTGGTCATCACAAATTTCATTATTATGTTATCACATGCTTTTAAATGATGTCATTATTCGTTGGTTTTTATAATTTTTTAAGACTAAAAAAAAAAAATGTGAAACAAATGAAAATCTATTTTTAACCTCTTAAGTACATAGACTAAAACAACCATCTCTTACCGTTAAATATTTTTGTATATGTATATACATATAAATATTTGAAACCACAATTATTTTTATTCTTTTTATTTATATTCAATATTACTCTTTGCTAATTCATAAAATTCGTTTAACCAGTCATACGTGTAGTCCTAATTAGAAATAGTTTTTTATTATCATACGCAAGTCGATCGCAAAAGACCTTAAATTTATATTAAGATTGATGACGGAGTACATTTTTCTATTGTCGTTTAGTTGTTTTTTAAAATGAAAATTTTGGTTTTTGTTGTTGAAAATACTAAAATATTACAAAAGAAAAGTATCAACACAGATGAATTTTGAAAATTTATGATTTGAATATATGCCAACAAATATTGAGTCAGTTTGAAAGAAAAAAAAAAAAAAAAAAATGCATATAGGCTTTTAACCCGTTAATGGGCGGACATTACTTGTTTTTTTAAATAATGTTAATTTTATGAGAACATAAAGAAAGTTTACTGTACTGTTGAAAAATACTTTTTATTAAAATTTTCAATTTAATATGTGATAACTGGTCTTATCACTTCCAGAGTTTGCATTATTTCAATTATACTATTCTAGTGTAATCATTCTGAAATGATAAATAAGATCAGTTGGTACCCCCCATAATATTTAGGAAGAACAGGAAGAAGCTGTTTTATGTAGACATGTTTTAATGTAAACATTTGGTCTATTCGTTTGTCGGTTAGTTTTTACTATTTTTATTTGCTTTGTAAATATGCAATACAAAAAATAAACAAAATATGGGAAAATAAAGTGTGCGCTCGAATAAAACATAACACAAAATTTTCGTAATAAGTTTTATTGCCGTAAATTTTAATTAATTGATGATTAATCTATTTGTCCTATAAATTCTAACGAAGTCAGATTTTGATATTTCTATCAAGGAGCGGAGATAAGCAGATTTATTTACGTTTTTTTTTTGTAACATTTTTTAAAGTTGGTTTCGGTTTTAAAAAGTTTAAATTTGCTATACTTATCTGGGAAAATAAAGTGTGCGCTCGAATAATTCTATCGAAAACAGATTTTGTAAGAATTTTTCTCCCATAAAATTCTAAAGGCTTAAAATTTTCAAAGCGTAAGAATTTTATTCATATATTTTGTTAAAATATTTCCGGATTTGTTTGTGCATATTTTTATAATAATATTTTTCCTGGTATTGACAATCTTATAAGCTAGCAAAAAAAAAAAAAAAAAAAAAAATAAAAAAAATAAAAAAAATAAAAATATTTTGAATTAGCCTAGAAAACATACATTATTGCTGTCTTTTCTCATATTCCAAGGCACAAATTTTGTATACCGAATAATCGAGAGAATGGTCCTGAATAGTATCGAACTAAATACAATAAAAATTTAAAAAAGCTATTGGTCGTGTGACAAGTGTACTAAAAATGCGACAAGATATGTGATTGTTTTGCTTCTTTATTCTCAATAAACACGAATATTCATAACAAAAAGTGTCATAATAAGACATTGATGACATGCAACAGTGGTTTTTAACATTTTCTGACCAGATTTGGTTAGCTCAAGGATCCTTTCAGGAATTTTTCATTTTCCAGCGGACCCCCAGACATATTTGAATTCTTTAATATTTGAAATCTTTTAATACAAATTCAAAATGAGTAGAAAAATGTTTGCAGGTCGATAAATGCAAGAACTTTTAAAACCTGGTAATTGTTGCTCCCAATTATTATGTAAGCATTTCTTGCATCGTTGCCATAACGGCATTTAAAGAACTAATTTTTCGGTTGTTCCACTTTTTTTGTGAAAAAATAATGCTAAATGCTTTTTAGCACTTTTTTGCATATTGAATGTATTTTTTGGCATTTATCATTATTTTTAGCACTTTTTATACCCCACACCACCATAGGTGGTTGGTGTATTATGCGTTTGTGCTCATGTTTGTAACCCACAGAAAAAATCATCCAACACCCACCTAAAGTATACCAATCGACTCAGAATCACTTTCTCAATCGATCTAATGATGTCCGTCTGGCAGGACGGCTGGCTGGTTGGCTGGCTGGTTGGCTGGCTGGTTGGCTGGCTGGTTGGCTGGCTGGTTGGCTGGCTGGTTGGCTGGCTGGCTGTCCATGTAAACTTTGTGCACAAAGTACAGGTCGCAATTTTGAAGATAATTTAATGCAATTTGGCGTATAGTCTTTCATGACACAAGGACGAAGCCTATTGAAATTGGTGATGATCGGTCCATTATTTCACCTAGCCCCCATACAAATGTCCTCCCGGAATAGGGGTTTAACGATCATAAATGCATTAAATATAAATTTAATGAAATTCGGTGTAAGGATTTTTCTCCAAAATCATACATTTTCAAAGCCTAGTGCCAAGCGGAGTCAAGAAATCGAAAAACAAATTGGTATTCAGTGACCAATATCTATCAATTGTGATTATTTAAAATTTCGTTAAGTAAAAAAAAAAATAATAAATTTTTTGATCGCCATATTGAATCCGCCATTTTTAATTTTTTATTACAGAATCCTAGTCAGCGTCCACAAAAACCTTATGTGTGATATATATTTTTCAGGTATAACAAGTATTCTAATTAGGACCAAAATACAGGATCATAGTTAAGTTTGATTTGCAATATTGCTTCCACCTTTCCGAATTTTGAAAATCAAAAAATAAATTCGTATTCTGGGAACACAAATCTATCAAATTATTCAAAATTTTATCAAGTAATTAAATAATTTTTTTGACCGCCATATTGGTTATTACGATTTTGTTTTAAAATTGTTTATAACAAAATCGTAATGAACGTCCCAAAAACCTTATAAGAGGTGTGCCTTTTATATTTTTCAAATAACGTATAAAAGAATAATATTAAGGCAGTTTTTCCACTTTGATTGAAGCACCTTAAAATCATGAATTTTTTGCAAATAAAAATAATTTGCAAATAAATAATGCCGTACGCATTATTTGCAGTTGGTTTCAGTAATTACGCTTAGTTTTCGTGAATTACTACTAACTTGCAAATAAAATAATTAACTCACCTTTATACAGCAAAATTTTCACATCGCAATATTTTTAATTACAAGTAAGAGGTGCGTATAAACGTAATAATGCTATTTTGGAAAGTAACCGTTTTTAGAAGGCTTTAACAAAATTTATGCTAGAGTTAACAGTGTCCACGATAATCAATGGAGCATCATTTTTAAAAGTTGATTAGAGTTAAAAAATATAATATCAATTAATCCACATCGAAAGTTATAGAAAATCTTTGCATGAAAATTTTTTATTGTAAAATTACATTTCTTGACGAAGACGATTTTTAAGCAACTTTTTGAAACAGAATTTGCCCTCGTATAAAACAATTTTCTGAGGACGTAAGATCTTAAAAAGATTATATTTTATGATTCCGTTGTCAGATTTAACGTAGGTTACATAGTTTTAGCAAAACATAAACTCATGTAGTTGATATTTATGTTTTGCGTAAACTATGTATTTTAATTACACCCAAAATTCAAGAGGTTCATCAAATTATTTTAAAAAATACGTTTTAGATGAGCTATAGACTTGATATATGTTTAAATCATAAACTTTTTCAATGAACGAATCTTTTTTTAAGTTTAATTTTTGAAATAATATTATTTTGCTAAACAGTAGTACATTATTTAAGCAGATTCATTTAAATTTTCATTACAAGCACTACTGCAAATATTTTTTCCACAAAAATATAAAATGTATCACTTTTCAAAAACTATTTAAAAACATATATTTTCCAAAAAGTGTAATTTTTTGTTTTCATAAAATTTTTAAATCAAAGTACCAATTCTATACCATCTTCAAAAAACTAAAAAATAAATAAATATATAAATAAAATAACAAAACAAAAATTATTTTTCAAAAAGAAAACGATTTGTAAAAAACAATTTTTCAAAAAGTGGTATCAAATATTAACTATTTAAATTTCAAAGAAAAATACAGATTGAAGCTCCATAAAGCACAATTTAAAAAAAAAAAAAACAAATAAAAGTGTTATATTCGAATGGGCCGAATCTTTTATACCCTTCACGAAATCTATATTGCACAGTGGGGCAGAATCGAAATTTTTTTTAAATAAATCTGTAACTTCCGATCGACTGGTTGGATTTTCATGAAATTTGGTATATGCGTAGCAGAGGAGTGTACAATGTTAAGTTTTGAAGAGGGACACAACAAACTCCTCAGGGACGGAGTTAAGGGGGCTCAAAGTTAGGTACCTCTGACTTAAAAATTTTTAATCGCTTTCCTAGTATTTCCGACCGATTTTATTAGTTTTTTTCTTAACTAGTTAAAGAACAAAATTATCTATTGAATAAAAAAAACTTGAAGTCGATATCTTTACCGAGTCCAAAAATAAACGATTTTAAATTTGAAAATTGCAAAAAAGACGACTTTTTGTGTTTTTTTAACCGAAAAAGTATATACACTCTTTTTTATCTAAAATAAAATTTTCTTTAGCAACATATAATAATTTTGCACTTTTATGAAAGCTAACTTCACAGAGATGACTTTAAGATAAAAAAACAAGTTCAATAACTCAACTGGTCATGGTAAATACCCTCCCGAATTCGACCCATTTTATATGAAAGTTTTGATTTTAGATCATATTTTCTCAAATCCCAAAGCACGAATCGACAAGCGGAATTTATTTTAAGAATCTTCAATATGTTGTTAAAAGTTTTAAATCAAAATCAGATCGCGCGCATTTTTGGTTTTCGAGCTTACACTTCCAAATTTCTCCATAATTCGCCTGCTTTTTCCCCACTTTAGAAACCGAACATTTTTTTTCGTTCTTTTTTCCCATAATGACTTACAATCTGTGCAAATATGAAATATTAGCCATTTTTATACCTACACCACCATAGGCAGTTGGGGTATTATGAATTTGTGTTGATGTTTGTAACACACAGAAAAATCATCGGACCCCTACCTTAAAGTATACCGTTCGACTCAGAATCATTTCCTGACTCGATTTAACGATGTCCGTCCGTCTGTATGGCTGACTGGCTGCCCGTCCATGTAAACCTTGTGAACAAAGTACGCGACGTAGTTTTCAAGATATATTGATGAAATTTGGCACTAATAATTATTTTGGCCTATTGAAATTGGTTATGATCGTTATTTCACATAGCCCCCTTACAAATGCTTTCCACGAAAAGGGTTTAACGCTCATAAACACCCTAAATATAGAAATAATTTAATGAAATTTGGCACAAATAAGTTTTATATAATTAAAAATCTGTAACAAATTTCATGAAGATTGGTCCATAAGTGATTATAGCTGCCATATATATCCCTCTTCCGAAAATCACTTTAACGTGCATAAATCGCATAGAAATGTTAGTATCAAGCTAATATCTGACACAAATAAGTTTATAATGAACCATAGCTCCCATACAAGTTCCTCTTCCGGGAATCACCCATAAGTACATAAATTCACACTGAACCAAATCTCTTACGTAATATTGACGAAAAATTTTCGTAGAATTTTAACGAAAAAAAAAAAAATATTTAATTGATTTTTTTTTTCAAATTGAAAATTGATTTGAATAAATTTTCGTTAAAAAAATTACGAAAAATCTGTTAAATCAACTAAATTAAATTAAACTTAATCGTTGAATGTTGTTTTTTCAGTTGTCGATCATCTCGTTTTATTTGCTGGTTTAAGTGGCCAATGTTGGGGGGTTTAAACTTGTGATAAAATATTCATATACACACATACAAACAGATGGTGATGGTATACATGTATAAATTTAAAGAAACATAAAAAGTTATAATAATTTAGAAAATTAATTTGTGAGATCTAAGTATTATTAAAAACAGCGTTGGTTGCATTTTTGAAATTACTTTTGTAAAGATAAAATATATAGATATATTATAAACGAGAAAGAAAGATATAGTCGGTCAAGACCGACTATATGATACCCTACACCAATGTGTACGTTGATAAAAATTCGGGAAGAGGACTTATATTACACCTGTGGTCAATTTTACTAAATGTAAAATAAAATATACAAATACAGAATAATGCGTTGATACTAACATCAAAATGATTTTATGCATTTTAGGACGATTCCTGGAAGTGGTAAATTATGGACCGATTCTCATAAAATTTGGCAATATTGTGATACCCCACACCACCGTAGGTAGTTGGGATATTATGTGTTTGAGCTGGTGTTTGTAACGCACAGAAAAAATTATCCAACACCCACCTTAAAATATATCTATCATCTCAGAAACACTTTTTGAATCGGTCTAATGATGTCCGTCCGTCCATCTGGCTGGCTGGCTGGATGGACGGCTGGCTGGTTGTCTGGCTGGCTGGTTGGCTGGCTGGCTGGCTGGCTGTCCATGTAAACCTTGTGCACAAAGTACAGGTCGCAATTTTGAAGATAATTCAATGAAATTTGGCACGTAGGACTTTCATGACACAAGGACCAAGCCTATTGAAATTGGTGATGATCGTTCATTATTTCACCTAGCCCCCATTCAAATGTTCTCCCGGAATAGGGGTTTAAAGATCATAAATGCATTAATTATAGCAATATTTTAATGAAATTCGATGTAATGTAGTTTTATATAAGTTTCAATCTTTGTGCCAAATTTAATGAAGATCGGTCCATAATTGACCATATCTCCCATATAAAACCCTCTTCCGAAAATCACTTTAACGCGCATAAATCATGTACAAATGTTAGTATCAGGTTTATATTCGACACAAATAAATTTTATATAAGTAGAAATCATAGTGACAAATTTTATGAGGATCGCTCCATAATTTACCATAGCTCCCATATAAGTCCACTTTCGGGAATCATCCTAAACTGCATAAATTCATATAAATGTTAGTATTAACTTAATATCCTGTATTCATATATTTTATTTTACATTTAGTAAGTGTATCGGTCCACAATTGTCCATATGTCTAATATAAGGGTATCATATGGTCAGGCTTGATCGACTATATCTTTCTTACTTGTTTCTAATTACATAACACTTATTTGTGTCGAATATTAACTTGATACTAACCTTCGTATGGGATTTATGAACGTTAAGGTGATTTTCGGAAGAGGAGTTTATATGGGAGCTATGGTCAATTGTGGACCGATCTTCATAAAATTTGTTACAAAGATTGATACTTCTTTGCACAGAATTTCATTAAAATATTCTCATTTTGAAGGCATTTTCTCTATTTCTCTATTTTCTCTATTTGTTTAAACTCTATTCCGGGGGACAATTTTATGGGTGCTAAGTGAAATAATTGACCGATTACAATGGGCTTCATCTTTGCTTAAAATTGCGACCCGTACTTTGTGCACAAGGTTTACATGAACAGCCAACCAGCCGTCCAGCTAGCTAGCAGTCCAACCAGACGGACGGACATCGTTAGATCGATTTAAAAAGTTATTTGAGTCGATTGTTATAGTTTAAGGTGGGTGTTGGATAACTTTTTCTATGCGTTACAAACATCAGCACAAACCCATAATATTTTGCTGCGCATTTCCATAAAGAAAAAAAATTACATACCCGAGGTGACCAAATTGGAGGCCTACCCTCTACCCCCGTGACCTGCTAGCGATCTGTACTCCTCCAAATTAATTCGAAAATATCTCAGCTCTGACCATGTAAAATTTTATTTAGATATCTCTAACGTTTCACAAGTAACAGTATTATAAAAAAAGATTTGGGACCACTGTGCGGTATTTTAAAAACGCATCGTTTGCACTGGCTTTGTACTATACATTGCTTTAAAGATATACATAATCTACCAAAAGTGTATTTGTTGATTTATAAAACAGTTCTTAGCTCTATTGAAAAATTTTTAAATTTCAATTAAGTTGATTTATTAAAAGTCTCCAGGTTTCTGTTACTGTTATTTTATTTTTCATTAATATTATTTATGAATATAATTTAAAATAATATTTTGTTTATTTAACACTGCCATAAGTAAATTAATTACTTCAATTTAATTCAAATCTAAACAATTAATTAAATTTCGAAAAAAAATATTCAGTATACCAAATATTCAGTCTACCAAAATTTTGTATTAATCAATACATCTATATTCCCAAAATATGATTATTCCATAAAACTTATATATATTGTTTATCAATTAGTTTCTTTTTGGGCCTGGTAACAATAGACGTATTAATAAGTATACTCTTAGCCCTCTCAAGAGAGTTGTCTATACCACGTATAGCAACCATGGTATAATTGTACTTTTTTTGATACATTTTTATATCTGTTGGTACCGTGGTACTACCATGACTCATTTGGTACAATTTGATATGAACTTATTTACATATTTATTACTAAATAGCAACATCCTTTTTTATTATAGCACCGTAGTTCTGAGGCTGAATCCGAAATATTCAATAGTTTAACCCCCGCCTTTATAAGTTAGTCTTTCAATTTTATTAATAAGTGTATCCATAAACTAATAAAATCTGTGAATTAGAAAACATCGGATGTTGCTAAATGCATGTATTTCTATGAAGCTAAACCTTTTTGTAGATCGCCACTTCACCTAATGTCTATATTAGGAAATTTTCATCAAGACAAACGTCAAAATTAACCCGAATTTAAGGAAGGTGGCAACAGTAGCACCAAAAACAACAATAAAGCGAATGCATTAATGTTTTTTGTATATGTATGCTGTTCGACAACTGTAAAAACTAAAAATAATCAGCAATTTAACTGAGTTTACCTTGTATAGATTCGTACTGATTTTGACATTTGTCTTGATTTGTCAAGAACAAGAATATTCTATATTTCGAAAAATAATGTTTTCATTTATGACATTTTTTTGAGGTATGTAGATAGTTGTATATATTTTAATGAATAATATTAACAGTTAATTAACGGAAATTTAAAAATTTTGCAATATTTTAAAATGGTAGGTGTCCTTGAATACAAAATATTTACAGAAAATATAATTTTGAGAAAAACTTATTCAATTGTTCATCCTCTGTAAAATATTTTTCCAAATAAGAAAACAAATGTTGAGTTAAGCAAAAACTTTTTGGTTCTCGGTAATGGCAACTGCTTATTAAAGTAATTTCTTTGTAATGAGGTGTCATTATTACATGTCTATTCTATATTACATAAATAAGTACTCAATAGTATATTTTTCTAACAAAATATCTAAAAAGATATTTTTGATTCCAGACATAACGAGAGTTATTCAAGGAATTCTGTTGATTTCACATTCGTTAGCGAAAGTTTCCTACTAAACTATTATTTTAATAAAAGATAAAATTGTTATTAATTTATCTACTGTGTCGTGTTGAACTCAACAAATTTGTTGCTGCAATTTTCAAATAGCACGTAATATTTTTACTAATTATTTAATAAAAAAATGTCTATAATCTATTAAATTTCTACGTAAATGTTTGTAATTAAAATATATTGACAAAATTGGTACCTTTGGGTCGAAAAAGTACATTTTTTTATGATAAAATAAGACATTTTCCATCCCTGATCTTTACTATCTAACAAACATATGGGACAATACAATGGCAAAATTGTTTAGAAAAAGAAATAAATAAATTTAAATAATTTAAAGCAGAGTGAAAAATTTGCGTTTCTACTCAAATATTGAGAAAAAATTTTGTAAAATGCGCATAAAATTTTAATAAAAATTGACTGCGTCAAGAGAATATTGAAGAAAAATTTTAAACTGTATAAAAAGAATTTTAATTTTTTTAGTGGGTGCTCAAATGATCGTGCTACAATTTGCGACAGTTTTACTTTGTCGATCACCTACTCAAGAACTAACCGTTGTCCGTGCTAATAATTTTATAATAATTTGAAAAATTAAACAAAATTCAAAAATAAAAAAAATAAATTTCTTAATAACGAATACATACATATATAATAAAGAAAATTAAAAATAATATAACGAAATATAATTTATTATACAATATATATTAAATATAAAACGAAAATTGAAAGTATAGTGTTTTGAAATAAAAATGAAATTTAAAAATGAAAAATAAAAAGTATATTGAAAATAAATTGAAAATAATTTTCCTTAAAATAGTGTCTTTTAATTATTTATATTTATATAGTGTGAAAAGAAATTGTTTATAAAAAAATTTAATCACACGACATATAGGATAAGAAAAATACAGTTATATGTGTCAAGAGATCAGAGCGGAAAATGTCTGATTGCTCAATGTCGGACTGTACGTCTGTCTGCTTTGCTTAGCTTGTCTGCCTGTTGTGTTAAATAAATAAACAAAAAATAAAAAGTGTGTTTTATTTAATAAAAAATTTTACAATATTATATTTTCGAATATATTATCAATAAAAATCATAGCAAATGTGAAATATTTATTTTTTATTACATAATGTTTTTTTTTTTTCTAAATGTAAAAAATTTAAATTTAAACGACATCGCAACTTTTTGTATTTTGTATAATTTGTTTAAAAAAAGGAAATACATTTAAAATTAAAAAAAAACAAATAAATAAAATAGCAAAAATAAAGTGAAATAAAAGAAAACAACAAATTATAAGCGTTAGAGTCTATAGAAAAAAATTATTGGGTATATATAAATAAAATCTTGTAGATGCGTGGAAAATCTCTTGTTTGTCTTCGAGATGAAAAGCTTTTTAAAAATAGCTAAATAGCAAAAAATAAATTAAACAAAAAAGTATAAAAATAAAACAAAATATGTAGAAATACAATTTGAATCAAAAGAAAAAAATATTTGTTTGGCATTTTTATTTATGTTTATTACTTAAAAAAAGTAAAAAAGAAAAAATATAATAATATTTAATGGACGTCTGTTTTTATCAAGTCAACTTTATGTTTTTATTTAAACAAGTGGTGAAATTCTATTAAGTAGAAAATATAAATTAAATCTACATTAAAATATCGTGTCGAAATTAATTTAGTTTCAATTGAAACGTATATTTTTACTTTGTTTATAATAAATTTCCAAATTAAACTATAACATATTTTTAGTATAAATAATTACAAAAATTCAGAGAAATTCTGCATATAAATTTGGCAAGAATTGGCAAAATTTACATAATTTCTTAAAGAGACAGTGGGCGTCAATAAAAGAAAATAGATATTGTGTTTTTTAAAGTAAACATTAATTTTATTTAATGAGGTAAAATAGTAGATGCTGATAGGTTTATTAATATATATATATATATATATATATATATATATATATAGACATTTTTCAAAAGTTTAACACAGTTTGAAAATGCAGTTTTCTTAAAAAAAAAAAATGCAATTTTAGTTTTACCAAAAAAATGGATCCCTTTTGCTCTAGCGCCTCCAGTTTTCTTATAAATTGAAATATTAGATTTCCTTCAAAAATTCGATTTTTGGTGAGAAATATAAATGATCACAGATTTTCATCCTTTTTGCTCTAGCGACTTTAATTTCTTTATAAATTTAAATTTTTGATTTTCCTAAAAAAATCTATTTTTGGTGAGAAATATAAGTGATCACAGATTTTCATCCTTCTTGTTCTAGCACCTTTAGTTTCCTTATAAATTCAAATTTTTGTTTTCCCTAAAAAAAATTATTTTTGTTGAGAAATATCAGGGATCAGGGATTTTCATCCTCTTTCTTTATAAATTTCTTTATAAATTAAAATTTTAGTTTTCACTCAAAAGATAGATTATTGGTGAGAAATATACATGATCACAGATTTTTATCCATTTTGCTCTAGTTTCCTTATACATAAATTGAAAGTTTTGCTTTCCCTCAAAAAAAAAAAATCGATTTTTGGTGAGAAATATACATACATATATCTTTGGATACTTTATGCACCATAAATATATATATATATATATATATATATATATATATATATATATATTACTTCTAGTTTTCTTTTAGAAAAGGGTTTTCCTGCTTAATTACTCATTATTTCATCTTCCATATTCGCTATGTAACTTAGAATTTGGTTTTTCTAAAGGGTATTAAATTTTTCTTATATTTTTTGAAGCCTATGATGATTGTTAATGATTTTCGATACATTTCTATTCAAATTTTCCAAGATTATTATAAGTTGTCGGATATTCGAATTTAAGAAATTTTTATCTGCTTATAAACAAAATGTTAGTTCGGATTTAATTAAATTTAATTTATTAATTCCATTTAAATTGTAAATGCATTTTTTTTAGTTTACGTTGATCTTTTTAAATATATTTCAAAGTGGGCTAATTTCTTGTCTTTTAACAGTTATAAGTATATTTACATAAGTTTCGATTTCACATAAATAATAGATCTAATATTTCGAATCTCAGATGCAATGTATTTAGTAGAGCTATAAAACTATCGATAGTCTTCTCATTCGACATTTTCGATAGTTCGTAAAAAAACTATCGATACTATCGAATTTTTTAAAGATTTGGAAAATTTCACTTTTATTGTTTTAATGTAATTAAAGAAAAATTTTATTTTAAAGAAGAAAAATTTAATTAAATTTTCTTTGAATAGTAATAAATAAAAAAAACAAACATTTTTTAGTTCCATGAGATTAATAGTGGATAAAAAAATAAATATGCACAGTGACCTCCAAAACTGTTCATAAAAATGTTAAATTTTAGATTTGGCTTTATAAAAGCAATTTATAACAACTCAAAGCTTTCGTTCATTTCGATTTACATTCATTACTTAGTGGTAAATAAAATAAGTAAAAAAGAATTAAACAAGACATGATTTTCTTTAAAAAAATATAAAAAATAAAAATAACATTTTGTAAACACTTTTGTAGCCCCACCAATTTTTCATTATTTTGGATTTTCTGTAAAGTTATTTCAGTATTAATTGTGACAATTTTTAATTTTATTAACCAGTAGAAAGTTGCCCTGCACGTTATAATTAAATTTTAGTAAATAGGGATCAGTAATTATGATCAGTTTCTTTTTAATATACAGATCTTGATTATTTTTTTATATTCGAAATTTTTACGATTGGGTTTTTTACAGGCTAATAAAATTGAACTTTTGTTAAGAAATTTCTCATTTTCGACCCCTGAATGTAGGGCGCACGTTTAAAAATTTCCATAATTACAATTACGTGAATATAGTTCCAGTCTTTTAGAAAATGGCAGAAAATATTAAACTTTTTCAACTAAATTAAACAAATTTAAATTAATTTAAAAATTGGTAACAATTGCAATTTCAAAATTTAAAATTTTTTCTAGTTATCGAATTGAGAAATTAAACATTTTTTCTTTTGTGTAATTCAGATAATTATAGGTGATTTCAATATATTTAAAAAAATTTTTTAAATTTTTACTTTAAAAGTTATACGACAAAAACGCAAAAAATTAAGGTCAAAAATGTGAAATTAAACTTTTGAAGACAAATATCTTTTTTACCATAAGAGACAATATATTACTTTTCAACTGTACTCCTTTAGTTATAAGGTCCGATAATATTTTTTACTCTCGAGGTGATGAAATTTGGCCCACTGTAGTGCCGTCCGTGCTTCTCTTATGCACTCCAGCCAACAATATTGTGAAAGTCTAACTCCTCTTATATCGATGTCCCAAGTTTTATTAAGATCGGTCTAGCAGATTATAAGACCTAGATTTGTTACCATTTAATTTGCAAAAGGACCCATTGTGCAATGTTATCATATGTGGAAAAATTACAGTTGTAGGGCAAGCAATTTCAACATTTTATTTCATGAGATGTTAAAAATTATTTGGCCAACAACTATTTAACACATTAACAAGTTAGAGCGCTATATTCGGCTGTGCCGAATCTTTTATACCCTTCACCATTTTATTAACAAATAAAAAATGCCTTAAAATATGCATTGTTATTTTCACATTTTTATTTTAAAAAATAATCAAAATTTTTTCTATAATATCCAATATATGTTTTGTATGTTTGTATGTATATACAAACCAAACAATCACTGCTTGCATATACAAAAAAAAAAAACAAAACAATAACACTGATGGTCACTGCAATGCTTCTGTTACCAACTAAACAATGTTCAAACATATGTAAATAAATGTGTATACAAACAAGCACTGCTTGCTTATACAAAAAACAACAACAACACTGATAGTCATTCCATTACTTAAGTTTATATGAATGTTTGTGTGTGTTTATTATACCCTTCCATAATTTTCGTCGGAGAGCAATCTAGTTGATATTTTCTGGATCATTATAAGAAATGATGTCGATAGAACGATGTTCATCCGTTCGTCGATTGAAATGGCTCTTATGAAGCCCACTGATAACTGCCATACTATATATATATATATATATATATATATATATATATATATATATATGTATATATACACATATATATACATATATATATATATATATATATATATATATATATACATATATTCAAAATTAGCGGTTTTCGATTTAATTTTTGCAAAAAAAAAAAAAAAAAGAAAAGAAAATCGGAAAATTTTTTCTGAAATTTTCTATTAAAGAAATTAAATTAGTCGGTCCACTAGTTACAGATATATCGGCCGAAACGCATTTTTGATTGATATCAAATTCCTATTAAGCAACGAACTCGGTTCTTATATAGATCGATCACAAATATTTTTCTTGAATTTTGGTTTTATATACGTGTATATTATAGATTATATATGGATATAAGGATTTATAAGATATTGATTCTTACATCAAAATGCAAATTATTTAAAATTTTTAGTGTTTACATAGATATAGTATAGGTAAATACATATATTTGTAATTATATCCAATGTAATGTATTTCATTTTCATATAACATCTCAACATGGTTGAAGGGTATTCGGCACTACCGAATATAGCAGTCTAACTTGTTTTTAAACGATTTTTTTTTTCAGTTTTCGACCAATAACTCAGTTGTTTATAGGTCGATTTTGTTGAGTAAAAAAACTGAAATTTTAGAGAAATATTTGTGACCGATCTATATAAGAACGAAGTCCGTAGTTAATATGAGGGCTCCAAAAAGGACAAAAACTTGTTTTAGCCGATATCTCGAACATATATGAGCCAATTTTTCATTTCTTTGTCATAAAAATTCAGAAAAATGGTTACAAGTTTTTTGTGAAAAAACGAAGTACCTAGTTATATAGGGGCTTCAAAAAGACGATTCTGCTGAATTTCAATAGCAAAATTCTCGAAAGGATTACCAATCATTTGATACATATACCTATGATATCGGCTGCCTTCATAAACGCCAATTCATCCGAAAAATGTACGGACGGACGTGGTTCTATCGACATCGTTTCTTATAAGAGTCCAGAGAATATAAACTTTTACCTGTTTACTTTTACGCCTGTGGCGAAGTTTATTGATTTAATTAAAAAAATAATAAATATTTATTACATCAATAAATTGCATATATAATAACTGAATTTTTAAACAGTCACATTTTTTATAAATTTTTAGAAAATGGCAACAATATTTGTTAGCCCGGTCTTTTGTCGATAATTGATATCGGAAAGATAAGTACCGATAGCGTATGCAAAGTAAAACTATCGATGGCACTATCGATTGTTTTGCAGTTCTAGTATTTAGTACATTAGGGGAAATATATTGAAGTAATAAAAGAATTGAGATCTTTTACCTAGAATGGAATTATAGTTTTCTAAATATATATACATATCACTTATTGCTGAGAAATAAGTGATCACCAGAGCAACCAAAAATATTTTCTAATGAAAGTGCTTTATGAGTATAAAAAATGCTCTTATAATCGGAAAATATGTAATCAAAATTAAAAAATATGTTCATAAAATAATATTTTTTCTTGCTAAATTATTAGCAATTGCTAAAAAAGGTCTTTGCACTTACAAATATTCAAAGCTAATACATTGTAACAGGAAATTACAAAATTTCATCAACTCATAGAATGAAAATTATTAGAGAATCGGATATGAAAAAAGTACGTGACGACATAACGAAAATTTCATTAATGAAAAATTATGTAAAAATTATGTAAAAATTCTGTTAAATATATAATATTTTTCTTTTAATTACAAAAATAATGCACCTAAGTATAAAATATGCCAAAATATGCCAACTAAATAGCTAAAATATTCTCTAATACAAGGATTTTCTATGAAAATATGACAAAACATGCTTTTAAGCCAAAAATATGTAAAAATATGCTGTTAATACTAAAATATGCTAAAATATGCCGAAATAAATCGTTATTAAAATTCTTAAAATTGTGTGAAACGGATAAATAACTAACAGTTTGGTTCATTTGAAGCCCAGGAAAAAATAAGATTTTACACATTTTTGGTTGCAATGGTGATCACCCTTTTCGCTATAGCACCTCTAATTTCCTTAATTAAGATTTTAGTTTACCTTTAAAAATCGATTTTTGAAGCGAAATGTAAGTAATCGCAGATTTTCGTTCTCCTTTTTTTTTTTTTTTTTTGAGTAATAAAGTGCTTAAATATTTATGATTAAAAAATCATATGTAATATACAAACGACTTTGTTTAAATATATAAAAATTATAAAAGAAATTTTCGCTTCAAGCAGACAAATTTGTATGATTGTTTGAAAAGTTTACGAATATATTTGGCAAAATTAAGATGAAAATTTTAGAAAAACCAAACTGCAAACATTAATTAATGTGAATGATCTACGAAGACCTGTATGCATTTGGGTGTTGCCCTATTTATTAATTTATGTATAAATTGTTAATATTTGTCTTGTTGTCTTCTAACATGTTTGTAATTTCGAAATCACATTATTATGTTTTTTTTGATGTGAATTTTGTATTTAAATTGCCAAATTTTAAATAATAAAATTAAAAATATATATATGTTTACTTGTCATTTATGTATACCTGCGAAATAAGCATTGTATATAGAGTTTCAATGACATTTATTATCTTCATTCCACAAAGCAACTCACATAAAAGCATATTTCTTTAATTAAAAATATTAATTTTAAGTGAAAGTTTATTGAAACAAAAGAAAAAGAAAATATTAAAATAAAACGAAAAAAAACCAAAATGGGCAACGGTTGTTCGAAATGTTGTAAATGTAACGATCATAAAAATTATCATGGCACACTGTCCTCGTCTTCTTCAATATATAGGAAAAGGTAAATAATAATTTAATTAATTAATAGAAATTAAAAATAAAAATACTAATTTTTTAGACCCATTTCGAAGATATACTCGATTTTTTTGTGGCCAAAATTTACCAAACTTGAGATTTTCAATCGCTGTTAGGGAACTGAAGACGGATTTTGAAAAATGTTTAAATATTTTTTTTGTATTCAAACGATACGTATGTTTGAGGGTCTTTTCTTCATGCTTAAGGTGACCAGACATCCCACTTCGATCCCGTTTAAAATATTTTCCTGCTTTTTATTAAAAAATTCCGCCTTTTTTTTTAGCTCTAAACATTAATTATTAAATTTCCATATTTACGTTTTCTATAACATTCTTTCCAACATTTTTTAAGTTTAAATAAATATAATTAGACTTTTTTATATTTTCAACTCTAAAAATTAATGAAATTAACAGAAGGCAGATTTACAGGTTAAGATTACTTGAAAATTTGATTATTTTTCAAATATCGATTTTGGTAATTAAAATTTAATTTTTTTTAATAATGATCATCTGCTTCTACTGAATGTTTCCTGTTAAAGCACTTTGTGTGTATTAGAGAGTCCGCGGGAAAAATACTCTTATACAATTTCGATGTGGGAAACGATGCGTATTGGTGAGATGAATACGGAAAAAATATGATCATTTTTTTTAATTCGTCTTAAATTCCCTACCAGTGATTGAAAATCTGAACCCCGGCACATTTTGTAAAAAAAGCTTTGAGTATTTTCAAGAAATACAAAGCTTTTTTCCATAGTACATTATATTACGAACAATTCATACATTTTAGTACCCAAAAATGTGCTTTAAAATCCATAAAAATAAGAGAAAATAAATGCGTTTTTTTTGACAAGTTTTTTTTTTATTTGAAAAATATTATCTAATAAAAAAACAGTAAATGAAAGCGAATTAAAAATACTTTACAATACAATTATTTTATTCAGTTTTAAATATGTTTTCGTTGGTATTTTTATAATATGACTTTAACCGGTTCGGAATGGTCGGACATCCGTTTGAAGTAAATAGAGACGAGTATGATAAATCTGGGATAACACTAAAATGAAAAGATTAATTTTAGTGTTAATAGTGATAAACTTATTAAATAATGTTTTAGTATTACATAACATTTTAAGTAAATTGAAAATTTTTATCATAGTTCTAATTAATACACAAATATTTTATTTCATTATAAAAAAAAAATCTTGAAAGGTTTTGGAAATTGGGTCAAAAAAAGTATATATATATATATATGTATATATATATATATGATTTTAAAAATTTTAAAGGTGCTATACAGTGGTAGACAATCGTTTGTACGCATCACAGTTGTTCTTTTATAATAACAATTTTACTTTGAATTTATACTCACTAAAAGTACGCCTAAAAGTAAAGAATAAAAATGATAAACCATTATATAAGTTGCCGTTATATATTTTTGTGGGACAATCGTAGTAACAATAAATATCAAAATTCTCCAGTTGGCTATAATTCAATGATTTTAGAAATATTTTCTGTTAAAATAAAATTTCAAAAATAATGTGGTCTGGATCGCGTTTAAATTAAACAGGAAGAAATCTGATTGATACTTTAAAGCAAAAAAGCTTATTCGAATCTTGAAATTGCTCCCATCATAAAATGTTCTTATGGAGTGATAGGAAATTTTATTAAAAAAGGTAAATCATATTGAATAAAACTTAAAACATAAGACTTATCGAAATTATCAGTCCACCAAAAAGATAAAATATGTATGTAAGTTGCGAAGAGACCAAGTAACACCTGACTTGCTGAAATATCAAAGAAAAATTGCAATTATCAGTAACTATACGAACTAGAGCTCGTGTTTTGAATTCGTTATCGTTTATTAAATGGAGAAAATTAGACCAAGCCTCGGGTTTATGCTTTACATAAAGAATGTCGTACGGTGGCTCAGAAATTAATTCCATTGGCCAAAAGTCCAATTTTTTGTTAACACCAATTTCTAAAATTTTAATGCCATATAATAGTAAATATATTGAAACTAAGGTGGCCAGAAAATTAGATCAAAATATTGGTAATTGTGGATGTATTTTATAAAAAATATGTGATTTTTGTAAATTTGATCAGAAGTAAATTATCACTATTCGCAAACTATTATCGATAATTGGCTGCATTTTTTTTTTGTTGTTGGTAAGAAATAGTATAATGTGTCACTGTACCTGCTGTGTTATTAAATATTTTCTCATATACTATATTTTAATCAAATTTGAATAGAACTTTTGAGGGTCAAAATAAATAATAAAGACGAAAGTGTCCTCTTTAACTTCATACATACTTTTATATCTGTCTGGAGCCGTCTGTAGAACACTTTTTCCATTTGAATGAAATTCCTCCCAAAATTGTTTTCTATTTTTATTTTACCTGTTCATATGATTCAAATATAAATATACAAAACCCTATAAATTGTGATAGGTATCTTAAGTATATTATATAATTATTATTTTATTACTAATTTTTTATAGCATATTTTACCTATTTTTAGCCCTTTTTAGTTTTTTAACTCTTTTTATTGTACTTATTTATGCTACATAGGAACATATTATAACGTAATGCAAGAAAAGGATATAAGCCAGCAATAACAATAAAATTTTAAAATCTTTATAAAACATGGAGGACTTCAGGTATCTTTAGAAAGTACAAACCAAAACAATCTTGGGAGACCACTAAAATTACTTGACAACTGTAGCAATAGAAACTTAAAGATATCATGAAGAAATCGGATGTGAAAATAATCAAGAAATTTTGCTATATCAGTTTCGATCACAGAACCAACCCACAAAAGTCGATATCATTCAAAAAGTTTTTAACGCTAGTCCAGTGAGAACAAAACGGTTTCTTAATAGTATTCCAATGCCAAGCGATGAAAAACAGTTCTCAAATGAAGAGGCATTAGAATTATTTTTGTATTTGAATTTAACAAAACAGCAATATACCCAGCTCAGATTGCATATGATTGAAAAAGGCTCACATCTCTATCCATCATATCATCATATAACTATTACTAAGAATTACTATTTGCCACCAAGGGACACTATCACAATCACACTGCTTTGGCAGAAGTACAACTTTAAGATCTACTTAATCATACAGTTGAACGCTTGTTCAACGCTATCATTTAAAGGAAATGATCTGAAGAAATATGCAAGTTAATTTTCGTTTGCTAAGGGTGATGTGATGGTTCTTCTTTAAAAAAAAAACACAATGCAAGCAATATGTACTCGTATGTGAAAATACTTCAGACATAGATATGTTCATGGTGTCATTTATACCATTGCGATTGATAAAGAATTTGGAGGACTTCGAACCTTCGATCAGTAGGATGCAAATAAAGGATATTTGAAAAAATCAAACAACATCTTCTACGAAATACTGGAGACCAATTAAATTTGAATTTAGAAGGAAATTCATGATGCCATTAAAAAAGAAGTCAGTGATATTAGAGCCCAAATTTCAACACTACAGCCATTCGAATTTAAGATTGACGCCAGACAATTGAAGTAAGCTACCAATTAGATGATAGATGGAAAAGTAGGCCAGGTTTTGACTGATACAAAGGCTTCATCTAGCTGCATTATATGTCAAACCACATCAAGCCACTTAAACTAAGTCCCGGAAAAAAACATGAGATAATACTGATGCATATGAATTTGAATTAACACCTCTACATATAAGAATACGATTCGTGGAAGACATACTAAAAATCAGTTATGATTTCGATTTTAAACCTACAGGATCAATAAGATACAACGACACCAATAAGGAGTTAAGAAGTTTAAAAAAGAAACATGTTCATTACAAACTTCTCAAATATGGGTTGATTATAGATCAACTAAAACAAGGATCAGGCAATACCAATGATGGGAACACATTAAGAAGGTTTTAATATAAATTTTGTTTCAAGATTTAAAACAATTATCATTGTATTTGCGTGCGAAGGATACTGCACGAATAATATACAACTAAGTAAGTAACATTAAAAACCTTTTAGAGAAATATGTTTGCAACAATTCACAAAATCCTTTATCATGGAGAAGATATCATTAAGCATCATTTAGTACCATTTAGAGATCTATCGGAGGAAGCTCAGGAAAAAAGGAATAAGAATTGAAGATTTTATAGAGAGCATAATACCAGAAATATGTCACGAAATTCTACAAATGAAGATCTATTTAATGTCTTTAATATATCTCTAGCATTCCAATTCAATGGAAAGTAAAACATCGGGACTTAGATGAAGAAGCAAAAGTTCTGCTAGAGGACAGATATAGTATGGAACTAAATATGGAATATTTGCAGGCTATTTTCCAATTGAATAAATAATAATTATAATTTTCTTTTATTGTTATTTAAGTAAAAAATAAAATAAACATTAAAAATCTTTTAGAAAAAAATTTGTCCTTAATGTTATTTAAATAAACAAAACAAAATAAACATTAAAAAAATCGTTATTTTTTTTCCGAAAACAACCGATTCTAGTGGAACCAGTTCTTTAAGCACCAGTTCTAGTGGAACCTGTTCTAGAATTGATAAACTGGGAACCTGTTTACAGAATTATCCTGGGTATTATAAAAATGTTTTTTTTATCTGCTATAACTTTTTTTGTAAGTAAAGATGATTCAAAAAACAATAAATTCGCATTTTCATACTAAATGCTATAAAAAAATTAAAAGTTCAACTTTAGCCTTAAATTTCTAAACAAGCGCTGAACTGATTTTAATAAAATTAAAACTGGAGAAAAATTCAAGAAAATATATTTCCATAAAAGAATCTAAAATATCTATCGATTCAAAAGTTACAGAGTTTTGGCCGATGAAAAACTATTCTAAGCTACTGTGCGCCGTGTGAACTTTACAAAAACTTATGTCTTGAAAAGAAGTTCAGTCTATATTGTTCATGTTATGTTATAGTTGCTACTGGTGTGATATTAACCAGCACAACACCGTTTGGTCGAAATTTTGATGGAGGAAGCCTCATGGTGTGGGAACTCAAATATGTACACCGAATGAATATCCAGATAAAGAAAATATTATCTAGCAAGATTCTCCACATTATCTTGCTAGATAATATTTCCATATCAAAACGGACAAAAAACAGTAATTTTCGGATTTAACATCTCCGATTTCAAACATTGGCTATTGGAAGTGTTCCTTAAATCATAAACTTTTAGACTTATGGCCCTTTCTGTAGCAAGAATATGATGTTTTGAAAAAAAGCTGAAAACTTCACAAAGGTGTACTTGTTTAATTACTAACATTTTCAGATTTTACATATCCGATTTCAGACATTAGCTATTGGAAGTCTTCCTTCCTTCCTTCCAAGGGACACTATCACAATCACACTGATTTGGCAGAAGTACAACTTTAAGATCTACTTAATCATAAACTTTTAGACTTATGGCCCTTTCTGTAGCAAGAATATGATGTTTCGAAAAAAAGCTGAAAACTTCACAAAGGTGTACTTGTTTAATTACTAACAATTTCTAAAATATAAATGATAGATCTTTGGTTTTAGTCTCATATTAAAGACAGTAATAAAGTTTATTTATATCAAAAGTTCAAAGGTCAAAGTTGGACATATAAAAATCAAAAAATGGTGTTTTTAAAATTCTTAAAAAAAATATAATATTGACATAACTTTTCTCCGTACGTGCAAAGTTTCAAGGTGGACTTGAAATCTGCTGTCCGCTTTCACATAAATCACTCAATGCTATACGTACCAAAGCACAGTAGGGAAGGGTTTTTCAAAAAAATATTCAGTTACTCCAATATAAAAAATAAATAATGCAGTTAAAATGAGATATTAAAAAGTCTTTTTTTTCCTTTGATAAACAACACAAAATGTGGTGGGTATAATAGATTGTCTACCACTGTATTTTATTAATGTAAATATTTTGTTTAACCTGACATCTGTTTATAAATAAAAAAGGCATTTATGAATAAACAAATATTTCTTTTTTAGAGTATTTTATTAATAAACGAATTTAAAAAGCATTTTGATGTTGCTAAAATTATATCGAGGGCTTATATTCAAAATAGGCTATCTGCAGATTTCCAAAATTTTTTGTTCGATTTTCAAAGTAGCGTAAAATTAAAAATTTTCAAATAATGAGAACTTTCACTAAGGTTTAAACTTTTTTTTACACATTTGGAACTGGAATCTTAAAATATCTGATCAAAATTATGCTATCTTAATACAGTCTGAAGAAAAAAAATCATTAAAGTTAGATTTTTAACCATTTTTGAAAGTTTATAGACCACAAGCGATTATATCTACTAACATTTTACGGGGCTATATTTGAAGATAGGAATAAAATAATTGAAATAAAATTCGTCATTATAAGTAAAATATCTTTATTACCAAAAGCAGTTTATTAAAAAATTTTATTTAAATAAAAAGTGCAATAAATTTCAAAAACTGTTACATTTTTTAGAAATGTAAAAAGTACAAAGGTAATGCAAAATATAAACCTTTATTGCATAAACAGCAAAGAATGGAACAAAATAATGTAATATAAAAACTTGTTCAACATCTGCCTTTAAGTATACCGTTCGATTCAGAATCAATTTCTGAGTCGGATTAACGTCTTTCTGTAACGATTTTCCTGTTTTTTACTCTCATAAAAAATTAGGACTAGATTTATTATTTTAAAAGTCCACAGATATAGTCCAAAATTTTAATTCATTAAATAATCTGCAAACAGCGTCTTTGAATGTTTTAATCACAATTGGGTTGTTGATATGAAATTTAATACAATTTTAATAATTAAACATTTTTTTTCAAACATTTTTTTGCAATTTTCTACGCATGCAGTTTTTTTTTCATATTATTTATAATTTTAATTATGAACATATTTCCGTTTTTTTTTTTAGTACACTTGTTATTTTACACAGTTGTAACGTTAAAAGATGGTCCTGTTAGCCACCAAATTTCGCTTTTTTTGTCTCTTGATTAGTAAGATATCATAAATTTGATATATTGTCAATTTCTTACCAAAATTTTATCTTTACACCTTTAAGTAATTATCTGAATATTTTATAACACACATTAAAAATAAATTAAGAATTAAAAAAAAGATTTATTTTTAAGTGTGATTGCAAAATGCTGAAAAATGAATTAAAGTAACAGTTTTTATTCTCACCTAAACATTTGGCGATTTGCAGATATCCTTTTTTGAATATAAGCCCTCGATGTCTTGATGTATGAGTAATTTTTATTGTTTGTTATAATAAATACTACTTATACCTTCTATAGTACTTGGTAGAGATTAAATGTTGTCAATTTAGTTTTTTTAGAAATTGAAAATATTCAAAATGTGATAAAAACACAAAAAAAAAAAAAAAATCCCTGACTTGAAGAAGTTCAAAATTTTTAAAATTGCAATTTTATTGAATTTATTATTTAAAAGATATTATTTTTTCGCTTCAATATTAAGAATCTTTTTTTTATGATGTATTTGTATTTATTGCTACATTTTGCTTTATTTTTTACTTAACAGGAGTCGCGGTGATAATCCCATTTATAATTCTGATCGTTTTCGTATAACCAAGACCAGTAATGCAGTGCAATTGGCAGTTGAGCATGTACAACGAGAAGATGCTGGTCATTATACACTCTTTGCTAGAACAAAGGGCAACGATGTCATACGAAAGGATGTACAGCTTATAGTTGAGGATCGATCAACGGGCGATGATCCACCCATATTTTTAAGACGATTAGTGGACTTGCAAGTAAGAGTTGGTTCAAGTACTAGGCTTATAACGGAGATACGCAGTTCCACAGATGTGAAGGTAAGAAGTGCTTTAGGATTAAACTTTTAATTTCAAACATAATTAGGCTATTCAATAAAAGTAACTGTTATTTGTTTAATGCACGGATTTCGAAATAAATAAAAAACAATTATTTAAAAAACTTTTGACTTAATTATACTACAATTTTGCATTATTTAGATTACTTGGTTCCGAAATGATCGCCGCATTTGTGAAAACGATCGTATTAAAGAGGTTCATGAAGGAACTTTCTATTATCTTGAAATAAACCCTGTGATATTAGAAGATGGCGGTCAATGGATGGTTATGGCAGAAAATTTCAGTGGTCGTAATTCATGTATTTCACATTTAAGCGTTATCGTTCCAAAGGCCTACAAAGCTCCCGAATTTATAGAAGAATTGAGAGCGATTTTAACGCAACAGGGTACTGTATCGTTGGAATGTAAAGTTGTTGGTGTTCCAACACCTCAGCTGCGTTGGTTTAAGGATTCCAAAGAGATAAAGGCCGGTGATGTATTTGCCCTAACAGCTAATGCAGATGATCCCACTTCTTTGGGCACTTACACGTGTGAAGCAGTAAATTGTGTGGGTAAAGCGTATTCAAGATCGAAATTGCATGTTGTTGGTCGTGGCAGTAGAGAAGGATCTTTGAAACCAGCCGATAGGTAATTGCTCACTTTTTGTGTTCTCTCTTGTGTCTATTTTACTGGTACTCAATTATTCTCCTTTTTTTAGTGTGACTAACACTTCTCCCCCACCGATATTCACAAACGAACTAAAAAATGCGAGTGTTCGCATTGGTGATACAATTATACTCGGATGCCAAGGTGAGTGATTGAGTGTGTTTTTTTTTTCAATTTGGCAATTTGCCAAATTTACAAAGAAATTCGCGCGTCAATGTGGCTAAAGAAAATACCGGCATTCTGTTTAATATAATTTGCTCAAGAAATATAAACTTGAACTAAATTGAATGCTTGAAATACCGAACATATATAGTGAGGCAGGTCAACTATGTAATTAGTATTTTCTCACCAAGAAAAGAAAACGAAAAAAATAGTAAGAGATTGCGAATAAAGCAAGCAAAACAAATAAAATGAATATAAATAATTTGAAATTGAGTATATATTTTAATTGAGTATAAGAAAGAATATTAACAAATATATTGTTTGGTTTTTGATTTTCTTATTTTTATGTTTCAGTGGCTGTACCACCATGGCCCCAAAGTGTAGTGTGGTATAATAAAAATGGACGCGTTGATTCTGGTGATAGATACAAATATATTGAAGATGGTTTGGGGGTGTATATGATTGAAATTAAACCTTCGGAGGCTTGTGATGAGGGCGAATGGAAATGTGTTATTACAAATGAAGAGAGTTCTGTGGGTATTTCATCTTGTTTAGTCGATATGGAAAGTAAGCAATATTAATTTAAGTATCTAAGTATTATTTACTTATTCACATGTAATTATTTCAGTTCCGAAAAATTATCGCAAACCTCGTTTTATGGAAAGTCTTAGAGCTGTTTTAACCGAAGAAGGTTTAGTATCGTTTGAGTGTAAAGTTGTGGGTTTTCCTACTCCTCAATTGAAATGGTTTAAAGATGGACAAGAGTTAAAACCAGGTGATGTATATCAATTAACGGGCACAAATTCATTGGGCACCTATTGTTGTGTTGCCAAAAATTGTATGGGTGAAACGAGCAGCATTGCTGTCTTGACCGTCGAAGATATACAAAATCAATTAAATGACGAAGAGCGTCTTACAATTGCCGCTACAACATCGCGGCCACCAAAGTTTTTGGTGGGTCTTAAATCCCAAGAAACTAAAATCAATGAACCCTTCCAATTTACCGTTAAGGTAGAGGCCACACCAGATCCTTTGTTATCCTGGTTCCGCGATGAGCTTCCCATAGAATCTAACGAGCGTTACAATCCTTATCGTGGCGAAGAAGATAATTGGCATTTGGATATAAGATGCATGGAATTTATAGATCAGGCCGAATGGAAATGTGTAGCTGTAAATGATTTTGGTACAACAGTGACATCTTGCTTTTTAAAATTGCAAATTCCTAGACATTATAAGAAACCTCGTTTCCTTGAATCTCTACGAGCCGTATTGACTGAAGAGGGCGCAGTTAATTTGGAGTGTAAAGTTATTGGCGTTCCTCAGCCTGTGCTGAAATGGTACAAAGATGGTGTGGAGTTGAAACCAGGTGATATTCATAAAATTATATCTGGACAAGATGGAACTTGCTGTTTAGGCACTTATACTTGTGAGGCTCGTAACTGTATGGGTGTAGTGGCTAGTTCAGCCTCTTTACTGGGATTTGAAGATGATTATACAAAACAAGAAACTCAACAACAAAATGAACTACAACGTAACTTTTCTCTGTCAACTATACAAGAAGAACACACCTCTCAGTTGTACGAAACGCCTCAGGGAGATATTACCATTACTGACAAGGGCGATGTATCGTTTTCATTTGATGGCAAAGAAGTTTCGGTATCTTTGTATGAAACTCCTGATCTAACCGAGGAAGAAGCATTGAAAATTGTTGAAATGTATGCAGATCAGATTTCCGAACATATAACCGAACATAATGTAGTAGAACTGCCACCTTTGCGGTTTGTAAAAGAAACTTCACAGTCTGGTAAATTACTTATGGAAGCAATGGTCATTGATATTTCTCCCGAGTATTTTTCCCACGAAGAAGACTTACGTACCGAGGCTGATATGGATGACATATCCATTAATGAAGTTACTATACATGGTTCCTCCTTAAAAGATGAAGCAGACTTTGATAAAGAAACTGAAGATTTTGCCCGAACATCATTTGAAAAAATGGAGCAAGAACTTTCATTGACGGCTCCCACAAGAAAACGTAAAAAATCGAAACCTACTGAAACCGATGACTTCTTTAGTTTCTCTAAAGCTTCCGATGGTAGTGTGGATGGGAATACTTCTGAATTACAAACATTTGCCAGTGCACAAATGTCGAAAATTGAATCTTTGGAAAATCGATCGTTGAGTGAATCCATACAGGCTTCAGTCCGCAAAAAGAGCAAAAAACAAACTGACAGTGAATCTTCAAAAACTACAGAAAACGAGGCTCAACTTCAAGATATCTCGGGTGCAGTGGGTGATGGCCTAAAGCTGTCGGCCGACAAACCCTTGAAGGTGGTAAGCAATGAAGCTGATATAGAAACGAATTTAAAATCACTGCTACCCCTAGCAAAACTTTTGAAAATCCTAGACGACCACTTAAAAGCTGTCGAATACGAAGTTATCAACCAGTCTGCTTTGCTAATGACTCCTTCTTCTGCTGATCAAAGTATAGCAATCATAAAAAATATAATTGAACCTATTAGTCAGATTCAAAGCAAACTAAAAGTATACTCGGGTGAAACGCCTTTAGATGCTTTATTCGAGACCATGAACAACGATATACGTAACCTTCATGTGGCTTTGCAAGTTATTGAAAAATGTGTCGAAATAGATGAAACTGGCACCACATTGATACAAAGAACCAGCGTTTGCATTATAGACAGCATAGCTGATTATTTGATAAAAGCCCTGGAGGAAGTGAAAACAATTTCAAAATTATTCGAAAACGAACATTTAAAGTCACATTTGCAACTAACAGTAGATGATATAAAACAAGGTTTGGAAATTACCAAAGACACTATTAAGTCTCAGGCTTTATTACAAGAAGCCCAAGAAATCGAAGCCACAAAACATTTAACTGAAACTGTTGCCAAATTACAAGATATTCCTGAGCCTCTGCCTTTCGAAAAGGTAGCCGAAGCCAATTTGCCTAAATTCTCAGAGTCTGTAAAAGTTATTTGTGAACCGGTATTAAGAATTAAAGCCGCCTTAGAAAAGGTTGAAAATGAATTGACTCTCGAAGAAAGTGATGAAGATATTTATAAAAATGTTCATGAGAAAATAATGCTAAATCTAGTGGAACCTATTAACGATTTACAAACCGTGGTTGCTCAAATCGAAAATAAGGTTAGTTCCATGGCAGGCATGGATAATGTGGAACAGAAAGTAAATATGGCTATATTGGATATTGTTTCACCGCCCTTATTTGAATTAAATAAAGGTCTGGAAATTATTCAACAACAACCTTCGCACAACATTGAGGCTGGCAAACTTACTGTTAGTACAGTTGAATCAATGGTGCCACCATTACAAGAAATTCAAAACGGTTTGGCTCAATTAAGTCAAGATATCCAGACAGGTCAAATAACAGATGATCATTTTGTGGATACCGATGATTTGAAGAAACTATTACAGTCTTTGGCTCAAGCTGTACTTCATCTAGAAACGAATATAGAGCATATTACAACACGTTTGCCCGAAAATATTTCAATGGATTTATCGAAACTTAGGGAAGAAATTTCTTCACTTATCAGTCAAGCTATCGATAAAGATCTCGATAAATATCACCTAACAGTATTAGAAAATATTAAGAAGCCAATAGATGAATTGAATTATTGTATACGACAAATTGAGCAGAAATCAATTTCAGGTTCTCTAACTGACTTAGTAGATCCCCTGCATAGTTTAAATGACAAAGTAAGGGTTAGTCAGGAAGTCATGCAACTAGCGACGACGAAACAGAATAACGATATTATGGAAACATTGGAAAAAATGCAAAATCTTATCAAACATATAGAAATCGATATCGAAGAGAATGAATTTAAAAATATACAAAAGGAAATTGCTCAAGATGAAGAACAGGCCTTAAAAGACAATAACCTCTTCTTATCTATGAGACAAGAAATGGAAATGAAAATCGAATTAGAAGAAAGTCTTAAGGCATTAGAAAACTTGTATTCTAATATCAAGTATTTGCAAAATGTACAATTCTTAGATAAAGAACTTAAAGCTCAATTTACTAATTTAGCTAAGCCTATTGGAAAACTTATTAATACTCTAAAGGATGAAGAAACTGTTGAACAAAATAAACCTTCCTTACAGTCTTCTTTAAATATCCTAAGAAATACTGCAAAAGCCACAGAAAATATAAACAACTCGTTGGAAAAGTTGAAAAGTGTAAAGAATAAAAATGAATTTTCAAAAATATTTTATGGTGATTGCCGTAACGGTTTAGAGGAACTGAAAACTGTAATAGATCAAGTGGAAGATTTTGGTGTAACTGCGCAATCTGTTGTCAACTTATTTAACAAGATTTTGGTTGAATTAGAAAATATATTACCTAAACTTATTTCCGAAGTTGCGGCAGAAGATATGTCCACTTTGGAAGAAGTCTCAGCTTTAAAATCTGCTGCTGAATCTTTGCCTCTTGATAGTGATAGAACCTCAGTGGAAAAAGAGCTTGAAGAAGGGATTATTTCAGGGCCTTTAAAATCATTCGAAGAGAAAAAGGTTCAAGTTGATGAGTTATTAGGTCAATTGAAAAATAGTATTGCCTCCGTTTTGGCTCATTGCAACGATTACGATATGGGTTCACTGCGTACGGAGACAGCTAAACAAATGAAAGCTACTGTCAGTAAAATGCAGGACTTTAAGCAATGTTTAGAACAAACTCTACAACCTCATGTACTGGATGTTGTCCACACTTCCTCCGAATGCACCGATCCCCGTACAATGGCTGAAGCTGTTTGTAGTTTAAAAAACTGTGCTCTCCAGATACAAGAGTATATAGATAACTTTGATGTTAAAGACTTGAGCGGAGATGAAATTTCTGAACTAAAAACCATGGCTCAGCCTTTGAAAGAATTGGTTGAGGGTGTAAAAGTATTCTATACTCAGGAATTGGAACAGGTGGAAACTATGAACACATTATCTCCAGTTAGCATGTCGTCTGCTAAAGTATTACAAAGTTTGCGCCCTTACGTACTGGCAGTTCATGAACACCAAGCATTGGAAACTTTAGAGTCGTTGGCTGATACGCAAACATTTTCTCATCTTAAGGAAATTCTACAACCTCTAAGGGAATTGGAAAAGGCGGCTATTTGCACGGAAGAAAATCTTTTACTATCCCAAATGTCAAATCTTACTGATGAGACCAGCATGGAGCTTTTAAAAACTTGGGCGAAACCGATATTAAGCCTTAAAGAAGCTATTATAAATGTAAAGCAAGATCAGGCATTCAGTACCTTAGAGGAATGTCCAGAATTTGAGGGCATTAAAGAAAAATCCGATATTCTCTTCAATTTGTTAAAGTATTGTGAAAACTTTGATACACAAATATTTGAAAATGTTGAAGATTTATCATCTTTAAATATTTCAAATATAAAATCCTATGCCGAGTCACGTCCGGTATCAGCATCTGACTACCAAGAACCTGCAAAAACTTATGTGCAGGAAGTTAAGATGTTTGACTTAAAGGATTGTGTAGCTGGAGGTATTAAACAAATCGAAAAGTGTTTACATACCACCAAAAATATAAAAGATATTGAGGTTACTAGTTTGGAAGATATTATGCAGGAGCTGAAAAACGATTTACAAAATATGGAAAGTAATTTATTGAAAACAGGCGAAAAGACCGAGGATCTAATTGAGAAAGAAACGAAAGTAGCTAAAACTATGTTCAGGTTAAAAGAATGTTTGGTTCATACATATGAATCCACTGACTTAGAAACTGGACTTGAAGACATTGAGAAAATATTTGAAGATTTACTTCAAGCCATGCCTTCGTTGGAACTTCAGTTGGCGTTAGAAATGAAAGAAAAAATAGTTTTGGGATTTTCCGATTTTATAGTGGCCTGTTTGGAAACAAACACTGAACCATCTTTTGACTTATTAATACAACCGCTTAGAAATCTAATGGAAACTGTTGATGCTATAAGCAAATTAAATAAGGTGGATGTGGAAACTTCATCCAGTGTGATGGTCCAATTACAGACACAACTAATGACTGCATTTAGAGTTCTAAACGATATAAGTGAAAAAGCCGGCGGTGAAATGACGCCAGCTCTTTTAAAAACCCAAAATACGTTGGTTTCTATTTACGATTTTATCGAGAACAATGAGGGAAATTTAAGAATTATCGAATTGCTTCAAGAAATCGATTATCTATCACCAGAGTTAAAGGAAATTAAAGAAATAATTTCTTTAGATAAAAAACGGGCAAGTGAAGAACAAATGCAAGTGCTATTGGAAACTATTAATGCTGCCCAAATATTCCTAATGGAAATACATGAAGGATTAAAGGAAAATAATCCTTTGGTTCATGCTTTTATGGAGGAAAATCAATATACTGTTGAAAAATTGAAAAACACTTTGATTGTGGTAGAAAGTAAACTTCAAACAAAAACGGACTATGGTATAGACCAAGAAGGGACTATAGACATATTAACAGATCTATTAAATAATCTTAAAGAAAATATAGAAAGAATAAAAAAGTTGGAAACAAGACCTGTAACTACTCAACTTGGGGTTGAAACATCTAAACACGCTGAGGAGGAAACTAAACCAAAAGATGTTATACAGGCAGAACAAATTGAAGAGAAGAAGTTGGAAGAAAAAACTGTGGAACAAAAAATTCTTGACACAGGCATTGAAGCTCAAGAGTCTGAAATAAAATCCAAAAATATCGAAGATGAACAAAAGGTTGGTGATGCACCTGGAACAAAAACCGATAAATCTGAACAATTTAAACCGAAGGACACACAAAAGAAATCTGAATCAAAACCTGAAACCCACCAAGAAAAGCAATTAACACCATCCATGAAAGATCTACTGCTAATAATTAATAATACTTCTCAATACATACAAACATTGTCAGCTGCAAATGTTAAACAAAGCACCTCAGAATTTGCCAAGTCCGTGGCAGAAAACCTAAATGAGATAAAAACTGCTATAGAAGGTACTAATGCTCTTGAAGATAGCTTATTCGTGACTCTATTCAAAACCAAAGAACTTATTAATTACGGTATGCGTACTGATTCCGCTGATGAAATTACACATCACATTTTGCAAAATCTTAATCAAGTTATTCTAAGCATAGTAAATGATAATGATAAATTACGAAAAGCTGTACTTTATGATATTTTGCAAACTGCATACCCCATTATTGAACACATTATCAAGTACATTGATGAGAAACCTAAAAAATCATCCATATTGCAAAAGCTTTCTCTTAGTCTCAGTCAACTCAAGGCAGAATTACATAATATTTCTCAGCACAATCAAGGAAATATGACACCTACATCAGCCTCCTTTATAGCTATAAAAGACGCTTTACTTCAGTTAAAAAAAGCAACCGATGAAATTAATAACATACAACCAACTGCCTTGGATACCACAAAATTAAATCAATTAGTGGATAAACTTAATAACAATGCATTAAGCGATGCATTACAAATATTACTCGAATTAGAATATATGAAACAAATGTTTGAACAACTTCTGAAAACAATTGAAACCGAACCGAAGTTATTAAATAAATCTATGAAGGAAACTGTGGCAAGTGCTTTAGAAAAAATTGGTGATAACAATGATTTACAAGATATTAAGAATGATTTAAAAGATGCACTAGAGTCGTCCAATAATGAACAAAAACAAAAATGCATATTCAAACTCAGGGAACATATTGTCCATACATATGATGGTAGTTTAAATGAAGAACTTGAAGATGTCATTGATTCCATTTTGGAAAATGATAATTACTTAATAGAATCCATTAATAATGAATATGTTCAAAAGGTCAATGAAAAGATTATTATCGTGAACACCCATATTGACTCAGTGTCATGCAAACCTTGGCAAATATTGTTCTCAGGTTTGACTACAAAACTTTCAAATATGCAATTAATAGCAGATCGCCTTAGAACAGTAAAGGATATTGAGAAATCTTCAGTTCAGATGATAGAAATGCAAAAAAATTTAATGGATATTTTTGTTTTATTTGACGACATGCTTGAAGTGACAACTCCGAATATAAACCCAGATTTGGAGAGCGTAAAAAGTCTAGCATTAAAACAATACGATTCAATAGAAAGTTCAGTAGATAATATTAAAACTCTTAAAGTGTATGATAACATAATTGATATATGCATCTCAATATCGAAAGTAGTTGACAAAGCCTTTGAATCTGAAGGGAAAGTGGAAAGGTTAGAAGAAAAGAAACTTGAAACTGAGCCCAAGAAGGCTAAAGAAAAAGAGGTCAAGGCTGAAAAAGGCAAGGCAGAAATACTTGAGGTAATGGAAGAAAAGTTAGATGAAAATAAACTTAAAACTCAGTCTAAGAAACCAGAAAAAAGGGATGTCAAAGCTGAAAAAGGCAAGGCTGGAGTATCTGAGGTCAAGTCCGAAAAGTTAGAAGTAAAAGAACTGGAAACTGTGTCCCAGAAGGCCGAAGAAAAAGATTTCAAGGCTGAAAAAGGCCAGGCTGAAGTATCTGAGTTCAAGTTCGAAGAGTTAGAAGAAAAGCAACTGAAAACTGAGTCTAAGAAGGCTGAAGAAAAAGATTTCAAGGCTGAAAAAAGCCAGGCTGAAGTATCTGAAGTCAAGGCTGAAGATATAGAACAAGATAAACTCGATTCTGTGTCCAGAAAGGTTGAAGCAAAAGATGTCAAGGCTGAAAAAGGCAAGCTTGAAGTAATGGCCGAAAAATTAGAGGGGAAGAAACTAGAAATCGAATGCAGAAAGGTTGAAGAGAAGGATGTCATAGCTGAAAAGGGCAAAGGTCAACTATCTGAGGTAAAGGCCGAAAAGTTAGAAGAAAAGAAACTGGAAACTGAGTCTAAGAAGGCTGAAGAAAAAGATGTTAATGATGAAAAAGGCAAGGCTGAAGTATCTGAGGTAACGGCCGAAAAGTTAAAAGAAGACAAACAGGAAACTGAGTCCAAGAAGGCTGAAGAAAAGGATGTCAAAGCTGAAAAAGGCACAGGTGAACTATCTGAGGTAAAGGCCGAAAAGTTAGAACAAAAGAAACTGGAAACTGAGTCCAAGAAGACTGAAGAAAAAGATGTTAAGGCTGAAAAAGGCAAGGCTGAAATATCTGAGGTAACTTGCGAAAAGTTAGAACAAAAGAAAATGGAAGCTGAGCCCAATTACGCTGAACAAAAATATGTTAAGGATGAAAAATGCAAGGCTAAAGTCTCTGAGATAACGGCCGAAAAGATAGAAGAAAAGAAACTGGAAACTGAGTCCAAGAAACAAGAAGAAAAGGATGTCAAAGCTGAAAAAGGCAAGGCTGAAGTATCTAAGGTAACGGCCGAAAAGTTAGAACAAAAGAAACTGGAAACTGAGTCCAAGAAGGCTGAAGAAAAGGATGTCAAAGCTGAAAAAGGCACAGGTGAACTATCTGAGGTAAAGGCCGAAAAGTTAGAACAAAAGAAACTGGAAACTGAGTCCAAGAAGACTGAAGAAAAAGATGTTAAGGCTGAAAAAGGCAAGGCTGAAATATCTGAGGTAACTTGCGAAAAGTTAGAACAAAAGAAAATGGAAGCTGAGCCCAATTACGCTGAACAAAAATATGTTAAGGATGAAAAATGCAAGGCTAAAGTCTCTGAGATAACGGCCGAAAAGATAGAAGAAAAGAAACTGGAAACTGAGTCCAAGAAACAAGAAGAAAAGGATGTCAAAGCTGAAAAAGGCAAGGCTGAAGTATCTAAGGTAACGGCCGAAAAGTTAGAACAAAAGAAACTGGAAACTGAGTCCAAGAAGAGTGAAGAAAAAGATGTTAAGGCTGAAAAAGGCAAGGCTGAAATATCTGAGGTAACTTGCGAAAAGTTAGAACAAAAGAAAATGGAAGCTGAGCCCAATTACGCTGAACAAAAATATGTTAAGGATGAAAAAGGCAAGGCTAAAGTCTCTGAGATAACGGCCGAAAAGATAGAAGAAAAGAAACTGGAAAGTGAGCCCAAGAAACAAGAAGAAAAGGATATCAAAGCTGAAAAAGGCAAGGCTGAAGTATCTAAGGTAACGGCCGAAAAGTTAGAAGAAAATAAACTGGAAACTGAATCCAAGAAGGCTGAAGAAAAAGATGTCAGGGTTGAAAAAAGAAATGCTGAATTATCTGAAAAAAATAAAATGGAAACTGAGTACAAAAAACAAGAGGGAAAGGATGTCAAAGTTGAAAAAGGCAAGGTTGAAGTATCTGACGTAACGGCCGAAAAGTTAGAAGAAAATAAACTGGAAACTGAGTCCAACAAGGCTGAAGGAAAAGATATCAAGGCCGAAAAAGGAAATGCTGAGTTATCTGAGGTCAGGGCCGAAGAGTTAGAAGAAAATAAGATAGAAACTGAGTCCCAGAAACAAAAAGAAAAGGATGTCAAAGCTGAAAAAAGCAAGGCTGGAGTTTCTGAGATAACGGCCGAAAAGATAGAAGAAAATAAATTGGAAACTGAGTCCAAGAAAGCTGAAGAAAAAGATTTCAAGGCTGAAAAAAGCCAGGCTGATGTATCTGAAGTCAAGGTTGAAAAGATTGAACAACATAAACTCGATACTTCGTCCAAAAAGTTTGAAGAAAAAGATGTTAAGGCTGAAAAAGGCAAAGGTGAACTATCTGAGGTAAAGGCCGAAAAGTTAGAACAAAAGAAACTGGAAACTGAGTCCAAGAAGACTGAAGAAAAATATGTTATGGCTGAAAACGGCAAGGCTGAAGTGTCTGAGGTAACGTGCGAAAAGTTAGAACAAAAGAAAATGGAAGCTGAGCCCAATTACGCTGAACAAAAATATGTTAAGGATGAAAAAGGCAAGGCTAAAGTCTCTGAGATAACGGCCGAAAAGATAGAAGAAAAGAAATTGGAAACTGAGTCAAAGAAGGCTGAAGAAAAAGATATTAGGGCTGAAAAAGGCAAGGCTGAAGTGTTTGAGGTAACGAGCGAAAAGTTAGAGCAAAAGAAACTGGAAGCTGAGCCCAATTACGCTGAAGAAAAATATGTTAAGGATGAAAAAAGCAAGGCTGAAGTATCTGAGATAACGACCGAAAAGATAGAAGAAAAGAAACTGGAAACTGACATCAAGAAGGCTGAAGAAAAGGATGCCAAGTCCGAAAAAGGCAAGACAAAAATATCGGAGGTAACGAGTGAAAAGTTAGATGAACAGAAACTGGATGTTGCGTCAATGAAGGCCGAAGAAAAAGATGTTAGTGCTGAAAAAGGCAGGGCTGAAATATCTGAGGTAATGGCAGAAAAGTTAGAAGAAAAGAAACCGAAAACTGAGTCCAAGGTGACTGAAGAAAAAGATATTAAGGCCGAAGAAAAAGATGTCAAAGCTGAAGTGTTGGAAGTAATGAGCGAAAAATTAGATAAAAAGAAACTAGAAGCTGAGTCCAAGAAGGCTGAAGAAAAAGATATTGAGGGTGAGAAAGGCAAGGCTGAAATATCTGAGGTAACGGCCGAAAAGTTAAAAGAAGACAAACAGGAAACTGAGTCCAAGAAGGCTGATGAAAAAGATGTCAAAGCTAAAAAAGGTAAGGTTGAAGTATCTGAGGTAATGGCCGAAAAATTAGAGACGAAGAAACTGGAAACTGAATGCAGAAAAGTTGAAAAAAAGGATGTCGAAGCTGAAAAAGGCACAGGTGAACTATCTGAGGTAAGGGCCGAAAAGTTAGAACCAAAGAAACTTGAAATTGAGTCCAAGAAGGCTGAAGAAAAAAATGCTACAGCTGAAAAAAGAAAGGCTGAATTATCTGAGGTCAAGGCCGAAGAGTTAGAAGAAAATAAAATGGAAATTGAGTCCAAGAAACAAGAAGAAAATGATGTCAAAGCTGAAGAAGGCAAGGCTGAAGTATCTAAGGTAACGGCCGAAAAGTTAGAAGAAAAGAAGCTGGAAACTGAGTCCAAGAAGGTTGAAAAAATAGATGCTGAGGCTGAAAAAAGCAATGCTGTAGTCATTGAGATAACGGCCGAGAAGTTAGAAGAAAAGAAACTGGAAACTGAGTCCAAGAAGGCTGAAGAAAAAGATATTAGGGCTGAAAAAGGCAAGGCTGAAGTGTTTGAAGTAACGTCCGAAAAGTTAGAAGAAAAGAAACTGGAAACTGAATCCGAGAAGGCAGAAGAAAAATTTGTCAAGGCTGAAGTGTCTGAGATAACGAGCGAAAAGTTTGAGAAAAAGAAACTAGAAACTGAGTCCAAGAAGGCTGAAGAAAAAGATGTTAAGGCTAAAGTGTCTGAGGTAACGAGCGAAAAGTTAGATAAAATTGAGTCCAGGAAGGCTGAAGAAAATTATGTCAAGGCTGAAAAAGGCAAGGCTGAAGTCTCTGAGGTAACGGCCGAAAAGTCAAAAGAAAAGAAACTCCAAGCTGAGTCCAATAAAGCTAATGAAAAATATGTTGAAGCTGATAATGGTAAAGATAAAGTCTCTGTGGTAATTTCCGAAAAGTTGGAAGTAAAGAAACTGGAAACTGAGCCCAAGAAGGCTGAAGAAAAAGATGTTAAGGCTGAAAAGAGCAAGGCTGAAGTATCTGAAATTAAGTCTGAAAAGTTAGAAGAAATGAAACTGGAAGCTGAGATAAAAAAGGTTGATAAAGACAGGGGTGAGTTATCTGAAATGTCGGCCGAACAGTTGGAAAAAAAGAAACTCGAACCAGAGTTCAAGAAGGCTGAAGGAAAAGATGTCAAGATTGAAAAGAGCAAGGCTGAAATATCTGAGGTAATGGCCGAAAAGTCAGAAGAAAAGAAACTCGAAGCTGATTCCAAGATGGCTGAAGAAAAAGATGTGATATATATAAAATGCAAAGCTGAAGTCTCTGAGGTAACAGCCGAAAAATTAGAAGAAATAAAATTGGAAACTGAGTCCAAGAAATCTGAAGAAAAAAATGTCAAGGCTGAAAAGGGTCAGGCTGAAATCTCCGAGGTAACGGCCGAAAAGTTAGAAGACAAGAAATTAGAAGCTAAGCTCAAGAAGGCTCAGAAAAAAGACGTTAAGGCTAAAAAAGAAAAAGCTGAAATATTTGAAATTAATGCAAAAGAGTTAGAAGAAAAGAGGTTGGAAGCTGAGACCAAGAAGTCTGAAGAAAAGGAAGTCAAGGCTGAAAAAGACAAGGCTCAAGTATCTGAAAAAATATTAGAAGAAAAAAATGTGGATGTTGAATCCAAGAAGGCTGAAGTTGAAGATGTCAAAGCTGAGAAAGCAAAGGATGAGCGAAAAACAGAAAAGTTAGAAGGAGAGAAACAGGAGGCAAAGTCCAAGAAGGCTGAAAAAGAGAAGGCTGAAATATATGAAATTAATACCGAAAAGTTAGAAGAAAAGAAACTGGAAGCTGAATCAAAGAAAGCTGAAGAAAAAGATGTCAAAGCTGAGCAGCCAAAGGCTGAAGTATCTGAGGTAAAAATCGAAAAGTTGAAAGAAAAGAAACTAGAAGATAAGTCCAAGAAGGCTGAGGAAAAAGATATCAAGGCTGAGGAAGCAAAGGCTGAAGTATCTGAGGTAAAAGCTGAAAAGATAAATGAAAAGAAACTTGAAGCTGAATCTGAAGAAAAAGATGTTAAGCTTAAAAAAGAAAAGGATGAAATATCTGAAGTAAAAGCCGAAAAGTTAGATAGAAATAAATTAGAATCCAAGAAGATCGAAGAAACGGACGTCAAGGGTACCGAGTGGAAAGCTGGGGAATCTGAAGTTAAGGCTGAAAAGGCAGAAGAAAAGGTTCGAAGAAAATCGAAGAAACAGAAGGTTGAAGAAGAGGCTTCCAAAATGAACGTCAAGAAGCCAGAAGAAAATAAAATGGATGTTGAAACAAAGATGGTTGAAAAAAGAGATGTTAAAGAAGCCAAGGAGAAGATAGAAATATCTGAGGTTGAGGTGGAAACATTAAAGGAAAATGAATTGGAACTTGGCGCGAAGAAGGTTGAAAAGAAGGAGAAGGCTGAATTATTAGAGGTAATGCCCGAGAAATTGGAAACTGAATCGAAGAATTGCAAAGAAAAAGATGTTGAAGCCGAGAAGTTACATGAAAAGAAGTTAGTAATTGGAAAAGAGAAAGTTGATAAGAAATCTATCAAGACCGTGGAGGAAGCTGATAAGTTAAAAGGAATGGAACCAACTTCTCATGACAGTAGCAAGATTAAGATGTTTGTGACTGAAATTTGTGAAGTACAAGATGCCAAACCTAAAAAATCAAATGAATATATGGACCTTCGAGAACAACGAAGTGCTAAGCGTATGCCATGCGTAGACATAAAACTTACCAATCGCAATTCATCAGTGGGAAGCGATATAAAATTAACATGCGGAATATCTGGCAATGATTTGGAAGTCCGCTGGCTTAAGGAAAACATTGCTATTGGAAACAGCTCTAAATACATAATCACTCAAATGGATGGTTTATATTGTTTAGAAATAAAATCTGCCGATATGCATGATGCAGCTGTATACAGATGTGTAGCCGCTAATAGAAACGGTGAAGTGGAAACTAGTTGCCTCGTGACACTGTATGATGTACCCACGAATAAGTTTGGCACTCCGCCAATATTCACTCGTAATATCAGAGGTATGTTAATCGATTTTTTAATTTTTATTTTTTTCTTTGAGTTTTTTTCTCAAATTTAATTTCATTGATGCCCTACATACAATTAAGAAGAATATTTTTTCTAAACTAATCAGAGGTATAAGTACTTGAATACATATGTATGAATTTAATACTAAAGTTGTAGGGTAGGGTATCTGAAATAAACATATTACTGATTTAAGATTGATTAATGATTTTTGAGCGAATGGTATTAATAGCTTTATTCAATTATTTTAAGATAAATAGGAAATTACTAACCATGCTATTTTTGCCAGAAACATTTTGATTTTATTTTATTTTTGTTTTTTTTTTTTGTTTTTTTATTAATAAGCAACATATTAAGATAAGTAGAATATTCAAATTGATATTTAGTTCACTTGGATTTACTACAGGTGAGATGATACCTTTTATATATGATATTTTTTTATATTTTGAAAAATATTCTAAGGTCAAGTTCATATTCGAATACTTTTTGCAATTAAAATGATTTTGTTTTGTTAAGTAAATAATTTGTATTCGGTTGCGTTTCATTTTGAAAGTATTTTAAATCGTAAATAAAAATAAAATTTACCTTCACGTAAAAGTAAAAGAAAAAAAAAGTTTGATAAATCGTTGCCGAGTCCATGACAATAAATTAATTATAGATTCTTGGCAGCCACTGCAATTAGAACAAAAATTGATCAACTGTTTCGCAGATCATTTGAAAATAAATTTTCGAAACGTACGGTTGTTTTAGTTCGTTCGGAACAGTCGAATCATATACGTCGCTACGAACGGACCGATCACCGATCACGTCCTTAATAAAAATACACATTTATTTCAAATTTAACGAATTGTGTTTAAAAACAAGCGAAACGAAAACGGAATAATAAAAAAAATCGAACAATTTCCCGATATATTTATTAATTTTTAGTTGTGTGACCTCGAAATCCTTTATTTAAAGAGTGTCTGCTTACAACGATGGGCGAAACTGAAGGCGAAACCGCGGCAGCTGATGCTCGTGGTTCTGAAGAACCAGAGGCCACACCTGCTCAGGATACTTTGCAGGTGCCAGCCCAAAAGAAACGGAAATTAAAATCACCTACTCCGGGAAGTTTGCGTGGACGAAGTGCTACACCTATTCGTGGTCGTTCTCAAACACCATTTACCTTGTACATGACAAGACGTAGTGCTACTCCCTCAACATGGCGTAGTATAACACCCTTTTTGAAAAGGGAAGAAAAGGAAAAAACTCCCTTTGAATTGGGTAGGGACTTAAGAACTCTCTTAACGTGCAACACAGCAGTGTTCGATCGTGCCTTAGTTATGGATATATCAGAGCCTTTAGAAGCACAAAAACCTGTGCGTTACATAACCTCTGATCTGTCTGTTATTGATCGTGCTGCTGTAATGGATGTTTCTAATGTTGAGGTTATCTATGTAGTTGAAGAATATGAGGAATATGAAGAGGAGGAGGAGGAAATCATAGAAGAGGTAGTTAAGCCCAAAAAGAAATCTAAGGGTGGCAAAAAAGGGCGAACTCCACGAAGGTCAGCCGAAAAAGATGGTAGTCCTTCTAGCGGAGGCGCAGAAGGCCAAAATGGTGATGCAAATGAAAACCAAGAAGATCGTGAAGATAGTGTTGATTTTGATGAATCCGACGAACCTAAAAAGAGTAAAAAGAAAAGCGCTGGCAAAAAAAAGGAAAGAAAAGAAAAGTCTCCTAGTCCAAAGTTGTCCCTAAAACTTGAAATGGGTGGCGGTCCAAAGGGTAGCAAGAAGATGTTTGAAGAGAAACAGCAACAGCCAGCTGGGCCAGCTCCAAAGCCACCACCAAAGAAGAGTAAATTAGCTTTACAAATGGAAGAGCAAGCCAAAGCAGCTGCCAAAGCTGCCGAAGAGGAAGCTGCTAAAGCAGCCGCTAAAAAACCGGTAGAAACCTATGAAGAACGGCAAAAACGATTGAAAGCTGAACAAGAAGAACGCGAACGAGAGGAAGCCGAGAGACGTGCTCAAGAGGAGGCTGAGGCAGCTGCTGCCGCCGAAGAGGCTGGCGATGAGGAGGATGAAGGCGAAGGCGATGAGGTAACAGAATACGAAGAATCTAGATTCGACGAAGAATCTAGATATGATGAGGAGTCTAGATTTGATGATAACGAAGATGAAGAGTTGGATGAAGTTGGAGAATTGCCTGGTGAAAGTAGACGTAGTAGTAGTGGTTCCGAAGGATTTACACGACCTGATCCAGATGATGAAGAGCGCTGGAAGAAAATCGCCGAAGAAGAAGGCGAGGAATTCATGCTGCAAATGCGGAAATATAGCTTGGCTGCAAGAAAAAGCGAAAAACAACGTGATGTCGAATGGCAACGTTTGCGTGACCAGAGGCGTTTGCCACATTTCATTGTTTTCTTATCTGATCGCACCGTCGAAGCGGGTAATAACGTGCGATTGGCCTGTGCTGCTGGTGGTCCTGAACTTTCGGTGAAATGGTTTAAGGATGGGAAGCAGTTGGAAAGAGATAATACTCACCGTATTATCAACAATAATAATATTTTAGCTTTAGAAGTAGTAAATACGACAATTTTAGACTCTGGCGAGTACTCATGTGTTATTGCGAACATGAATGACGAAGTCACTTGTTCATGTTATGTTACGATCTATGAAGTTTTTAAAGATCAACCAGCACCACCATCGTTTAGATTAATCAGAGGTATGTATATGGTAATATTCAATAACATACTCTTATATATGATATTTTCAGAATATTATCACCTGCGTGATGATGAATTAACCATTGAAGTTCACGTACATGGTGTTCCCAGACCAGTAGTAACCTGGTGGAGAGGTGCATTCGAAATCAAGCCAAATGTCAAATTTACCAAGCTAGAAGAGGCTCACAGTGTTTATAAGCTCTTGATTTATAAACCCAACAATAGAGATAGTGGTGTATATACCTGTAGGGCCATTAACTCAAGTGGAGAAGCTCAAATTAATCATACTGTTGAAGTTGCAAAGAATCTACACTATCATGTTCATGGAATATTCCATGCTAGAGATCGCATACAAGTGGACATAGAACAAACAGCCAAGAAAGCCATGGAAGAAGCTTTAAAATCAAAAGGAGAATCTGATAAGAAAAGAGCTCATTCAGTGGTAGAGATTAAATCTAGAGGTTCAAGAGCTTCCCCAGAAACCATAGTATCTGATAGGCAAAAATTGAAGTTTGCCACACAATTACGCGATCGTATGGCTTTGGAAGGTGCAACGGTAAAACTGGTATGTACCATAATTGGTCCTGACCCAGCATGTAGATGGATGAAAGACGACAAGTGGGTTGTATATGGTGACAAAGTAAAGAATCGTACAGAAGCAGATAAAGCAATAATTGAATTAATAGATGTAACTTCGGAAAATTCTGGTGTTTACAAGTGTGTTGCCAAAAATGAATTTAGTGAAATAGAGACATCTTGCTATTTCAAAGTATATTCTGCGCAAACCGAAGGCGACGAGCATGAACCCATTTTCGCACTACCACTAAGAGGTATTTTACATTTGTCATTGTGTGTGAATCGATAAACTACTTACCGTATGTATACCTACACTTTAACAAAATTGGCGATAATTTAACATTCGATCAACAGATCTATCTATCTATCTGTCTATACATCAGATCGATCGATCAATCTTGTCATTTAATGAAAACAAAATAACATAAAATCGTTTGATCTTTTAGCTAGTGTTTTGAGTAATTGTTTTTGTACGTGTGTATTATTGTTGAAAATTCGTTTGTATGTTGCCAAAAAAAGTGGCACATATACGGATCACATTTTCGTTTATTTGAATCTATCTATCTCACAAATATACAATTGTTTTTGCATTTTCTCAGATGTCTATCATTCTTCCCAAAACGATTTGATTCTCGACACCAAGATACGTGGCAATCCACGACCAGTAATTACTTGGTTAAAAGACCAAATACCCGTTGTACTTGACGATCGCATTGTGCAAATTGAACATTTAGATGGTATTTGCGAACTAATCATCAACAAGCCCACAGCTAATGATAGTGGAAAATACACTTGTGTTGCACAGAACAAACTAGGCACTCAACAAACAACACATTCGGTTGTTGTTGATGTTCATCAGGGCTCCAGACGCTCTAGTGTTTTATCCAGCGTTATGAGTGATTCGGACGCGGGCAGTAAGAAGGGAGGCGCTGGTGCTGGCAGTGATAAGGCTGGTAGACTACCAAAAACTAAGAAGAAGGACGATGAAGGTGATGTTTCCTATGAGAGACGCAGCCGTTTACCTGACCCCTCCCCCAAACAACAGTTGTACTTTACAACATATTTATCAAATCGTTATGTTGCAGTTGGTTCCAAAGTGAAGCTACAGTGCGTAGTGAATGGTCCAAATCCCACTATGAAATGGACAAAGGATGATCAAAATTTAACATTTGGTCCTCGTATTCGTAATATGAATCGGGAAGGTCTTGCCTGTTTGGAATTCTTGAATTGTCAACCTGAGGATTCTGGCATTTATACTTTGTTGGCTCAAAATGAGTTTTGTAAAATAACGTCATCCTGTCAACTCCATGTTTATTCTCCAAGCGTTTCTGCCGATGTCGAACCAGTCTTTGTGCGCCCCATTAAAGGTGAGCAATCGCAAGCAAAAAAATAAAAAATAAAATTAAAAAATATATGTGTAAAGTGAAAAAGAACACCATCGCTTATTTTTAACGTATTGTGTAACATTATGCACAGAGATGCAAACAAAAGGAAATATCTTATGCAATAGCTAATTCACATGTTTCTCTATTCTATTTTGTTCTTTTATTTTATTTTTGTTAATAGATACTTATCACTTGAATTCAAATGAATTAATTCTGGAAACTGGCATTCGTGGTGTTCCTACCCCACAAGTCCACTGGTTCAAGGATAGCATTGAAATTGAAAATGGCGGCAGATTTCATATTTTTCAACATGCAGATGGCAGTTGTGAATTAGTTATAGATAGTCCTAGTGACAAAGATAGTGGAAAATATATTGTTAAAGCGGAAAGCAGTGCTGGCAAAGCAGAGACTGGTCATCATGTGTTGTTCCTGGGTAAGGAACATCATATAGCTGATAACATTCATGGTGTTTTCCATGCGGATAAGAACTTATTGAAACCAAAGCATGTTGAAGCTGAGAAACCAAAAGAAGCTGCCAAGTCGGAGGCAGGAGAATCCGAAGGAGATGACAGCAGCAAAGGAAAGAAACGTGTACGCAAACCAAAGAAGGATGATGAAGAAGTCGAAGCCTCTTCAGCTTATGCTACCGACACCGGTTCCGAAACTAGCAGTCTTAAGAAACGTGAAAAGGTTATTGGCATTCACTTTGCCACAGCCGTAAGGGATCGTGTGGTAGCTGAAGGATCCAAGGTGAAAATATCTTGCTTCTTGGAGGCCAAAGAACCTCAAGTTAAGTGGTTCAAAAATGATGAACAGATTCAAAACAGCCAGAAGATCAGAGGTCGTTACGTTGAGGGCCTCTGTTCTTTGGAAATACCATCAGCTGCTGTAGACGATTCTGGGGAATATAAATGCTGGGCTAGGGATGAAACTGGCGAAGTTTCAACATTTTGTAGACTTGAAGTTTACTCGGATCCTGGTACTGGTGATATTCCACCAACGTTTACCCGCAACATTAAGGATACCTATCATGGAAAAATTAATGAAGTCCAGCTGGATTGTCATGTACGTGGTTTGCCAACACCCACCGTTACCTGGTATAAAGACAGCGTTAAAATAGAAGCCAGCGAAAAATATCAACAGATTGAGCATGAGGATGGTACTTTAGAGCTATTTATTATGGATCCATCACCAGCTGACAGTGGCAAATATGTATGCCAAGCTGAAAACCGGGAAGGCACGGCCGAAATTGCACACATGGTTACTGTACAGCCAAAGCGTAGGAGACCAGTCTCACCAACCAGGGAAAGACCGCCTGCATTGCCACCAAAGGAGGAAACTGAAGAAGAAAAGGAAAAGAAACGCAAGAAGAAAGAGGAAGATGAAGAAAGTGGCAGAAGACGTGAAGTACCACCACCACCTGATCTAAGGAAAAATATATACTTCAGGAACTTCCTATCCAATCGCACGGTTAAGGAAGGAAGCAATGTCAAATGGATGGTAAATATTGATGGTCCTGAGGCCGCCGCTCGTTGGTTCCACGGTGAAACGCCACTAGCATTTGGGTCTAAGTGTAAAATGTCTATGGCAGATGGTATTGCTTGGTTAAATTTGATTGGTGTTACCGAGGAACAAAGCGGCGAATATACGCTTAAAGTTAAAGGTCCCGAAAATGAAATAGTTTCCAGTTGTACTTTGTTTGTATATAGCACAGGCAAAGAAGAACTGGTTGCCCCTACATTTACAGTCGGCATTAAAGGTAGGTTTTATGTATTATATATGTGAAAAATGAGATGTAGTATTTGCTCTGTCTGCCAAATAAATTGTTCAGGTATGTTCATAAATATGTTTGTTTTTATTTTCATTATTTCATAGTTTTAATTATATATAAACATTTAAGAATTGTATTGTTTTTCATTTAAATTTATGTTTATATGTTTCACCAATACAATTTCATTTTAACTATAGATGCATATCATTCTCATGAAAATCATATTACTTTGGAATGTAAAGTTTCTGGAAATCCTAAACCTAATATTTACTGGCAAAAGGACAATACTCTCTTACCAGAGGAGGGCAATAAATACAAGTACGTAGACCTGCAGGATGGTTTACATCAATTGATTATACAGAATCCCGTTAAAGACGATACTGGTCTATATACCTGTTATGCTGAAAGCGAGAGTGGTCAAATGAAAATTTGCAAATTCGTTGACATTTCCGATTATATGAAAAAGATAACCGAAAGAAGGGCATCTCGAATACATCAAGAACAACGAGATGAAGACGAACAACAATTAGAAAAAGTCAAAGGTGAACTTGGTAGCAGTGAAAGACATGATCAAAAGATACGCTCCAGAGAAGCCAAATTTAAACTCAATGTTGAAACTCCTATGAAACCCATGACAATTGCATCGGGCACTAAGGCTCAGTTGATCTGTTATGTAACCGGTTTAATTGAAGATGTATATTGGGTGCGGGGCGATGAACGTGTTACCAAGGATTCACGCCATAAAATCTACAATATTAATGGGGCCTTGAGTTTGGAAATTTATGATACCCGACCTGATGACACCGGAGAATATAAGTGTGTTGTGCGGAATAGTCGGAATATTACAGAGTCCACATGTGAGCTAACAGTTTATGACAACAAAGCAGAACAATTGCCATCCAGTTTTTTGAGTTCTGTAACAGGTAAGATGAATATAAATAGAGTTTAATGTGCTAAACTCGGTAAATTTGCTTAAAGAGAGAGAGAAAGAGAGCGAGATCAGTGCTGTAAAGTAAAGCTTCAGAGCAAAATTTTCGGTTCTTTGACTATGTGCCTAATTTGTTCACTTCATCATCATTATGAATGAATGGACCAATGAGCGAACAAATTCTCAGTAGAACTAAAAGCTTAATATCGATCTAGACAAAGATTTGTTTTTTTTTCTTCAGTTATTAGGTAAACGATCGCCTGGTTTTGTAATACTTTAATTTAATATTTCTAGCTACTTTCGATGCTGAACGTTGTGAAATCATATTATCATGTCATGTCCATGGTCGACCTTGTGTTACATGGATACGGGATGATCACACTATATCCAATAATCGTTATCATGCTATTGAAGAAATTGGAGGTGTGCGCAAACTTATTATACGCAATCCAATACCCTCAGATTGTGGCAGTTTCTCTTGTTTTGCCGAAACCAATGAACGCATTGAGTCCATAACAAAGATTATTAAGATAGCAGACCTAAAAAAACTAATGACCGCAGTAGCTGAAAGCAAAACCAATGGATTTTCAAGTACGAGCGAAAATACCAACAAACGGTCTTCGGATATTGTGGAAGTTATCAACAACGATTCATCCACTTTTGGCCGAAATCATCAAGTGGCCATGAAAAGAAAACCTTTGTTTAGTACTCTTTTACATGATCGCACGGTTGGAGAATGTTCGAATGTACGTTTGACTTGTAGTGTCGTCTATGACGGTTGTACGACCATTGAATGGTTAAAGGATAACCAATCTATTCCCAAGGACAATCGCTATCAGACCATATTCCATAACGGTGAAGCTATATTGGAAATCTTTGGGGCTGAAGAAAGTGACAGCGGTCGTTACACTTGTCGAGCTACTAATGATTACGGTGAATCTCTAAGTCATAGTCAATTGCGTATTTATAAACATTACGAAGACGCTCCTCAGCCGACAACATTTGTACAGTCCATCAAAGGTATTTATGAAAGATATACTTAAATAGGCGCATAGTAGAGCAGTAAATTATATTAAGATAGGTATACAAATTTAAAGTTGGCTAGGTATAGACGTATTTTTATTGCTGTGCAAATTCACAGTGCGCCGAATGAGAAAATAGTGATAAAAATATTTAACTTCTTAACTAATTGGTACGATCGATTTGAATTTAAGAATATCTATAAAGGAAGCTGTAAAAATATTGGCGCTTCAGTGGAGAATAATCAAATACTTTGAGCGTTGCTTTTTTAAATTTTCTAATTAATTAATAAATATATCATTACTGTATTTAAGGCAAACATTCGAATATCATGTCAAACTGATCGGAGCAGTAGTTTAAAGTTTCATATTAATTATTATTGATTTATATGAATGTGAAATATTTTTAAATTTTAACTTAATTATATTTCTTTATTTTATTCATTAAAAACTTTTTTTCCACAGTGCATTCGAATTAAATCATTATCAAGACATTTGAATGTTTTAATGTTGTTGTGTTTTCGTCCAGTGTTTTTTTTTATTAAAAATGTTTTATTGCTTGAATATGTTTACGCAAAAATATATTACGAAAGTATGGTTAATAATAATGTTTCTTTTTGTACAGACACCTATTCTATTAATGAGAATGAGTTGGTTTTGGATTGCCGTGTACGTGGCAAACCACGTCCGGAGATACAATGGTTAAAGGGAACGGACATGATTGTACCAGGCGATAGATATATTCAAATTGATCAACCAGATGGTTATTCGAAATTAATTGTAATTAATCCCACCGAAAAGGATTCTGGCCTGTATGCCTGCGTTGCCCGCAATGAGGTAGCTGAAAGCAAGATTACCCATCAAGTCGATTTTAAGGGACGTGAACGTTTTGCCTTAGAAAAAACTATGGGCTACTTCCATCGTGATCCAAATAAGCCTCACTTCATTACGCCTTTGGGCAATCAAACTGTATGCAATGGTGGTACAATTGCCATCACGGCTGAGTTTACGCAAACTCATACTCCTATTGATGTTCAATGGTTCCGTGAGCGTCAACCCTTAACTAGTCAGCCCAATGTTAAGACTTTCTATGAACATGGTGTTTATACTTTGGCCATAATGAATGCCCAGCCAGAAAATGAAGGTACATACACCTGTCGAGCTCAAAATGCTTTCGGTCGCATAGAATCACATGCAACAGTTGATGTTGCTGTTGGTGCTTCAAAAGATGAACGTCCACCATTGTTCCTTTCAAGGCCCGAAACGGAAATGAAAATTGCTGTTGGTGATCCTTTCTCGATCTCCTTCAGAATTGCTGGTGATCCTAAGCCAAGATGTAAATTTTGTTTTACTGAGATAAACTTTAAACTATTAATATTAATGTATACATTTTATTTTCTGTTTAGTGGTTTTCATGAAGGGTACCAAGGATATAACCAAATCTGATCGTGTTAGCAAGGAAGTCTCAGATGATTATACCAGATTTACTGTACAAAAAGCACAAATTTCGGATTCTGGCACTTACTTTGTGATTGCTCGCAATAATAATGGCACTGACCGAATATTCGTTACAGTTGAGGTAATTATTTATTAAAAAACAACATATGTACATATGTATGTATTTAACAAATTTTTATGTTTTATTACTTAAATGTTTCTTCAGCTTTAGTCCGTCCAATTTTCCATAATATTGTGCCGTTAAAAGCTTGTCAAATTTCGATTCTAAATTCATTTTATTGAAGCTCAAATTTTTACTTTTCTTTTGCTTTTTTTAGATTAAAACTCCCAAAAAGAAAGATTAAATTCAGCTTTATCTTCTTTTAACTTCATAGCTTGCTAACAGCTTATAAGTACTTGCCAAAATAACTTATTGATAAAAGCACAAAACCGAAAAAAATTTTTATTGATTATTTACTTTTTTTAAATTTTCATTTATTTTAAAATTCATTTGAGTTTTCGTTAATGTATTAAATGTCATAAAAACCTTATCATCTATACTTAATTAGGTAATACCAAGAGCACGTTCTGAAACTCCTTCGGCTCCGCGCTGGGGTCTAGCACTAGAAAGTTTTCCCGATGTTTCATATTTCAAAGGTAAGTATAAATAGTATATGTACTATATATTTATAAGTATATTTGGCTTATTATTTTTTAATGTATTAATTGTTATCTAATGTACAGTGCAAAACAAAATTCAAAATTATATGAAACACATAATTTCCAACTGATCAGATTGTGTAATACATATTTTTAAAGTGTTTGAAACTCGTTACAAGAATTTTAATATACATATGTATGTACGCAAATATCGAGACCCTATGTATGTCTTATAATAAGTGTGTTGTTAGTTTCGTTATTATTCTGTAAAAGTTCAAGTTCTTTTAAATCGTAAAAAATATCTGTCAACTGTTGTTTGTTCAAATTTGAAACTATTTAATTTATTTTAATCTTGCTTTTCAAATTTAATTTTTCTTATTCCAGATAGTTACTGGATCTAAAATGACTGACATAAATATTTTCCCAAAATTAAAATTAAAAAAAATCATCTTTATCTAACATACAGGTTTAACCCTGGATTAAAGGCTCAATTTGAATTTAACGTAAAAATAACAACAGCAACAACGACAAACAATTAAAATTAAAATAATATTTGTATTAAATATTGTTTTCCATTATCACAGATTTAGTATTTAGTTTTTCATTTAACTCACGATTGTATTATAAACGTGATTTCAAATTTTGTTTATTTTTAATTACCTAATTGATTTTTTATTTTCTATATCCAACATGGATTATGTCATTCTAATCCAGGTTTACATTTACGTATAAAACACACTTACAAACTTACATACATACATACATACATACATACATACATATGAAATAAATATATTAAATATTATAATAAAAACAAATAAAAATGTTTCTCCGGGGAAAAGAAAAAAAATGTCGGAATCGTTTTATTTAATTTGATTTTCTTTAATAAGTAAAACAATTAAACTTTATAAATACGTATCGACAATTCCATCAAAGAACGCCCAAAAATTTTCCGAGCGTCTTTCGATTTCCATAAAATTTTGCACGCAAATAGTCTACGGATATCTATGCATATCGATTTCTGTTTTTTATTTCGTAAAATTCCTAAAACTCACGATTTTATTTTTACTTTCAAAAAATAACAATATTCAATGATCTAAACGGCTTTTGAATTGTGATTACATCAGCTTCAGTACAAAAATTCCACAAATAAGAAATATTAAAAAATGCATTGAATATACTATTTGAGATTTTAGTTTTTTTTTTAGCATATTAATAAAGTATGGAAAATTTATATTAAAATAAAAGTCAAATTATTTTGGGACGAACACATCTACTATGCACAATTTCGCTTTTTCTTAAACTTCTACATTTTTTCATTAAACAATCTGGTATTATTTTTAAATATTATATATTTTATTTAAATATTACATATTTTATTTAAAACAATTATTAGGTTACTTTTTTTAAATAAAATTTATTTATTAAACATAAAAACTATGAACCTTTTAAAGTTCATAAATAATTAATGTTTGAGATCACAGAAATATTAATTTCATACAATATTTTTAATGTTATACAAAATACAGATACATATGTATAAACAAACCCAGCAAAAACTTGGTAATATAAATGTAAGTAGTTACGGATGTAGTTACTTTTCAATGACAATAACATACCATCTGCATTACATAGAAGTAGTTTAGTAACTATTTATTTATAGCCGGTATATAATTACGAGGGCGAATCAATAAGTCCGTGTTTTTTTGAATGAAACACAGTTTTTTTTTTGCAAAACAAAAATTTATTTGTCAACATAATCTCCTTTTAACTCAACACACTTAGTCCAATTCGTATAGGTCAAAGTCAATTTGAGGTGAAAATTTTTTTGGAACTATTCTAAAATTTAATTTGACTTTAATTTTTTAATAACAGTGTACTTATGATAACGAAATTTTATCATTAATTTATGGATGGCTACATGTTTTCTCATTATAATCTGCAAATTTACATGAAAATCTGAGTTCTTGTTTCTTTAAAATGTTAACAAAAAAGGAACTACCTTGAACAAAAAATTTGTATTTTTTTTTTGATTATTTTTATATTTACCTCATATTATTTTTTTGATAGATATAAATCCATTGATAGGCAAAGTACAAAAATTAAGACCAAAAGTTTTTCGAGGAAAAATTTTTATGGATCAAAGTCAATTTGTGGTGAATTTTTAACTTTTCAAAATTCTGATCTGACTGCATTTTTTGATTAATATATTAAGCTGTGTAACGCAGAGGTAATAGATTTCATAAAAAGAAATATCGAGGTATATTATCCAATAAAGACATATCTTCTAAACTACTTCTGTATCTGAATATAACGACAGAATGATTTTGAGGGGTAAGGAAAATCTCTAAATTAAATTAAAGTGTTAAAATTAAAAATCTCCAAATAATTTTAAATTAAAATCGATTAATAAATTTTGGACCAATTTAAAAAGAGGAGAATTTTTAGAATGCTTTAGAAAAAATTCCAAGGTAAACTAGTAAATAATAACCGAATAACAAGTTAGGAAATTTCCAACATCGAATTTTTAAACTCATGATAAAAAAGTCCTTCAGAAGTGCTTCAAAAGTGCACAAAAGGGATCCAAATTTTGAACATATAAAAACAGCATAATATGTTATCTTTAAAAAGAATAATATAAGATTAATGTCAATTTTTGGAGAAATTAGAACATTTTTAATTTTGTTGCAATTATTAAATATATCAAATAAGGTTTTCGCAGCAGGTATTTGTCGTTGGATTACATAGTGAGATCCAATAATATTTTCATTATTTTTCTTCATCAACTTTAAAAAAAGACTGATTGCGAAGCTATGATTTCACTTTCAGTAATAAATCTGCAATAAAATTAAAAGTTGGCTTAAATTAGAAACATCAGTCATCTCATCGCTATGCAGGCCATAAATTCTTTTTTTGAGAGTAATCTGACAGAGGGATTCTCATGGCTTTTTCTTATGTATATAATATATTGTCTTATGTTACACGAGTACGAAGCTTCAACAGTTTTTCCCCCATCCAAATGAAAGGCACCTGTAGAATCCAACTTTGGCATAATTATGTATGCCGAAAAAGTAAGAAAATGTGTCATGTAATTCGATATACATTTTCGGTCTCTCTCGCTGACCCCCTGAAATGTTGCTACGGACCCCCATTTGGGAAACCTTGTACTAGAGTAATTAATATTGCAATTTATAGCAAATAAAACAATTCAAAATACACAAAAAGAAAAATTAAAATTGAATGAATTAACAGTTTTTCTTAAAAGGCATCTATCTATAAAATGCTTTTTTATTTTGGAAATATTTTTGAAATTTTTTATATTTTGGTGATGACTGAATTTTTTTTTTTTTTTTTTTTTTTTTTTGTTTGTTTTCTATAGAAAAAAACTTTTCTACAGAAAAATTTTATTTGTACAAAATATTTTAAATACATTTTAACTTCGGCCTCAGCGCCGTAAGGCATTATTGAGGCAAGTTGGCAAATTAATTCATTGACAAAAGTACAAATAAAAGATTTAACTTAAAGTTAAGATTATTAAATTACAATAAATATGTATAAAAAACTATTTTACAAAAACAAATTACAAAAGCGTTTCAAAGTTGTTTAATAAATGTTGTTTACAAGACAATTTAAATAATGAAATTCGATTAATTGATTTCAAATCTACATGTAAATTATTGAATTTTACAGCTCCCACGTAATCAATGCGTTGCTTGGTAGTTTCTAGTCTACATCGAGGAATTCTTAAATTTGTTCTGTTTCGTGTGTTAAGACTAAATTGCTGTTGAGAAAAAGTTATGCTTTGGTGACCAATATGGTTAATGCATTTAAAAACAAACATTAACACCTGATATTCATGCAATCCATAAATTGGTAAAATTGTTTTGCTTATATCTTTGTACAATGAGACAGTTGAATACAGTATTGGTAGCTTGTAAATAATTTTTAATGCTTTGTACTGCATACATTGAAGCGATTTCAGTGAAATGTTATTTTTATTGTGAGCATATATAATTGCTAAGTAATTTAAATGCGATTGAATCAAAGAATGAAATATCATCATCTTTGATTTAATATCTAGTTTATTTTTCAATTTAAATAAAATTCCAATTGCTGGAGCTATTTTCCTTTTCAAATCGGTTATATGCAAATCCCATGACAAGTTACTTTGCAATGTGATTCCCAAATACTTAACGGTATGGGTTTCATAAACAGCTTTTCCATTAATAAACACATTGAAATCTCTATTTATACTTAAAGCATGTGGTCTAAATCGTATTAATTTGGTTTTATCAGGGTTAAGAATTAAACGATTTAATCGCGCAAATTCAAATATCAAAGCAGCATCTCTTTCAATTCTTGTTTTAAGAGATAAATCGTACCTGTAGGGGTAAAACAAGCATACATCATCTGCAAACATAAAAAGTTGCCCATCTAAATTCAGATTTTTTAAATCATTTAAATATATAGAAAACAAAAGAGGGCCCAATCGACTACCCTGCGGTACACCATAATCAACAGAACCAAGAAAACTGTCCGTGTTATTTATATTAACATATTGTTTTCTATTAACGAAATAATTTTTAAACAATAAAAGTTCTCGTCCCTGAATACCATATTTCATTAATTTCTGCAACATTATTTCATGATCTACTAAATCAAAAGCTTTAGTAAAATCAAAAAATATTCCAGCAACTCCACTAGAGCCTCCATCAAGCCCACTACAAATGAACTGCACTACATTCAACACAACATCTTCAGTACTACAACCCCTTCGAAATCCAAATTGATAATTGTATAAAAAAGTATTTTCTTCCATATAAAATAGAAGTTTATCATAAAGAATCTTCTCAAAAATTTTATCAATTGTAGAAAGAACGGCAATAGGTCTATATTTATCTATATTTGTTGCATTAACTTCTTTCGGAATTGGAACTATTTTGTGCACTTTTAAGATGTCAGGGTACACTGAATTATTAACAATTTTATTAAAAATATCTTTTAATATCGGGATTATAATATCTCTACATTCTTTTACAAATTTAGGCGAAATACCATCAAAGCCTGGACTTTTATTATCTTTCAAATTTTGGATTATTTCAAACATATCATTATCATTAACGTTACAAAGTGTAAAACGATGAGGTGACTGAGAAAGAGTCCGTAAAGAATTGAACTCATCACCAGGATAAATTTCAATTTCCCTTTTAAGATTTTCCACGCTTGAAATAAAATAATTATTAAGGCAATTCACTTTATCTTGGTCACATATTATTGGTTGCCCTTGAGAATCCTTAAGGTTAGTGACGTTACTCTTTGTTCGACCAAGAGTACTATTTATAAATTTCCACGATTTCATAGGATCATTACCTGCCTTCAATAAATTTCCAGCATAATAATCATCTCTACACTTTTTTATAGACATTTTTATAACTTTGCTGATTCGCTTTAAAATATCATTAACGTTCTGTTTGTTTTTCGATTTATGTCTTTTCCTTAAAAGTTTTTCTTTAAATAAAATTAAATCTTGAAGATTCTTGTTAACCCATGGAGTTAGCTCAAAACGTAACGGTTTTTTACATTTAGTTACTACAGTTGAATTATTTATAGCACCTTTAATACAATGCACCAAGGCGTTTGTTAATTCTGCAGAATTAAATGATTCATAGTTGTCAGGTAAATTATTAAGCAAGTATTCTCTAGCCTTTTCATAGTCACAGTGTGTCTTTTCAATCTCAACAAATTCATTTTTTATTACCTCTTTCTTAAATTTACAGCAAATAATATTGTGATCAGATAAATTACATTCAACTGAATCAACATAAATTTCTTCAGAAAAATTGCTAAAAACATGATCAATACACGTTCTACTGACAGGTCTTGTTATTAAATTATGAGCACTGTCACAATCATAATTTTGAAAAACGGTCAACAAATCAATAAAATGAGGATTTTCAATGCGATCAATGTTAGAATCTCCAACTATAATTATTGGACTCCGAGCATGTTCACTTAAAATACTGTCAAAAATATTAATAAAGTCATTTACGCTACACTTTTGCGATCGATAAAATGACACTATCTTCAAAGGTTTGCTTTCAACTTTAACACTGCTCAAAGTCAAAACAATAAGCTCAACAAAATTACTACTCTTGCATACTTCAACACTAAATTGTATGTTTTTATTAATATATATAGTCGTACCACCATAAGCATCTTCTCTACAACAATGTATATTATTAAAACCTGGAAGTTTATAAATTTGCGTAATATCCTTCTGAAACCAAGTTTCTTGGACAGCTATTATATCCGGTAACTTAGGAAAGCTTGCAATCAACGATTTAAATTTATTAAATTTATCAACCGACGAAACGCTTCTGATATTTAAACTAATAATATTAAGAAAATTTAAATTCAAATTACAAAAATAAGTTTTAAAATTTGCAAATTGTTGAAAATATTGATTTCTAATCATAAAAAATACAAATAGAAAATTATAAAAAATTATATAAAATTAAAATATACATTCCCTTTTAAGGGGACACGTAAGCAGCACCATCATCGCCATCATCACTTGAATTTGCATCATCAACTCTTCTGCTATTAATCATAGATCTTCTCTTCCAATGTTTATTTGTAGTTGCTTCCAATAACATATTATCAACATCATCTTCATCTCTGATAAGATGTTGTTTTGCAATATCACTTTTTCTACAATAGACTCTACCATTTCTAACATAAATATGTTGATAACCAATAGTTTTTAATGATTTGGCATAATAAAAAAGGTTCATAGTTTCCTTGCTATGAAAATCATTAACAAACACCTTACTTGTACTTTCATTGTCTTTCAGTTTGGATTTAGAAGCCATCAATCGTTCCTTATGAAATTTGGAAGAAAATTTAACCACAACAGTTTTTTTTCCATCCTCAGATTCTTTTTTAGTTCTAAGAAAATATGCAGCATTAACAGCATTCGGTTCAAAATCAACACAAGCATCCTTACAAAGATTAACTACAGCATCCATTGCATTATCTTTGGCACCAACTTTCAATCCTCTTATGACACAATCATTTTGCACTCGATAATCATTCAGTATTTTTACAGATGTTTTTAAAGTTTTTAATTCAGTTTTCAATTTTTTATTTTCCTTTTGTACTTCTGCTATCTTCTTCTTATTTTCTGCAACATCCTTAAATATTTCATCGAACTTTGCTGACATGAAGTTTATCGACTCAGTCAGCTGATCCAATTTTTCTAACTTCTCTAGTTTTTTCAGCTCAGTTTTAATTGTATTTAGTTCTTTCCTTATTTCACCATCTTCTTCTTTACATAAATGACAGTTGAAAGTTTCTTTTTCATTTTTTAATAGACTCTCAAACTCTCTTTTACTCAATTGAGTGCATTGAAAATGAAAATTTTTCCCACACTTGTCGCACTCTATAAAATCATCGGATTCCTCTTTGATCTCATCTTCGCAATGATTACAAAGCATTATTTTTTTAATTGCCAAACTACGACGAGCTTTATTTTTAGGCATATTTTATTTTTTTTAAACACCTTATGATTTCTTTTATATGTTTAAATCTTTGTGAATTATATAGCACAGTTTTTAATACAAAAATTTTAATATTTTTCAAGAATGATTAAGCACTGACAAAAAAGTACGTTTTATTCAAAGGGTTGCCAACTTTTTTTTTCAAAATTTCAAAATTACTCAAAAAGATTACACAAATCCGACAATAACTTCAAGAGATATGAATATCTTAAGTGGCATACTTTCCATATTTTGTTAACTTTGCACAACTTAAAATAATTTTTTTCTTTCACCAAAAAAAAAAAACAAGTAACAAGTCGGTTAAGCCCGACCATATGATACCCCACACCATTGTGTATGTCTATCAAAATACGTGGAGGGGTCTTACATTAGACATGTGAACAATTGTGGACCGATACTTTTACTAAGTGTAAAGTAAAATATGCGAATACAGAATATTACGGTAACACTAACATTTGTATGAATTTATGCAGCTTAGGGTGATTCTCGAAAGTGGGCTTATATGGGAGCTATGGTAAATTATGGAGCGATCCTCATAAAATTTGTCACTGTGATTTTTACTTACATAAAACTTATTTGTGTCAAATATAAACTTGATACTAACATGTGTATGTGATTTATGCACATTAAAGTGATTTTCGGAACAGGGTTTTATATGGGAGCTACGGACAGTTATGGAGTGATCTTCATGACATTTGGCACAAAGATTGGTACTTATAAAAAACTTCATTTCATTAAAATAATGCTATTTAGAACCCGGAATAGTGGTTTAACAATTATTAAGTTAAATCCCTATTCCGGGAGGACATTTGTGTGGGGGATAGGTGAAATAATGGACCGATCATAACCAATTTCCTCCTTGTATCATGAAAGTCTCACGTGCCAAATTTCATTGAATTATCTTACAAATTGCGACCTGTATTTTGTGCACAATGTTTAAATGGACAGCCAGCCAGACGGACGGATGGACATCGTTAGATCGACTCAAAAAGTGATTCTGTGGTATATTGGTATTCTTTAAAATATATACCCCAACCACCTATGGTGGTGTGGGGCATAAAAAAATATTTTTGTTTTTTTTTATGAAAAAATTGGAGCAGTTATTTTAAAAGTTTTATTATGTATTAGATGTACGCATCCCAAAAATTTAAGATTTTTATTTTAATATAAAGATTCCAATATTTCCAAATATGTCAAAAAATCAAAATTTTGAAATAACATATTTAACGAAAAATGCATTTCCATTAAAATGCATTTTGAAAAATCATTCCTAATTTTGAAACGTTCTTATTAAAGCCGACATAAGCTAAATTTAAAAGCCGTTTAAATAATTAAGATTCACGAGGCCTTCTCAAAGATATTGTTAATTAATTTTACATTCTTTTATTTTTATTTAATTATTATTATTTATTTATTTACATATTTATTTTTTTGAGAAAGTTAAAAATTTTTTTGCCATTCTTTCATGGAATTGTCAATATATAAAGACATTAATCTTAAGAGCGTGGCCATTAATAAATCTCATTTGTTTTATTAGATCCACCGGCTGCTATTTCAACGGAACCTTTGCTTATTGATTCGGGTCCTACACACATCAGCTTGTCTTGGGGTAAACCGCCCACTAACAATTCTGCTCCGGTTATTGCTTATCGTGTAGATGCTTGGGTGGTGGGTCATGATGGTGGTGCCATGTGGAAAGAACTTGGTCTTACACCCATTAATTCCTTTGATGCGTTTAATCTTAAATCAAATGTAGAATATCATTTCCGTGTTACCCCCAAAAATCGTTATGGATGGGGTCCTTCTGTGCAAACTTCTGCACCCTTGCAAGTTGGTGGTGTTGAATGTTTGCCAGAGTTTACGGTGATTTTGCCGGGCCAGGTGAAGGCTTTACTAAATAAGGAATTTGTTTTAGAAGCAGTGCTACGCGGCACACCCCGCCCAGATATAGTATGGTACAAAGATGGTCTACGCATAAGCAGTAATGTAGAAAATGATCGTATTAAGACCCGAAAAATCGGCTCCACTTGTACTCTGACCATTAAGCAAGTTACTGAAGCTGATGCTGGTCGTTATACCTGTGAAGCTACCAACTCTAAGGGTAGGGTGTCTACATTTGCTCGTCTTCAAGTTGTTTCCGATCCCAAACTGTTTGAGGCCGATAATCGCCTCAAAGAAATTGTGCGCCAAGATAACATTTCCTCCATAGGCGATACTTTACCCATTTTTACGATGCGTCTAAGAGATAGACGTGTTCAAGTGACTTATCCCGTACGTTTGACTTGTCAAGTAGTAGGTCATCCACCGCCTGAAATTACCTGGTACAAAGACGATGAACTTTTGCAGTCCAGTAGACGTTGCCTCATCACCGAAGAAAATCAATTCTATACTTTGGAACTGGCCAGTGCTCAGTTGAGCGATAGCGGTATCTACACCTGTACCGCCAAAAATGAACTGGGTTCCGTATCATGTCACTGCTCATTGGTTGTGGATAAAGGTATAAGAGCTTACATATCGCCCGAATTCTATATGCCCCTCGATCCTCTTTATATTGTACAAGAGGGTCAAGAATTACGTTTAACTGCCAAAGTTGAGGCTTATCCTGCAGTTGGCGTGTCATGGCATCGTAATGGTGTAAAATTGCGACCCAGTCGTCGTTTGACAGCTTCATTGGATGCAAATGGTTTTGTCGAATTGGTAATATCTGAAACAAATATACGTGATGCTGGCATTTATACTTGTGTAGCTTCGAACGCTGTTGGCAAACAGGAGAGTATGTGTCGTGTTTGTATAGAACCTTTAGAAGAAGACGACAGCGCCAAAACACAAACAACAAGGAATGTGCCTGCTATAAGGACAAATGATATGCCGTAAGTTTTTAGCCATTTAATGAAGGATTTAAAAGCTTTAAATTAAATTAAATTAAATTAAATTAAATTTAAAGGGTTTAAATTAAGATAAAATCAAAGTAGAGCTCATTTTATATGTGGGTTATCTAATTTATTAGATTTGGATGGTCTTCGAATGTATCAGAAATTCTAAGAATTTTGCTATTGAAAATCTTCAAATTCGGTCCATAAATGGTTTAGTTATGACTTAAAACCTATATGTTTCAAAAAAATTACAGAAGTTGACAGATCAAATTGCTCTATAAGCAGCCGAGATATAGACGAAATTCGACAAAAACCTTTTCATTATCATTTTGATGTTGTTCTTTAGCTTCGGTACCAACAGTAAAAACAACGCATGTTTTTATTACTTTTTTTTAAGTTTGTAGAAAGGTCACTTAAACGATGCGCATTACTGAGCACTGATCCAATACTTTTTGTTAAGAAAAAAATCGAGTTTTTTTTCCGAAATGGGTATTAAAATACTCACCATTTTCGGCAGCTTTCAACATTTTTTAAGTAAAAATTAAAAAAAAGTACCTATATTTCCATTTCTCCAAAAATGTATAAATTTCAAAAAAAAGGACTGAAATTTGGAAAAAAAACTTAAATTTTTCACAATAAGTATCAATTGTTACAATTATCATAAAGTTGATCATTTTATTTTACTATTTTTCCATAAAAAATATATATATATATATATATATATATATATATATATATATATATATATTTTTTTTGAAAAGAAGTAATTTTTCAAAAAAGTACAAAAAACAAAATAAAAAACTTAAAAAAATTGCCCCGATGGCCTAGTTTGTAGTGAGCTAGACTGTCAGTCTGGGGGTTGTGGGTTCGATTACTACCGGAGACTCTGGTTTATTTCACTACAACAAGCAACATGGTCTTTGTCACTCCCGCTCGTAGGATTAGAATATAATTTGTAATTGTATTGTAATTAGTAAATAAATAAATCTTAAAAAATACTACGTTTAAAATATGTAAAGTTTTTGGAACTGTATTAATTTTTAAAAAGGGATCACTTTTCTAAAAGGTACTAACTTTGAATTTTTTTAACCAATTTTCCGAAAAGTACGAATTTTAAAAAAGGTACTATTTTTTTAACAAAAATGTTCAAATGCGTAAAAAGTTTTTTTTAACAAAATAAAATAAAGGTACATATTTTCCAAAAAGAACGAACTATTTCTCTAAAGAAGCTAAATAGTTCCAATTTCCAACAAAAGTATAATTTGATATAAAATGGTAAACAATTTGTAAAAAAGTCAATTAAAAAAAAAAAAAAAAATGAAAATTCTTCGAAAAAAGTATTAATTTCAAAAAGTAAACAATTTAGTTAAGTTGTTGTTTTTTTTTAAGTACATAAAAATTATAAATTTTTCAAAAAAGTACCATTTATAATTAAAGTACACAATAAAAAATTTTGTAAAAAAGTGTCAAACTTTCAAAAAGTACGTATTTTCTAATTTCCAAAATAAATTTTAAAAAAGTTCCATTTTTTAAAGAAATAAATTTTAAACGTAATTATATATTTAAATAATTGTGCTTTAAAGAAAATGAAAATAATCTGTATTGATAAAGTTTCTGTTGTCTTTTACAGCTATTCCAAAGAACCTTTGTTTGTTGTTAAGCCACGTTCAAGTGAAGCTTATGAAGGTGATACTGTCATAATATTCTGTGAAGTTGTGGGAGATCCCAAACCAGACGTTGTATGGCTCAGAGATTTCTTAAACGTAAGTATTATTTAAGTTTATATTTAAGAAAATTAAAAATTCAGCATGTTTATGAAATCCTCAACGAAATTGTATTGGAAACGACATTGAATCCAATTTCAACTTGAAAAGGGTTTATGAAAACATAACGAAAACAATTTGTTAAAGGATCGATATTTCCACTCTAAATTATATTTTTATGTTCTTAAATAAATAATAAACGATTTTAAGCGCTATTTTGTAATTCTTCTTATAACCTGGAGACAAAAATATTTAAATTTTCAAATAAATTTTTCGTTTTTATAAACAGGAATTGAAAACATAAAACCAATTTATTGGTTTTGTTGAGAAAATAATGTAAAACCAATCCGTGTTGGATTCTGTAAACAGGCTGATTACATATTTGCTTTTCCATAAAAATCTTTATTATTTATATAGGAAAATCAAAAAACCTTGACCTAGTTTTATAATTTGAGAACTGATTAGTCGTATTTCCAAGTTGAGTATTCATTCCAAAAGAAATTTGAAAACATGAGAGTAATTTTGATTTGTTCAACATGATGTTAATAATGATGATTCTCTTTTTGGATCCAAATGTATGTAGCATGCGAACTTGTACATGCAACTTGTGTGCCTTAGCTATGAATCACTAAAATTTATGTTTTTGTTTTTATTACATTTATTACACTATGCGACAAAATTTGGTTCATTGAATAATTCCAACGCGAAGTAAAAGTATACCATTAGATTAATAAAATCTCCAAAGGATTTTACAAAGTTAGTTCGAATTTCGATTATAAACAAAATAAAAAATAAAATAAAAAAAAGCATTTAAATCAGTAATTTTCAATATACGAGTATTTGCGAATAATTATTTATTTATGTAATTTAAAGCTTCTCTTGGATATTATGTAAGATTTTTATTTAGATTTTTATTTAAGAACACTTTTCATAATAAAATTATTTGCTAAGGAGTGCTAATGAGTAGTCACATTATTCAACTGATTTAGGTAATATTTAGTACATATATATCGTGCATTCTCCGAAAGGTAATATAGTATATATTGTTAACAAAAATTCCACGCCCACTTTTTGTAAACAATTCTTTTTTTTTTTTTTTTTGAAAGTTCAAATTAAATTTACCACACATATCAAGTATTTTTTGGAAAAAGCTATCAGCTAAAGAATTGGTTAGATGACATTAGTCTGTATGGGTATCACGTCTCTTTTTCGCCTACTTTTATCTTACTTTAATAATCTTTTACCACTGTCATTAAAAATTTTAATGAATTTTGAAATTTGTTTTCCATTCTAATCGGTTCAGTATTTTAGACATAAAGTCGAATAAAGTAAACAATATTATGGAAAGAATGGGCGTAAAAAGGCTGTGGCATCCAGCAAAAATCTAGTTAATAATGGTGGTATTCTGCAAAATAACAAAAACCTGTAACAACATTTGTTTTAAATAATTTAAATATTTTTTCCATATTGGAAAAAAGGCTCCAAAAAATTCGAATTTCAAGACGCCATAAAACCGAAATTCGAACTAACTTTGAAAAACCCTTTGGGGTTTTTGCTAAAATACTGTTACATTTTCATGTTACGTTGAATTTATTGATCAATTTTTTTCTTGTTGCACTGTGTTATTATTGCATCAATGTTGCACACGATGCAACATTCACGTATACAGAAGTGTCAAAGATAAAGCACCAATTAAAGTTAAGATAGCTAGTAATCATTAGCGTTACTGTAATGTTTCAAATATTGAAAATCCATAACCCTCAGAGGCCATTTATTATATTTATGCACACAATATAAACGTCATACATTAAAATTTCAATTTTAAACAGATTAAAATTTTTACGAATTCTACTTATAAAAATGAAACTAATGCGTCAATCTCTTCGAAATTTTGATTTTGTTAGATGCTATTATATTCAAATTTTAAATTTAAAGAAAAAATTAATTTTTTATTCGCTTTTAATGAAATATTTAATATTTCCTGGAATATCCCTAATAAGAGCTTTTTATGTGTTTTCGGTTACTTTTTTTGTTGGAATGGCTCTACTTCTTTTTAAACTCTATTTTATTTTTTAGTCAGCTTTAAGTATTCTTTAAATATTTTTTAATATGATTCAATACATTTAAAATGGACAGAGTTATGGACAGTTTAGTGGATTGGTCTCTTTTGGTACATAACACCACCATTGATTGATACCACTCAGATACTTTTTTGTGATAATAATGATAATAATGAGAAGAAAGATTAGGGCGGAAAAATTAGTATTCGTTGTGTTTTCTAATAATTAGAAGGAATCTTTTCTGATGGCACTCATTTGCGTACATTTTTCTGTTAAAAGTGTAATATGTTATGAATGTAGTAACTTTTTCCAAAAATATACAAATGTCTTGCCAGACTAAAGGTTTATGCGACAATTTAGATTTTTTTTACACGATATTAATCTGATACATTTCCCATAACATCTGTGATATGAAATTCATGACCAGAATGTTATAAAAAGTCTGCCAGTACGTACTTTTTATCACCCATTAGCAAGCATTAATATTTTTTGTGAAAAAAAAACAATAATTTTCGTGCTCTATATTGCCTCTACATTTCTTCTAGCGTTCCTATTAGGAACTTTTTTTTTACTTCGTCAATAGTGTTATCATATGTGAAGATTTATCTTATTTTTAAAGATATTTTTAGACAATGGAAAGTTTTGAAGATTTTTAATACGAAAATAAGATTTTTGAAAAGTAATTATTGTGTAAATTTTGCTCGAATTTAAATTATTTCGCTAACTAAGATGCAGCTTTGAGTAAATAAATATAACTTATATCGTTTTTAATTTTGCTTCTGGCCATTACGTACAAAAATGTTCTTAATCAACTTATTTTGGACAATATTTCAGTAGCATTTTAAATTAAAAAATATCGATTGCTTTGTTGGTCCACAAAATGGAGAAATAAAAAGAACACAGGAGAAGAGATTTTTTTCGAACAGAAAATGAAAAATAAACCTTCATTAAGAAAAAAGTTAGTCTGAGTGTAGAAAAAATGTGAAAAGTGAGAAAGGAGAACATTTATAAATTTGTTTATGGAACTTGCGATAAAAAACTATACATTTTTATGTAAAGTGGTTTATGACGTGTATCTGTGCAACAAAGTTAATTTTACAGTTTTTTTTTAAATCTGTTACAAATTTTCTTTGAAATAAAAAATTTCTTTGAAAATAAAAATTATTTATTTTTTGACGAACAAGAGCGCAAATGTAAGATTTATAAAAAATAAATATGGCAGCACTGTTCGTGGGTCTTCAGACCAGTTTCTTTTAACTTTTCTTATAAAAGATACATAAAAATTTAAAGAATGAGTCACATTCCATACAGAGATTTGCTCTTAAAATTCATATTATTTTGACTACATTCCTTCAGTCTGTAAGTCAACCACAAATATGCAATTGAATGTTTTTCCTGTACGTTGAACGAAACAATCGATAAAATATTTATCAGTTTCGAAACAAATAAAGCATTTTGACATCGATTTATAAGTAAATATTTTTGATCATTTCACTTTTAGCGTCATATTTTTGCATATGGTGATTTTAAAAGCAAATTTATAGCATATTTTGAGATTTTTAGGGCATATTTAATCCTTTTAGAGCATATTTCGACATTTTGAAGATAATTTTTTATATCCCATGAGATGGTTTTTCAAATTTGATTTGTGATATACAAAAAGAAATTAAAGATCCAAAAATATTTATTTTTATTTTATTTATTTAAAATTAATTTTAATGGGTATCGCCTAAGTTCATTAAAAATCATTAAGCTTGACTTTGACTTGTGGGAACAAATCATGAAGATTTAGAAACTGATTAAATGATTTTTATTCAAGAAATTTTTTAAATGTGATGTTGAGGACAATTTAGTATTTAAGCTTGGACATAGTTAATGTTGTAAAAATAATTTTTGTTTTTTAATGAAAGCTATATATGTAAATTTACATATGATAATTTTTGAACTAATATTCATGTTAAGAATTAGACAAGTAAGCAAAACAAAATTTTTATGTGATATAATAAAAAATATGGTGAATTAAAAAAAGTTTTTTACACAATTGATAGATAAATTTTATCTTTGCCTTATTTTATAACATTAAAATTTTAATAAACACTTTGTTAAAAAAAAAAAATATGGAGAAAAATTTTTTATTTTAAGAGCATATTTTCCCGATTTTGAAGCATATTTTTAATTATTTACTGTGTATTTAATGCGCATAAAACAATTTTTTAGAGCATATTTGTGGTTTCAGGATTCTTTCCGTTGATCGTGAACTTTTTGTATTTTTATGACTCGAGAAAACTGTATTTCCCGACTCACCTGCAATCCCAGCAATTGTTTTTTTATGTATAACATTTTAAATTATGCTTTTGCACGATTTTTTTTCAATTTTCATTTTAAGAAAAAATAATTATCAGGGCAAGCAAAAATAAGCAAAATCATATTTTTTTCCTGGACTTCAAATGAACCAAACCGTTAGTTATTAATCTTCTGCAGACAGTTTTAAAATTTTTGGCATCGATTTTTTACTGCATATCTTTGCATATTTTTACATATTTTGAGATTAACAGCATATTTTGCCATATTTTCATAAAAAATCATTATTTTACAGCATATTTTAGCAGTTTAAATGGCACATGTTTGCATATCTTATACTTAAGAGCATAATTTTGCATATTTTACACTTAAGAGATCAATTTTGAATACTTCACATCCAATATAAGTTTTTAAATAATTTGTTGTTAGAGAAATTTTCTTCTCACTGTCACATACGTTTTTCAAATCCAAATACCTAAAAAAATTTATCTTATAAATTAATAGAAATTTTGTAATTTCCTGACACAATGTATTAGCTTTTAATGTTTTTAAGTGCAAAAAGTAATTGCTAATAAAAATCAAATTATTTTTAGAATGAATAGTAGATAATTTAAAATTTAGCCAGAAAAAATTATATTTTAAGAGCATATTTTTTAATTTTAAGGGCATATTTTGCGATTTTAAGAATAATTTTTTTATGCGCATAAAACACTTTTTAGAGCATATTTTTGGTTACTGCTAATTATGTTATTACAACAATATTTAGCACATAATTACTGAGAATAACAAATGTAAACAAGTAAATCATGCTCATTTTTCCACGTATAATAAAAGTTATAAACCTTAATATGAGCACAGATTTTTTCATGTGTAGTTCTTATTTCTCTCCAGAAAACAATTTTTAATAAAATATCTTAAATTGTTTTCATATAATGTTCAAGTTAGTACCACTCTGCAAACTCACAATGCCTGTCACTGGTTGGGCCCAACCAACAAAAAAATTCACAAAACAGTGTGCACAGTTGCGCAGTTCAGTTCATCTTAGTGGAACAAAATATATTCAGTTATTTGAAAAACGCTCAAACAAGTAGTATTATATACGAGTGCATTAAAAATGTAACTTCAAAGTCAAGTTCAAAAAATATGCTAAAAGAGAATTATATACAAAAACAAATTACAGTTAATGCAATAAATTAATCAGAAAATAGATTTATAATAAAAAACAGTATACAAATATTTAAATAACTTTTTAAAATTTTAAGTGGGCTATAATAATTTTATCATTTTTATAAAATTCAATTGGGCGTTATAAAATATTATAAAAACATTCAAATATTATAACAAAAATTTAGTTTAATTTAAACAATAACGGTTAACAGGAAAAAATTGTTAATAGTTGTGCGTATATTAAAAAAAAATTACCAATAAAAAAAAGAAATAAAGATATTAACTACGTACAAAGTGTTTTGCAATTGTTTTATAATTTGTAAAAAAATGCTAAAAGAGAAAAAAAAGGAATATATAATTAAGTGTTAAATAAAAGATTAAAAAAAAATCTGAAAAAATAAACGACAATTACATGCTTTGTTTATTTAAAAAAGATATTTATACGCCATAATAATAAAATTGCTGTTACCATATTGGATTACAAATTGTATGACGTATTTACACCATATTCTTACACAACTATACTTTTATTAAGGTAAAAATAGTATTATAGTACATATAGGCAATATTTAAAAATCTGATTAGAGAAATTAAACTAAAAATTTTAAAAATTTAAAGGATCAATAATAGCGTTTCGATTGAAAATAATTTTCATTAAAAAATGAACTTGGGTAATTAATTAATATTTTTAACAACTTTTCCGATTTTCAAAATAATTCTGACAGTAATATTACGTCTAAAGTTAACTTATAGTATTATTTCCGGTTATAAAAAAAAACTGAAACAGCCTACATTCTTAGAGTTAATTTTATTTTTAATACTTTAGAAGATTTTCACTGTAAGTCTTAACAATACTGAAAAAATACTTAATATATGTATGTATATCATGAATTCCAGAAGAAATCGATAAAATACACCAGTTTTTAATTTTGTGTTCTCCGTTTTTCTTGAAATTAAACAGACTCGAGATATAACTCGAGATATAATTTGCGATTTTTGTTTATAGTGAATTTTCAAAAACGTAGGAAGTATCGGGTTTTAAATATTCATAACTTTTTAATTTGTTTGACAGTTCGATAATTAAAAAAATAATACTATAGTTCAAAAATTCAATTTAAGTTTTTTTTTTGTGACGGAAATGTTTACTATTTTTAAAAATTTTTAGTAAAAAATACAATCACTTTTTCCCATACACAGAGAAAAAAAATTCATGAAAATTTTTTTCATAAATATTATGAATTGAACATGACTTTTTTCCTAAACTTTTTTCATAAAAAATAAAATTCTCCTCATAGCTTGTTCATATAGAAAAATTTTATTAATTTTGCAAATTTTTTTTTTTAAATCTTTGATTTAGTTTTATTAGATTTGATTGAAAATGATTAAAGAAAATAGTTATACATGAAATAAATGCCAAAATTCCAAAAAAAAAAATCTATAAAAAAATTAATGTTTAGAAATTCACATAATTCTGCTCGCATTCTGCAGCACATCATTTTGAAAAGGGAACAGAAACGTTCCCATAATGTAGCTAAAAATATTTAAAAACCTAAAAATTTCCGAAGAAAATTTCAAAAATTTTTTTACAAATAGAAAATATAAATGAAAATTTAAACAATTTATTTTAAGTCTTTTTGACTTTTGATTAATTTCAAAAAATGTAAAAAAAGTGTTAATATTTAGATATTATTCTTAAATATTATGAACTAAAATCAATGCAAGTAAATTCTTATAATTATGCACAAACTTTTTTCTGTATACAAAATATTATCTTTTTTTAAATATTTACCCCCATATTCGCAAACAACTTTTAAATTTAAAATGCCTTTTAAATCAAATTGTTCATACAAATTTTATCTTTAAAATGTATTTTAAATTTAAATTTGATTTGTGAATACGGGAGTTAAGCTTTTCTATGTTTTATGAAAACAATGTGCAACAACTATAAACATATAAAACTCAATACGTAGATGTTCGATTTTATTGATTTAAAAAAATATTTAAACTATGCTTTTATACATTTTAAGCTATATTAGTCACAAATTCAAGATTTGTTAAAATATTTAAAGTGCAAAAAGTATCAGATAGCAATGAAAAGAAGAATGCTGAAGTTAAAAAGAGAGCACAGCTTCAATTCTGACTTTTGACAGCTTCCTGGACAAAAGTTTTATGTAGCAGATGTTAGAGGAAATGTTCCAGAAGTGTACCGTACCAAAAAACAATCAAAATTTCAAAAAAAAAAAGTTTCCTGTTTGGCAAGCTATATGTGATGAAAGAAGTAAATCATATGTGACATCGGGCAGAGATAACTCGGACGTTCCTTGGTCGACAAAGAAGATTGCTTCCATTTATAAGAGAATATAGAGTCTCAACATTCTTTTGGCCTGATTTGGCATCGCGCCATTACAGTAAAAGTACTTAAGAATGGTAGAGTAAACATAATGTTAATTTTGTTCCGAAAAATGCCAACCCTCCAAACTGCCCAGAACTTCGGCAAATTAAAAGACACTGGGAACTTGTCAAAAGGGAATTAAGGAGGCCTAATGCTGCGCCCAAAACATTGACAAATTTTAAATAAAAGTTATGCAAAGTACAATCGAATTAAATAATAATGGAGGGAGACGCGGATCCAGCCAAAGCTTTTGGGTGGGGGGATTTATATATATATATATATATATATATATATATATATATCGAAATAAGTCGAAATTATGTACAAGATTTTAATGGCTAACAACTTAAGTTGATAAGTGGCGATCATATTTTATACAATATTTTTATTAATAACTTTTGAACTATTTTTTTTTGTCACCCAAAAAACTTGATATTTTACTTCATTATTCCTTTTTAGTTTTTGAAATACAAACAAAAATTCTTTTGAATCTATGGTTCGTAAATTTCAGGTACTTCAAACAAATAAAAAGATTTCAATGAAATTAATTAAAATGCATGACCTGAAAAACCCGAAAATTTAAGCTATGTAGGTTTTGATACGAGTATTTAAAATATCTATTTTACATAACTAGATCTGGTTATATTCTTTAATATCAAAAACTTACTGATGCAAAAATTTGGAACTAGTCTGATAAAGGAAACCGTACCGAAAATCGATATTTTTTTACAAAAATAAAATAAATACTTTATTTTTATTTGATTTCAGTTAATACCCAGCAAAAACTTTGCTTTCCTGGTAAGCTAGCAGGTATAATTGGAAACAAAAATAAACTACTTATTTTTTGCCTGAATAACTAGTTATTTTTGTTCGACTTGTCCACAAATTCATGTAGTTATTTTTTGACTCTAGGGGTACTCAAAAATATGTACCTAAACGAAAACAAAAATAAAAAAAAAAACAAAAAAATTTTGCCGTCAGTGAGATTCGAACTTGGGCACACACTAACCATTCGTTCTTACTGACTAACGTCTTACTCAGTACACCATCTCGCACATAGCCTCCTAGGCGACAAAAACTCTATTTAGTTTAAAATATCTTTTTAGACATTTTGTTATAAAAAAACTAACAGCTTCAGAATGGGCGCTCTAGCCAACTCATCCACGTGATTGCAGTATTACTGCGATATTATACTATTGAGTACTTATTAATGTAATACAGAGTAGGCAAATAATAATGACTCCTCATTACCAAGAAACTACTTTAGTAAGTAGTTGTTATTACCGAAAACCAAAAAGTTTTTGCTGGGCTTGTTCAGACCGGCGCGAAATTACGAAATTTCATGCTGAAATTACGAATGCAATTTAGAGTGCTCATACTGGCTAGATGACATTTGATGTAATTTCGTGAACAGCTGATACTTATTGTTTACATTTTAAATTGTTATAGGGGTAAATAAAATATTTTGAAATGGAAACAAATAAGAAACAATTACTTACTAAGTTGGAAATTATTAATGAAAAACTTGCTAATAAGAAATTGTTATTTCAACAATTAAAAATGGTTAGACATGCAAAGGTAAGAAGGATACTTTTCATTTTGCAAAATCACTTTAAGAATTAATTTTAAGATTTGTGTTTAAATTTAAGATCAGCTGTCAATTGTTTTTTTTTTCTTCTCACGATTGAAACATGCAGTACATAGTTGAAAAAAGTACTTTTTCCAACCATGTACACAGTTTCACGGAAATGGGCATCGTAATTTCAATGTAATTTCGCCGAAATTACACAAAATTATGTAATTTCGCAAGCAACAAAATATATGGGAAATTACGTAATTTTAACTTGATTTCAGCCGAAATCACGAAAGTACGTAATTTCGCGTAGGTCTGTATGCCCTATAAAATAAAAATACTAAAAAATGTGCATTTCTTAAATTTTTTATTAAACAAGTGCTAACTTTTAAAAGCTATTGATTTACTTAAAATTTTTTGAAAGAAGATGCTAATTTTTGTATAGACAATGTTGAAGATAAATTAATCATTCTTTTTTTCTATTTATGACAAACTTATTTTTCCCAAAATAATTTTAATTATTTTTTTCCTTTTCCTATTGTAAATTTTCTTCTTGTTTAATTTTTCTTAGTTGAAAAATTCATTTAAATTTCGTATCCAATAATTAATTTGTCCCTTTGTTGTTACACATAATAAATCTGTAGAAAACCCTTAAAATATATTGTATCTTTCATAATTGTAACTTATTCCAGTCAACTTTTATATCAATATATTTGTGTGTTATGTTTTATGCGAAAGCACGCTTTAGAATAAAGTTAGTAGGTATATATTAGAATAATTAAACATAGATTTAAGTAGTTTAGAAATCCATTTGCTATTTCAAAAAAATTGGACCAATATTCAGAAATTAGAAATTTGTAAATATATTTTTTAGTAAATTTTACATCTGTATAGATTTTTGCTTTTTTTCTGGCACATTGACAGCGCTTTGAACGAACAAAAAGCAAAATTTTAGGGCACAGTGGTTCCAAAAAAAATTTTTTTTTTTTGGAAATAATTCTGTAACTCGTAAACCGTTGAAAATATCTCAATCAAATTTCAGATGGCCAGAAACGAGGAGTGTTTGCATTAATTTGGACCTAGCTGGTCAGAGGGAGAGTGGGTACACCTCGGGTACGATTTTTTTCTTAATCGCCAGAAATTCAAAAAATACAATTACATGTATAGGTTGTCTCTTGAAGTTTAAAAGATAATTAGGTAGAAATAAATTTTTCTCTCATTTTTAGCCTCGTTTTTTTAAGTTTTTTTAACTTGACGGGCTTTATATTGACCCTAACATTTTTTTTTGATATTGACCAGATTTCTTATGAAATTATTAATAATATTGCTGCAAGAATCATATAATTATATAGATCCGATAAAAAGTTATATTAATCTGGAGTTCAAACTTTTAAAAAACTTCATATTTTTATTATTTATTTATTTTTTTCAAAAAAGGTGGTAATATTTTTTCACTTATAAAATTTGTGTTTTGTTCTATATAAATAGTATAACGTAGATGCGTGTAAAGTGAACCCGAAGGTGCTTGGGGCAACGGTCTCCCCACATGTCCTATCCAAACTTTGCAAATTTTCCACAATTTTTTTAAATTTGTTTGTAAAATTCTCTGGATTAAAAAAAAATATGCTATTTATAAACCTCCATATATTGAGTAAACGCACAAAAAGTATATTATGACGGACGCCTCTTATAATGACATGGTGACAATTTCAATTAAAAAAGTCAATTTTTGAAACACTGGGGTGGGATTTTAGGTATTTTGGTACAAAAGTGGGAGTTTTTTTAGTTCCTTGACTTTAAGACAAATTTATTTTTATTTTTTATTTATTTATTTTGAATATTATTTTATAACCTAGCCTTTTGGCCATAATCGGTCACAAATTTCTAATTAACTTAAATTTATATAATTTGCGAAATTTCATCGAAATAATTTCACTTGTTAAAATTTTATTTATACTGTATACTTAAAATTTAAATTTTAAATTTGATTAAATTTGATTAAATTTGATTAAATTTGATAACTCGCAGCTGAGTTACATAGAAAATTAAATTTTGCACAATATATTTATATGTACCTGATAGTCTTAAAGACAAAGTTAATACCATTATATTATTTTATATCTTCTGGTATTTTGTCGTTTTTTTTAACATCATAAATTTGATTTAGAGAGCTAACTTTCCAATCACAAACCTCCTGTTAAAATTTTTACTCAATGATGTTTTTAGGATGTTATTAGATGAACGTTCGTCATCCTTTTTAATTAAGTTCTACATATATCGAATTTTTTACTTTTAAAGCTATTTTCGGATTAAACTATGCATAACTATATGACGTATTAAAAAAATTATCATTTCTAGTAAAATCCAGCAAAATGAGTATTTACTGAGTAAATTTAAGATTTTACTCTCAAACAAAAAATTTAAATAACAAAGTACCGGAAACGAAATTTGTAACATACAGTAAAATAAGCTCTACAGCTGATTGCAAACAAATAAACATAAAACAACAAAAATCATCAGAGTTTTTACAAAAATATAAATTATTGAGCCTCTTAAATAAAAACAACCGTTTTAGTTGATTTATTGGAAAAGACTGAGTTTTTATTTATTTAAAATAATAAAATTAAAATTTTCATTACATTTTTTATTTTTTATTCTTTTCCCATAATGCATATGTTTTGCCATTTGATGAAAATTGAACTGTGCGTGCAGGTAACTAAACTGCATTAACGAAAAGCACAAAATAAAAACACATTAGGCGCATGTTAACTAAAGAAAAAAAAAAGAACACGAAAAACATGTGCGTGTTAACTCTACTCTTTAGAAGCAGGAATCCCGACTGCCTTCGAATCGCGTATGACTTTATTGATTTCAGAACGTTTCTTGTAATGCCTGTGGATGATGTGGCCTATGTCGGATATGACAATTAGTAATATTGCTATTGAAAATAAATATGAGTGCTTTCCTGCATTGTGTTCTACGCTGCTAATTGTATCTAGGTTTTTAAAATGAAGTTCATGAGGTAAAGGCAAGAAAAGGGTCTGAAGAGGATCTGAAACGTTAACTCTGTGAGCAGAGGGAATATTTGGGCTTACGAAAACTATGCCCGTTTTGTTGGTGAATAAGGTATTATTAATTTTAACCTTTTATGCGAATGTCACCAGATGTATTCCATTGATGAAATTTGTAGATTTGCCAAGTTCTTCGATTTTCGCAAATCTCTCGTTAATGAGTATTACACCTTCACTTATTTCCGTGATAGGTGCTATATGGTGTGATGAGGATAACTTGCGAAATGCTTTGTTATTGTTCAGCAAACTCTCTAAGCAAGGATGGTGTTCAAAATTTTCTCTGCAAAAGGCAGGGTCCAAATCCGTGTTGCATTTTACAATTTTATATTTGTCATTACATTTAGCAGCAAGGTTACTTTCCAATGTTGGTATTTTTACCAAAATTTATCAATAATAATTATTTATTTTAATCAAATTTATTTAAATCAAACTTATTTCAATAAAATTTATATATTTTTTAATATTTTTGTCAAAATTTATTAATTTAATTTTAATCATATTTATTATTTAGTTTTTATACCCTACACCACCATAAGTGGTTGGGGTATTACGCGTTTGTGCTGATGTTTGTAACGCATAGAAAAAGTTATCCAACACCACCTTAAAGTATACCAATCGACTCAGAATCACTTTTTAAATCGATCTAACGATGTCCGTCCGTCCCCCTGGCTGGCTGAACGGTTAGTTGGCTGTCCATGTAAACCTTGTCTACAAAGTAGCCTTGTAAGAAATTTGTTGTGATCGGTCCATTATTTCAATCCATTATTGAGTTTAAACACTCAAAAATGCCATAAAAATAAGAATATTTTAATAAAATTCGGTGCAAAGAAGTTCTGTACAAGTATCAATCTTTGTACCAAATATTATGAAGATCGGTCCGAAATCACTTTAAAGTAAGTGCATAAATCCCATACGAATATTCAACACATTATTCTGCATTTGTATACTTTATTTTACATTCAGTAAAATTGATCACAGATGTAATATAAGAGGGCATCATCATTCTTGACCGACTATATCTTTCTTTCTCGTTTACTTATGTGGTTCATATACAGATTCAAGTTATAATATAGAAATAACAAAATAACGCTTTAAACAAACTATGCTATAAATATGCTTTAAAAACATTATATGCGAAAATATGCCATAGTATGCACTTACAAATCGATTTCAAAATATGTGTAATTTGTATATGAGTATAAATCTTACTGCCAAATTTCATGAAAATCGGTCTATAATTCACCATAGCTCCCATATAAACACCTCTTCCAAAAATCACTGAAACGCGCATAAATCCCATAAAAATGTTAGTATCAAGTTAATATTCGACACAAATAAGCTTTATTTAAGTATAAATCTTAGTGCCAAATTTTATGAAAATCGGTCCATAATTTACCATAGCTCCCATATAAGGCCCAATTTCGTGAATCACCCAAAAGTGAATAAATCCATATGTTAGTATCAACGTAATCGGTATGCATTATTTTGCACTTAATGCAAATATCGGTCTACAATTGGCCACAGGTCTAAGAAAAGATCCCTCCCCGATGGTGTAGAGTATCATATGATCGGGTTTGACCGACTATATTTCTTAATTGTTTATTATCTTTTTTTGAAATTAAAATAACATTTAATTATGTCTCGAAAAATTACATAGTAAATATAATAGGCCTTCTTGAGGACAATATAAAGCAATCTTAAAAATGTCCAATATGTCCAAAAAACGGCTTGCCTTTATTAATGTGTTTCTAACTGTGTTATTATTTTGTTGATTTTTACTCGTATACCCTTCACCACAGGTGTAAAGGGAATTCCTTCTTACCGTTTACCTTTAAGAAACCGACCTTAAACCTCAAATATTTTTTTATTGAGGTCTGATGGTGGTACCGATAAGCACTCAAAGTTAAAAAAGCCAAAAAAAGTGTTTGAAAATAACAAGTTTGTTTTCTTTATTTTGATTCCTATAATCGCAGATTTTAGCAGATGTGTCCAATTCCTCTAATGTAAACTATAAAAACTTGTGTTCAATCAATGAGTCGTCGACCAGTATTAAATTATATTGTGGACAAGTTGTGAAACCAAAATGTTCCAAATTTCAATTTATTAAAGTTTTGCGCCGTTTCGAGTATTGCAAAATAATGAATGGAGGTGTATAGGTTTATTATAATTATGAATCGTTTGAAATACATCTCGTTAATGTGTCCTCAATAGCAGCGTTATAGGTGGTACCGAAACTTAAGGAGAAAAAACGTGAATGGTTCTAAGAGGTGCCTTTTTCACGGCACCGGATTCGGCATAGACGAACATAGCGCTCTAATTTGTTTATATTAAAACACTTTATATTAAAACACTTTGAAAAAAAGTTTCGTATAAATTCTTTTTGGTTTTTAAAAAATTGTATGCAAAATTGTTCAAAGTGTGATGAAGTGTTTTGCGAAATAAAGGGGTTAGGCTTTATAACTGTATATATTGAATTATGATTTCATGAAATAAATTTTTACACAAAATTTTCTTTTCGGGTTTAGCTGCAATTTAATAAAAAATTTTCTATAAAAAAATATGCGAATTTTATATTAAAATTAAAAATATATTTAAGTTTTTGTTTCAGATTACAATTTTATTAAACGCCCAAAAATTTACCGAGTGTCTTACAATTTTCATAAAAGTTTGCACGCAAAAAGTCCACGGATATTCATATCGAATTCATTTTTAAGTTTGCAAAAACTCGTGATTTTATTTCGCTTTTTCACTTTCTCAAAACCTAAAAAATTTCAAAATTAAATATCAATTTCTCTGGGAAGGCTTTATGAAATTTAATGATTTAAATGGCGTTTAAATTTTACTAATGTTGGTTTTAATACGAACATTAAAAAAAAAAAAGATGTTTAAAAAATGCATTTTATTGCAATTGCACTTTTCGTGAAATATGCTATTTAATATTTTTGATTTTTTAAAGTATTTGGAAAGTATGAAATCTTAACATTAAAATAAAAATTTAAATTTTTTGGGAAGCACACATCTACTAGCTTTTTCTAAAAACTATTAAAATTTTTACATATAAAAAGAAGAAAAAAATTATTAGATTACTTTTTAAAAATAGTAAACATTTATATACTAGACTAATTAGTATTGTAATTTATAGTAAACAAAATAATTTAAAATACACATAAAGAAAAATTAAAATTTAATAAATTCGCAATTGTAAAAAATGCGTCTATAAATTGCATTAGTATTTTGCAAAAATTTAAAAAAAGGATATTTTTGAGTTACTGAATAAATTATACAAAAAGAAGGCAATGGCTTTTTATATGCTTTTAAAATTATACAAATCCGCCAACAACTTCAAGAGATGTGAATATTTAATTACTTTCTGTATATTGTTAACTTTTATACAAATTTAAATAATTTTTTTCAAAAATGAGAAAAAATATTATTTTTATATGAAAAATTTTGATCATGTTTGCTTTATTTTAATGTAAAGAATCTATACTTTCTAAATATGTTAAAAAATCAAAAATTTTAAATAGCATATTTACCGAAAAGTGTATTTAAAAAATCCAACTGCAGTAAAATGCATTTTTTAAAAATCTTTTTCATTTTTGAAATATTTGTATTAAAACCGACATAAGAAAGATTCAAACATTGTTTAAATCATTAAAATTCACAAAGTCTTTCCAAAGATATTACTAATTAAAGTTACGTACTTTTGAAGTTATTTTTTTTTTTTTTTTTTTTTTTTTTGAGAAAGTGAAAAAGCGAAAACAAAGTCGCGAGTTTTTAAAGTTAAAATCAAAGTTAACAAATTTTAAAATTAACAAAGTTAAGATTAATGTGGTTCACCACAAGAATATACAATAATGTAATAATTTGGAAGACAATTTTGTTACAAATATAACAAGATTAATATTTTTTTATTGGACCAAAACTGTAGAATTTATTTACTTTAATCTCTAATGACTTTCCATGCATTTTTAATTTCGGCCCCCAGAAAGTAGGCTCCAAATAAAATACAAAATAATATACTTTCGTTTTAAAATTTATAAACAACTTATGAGAAGTATCGCGCTTTATTCTAAATAAAATAGAATTTAAAACTATATGTATACAAATATATATGTTTATATTTAAAAAAGAAAATTTTAAAAACTGACATTAAAATCGAAATTATGAAAAAATTAAATAAGTTAAAAATCTTTACCGCAGAAACTAAACTCACTATAACTTTTCTGAACTGCTTAACTTTATAGGCCAATAAATGAGTACAAAATTTTTTTAAAACATAGTTCGTTATTTTTGCTGGGATAATTTCTATATGCAAACTATTATATTATTATAAATAGTAAAAAAAAGTACAAAAAGAATAACATTTTTTTGACATATTCTAAGGACAATTACTGCTAGACATTTTAAACGTTATGACTTGATCATGACTTGTTTGTTTGTTTGTTCTGAGTTGCAAATTGCAATAAAAATGATTCATTTTAAACATGATTTTATTACAGTTAATTTATTTTATGTTATTTTTTTTAATGCCATATAAGATCAATTGAATACGAGGCATTGTATATATAATTTGAAGCACACTCTCACACGTACAACAAACAAAATACATATAAGTATTAAACTTAAATATGTACATATCTGTTGAAAAGGGGCTATGGGGAGGGAGATAAATGGGCCTAAACAGTCTGCTGACGTCTAAAGCGAAAAGCAAGAGGAAATAACATAAATAATAAACGAAAAAAATATAAATAAAAAATAAAATTATGAACTGTAGATTTTTAAGTGAAAATATATATATATATTTTTAATTTTCCTTTTAATTTTAAAATGGCATTGAACGTCATACTCGTATACTATATAAGTGCTAAATATGTAATATGTTTACTTATAAATTGTTACACGTTAAAAAATGTCTAATTATTTATTTAATTAAATTTGAAATGTGATGCAACAAAATGTTTAAAGTTTAATAACATTTTCAATTATCTACATATAGATGTATGATTTCTCTGTATGCATTTAAAAAATTGAGCATCTAATTATATGGAATTAAAATCTGATATTCTTAAATTTACATAGTCCAAAATTGGAATGAGTTTTGGGTAAATAGTTTTTTTTAACTTTTTATTTACTTGCAATATTTCAAGTTATTTTAATTTATTTCATGTTAATTTTCTTAATGAATCTCAAAGACTTTTAAAAAGTAAGATATGTACATTGTTTCTTTAAAATCTATAAGATATAAAAATATTGTACCGTCCAAATAATTTTGAATAATTTATGCCTAATAAATTAAATTTGGCCTATAACATTACTAAAAATATTTTTTATGAAGTCTAACTTTTTATTAAAATTAATATTAACATCTATTTTCATTTTCAGCCTGAATATTATAAAGACGCTCCTCACTTCCGACGCATTGGTGAAGGTCCAGAATATCGCTTGGAAATTCCATATGCTAAATTAGATTTTACTGGAACTTATTCAGTTATAGCTACAAATTGTCATGGCGAAACAAAGGCAGTGATATCATTACAAATTTTTGCCAAAGGTAAGTTAAACAAGTTAGTTAAGAGCATGTCATAATGTCCATTTTATTTTATGATACTTTAGAAAGTGACTTAATGTCTATGTATGACACTTTCTAGTGTGAAAATGAGTACATTACCTACATAGGTATATGATAAAATTTACTGACAAAATTAGCTTTCTTCGAGACGAATTTTTTATTTTTTTTTTTTTAACCGATAATAATAAGAAAAAATAAGTTTTTTTCTTTTTTACAATAAGTCTGACTTTGATAGATTTTTTTAATGAAAAATTACAATATGTTAATACAAAATGGCTCGAAAAATGGCATAGAGTATGTAATAGTCCTTATCGAGGACATTATAAATAAGTCTTAAACATTTTCAATACCCCTTCAGAAGTTTGAGTTATGCTGAAAAACTTTTTTAATGCATCTCCAACTCTGTTATTGTTTTGTTGAAGTGTTTAGTTTTAAACCGTATAAACCCTATAAATTTAACATTGTCTTGATCAAATGATAAAAGTAGATTTAAAATAACATTAAAAAATATATATAAACTCAGACCTCGATTTTAGTCGTTTCGATTTGCGTCGTTTCGCTTTGCTTCGCTATTTGAAATTTTAATATTTCGATTTTCGTCGCTATGATTTCTATTTGCTTCACTATATAAGAAGTTTCAAAATTGTTAATAACCGGTGCAAATGTATAGAGAAAAATTTTAATGGAAAAAATAGATTTATATATATACATATGTGATCGTTAAAGTAGGTACGGCATAAAATTTTTGTAAAAGTCTTTATTTTTTTAGCTAATATTTTTTGCAAATGATTTTCGTTTGATTATTTATTATATCAAAGGGTAGGTTAACTAAATTAATTCATTAGACGTAGGTAAATTTTAAGGATTTAATGATATGGACATATTATGAAAATTAGCCTGGCCATTAAAATAGTCGGTACCAACTTTGTAATATCAAATAATAAAATCGTGATTGTTATATATTGTCTTACATATGTGTTCTACACATTTTTAGAATAATTTTTCTATTCTATGGGACAAAGAATTGATTCATTTTCGCAAAGTCTTCCCAAGAGTATTTTTATCAAAAATCTTGTAATTTGTTTCGAAATTCTGATTTATTTTATTAAATCTTTTTATGATATGATTTTCTATGTCTAATCTAAGTAGTTCAGTAGGTATTCAATTCATTAATTGACTAGGTTGGTTCAAAATTTTAATTTCAATTTTTTAATAACATGTTATTTTTTGTTTTGAGCGAATCGTTGGAGCCCTCATCATATTGAAACCTCAATCAAGCACTGATATTATTTTCAGCATAAGATAAGTTAACTTTTTATGTCATTATCTTGTATATTTCATACGATACTTTAAGATTACTGAGATAGAGTTTAATGGTACATACTTAAGTAAAAACCATCATTCTTGATGTGCTAAAAATTCAGAAATGAAGGTACAAACCAGGATACACCATTCAAAAACACATGATATATGATTAATAGGTCAATATTTAACAAAAATATTTATAAAGAAATGGGTAAACAGAATAGCACTTATGGTATAGATTAGTAGTACCACTTTTGTCTCATAATACTTATTAACGTTACTTACTGATTAATGTTAAAAATTTCAGGAGAAAATTTAAAATTATCTTCATTGAACGTTAAGTTAACTTACCCTGAAGAAAACATTTAAGTTCGTTGGGGTTTCAGTAAAATAATAGCCAAAATTTATCCCCAAAATCGCTAAATGATTAATTCCAAAGTAATGAAATTACATATTTTTATTGTCTAATGTGACCTTCGGATTGAAACCATTATGGAAGTATCTCGGTAATAACACTAAAATTTAAGGAAAAATACAAAATTGCTGATACAAAACATATGGAGAATATTTTATCGCGCAGAAAATAGAATTGATATTTAAGAAAGTGTGGAATACATAGAAAACCATGTAATTGTAATAATCAAAGTACAAATTTTAATTGTATACCACATTGTAATAGTTCCGTACCTAATTTAATAATGGTGGATTTTGATTTTTAATCAATATTAGTAGATACTTATGGCTTAACTTCTGTCCAATTAATTAATTATTTTAATTTCACCTCTTTTTACAAAAAATACTCCTTTTTATTAAAAATTAACTTCTTTTCTGTTCAAATATATTTATTCTGGAACCAATTATTAATAAAACAGTGTAAATACATAGAAAATAGTGATTCGATTTGCATCGCAATTCTCTAGTACCCATTAACGACGTAGACCGGGGTCTCAGTGTCCATGGGATATATATTTTTACAACAATAAAATGTAATTTTACTAAATATGTAAAAGATTTTTTTTAACTAATGATGTGGTATGAAATGGAACTAAAGTGGCTTATTAATCTTATTATTAATTTATATAATTTACTAACAAAATTATTCAATGTTAGTCAAAAATCAATTTAGTATTTGGCAAAAGTATTTTGACCAATTCATTTAATATTTTTAGTTAAAGAATTTCTTATATAACTTTTGAACAGATAATAAAATTAGGTTTATGGTATGTTTAATTAGTTTTAATTCTAAATGTCAAAAAAATAGTACACAGAATCTCATAGGTGAAAAATGAAAATTTGCAATTTATGTAAGGAAAACACATCAGAATCTCAAATTATCGAAACAAAGGGAGCACTAACAACAAAACGCAGTGGGACGGAATCGAAATTTTTGGCAATAAATCTGTAACATCTGGTTGGATTTACAAAAAAATTTATATAGGAGTAGCAGAGGAGTGTACAATTTTAAGTTTGGAAGGAGGGCCACACGTACCCTTCAGGAGCGGAGCTATTAGGGCTCAAAATAGGATACCTCTGATTAGAAAATTTTTCGTCGCTTTCATCTCTTATAATTTTCAAGTTGTTTGCATTTGAAATTTCAACTATCTTAATTTTACAAAATCTTGGTCCAGTTTTTTTAATATATATCCCAATATTTATCCCAATATTTTTGTCCGATTTTGTAAATTTTCTACACAATTGGATAAAGAACAAATTTGTCTATCAAATAAATAGAAGTTGATATCTCTTCTGAGTCCAAAAATAAACGATTTTGAAATTGTTTTTTTTTTTTGGCCTAAAAGGTGGCAACACTATTTTTGCTTTAAAATAAAATGTTATTTAAAAACTTATAATAATTAACCACTTCCCTTAAAAGTATCTTCACAGAGATAACTTTAGAATTAAAATCAAGCCCAAACACCCAACAGAGCTATGTACCGACCCTCCCGAATTTGACCTATTTTAAATAAAAATTTTTACTTTAGTTTATATGTTCTAAAATCCCAAAGGCTAGTTCTACAAACTGAATTCAGTTTCAAAAACTTTTATGTATTGCAAAGAGCTTTTCCAAACTGGAATAAATGTGGACTTTATGGGTAAGATTCAAAAGAATACCATTTTTGGGATTTTCGTCGGTTTTTTGGTAATTGTGGGATTCCTTTCACAAAAATCTTAAATTTGTCTACACTTTACCATTTTAAATGATAAATTCATTAATTTCGTTAAGATATCTTAACAAATCAGGATTTTGTTAGAGGTTAAATATTTACAGTTTCTTAAAAAAACTATTTTTTTTTTTAAATTTACTTTAGTTCCACAAATCAGAAAAACAATATACTTAATATTTTTTAAATAAACTTCTCTGTCTAGCTGATATAATTCTTAATTGTAGATAAAAAGAATGAAATCAATATCTTTTATAGAACCAAAACATCAATTTGATTAACAATCGTGTCTTGTTGAGAGTACCATAAATGTAATTTTGTTATTATATATTCAAAAATTATTTCAGAAATTGTTTCATTAAAGATATATAAATAAAAAATATAAATATAAAAGATATATAAATAAAAAATAAATACTTATGGCAAATACTAAAATAATTTTTGACTAATATTGAACGATTTTATTAGTAAAGTTTCTAGATTAATTATATGAATAATTAGCCACTTTAATCATATTTCATATCTCATTAGTTTTGAAAAAACTTTTACAAATTTAGTAAAATCTCATTTTAACGAGGACTGTATATATATATATATATATATATATGTATATATATATATATATATATATATATATATATATATATATATATATATATATATATATATATATGACTTTTTGAAAATTACACAAAAATTGCATTTTTTGTTTTTGTATTCTTATATAAATTATGGCGATATATATATATTCGCTTTTGCTTTCCAAACTTTATCTTCTACGATGACTATTTCAGGCACATCAACTAGATATGACTCAAAATACGCACAATTACAAATATCAATCCCTATTTCAAATTTTGTATTCCGTTGAGGGACGCACAGACCTCACCCAAAAGAATCAAAAGAAGAAATTTATATAAAATCGAATAAGATCAAAAAGTATAAACGTGCAAACAAAAAGTGTAGAAGAAATGGTAAAAGGTTAAGTAATTTTTAGCCCTTTTTCTAAGTTTTTCTTGACATTTGAACATCAACATGATTACAAAATGAAACCTATGGTGCTAAAATTGTGCACTCTAATAGTTTTAAGTCTTGTGAGCTTATATCTGTAATCCGTTTGTTTAAAATATTATTACCACAAAAATTATTAACGATTTAAGTCAGTTTCAGCCAGGTTAAAAATTTTTGATAGTGGCCCATATATATATACATTGAGTTTTTTTTTTTTAGATAATTTTGAAAGAAATTTTTGTTGTACATAAGTATAACAAAATTTGTTTTTCTTTTTTTTTTAATTTTTGCACCCAAATAATATGCATTAAATAAATCATAAAATACTTTATTTTAAAATATACGAATTACACTATGCAACATATAGAAAATCGTCTGGCAGTGGAATCATTCCAACTGCAGTTGATAGCATTTTATTAGTATTGTAAAGCCTCCAAAAAGTCAACTTTTTGTGTTGGGGCCCACTAGTTTTTTTTTTTTTTTTTTTTTGCACCAAAATATCTAAGTACGAGCGTAATTCTTTATCCAGAACTTATAACTTTTTATAAGGAATTTTAAAAAGCTACGTTTTTCTACTTTCTATTTAAAATAGAGTTACAATTTAGAGATATATATAGTAAAAAAATTCAATTTTAATTAGGAAAAAAACGGCTTTTAATGGAAAGTATTTTATTTTGTTTTTTATAGAAAATAGTTTTTAATTAAAAAATCTTTTTTTTTTTTTTGAGAAAATAAAATTTTTGTGGGAAAAAAATCGAGTTTTTATGAAAAATCTTTTTCTTAGTGAATAATTCTTATATAAAAAATAATGCATACAACGATGTTTATCGAAAATTTTTTAAATTTTTATTGCTAAATGGAATTTTCGTACCTGAAAAAATTAATAAATAAAAATATAAAAAAGGGTGTGTAACATATAGTGGTTTCAACAAATTTTTCTCAAAAAAAAAAAAAAAAAAAAAAAAAAAAAAAAATACTTGAGCCGATTTTGATAGCAAAATGTTCATACTCTAAAAGGTACCTATATATCATTTTCTGCAGTCTAGATCGTGTAGGCGTCTAAATCAGTGTTTGTCAGTTTCATTTAAATTACCGATATTTTTGAAATTAACTCATGTACAATCAAATTCAATAATCCCCTTATTGTTCAATTTATAAACTTAATCCTCTTTCAAATAGAAAATTATTGCTTACACATATCAAATATATAGATGAGGGGTGACAAGTGATTTTTATTTTATAACATTTTGAAATCATAGTAGGAGGAGCAAAACACAAATTAACATATATATGTATCGTTGAATTACGAATTACCGAAATAGATCTTAGCCAAACGGGGAAATACAACTTCTTTCCAAAAATCCTCAGCTGCTCCCAAAAGACTCGCCACAAATTCCATATCAGCTTGAACCCAAACATAATGCAAGGCGCCATTTGTATCGAAGGTAGGACTAAGAACACAATATAAAGCTTTAGTTACATTAGACATATACATTTGTATTTGTATCTGGGCCATATATTTAGGCGCTATAGTTTCTCTTCCCTCTAAATATTTTTCAAATTCCTCGTCGGTTTTGGGCGCCTTTATTTCCACAATATGATCATCGGTTATGCCATCGGGGGCAGCACATATATAGGGATAACTTTCGCTTAGCAATAAACCACATTCTTGATAGGTTTTATTTTCTAATTTTTCTGTTTGTTTCAAAATAAAACGTTTATGTTGTTTTAGTTGTTGCTTTTCCTCAATATTTATATCACGATCTTTACAAAACAATGATTCCAGTATCTGTTCATCTTCAACTGAATCTTTGCGGGAAGCAATGCGATGTATTAAAGAGCAACGCAAACGCATATATTGTGCCTCTAGCCATAAAGAACTTTTGTAGTTAGATTTCGATATTTCGGCCAGTCTATCAAATAGTCCCTGTTTGGCTTGATCTTCCATATGTTGTATAAAAGTCGTAGGATCTTTGACACCAATATTGGAAGCATCCAATAAAGTGTGATGTATGTACAGAGGTTCAAACTCATCTAAAACACCACGACAATGGCGATATAATGCTGTATCTCTTAGACCTGTAGTTTCCATTTCGTCTAGCACATGTTCTAAGAAAGCGGTTCCCTCCAGATCTGTCATGGCTGCTTGTTCAAGGTCACCTTCTATTCGTAATTCATCGCAGGCAAAGAAATCTCGTATTCTTATAGGTTCGACACGGCCTTCTTCCATGAGTGCTTCGGTTTCATGACCCCAAAAGTCGTGGATCACAGGAGATTCTGTACAACTGGTGCGATGAAGCCAGAATATAAAAGCCAATATGTGGCAACAGGATTCTAAGAAACGAAAATACATTTATAATCTTGAAATTTAACCATTAAATTTAAATAAAATGAATAAATATGTAATTACCTTTGTCAGTACATTGATAACACGTGGCTTCCAGAATCTCTTCCTTTTTTGTATCAACTTTTATACTCACCCGTATGTGAGTATCCGCAGAAGAGGCCAAAGCAGCAGCAGCTGAAAAGACCAAAGCTTTTACATCTGTAATTTCAGCTACTCTACGTACTTGCACATAATCTACTCGTAGATCTGAATTCTTGGTCTGTCTATTATACATAAAATAGAAATTTTATAGAATTTACCACCTTAAATATGAATGAAAATATTTCTATTTTACCTTGTAGTCTGTGGCTTTGTTGTATGTGAGACTTTTGCTATGAATGCAAATATCGTTTCACTTCGTATTGTGGGTATATTGTTAATATCTGCTTTGCGAAACCCAGGTTGCAAATCCACTTGCATTACTATCATTGTTAAGTTTTAAATGAAAAACAAAGCACTTTTTCAGTTTTTTGTAGTAAATAATAAAAACGCTTGATTATAATTAGTGATGGTAAAAAAGAATGACCTTAGTTGCAGAATTTTGTATTCTACATTGGTTGCATAATAAAGTAGTATAAGTGCTGCCAAGTTTAGTTGTTAAAAATTGAAGGTTTTTGTATTTGCTCATAGAGATTGTAAAATGCGTTACCAACTATGTGAAAGAAATGATCAGCATTACCAGATGTGTTTTCAAAATTTTTTATTTAACGATAGTAAACAAAGTATATTAAGTTGTCCGACCCTCATTCTGAAATTGCTTTCTCACATACATTGATGCCGTGTGATTTTACTATGGTGAACAAATTTTACACTTTTGCTGTGCCAAATGAAAACTTTTTCCCATATTATAATTTGACATATTTTTTTAATAAAACTTCATAAACTTGTAGAGTATTTAATGTTTTTTAATAATTATTTTTTGTAATTCAAAAAAAGTAGCACTTTTGTAAAATAAACATTTAATTGCGCCGATAATTCTAAAATATTTTATTTTATTATTTATTTTATAATTGTCAAAATTTACTATTCATTTGTTAATAATTTATGTAGCCGTATGGGCTAATGACATTTTATTCACCTCATAACTGTCAAAAATTTGTTTTCCTTAACATAGTGTCTACATTAGAGATTTTTTTATCAAGACAAACGTCAAACTTAACGCGAATTTGTGGAAGGTGGCAACAGTTGCTCCAAAACAACAATATGGCGTATTCATTATTGTTTTTTATATATGCAGTTTGACAACTGTAACAACCAAAATAATAATCAACTGTTTAACTAAGGTTTCCTTGTATATATTCGCACTGGTTTTGACGTTTGTTTTGACATAAATTTGCCTAATGTAGACACTAGGTAATACTTTGCTACCGCTTGGCACGCACTATTTGTATCAAAACTCGGATTATCTATTGTAGCAAATAAATCGATTTTATCGGTTTTCACAAAAATTAGGCTTTTTATCAAATAATTTTATTATATCCTATAAAATCGAATTTTTTTTTATCAAAATCCGAATTTTCACCACAACCAGTTTGACCAAAAATCTTTAATGTTCACTAAAAAAATAAATAATTTCTAAAATAAAACAGTTTTACCTAGAAATAAAATTTTTAGAAAAAAAAAAAACAAATTTTTATAATACAATTTTAACTAAAAAATTTTGGAAAAACAAACAAATGTTTTATAAATGTAAGATAATATTAAATTAAAAAAGAGTATGGTGGAAAATTTATGGACCGATTTGACAGATTTAAAAAACTAAATTCGAAAAAAAATATTTATGATAGATCTGTGCATGAATGAGGCCGATACCTTATAAAGAAGCTTCAAAAATTCTAATAACGCGTTTTGGCCTATAACTCGGTTAATACTATACCTTAATTCATTTTATAAAAACAAAAATCCTTAAAACAATTTCCGATTTTTCTGTGAAAGGACGAAGTCTCTAGCTTACATAGGTGCTTCAAAAAGTTGAAAAAACCATATATGCATTAGTTGTTGTTGTTTTTCAGTACCCATGAAACAATAACTATAAGGGAAGCAGACATTAGATAAAAAAAAAACAGATTTGCCAATTTGGTTGATTCAAAAAACCGAAATTCAAGAAAAATATTTGTGGTCAATAAGAATCAAGTCCGTAGCTTATTTAGGACTTGGATATCTGTCAAAAATGCATTTTGGCCGATATCTCTGTAACATTTCTTCAGCGGAAAAATCATAAATACTTTCCGATTTTGTTTTGCAAAAACGAAGCCTCTAGCTAATATATGGGCTACAGAATATAGAGAACCGATTTCAAAAACCGGTTTTTTAATATCTCCGCTATTTTTAAACTGTTTTTCCGAGTTTCAATAGAAAAGTTCTAGAAAAAAATTCTGATCTTTATATATATATATATGATATATGTTACCGGGAGGCTTCACAAACGCCATTTAAACTATTTTTAAAAACTAAAAAACAGGTTATTTACACATATCTCCGCCATTTATGAACCGATCTTGCTGAATTTCAATAGCAAATTTCTCGAAAGGATTTCCGTTGACATTTCCGAAAGTGGGCCCTATATGGGTGATATGGTCAGTTAAGACCGATGCTCATAAAATTTGGCACTGTGATTTCTACTTATATAAAACTATTTTTTGTCGAACATTAATTGAATTCCAACATTTACATGGGATTTATGTACGTTAAGGTGATTTTCGGAAGAGGGGTTTATATGGGAGCTATGGTTAATTATGCACCGATCTTCATGAAATTTTTCATAAAGATTGGTATTTATACAAAACTTCTTCGTACCGAGTTCCAATAAAATATTGCTATAATTAAGGAATATACGATCTTTAAACTCCTATACCGGGAGGACATTTGTATGAGAGCTAAGTGAAATAATGGACCGATCATAACCATAACCAGACTTCGTCCTCGTGCCAAATTTCATCAAAATATCTTTAAAATTGCTTCAAAAAAAAAAAAAAAAAGTCGAAAAATCGTAAAAAGAATTGTTTTTAGGCGATACCGTTTATGGGACGATTTTAATGAATTTCTCAAAAGTATTACCGATATTTTTATGTATAAACGTCATAAACGCCAATATATATATAATAAATTTTGCTTATGTTTGTTCTATTTCAGATATTCTCAAACAAAATCCAATGGAGAAAGGATCAATACGACATGGGTAAGTTGAAATCAAATTAATAATTTTAAAAACCTTTTAATGGAACTTAACTTTTAGGGCATGATTTTATAAAACGAAACGAAAATTCGTTTCGAAATGTTATATTGAAACGAATTTTTATTTCGTTTTATAAAATTAATCAAGGACAAAGATTGAAATATTTTTCTTTTCATTCTTATTGTGTTTCAATCTTTGCGATTAAACTCATTTTTGATTTATTTCTTTTGGTACTTTTTCAGAAATGTCGAAACTTTACCACGATTTATACGTCCTTTACGCAACTTGCGTTGTTGTGACGGAGATGCCATTACGTTAGAGGCTCACGTAGAGGGTCTACCCGAACCTATCATCATTTGGGAAAAAGATGGCCGTGTCTTGCCTAGCGGTAAAGATTTTGAAATGACCTACGATGGCATTAAAGCTACGCTCAGCATACCTCGAGTTTATCCCGAAGATGAGGGTGAATATACTTGTGTAGCCAAAAATAATATAGGACGCACTTTATCCTCAGCCTGCATAATTGTTGATGTACCCGAAGAAAAGGAGAATATGTTAAACAGACAACTGACACGACCCTCCGGTTTCTTATCGGCTACCTCTACGCCTCTATCAACGCCACGCTCTACACCTATTAGAAGTTTTTCTCCCGCACGCCGTCTATCTTATCGTAATTCCATAATTGACATAAGCGAGCCACGCTCTAGTTGCAGTCGTAGTTTGGTGAATGGCCACCAAGCTTTATCAGCACCCAAATTTCTAGCCATTCCGAATAGTCGTGTTGTAGAGGAAGGTGACAGTGTACGCTTCCAATGTGCCATTGCTGGTCATCCTATGCCTTGGGCAACGTGGGATAAGGATGGTATCATTGTTACGCCCACCACCCGTATATCGATCAAAGAAGTTAACGATTTACGTTATTTAGAAATTGAAGAAGTTACCTTCGATGATGCCGGTCTTTATCGTATCACTTTAGAAAATGATTATGGTCGCATAGAAGCCACTGCCCGTCTTGATGTTATTGGTAGTTCACGCTATTCTAAGTCACCCTCGGCCAGAAGTGTTCGTGCCTCTTCCTCGAAACGTAATGCCTTTTTACATCGACGAATCATGGGTCATTCGACGGCTATTGGTGGTCGTATGGCTTTAGCCGCGGGCTTTAGAGGCTCTTCAGTGCCATCATGTAAATTCTATCACAATGGTTTGGAATTACAAGACAATGAGCGCGTTCATATTGATTTGTTACAAGAAGAGGCATTTTTATTTGTAGACAATGTTACCAAAGAAGATGAGGGTATTTACACCTGTGTAATCGAAGGCCATGAACATGAACCTATAGTCACTTCAACATTGGTAACATTTTTAAGTGCACAAGAAATGATACAACCACCAAAGACTATATGTGAGATAGTGCAACCCCTGCCAAATGAAATAGAACATTGGGAAGGTGAAACTATAGATTTATTTTTTGAATTGAAGACCAATATGCCGTATACCTATATGTGGATCCGTAATGGTGAACTTATAAAAGAATCGGATGATTTCAAGTAGGTTAAATGAGAATTTGGTATAATTATTATTTTAATATGTAAACAACAATGTCATAAAGATTACAAATTTTAAGAAAATTTTTCGTGAATTTTCTATAAATAGGAAATTCATCAAAATTTATCGCAAATTTGTATTTAAAAAATTTAATCGTGAATTTTTTATTAAAATAAAATTTATCGCGAACTTCCAATTAAAAGAAATATTATTGTGAATTTTCTTTTAATAGAAAATTTATCGAGAATTTTCATTTAAAAAAAGTGTATCGCGATTTTAAGAAAAATATTGCGAATTCTCTATAAAATGAAAATTCATCAAAAATTTTTCATTTAAAGAAAATGTATAGCAAATTTTCATTTAAAAAACATTTTCTATTAAAAGAAAATTTATCGCGAATTTTCAATAAATATAAAATTCATCAAACATTTATTATTTAAATAAAATTTATCGCAAATTTTCATTTAAAAAAATTTTCTATTAAAATATAATTTATTGCGAACTTTCTATTAAAAAATAATTTTTAGCGAATTTTGCATTAAGAAAAAATTCGTCAAACATTTCTTACTTAAAGAAAATTTATCGCAAATTTTCATTAAAAAAAAAAAATTGACGAATTTTCTATTAAAAGAAAATTGATTGGGAATTTTCTATTAAATGAGAATTTATGGCGAATACTCTATTCTCAAAAAATGTTTATTAGAAAAAAAACTTGTCACAAATTTTAATGAAAAACGTTGTGAATTTTCTATAAAAATAAAATTCATCAAAAATTTTTTATTGAAAGAAAATTTATTACGAATTTTCCATTGAATGAAAATATATCGCGAAATTTCTATTAAAATAAAATTTATCAAACATTCTTATTTTAAAGAAAGTTTATCGCAAATTTTAATAAAAAAAATCCATTAAAAAAAAATTATTACGTATTTTCTATTAAAAGAGAATTTATGGCGAAGTTTCATTTAAAGGAAAATATATTGCGAATTTTAATTTAAAAGAAAATTTATTGCCAATTTTCATTTAAAAAATTTATCGCGAATTTTCATTTAAAAGAAATTATTCTGAATTTTGTATTAAAAGAAAATTTATTGCGAATTTTCTATTGAAAGAAAATTAATGTCGATTTTTCTATTGAAAGTAAATTGATGGCGAATTTTCTATTAAAAGAAAATTTATCACGAATTTTCTATTAAAAGAAAATTTATCGCGAATTTTCTATAAAAAGAAAATTTATCACGAATTTTCTATTAAAAGAAAATTTATCACGAATTTTCTATAAAAAGAAAATTTATCACGAATTTCCAATAAAAACCTTTTGTATTAAGTAAAAGAAAATTTATTGCTAATTTTCATTAAAAAAATTTATCGCGAATTTTCTATAAGAAAAAAATTCATATAAAATTTTGTATTAGTAGAAAATTCGTGGAAAATTTTGTACTAAAAAGAAAATTAACCGAAAAAATTTCAAATAAAAGAAAATTTACCAAAAATTTTCCAAAAAAGGAAGTTTTAATGAACATTTTCCAAAAAAGAAAATTTTCGATTAGAAAACAAATTATAAAATTCCTTTTTGTACAAGAAGAAAACGAACGTTTTGTAAAACAGAAAATTAATTTTTATATAAAATAAAAATCTAAATTTGTTTCTAATTAATTCTTAAATTTCCCATTTATAGAATATGAAGTAAAAAAAATGAAGTAGAATTTTCCTGCCAACACTGGTAGCCATTATTGTCTTTACCAATCTTTTAATTTGCTTTTTCCTGTACTCTTCATATTTTAAATTTTTAATCTAAAAAACATTTAAATGTAATTACTCCGGAAACATTTCAAATATCTTTATGCTAATAAACCAATTTAACTTTAATTTTCACTTTCAATAATTTAATGTTTTTTTTTCTTTTCCAATCATTTCAAAATAAAATCCACTTTTTCTCTTTTTTTACATGACTCTTTTACACCATAAGTTTCATTGATCATGGTAATGGTTTTCTCTGTTTACGCATTCACAATGCATTCGATTTGGATTCTGGTCGTTACAACTGCATCGTAACCACAGTTGATGGCTGTCAGTGCTGTACTTTTACTAATTTAAATATTGGGCGTAATTCCGAAGTTATCGAAGATAATGGTTTGGCGATAATGAAATCTCTTTTGCCTGTCGTAGCCGATTGCGGCGTTAAAACAACATTTTGTGCCCGTGTTTTTCCCGCAGATGCTCAAGTATTTTGGTATGTGTGCGGCCGTTTGGTTATTGAAAATGATGATTCATATGAATTTACGGTAAGTTTTTATGAGATTTTTTTAATTGTGTTACTTCTTGTTTATGTTTAGCTATTTTTAAAATTTTATTAAAAAATGTCTTTTACAAAAATGTTGTTATAATTATTATAAGTGGGAAATTAAACAAATTGTTTGTAAGCTATAAAAATCTTTAGTTTAAAAGTTTTTAATAAATACGAGGGTAATTTTGGAATTTTTTAGGAAACTGTAAAAAAGTAACTTATCACAGAATTAGTATTATTTTCTTTAAATGAAACTAAGGTAGTAGAAGTTTGTATTTTATAGGTATGTTTTAGGTTCTTATATATAAAGACCCAGATTATAGATATTAGCGTCTGTATGTACGTCTGTCCGTCTGTATAAAATAATATATCAGGAGAGCTCTTGCTTTAAATATTTTTTTTATATTTGTTTATCTATATTGTATATGTATGTTTAGGATTCAAATATTCAAAGACCCAGATTATATTTATACTTTTGGGAGTTGATTTAAAGTTGTCCATACGTTTCCCTAAAGTTAATATATGGTTTATTAAAATATATTTTTTGAAGACCATACACATACATATTTAAAAAAAAGGGAAAAAACAAAAACACGAAATTGGTACAGGATACAGGCCACGGAATCCTTCTGAAATTATTTTATTATTTTTAATGAATATTCAAATTTAAAAATTTTTAATGATGCGGTTTCCAAATTTATTTCAAATAATATTACATTTTATATGGGTTGCTTTGGTAAAAATACAAAAATTAAAAAAAAACTAAAAATAAGAACATTTTTTAAAAACGTTCCAGCTCCCGAACAGTCATCAGTCATCAAACGTATTGTTTTGGAGTGGTTTATTTTCAGGCGGGTAACGAAAACACATTTTTACACACACAATCTTTTCCACGATAACCAAAATGTCAGTAAATGGAAATCGCCACCTTCACGACTACGATGGGGTTTTTTTTGCTCGCACAATTAACTCCATGGCTCACTTTACTGGTTACGTGTCAGTAAAAAAAATTGTGTTATCTTCATTTCATCTTCTTCCCGATTACCATAGAGTCATTAAATTGGCAACTGTCATCATACTCATTGGTGACAGACGGGAGAGCGACAGGTGGCTATACACCAACGAACCTTACGATCTAAATGTGGGTAAACTGCCTCCAAATAAACTGTTGAGCAGGAATAAAAAATTAAAATTCAAAGATTCAAATTGGACAAAAAGTTTCCATCCAGTTGAAATCTTTTACAAAAACACTTACCTGGTCCGTTCTTCCGGGAATTTCTGTGGTTTGTCTCCCGTTTGACATTCCCATCACACATTTGCGGCTGCTGAAAAATAGAATATTTTAATTTTGAAACAATAAAATTAAAGAAAATCTATACTTACATTTTTCTTATTATTATTATTATTTTCTTTTTTTTTTTTTGGCAAGTTTTTCTACTGGCAATGTTTTTTTTTTGCAAGAGGAACAATTTTAAAGTTCCTCTTTGATGCAAATAGAAATAAAGAAATTTGGCGCAAAATGCATATTTTTCCGCCAAAGTCTTGAATTTTCTCATTTCCGCCCCAATTTTTTGCAAAATATATCCAAAATAAAAACACCATTAAATAAAAAAGCTAGCCATACGTTTTTAGAATAATTTGCTATTCCAGTTAAATTGTGATTGCCATTTCGCGGTTTTTTAGTGTAGTTACTAGCTGTGTCATATCTATGCCTAATCTATGGTTTCTATCATTGAGTCCCTATTTAAGGGCTAATCAATTCTTTAATTCTTTTATATTAATAATGCAAAAATTTTACTATAGATTAAATATATATTTGTAACAAATGAAGGGTATCTTATGATAGGAACTATATAATTTATTTTTTTTTTTTACTTATTCTCTGTGACATATTAAGATTAATTTTTCCTAAACGTTTTTATTTTACACCCATCAACTTTGCAATAAAATAAAAGAGATAATTTAATTATCCAACTAATTAGTTCCGCTATTCAACTATTACAAATATGTTAATAAATCTAGATACATATTTAACTATGCGTCTAATAGCGTAAAAACAATTAAACAAATTCTCTTAAGCAAGCATAACAAATAATAATAAAAAAAGTTCATAAATAACAATCAACTGAGAACTGTCTCTGTTTACAAACTAAAATTATGAACAAATGTTGTCACTTGTGAATCACGCTTAACACACAAAATCACGTAATTACCATAAACAAAATAATCATACTACATACTTAAGTACGTACAGTTGCTAGCATAAAGAATGCAACCCTATGCTATATGATTTTTGATCGCATGGATTAGGGCTACAACGTTATTAAATTAAACAATTCTGTTGTGATTTAAGTCTTTGCGGTTTAAACCAACTATTGTATGTTATTTTGTTTCAAATTGTTACACATAAGAATAGTTAATTAAAAATTTTCCTTAAAAAGTTGTAAATTAATGCAAAAAAAAAAAAAAAAATCAACTCAAAAAATAAATGGAATTTTTTAAATTTTGATAGAAATAATTTTTGAAAAATGCTGAATACTATAATTTAATTCCATTACAGTCAAATACTACTAATACACATAAATTTAACGTCATTTAAACTACAAAGTATATTGCTAATATTTAAACGCAATATATTCCCCATTCTTTATAAGAATTTGGTAATAGTTTAAAATTACACTATGATTGTACTGAAATATTATTGATGTATAGTTCTAATATAAAGATTCTTAAAAATTATCTTAGAGACACAATATTGAAACCATCATGTCTTTAAAATTTGATGCAAGTCATGTAACAAGAGATATTTGATATTGCCCGAATGAACACATGTGGCCATTTAAAGCTACTACTGATAACAATCGTGGATTTAGTGATTGTAAATATGATAATGGAAAACCCTCTTAACATACCAAATATTATTTACTAGAATCCAATTAGCACCTTTACTTTTGGAGGCAGGTCCTTTATTGTTTTAACGAGTATTATATAGTAGAAATATGGGACGATTACGACAACTTGAATTTAAACGCAAATATTTCGATTATATATTTTGACTAAAAAAACATATTTTACGACAACTTGAATTCATTTGAATATAAACGCAAATATTTCGATTTTATACTGCCTAGATATTTCCTTAAATATTAATTTCCAATAGTAAAAAAGTGCAACAATCCAATAATAACGAAGGATAAAATTTTAATTATTTAACATAGGAACAGAGTCAAAACGGTCTAATTGTTAATTGTATTTCCTGGTGCTAGAATTTGCTCCATAATCAAAGTCAGTATCGGTCATTAAATAATATCGTATAATTGTAAAAAAAAAATATATAGCTGTTAATTGCATCAAAATAACAATCTAAACTAGTCGCATAATTTCGGTCGAAGGCTCATAAACAATTATGAAGTATCAAGTTAAGCCAAAGTATTATATAGAGGATCTTTTGTTTACTTTCAAATTAATAAAAATAAAAAATAGTTCCAAACATATCAATCATTGTGGAAAAATTTGCAAAATAGTATAGCAAAATAGAAATTATAATTATTTGGTAATATTTATATTATCTGTCGATTTCATTTCATGTCTTTAAATCTATATTTAAGAATAGAAAATCATGGCATTTAACAATATTATAGTTTCCAACTTTTTACAACAACAATTTTAATCAAAATTTTATGAAATCATATTGATTTCTTAAAAGTTCGTTTTTTTTTTGCTCGCTCAAATTTACTACTGCTTTTACTAAACATTTAAGAATTCTCCTTAAGAACCATAAATATTAAAATCACAATAGTATTGTTACACTATAAGCTATAAGCAAAATATATGCGATTAAAAATCACATCACATAGCGTTGCATTTTTTATGCACGCAACTGTACATATTTACTTACACACAAAAGATTCGTCGATACTTATGGGTAAAATTAAGCTCACAAAATTTAGGGAGGCCAAAAATATCCAAAAAAAAAAAAAAAAAAAATAAATAAATGAAAATATTTATTTATAAATTTAAAATTATCCAATCTGTACTAACACATGCATAACTACTATGTGGTTGCCAAGATCAATACCGATTTAGTTTCATTTATATGCACGCACCTCTATCTGTTCGTTCGTCTGTTTGATCTACAAAAAAGAAAAAAAAACATAACTAAACACTGACTTCAACTAAAAAGCTTGACTTGAGTCAGTTAGTATTTAAAATTAAACACATAAAGACAAACGATTGGTTGTTGATGGCTCTGATATGCATCAACAAGTTAAAAGACTTTAGAAAAAATTTTTTTTGATTGATAGTGAAATTAATTTATTGTTTATTCTCAAAAATATACAGATAAAAATGGTTAAGGTATGGAAATTGAGTTAAAAAATTTATGTTTTTATTATAACATAAATCTTATGCATAGAAAAAACTAAGCGCACAACTAGTGAACTAGTTGTGTTATAATTGTTTTTTTCTTTTTATATAATATTTATTACAAAAGATTAAGATAACATTTAAGTTATGAAAAAAATGTGTCTTAAACTCAACAAATTAAAGTGTTTTGTTGTTGTGAAAATGTGTAAATAAATAAAAACAAGTAGCAGCAATAGAAATGAACGGTTTAACCGAATCCTACATATTCCCTTCAGCTACATAATAAACAAAATTATTGATTAAACAATTTGTGAAAAAAAAATATTGGTGCAGAAAAATATTTTTGGTAAAAGAAACATGTAAAAAATGCACGGAATTTTAATTAGACTGCTCCAATTTGTCCTAAACCTTTATCATAAAATACGTTATAAAGTGTGTGTTCAAATAATAAATATAAAATATAATTTTCGTAATAACTCCTACTTCCGTTAATTTTAAGGATTTTTCTTTATCGCAATATCTTCGATTTAAGAACAAATTAAATTTTTGAGATCCGTTAACTTGTCCGTTAGCAGAAGACAGTCAAAGAAAAATTTATAAAAACATTTTTTAATTTTTATTTTGAAGTTATTAGAAAATCTCTATTAAGTGACTTTGTATCGAGTAACTTGATTTCAGCTTAATGAAACTTGGTTTAGAAAAAGAAAAAATAACAATAATAAATTTTAGGTCCAAAAAATGTAGAGACTCCTTACAACTATGTCAAACATGTTTGGCCGTGTAGTGGCTCACTGTGTACTTTTTTCAAAATCCAATATGGATCAACTAAAAGCATATAAACATGGGCTTTAATCAAAATAAATTACGAAAGTTTTAAATAGTAATGCTAAGAATAATTATTAGGTTCAGAATAATTAAAGCTCCTCAATAATAAAAAATTATTTTCCAATGTTTTGCATTAGACTACAACACATACGTTATTACTGACTTTTCTCATCTTCCTAAGTATAATTCTTAATAACAAAATATGTAATCGACAAAATGGTTGTGAAGAGTGTAGTGCCGAATAGGAATCAAAATATACAAACAAATTGTCGCATGAAAAGTTTACTCTAAAAACCGAAAGATGTATGTTTGTTTTGCTGCTTTAGTCTAAATAAACTAAAATAAATTATGTCAAAGATTGGCATAAAAAGAGATCAACATTAATCCTACTATAAAACAATATATTTAAAATTTTTTGGCCTGATTTAGAATTTTGTCGTTACAGTAGAAGCACTTAGAAATTGTATACCATGGATAATGTAATTTTTGTTTAACAAAGTATTATTTAACAGCCCAGAATTGTGGTAGTTAGAAAGAAATTGAAAGAAAGTCAAAAGTAAGTTTAAGAAAGCCCCAGAAAAAATCAATTCCGAATGAAAATATAAATTTTTTTTCAGACGGATAGTAACAAAAATTTAATGAAATTAATTTAAAATTTTTTAGAAGGCATTTCAAAAAAAAAAAGTTATAAAAAACAGTTACCAATTAATTTATATATAAAAGTATAGATACATAAGAAAAACCTGCTGAAAAATTGCTTCAATAAATTAAATTACTTTTATTCCTATCTTATTCCCTTTATCTATTTTTTAAAAATATTTATGTTATATTTTATATAAACGCAAACCTTAAATAAAATTTTGATGATAAGGTTTATAAAATAAATTAGAAACTCCATGTCACAGATGTTATTGAAAACGTAGTAGATAAATATCGTGTAAAAAATCAAATTTGTCGAACAAACTTTTAGTCTGACAAGTCATTCATAACAAATGACACATTTAACAGAGAATTTTACGCAAATGAGAGCCTTGTGAAAAAATTCCTTCCTATCATTAGAAATTCCAATTTTTCTGACGCGATCTTGCTTCTTATCATTACAACAAAATTAACTGAATAATATCAAACAAATGGTGCTACTATGTACCAAAGGAGACCAATCCATTATACTATCCAGAACTCAGTACATTTGAAGTGTATTGGGTTATAGTAAAAAAAAAAAAAAAATATTTAAAGAACACTTAAAGCTGAGTCAAAAATAAAATAGAGTTTAAAAAGAAACCAAACCATTCCAATAAAAAAGTGACCAAAAGCACTATAAAGCTTTTATTGAGGTTATTCCATAAAATATTAAATATTTTATTAAGAACGAATTTAAAGAATTTAAAACTTGAATAGAAAAACCTTTAACAAAAACCTAAATATTAAAAGATTGACGCATTGGATTTATTTTTTTAAGCTGAATTCTATGCACTATATTTTTTCATGCGCAATCCTTAAATATGTAATAAAAAAAAAAAAGAAATAAGATTTACTTAATCTCATCGCACTTCTAATTTATCAATTTATATTTTAAAATTGTTCCTTGATAGATATGTCGGAACTCATCTAAATCGTTTCATTACCCTCAAAAACCGGGTCTAATAAGATTTTCTAATGAAATTCTTTTTATTTTCTCTATAATACAAGTATCAGTTTACCAGTCTAATGTAGCACTTTATATTTTTTTTTACCCACCGTTCGAAACGTTACAATTTTTTAATACTCGTAAATCAGTTACACAAAATTCTCTAGTTTTACAAAATAAAGGGTACTGTTCTCCAAGATAGAGCCCCTTCATTTGAAATGTTATAATATACGATTGAAAATAAGATTCATTGAAGATCGGTCCATAATGGATTATTCCTACCATATAAATTATATTCCCGAAATTCATTTTTATGCGAATATAAATTGACACAAATAATATAAGTAAAAATGGAAATTATATTAAAAAATATATGAATTGGTCAGAAAAACTTAAATTTTGTATGTTAAAATAAATATATAAACCTCCCACATTTGAGATTTTTATCGAAATTGAATTCATCATAAAATGTTTTTGCATTAAAGTTGAAAGTAACAAACGTAATGTTAAATGTATGATTTTTCCATTATAATGAAGAGTATTTAAATAAAATTATTCTCTGTGCTCAATCAAAATGTCTTAAATATTGAACTAAAATTAAGTGGTAACGAAATTTCTATTCTTCGTTCTCTATCAGAAACAAAAGGAAAACAACTGTTAAATTTACGAGTATTAAAAGAGTCAATAAATAAAAAAGAGAAAATAAAATTTTAAATACTTATAGCTAGTTTAACGAGTTTTACATTCCTACTCACAAACAATATTGTGGATCAAAAATAATCATGTTATAAACTGTGACTCTAGTCTTAAATATCCTATACACATGGAAAAACTGTAAAATTTTAAATTGTCAAAGTTATGACTTGGTATGTAGACGATCATAAGAATTGCGATTCTGAAAATGTAGCAAATTTTTTAGAAAAAAACTTCATTTTTTATTTGTAATGCTTTACCAATAATTACACTGTTCTACAGTGAAAAAGCACTTGCAATGTATATAGTGTAATATAGGGTAGTTGATAGGAATGGGTAAGTAGATTATTACATCATATTTAAAATTTTCAATAAGCCCCCAAAATCTGGAGTTATTTTCAAACCGACGATTTTCAATATTTTTATCTCGGATATCTGTTATCCAATTTAATTTTTTAAACAGCATTAGAAAGAGAAGAAAACCCCTTTTTAAAAAATATTGTATATACACGATTTTATTCATAGTAAAACTGTGAACGATATTAAGGACACAAATTCAATTTTCTATTTTTTATTCGTATTTTTTAACTTTATTTTGTAACACCGTGTTATTTTACGTAATAAACTGCCCTTTGTTAGTACTTTCAATAATAGAATAGTTGGCGATTTAAAACATTTTATATTTTACATTTTTTGTTATTTACAATATTTGTTCTATTTTAAAAATAAAATGTAAATTAAAAAAAAAGACACAATTTTTACATAACAGAGAATGTTAAGTAAGAATATTAGAAATTTTGTAACTGTGTTAAAAAAAAATGCAAAGTTAAAACTGAGTCACTTGAATAATCATATTATTTTATCTTAACAAAATTATGAAATTTTTAAGATCTTTTCTGTAAATAGGCATTTTAATTGAAATAATCTTTTTTCATTTACAAAATAGATTTTAAAAAATTTTTTTAATCTATTTAAAATTCTAACAAAGTTTCTCCTCTAATATTTATTATGTTTTAAAATAAATACAAATTGAAATAATTTTCATAATTTTTTAATATTAATTATGTATTTTCTTACAAAATATGTGTTTTATGTTAATAAATTGTAATAGTTTATTTAATTTTCATACTCTTATTAGGGTTTGGCTTAGGAGAGGGGGAGATAAAATTATTACAACCAGAAAAACAAACGCTTCTCTCATATAAAAGAAGCGATATTGAAGTACAAATTGCTATTCGAAAATTCAGATAAATAATAAAATTTTCCATAAATTAAATTGTTGTTCTAGGATTCCAGTCTTTATTATTTTTATTTATTGAATCGGAAATTTCTTTTCCTTAATAATGAAAATATAATTTCCAGAGATTTAATTATTTTCTTTGCAAATCTCGTTAAACGAGTTAGCAGTGTAGTAAACTAAACAATAAAATAAAGTTGAAATTGTCTTTTTATATTCTATATGCAAGTTTTCTCATTATTTAGTTGTGCGCCAATTTCGCGATCGTTCAGAGTTCTAATTTTCACTTTTAATTTGTTTTATAACAATTGTGAAATATTAACATTTATTGCTTTTTTGAGTTGTTTTTATTTCTTTACATTTAACCTATTTTATGTACGTACTTGTTTGTATGTTTTAATTTTTTATACAGCTGTTAAACGTTTTTTTTTTTTTTTTTTTGTCAATATTACGGAAAGGTGTTTATACAATAAAATATGAATTTATTATATTTTAAGTGATGTTTTGTGTTTTTTACGAATATAGTGTTTTTAATTAATCCGTTTATATTGAAATTCATTAATTTTAGTTGGAGTCATCGACTACAGATGGTTTACGCATTTTGCATATAAACAATGTTACCTTGGCCCACAGTGGTGAAGTGCAATTAGTGGTAACACATCCCGGTAAAGCCCATTCATCACTTAAATCCTATACATCACTGGCCGTAATACCACGTTCAACAACAGTAGAAAATTTATTGGAAACGCCAAAAATTCCCACAGACTTAAAAATAGACTTGAGCCATAATAATCATAAAAATAAGGAACGGTCTCAGCATCCGGCCTACATATTAGAAGGTCCTAGTGATTGTACTGCTTTAATAGGTGGTTGTGTACGTTTGTCGGTCATATTTGAAGGATTACCTAAACCAAAAGTTAGATGGTTTAAAGCGGTAAGTTTTTTTTTCGTTTATTTTTGCCTAAAGAAAAAATTTTCATTTGAGTGCTTAAAAAAAAAACTAATTTAAAATAACATATTTAAAGTAACATATACTTTATATATCAGTCAGTAATTTTTTGACGTCAATGATAAGTGTGTGTATCTAATTAAAAATTACTTACTAGTATCACCTTTTATGGTTGTCGGTATCGAAACGATAACAGCATCTCAATTTTATTTGTATCTACCTAAATACTTTATTATATCCATCTAATTGTCTATATACTTATCGTACATGGAAATATTTTTTTTTCATGTTGTCATTTTATGAATTTAAGGGCCTACATTCACGTACAAATATGTCGTTTTGTTAAACATAGGTGGGAAATGCAATTTTTCAATTCATATAAAATGGGAATTAAAAGAATGAATTGTTTATGATATATATATATATATATATATATATATATATATATATATATATATATTCAGCAGAATTGAATCTTGTTTAATCTCCATTAAAACATACATTTTGTATTAAAATATATTCATCTATATTCATCATAGAGTTTTGAGAAATTCCTATCTATTTTGATAAGTGTAAAAATCTAAAAAAGTATATTAAAATTTTATTATTTCTGTTTTAATAAATATAAATTAATGTCTAATGTTTTTTTTTTCCAATTTATCTTATTAATTCTGAATTATTTTCTTACTAAATCTAAAATTTGTTTAATACTTTTTATATTAATATTTAAATAAATACTACATGATTTCCTATTTCTTTAAAATAGCGTATTATTTAAAAATAATATGGGCTTGTCTATCGTATTATAATTAATACATATTTTAATATTATAACTAAGTATTGTCTTAAATTTCACTCTGGCACACAAGTTAGATTTTTTCGCAAAAAAAAAGTCCAATTCTGGTAGAGGGAAAATATTTATACAGATTTGTAATCTAGAGACATTCGACTTTATGCTTATATATTTTTTTATTAATTAATAATAAGAGGTCAAAGTCAAGATATCATAGTTTTGTTTCAAATTTTTATTTATTATAAATATTGTATATAATTCATAAATATGGAAATGTTCTCAGGTCAAAGAGGTGAAAACAGTTATATAAATAAAATAAAATAAAAATAGTGACATTATAAGCAATTTCATATAAAATAGTAAACTTTTTTGAAAAAAATATGATTTTTCAAAAATATCATGAATTTTCAAAGCAGTGCTGAGGGATATTTTGATAGTAATAAGACTAGTAAATTCGTTGAATTCTTTTCTACTTAAGTTTTTGCGATCATTCATAAATCGTAAGCTATAGCCCTTTAATTAAAAAAGGCCTTTCAAATTTCATTCACTTATTGTGTATTTTTTTTTTTATAAAATTAGTTTTGATAAAAATTAAGAAAATAAAAAATTGTTACGTATATTAATTTTTTGATGATTTTACATAAGAAGAGAAAAAAATTAAATGGCGATCAAATAAGGCGACAACAATTTGTTATATTAATGTATATTAAATTTGTAAAATATCAATTACTATTGTTTACATATATTTACAAATGTTAAACATACAAAATGGCGCACAGTGGGGTCAAACGCAAATTTTTTGGTAATAAATCTGAATCTCCTGAACTACTGGTCGGATCAAATTGAAATGTATGGAAGAGTTGTAGACGAGGACCTAAGCTTTCAGAAAAATCATCTTGTAGTCACCCTGTGATAACACGAGATAAGCTACAGGGTGTCAAAGTTGACTACCTCGAGTATGTAAAAGTTAAAAAAAATCGTAACTTGTACAAATGAAGTCCGATTTTAAAGATTTTTATATTTCTGGAAAGTGCTTTGCAAGATAAAGAAAAAATAAGCTTACTCATCTAAGTTATCTCTTGCAGTTAAAAAGATATTTACGCTTGAATTTTGAATTTTTGATTTTTTGGCTCGACTTTCTTTCGTTTTTCGGGAATAAGTCCGGAGATATATGAGGTAAAAATTTTTTAAAAATATTCTGTAATTTGCTACATATTTCAAAATAATATGCTGAAAGAATTTTTGGATTATCTCAATTCGTCTAGACGTGAAAAATATTCAAAGTCAGCACTCTGAAATTGGCATGAAAAATGGCTATTTTTTTACAAAAATATAGTACAATTCATTCACTTTTTTCTCAAAGTTCCGTTAATAAAAAATTTTTTCCTTATTAATTTCAAAAGATAAGGCTTCATAAATGGTTAATAAAAAAATTTTGAATTGATTTAAGTTTGCACCCTACATCCAGCATTGGCCGAAAATTGTCAATTTTAAAAAATAGTTTAATTTTTATCGATTAATAAAAAAAATGTCACGCGAGCTTTTTTAAATTTGGTACCCATATTTTTTATAGAAATAGATTTAGAATGATTTAACACTAAACTGCTTCCCGCCCGGCCAAAAACGAATGCAGGAGTGGAGATTTTATGTTAAAAGTCAGTTTTTTTAACGACTATTTTTAAAAGCATATTAAAAGAATATTAGCATAATATTTTTAATATTATTTCTTATGTAATGTATAAAACACAAATCAAGCTTTCATTCCTAAAAAAATCAATAAAATGGCTCCAATAACCTATTTTTGGTAATTTTTCAAAAATAAATTTTTTTTCAAAAAATAGCTGAAAATCCAAAAAAAATTTAATTTTTTGAATACAACTCCACTAATTTTGCAAATACTTTAAAAATGTTAAAAGAATATAAAAATAGACTTATTTACCAATTCAACGATATATAAAATGTTGATATAGGTCATTTAATAATAGTAATATAATGGCCTCAAAACTACCAAGTCACGTCAAAAGTTGCAAAATTCACTATTTTGTTCCGTATTTCCATATGTGTGTATACGTAACACTCAACTGCATTGCTTATTTTTGTTACGAGATAATAATATTTATTAATGAATTTATTTAAAGTGTTCATAATTTTTTTCTACTGAAAAGGTTTTTAAAATTACCTAAGTACATAAATAAGTATATTTTCCTTCGTTTTTTATTACATTTTTTAAAGTTTTTAAATAATTTACCTAGCTACTTAATTAATGTATTATAACAAAAATGATTTTTTTACAATCGCATAGGTACATTTTTTGACTTACCTGTTTAACACTACAGGTCATAAAAATAAACTGAATGAAATTGGGGGTTTTGAACAAAAATTTTAATTTTTTAATTCATTTTTGCCTGTCACCATTTACCTGATATAAATATTCTTTTTCTATATATAAGTATCCTTATAAATATGCAGATTTATTAGTGAATTTGCCATTATAGAGATTACATTAAAACACTTTTCTATTTGCAAAGTAATCTGGGATAATTTATCTGATATTATAAATCGTCCAGAAAAAATAAGAAAACTCATTGATACAGTAGTATCTTTTGGTTTAACTCTTACTGCAGAAGACAGTTTAAAGCTCGAAAATTTTTATAAATCATACGAAAAAAGGATGCAAGCTTCAGATTGGTCAATACCAAAGTTCAAGAAGAAAAATGAAGAGTGGTTGCAGGGAGAAATACCAATTTTCATCGGAAAGCAGAAAAAGGGTCGACCAAAAAAAAGTTACGATGAAGTTCAGCTAAGAACAAAGAGTACCAAACAGGAATCTATTCTAAATTCACATACGAATGCCGAAATAAAAGATACATTTAAAGCTTTAGTAACACGTACGCAACCAAAGGAAGTAGAAAAAGTTATAGATGTGTTACCAACAGCTTCTCCCAATCGATTACATCGGATAATCCAAAGCATAGTGACACCGAAATCAACATCGTCCTTTACCTCTGAAGATGCTTTAGCTAATATTAAATTTAGGATTATCAAGAAACCAATACGAGATTTTGAGGAAATCTGTTAGCGAAAAAGGATATGATATCTTTCCCAGTAGCAAATCAGTGAGAGAAGCGAAAAGTAATATTTTACAGCCTATGGAGCACCCGGTTAATGCTTCTGTTAAAAGTGCTGAAGTTAATATATTCCAATTACTTGAAAATACTGCCTCTAGAATTATATCTACCTTCAGCAATGATAACATTGAAAAATGCAAAGACTCTGAACTTATTTTAATATTCCAATGGGGCTGCGATGGAATATCAGGATTTTCGGAATACAAACAACTGGATGGAAGTAATTCTGGAAATAATTATTACTCGCTGTTTATAGCGTCTCTGGTAACACTTCGAATGCGCTTAAATAAGCCTTCCTCATTTCAGCATATTATTTTGAAATATGTAGCAAATTACAGAAAATTTTTAAAAAATTTTTACCTCATATATCTCCGGACTTATTCCCGAAAAACGAAAGAAAGTCGAGCCAAAAAATCAAAAATTCAAAATTCAAGCGTAAATATCTTTTTAACTGCAAGAGATAACTTAGATAAGTAAGCTTATTTTTTCTTTATCTTGCAAAGCACTTTCCAGAAATATAAAAATCTTTAAAATCGGACTTCATTTGTACAAGTTACGATTTTTTTTAACTTTTACATACTCGAGGTAGTCAACTTTGACACCCTGTAGCTTATCTCGTGTTATCACAGGGTGACTACAAGATGATTTTTCTGAAAGCTTAGGTCCTCCTCTACAACTCTTCCATACATTTCAATTTGATCCGACCAGTAGTTTAGGAGATTCAGATTTATTACCAAAAAATTTGCGTTTGACCCCACTGTGTGGCGAGTCCCATATGGCGTTAATCTGAAAATAAATTTCTTATTAAAATAAAAACATCATTAAATTGTGTCTATTCATACGCGTGAAATTAAAAACATTAATAAAAAATCAATCTACTTAATTGCAAAATATTATTATTATTGGCCGCCATATTCCATCCGGCATTTTTATTTTTATTTAATATACCTTAAATAAGTTATTAATAACTTCAGAAATATACAAACTAACATATATATATATATATATATATATATATATATATATATATATATATTTGTCATTTACTGCCTGTTTTTATAACACGAGCGCAAAAACGACTCGTCTAACTTACATTTAAAACAAAAACAAATTTTGAAATTTTGTTTTTGTTTTAAATGTATGTTAGACGAGTCTTTTTTGCGCTCGTGTGATAAAAACACAGTTAAATACAATATTATCTATCCTATAGCGCGAAAAATACCCTTTCACACAGAAAAAAATATTTTCGAAATTATTTCAATGTACTTATTAATCAGAACTATAAAATGATTTCAAATATTTTTATACACAGAAAAAAGTTTTTGCATAAATATAAGAATTTACTTTCATTGATTTTAGTTCATAATATTTAAGAATAATGTCTTAAATATTAACACTTTTTTACACTTTATGAAATGAATCAAAAGTCAAGAAGTCTTAAAATAAATTGTTTAAATTTTCATTTATATTTTCAATTTGTAAAAAAATGTTTGAAATTTTCTTTGGAAAATTTTAGGTTTTTAATGATTTTTGCTATATTATGGGAACAGAAGAGAAGCGGTTTTTATCAAAATAATGTGCTGCATTATTTTTTTTTACAGATTTTCCTTCGAATTTTGCCATTTTAAGCCGTTTGTTATTATTATTTTCATGTATAATTATTATTATTTACCATTTGCAATCAAATCTAATAAAGCTAAACCAAAGATTTAACAAAATTTTTGCAAACTTACTAAAATTTTCGTTATGAACAACTTAATATTATCTATGAATAAAATTTTATTTTTTATGAAAAATGTTTGGGAAAAAAAGCCATGTTCGATTCATAATATTTATGAAAAAAAAAATTCAAATATATGAATTTTTTTCTCTGTGTAATTAAATAAATTACTGAAATTCGAAGTATTCAGACAAATAAAATTCAAATTTCACATAGAAAAATCTAAAATCCAATTTTAGTTACGAATAATTATAACAATTATTCAAATTATCACTTATTTATATTTATATTTATTTATTTATATTTATTTATTTATATTTATATTTATTTATATTTGATTAATTTATTAATTGATACAATAAGAAAAAGAACTGTTTTATTTTTAGTAAAAAATAATAGAAAATTTGAAATTTGATCACTTGAATAATTGATACAATTAAGAAAGTAATTGGAGTAGTTTTTATCTTTTTTTCTGTGTTCCTTTCCAAATTCGGAAAACAAAAAAAGAAATTCCTATGCAGTGATCAGAAATCTGTCAAATGCAATTTTTTGAAATTTCTTCAAGTAATAAAAAAATCGTAATCAGCGTTCCCAAAAACCTTATATATGATATATATTATCTTTATACACCAAGTGTACTAATTATGTTCAAAATTCAGAGATCGTGGTCCACTTTTATCCACCATATTTTTTCCGCCTTTCCGAATTCGAAAATTTAGAAACCAAAAAAATTCGTAAAATATTAAGAAAAATTTTTGTCCGCCAATTTAATCCGCCATTTTGAATTTCTTTTTATTACAGAATCGTAATCAGCGTTTCAAAAAACTTTTTATTTGATATTTATTTTTTACGTAAACCAATAATTCTAATTATGGCCTAAATCCAGGGATCATGGCCCAGTGTGCATTTTTTAATTCGTTTAAATTCAGCCTACTTAACTTTTAAGTTATGTGATCTATTTATTTTTTCGAAATTGTTTTATTAATTAGGTTTCTTTAGGTAATTTACATAAATTGCATTATTTTGAAAATTTTGCATTGCTTTGAAGTTTTGTTTTTAAATTTATTTATTTATTATTGCTTTCACTTTAGTCAACTGTTGACTGACATTTTTCTATTTTATGCAATTTGTAATTCTATGTAGTTACATTGGAAATATAATTGTTTTTTGTTGGATATGTCTTGTATTGAATTTTAATTGTTTTTTTTTTTTTTGTCGGTAAGAGAAAATGACTTATAAAAAGTTAATTTAAAGATTCAGTTAGAAAAGTTTTTAAATACAATATTTTTGTTAATTTTAAATACTAAGATACTATTGTTGTTTTAACTAAAGAAATAAAAAACAAATACGAAAGATATAGTTGTGTATGTTCATCAAAATTCGTAGAGGGGTCTTATATGAGACATGTGACAATTGTGGACCGATACTTTTACTAAGTGTAAAATAAAATATACGGATACAGAATATTACTTTAATACTAACATTTATATGAATTTATGCACTTTAGGGTGACTCCCGAAAGTGGACTTATGTGGGAATTATGGTAAATAATGGAGCGATCCTCATAACATTTGTCACTGTGATTTCTACTTATATAAAACTTATTTATATCGAATACAAACTTTATACTAACATGTGTATGTGATTTATTCATGTTAAAGTGATTTTCGGAAGTTATAGTCAATTATGGACTGATCTTCATGAAATTTGGCACAAGGATTGATACTTACACAAAATTTCATTAAACTATTTCTATATTTAAGATATTTATGATTTATTCCGGGAGGACATTTGTATGGGGGCTAGGTGAAATAATCGAACGATCATAACCAATTTCAATAGGCTTTGTCCTTGTATTATAAAAGTCCTACGCGTCAAATTTTATTGAATTATCTTTAAAATTGTGACCTGTACTTTGTGCACGAGGTTTGCATAGACTGGCTGGCCAGATCGACTCAAAAAGTGATTCTGAGTCGATTGATATACTTTAAGCTGGGTGTTGGATGATTTTTTCTGTGCGTTACAAACATCAGCACAAACGCATAAGTTTCAAAAGCGATCAAGAAGTGTGCATCAAAAAAATACAAAGCACAGTTTTTTTAATTGTTCCAGATCTAACAAAATACTTTTAAAATTAATTTAAAGTACATTAGGGTTACTGCAGCTCTTTAAATAAGGAAATTAAAAGTCAATATTTGTACATAAAAGGTGTCAAATTTAAAATAATCTAGTCATAAAAATGCTAGAAAATCACGCCAATTTTTGGCTTCCGATTTTACATCGATCTTTGAACTATTGGCATACATGCTTCTGTTTAAGAGTTATCTGCGGAAATGTATAAACTGGGGTTACGACTGACACAAGTGTTTCTAGTATTTGGCCCATAATTTTTTTATTTATTAGTCGATTTTTAATACAAAACAAACCTTATATGAGAGAAATATTTTAGTTAAATTTCGTCCCCGTAGGCGACCCTATCCTGCTTTCAAAAGGCACATAGAAGAACATTACTAGGTCGATTCAGAATCTTACGAGGACCCAGAATATATGTATATACTTTATGGTATTTTAGGCGAATATTTCTATGTATTACACATTAAATAAATAATATATATATAAAGGAAAAAACTTTAGAAGGAGTGAATAATAATCATAAAAAAAGAACGTACTTCCAATAATAACTATGGGTTGAAATCATTACTTCTGCATATCTTTTTTAGCATTACATAAGTACATACTTCTTATGACAGCACTGTGTTAAAATTATTTCTTTTGAAGTTATTTTATTTTCTGCGTAAATTCCCTCAAAGTACACTCAAAAAAAAAAACGATTTTGATGAAGTTATCTTATATCTGTCAAAAGTTATGGGAAATAATATTTTAGTCGGGAAAATATTAAAAACGAAAAAATATCTGAACCTCGAAATTTAATGGAGGAAAACGAATTTTTGCATATAGCTTCGTCCTGGAGTCTTATACATATTATTAAAAGTCGCCGATAATCAAGCGCTCGTACGAGCCTCGGTGCCATTATAATATTTATAGTACAATTTTAGTTTTGGAATTATGACGCATTTTAAGCTCGATTTAATGTTTTTTTAGTTGCCGCTATGAGTACATATCAATTAGCTATAGACATGTACTCATCTTTTATTATGTAAATTATCGACAAAACGCTTCCTAGTCCATGTTAGGGTGACCACAAGTGCAAAATTCTTAATGTCGTTTAAGTTGCAATTGTAGATTGAAAAGACTTCAGACACATAATCTAGCAAGTAAGATAACAGTCTCTACAAATTTTTATTAAAATCGAATAACGTTTAGACTTAGCACTCATATAAATGCTGTAGAATTTTCGACTAAATTCATAATTTTTCTGGTATTTATGTGAGTGCTAGTTGAAAATATCGCTCGATTAGGTGGCACTAATTCTAAAAAAAAAAATTATGTGTTTAAAAATATTAAAAAAAATACTAATTTTCAAAGCAGTATTAATTTTATAAACTGAAAAAGAAAGAAAAGGCTCCAATATAAAAAAAACCTCTTTCTTCCTCTCCTTGCTGTACAAACAATTAAAAAAACAACAAACAAATCCGTGAAAGAATAAAGTCCATAACTTATCTGACATGTGAAATAAATAAACTCCTAAAGGTCTACTGTGGTCAATTTATGAAAGCAGAATATTTAAAGCGAAGCATTAGCAATATCAACAGTGTGCCACAAGTAACTTCATTTTCACAACGAAAAAATATTGTAAAAATCTATTTTTCACGAGTTTAAATTTATGATAATAATTTCAAAGTTATTATGTTTTAGACTTTTACTCTTTAAATTCAATAATATAAAATATCAATTGAGTTATTTACAAGATCCAATTTTTTATTCCCGATATTCAGAATTATGTTTTCAAATTAAGTCTCAATTACAATATTTATAGCCCACACCACCATAGGTTGTTAGAGTATTATGCATTTGTGCTGATGTTTGTAACATACAGAAAAAATCTTCCTTCCTTACCTTAAAATATACCGTTGGACTCGAAATTACTTACTAAGTCGATTTAACGATGTCTGTCCGTCCGTTCGTTTACAAGTCGCAAATTTAAAGATAAATCAATGAAATTAAACGCTCAAAAGTGCCTCAAATATGACAATATTATAACGCAACTTGTCTCAAATAAGTTTTATATAAATGTATATAAATGTATGTGCCAAATTTTATGGAAATCAATTCGTAATTAACCATAGCTCCCATATAAACGTGCATAAAACTCATATAAATGTTAGTATCAAATTAGTTTTATTTAAGCGAGGCGAATGTTCTTAGTTCTTATCACTTTGACGCACATACACAATCATGTAGGATATCATGTGGTCGAACTTGACCGACTATAACTTTCTTACTTGTTTTATAATAAAAATTAGTTTAGCTTTTATGGGAAAACTATTAATTTTTTTTTTCTATACTGCACAAAGTTAAAAAAAAAAAAACTAAAATAACGTAAATATTGCCAGAAAACATGGCTTAAATTATTAAATTGTTTTAATAAAAAAAAGCTTATTTGTTTATTATGAATACATATATGAATGCGATGCATGTAAAATCTGTACACATGTATGTACTTCCAATTCGATGCCTATTTGGAACATAACATCGTGTCACGATCAGAGGTTGCGGTAAAGCAACGTAATAGTTTTTTTTTTTTCGTTGTCTCCATTTATTTTATTTTTTCTAAAACCACAAAATATAAAACATTGTTGTTTATTCTGTTTATTGGAAAACAATTGCTTTTACAAACATTTAGCGCAAAAAATAATTCAACTGGGAGATATTGAAATTTAACAAATTTTTAATTTTTTCACATTTTAGAGTCGTCCAATTGTTGAAACATCGAATATTATAATAAATTCTTCGTCACGCAAATCCGTCCTACAGATCTCCGATATTGTGACCGATGACAGTGGTAAATATACTGTTGAAGTAATGAATGAATTAGGTACAGATGCAGCTGTAGCTTCAGTGGCCGTTGAGGGGCCACCGGAACCACCTAGTGGTAAACCAAGTATTTCTCAAGGACCTGATCGTGTGTCCATAGCTTGGTGTGGTCCACCCTACGACGGTGGTTGTATGATAACTGGTTTTATGTGAGTACTAAACTTTACATAATTATTTTTATAATGTTATACATAAATTTTATATTTCTATTTTATTTAGCATTGAAATGCAAGAATTATTGACTGCTGATGCTGATGAAAATGAAGCTGCTTGGTTGGAAATAGCATCCGTTGTGGATTCTTTGGCCTACACCGTTAAGGATCTTAAACCTTTGAGTTTTTATAGATTTCGTGTTCGAGCTGAAAATGTTCATGGTCGTAGTGAGCCGGGTTTTCCAAGCGATCGTGTTCATATCAACGAAGAAAATGAAGACTTAAGTGAAGGTAATAAGTAATAATAAAATTTTAAACAAAACAAGTTAATCTTTATTATTTATTCAAATGTTAGATTTCCAAAAACCGATTTCTATAAAAGCCGGCGGTGATTTTAAAGAACGTTTTGAAGTCTTAGAAGAATTGGGCAAAGGCCGTTTTGGTGTAGTTTATAAGGTGCAAGAGAAAGAAGAACCCAAACGCATTTGTGCCGCTAAAATTATAAAATGTATTAAATCCCGTGATCGTGTCAAAGTTCAGGAAGAAATTTCTATAATGAAATCATTAAAACATCCCAAACTTTTGCAATTGGCAGCTTCCTTTGAAAGTTCTCGTGAAATCATAATGGTTATGGAATAGTAAGTTTTAATTAATTATGTAGAAAAAAAAATCACTAAATTAAAAACAACACTTCCAGCATTACTGGTGGAGAACTATTTGAGCGTGTTGTGGCCGACGATTTCACTTTAACCGAACGTGATTGTATATTATTCGTACGCCAAGTATGTGAAGGTGTGGACTACATGCACAGCCAGTCAATAGTACATTTGGATCTTAAGCCCGAAAATATTATGTGCAAAACACGCACCTGCCATCAAATCAAAATTATTGATTTTGGTTTGGCACAACGTCTAAATACAGGCTCACCGGTACGAGTTCTATTTGGTACACCCGAATTTATACCACCGGAAATTATTAGCTATGAACCCATTGGTTTTCAATCGGATATGTGGAGTGTGGGAGTTATATGTTATGTACTGTAAGTAGTTAAAGTTTTTAATTTCTTTAACTTGAAAGTTTTCGGCAATAATCGTAAATATTAAATATCGAAAATTTTTCGATAAATTTAAAGTCATCGTTAAATGTTTTTTTTTTTTATAGAAAACTTTTAATTCTATTTTTAGAAAAATTTCGATCGATTTTTTTATAGAAAATTGTATCTAAATAGTATTCTATTGAAAATTTACGATAAATTTTCTTTTCATAGAAAATTTTTAATTTAGCAAAATTATTCTATAAAATAATATGCGGTAAATTTTCTCATAATAGAAATTTTCTATACATCTTCTTTTTGTATAAAAATTTTGATAAATTTTCTTTTAATATAAAATTTTCGAGAAATTTTATTTTTGTAGAAAATTTTTGATTAATTTTATGTTTTTTATAATTTTTTTTAGTAAAATTTATCGAAGTAATTTTTAATTTTGAACAATTTTCTTTTAATTAAGAATGCAGATAATTTTTCTATTTATTAAGAATTTAGGCAAATTTTTTATTAACAGAAAATTTTCAATAAATTTAATTTTTATACAAAATTTTTTTAAGAATTTTCTTATTATAGTAAATTTTCAATAAATTTTAATTTTATAAAAAAATTTTCAATAAATTTCCGTTTTATAGAAAATTTTCAATAAATTTCCTTTTTATAGAAAATTTTCAATAAATTTTCGATAAATTTTCTTTTTATAGAAAATTTCTGATAAATTTTAAAAAATTTTAAAAATTTGCGATAAATTTTCTTTTAATAGAAAATTTTCGATAAATTTTCTTTTAATAAAAAATTTGCGATAAATTTTCTTTTAAAAAAAATTGCGGTAAATTTTCTTTTAATATAAAATTTCCGATTGCCTTTTTATAGAAAATATTCGATCAATGTTTTTTTTTTTCTTTTAATGGAAAATTTGCGATAAATTTTCTTTTAATAGAAAATTTGTGATAAATTCTCTTTTAATAAAAAATTTACGATAAATTTTCTTTTAATAAAAAATTTGCGATAAATTTTCTTTTAAAAAATTTTTGCGGTAAATTTTCTTTTAATATAAAATTTTCGATTGTCTTTTTATAGAAAATATTCGATCAGTTTTTTTTTTTTTTTTTTTTTTTGTAGAAAATTTTCGATAAATTTATTTTTGTAGAAAATATTCGATAAATTATATTTTTTTAGAAAATTTTTGATAAATATAAGTTTTTTATAAAATTTTTAATAAATTATCGATTTGTACAAATTTTTAGAAAATTTTTAATAAATTTTCGATTTGCATAAATTTGTCGATTTTTTTTTTTTTTTTTGTAAAATTTTCTTTTTTGAGTAACTTCAATAAATTTTCTTTTAATTAAGAATTTAAGCAATTTTTCTATTTATTAAGAATTTAGATACATTTTCTATTTACAGAAAATTACCAATAAATTTAGTTGTTATACAAAATTTTTTATAAATTGTCTTTTTATACAAAATTTTTGATAAATTTTCTTTTATAGAAAATTTTCAATAAATTTTCTTTTTATAAAAAATTTTCAATAAATTTTCTTTTTATAGAAAATTTTCGATAAATTTTCTTCTTAAAGAAAATTTAAATTTTAATGCAAGTGTATTGAAAATTTTCTATAAAAAGAAAATTTATTGAAAATTTTCTATAAATGGAAAATTAATCTACTCTTAACAAATGGAAAATTTATCTAAATCCTTAATTAAAAGAAAATTTTACAAAAAATTAATCCAAATAAATTTTATAAATAAAATTTATCGAAGTTCTTCTACAAAAATAAAATTTATCGAAAATTTTTTCTACAAAAATAAAATTTATCAAAAATTTTATATAAAAAGAAAGATTATTGAAATTTGTATATAAAGAGAAAGTGTATCGAAATTTTTATATGAAAAGAAAATACATCAAAAATTTTATATTAAAAGAAAATTTATCGCAAATTTTTCATTAAAAGAAAATTTGTCAAATTATTTCTATAAAATTAAATTTTATTGTAAATTTTCAATTTTCTACAAATAAAGAAAATAAATAGAATTGAACATTTTCCATAAATTTTCTTTTTATAGAAAATTTTCGATAGTTTTTCTTTTTATAGAAAATTTTCGATAAATTTTCTTTTAATATAAAATTTTCAATAAATTGTGTTTTTATAGAAAATATTAGACAAATTTTCTTTTTATAGAAAATATTCGATTAATTTTATTTTTTTAGAAAATATTCCTTAAATTTTATTTTTGTAGAAAATTTTCGATAAATTTTATTTTTGGGCGTGTGTGAAACGGTTCAATGGTAAAAAATATTTTTTGTATGGTGTGAAAAACATTTTTTTTTCTGCTGTGTGAAATGAATACTATAAAATATTGATAAATTTTATTTTTGTTATAAAAAAAAATTTAAATACAATACAATACAATACAATACTTTTTTAATTTTTTTTAAAATTTTGCAAAGAAGTCAAATATTTATGCTGTTATAACACACAGTTATTATATTTCAAAACTATTTACACAGCTTCAAAAATCAATTACTTACGCATAATAATTGCCAATGATGGTCCAAATTATTGTCTTGAAGAAAATATGAAATATTGTGATACAAACTTAACTTTAATAAGTCGCAAAAATCGAAAAAAAATTTTTTGAGCCAAAATGAGATTCAAATGTTGATTTAAAATGGTACATCACCATTAAGATTTTTATTACAGTATGAAAATGGTTAAAAAATCGTTTTATTTTTAATAAAAAGAATCCCTTATATGAAAACAAAAAAACATTTAAAAGAGAAATTAGCGAAAATCTGTCATAAAAATTTAATATCCTTTAAAATATTTTTAAAATTCTTAGTAGGTTATGATGTTCTCATTATAGAAGGTGTAAATCAATTTTTCGTTTTTCTGCAATATAATATGCGATTTCTAAATATTACCAGTATATATTATTATTGATTTTACTTTTGTATTGAATTTTCTATGTAATTCAAATAAATCAAATTTTTTTACTTAAAATTTTTTCTAATATCAGGAGTTTTGCTACAAAAAAGCAATTATAGAACCAATGTATTACACTTCTTATAATGCGAATATCACGACCTTTCTAAACATCACACTTTATCGCTGAACAAATAGATGACTACTGAGAATTTTGCAAATATTTTAAACGATGTTTAAATGTTTTTATTTTCATATAATGGATTCTTTTTATTAAAAATTAGCATTTATAAAGCGTAAATAATTCATTTTTAAAGCTGTGTGTATAATTTTGAAATATCAAAAGTGTGTGTAAATACTTTTGAAATAAAAAATACTTAATAAGTTTTCCTTTAATATCAGAAATAAATATCTCTACTTTTTAAAAAAATAACACAATCTGCTCGACACATTTCAGTTTTTATAACAACATAACAATTACTCGTATTTCAAAGTATTTGACTTCTTTTCCAAATTTTCAAAAAATTTAAAAGTGTAAATATACTCGTATATGACCATGACTGTAATTGTGTAAAGATAAAAAAAAAAATTAAAAAATAAAAAATGTTTTATTTGAAATATTTTTTGAAAGAAAAACTTCATTTTCGCCACATTTTGTGTTCAAATGGACATTTAATAATCAATATTAATCATCTTAAATAATATATTGTGTTTGAAATCTTAAAACTAAATAAATAAAAATAAAATAATATTATTAAAAGAAAATTCATCAAAAAATTTTATAAAAAGAAAATTTATTATAAAATTTCAATAAAGAATATTCATTTAAAATTTTTTAAAAATGAAATAGAAATAGAATTGATAATTTTGGATAAATTTTCTTTTTATAGAAAATTTTCGATAAATTTCTTTTTTATAGAAAACTTTCGTTAAATTTCCTTTTTATAGAAAACTTTCGACCAATAATAAATTATATATAAATTATATACATATGTATATAATAATTTTTTTATAGTTTATCCGGCCTTTCACCTTTTATGGGTGACAGTGACGTCGAGACATTTTCGAATATTACACGAGCTGATTATGATTTCGATGATGATGCCTTCGATTGTGTATCACAACAAGCTAAAGATTTTATTTCGAATTTATTGGTCCATCGTAAAGAAGATCGTTGGACAGCTGAACAGTGCCTGGAATCGCCTTGGTTGAAACAGGGACATTATGATGAAAATTTGGGCAATAAGAAAATCTGTACTGATAAACTTAAGAAGTTTATCATACGACGCAAGTGGCAAGTAAGTAAAATAATATGTATATTAGTTAACACACTTTTTGATGAGTTCAATGTTGTTTGCTTGCTTTTTAAAACTAAAATCTTATTTTAATTTTGACTTAAAATCCTTTATCAAATTAACGCTTTTGCTTAATTTATTTTCATGTTTTTTATTTGTTTTTGCTTTCTAATTGTATAAAAAAATCATTCAGAAAACCGGTAACGCTATAAGAGCTTTAGGTCGCATGGCTACATTATCTGCTTCACGTCGCAATTCAGTTGCCTCAAATACCGCTTCCGTGCCAAATAGTCCTCGTCCATCCATATCTAGTGCCTCAATTTTTAATCCGAATATATCCGTTCAAATGGGTTCACTACACGAAGAAGATGATGACTTTAGCATAGAGTTACCCAGTTCGGAGATTAAACGAAAAAGTCCTAAAATCTTAAATAAATCACAGTGCAGTGAACGTAGTGATTCCGGTTACAGTGAATGTTCAAATTGTAGTGCCTCCGGTTCAGTGCAATGTCAATGTTCGAATACTAAAGATAGTATCGACAATCAATTGGTCAATGATGACTCATCATTATCCGTGCCTCATGATTTACTTAAACTGAAACTCGAAGAAATTGCTCACCAGGCTGACAGTAATATTGAAGAAGTAAAATTGAAACTTGTAGTACCCCACGAAAAGTGTCACCAACTGGATGACAATCAAAATGAATTGAAAACTTTAAATATTGTAAATACGAAAGAGAAATCTATAGATGTAATTGAGGAGCTAGATATAATTAATAAAGAATTAAATACAACATTAACGTCACCCATAATGCGTTCGGATTTTACCAATACCATACAAATGCGTAAAAAATCGCTGGAAAATAGTTTGCAGAAGGATAAACAACTGAAGCCAGTGAACAAATCTATGTTTTTTGAACAACCGGGCAAAGTAAGCATGTTGAAAAATAAGTTTTCTTGCATGCAATCACAAGTGAGTAATAATGTGACAACTTCGTCATTTGCCAAGAGCAAAGATTGCATGGATGTTTTAAAGCTAAAACGCAAAGTTGTTACCGAAGCTTGCTCTAACAAATGTAATTCAAATTTTCTTTATTTATTAACTTTATTATATGCTTAAGAAAACATATATAAATTCTCAATTTCTGTTATATTTTTGTTTTTATAGCAGCAAGCTCTCTTACCTCATCCTCATCCAGCCTTCATACCCAACACTCAACTTCGTTGCCAAACTCTCCAATACCCCCACGCAAGACGACCAATGCGTGTTCTACGTTCCGGTTAAGCGATCGTGTACGTGAGGTCACCGATCGTTTGGCTCAACAACAAACTGTTTCTACCGAGGCTAGAAGAACACAAAAATCACCCTCACCTAATCGAAAAAAAATTCTATCACCTTAAATTAATATCTTATTTGTTTTTATTATTATAAATATTTATAAATATAGTGTATTTAAGAAATTTTGTTATTATTAAGTTCACATCCAACAAATGAAAGAAAATTGTTAATCGTTATAATTTGTGGTTTTTTTTTTTTAAACAAACGATAATTATTTTATTAAAACACAAAACCAACAAAAAGAAAAATTTTTTCCCCAGAATAAAATAAACATCTCGAATATAAGTTAATAAAATCTTCTAATACTAAAATTGTAAATAATTGATTACATGTTTATTTAATAATAGATTAATGAAATGTTTATATTCTTTTACGTAAGTACTATTTTATCATTTTGATATAAACCCAAAAAAATAAAAAAAAATAATAATAAATTTTTACTGTGGGTGTACTACTTAGGATTATCACCAACAATAACGATTCATTACGGTATGCTGAATTGAAAAGAAATGAGAAATCAGAATTTTTAAAACTTTAAAAATATTTTTAACTAACGCACAGTGGTTTCAAAACGATTTGTTTTTAATAATTCAGTAACTTCTAAACCGTTAGAAATATCAGAATGAAATTTCACATGGTTATTGTTGAGGAGTTCATTTGGAGTTGCACAAGTTCATAGCACATCTAAATAATATTGCAGCAAGAATCATATAAATAAATCATTCCGATAAAAAGGTATATAATTCTGAAATTGATAAATTTCATATATTTGTTAGATCTTTTTCTAAAAAGGGGGTAATATTTCTTCACTTAAAAGTTAATTTTTTGTTTACTTTAAAGTTAATTTCTTCCATGTTTCCAAATGAAAACTAAGCATAAATGCATGTAAAGTTAATATGGAGGCATATGTGGCAACGGTATCCCCGTTATCCCTATACGAATTTCATTTAATAAAAAGGTAATTTTTAAAATACGTTTTGAATAGATTGGTATTTAGGTATAAATAAGTGGAAGTTTTTAAATTTATCTATATCGTATCAATTGGAATACCTCTACTCCTTTAAATTTTATTTCGGCCCAAATATTATAATTATTGTTCAAAAAGAAAAAAAAACAAAATCTAAATTTCAAGTTTTCCAGGTCATGGTCTGAACAAATTTAAAGGCATTTTAAATTTCATTCTGATATATAACGATTCAGAAGTTACAGAATTATTTCCAAAAAAAAAAAAGCATTTTGGCACTGCTGTGCAGCGTCTAGATGGAGTCAAGGCACATTAAACAAGGTAGTGACAGTTCGGAGTGGATTTTTTGCCCAATTTTTTATATATGGAGTTTGAAGTTATTATCAACTTTGAAGAGGTAGAAATTACTTTTTTTACATAGTTTTTACTTATATAATTTTTCTTACATAGTGACAGTATTACCAAAAAATAAAAAAATAATGCTTTTCTAACACTACCTTATATATAATTACAATGGAGCTTATAGTGTAATAAAAAAGTGACCTCGTAAGACCAGCTGATTTACAATTTTTTCTTGTACGTGTCGCTCGAAGCTCTCAAATTGTTTTTATATTTCTATATACATTTTTTACCGCGTTTATTCTGCTTCATTTACTCATTTTTTTCATTACATTTTAACATTTTGTTTGCGGTCACTTTATAATTACATTATGGATGGAGCTATAAAATGTTTATTAAAAAAAACGGATGTTGACAGAACATGTTATCGGAAACTGTATAACAGAATATCATGTTAAAAGTACCGGATGTTGACGGAAATGACTTTTAACTGAAAACGATATAGAGAAAAAAATTTTAATTTTTGTAATATTTTTGAACGTATAATTTTCTAAAAAAAAGAGCTACGTTTTTGAAAATTTTAATTATTTAATTTTCGTTCAAAACTAGTATATTTTGGAAACATACTTTTATTGGAAATGTTTGTAAACTTGTTACTTATTCTGAAAATGTTATTTTTTTGTGAAAAAATTAATTTTTTAATGGCATTCTTGTAAATTGGTTATTTTTATACCTATAATAAAAAAAATATGGTAGGTATATTGGGTTTTGTCATTCCGTATGTAACATGTCGAAAAAACCATTGGAGACTCTATAAGATTCTGAGTCTATCTAGCTAGGGGGCGACTACCTAGGGGGACGAAATTTGGCTCAAAAATTTATCTTTTATAAGCTTTGTTTAATATTGAAATTGGGCAAAATCGGTTAATAAACTAAAAAATTATGGGCCAAATACTAGTAACACAAGGTGTCCGTTGTAACTTCAGCGCATACTTTTCGGCTTATATCTCTTAAACAAAAGCATGTAAGACAACGAAATTTTGTACAGATAATTCGAAGATCGATATAAATTCGGAGACCAAAACTGTTTGTGATCCGCCTACTTTAGCGCCCACCTTCCATATAAGGTGAAACATCAACGAAATTGTGTACAAATAAAATAAAATTCATGAATGATTGGTCAAATCGTTCTAGAGTTATACTAGTGTAACGATCTAATAAGGTGTTCATATTAGTCATGTCCATAAAAAATAATACGTGATAGGAAAAAAGTGAAAGCAGATTCTTGTTAAGCACATCAAATTGCATCTAATTCACCTATTTTTGTTCAGAGAATAATTTTTTTTTACTTTTTTTATTTTTATTTTTATTATTTTTTTTTTATTTTTGCCCACCAGTGTCTTTCCACTTAATTGTAGGTATACATGGGTTTTTTCAATTTATTGTGAAAAAAAATCAAGATTTGTTATTGGCTCATTTTTTTCATAATATTACCAACTTTATGATAAAGGATTAAAAATTAAACATTTTCGCATTTTAAAAGAACTTTTAAGGAAAAAAATGTTTTTCCTTACTAATTTCTAATTTCTGAATATCTCCGAAACTATTGGGCAAATAAAAAAAATTAGTGTTAAGGTGAAATATACATACTCATGTAATTGTCTCATTAATGGGGATTATTAGACATGCCCATAAACAAATTAAGAACTCTAGTTCACCTATTTTTGTTTAAGGAAGGACCAAAAAATGTTTTTTACCGACCAGTGTTATAAGTGTCATTTGGTATATGACAATTCCGTTTTAATGTAACTTTACGTAACAGCGCCCACTAGCCAACTCTCTACTACACATTTCTTTACAAAACATACCCAGCGCTTCTAAAGGTGCCAATTTGCCCTTTAGCACTTGATATACATATAACTACTTACATGTTTCACTAGTTACTTTTAATAGTGCAAGTGGTTGCTCAACGATCACCTGCACTACATTTCGCTAGCGAAATAAATAATAATTAATTAGAAAATATAATATCATACATGATACTGCCACTTATATTTTTGAAACAAATTTTTATGAGGAACAAATTTTTTATGCTTTTCGAACGAACAAAATTTTTAAGCTTAGAGTAAAAAATTATTTGATCAATTTTTAACGATTATTCGAATAATTTTTGTTAATTTATTTTGTTAAATTATTATGCCTTTCTGAAATTATAAGTGTAAAAAGTTTTGTTGAGTTGGAAAACCCTGTTGAAAATGATTGAAAATTTCGTTAGGATATATAGATATGTAAACCACGTTTAAATAGATTTATTTGGAAAAAAATAGAATAGCCTTTCTGATGATTTAATCAAACGTCTTAAAATTAGAATAAACGGGAGACGTATAAGTTATTATTAAATTCTGAAAAATTTAATTTTTTTTAAATATTCAACAAAAAGTTACACAAAAGGATACGCTTTGTTTTTAAGAATTTTTCATTTATTATTTATTTCAAAAATTATTTTAATGATTCAAGAAATGTGGAAAAAACCGAAGATTCAGAATTGTATGCACTAAATTTTTCGGGCGCAGTTTATATTGAATATTAAAAATCAATTTATTGATATAAAAAGTGAGATAGTAGTCCACTTAAATAATACGCTTTATTTTAATAAGATATAGATTTGAAGATAGTTTTCTTCCTAAAAAATTTTGATTTAAGTGGAGTAGTATTTATGCATTTAAAGTATCACATTGCTTAACCTTTCCACGATATGCAGGTATATCCGGATAATATTTGTAAAATGAAGTCGGAAATTTATAATGTCTTAAAATGGTTAGTAAAAATTTAAATGAATTATAATTTCATTGGCCATACATATTTTGTTGGAATCCAATATGAAATATGCTTGAAAAAGTTTTAAATATTTAACTGATTATTCCCTCCCTGATAGAAAAAAAATCTGCTTCCGATAAAATTTGAAAAACAAGTAATTAAGTATTGCAAATAGTATCTTTGCGTTTAAAATCGACTAAAACAATACATACATTATAATGCTATGGAAAGAAGCAAACACACAGATAGGTACTTAATATATAGATATTTTACTCCAATAGTATTCTCCAGTAAAAAGAATAATAATAAATTATATTAAAGTAATTGCAAGCTATAGTTTAGATCATTCAATTTTATACATTCTAAAAAATGGGTTAATAAAATTTACCCGATCTTTGAAATACATTCCTTCAAACTCTCACTAAAACCTGCAAATCCCATTAGTGTTGAAACTGAGTTGATGCAATATGTCTATGGTTCATTGGTTAGGGTTCATATGATTCATTGACAGAGTAATATGTTTCAAAGTCCTGAAAATGCTCTATTTTGTTTGCTATTTATTGTTCTTTTATGAAAATACTCATAACTGTTATTATAATTAACAAGATTTTTATAAAGCAAAACAAATGCAAAACATTTTCCCATATCCAATACAGGAATTAATTTTAACTAAAAACTAAGTTTCGCCATAAGATTTACTGCCACAATAAACTCATCAACGATAGTGGTGGCATGCCGGGTTCAGCGCCTTTTTTAAAACCTAAAATGAAGCAAATAAAAATATACACATTTTCGATCAATAACAAATCGACAGAATGAATACATAATATAATATAGCATGGTATTATGTAGTTTTAATTCAATATCAAAAAACAAACATTACTTACCCAAATACAAGACCATGGGTATGAAACCCCAATGGAAGGTAGTTTTGGCAATATCGTAGACAACTTCTAAACGTTCTTTTACTCCAGGTGACATGGGCATGTTGAAATTTAATTGATAAATTTATATTTTGAAACAAAAATATCTAGAAACAACTTCACACTTGAAGGAAGTAAAAGCAAAAGGCGAAGTCGAGATAAATTTGTCGGCGGCAGCTTAGCAAAAATAGTTATGCGGCTAATAGTCGGCTTATAACCGGTTTTTTTTTTTAAGTATACATTTTATTTTTATTTTATATTTTTTGTAAAATTGTTTCTTTAACAATAAAATTAACAAAAAACAAAATAAATTTAATTCAGTTTTTAATTTGAAAATAATTCAATCCTTTAGTTTTAATACAAATAAAATCAGTTTTCATGTTAGTGGTGGTTATTAAATTTTTTCCTTAAGAATACAATTAAGAAAAATAAATAAATTAAATTCCGTTTGTGACTTAAACAAAATATAATAATTAAATATTTTTGATTAAATAGAGTTTTTTTTATTCAGGAATTCACATTTGAAATATACATAAGTTTATTGGCCTAAAAAGTCTTTTTATATTACTTGAATTGGAATAAATAAATACAATTAATATTATTAATATTAAGTTTTAGTAAATAATATAAAATAACTAAAACAGCTGTTTTTAATAATAGTGCATATTTTTGTTAATATTCATTAAGATAAAAGTCGCATGAGTAGGCGGCTCTTGCAACAAAGTTAAGATCGGCGGAGGCCAAACGCCGATTTAGAGCCAGTCGACGTCGCCCTCTGAGTAAAAGTGACAGCTGTTTGTATATGTGAAGCAGGGCTGTTTGTATTTAGTGATTAACCCGAAATTTGGGGAAAGGAAAGGGATGAAAATTTTGGTTTGGGGAAGCTGTTGGAGATTTAAAAAATGGGGATTTTTCGGGAAAATTATGTAATAAATGCGTCGTTTGTTTAGTTAATTAAAATTTTGACCAAATGTATATAACAGGGGTTTCAAACAATATCAAAAACAATAACAAAATAATGAGAAAGTATAATTTTATTTTCACATACTTATTTTATTTAAAAATTATTTGTATTGTATGACTACTAAAGAGATCAAATTAAATTAAATTTTATTGAAACTTTTAATTAATTGTTTAATGCATGAGTTCAGATTAGATTAGAGGCTTACCAAAAATATAACTGTACATGAGGGGTCTCGAGAAACTATTTTATTTTTACGATTTCGATGTAACAATACCTCAGACGTTTTAATAAACTGAACACAGATAAAGTATATAACAACTTTGAAAATGGCACCGTTTGGGAAAAAAAGTGTTTTATATCTGCTTATTTTAATATTTTGAGGTCGTTATGAAAATAATAAAAAATTCTAATTTTTTGCAAAAATTTTGTCTTGAAAAAGAAGAATTTAGCAAAATGAAGTTACTGGAAAACTGTTTTTAATATTTAATCATAAAATATACATATGCCTAAAAGTATGTATTTAATTATCTTCACTAAAAATTTTGTTTACACATAATATATTAAGGTGCAAAATGTATGAATGAATAAATATATAAATATTTATTTTACGAACGGTACGAACATTTTGAAACCGAAATATTTCTAAAAAAAAAACAATTTTTTGTCGAAATAGGGAACTGAAGACTCATTAAAACTCATCGTTGCAGCTGTCTTCCAGGGGACACTCTTATATAGAATGAAGATTTAAAAGATCATGAAATTTGCATTTAAAATATTATTATTATTATTATTATTATTATTATTAATATTATTATTATTATTTTTTAATTCCCGAAACTTTGTACTTTTTTAATATAATGTCAAAATACATTATCTTCAAAAAGTGGGAAATATTAGCTTTGTTCGTTTGAAATTCTAGCAAAACTAGTAAATCAAAAGAACATAAAAAAAATCTCAAAAACAAAAAAACACTTGAAAAAGTAAGAAAACGGTAAAAAGTAAAATAAATATTAGTGTCAATAAAAAAATAAAATTTGTATTTATTTTTTATTCATGTATGTATATTAAATGGAAAGTTGGAAATATCTCAAAAATTCTGTTATGTATATGTTCATTTGCATATAATTTTTCACATATTTCCTTATAGAATTTCTTTTATCTAAGAATATGTATGATTACAATTAGTAAAAAAAATAAATATTAACGGTTTTTAGCCTTGAATATCATCAATAGTTTAGTTTCTTGATCTGCTTGTAAAGGATCCTGTTGTAATGATTTTATAGAAATAATAGAAGTATTATTTCTTTAAAATCCTCACATCTGGATGCTTTACTTGAATCAAATGCATTGTTGCACTGTTCATTTTTATACCCTAAAAAATAAAAACTACTTTAAAATATACAATCGGCCTGAAGCACTAGCTGAATATATTTAACTTTGTTCATTTGTACGTATGTCCGTCCAAGTAAACTACAGTTAGATTTGGAAGACGATTTGACACAATTTGGTATATAGAGCTTGTATGATCCAGGGACGAAACCTATTGCTCAAAACCTGCCCATTATTTCACCTCGCTTCTATAGTAATGTCTTCCCAGAATAGGGTTTGACTCCATACATAAATCTCTTAAATGTGGCAGAGTTCAACACAAATAAAATCTTTTGTAACCTTAAACCACCACATAAATTTTTTAGTATTGGTCTATAATTGACCACAAGCCTCATACAGGGACCTCCCCAAAATTACTTAAACGTGCCTTAATCTGGAAAAAAATGTCAATATGTAGGCAAATGTAGACAAATTGGCACTTCTTGTTTAAATACAAATCAATGTCCTAAATTTTAAAAATATCAGAACATAGATTGTCCAATTACTTAAAGGTGAATAAATAGTACCACAATACAATTTTGTACACGTAAGTTTTATAAAAATATAAATCATAATTCTAAAATTTGTAAGACTTCATTCAAAATTATCCAGAGGTTCCAACAAAAAACGTTGAAAAAATTAAACATATGTACATATTTTCTAATTATTCTTTTTCAAATTAAAATTCAATAGGAGTTTAAAAAATATTTTTTTACTAGTTTTGCTCGTACAAAATATTCAAGTAAAATATGGCAAAAAAGAAAAATATTTTCTCCTGAAATGTTTACTACTACAATGAACAAAATCCCGATTTGATGTAGCTCCTCAATAACTCTTTTAAAATTTTGGTGAGTTTCTACGAGAAATTTCCAAAAACTTTTATATGTAAACAATTTTTAAACAGGACGAATAAAACAATTTGGTTTTATAATTCTAATTCAATGGAATTACTAAAAAATTAAAAGAAACTCTTAAAAATATCAAAAAAATCTACTATTTTTCCCCTAAGTAGATATATAGGTAGGTAGAAAAGGATGGCGTATTCAAGCCTCCATCTAGAGACCAAACGGTCCATTATAATCACGTTGCAGTTCAACGGCAATGAAAAGTCAAATTTGTATAGAACAGCCGTTGCCGTTCTTGTAGATTCTCACCCACATAGAACAATATATCTTTTATTTAATATATCTGGGTTAATTATTACAAAAAATTCAAAGAGTAATATTAGAATAACGAAAAAGTACCACAAAATCCATTTTAAGCATTCTCATTCACTTAGGACCACACATCTTCAATTTTATGTTTCTAGGCTGAATATTACAGAAAATTCAAGAAGTACTATTAGAAGAATGAAAAAGCCTCAAAAAGTCCCCACATATATATAAAAGAAAGTTCACAAAGTACCCAAAAAGAACGAAAAAGAATCAAAAAGGGACTTCATATAGGATCTTATTCACTCAGAACGGTTCATATTTAATTCCATGCTTCTACGTTGAATATAATAGGAAATTCAAAAAGTATCATTAGAAGAACGGAAAAGTAAAACAAAGTCTCCTCTTGTGGATTCTCTTTTTGAACCTTTTGAATTATTTCCCAATTAAACTTCATAGAATTTCTTTTATTCGATTATGACTGCGATTTTAAAAGAATTTATTATATTTTTTATAAATTCATTGATATGTAAGTATAATAAATAATTCCCATATAACTTATTTGCAAAAATTGCAGATTTAACCTTTTGGAAGCCAAATATATTGTATTTTCCCCAATATATACAGTTACATGTTTAAATAATGAAATATGATAAAAATTTTTAAGAAAATCTTGATATTTCGCGAATGAAAAGAGATGTAAGAATTATTTAAATGCATATTCCGAGCGCTGATATGTCTCTATAACAGGGATGTCAAATGTAATGTTTAAATTATATCAACTAGATCTTAAAATTGTACTTTTTTGAACCTTATTGTAATTATTATTGCAAATAAATTATTTTCTATAAATAAAATATCATAAAAATTACAATTTACAATGGAAAAAAAATTGAAATTATCGCACGTTTTTCAATTCACTTGATATTCAGAATTAGCGTGGAATTCCTGAAACAAATTTAATGCTTTCAACTTATATAAATTATATGGTAATATATATCTAGAAATTTTGATAACAATTTATAATTTCTTCGAACAAAAGCAATTTATTTTTAATTTAAATCTTATCATTTAGGTCCTATTTATCCCTTTAATAATTTCTGTTTATCAATTATTTTAATATTATAAAAACTTTATGTCACTACGTCTACGAATATTTAAACCTCATATCATTAAAAGAATAAAAAGCAAAGAGTAATTAAAAGGAGTAATATTACTTACTCTTAACTAATCCTAGAATATTTGGAGCCTTTTTGCGTTATTAATAATCTTCGTTTCTAGAGGATTACAAAATGTTTTATGAAAAAAGTACCAAAAATAGGTACCTTCGAATTTCCGAAAAGTACCAAATTTTATATTTGTCACATGACATAAACAACTGGATTCAAGAAGAATTTCGTGTGGAAAGTAATGTAGAGCAAATAGAATTATCATATACGAAGTCGGAGGATTTATACGATAGCAGTCATGAAGAAAACAAAATTAAAGTGGGTAAACATATGCATACGTGATTCAGCTGTTATTTTAAAAAATATTTTGCCAAAAACGCAACTCAAAATCTTCAATTTCTTTAAAAATGTTTCAAATGTTAATATATCTTATTTCTTCTTATTTTAAAAATTACATACAATTTTTCAATAAAATTTTGAGTTCTGTTATCGCGAAAATTCAGTTTTCGCGACAGGTCTGGTTTTAAATTAGTCGCGAAAATCGAGCTTGCACTGTATATTAGTTTTATTTTATCTCAATAAAAAACATGATGTATTCGTAATTTTGCTTTCATCAAGTTAACATATCTTTAGCTCTATATTAAAATATAAATGAAATAAAAAATGCAATTGTTGTTTATATTATCAACTCTTTTCTTAATCATTCATTCAATAAAATTAACACAATGTGAAAAAAATAAAAATCCTATTAAATGGTTCATACGGGATAATTTTATATTTTATATTGAAACGGAACCTAGAGTAAGTAAATCAAGCTGAAAAGAAAAATAAAGCATAGAATAGAAACTTTTTAAGTTGTCTGCATTTTGCTTGTTAAATCGTTAAATATAAACAATTCCAAAAACATATATTCAGTTTTTTGAATCATAAAAAATACAAGGATTTCATGATCAACGAAATAAGCCTGTAAATCATCTTCTTCATCGGTTATCCGAAGAAGTTGATTTATAGGTTGTAGGATCACAGACAAAATAGTTCGAAATTTAAGAGTAAATCTCCGCATCTCTGGATGGTACGAGACTCATTTTTTTAAACTGCTCTGTATCTTTTATCAGAAAAGTTAAAAAAAGTTTTTCAGAAGACGTACGAATTAAAAAAAAGTTCCTAATAGGAATGTTAAAAAAATGTTAAGGCAAAATTGAGAACGAAAATTACTGAGATTATTATTATTTTTTTTTTTAAATATGAATGCTGCCTCAGGGGGATAAAAAGTACGTACTGGCGGGCTTTTTACAACATCTTGATCATGAATTCTGTATCACAGATGTTATGGGAAATATATCAGATATATATTGTGTAAAAATTGTCGAATAAACTTTTGGTCTGGCTTCATTCATAACAAATGAAACTTTAACATAATTCCTTTCTATCATTAGAAAACATAACGAATTCTAATTTGTAAATTTTAAAAAAAAAGTAACTCATTTTTTAAATTGCTCTGTATCTTTTATCAGAAAAGTTAAAAAAAGTCTGGCCAGAATACGCACGAAGTAAAAAAAAATAAATTAGGAACATAACGAATTCTAATTTGTTTGACCTCATCTTTCTTCTCATTATTGCGACAAAAAAGTAACTGTGTGGAATCAAACAAATGGTGCTACTAGGTGCCAAATAGACCAATTCACTAAACTGTCAAAACTTCTGTCTATATAAAGTACTTAATGCTGACTATAAAATAAAATAAAGACTATAAAAAAAATAAAAGAAAATACAATAAAGCTTTTATGAAGGGTATTCCAGAAAATATTGAATATTTTGTTAAAAACGAATAAAAAAAATATTTTTCCTTTAAATTTAAAACTTGAGTATAAGATCCTTTAACGAAATAAAAATTTCAATGAGATTGACACATTGGACACATTGAACGTCATAATTCAAAAAAAAAAAAAAAACTTGTTTTCCAGAAATCGCATTCAAAGTTTTCAAATGCCATTTATATTAATAGAAAAATAACGTCAGATTCTCTTCTCAAACGGTGGCCATAAAAGACATGCACACGATATTTTTACAGAAGATAAAACGTATTTATACATCATTAACTCAAAAATCTTATTTTTTGAGTTATGACGTTCTTGAAGTAAATGTATTTGGAAAAATTTGTTTTCGTATATGAAAACACATCAAACTTAATAATAAGAGTTTCTTGTATAACATATGTATTTTGATAATTAGGGGATACACATAGTGTCATAAAATTATATATCCTATAATAATAGCATGAAAAAATATGACTGTTGTGAACAACCCCTCATAATTTAGTGTGCTATTTTGAATTTAAATCAGCCAAAATAATAGCCAATTTATGCTAAAAGTACATTTGAGATGTTTTGATGGCTGACTCAAGTAAATAACAACATTTTTATGCCCTACACCAGCTTTTTTACTGATGTTTGCAACGTACTGAAAAAATCATCCAACACCCAACTTAAAATATACCAATCGACTCAGAATCACTTTTTGAGTCAATCTAACGATGTCCGTCCGTGTGTCTGGACTGCTGGCTGCACATGTAAACCTTGTGCACAAAGTACAGGTCGCAATTTTGAAGAAGTTTTGTAAAAGTATCAATATTTGTGCCAAATTTCATAAGGATAGGTTCATAATTGACCACAGCTCCTATATAAAACCCTTTTCCGAAAATCACTTTAACGTGCATAAATCACATACACATATTAGTATCAAGTTTATTTATATTCGACACAAATAAATTTTTATATAAGTAGAAATCACATTGACAAATTTTATGAGGATCGCTCCACAATTTACCATAGCTCCCATATAAATGTTAGTATTTACGTAATATTCTATATTCGTATATTCTATTTTACACTTAGTAAAAGTATCGGTCCACAATTATCCACATGTCTAACATAAGACGTCCGTCTGTATGGACGGCTGGCTGTCCATGTAAACCTTGTGCACAAAGTACAGGTAGCAATTTTGATGATAATTCAATGGAATTTGGCACGTAGGACTTTCATAACACAAGGACGAAGCCTATTGAAATTGGTTACGATCGATCCATTATTTCACCTAGCCCCAATACAAATATCCTCCCGAAATAGGGGTTTAACGATCATAAATGCCTTGAATATTGCAATATTTTAATGAAATTCCTTGTAAGGAAGTTTTGTACAAGTTTTAATCTTTGTGAAAAATTTCAGGAAGATCGGTCCATAATTGACCATAGCTCCCATATAAAACCCTTTTCCGAAAATCACTTTAACGTGCATAAATCACATACACATATTAGTATTAAGTTTATATTCGACACAAATAAGTTTTATATAAGTAGAAATCATAGTGACAAATTTTATGAGGATCGCTCCATAATTTACCATAGCTTTCATATAAACCCACTTCCAGGAATCGCCCTAAAGTGCATAAATTCATATGAATGTTAGTATTAATGTAATATTCTGTATTTGTGTATTTTATTTTACACTTAGTAAAAGTTTCGGTCCACAATTGTCCACATGTCTAATTTAACACCCCTCCACGAATATTGATGGACATATACAATGGTGTGGGGTATCATTGGTCGGTTTTGACCGACTATTTCTTACTTGTTTTTATTTGTTTTTGTATAAAATCATCTCTGCTGATTAAATACGGCAGCATAAACTTACAAACTTCTATTATTTTAAAACACTTTTTGTTTGAAAAGCAACAACAATATTTTTAAACCATTGTAAAATTTCAGAATATTATGTACACCTTGTGAATGCTCCACATGTACATATAACTACATACGTTTGTGTAATATTACAGAACAATAATAATCACTGCGGAAACTTAATTAATTGCGGTTTAATACATAACTATAAATAAACGTAATACTTTTTTATCTAGAAAAGTCTATATTAAACATTTTTATAAAAATAATTTTTATTACTGCTGACAAATTGACTATTTAAGGAAAGAATTTGCAAAAAAATTTAATTATTATTTCTTAATTATAACGCCCAACTTTAAATTAAATTTCTTTATATGATCGATAATTGTTATTAAATTTAGTCCCTTTATTTTGTAAAACACTTCAGCACTCTTAAAAAAAAATCAATAATATTTTTTTAAAAACAAATAATTTATTTCAAAATTTTTGCAAAGGTTTCGTAAACAATAGACCAAAATTAATAAGTAAATTAAATTATTTTTTTATTAAAATTTATACATAATTACAAATATTATGAATTTAATTTCTAAATACTTTAAAATTACAGTTTACATCAAATGAGTGTCAGACGTTTTGTAGATATAATGATATGATGTTTACAGTAATGAAATCAGACGCTATTTCGTTATTTGACCGGTTAAATGAAATTTATGGTAAAGTAATTAATGTTGCATAATAACAATTAACACACATAGTTTCACTTAATTATCTTTTTTCATAAATGATTTATTAATTAGAACTCATACATAAAATATATATTTTTTAAGGCAACTTTTCGTCATTTTGGACTTATGACAATCAATATTATAATCAAGTAAATAAAGCGGGTCCTAATGCCTGCTTTAAGTTTACGTCTGCTGATCCCTTTTTCATAGAAGAAAGCTGTTCCACCTTGATGGGTTTTATATGTAAAAGGCGCATTTCCGGTGGTACTTTACGCTACAAAAATGGTACAAAAGCTGAAATTGATATAGATGATGTTTATCGTTATTGTGATCCTCATTTGAATGTTTATGAAGATGTTCTAGATTATTGCATAGTTCATTTCTTTTCAATAAAAAATAAAGCAAAATATTTCCTACACTGATTATAGATCCAAGTCTGTGCAAACTTTTATTCTGAGTGTGTCAAATGATCAGTGTGACCAGACCAGAAAAAAATTATCCAGCTAAATCGCGTTTAAAATAATGCTAAAAATTATTTAAAAATGCTAAATTATTAAAGTACTTTCTCAGTGTTATATTTTTATTTCGTGTTAATTTTTTATACTGTTGACCTTATGTAATTATAAAAACATTACAGATTATATATGTAAATAGAAGAAGAAAGAGAATAACACAAGTAGAAGAATAAGTAGAGATCATTCAGTTCACATATTGAAGCCTAAAATATTCTTCAGTACTTGTCCTTTTTATTTAGCCAATAAAACAACATGATAGCGAAAACGATATCATATCATATTGTATTCCAGAAAACGGTATTGGAAAAACTTCAAAATAAAAATTTTAAATGTTTTCAACAACACACAAGCTGAAAATGAATAAAAATAGATGAATCAGTAGTTAACAAATTTTTAATGTTCCAACCAAATTTTTATGTACGTAATTGTAAAAATCAGATAATCGACAATATTTACATAAAAATATGTATGTACATATGTGTGTATAATGATTTTTATATGTTTTATATTTATTTAGGATTTTTCTTATTTTAGCGTATTTTTTTTTCTTTATAAGTATTTTATGGCAAAAACCATAGATTTTGGTATTAAATAGCATTCAGAATAAAAAGTGGTCCATGATGATTTTACTATCGTTATTTTTTGGAAATTACGATACCGAAAACGATTTGAATGGAAAAATGATATCATAAGGAAATGTACATTTTAGTCTGTAAAAACTATCGTTTTAGATTCGAAAACGATTATCATATGTGATAACGTTGATGATAACGTTTCGATATCGTTTTAATATCGTTTATTTTATAGGGTATTGACGTTTTATTGACTTAATGCCTATATTTTACAGACAGTATAAACTATAGATTAACAAAGATATGAAACTTAAAAAAACTCAATTGAAAAAAAATTACACAAAAATAGTACACGTACGAGAATTGTTTTAGTTATCAATGAAATTATTTACTGACACATTCTTACTTAGGGTTTTTTTTCTTTTTTGACAACCGACATACGTTTTTGCAAACAGAGCTTCATATCTATACTAATCTATGGTATATACTATATACTAATATATATAAATATATACTAATCTATGGTATAAACATTAAATTTCAATATTTTAATTTTGACTATATTGAAAAATGCTAGATTTCGCCTGAGGGCTGACGAAAAGTCCTATGTGTAATTTTGGAAAATTTCGTCCATTTTCAATTTTAATCTATTTTCAAATATCTGAATTAGTTCTGAATTTATTAAAAGGATTAATACGTATTTTTGTATGGCTTTAATACAAAAAATAATTTGTTTTTTCGCTCTCCTGAAATGTTGTTCAAAAACACATAGGACTTTTCGTCAGCGCACCGACGAGATGCTAAATATATTATTAAAAACTTCTAAATAATATGCCAATATTAAATGAAAAATTTGCGGCTAAATCGGAGAAAAAAAATGCAAAATTTTGCTTCAAAAATGAGTTAGCTCGGTATTTTAAATATTTCTGTAAAAGGTGCAAGGTTATATACATATATATATATATTACATATATATGAAATTTTTGGATCATATAAAAAGTCATTGAATACTACTGCTAATCCATATTTAATATTATAAAATCAAGTGATTGTGTTTGTTTATGACGCAATTACGCCTAAACCACCGAACCGAATTCAATGAAATTTTAAATATAGATGTATTTTAAGGAGGAAGGAACTATAGGACACAAACTAATTTCGTATTGATAAGATTGGCAGAAATATTGATAAGATTGGCAGACAATAGTAAATACTAGGGTATTCATTCGAATAATGTTCGTTCGAATTATTTGAATAATTATTACTAATGATTATTTGAAGAATTTAAAAATGTTCTTTTTCGAATAACGAATAATTCGAATATTTTTATATGGAATAAAACGAATAATTTAATTTTTTTGCAATTTATAAAAAAAATTATAAAAATTTTTCCTTGAGCAAAATTTAAATTAATTTTCTTTTGCAAATTTTGCCAACAAAATTTTAAGCTTTTTCAAAATCAAATTTTATAAAAACAAAATCGACTTAAATCTGCTCATTTAAATTTTATTGTTTTTTTAAGTTAATTTCTGAGGACTTTTGACTGGCAGCAGGGTTTTTAATCATGAAAGGAACCTTTTAAAGACGGATTATTTATATACATCGATGTCATTCTAAGATTGTTTGCTTTTGCGAAATAGTTGACAAAAATTAACTTTTTCATCGTATTTGTTGATTGTTTAAACAGTTATTAGATAAAATTGAATTAAATTTAAAATTGATTTTTAAATTTTCCAGGAGAATTTATAGACAAGAAATGTAGTATAACAAGCGATTAAGAAAACTTGTTCATCATCGCAAAGATAGAAATTTCAGGGGATTTTAATTTTATTTTTCTAATTAGTTGCTTTTTGACAAACATTTTTTTTTTTTAAGTTTAACAATACAAATTTAAATGTGTTAATGGAGCAACTTCAAAACAAAATATCACAAAAAAAAACGCTGCGATAATCCCCAATCTCTTACATATTTTTGTCATTTTTTGACTTGTGGAAGTAAGGTTTAATGCAGTTTACCACATAATCTGATAACATCCTGTCAAGAAATATTTTTTTTTTTTTATCTTTCTTAGGATGGACGATATATTTCCATTTGCTTTTTGAATTGCTAACTTTTTATATGTAACCGTATTTTTTTATAATCAAATTTAAAATAAAAACTTACAAAATCAAAAATATTTTACTTTATTAATTTTTTTAATTATCAGAATAATTTTAATAACTTTAAATATGTGATCGAATAATTTGAACCAATTAAAATGCTCGAAGAAGAGAAAAACCGAACAATTTTAATACCTTAGTAAATACATTTAATTTCAATATTTGAATTTTGGCCTTATTTTTAGAAATGCTAGATAATGCTAAAAACTGCTAAAAACTATGTCAAATACTAAATGAAAATTTTTATGCTAAATTGGAGTAAAAAATGCTAAATTTAGCTGCAAAAATGCTAAAATGGTCACACTGATTATAAGAAGTATTATAAGATTGTTGTGATGAGGTTTCTCTACACAACTATCTTATGAGATGAACTGTCAAAAAAAATACGTATATACGAAAGTTTGTTTTGTGTTTGTGTGCATGTGTATTTTGGAAATTATTGGTAATCTTGATTTATGCCCCAACCAAATTTAAATTTTCCAATTTTTTTAAAATATCTTTTCTGAAAACGTTTGCACTCGTGTAGGGCTGCCAGATTTTTTTAACCCCAAAATTAGGAGAATTGTCATTGCCGAAAAGGATGCAAATTTTGATTTGAGGAAATTTATAAAATTAAAAAATATGCTCTAAAAATATTTATTTCTAATTGTTATTAACAATTGTTAAAAAATATTAGCTTTTTGCACTTAAAAATATTCAAAGCTAATTTTCTATCAATTTATAAGATGAAAAATATTGGGGAATCGGATTTAAAAAACGTACAATATGTAACAGTGACAATTTAGCAAAAATTCTGTTAGATGCAAAAAAAAGCTAAATTTGTCTCTTAAGTATAAAATGTGGAAAATTAAGCTCTTTAGTGTAATTATGCAAAATTATGCACTCCAGTATAAAATATGCAAAAATGTCATTTAAATTACTAAAATAGGCTACAAAACAAGGATTTTGTATGAAAATATGACAAAACAAGCTGCTAAGCTCAAAATATGCAAAATGATGACGCAAAAATATTCTGTAATAAATCGGTAGCAAAATTTACAAAATTGTCTGAAACGGATAAATAATAACCAGTTTCGTTTATTTGAAGCCCAGGAAAAAATATGATTTCGTATATTTTTGGTTGGCATGTTGATTACCTTAGTTACACACAATCTTATGACATGTGAACAACGTTACATATTCTCCAATATAATCTTAATCCAACTTGTTTTACTTTAAATGTTAATAAATGTGTATAATTGTGTTTAAATTTGTATTTTTTTTCTCAAAGCAATATTTGTCTAAAACAAAACGTAACAAACGATAGAAATTTCGGTCAAACTCTGGGAATATTAAAAAAGAAGTTCAATAGTACTAATCTTTACATCATTTTATCGTAATATTAACAAAGATACATATCGTTTGCTGAAATGACCACGTTGCATTTATTCTTTTACAGAGAGAGCAAACTAAAAATTCGTTAAATTTGTACATGGAAAATTGATACATTAATATAGATTAATATTAATATATTCTGTACTAAGTTAATCTGCAAGAATCGGTTAAAAAAATTAAAAAACCGGTTTCGAATACGGTTTTACTTAAAAAATCGGTTAACCGGTTTTCACTAAAAATATTAATATTTTTAAAATGTTTAATATTTTTACTAAAGAAAGTACACTTATAGCACATGTCATTTGTAATGACAAATAATATAAAAGTAAAAAGTCTTATCGCTTTTCTGCAACTAGAGAATTATGCTCAAAATTTGTATTTTTCAACTATTTACTGGAGTTTCCCTTATTTTGGGTGAGGGAAATTTTTCTTATTTTTCACAGGGCTTCAAATGAACCAAACTATTAATTATTTAACCATTTCAGACAATTTTAAGAATTTTGGCATCAATTTATTACAGCATATTGTTGCATATTTTAGTCTTAACGGCATATTTTTTCATATTTTGTTTATTAGCATATTTTGCCATATCTTCATAGAAAATCATTATTTTAGAGCATATTTTAGCAATTTAAATGGCATATTTTTGCATTTTTTTATACTTAAGAGCATTACTTTGCACATATTACATTAAGAAATAACTAATAAAAATCAAGTTAGTTTTAGCATGAATAGTTTAAAATGTAGACAGAAAAATAATATTTTAAGAGCATATTTTTTAACTTTAAGGGTATATTTTCAAATTTTAATAGCATTTTTTATGCGCTTGGAACACTTTTTTTTAGAACACTAGTATATTTGCTTGTCCTGCTTATGACAGACGTCAAAACTAAAACTGACCTTACCTAAAAATTAGTTTAAATCAATTAAAAAATATAAAAATCTCAGTTCTCAGTACGTCTGATGTTACTCAAAGCATAAATTAAAAATTTTATAAAATTAAACTTAAAATTTTATCGGATAATAATGTATGTAAATGAGAAATACTTTTAAATAATTTAGGACCTGATTCAGCACAAGAGAATTGTTTAAAAATTTGTAAGAAAATTACTAAAAAACCACTTGAAAAATTTCGTAATTTTCTACAAATTTTATTTTCAAACAATTTGATTGTTGTAATGAATCAGGCCCTAAATAAGGTCCGCTGAGCAAAGTTAAAAATGGGAATATAGGTTGCTATAGTAAAAAAATAAAAGAAAGAACATTTCATAAAAACCGGTTAACCGACAGAAAAAAATCGGCATATCGAATAGTTCGAAAAACAAAAATTATTCGAAGCCTGTCGGTTTTTTAAAAAGTAAAACTGGTTTCCGATTTCGGTTTTTGAATACACTATTCGAGTATAAACAAGTTGTGAAGATTTAAAAGATAGAAACTATTATAATGTTAGTTAATTAGAATCGTATAATTTTAAATTAAAAAATTAAAAACTCGTACTTCAATTGCGAGAACATTCAGATAATATGTTTTCCAGATCATCATGGTATTGTCGGGAACGAAAGATTTGATAAGCAATCCATGATGGGTACAATCTTGAGTACCATCACATTGGAAAATGCAAAACCTTTCTAAAAGTTTAAGACTGAACTGAAAGAATTTTTTAGGGTTGTCGAAAAAAAAAATATTCTGACAGCCCTGCACTCGCGAGCTGGAACAAAAGATAAAAATATTTTGTATGTAGAAATTTCATATTTGAAAATTTTTGCTTAAAAATTGCAAAATTTAGGATACATTCGGAATTGTATGGAAATTTTTGTTGCGCCATTAAATGTGCCTTTTAAAGACAGTCAGTGACGAAAGTTTAAGCAATAACATCTGGCAACATTGCATTAATTATCCCCGAAGATGACCAATAAGGTTGGTCGAAATATTGCAAAATAAATTATACAATAAATTGAAAAATATAAAAGAGTTTTTTACTTTTATTAAAATCTCAAAGCCCAACAATAGGAGAATAACACATAAATAACTCAAAAAGCTCTACTACATACACAAATTTTTCAAAAAGTATTATCAAATGCTTGAATAATAAAAATATTAATTTTATATTAAAAAAAACAGTTCTGATATCTTATTTTTCTTGTTTTTTATTTAGGGCTAACCAAACATTTTTGCAAACCAATTTCTTCCATCTTTTAATCCATGTGCTTCATTGCCCTTTGCACTCCTCAACCGCTAATAAAACAGAAGAATTTCTTATTAATATTTAAATAATTTAATAAAACTTATTCATAATTTAGTTACCTTTGGATATGGCCTAAGCCTATTGTAATTATTTTCATCTATATTTGTGATTGATTTTTTAACACAATTATTAGCGTGATCCCTCATAATACAATTTTTTGGTATCGACATTTTTGAACATTCTACCTTTTGGAAATTAACAATTAAACATGTTATTAGTGTTAAGGTTAGAAACTTTTTAAACATTTTTAAAAGCTATTACTATTGTATAAAATATTTCATTAAATAAAATTAACAATCCGTTAATCTACAGCTTATATAGCGTACTAATTAGAATTATGAATAATCGATATATTTTATACATAATTAAAGAAATGATTAACGATTGTGGTAATGAATTTAAAATCTACGTATAGTAACTTTATTTATACAAATGCACAATTCTATTCTTAACTGGAAACCTATCATGATCATCTATCGTAAAGTTTTGTAACAAAAAATACATTTCGTAATATGAGAAAATGTTGAAGTTTTACATTTCAATTCATGATTAATTTAGAAATTGCAAATTTATTAACATTTTTTCGAAATTTGCCCACTGTGCGAAATCAATTTATTAAAGCCTATATATATATTGAGATTTTTGCTATTCATAATCATTTAAATCGGTTTATAAATGTTTGATTTATTACTAAGTATTGAAATTTCCTAGACTTTTTAACTTCCCGGGAAACGGAATGTCGCTGATGCTATGCCGAAAAGAGTCGGATCCCATGCATTTTTGGTTACTAAGTTTATATCAAACCTTCAACTTTTGTACAAAGTCCGTGCATACTTTTGTTTAAGAAATTAATATGAATTAGAGTTATGCTGGACATTTTTTTTTCTATTTGGCTCATAACTTGCTTACAGATTTTGCCCACTTTTAATACCAAACAAACCTTATCGAAGGGATATAGTTGAGACAAATTTCGTTTCCTTAATGTTATCACTCTCGAGCCCTATCACATTTTCAACATACAGACTCAATATACGACCCCACTATTTTTGGATGGTGGGCATAAAAAGAAATAATTCCTAAAGAAGTACAAATTTTTAAATAAATAAAAAATAAAAATACAAAAAGTAACAATAAAAAAGTACCTTCTTTTTAAAAAAAATACTCATAAAAAGTTGAAATTTTCAAAATACTACCAATTTTCAAATTAAGTACTAAATTTCAAAAAAGTACCATTTCTCAAAAGGAGTACAAATTAAAATTAAAAAAATAAATGATTTTAAATGTAAATCTTCCATAAAAGTATGGATTTCAAAAAAAGAAAAAAGTACATAAAAGTACACTTTTCCAAAAAAATTTAAAAAAATTCTTTTCTGAAAAAATCACTGTTACTTAATTTGCAAAAAAAGTTCCAATTTAAAAAAGTACTAATTTTCCGAAGATAGCTTTTTAAAGCGTGTTAATTTCCAAAATAAGGTATAATTTTTCCAAATAGTTATATTTATATATATCAGCGTCATTTGTACTTTTGCGAGCACAACGAAAGTCAATAAACCACTTTTTTACCATTGAAATCGATGGTGCAGAGTCCCCATAGTATTTATCGAGCTTTCCCTTGGTTTGATTGACGGCTTTTTTTCGCAAAAAATAATGTTTAATGAGCACTCGAAATTCACTTTTTTCCATTCTTAGAAAAATACACGAGGTTGTATGTTTTGAACATCTGTTAAACGCAAAGTAAATGACGACACTTGCTCAAAATTTGACAGTAGTCTATTAACAGGTGGTACTTGATGGGAATATTGTTGCATTTCATATATCTACGAGGGAAGTTCGAAAAGTCACGGAGTTATTGATCCGCCCTCGTAATTTTTGATTTCATTCAGTCTCATATTAACTAATCGAAATTTGTGGATAAATTCTGCAGCATCTTTGTTACTGTGTAGACTTTCAATAGTTAAATACACGATAGCCGAGTTTTGATGACAAAATTTTTTAAAATTTTAAAAAATTTTTGTTTTTTTGAACGGGGTTTGTGCGCTCATCAACGGAATACAAATTTTGAAATAGATATTGATACTTGTTGTAATTATGCGTATTTTGCGCTATATATCGTTGATTTTGCACTATATATCGCCGATTTGCCCGAAATATTCAACGTAGTATATAGTTACTATGTTTATATACAGAATTATTGCAAATAAAAATAATTTAAGTCAAATGTCGTTGATAATTGAAAACGGGACACTTTTGTCAAAACAGATTTTCCTAAGCCAAACTGCAAGAAATTGATCACAATTGGCATAATTAAGTGGTGTTTGTAACGGTTAACGGAAATGTAGAGGCGCATCAAAAAATTTCGAGAGATACAAATTTTATGGACAAACAAAATGTTCTTGGGTTAAAAAAAAAGGTTTACAATATTAAACAGAATTTCTTTGTAATAAACTTTAATAAAATTTATTTTCGTATTATATGTGGAGAAATAACTTATATTCGATGCCAATTTTCGGAAAATTTTAAAAAATCGCGATTTTTATTATAAAGAAAATTTTTAAAATTTTACTAGGAAACCCTAAAAAACGCAGTAGGTTAGGTTAAAAAGTGCGGCGTCTTCACGCCTCCACCTAGTGACCGGTCCATTGTTATCCATAAATATATAAATACCAGAGAAAGCTTATAAAACGAAGAAAGAGGAGATCCCAAGACCCATCAAAGAACGCCGACTACCTCTAAGCCACTTTATCACCATTACGAACCCTATGACACAATAACTTGACATTGTCATCAGTGCTGCCCGAATATCCACATAGATAGTTACTTCAGTGTCCCTCTCAACATTCTCCTCCAGTAATATAAAAGATCGTCTGCTATCTGTTCCCATGAAGTAAACACCCGCCCCTGTGCCTACTTCCATCTTCGAGCCATCTGTGAAGAAAGCACACTCTCCATGGAGCTTTTCCGCTCCAATCCAGAGATTCCTATTAGGGATTTCAATAACGGAAGTAGCCTCGAAGCCAATGACATAATCCGTTTGGGCTGCCGAGGATAATGTTCGACTATCAAACTTGGCTTCATTAAGTATGCTAACATGTCCCGCTATAACGTTCCCTATTAATCCCAATTCCAAAAACAAAAAAACGCAGTAATACCATCAAAAATTGAAAATATCATAAATTTTAGTTGAACAACTGAGTAGGTTTTGCTTTTCTGCGTAACTTTTACTAGAATTTATAAACTTCCATATAAACTTCTAGTTTTGTAAAAATATTTATATGTTTAGCTTAAAACCGTTTTAACTTGCTCACCACCGTGCACGAAACGCGAGTTGATTATATATATATATATATATATATATATATATATATATATATACATATATATATATATATATATATATATATATATATATATATATATATATATCATTTAAATCTATAGATTATAGGTTGTCACTTTTATTTGCATGGAAAAATATTCTTTTTTTGCTGCACGAAACTATACTTTGTGACTTTTGGTCTTCTTGTCACTCACTAATCAGCAATAAGTATGAATATTAACAAAAATCGAATCGAAAATTCTTCTTATTTAATTAGTTTATTTTCGTAAAAAATTCTATAACAAATTTCAATTACTTTAATTAATTAAGTTTAGAAAACATTTTATCAGTATGCCTTTTCTTCCACACATACGTACCAACAAAGTATAAGCCAATCAATAATCCTAATACTACAAATGACATAAGATAATTATAAAATCTTAAATCCGATAAATGCAATAGATTTAAAGGCATTCCAACACCCTGAGTTTTTAGTGGGCCATTGCCATAACGATCCAAATAATCCAACCAAAAGATGGCGTTGGCCAAACCTCCCAAAGGACGGTCACGAAATACTTTCGAAATATCTCTAATATTGAGAACATAAAAATCCTTGTGCAATATAGTTTCCAGAGCCCAATTTAGATATGATTCTGTAAGATTAGTATAATCTAAACGAACACCTATTTGAAGCTTTTCCGCTAGTATAATGTTCTTTAGTTCATTTTGGAATAATGGTAAACCCAGCAGAGGTACATGACGGACGATGCTCTCTTGCAAACCCATAATATCGCCATTTGTTATAAACAGTCTGATGTGGGGATGGGCTAGAATATCAGTTTGAGGTACTAAATGTTGGATCATTATATTTTTTGGTAGACCTTCCATTTTCTGGATGTCATGGCAAGTCCATAAAATGCGTTCTTGACGTTTACCGAAAATATTAAAAAATATATCTAGTTTATTTTTGGGTATGTCAGCACAAAGTTTTTCATCTCCCAAATTCATGTAGATTGCGCCTGAACGAGCCTCATCCAGGAAACGTCTGATATGCCAGGGTAATTCTTTCGGAGCTCTAATGTGCAAACCTCCCACTGGTATAATATTGGGTAGCAAAGATTTTGGTGTAGCTAAAGGATAATAATTGTTAACTAACAATAAAGCTAGATTTGATTGAAGATCCATTATAGAGGGTGTTAAACCTTGAAAATGAAAACAGAGAAAATTTAATATAAATTTTTATTTACTTTTATTTATTATTTATTTTTATTTATTCTAACTTACCCTTTAACTGTTTAAAGTGGTTTTGTATGACTTTCTCCTGTTTGCCATAATGATCGTTAACAAAACTCTGCCTTTGGCTCAGACATGTTTGTATATTAGACAATCTCTGCCAGTAACCCAAATGTTTATCATAATTCTCCAAATCATAAGGTAAACAAGCCGAAGGTACCATCATATCTTGAACTTGCTGCATATAATTGTTAAAGTCAGTAGTTAATATACCCACTACCGGTACACTGAAATAATAACCCAAAGCCAACAAAGCTTCCGAATAGAAAAGATCCACAATAATCATATCATAATCAAAATCATCGGGTGAAGTTTTTAATAATTCTTGCATTTGGTTATTGCTGAAAAAGTAATCCATTAGGGAGTGACCAGCTAAAGCTAAATATTTATTTAGTTTATCATGTTTGATTGCACTAAGGGCTTGTAGATCCTTGACACCCGCTTGCTTTTGTACTACAGTGAAGAAATATAAATAATTCTTATATTTTTGTATATCTATATGTAATAGCTATTTTTTAATTTCCATTCTTACCTTCTTTCCAAAATGGAAATTCTGGTTCCATTATAATTTCTTTTAGATTAACAAAACGATCGTCTAAACGATGACTACTGTACAAAGTGACATTGTGTTCTTTTTTCGCCAATTCTATCATAAATGTTCGCATCATTACGAAGTGACTTTCACTGGCATGTGGAAATATGCCCAGGATTTTTGCTCCATTTGTTAGGCCAATTAGGCTAGTAACTATTAATAGCCATTTTAGCCAGTACTGAGGTTGATTGAATATCTATAATAAACAAAATTCTTTTATTAAATGATGAGATTTCTTAAAACCTTGATTGAAGATTGTATTTGAAAGATTCTTTTAAAAAAATCTTAGTATTTTGAGAATATTACAAAATAAAATAGGTTGCCTGAAATTTTATATAAAAGTAAGTTCTTCGAAAACGCATACAATGATAACTTACAATATTTGCTCGCAAACCTAACCGGACACATCTAAAGTGTTTTCAATAGGACCTTGGTCCTTAAAAGTTCCAAATGATCCAGCAGTACGGTTCCAGATGTCAAACAGAGAACGTAACAATGGTCATTTGCATCAGAGTCATTGAAAGTTTGATCTCTCGGATCCGTGCAACTATACGGTATCATGTTTCATACATAATTGCATACATGGGCCTTTCATTCTATGTAGGCACAAAAATTATTACAAGTTGTTCTTCCTTCTTGCCTAAGCCTTTTCCAAAGTAGTGAATCTTTTTAACAGCCTTTTGAATCATCCTACCAAGTCTAAGCTTTGAATGAAGCTAAAAATCCTAATAGGTGTTATATGTTCTTTAGAAATAAAGTATTCTTCTTCAACTTTGCTCTCTATGATACCAAAGCAAAGAAAATTGCAGACAACATCCTCAGAGAAATATTTTGTTATCACATTTCCATAGATATATTATTAATATTGTTTTTAATAAAGGATAGCAAATTTTGAGATAGCGGAGCAAACTTCTCTGCTTGTTTGAGTCCGCATAGAGTCATCCATTAATGGGTGGATTCTGGCACATCACGCGAACTAATTCCTTGTCTAAAATAACCAGCAGGGATACCGAAAAAGAGTTCCGCCCTAATAAAAATGTGTCTAACCATTCACTCCTTATATGACCATCAAGGCCTGGTATCGAAAATAAGGGAACACATTGTGTACAACAAATTCATTAAGAAAGTGATAGAATACTTTATAAAATTTCGTCTTTATATACTAAGAAGATAAAGGGGAGGAACGTTTTTTAAACTTCTCCACAAATGAAGATGACGTAAATACGAGTATTAGTCTGAAAGTTTGACGGGTGTTTACTCATTTGAATATTTGGGTCAAACACACCTGAAAGAGATAATACAAACTTCATTCATTTTATACCCCACAGCATCATAGGTGGTTGGTATGGTGTTGGGTATCATATCGTCGGGCTTGACTGACTATATCCATAATACAGTCCATTCTTTTTAAAATAATAAGGACCTGCCTCCAAAAGTAAATGTTCTAGTTTGCTTTTAGTAAATAATATGTGGTATATTAGAAGGGTCTCCCGTTACCATATTAACGTCATTAAATCAACGATTGGTGGCAGTAGTAGCTTTAAATGACCACATGTGTTCACTCGGGTAATATAAAATGTCTACTGTTACATGATTTGTGTCAATTTTTACAGTCATAATAGTTTCAATATTGTGTCTCTAAGATAATTTTTAAGAATCCCCATATTAGAGCTATACATCAATATTAATCCAGTAACATCATCATAATGTTATTCTAAAATGTTCCTAAATTCTTAAAAATATAAAGATAATAGTATTTTTTAATATTATTATTATCCTTTGTTGTTAAAATGACCTTAAATTTATGTGTATTAGTAACTTAAATTAATGTGATGGTAACGCAATTAATTCATAATTTTCACCATATTTCAATAACTATTTTTATCAAAATTTAAATCGATCGGTCCATTATTTCACCTAGCCCCCAATACAAATGTCCTCCCGGCAAAGAGTTTTAATGCTCAAAAATGCCTTATAAATAAGAATATTTTAATGAAATGCAAAGAAATCTTGTACAAGTATCAATCTTTGTACCAAATTTTAAGGAGATTGGTCCACAATTGAACGTAGCTTCCATATAAACTCCTCTTCCAAAAATCACTTTAACGTGCATAAATCACATTTTTTTTTTTTTGATCTCGGCTTTGACATTTGTGAATTTTACAAAAATAGTTTAAAACATTGTGGAAAATTGACAAAGTTTGGATAGGGCTTAGGGGAAAACCGTTATCCAAAGCGCCTCCGATTTTACTTTACACGCATTTGAAGTTTCAACTTCAGATTAATACATATAACTTTTTATGGGATAGATATATTTATAAGATTCTTGCAGCAATATTATTTAGAATTTTGTAAGAAATCTAGTGGATATTTTCACTAGGGCCTAAATTAAGACCCCCACGTTAAAAAAAAACTTTAAAAACTAGACAAAAATGAGGGTAAAATTAGCTTCGATCTAAATATATCTTAAACTAAAAGAGATAACCTACACATATAAGCATGTTTTTTGTAGGGGTTTATAAGGTGTGATATCTACGATTACCGAAAAATGTTTGGTTTTACGGCTCTTAAATGGTTTTTAAATCCCATGAAATATGTATCAGTAATTAAAGAAAAACTGATAAGGAGATTATTGAAAAACCTGTTTGCTACCTCGGCTTTGCCTAGGATTTTTTGGGAACCACCAGTTTTGAAAAGTGTTGAAATGGATCTTTATTATGAAATGACGCACATTAAAAAAAAATGGAAATAATAAAATCTTCACCTGGTTCTATGGTAGAGGTAATTATTAACATTTCACCAGCTAAAATGATAGACAAACCAAATGAAAATTCTGTACGGGAAATCGTTTGCAATAAATACTCTGTTCAAAGATCTTACTTTTTTTGATTTAAGTTTTTTATAACAATTTTGATTTTAAGTGTAAACTTTATTTTACAAATTCATTTTCATTTATAACAATTAAATTATTAAACGTGAGAAATAACATTGAAACTTTTAATATATTTGTTTTTTTTTTTTTTTTTATGGCGCCTTGACATCATAATATATGTAGTGTCACCGGAACATAAACACAGTGATTGGGACACATCATTTTAAATTACAACTACGAGTTTAATATTCTTATATATTTAAATTTAAAGTCTTATCACTAAATATTAGAAAAAAAGAACACGACCATGATTTTTATAAACTTTTTAGACTTTTATAATTTGAATTTAATTATTTTCATATTTTAGTTTTCGTACCAAACTAAATTTATGTTGTTGCTGCATTTTATATATGTTTCAATTTGTTGTAGGGTGATCAGTGTAAATACACTTTTTTAAATTATTCATATAAAATTGAAATGTTCTGTTGAATGTGTAGGAATTATTTATATGAGTATAAGATCACATCTGTTTTCCGGCTTTATTATTTTGTTGTTGTTATTTCACTTTAATGAATGAATGAAGGAATGTTTGTATATATAATTTTCATTGTGTTTTATATACAAATATATACAAATTATAATTATTTTTTCAATTTATTTCTGGAACTAATTTCTTTGTTGTTTACTTATTTATTTATTTATTTTTTTTTTATTCACTTGTTTAACTTATGGTTTCGCATTCTATACTGATTTAATTCCGAACATTTGAGTACATGTGGAGTCCATCTGAAATGAATTGTTTTTCATTTTATATCAATTGTTTTACTTAGTTGTTTATGGGGACCGGAGCATAATAAATATTTTTGTATAAGAACAATCTGGAAAAAAACAAATTGTGCAAGTATCTTTGTGGTTTTATGGAACTGAGAGAATACATATATTTTTTTTTTTTTTTTTTTTTTGGAAAATTATGTCTGAGGAGGGAGTATTATGTTTGTACGGATTAAATAGCAATTTTTTATTTCTCATTGCTTCTCTTGGTCTTATATAAAAATGCTGATCTTTTGAAATAGAAGGCTTGTGTTTATTAAAAAAAATTATAATTAAAAGATTATTTTTTTTAGATACATATGAGACTTGTGCGGATACAGACAATTTTACAGACTATGTACTTGCAAATACAGAGGCGTAGTCAAATTTTTGATGGGATTTCGATGGGATTTCTTTTAATAAGCTATCTGTATAGTCCGAAACTCCTTTAATGGAAGCTAAGGAGATCATTTAGACCGTTATTAGCTCATAGGATATTGACATACGTTAACATACAGTGCCGTTCAAAATAGTAACACCGCAGGATCTACTTTCGATTATTTATATATACGGCTTAATTAAAAATTAAAGTAGAATAAAATTGAAATTTATTGTTGTGGGAATAAGCTAGTTCCGATGCGAATTTCGCCAGCTGATCAGGAAACCTTTCCCAAATTTTAAGGAAAATGTCTTATGCATAAAAACATATTTAATCTCAGTGATAGTTAAACATGTTTTAAGTACAAGACATCAAAACTTTGACAAAACACAACAATAAATCAAGATTTTATTTTTTCTTACATTCCTTTTTGCATTAGGTCAGTTTTTTTCCTAATCTGAATGCAAACGTAAAATCAGAGAATTTAAAGCAAATATTATTGAACAAAAAATGTGGTTTTAAACTATTTCAGGAAAATAATTTTTAAAAATTATTATTTTTTTTTTTATAAAATGCGACAGTTTTGTTTTTTCAATTAATCAGTATATTTGTAAATTAAAACTACCCAGGAAATTTTTTCAGAACTTGTGCTAAAATCATTAGTTTTAGAACTGGTGTATTCAGAACCACTTCAAATTCTTTAATATCAACCTTAAAACTAGTGGTATCGCTACTATTCTGGCAATCATTGAGTAGAATGTCATTGTGATTCTAAATTGGTTTCAAGTAATGTTTTAAATAACTAGTGGTTTAGAACTAGTACTGTATTACTTCTACATCACTTCTTAAAACAAATTATTGGTTCCTAGGTGACTTCTTAGATATAATAAAACAGAATTAAAAAATTTTAGTTCATTTAAAATAGGTCTTTAAAAAATGGTTTATTACAATGAAAAATAAAATCAAAGAAAAATTTTGATTTTAATAACTGTTTCTTGAAACATTCCCTAACGCTTCTAAAGAAATAGTTTCGAACAGACATCATTGATTAAACAACTAGTTCTAAAATTGTTCCATAGTTTGGGTACTGACTATGTAACACTTCCATAGAACTAGTTCTGGTTGTGACTATTTTGAACAAAAATCATTGGTCGTAAGGCTATTTTCATACATTCTGGAACTAGTTGTAGAACTAATATATTTTTTCCTGGGTATTATAATTTTTGAAATATAGTGTTTCGAGTATATATCGACAATTCCATGATAGAATGCCCAAAAATTTAACAAATATGTTTCGATTTTCATAAAATTTTGTAGGCAAATAGTTCAAGGATATCTATATCGATTTCAGTTTCGCAAAATTGCGAAAAACTCACGATTTTACTTTGCTTTTTCACTTTCTCAAAACGCAAAAAAAAATCAATAGTATGTAACTTTAAATTTTAATATCTTTGGGAAGTCTTTGTGAATTTCAATGATTTAAATGGCGTTTGAATTTTTTTGTATTACAGTCGACATAAGGTTTTAATACGAACATTTCAAATATAAGAAAGATTTTTTAAAAATTCATTTTAATGCAATTGTTGAATATAATTAGGGTTGTCTACTGTATATAAAATCTCCTTATAGATCATGACGAAGTGGGAGTTGTTGAAGATAAAAAGGGAGTTATCAATTTATAATAGACAATGAATTATAATTACTCTCTTGATAAGAGTAATTATAATTGAGGGGTTTTGGGAATAGAGAAAAATAGGGGGATTCAATTAGTGGTGTAGCGGGTTCTTACAACAATTTCTCACCTTTTCTTGCAGGAAAAATCGAGGAATGAGGAAGTGTCCTTTAGTTTTCAATTTGAATTATTTATGACACTCGTGACGTCTCGATGGTAGGATGGTAAGTGTAAGATGGCAAGATGCTAAATGTAAGATAGCAAGATGATAAGTGACTTTAAAAAATTAAGGCCAATGGTTTTTAAGTCTTCTTTTGGGTTTTCATCAAACAATCGGCCTTTTAACGAAAACCTATAACATTACTTTTTGTTATTAAAAATATCAACTTCTAAAACCTATTAACATTTTTTCATATAAAAGTTTTATTTTTCTGACATTATTTTTAAAATTTGAGTAGATTTACATATTTTATTTAAAAAAATTATTAGGATGCTTTTTAAAAATATATTAAAAATAGAAAAACTTTTTGGTCAAATTAATTATGTGTCAATTTATAGTTGGGATGTCAATGACTAAAAATGTGGTTGTGTTAGTAAGCGTGAAAATATGCACTCAAAGAAAAGTTGAGTTTAGTAAATGAAAAACGTAAGTTACACATGGTGCTTTATTATATAAAACATATTTTCTAATGAAATTTTGCTTTCCTTACACTTAAATTAATTAATATTTCCATACAAATATATAACTCATTTTTCTCTAACTTTACCTTAAAACATTAATATTAAAGGAAACCATTTATTTCCAAAAATTTGTCAGATTTTCTTGAGCCTCTGTAGCCAAATTTTTAATCGCCGAAAATCGTCAAATTGAAATATTATTTGTGTTTTTAAAGAAATACTAAAAAATTAACTAAAATTTTAAGTGTTGTACAATTTTTAGTACTTAAAATTTCGTATAATTTATAAATATAAATTCAGCTTTTAAAAATGGTTAACACTACTAAATTCAGCGTCGTCGATTTTTACAACTTCCTGACATAGAGCCCCTATTTAGGTCATCAACTTTGAAAATTTATTTTACTTTATTTATTTTATTATTTTCTAACATTATATAAGAATTAATTTATTCATGAAAGTTTATTTTATTGTAATCGAAATCATTAATATTCTTAATATATTTGAAAGATGATGGAAAACAAATTATCAAATATATAATACATAAATATTGTAAAATATATTTTTTGGGGATAAAATTTCGTAAACTAAGTTGAAGCTATTTACAAATTAAGGCTCTTCATTTTGCTAGATGGGCAAATATTAAAAATAGTCGATTTCTAGTAAGAAAATTTAATAATTTTTCTCCACAGTTGCCTTTTTAATCAAATTTTAAAAATTAGCCAAACAAATCGCCACCATGTTATATATCGCCAAAAAATTCGCAATGTCGACAAACGGAAAATTCAGTCGCTAAAAGCAATTAAAAATCGACGCTTTTGGCGAAAAATCGCCACATCTGACAGCCCTGCATGCAATTGGTATCCCTGATTTATAGTAACCTAGTGTCTACATTAGGCAAATTTCTATCAAAACAAACGTCAAAATAAGTGCGAATATATACAAGGTAACCTTAGTTAAACAGCTGATTATTATTTTGGTTGTTACAGTTGCCAAACTGCATATATAAAAATCAATAATGAATATGCCATATTGTTGTTTTTGTGCAACTGTTGCCACCTTCCACAAATTCGCGTTAAGTAGGTAAACAAAATAATTTGAAAGACCTAAAGAAAAATTAAAATTTTATGATTTCACAATTGTCGAAAATGCATCTATAAATTGCGTTTATATTTTGCAAATATTTGTGAACAAAAAGGGTATTTTGGAAAAGAAGACAATAGCTTTTTAAATTACACAAATCCGTCAATAATTTCAAGAGATATTTAAAAAAAAATTTTAATAAGAAGAAATATTATTTTTATATGAAAAAATTGGAACGTTTTTTTTCAAATTGTATTATGCATAGAAGATTTACGCGTCCCAGAAGCTTGAAATTTTTAATTTTAATGTAAAGATTCAATATTTTTCAAATATGTTAAATTTTAATTAACGAAAAATGCATATAAAAAATGCAATTGCATTAAATTTCATTTAAAAAAATCTTTCTTATTTTTAAAATGTTTGTATTAAAGTAAAATTCAAACGCCGTTTAAATCATTAAAATTCACAAAGCCTTCCCAGAAATAATGATATTTAAAGTTATATACTTTTGATTTTATTTTTTTTTTATTTTTTTAATTTTAGAAAAAGTGAAAAAGCGAAATAAAATCCCGAGTTTTTGCAATTTCGCGAAACTGAAAACTGAGATCTATAAATGGTTTAATGAAGCTTTTTTATGGAAATTGAAAGACACAAGGTAAAAAAATTCGCTTTGTCAAGCGTTCTTTAATGGAATTGTCGATATATTTGCTCAAATTTACATAATCATACTTTTTATTTAAAACCTAAAAATTACTTAAAGTTGATGAAGGATATAAAAAAATTATAATTTTTTGTACTTGTTGTTGTAATTTTTTAGTTATCTAATAATTTAAAAAATAATTAGTGCCACATAATTTTTTGCCACAACTTTAAAAAAGTTACATATATTTAAAACGTGTCTGATTTCCTGCTTTTGCTTCAATTTCAAACTCTTAATGTTAATATAATTTATTTTGATAAATTGAAATGAACAAATTCAGTTAATTTTTTCATTTCAATCCGAAATTAAAAAAAGGAAAAAATATTATTTTTGATCCAATATGGTATGCTCAAAATACGATGCTTATAGAGGAGCTTTTTCTAAAAAAAAAATTTTAAAAAAATTTGAGTTCGTTGGCATATAAAAAAAGAAAAATTATAAAAATTTAAAAAAAAATATTTTGCTTGATTTTTACATTCCTGTTAATGTTTTTTGTTTTTATGTTCATATTTTTGTAATTTTCTTAAAAAAAGAATTTTGATACCAATATTAAATATGTTTATGTAAGAATATAAATCAAATTGACTATTTGATAAAGCCACGGAATTGTAAGAATATTGAAATAAAAATTAAACAGATAACTCATATCTTAAAGCGAGTAAAAATTTAAACAAGATCTGAGTGTATAACTCTAACTTGTAAAATTCTAAATTATGATTTCGGTGAATTAAACTCAACCAATGAAAAAAGTATTTTAAGCGTTCAATAATTCAAATTTAACACCCAAAGCCATACAAACTCAACAACACTATAAAACTCTTCAGTTAATGTTAGAACTACAACCAGTGTTGCCACTTTACCATTTTTAATACTAGATCTAGCACCTTTTAAACTCATTTAACACGGAAAAAATTAATCTAGCAACTAATACTTTTTGCACATTTTTTATTAATTTTGCAACTAAAATTTGGTGTTTTTTGCGATGCGAACTTTAAAGAGTGTGCTTAGCAAAATAAGCTTTGTGAAAACCAATACAAACAGTTCACCTATCAAATAAAATGTTCGCATTTATGTAAACTATAATTCTTTTTTTATAAGAAAATAAATAACTTATTAATTTTTAAATATAGTTTGCAATTTAGTTGTGAACGTAACTGAATCGAATAAAACAAAATTTTTAATAATTTCGAATCTTCTTAAAAATTAAAATATTTGTACATAATTAAACAACTTTTTACCCAATTTAAAACATCATAATATGACATTACGACCGTTAAATTACGAAATTTTAAAGCAAAGTTAAAGCCTAATTGTAGACAAAATAATTACTATGGTTTTGCCTAACTCTTGGTTAAAATTTGATAAGTTAACAGCCCTATGATGTTTTATTTTTTTTTTTTAATATTATTGTATTTTGTTATATTTTTAAATTATTTATACCCTACGCCACCATATGTGGTTGGGGTATTATGCGTTTGTGCTTATATTTGTAACGCATAAAAAAAGCTATCCAACACCCACTTTAAAGTATACCAATCGACTTAGAATTACTTTTTAAATCGACCTAACGATGTCCGTCTGTCCATCCGACTGGCTGGCTGGCTGTCCATGTAAACCTTGTGCACAAAGTACGAGTCGCAATTTTAAAGATAATTCAATGAAATTTGGCACGTGGGACTTTTATAATACAAGGACGAAGCCTATTGAAATTAGTTGTGATCGGTACTTTATTTCACATAGTCCCCATACAAAAGTCCCCCCGGAATAAAGTTAAACATTCAAAAATGCTTTAAAAGTAATAATATATTAATGAAATTCAGTGAAAAGAAGTTATGTACAAATATCAATCTTTGTATCAAATTTTATGAAGTTCGATCCACAATTGACCATAGCTCTTCCAAAAATCACTTTAACGCGCATAAATCCCATACGAATATTAGTATCAAGTTAATATTCGACATAAATAAGTTTTATGTAAGTAGAAACAACATTGCCAAATTTTATGAGAATCGGTTCATAATTTACCATAGCTCCCATACAAACCCAATTCCAGGAATCGACCTAAAGTGTATAAAATCATCTGGATGTTAGTATCAACGCATTATTCTGTATTTGTATATTTTATTTTACATTTAGTAAAATTGGCCACAGGTGTAATATAAGTCCCCTTCCCGAATTTTTATGCTCGTACACAATGGTGTAGGGTATCATATATAAACGACTATATCTCCTCGTTTTTGTTAAATATTGGTTTTTGGATAAAAGGCTGTTTATTTAGTTAAAATTATTTTTAAATATTATCTAAATATCATTTCCTTACTCAAAAATTCGAATTTTAATAAAAAATTTAATTTGGTTCTTTTAAAGAGAAAATTTTTCTAGCATTTCCTAACTTTCCATTTCATAACTCTGTAATCCGGATTAAATAATGAAAATTCCATTTTTATTATAATTTTAGTATAACTTGGAAAATAAAATAAAAAATAATTATAATGTAAGAGTTGATACTAGTTGAATTTCTTCTTTAGTAAAACAAATTTTTTTAGATAAAAAACTTAAAATATGATATATAAAATAAAAGATATATTTGAATATTTTTTTAACAAAATTTGACCAGAGAAAAAGCTCCGATAATCCAAATATTTCAACAAACCGGATTGGGGTCTGCAATAATTATCCAAATTTTCTAGTTTATATTATATCTGGTATCTGGTTTTTAATAATAAATAAGATTTTAAAAATCAAATAAAGTAGATTTTAGTTCCTCAAAATGTTAACATATATGTTATTTGGAATACGTATAATACTATAATTTAGATAACACATACTTGGATAACTTATGATAAAATTAGAATTTTGAAAAATCTATTCATCAATTTTGTTTAATTTCTAAAGAATCAATTTCAGAATATGTTTTTCTATTTAATGTTCTTTTAGCTTTACAAACAGTTTTGTTCTTAGCACTTTTTTCCAGTACCTTTTTTTATTTTCAGCACTTTCTACCATTTTTTTTTTTTTTTTTTTTTTTTTTTTTTTTGTAATTTCTAACACTTTTTTCCACTCAGGTTTTGGCAACACTGACTACAACAGTGTTGAACTGGGAGGAACAATTAATAAACATATTTTTTTTAATTGCGCTAAGTTAGTACATTTGAGATTACATTTTTAATTGTAAAAAAATTAGGATAAATATATATTGGAGGAACAAAATCTAAAATTTAGGTTAGATTTCATATTGAACTAGAATTATTGTTCAACAATTGCATAAAACCAAGTTTAAAAGTCCAATTTTATTTGGTTTATTGTTATATTAATTAATAAACTAGGTAATATTAATTAATAAACTAGTAATTATGCTTATTTTTGCCAGTAAACAAACGCGATAATTTGATATTTTTATCACTTGATGATTTTTTAAAATAACTTATCTAAAGATGTCAATATAAAATAAAATATGTTCTATATTCATATGAGGTTAATTAATTCATAATTCAAATCACGATTTATTAACGTATTTTTGACAAATACTTAAGTCAATAAAACCAAAATAGAACAAATTGACAGACAGAATAAATTAAACAGAATTATAAAAAAAGAGACAAAAGAAAAGAAACTCTAAACAAAAATCAACAAAAAACAGCAGATGCTAACAGAATTCGCAAATATTGGTTTAAAATTTCAAAACTGGTTTAAAAGCTACAAACAAAGGGAATACAGTCATATAACCACTTAAGGTTATTTCTTATAAGAAAAAAGGTTTGCAAAGGCTACAGGTCATTTAGTAGTAGTTTAAACAACTATAGAATTATTTTTGATGCTGTACAGTTCAATGACTTTGTTTTTAGTCATCCATTGACCAAATTCTAGTTTGAAATAAAATCCATAAAATAAACTTAAGTTGTGATTAAATTTCAGGTTTTATTCTTATATTCTTGTTTTATAATTTTGTTTTAGGTTTTAAATCTTTACTTAAGTTCTAAATGAACTTTTTTAAGAAAATAATAAACAAACAAAATTCGGGAAGACCCTCTTAATAGTTAATGAGAATTAAATGCAACAACTTGTTTAACCTAATTTTAAACTGGTTTTCTTTTTTCTCTTTTTAATTTTATAATCTATATTTTTATTATTATTAAAACAGATCTTAATTTGAAATATATTCTTAAATATGCAAACACTTATATAAATTAAACAAACATATGTTGTTTGCTAAAACCTGCTTTCAAAACAAGTCTGTTTAAAATCTATTCAGTAGCATCAGTTTTGGCTACTGAAAAAGGTTCGGGCACGGGCAAAGAACCACTGTTGGCGATAACAACATCCTTAGTGGGACGATCACGGCCATCAGTGTTAACCTTTTCGATTTTACGTACAACATCCATACCAGACAATACTTTACCAAAGACCACATGACGACCATCCAACCAAGAAGTAGGTTTGGTGGTAATGAAGAATTGAGAACCATTAGTATCTTTGCCAGCATTAGCCATGGATAACCAACCAGCACCATAGTGCTTAAGCTTGAAGTTTTCATCCTCGAAACGTTCACCATAGATGGAACGACCACCAGTGCCATCACCACGTGTGAAATCACCACCTTGTATCATAAAGTCTTTAATAACACGATGGAATTTACTGCCCACATAACTGAAATTAAGAAAATAGAAAAAAAAAAAACAATAAGGAAATGAAATGGAGAATAGTAAAAAATAAAAATAATAATTTATTTATGAGATTATTGCTTTACAAAGCATTTTCTTTCGTTGTGATACGTGTTGTTTATTGATTTGAATACAAATTTTTAAATTGAGTTTAATACAATTTTACTGCATTTGCATGTCAATGGACATATGTGCAAAAGGAATTTATGTTTTCTTTTATTTTTTACTTATAACAAAAAAATTAAGTATTTTCTAAGTAATTTATAAATGTGAAAAACACATGTAATGTAAGCTATATTGCAGTTTATGTTTATTAGTTTTTTGAATAATTTAAAATAATATTCGTAAAAACAAAATTCTTTAATATGTTGTCGCTTCTTTTAAAGTCACTTACTGAATCGATTTAATGACGTCCGTTCGTCTGACCACTTGTCCGTCCATGTAAACCTTGTAATCAAACTATAGGTCGCAATTTTGAAAATAAATGATTCAAATTTGGTACATAAATTTCTTATGGTCCAAGGACAAATCCTATTGAAATTGGTTGTGATCACCAAACTCCCATACAAATGTCCCCCCGGAATAGGGGTTTAATGATCATAAAGACCTTAAATATAGAAATATTTTAATGAAATTTGGCGCATATAGGTTTTAATAAACATAATAATTTATATATTCGCCGAATTTTGGTCCATAATTGACCTTCGTCCCATATTAACCCCTCTTTATTAAAAAATCACTTTAACGGGATTAAACTCTATACAAATATTAGTATTATGTTCATATATAACAGAGATCAGTGTTATAATATAAATAGAGACAGCAGTGCCAAATTTTAAGATGATCGGCACATATCTAACCATAGCTCCCACTTCCGGGAATCGCCCTTAAGTGTAAAAATAACATAATATAATGCATACATACAATTTATAGAAATATACACGACGCTAATAGTGGCCCACAATTGGCCAAGGGTCCAATATAAGACCCCTCCAAGAATTTGATGCATATATCCAATGGTGTAGCGTATTATATGATCGGGCTTGACCTACTATATCTCACTTGTTTTTTAATTACAAACAGGAAATTATAAATGTTTTGTTTCTATAAAACAACGACGTCTTTTATCAGACACCAAATAATTAAATTTTCTTTATCAGTGTGAAACAATTTTACTTTATTAGCTACGAATATGTTTATATATGTGTGTGCATTTCAAATGTATTATATAATCGTATTTATTATATGCAGAGCTTCTTAAGATTTGATTAAATCTCAATACTAAATTAGAAAATCATTGCATTTCTTTTCTTAACATAATTCGAAAAAGCTTTTGAATACTTTATTAAATTCATTCACGAATTGAATGATTTAATTTTTTGTTAATTCAAATCGAATGCACATTGAGTGGAAATATTTTAGATTTATTCAATTTTTAAATATTTTTCTAAAGCATATTTCCTATATCGTCTGTGAGAAAAGTTCTATGTATTTTAGAATACATTTTCAGGGGAGCGAAAAGACCATTTATTTTTCATACGTAAAAATAACTCTTGTTCTAAATAATTAGCTGGACTTATCTCTAATCAGTTACGACCATTTTTCTTTTACATTATTTGAGACGAAAAGAACGCCGCCTTTTGATGTAAATGTTTAAATTATTAAAATTTTATTTTTAAGATAAAAATTTATGTTCTAAAATTATAAAAATATTTCTTTTCATTCAATACAAATTCAAAACTTTTTCAAATATCCCAATAAACAAAAACCTTTGAAATTAAATATTTATTCATTTGAAAACTATTTCAAATTTCATGTACAAACTGTGGTGAGAATAGCTTGAATTTCCTTTCATTCAAATTTTTTCCAGCAAAAAGGTTCTAATATAATAATTGCTAATATAATAAATGCATTCATAATTTAAAACTGAGGATTTTTCTTCAACAATCAAATGTTTCTAAAATATGTTCAAAACATATTAAATAAGAAAAATATTTTTTTCTAAACTATTTTTAAAACTGAAATTTTTCGTGCATAAATAATAGATTGATATATTTTTTACATTAGCTGATTTACTTTCAGCATTCATCATTTTAACCATATTGTTCATCGTAATGGCTGTTTTTGTCCATTTTATTGGGGCACAATTGCTTACAAATATTATCTTTTATATAAAGTATATATAATATTTTATTTTTTGAGCAAACATGTCTAAGTTTTAAACTTTTTTTATGAAAAGAAAATTTAAAAGGTTTTTTAAATGTGAAAAACATTTGAATATTGTCTTAATAACAATGGAAAAAATACAAAATAAAATTAATATAAAAAAAACTTAACTTTATACTTTATAATCACTTGCAAATTTTATAAAAACCTAACATTAGCTCTGTTCCAGTACTTGTCAAACTTTCAAGTTTTAGTCAGAATTTACAGGAAAGCATTCCCGTACTAAAAATTTATTTATATTTTGTTCTTTTTCTGACTAAAACCTGTAAATTTGACAAGTATTGGAACAAAGCTATTATAATTTTATAGGAAATTCTTTAAATTTTCTTATTTATTTCATCACATATTTTGTAGCTTCGAATACAATTTGAGAAATATGTTATTTATTAAAGGATATATTTCAAAAATTTTCTTAGATTTGAATCGATGATTATTGGGATTTAATACAAATCTTTTGGTTTATAAAATTCACTTAAATACATATTATACAATTTAACATATTAACAAATTAACAATGGGCGGATAAGGCCATTTTGTTTTCCGAATTAAATTGACCCTTGATCTATTTGTACCAAATTTCGTTGTCGAACATGTTTTTGTTTAAGAGATATCGGCGGAAAAGTATGAAATAAGTTACAAAGTTTTTCCAGTATTTGGTTCACAACTTTTTTGTTTTTTAATCAATTTGGCTCAATACTAAACCAATCTTAAAGGAGAGAAATATTAATAATTGGGTGTTGCTTGTAATGCTTAACGGAAATGTAGAGGCGCATCAAAAAATTTTGAAAGATACAAATTTTGTGGACTAAAAAAAAGCTTTATTTGGGTTAAATATTAAATAACTTTTTTTGTAATAAACTTGAATAAAATATATTTTTCTATAAAAAATAATAACAGATGCGAACACCATTTTTCGAAAAATTTTTAAAAATTGAGATTATAAGTATAAAGAAAAATTTGAAAGATTTGCTCGGAAAACCCAAAATATGCTATTATATGTTTTATTTAAATACCTAAGGTTTTGATATTGCCTGTAATTTTTCCAGAATTATTCGTAAACTACAAGTTTGTAAATTTTTTTATGCTCAACTTAGAACAGCTATAATAATCGCGCCCCTTGCTCGAAATTGTTAACACGAAGGTTTAATGAGCAATTTTTGCAAATAAGTTGTTTGGAAGTATTTATTATACTTAAATATCAATGAATTTATGAAAAATATATATTTTTTTTTAAACCGCGTTATAATCGAATAAAAGAAAGTACTTGCTGTTTACTCGCTATCAGTTTTGCCAGTTTAGCCTCTATAAGGCTAAATCTTGCCTTTTTATTTTGCTTTTAGCCTCAAAATTTTCGTTTTAGCCTCAAGTTTTTTTTCCTCTTTGATTTTTAAAATTGTCTTAAAAAGGCTAATATTTTAACAACGAAGAAAATAATTTATTTTTTTTTTTTTTGCTATTACTAATTTTATTTTTAGACAATCATCCATTTAAGCATTTTTGTGTATTTCTTTGTACAATAAATTTATTATTTATATAACAAAAAACAAAAATTTTCGCCGGCGGCGCTTCATTCTCTAAATCAAAAATAACTATGTAATAATATTGACTTAATAAATCCATTACCATTATTTTTTTAATATACTCTTTTTAACCGTATAATTATATAATTTTATGAAATATACTAAATCTAATAAAAGCAAAAATTACATCAAAAAGGAATTACAATTTAAAAATTACAAAACAAAAATCAAAAGTCTAGAAGGAAAAACCGTAAGATTGTTCAAATAAATGTAATATGACTGTGAAATAATAAATATAAAGCAAAATATAACGTTACCAAAATAGTTAACTTTGAAAAATACATTTTTTGATCTTCTTATTTTACAAACATTTTTTTATCCTTGATTATTTTATTCAATTATTATATATTACCTCAATTTTTACATTATTATAATAGAGGCATATCAGTTGCTAATTTGGATTATTAAAATAAGAATATTTTTCGTGAGTATATCAAAGAATTGTTATTTTATTGAAAAAGTGGCCAAAATGACCGTAATATATTTGCTTGAATTTTGCAGGAAAAATGCAAAAAAAAGTGCAGGATAGTTCTATGTCTTCGCATAATGAACACTATAGTAGTTCTTATCTAAAATCCTAATAATCTAAAATCTGTTAAATTTTTTTTTATTATTGGTACTTTTAATTTATGCGCTTGAAAATGTATTATAATATTGTTAAATTGACCTTAACCAATATTTTGGAATATTTTAAATTTAGACAACTAAAGCTTTATGTAATTGTAAATTACATAAGAATCCGTTCAGAAATTCATACATTATATCCTACTAAACATTTGAGCTAGTTAAATAAAAAAGAAAAAAAAATAATTATTTTCAAATTGATGCCAGTGTGATCTAATATACCGTATAAATAAGACATGAGTTAAAGCATCGTTTTTGAAACATTTGTATGGGCAATAATGTTTAAACATAAATCGTCTACATTTACTATTAACATGATGTTAATATTAGGTGTAGACAGGTGGCATAATCTTGAATTAATTTGATAACAGTTATCGTTGAAATGGAGATAATTATGCATAAAATAATAATAATAATAATAATAATAATAATAATAATAATAATAATAACAAGAAACTTTTTTCTGGCCTTATTTTTGGGGTATTTAATCTTTTTTGCCCTTTTGAAAGTTCATTTTAGTCCCTTTTCTTCTCACCTCCTGCTCGCTATTTTACACAAACTTATATATTTTTTTTTTTTTTTTGCAAATTTATGATTCTTGTGATGTTTATTTTCCTAAATAAGTATTTATTTGTCATAAAAATTAACTTAACCCTTAACTTAACTAAAATCTAAATCACTATGGAAAATTTCCGAAATATTCGAACAAAACAAAAAATTTTTAGAAAATTTTACTAAAATCTTCATTTAACAAGAATAAAAACTGATTACGTGTTAGTCGACATGTGTCTATTACATATTGTATTTTTTTTTTTTTTTTTTTTTTTTTACAAAAGGTTAAAAATTCTGTACACTGTTTATCGAAAACCACATTTTTGGTGGTATTTTAAAAATGGTCCAAGAGAACGAAACAATTGAACCGAAATATTTTGGTGGTTAGTTTATACCATATTTTTCTTTAATTTTAGGAAGGTACATTTGCAACATTTTTTGCCTTCATACAAATCGATGCACTTTAATTTCAATGTTTTCAAAAAACTAATAATTTAAAAAAAGTATTTATGATAAAAAATTTAGAAAAGTACAAATTTTGAAGAAAATACAAATGTTAACAATGTGGAAACAATTAAAAAAAGAAAAGAAGTGCTACTTGTCAAAACAAAGGTTTTCTAAAATTTTTCAAACAAAAAAAAAACTTAATTAAATTTATATTTGTGGTTTGATTATAGAAAGAATTACTTCCTAAATAAAAATGTTCAGAAAACATTTTATAAGAAATTAAAAATAGTTTTCATTATTTATTTAATTTATACAATTCCAGCGCTAAAAACTGAAATTTTGTAATATTTTTACTAGAAATTCAATTAATCTTTATAGTTTGAACCACAGATAGAAACTTTTAAACATATTGTTTTCGCAATTGAATTAATATTTTATTTTATTCCTTTTACTTCATGAAATTGTGGTAAAATTATAATAAAAAATTTTTTTTTTTAATTTTTATAATTGAAATAGAATTTTAGCATTTGTTTTCTCTGAAATAAGAACACAATTTTTTAATAAGACATATATCAAATTTAAAGTAACTTTTTTATTAATTTGAAATAAATTTTAAATATTTATAAATATGGAAATTACAATTTGAAATAATATAATTGTTTTTAAAATTTATACCATTATTATAATTTTTAAAATTTCTGTTAGATATTATTTTGAAAATAATTTAATACAGTTTCATACTTAACAAAATAATTAATTTAAATTTTATTTAAACGGAAATCAGAGATAATCTTATGCAAGATTAATTAACCCTTAAGACAATTTGAATAAAACTTTATTCAAAATTAATAATTTCAAACAGGTTTTCGACTAACTTTCTAATATTAACATTTATCTTTATAATAGATTTGTTGATTTTTTTTTTATTTCTCAACATAAATCTTTCCATTATAAAGGAATAAAATGAGAATTCATAGTCACTGTTAGTAATCGATGTTTTCAAAGTAGGACAAAAATTTATTTAATTATACATTTATCATCATAGTTTCAGTATTTATACAACTACAATGTTAATTAATGCAAATTTATTTGGGAGAAATTTTTTCAGAGAATGAGAAATGTGATAACAAAAACCGAGTTAAAAACCTGCAGATTTTAATGTACAAGCGAAAAAAAACAATAACAAATGTGTACATATGTACTTAATTTTTTCTGACACTCTGACCTACTTTTGAAAGTTCATCAATCCATAATTTAGGGTCAAACAACAACTCACCTTTGAAAAAAGTACATACACAAAATCTTAGAATAAATATTCAGAACTGATTAGAGCTGAACTAAACCTAACCTTAAAATATGTAATAGATTTTTTTAGCATGGCTTATCTCTTTTTCTCCCTTGCAACTCATGATTATAGTTTTATTTTATACAACAACTAAAACAAAGAAATATATAAACTTACCCTTCTCCTTTAGGTTTTTCAGCTAATTGTTTGAAATTTTCAACGGTTTTTGGAACAGTTTTGCCAAACAAACCAATTTCAATACGACCGGCCGGCTCACCACCAATGGTGATGTCAAAGAATACCTAAAACAAAAGCAAAAACAAAATAAAGAACAAAGAAAAAACAATAAATACACACATAGAAAATATGGAATATATACCTATTATTCTTTATGTTAAATAACGACAAAAAATATGGTTGAATTATGTGGGTTTTATTTGATAAATTTATTTTTAACTTTTCACTTACCTTTTCTGTTACTTTAGGTCCTTTGCTTTCATCTGCATTAACAATGCCACTGATCAAAGCCACCAGGCACAAACTTAATAAAAACTTCATTTTTTATTTTGTGTTTATTTGACAAAAAAAAAAATATATAAAATAGTATACTTCGAACGCGATATATTTCCAAAAGTTGTTTAGTCTTTAACAGCCAACAAATGAATGTTAGTTTGTTGAGAGAACTTTTTGCCAATAACCAACGTGTTCATTCGCAAAGTAGCTCCGGGTTGGAGAACAACTCTCCCGTCACCGTAATTATTTTTTAAGTACAGTCAGGCGGGTTTTTTGTTGTTTGACTCGAAAATTTTGCGTCTCACTCTCGCATTGATAAAGTGTTTGTAGACGTAGTATAGGGTTTTCGTGGCTTACATTTGTCACATGCAATCGATTTTATTAACCTAACTTATATTTTGGATTTGGTGGAGTACCACACAAAACTGGATTTTGATATTGGTGGAGACCATTAAACTCAGGGAGCTGAACATGGGAACTCTAGCTTTCTACACGAAGGTGTAGATCGAGTGGATGTTTTGCGAAGGATGCTTCTTTTCGATGTGCTGGCAATATGTTTAGCGGAAAGCTACGACATTTAAACTTTTAAAATTAAAAAAAAAAATTAATAAATAACCAACGTGTTGTTTAAATTTTAACTTAACTGTATATTTTGTTGTTTTATCTCTTTATATGCATATATTTAATACTTTGAAATTCTCTGGCAGCTATTGTGAGTGTGCGTTAGAGCAGCTCCACTAGTTGGTTGATGTGTTGGGGAGACTATGGAGAAATGACACGTAATTATATAGAAAGAATCTAAAGATAGCTACCCGTCTACACCTAACATTACTCTGCGTCTATACGAGCCTTTTTCTTGTTTGCACATTGAACAATATTTTGTGCCCACATGCATTTGGATAGTGTGGATCAAACTTTTTCCTGCTTTGTTATTGTTCGTACAATTGTTCGACCTACTTTTATTACGTTTATACGCACCTCTTACTTACAATTAGAAATATAAAATATAAAAAATTTTATTTGCAAGTTAATAATTAAATTTATATAATTCATTAGTGTGTTAGGAGGAGTTTAAAAATGGGTTAGTTTCTAACAAAGATTGGGTAGCTAGTTGATGTTATTGTTTGACTAAAAGTACAACACTAACAGCCCGTCTAGACGTAACATAATATGTAAGATTTTTGTGTCAGAGAGTGTCAAATTCGCTCTCTGAGAGAATTATTTCACGTGTAGATTCAAATATTAGTATTATAAGATGTATTATGAGACTGTTGTGATGAGATTTCTCTACACAACCATCTTATAAGATGAACTGTCAAAAAAAAAAAATACACATACACGAAAGTTTGCTTGTGTGTGTGCATGTGTATTTTGGAAATTATTGAAAAACAATATTATTTTGCAAAATTGTTTAGTTTTAGTGTTTGTTTTACATGTTAAAAATCATTTTTATAAAAATTGTGTTAAAAAAGTGCGAATTGCTTAAATAAAAAGGACATGTTTACTCTGTAGCTGATTGAAAATAATAATATCTTATAGGATTTATTAGAATACGTGTACCCCTTATTTAAGATTTAACATAATATAAACAAAATGTTTACTCTCCTCTGCCGGCGTTATCTCACATATTATGTCAGCGTTAATCTCAGTTGTAGACCTGGGGTAAGAGCTATCACTTCATGGGCTGAGTGTTCACATGTTTAAAACGTCTTTTAATTATTAAGGGTTGGATAGAGAACTCTTTAAGTGTGGTTACTTCGGGTAAAATATAAATAACGACAGGCGATAAATAGACAAACCTCATGATGGTTCTGGTTGTAATAGGTTGTGAGTAATAAGTGAAGTTTCTAATTATTTGAAAGTTAGTAACCCACGAAAACTAATTGTGATTAGCGAAACTAATTTCAAATAATGCGTATGGCGTTGCCATTTCCCTTTACGTTCAATTTTCTATGACAATAGTTGTATTTTTCCCATCTGGTACAACAAAAAGGAAAATATATTTCTTCATGCAATTTGCGTATAAACAGTGAGTTATTTATTTGAAAATTATTTTTATTTGCAATAATCGTGCGTATAAACATAATATATGTCTGCCATCAAATGTCAGGCATAAGATTACCGGAAATACGGATTTTCTCTCCGCTCCCGCTCTATGTTAGTTTTCGAGTTATAGGTACTTAAAGTTATGAAATAAGAATGCAATTTTCTCATTCTTCCTTTAATGCATATGAAAAATATGGGTACCGTTGGAAAGGTCTTGAAAAGGCTTTTCGATTAATATATAAAATGTGTTAAATGGTTAACTCATGGCACAAATAACAAGGTAATAACGTTATTCCAACTGATTATTTGTTTCGATTTGTTAAACTGTCAAACTCCATATAAAATGATAAATTTCTTTAAGTAATTTGTTTGAACGTCAAAACTCCATGTATACAAATTTGGTTAAAAAACCTCTCTGAACTGTTGTTACCTAGTTAAATCTGCCTTGGAAAGAATTAGGATTTTATAGTTGGGACAATAATTCGACTTTTCGACATTTTTAAATAGTCGATTTTTAAACTTCTTCAATTTTAAATAGTCGATTTTTCGATTTTTTTTTTTTTTTTTTTAATTTTGGAATAGTTAACTTTTTTTCGACTATATTCGATTTTATACGATATTTTGAGATTTTTCGCCTCTTTATTGTTTGTCCACTGTATGTTTTATGTAGCTTTTTTCCAGTGTCAAAAATAGAGTGTTATAGGGTTCTTTAATAGAACATATATTAAGTAGGTAGTTGCTCAATCACGACGGAGCGTGAGCGGCAATAATATTTTCGTAAATTCTGTAACCGAAGTCTTCTAGGTAAATCGTCAATTGTCAACTAAAAATAATTTAATACTTCTACAAGAATAATAATTAGAGGTTTCAAATTTGTATGACCCTAACCTGTAATGGAAGGAATAAGGTATTTCCTCACACTTAGCTTTTTTGTCATGCTTGTATTCATCTTTAATTTGAGTCCGATGTTCATTTATGAATATAGTGCTTGTATAAGACTTTGAAAACTAATGATTGATATATATTTATTTTTATTAATTTTTGTCTAAAGTTGACATAAATTGAGCTTTCCCAAAGACTCCTCCCCATAAATGATGTTTTGATCTATAAACAGGGTATAATTCGAATACGTAAAATAAAAGGCTGAATTTGTAAGATTTTTACATTAAAAAGTTTTGATTCATTCCATATAAAGATAAATCCCTCAGATGTAAAAATCATTCTTCTAATATTAAAATTAAAAATAATAATTTTGATGATTTTTAAAGCAAAATGATGATTTTTATTTTCTCAAATGATGATTTTTTGTTTAAAGTTTCTGGCAACACTTATGAAGGTAAAATAATTGTTGTGCTCTCTGACATAGTGTCTACATTAGAGATTTCTTTATGAAGACAAACGTCAAACTTAACGCGAATTTTTGGAAGGTGGCAAAATAATAACCAGCTGTTTAACTAAGGTTACCTTGTATATATTCGCACTGATTTTGAAGTTTGTTTTGATAAAAATTTGCCTAATGTAATGTAATGAAATGATGCCATATTGTTTAAATGCTAACAAAAATTTAAAAGAGATGATAAAGTGACTAAATGGGAAAATTACTCTCATGATATAAGTAATCGTTATTTTTAGCTGCACATTCTCTAGTTTCCATTTTATAAACGATTTAAAAAATTTAAATTTTTTGCCAAATTTTAATTTTTGTATGAGTGATTTCACATATTTGATGTAAATCCTCTAGTTTCCATTCAATGCAAAATTTAATTTTTTTACTGATTTTTGCTGTTCTAGTTTCTAGTTCCTACTTTATGGACGATTCAATATTTTTAACAAAATTAAGATTTTTAGTGAGTGATCACAGATTACACAAGGCAACATTGATTCTAGGCACGGGATTTCTCACTTAATTAGGATGCACTTGTTTGATTTTATTCAATACAAAAATATCAACAAATTCAAATTAAATTTACCTTTAAGTTATACTCACATTATTTTTTAATACGTTCAATAGTTAGGTATATTATTTAATGAAAATAATAATAATAATAATTTCGTATAAAATGTAAATTTTTTTTGTTTCAAAACATCATAAAAATTCGAAAATGTCAAAAATGCAAATTTTTATTCTCTGATCATAAAGATAAAATTGTTGTAAATAAAACAATTTATGTATATTTCGTTCAAATCTATGCATAACTTTCGATTTTAATCACAAATTAGTGAACATATCTTATTTACAAATTATACAAAAATGTTTAAAGTAATTATAAGAATCACAAAACGAGTTATGCTATTTTTTCTATTAGGTTTTTTATTGCCTAATTAATATTTCCCCACGAGGCAACTACACGAGTATATTTCACCAGAATTCAATTTAGATAAATACAGAAAAGATACCGATAAAAATTGTCTTCAAATCATCTTAACATTATTTTTTATTTGCCCTAGTTTCAGAGTTATTTAGAAATTAGAAAATGAAAAATTTTGTTTCCTTAAAACTTTTTCAGAAATGAAAACGTTCGGTTTTTTATCCTTTTTCATAAGATTTGTAATGCTACAAATAAAATAAGTCATATACCATCAATTTATTCATCTCATTTCTAATGCAGACTACCCGTTAAAACAAAATTGTTTGTCTTGACGTCGTGCCATACATGAAAAATTTTTTGTCAAGACAAACGTCAAATTTTTGTTTGAATTGCAGATATTTTTTTATCTCAATCAATTATAGTACTAACAGCAATCAAAATGGCGTCTTTTACCAAGCAAAGACAAGATAAAGTTGTCAGAACTCGAGCGCTGGCAATTTTGTTTTAAGGCTGCAATAATACTAACAAACTCAATATACATTAGACAAAATTCTATCCTGATAAAAATTTAACGTTTGTCCTGATAAAAATTTGTCTAATATAAACTCGATGTAAAAGACACCATTGTGTTCATTACGTAGTGTCTATACTACACAAATTATTATATAATTATCAAGTCAAATGTCAAAATCAGTGTGAATCTATACAAGGCAACCTCAGTTAAACAGCTGATTATTATTTTTGGTTGTTACAGCTGTCAGACAGCATATATAAAAAATATTAATGAATTCGCCTTATTGATGTTTTTGTGCACTTGTTGCCATCTTCCATAAATTCGTGTTAATTCTAACGTTTGTCTTGCTAAAAAATTGTCTAATATAGACTCGACGTAAAAGACGTTATTTTGATTGATAAAAAATTATCTGTAATCCGGACAAAAATTTGACGTTTGTCTTGATAAAAATTTACATGATGAAAATTTACACAACGTAAAATACGTTTGTTAAAATAAAATCAAAAAATTTAAATCATGTTTTCAGGAACATATTACATTAATTCAAATACATATGAATATATATGAATATATATGAAACGGTTACAGGTATCGAAATAATTTTTTTTAATGTTTAATTGAGCGTTCAAAAACGCAGTTTAAGACAATCTATATAATTTACAATTTTTTTTTAACATAAAACAATATATTATCAAAATCTTATTTTTTCATAAAAAGTGCTATTGCGACTAAATTTAACGGCAGATTATCATAAATTTTTTTATACATTTTTAAAACTTATTATTCATCCAACTAGTTTCAAAAAAGTTCCAAAATTATAAAACTTAAACTTTTTATTTAAAAATTTATGAATTTGCTAAATGTAGGGTCATATTTATTATTTTTTTTTTTTTAATCAACAAAATATTCAATGTTTCTAACAAGATTTTTAAAAACTAAAAAAATAGCAATTTTTGTAACCCATTTGAATATATTTTTTTCGATTAAACGAACTGAGCTAAATCAAAACTTTTTATTTAGTATTATTCAGAAAATCATGAAGTTATTTATCAAAGAAGTTAAGACCAAAAATTAACAATTAAATTTTTAAGACAAATACATACCTTTCAATCAATACGAGATAATATGTTACAGTAAAATGTACAAAAAATAATGAAAAATGCTAAAGATGCTACTTTTAATACCAAAAAATCCTTTCTATTTACGAGAAAAGTGCTAAAAAACATTTATTTATTTATTTTTTAAATCAAGTAATTTGCAGAAGCCTTTCTAGTTAAATAAATACATATTACAAAAGCAAAACCCTGAATATTAAAATATCTTAAGAATATCAAAAATATGTACATATTTATAAAAACATGAATAAAATATAAAATATTGAAATAAAATTACTAAAAAAAAAAATATTACAAATTGGCTCCCATCCGAATAAACAGTGAAAATAAACAAAAAACATTAAAAAGTGGTAGAGATAAAAAATTTGCTATTCTTGTAAAAAATCCCGTTACAATACAAACTAATGCCAATAAAAATGGAAAGAAAAAAAAACAAAATATCTATAACTATAAAAAAATGGATTATACCAAAAATCTTTACTCCAGGTCTACAACTGAGATTAACGCTGATATAATATGTGAGATAATGTCGGCAGAGGAGAGTAACCATTTTGTTTATATTATGTTAAATTTTAAATAAAGGGTACACGTATTCTAATAAATCCTATGTCATTATTTTTCAATCAGTGACAGAGTAAACATCTCCTTTTTATTTAAGTAATTCGCGCTTTTTTAGCACAATATTCATAAAAATGTTTTTTAACATGTAAAAAAAAAAACACTAAAAAGAAACAATTTTACAAAAAACATTGTTTTTCAGTAATTTCCAAAATACACATGCACACACACAAACAAACTTTCGTATATGTGTATTTTTTACAGTTCATCTTATAAGATGGTTGTGTAGAGAAATCTCATCACAACAGTCTCATAATACATCTTATAATACTAATATTTGAATCTACACGTGAAATAATTCTCTCAGAGAGCGAATTTGACACTCTCTGACACAAAAATCTTATATATTATGTCACGTCTAGACGGGCTGTTAAGCATCAGCAATAGATGAGGTAAAATGTGCAAGCAGTTTCAAACGAAATGCATTATCCGAATGGGAAAATATACGGAGATCAACAGGTAAATAATTCCAGCAACGAGCTACTCTATGAATGATATTTTGAGGATTTTTAGTGGAATGATAAAAACGAAACCGCGAACAAATTTGAGAAGCTTCTAAGTAAAATGCTGAAAGTAACAAGATTTTTAAAAACTAAAAAAGCAATCAGTACTTATCTAGAAATGTGAGACCTCTTAAGAACGTTATAAACATATAGAAGAACAATGGTATTCACAATACGATTTAATCTAGAAGAAATGTAATCTAGAAGAAATGTAAGATACAACTTTTAGCTTAAAAATATATATGCGGCATTTATAACGCATAATCCAGTCTATAACGATAGAAAATTCAATACATTTTAAATAATTATTTATAAAAAAAAATTTGTAACAAACATTAAAATGCAAAAATAATTTTGTCAAATTTTTTTGTTCGTTTGTTAAAAATTTATGTAGCCCTATGGGTTAATGAAATTTTATTCAACCCATAACTGTCAAAAATTTACTTTTGAAAAGAAAAAAAATAAAATTTTTTAAGTTTTTGTTTAATTTAACTTTTTGTGTTTACACATTAATACCGGAACAGAGCTATAAATCTACATTTTTACATAGTGCCTACATTAGACAATTTTTTATCAAGAGAAACGTCAAACTTGACGCGAATTTGTTGAAGGTGGCAACTGTTTTTTGTTTTTTATATATGCAGTTTGACAACTGTAACAACCAAAATCATAATCAGCTGTTTTACTAAGATTACCTTGTAGGTATTCGCACTGATTTTGACGTTTGTTTTGACAAAAATTTACCTAATGTAGACACTAGGTTAAGTTTGAGAGCCACATTTGAAATATATTTAAGTATTAGGTTTGAAACAATTTTGTGAATAAGTTTGTGAATAAATTTCTCTTTTTGTTTGATAAGTTTTTGTTTTTTCTCAAACCTTTGTTTACATTCGGCCACTATATAAAATAATTGAAAATTTTACTCAATTTCAAGACATTTTGTGGAAACATAAATATTACAGACTTTTAAATCAGCCATCGGAGCTCTTAAATTTCACATTCTGTGTTTGTGTATGTTCTGTATAACTCCCCCGTTCATATATTGTACACTGAAATAATTTTAAAATTTATAATTTAATATTATGCTTTAAAAAATCTATTGCGCTTAAAAAAATTATTTTCTCTAATAAAAACTATAAATGAATATTAAAAAAATATATCAAATTTTTTAAAATCATTCTCCCATATCTCATTGCACATGTAGAGTGAAAAATCTACAGCTAGTAAGTACCTCGTAGCTGATTGCGACTTTGTTAAAGGGATAAGATGGGTCCGGCAGAAAATCAATTTGTGTCACAGAAATTATTACTTCGTATTCAAGATAATTGGCAATGGCAGATGTGTCCCTATTGCAGCGCTTCCTCTTCTTCAATTATTTTCGAAAACATTGCAGTAAGAGTTAAAAAAATCGTTATTTTCAACACGGAAACTATTGAGCAGGTTAAAAAATTGTACACTTTTAAAACCAAATAAGATAATTCATTCTCGAGATGTCTTGCAACTTCATTAATTGTGTAACGGTTTATCCCGAGAACTAGAGTAAATTCTAAAAAAGTGATTTATAGGCTTAAAACTCCATGATCACATGTTCTAAATCGACTGAAAAATCCCGTTTCTATAAAATGTGCTATTATTTAATGATATATGCCTTTGTGTGAGTGATCAAAGATCGATTAAACATCTGGCATCTCTGCCTCAAGATAAAAGCATTGTGTTAATTTTTGCTTGAAAAATTGATTGAATTTTTTAATTAAAAAGTGTAAAAAAACTACTTAAATTTGCTTTAACTTTCTTTTGTTTGCCAATGTTTGCTCAAAAAAGAAGAAAGCATTGGCGCAATAGCCCTAAATTCAAGGTGCCAAAAACTATAGACGGTCCCAGCACTAGTTCCAACAGGTTTCAGCTTCTGTCAGAAAATGAAGAAGAAGCAGTTGCTATCAAAGAAAAGATTCCACCAATAATTGTTTACTCTACCCACAGTTTTTCAACTGTGATCGGATTAATTGGTGATAGGTATACTTACAAACGGATGTCTATTGGTACAAAAATTGTATCAAACTCGTTATCGCTGTACAATGAAGCTTTGAGTTCTCAAAGACAAAAAATTCCAGTATTATACGCATGAATTGAGGGATGCAAAATCTTTTAAATTAGTTCTATTTGGCCTGCCACAACTGGACACAAAGAATTTGTAAGCTCGCTCGACATAAACCCGATACGCATTAAGGAACTATCAACAAAAAGATCCAGTGTAGATGATGCATTCTATCTCATTGAGTTTGATCGTCAACATGTTTCAAAAAGAGAGGTTATGAAAATAAGATATTTTTGTAATATATCTGTATATTGGAAAAAACCTCTAAAGGGCAATAAAGGTCCCACACAATGCTCCAAGTGCGCTATGTATGGTGCTAAAAATTGTAACCGTATCGTAGTGTGTTCAGCCTGCGCCGGCAACCATGAGTATGCAATTTGTTCACTCAATAAAGGTAATGGTGATGGTAGTATAATTTATAAGTGCTACAACTGCATAAAGAGCTGATGACCCAAAGTTCCCAAGTCGTCAAGAATATTTAGAAATCCGTCATCGAGTAACATCTAAATCTAGGGCGACCAGCAGAAGAACTAACGTAACATATTTTAAAGAAGACGATTATGATTTTCCTTAATTGCCAAGGCTAGAATCCCATAATAATACACGCAATTCCAGCGATTTTGGTAATTTGTATTCTGAGGTAGCTAAAGGCAAGAGCTACGACAACAATAAAATGATGACATTTCCAATGAAAGGCTTCTGGAAATATTTTCTGATGCTGTCGATGCTTTGCAAAGATGTCAAAATAAGTGCGAAAAGCTACGAGATTTGGCTTTGATGCTTAAACATGCTATATAATTCAACCGGTAGAAACAATGTTCATGTTATGCATTGGAATGCCCAAAGCATAACAACTGAGTCAGCAGCTGCACAGCTGGAATACTTTTTACACAAAAGGAAAATCAATATTCTCCTTTTAAATGAAATCGTACCACAAATTTTAACTTGGTGGTTATAAATTTATAGAGATGATCGATCTTCTCATGGCGGAGGAGTTCTAATTGCAATTAAAGGTAACATTAAGCATACGTTATTACCAAAAATAAAAACAAGTACTGCTGAAAGTATTTCAGTACAAGTTACGATTAATAGAAGGCCAGTTATATTCACTTCAATATATAATCCAGTTCATACTACCAATTTTAAAGCTGATTTGGATAAATTAACTTCGTTTTTAAAAGACTATTTTATTTTCGGTGATCTGAATGCCCAACGTACACATTGGAATTGTATGTCAAATAATTCGGCTGGTAGTGATCTCTACTGCCACTGTCTTCAATCCAGCTACCCAAATGGACACTCGCTTTGGACAAAAATCAACCCCGTTCAACCGTCCACAGTAGATATTCTTTTATCTAACTCGTGTCTCCATTTTTCAAACCTTGAGACACATCCAAATGTTTTACAGTCGGACCATGTACCTATATCTTACGTTATTTATGGCCAGGTTCAAAACATGACATATTCAGTTCCCTTGTATTATCGTGCAGATTGGTCAGCAATCAGAAACTGGGTTGAAAATTAAATTAGGTGTCAGAACATTGATCAACCCGTTATTAATTCAGGTAATCTAGATTTTTATTTTAACAAATTAATATTTATAGTTAAAGAAGCGTTCAATAAAATACCTGTAGGTCATAAAAATTCGTGGCAACGAGAAATCTCTGAAATTAGTAAAATGTTAATTAGGCAGAGAAATAAATAATTATAAAAATCAATTGAAAAGCATTTTGAAGCTATTAAATAAACTTATTGATTTTCACCTTAATAAAGACAGCAATGAATCCTGGTCAAAATTTATTTCGAATTTTCCCTCGGGCTCTAAAAGTTTTGGAAAGTAAAAAAAAACACTTAAAGGAAATAAAATACCTTTTGCTGATCTTCATGTAAACGGTGAAGTTTTAAAAACTGGCAATGAAAAGGCTAATTCAATAGCAGACGTATTTGGTAATTCACACACCATTACTTTAAATAATTATTCACCTATGGACACAGCCGTCTCAAGATTCATTAATGATCTTATCGACACAATTCTTGACAGATCTAATGTAGAGCTTACCAATTTAGATGAAGTTTAATAGTTTGTACTTTTATTAAAAAAATAATAAAGCCCCCGGTTTAGATGGCATTAATAGCATTATCCTTAAAAAGATGCCCGATTACTTTTTTGAAACTCTATGTAAACTTTTCAACTCTTGTTTAATAGAAGCCTATTTTCCCATTATTTTTTAAGAAAGCAAAAGTTATCCCAATTCCTAAGCCAGGAAAGGATCCTAAATTACCGTCTAACTATAGACCAATCAGCATCCTAAGCCTATTGGATAAAGTATTTGAAAAAATAATTAATAAGAGAATTTTAGATTTTTCCAACCAAAATAATATTATTAACCCTCAACAGTTTGAATTCCGCAAGGAACACTCCACAGTACATCAACTAAAAAGAGTCGTTAATTTTATTGAATCAAACAAAAGAAATCGAAAGAGCACTGGAGTTATTTTTCTTGACATTGAAAAAGCCTTCGATTCAATATGGCATGAAGGCCTGGTTTTTAAATGAAATTCCTTCAATTATCCAACGTACTTGCAAAAGATAATAAAGAGTTTTTTAGATCAGCGCTCATTTGCTGTATCTATAGATAACACCCTATCTAGTGATAAACAAATCCCTGCGGGTCTACCGCAAGGATCGGTATTATCACCTACTCTTTATTCAATATATATTTCCGATTTTACTATTCGCAAGAATCAAGAAGTAGTTTTTTACGCTGACGACAGTGATTTTATTTGCTGCGGTAAGGTGTCAAACGCAATAATCAAAAAAATGGAAGATAGTTTAAAATCTACCAATAAATATTTTGATAAATGGAAGATAAAAGTTAATGTTAGTAAAACACAAGCTATTATATTTCCATATAATAGATAATAGAAACGTATTCCTACAAAACATTTATATTCTAGGGGAGTTTTTATTCCTCTGCAGGATAGCATCAAATATCTAGGTATTATCTTAGATAAAAAACTAGCATTTAAACAACACATACAGTATATTTGTGATAAAGCAATCAAATGTGGCCGTGCACTTTACCCCTTACTTAACAGAAGATCTAAACTTAATTTAAAAACAAGATCCTTATTTACAAAATGTGTATTCGACCAATTATGACCTACGGATGCCAAGTCTGGTTTAATAAAGCTGCTAAAACTTACTCAAGAAAATTACAGATAATACAAAATAAAAATCTGTAAATAATTCATAACCTACGCCCCAGATATTCTACTGATCTACTGCATAGAAACTTTAAGCATAAAATGTTTAATTCATTTGCAAGGGAACTGATTCTGTCATTTAATGAAAAATGCAGAACGTCTACATATGAAATAATAAGAAATTCGCTAAACAACCACTAAAACTCTTTTTTACTTAAAGAGTTATAATTGATGGTTGTTTTTTAAATTTCTTATAACTTTTAAGTATGTATAAGGTTTTTTTTTGACAACTTTTCCTTAACACTGTGATATTAGTAGTTACCTTATTTAATTATTTAGATGTTAAATGTTGTAATACTTTTAAGTAAATTCTCATAACAATGTAATTATTTTATAAAGGTTTCAATAAAGTCAATAAAGTAAAAAAAAAGATCGATTAAAACATTTATTTTTTTTCTACGAATTGTTTAGTTTTATTTATTTAGTTTTATTTTTTCTTTAACATCTTGACTAATGATATACTCATTTTTTTCTTTTTTTGTATTTAGCATAAATAATTGAGTATAGATGTAAAAATATTTTAATGCAATTAATGATTAATGTTTAAAAATTATATGAGCTTATCAAAATAATAATATTACAGCTAATAATAACGATAAAATATACATACATACATAAAAACTATTTTAATTTTAAATACTAGTTTAGTAGATTATTACAAATGCTAAAAAGCTATACAACTTTACAAATTTTTTACAATATTTTTTATAGTTTATATATAAAACTAAAACAATGATAAAACAAAGAGAGAGAGAGATCCAAAGGCTTTTTAGGAGTAAGTAAAAAGTTAATATGAAAAATAAAAGAGTGTTGTGCTTTTAAAGAAAAATAAATAATAAAATAAATATATTACTTAAAAAGAAACAGGCGCGTAAAAAAATTAATTTAAACTATAAATTTTCATTATTTTTGTTAATTTCTTTAATTTGTTGAATGAGCAAATTTCGAGGCATTCTAATTTTTGTGTATTCTTTAGTTTTGTGTTTGTCTGTCTGTTTGTTGATTGGTAACTTAATAAATACTTTTAAAGAGTAAATAATTTAAACTAAATTCAGTCATTACTGCCTATAAGGGACTCCTGTTGTTCTTCATCGCTTATTCTGGAATAAAATAAATTTGTTTTTAAAAATTATTATTTTGTTATAAAAATTAATATTTTTAATATTAATATATTTAATATTAATTTTACCTGACTATATTTGGCTTTTTACAATTACATAGTTTTCTATAAATGACTTTAAATAAACGCATAAGAGGATCTGAATCATCATTGCGCATAAGTAAAGCTAATAACAATAATGCCATAAAAGTGGGCACTGAGCCTATATAAAACAGCGGTGAGTAGGGTTTCTTTTTGAGTAAAACATCAAATAATATAGACAAAGGAATTTGTAGAGAAATTGCAATGGTTCCAATTAAAGATGAAGTTAAAAAACAGCCCCTTTTGTTAAAAAAGAAAGACTTTAAATATCTTATTAATGATTTTGTATAACAAACTTACCATAACCATAGAGCCTCCGATACTACGGTACCAATTAGACCATTTAAAAACAATATGGCAAATTGATTTTGATTTGGTAATTCAAATTTTTCTATTTTTGTAAAATTCAATATGAAAAATATTGGCCACATTAGGAGTAAATTCCATAAACCAACAAAGCCTAGAAATTATAAGTTATATTTTTTTAAATTGTATAAGTATAAGTTTTGAAAATTTACCAAAAAACAATGGTATATCAATTTTCTCCTCTGTATCACTTTTTCTTTTAACGAACACTAAATATGCAGCATAGAAGAATGCACTAAATAATGCCAGCAAAGCTCCTCGGGAAAACTTTGTATCATGAATATCAGAGATGGTAATGGTGACCTAAAAAATATAAAAAATAATAATTAAAAAATTTAAATTCGTAAAAAAAAATTAAATTGTTCATAAAATGGAAATTATAGTCTTTACAGCAAAATATAATGATAACTCAAGGGAACAAAATTGAACTTGTTTTGTGCGGTCTGGAACTTTGTTGTAAATTTTTACTAATTTGAGGTCTCTGATTTCAAATCTAATCTCAATTTTTCTCTATCAACTCAACTTTTTCGAGATATATTTAGTTAAACTGTTAGAGATATACCGTTATGTTCAAAATTAAGGCACTTTCACTACATATATTGGAATAACTTGAAAACGGTTCACCATATTCAGTTAAAAAAAATCCGAAAATCTTTAAGCCGTGCTTACATTGTTTTTAAATTTGCCCAGTAGCTTCAGAGATATCGTGGAAGTTTTGAAAAAAATAATAATAAAAATTAAAAAAAATTTTTTTTTTGCTCTTTAAAAATTCATAAAAAATAAAAATGCGACAAAAAACACAGCTTTGGTCAAAAAACATTTAGTTAAACATATTTCGAATGAAATGAGCTTTATTTCATTGCAATTGGTGCACAACTTTTGATTTTATTCACAATTTACTGAGAAAACTGAACTGATAAAAATCTAAAAATCCCCAGAGTAATCTGTAATCACTCACTAAAAATCGAAATTTGATATTAAATAGAAATGTAAAAAAATCCAAAATCACCTATAAAATGGAAGCTAGATGATTTACAGTTAAAATTACTATCATCAGTGGTCACTAACTAAAAAGACAAAATTTTTCAAAAAAATCTATCATAAAATGACACTAATCCCTTACTTAAAAATCAAATTTTTTTTAATCATAATTCGCGGTGCTCACCTAACATTTAACATTAATACTAATATCATGTTAACAGTAAATGTAGACCGTTCAACCTGACGGATGTTTGCGGTGGCTGTATCTGGGAAATATCTGGATACTATGTCTCACCGCCTGCAAACTGTTCTGAGACTAATTAGTACATAGAGTACAATTAGTGGCCTTATTGTGAATCCAGGAAAAACGGAACTTGTCCTCTTTTCTAGAAGATATAAGATTCCATCTTTCCCACTTCCACACCTAAACGGTGTTGAATTAAAGTTGTCAGATAGTGCGAAGTATCTTGGGATTATACTGGACTCCAAACTATCTTGGCTGAAGAACACACGGGCTAGGGCCTCAAAGGCTGGTATTGCCCTAAACATGTGTAGGAAAGCCATCGGTAAATCCTGGGGAATAAATCCCAGAAATACGAAATAGCGATAAAGCCCATACTTATGTATGGAGCGATAGTATGGTGGAAGCCTATGGAAAAATCCACTTACATCGGAATCTTTGATATTATTCTGCGTAGTTTAGCGCCACTTATAACAGGTGCGCTTCGTACAACTCCATCCAAAGACCTATTTGTTCTAATGAATTGGCTTCCGGTGAATATTTTGACCAATATTGGTTATTGTATTCCTACACCCTATCTTGGTATCAATCTCGACTTCTCCGGAATTAAGAGCTGGTTCAATGGAGTTTTATACTGACGGGTTGGGGGTGTCTACATTTAGACGCCGTTACAGAGCACTGGGTTGTTGGTTGGCATACTAAGAGATTTGGACTCCCTTTTAACGACTTCTGTGGCTGCCATAGTGAGGAAGAAACTGTGGAGCATCTTCTATGCGAGATTAGGGTTGCATATATTATCAGATCTCTTCGATATTGATCGATCAATAAACGTGACAGGCTGGTTCGACTCGAACGCTGTTATGGACATGTGAATTAGAATTACATGATCTCTTAGGGTATCACAACGGGACCAAATTAGACCTAAGTGAACTGTCTCCTATTGTTCTGACTGCTGCCCACTGAACCTAACCTAACATGGTTGTTCAAGCAAAAGTTAAAAAAACGATGTATAAACATCGTCTTATGTAATGTCTATGCTAGACAAATTTTTATCAAGGAAAACATCAAAATCAGCGCAAATCTATACAAGGTAACCCCGATTAAAAAGCTGATTATTATTTTGGGTTGTTACAGTTGTCAAACTGCATATACAAAAAACATTAATGAATTCGCCTTCATAAATTGCGGTTAATTTTAGCGTTTGTTACTACGCTACACACGAAAATTTGACTGAAAATTATAACATGATGTTTTAACATTATACCATCTCTAACGTTGAGTCTATACTAGACAAATTTTTATGAAGACAAGCTTAAAATTTTTTTCAGGATAAACGTTTGGCTAATGTAGACTGAATTTGTAAGTATTATTTAGTGATCTACTCGGTTTTCCAACCGTTTAATGTTAAAGTGAAATTAATTCTCTACTAAGTTTAAACAAATGTAAAGTAATAATTATCTTGAATGAAACTTGTAACATTCTTACAAATAAGAAGTTTTGTACACTTTGTACCAAATTTTATGAAGACCGGTCCACAATTGACCATAGTTCGTATAAAACTCCTCTTCCGAAAATCACTTTAATGTACATAAACCCCATACGAATGTTAGTATCAAGTATGTAAGTAGAAACAACATTGCTAAATTTTATGAGAATCGGTAAATAATTTACCATAGCTCCCATATAAACCCAGTTCCGGGAATCACCATAAAGTGTTTAAAATCATATAGATGTTTGTATCATCGCACTATTCTGTATTTGTATATTTTATTTTATATTTAGTAAAATTGGCCAATGGTGTAACATAAGACCCCTCCCGAATTTTTATGCTCGAACACAATGGTGTAGGGTATCATATGGTATGTCTTGACAGAATATATTTCTCGTTCATTTTTCAAAATGTCATATTTTTGCTTGGTAAAATACGCCATTTTGATTGTTGTTGGTACTTCTTACATGGTTTATTATGGCATACATTTTCCAGTGTAATAGAAAGAGAAAAAAAAAATATCTGCAATTTTGACGTGTTTTGATAAAAATTTATCTTATAGACACGACGTAATGAAAACTACCCGTAAAAGTAAAATATAAATATAGGGTTGTAACCAAAATTAAAATTCAATGCAATTGTGTAAAGATTAATGTAATTTAGAATTTAAAATCAGTAATGGAAATAAAGTGGAGTTTTACACAACGTTGGCTACCGTTACCGCTAAAAAATACTATTAAACTTAAGTACCATTGCCGAAATAATTGGAAATACCTTTACCGCTAACGACATATTGTTACCGATAATATTACGTTAGCCAAAACAATCCAAAGTCTGAAATTATAATAAATTAATTTAATAAAATACCATTACCGAATTAGCTTGAAATACCGTTACATCTAAAATGACATTACCAAAAACAAGACAATTACACTATAAAATCTCAGACATTAATATACCTGGGGGTTTGATGAAAATATTCAATTTTCAATAACGATCGTTCATATATGTACTAAATTTTATAAAATGACAGAGCACTTCTATTAAAGATATTTTTGTATTTAAAATATGCGAATGTAAGGAAATGGTTATCGCTACTGGATTCGAAGATTTATTTTCAATGATTTATCTTCTTTTGTTTTTTTTTATTGTTTTTCTGTCTATTCTTTTTCTCGTCATCAATTTTGCATCTTGAAATTTTTAAGCTTTTCTGATTATAATTTGAACGTGTATCTAAAAACAAATTACACTTAAATTATTGTTCATGCAACATTATTAGAAGAAAAGATTTTGTTGTTTTCAACTGTTTATAAGCAACCGTTTATAAGGTTTATAAACATTGCATATAATATTTCATATAGCCGTAACAGAGGGGTGTATAATTTTAAATTTGGAAGGGGGACCCTACAGACCCCTCAGGAGTGGAGCTATTGGGGCTCACAATAGGGTACCACCGACATAGAAAAATTTTAACTACTTGCCAAATTTTTGTTTCTTATCCGATTGCAAATATTTATACATCTTCTTAAAGTTCTCAATAAGGCCTATAAAAAATTCTTGCATGTGCTATTTATCCTTTATAATTTTCCAGTTATTTGCATTTGAAATTTCATCTATCTCAATTTTGCAAAATTTTAGTCCAGTTTTTTAAATATATAGCCCAATATTTTCGTCCGATTTTGTAATTTCTTTCCAGTTAGCTATAGAATAAGATTATTTATCGAAAAAGAGGAATTTGAAGTCGATATCGATATCGAGTCCAAAAATAAACTATGCTCACACTATTTTTATAATTTGTTTGCTATTATATTCTATATTATATTATATTTTGTATTTTATTATATCCCATTTTTTCAATTAATTTATACATGTATAAAAACTACATTTTTTGGAATTCTAAAAAATGTAAACTAAACAAATAATTTTTCACTTTTGTGAATCCTAATAAAGTATAAACTGTTTTACTTTTAAACTAGCTTAATAACCCTGCGTAGCATGGAATTTAAAAGTTTAATAAAAAAAAATATTTTGAAATTTGTCCTGATTTTCATAAATATCGATGTTTCTCGTAAAGTGTCTTTAAAACTGTCAGTTTTATCGACAAATAATAAAAAAAATTAATTGCAAAAACCACCTTAAAAATTCATCTATATTTAAAATTTAATTAAAATCGGTTCAGCGGTACAGACGTGATTGCACGAACAAACAAACAAATACACACTTGATTTTATATTATTAATATGGATGAATAAATATATGAATATGACATAATGTCTATCTAAAATTTAAATTATGTGTTTTTCAAGGTTGATAAGGGTTTAGGTGAAGTACTTATATGGGATCCTAAATAAAAGTATAGTCTTTAGGATATATGTATTGGAAGGGTATTGAGACATCTTATAGATCCAATTCAAGAGTATGGCGTTAAAATATGTATTGTGTAATTATTTTCACATACAATTATGACTATGTATAGGGCACATTTTTTGTATATAGTCATTTTTGTATACAGTCTACATAGTATACGTTTTTTTTTCTTGTTATCTTCTAAAAATAGGTATTCTACAACAAAATATCTTTATATGATCAGGATTTTGTTTCAAGAGACCCCAACAAACCAACCGACTGCTAACTAGCTCCCGTAGTCCTTTCTTTTAAATCTCTTAGAATAGGGTCAAAATATGTTTTCTGTAATTATTTTCTCATACACTTATGACCATGTATAGGGCACATTTTTTGTATATAACATTTTTTGTATATAGTCATTCTGGTCCATATAGTATAAATTTTTTTCTTGCTATCTTCCAAAAATATACAAACAGGATTTTGTTTCAAGAAAGGTCCGAACCACCCGACTACTAGCTAGCTCTCGTAGTCCTCCCTTGGCAATCTCTTAGAATAGAGAATATTTTCTTTTATTGGCAGTTTGAGATATTTTCCTTATGTTCATTACAGGGTTTGCAACAAAATTCAAAAGATCACACTCTAAAAAATCATATTTTTACAGCAATAATCAATAATTACTTACCACCCCACCAATATTCATTGCCACCGCTATCACTTTTGTTATGGTAAATTTATCACCTACAGCTGAGGGAAAAAATGCCGCAAGTGCCAAAGTAAAAAGAGACGATGATGAACTCAATAGAGTTACTACTGCTGTTTCGGTCATTTCCAATGATACTTGGAATAAATAATTGGCCAAAAACCACTAAATAAATTATATTATAAAAAAGCAAATTTTAAATATAATCAAATGTACAAATAAAATAAACTTACTAGAACGCAAAACATTAATGCTGTTTTTGCGGTTTTATTATGTGAAGTTTGTCTACGTATACGTATGCTAGCAGCATATGAGAGTCGTGCCATTAAAGCCTCTGTGGCCTCATGAGCTGACATCTCACGTACTTCTGCCATTTTACTAAAGCGTACGGAACGTATGCTGGAATCATCACTTTCGGTACCAGAAATTGTACCACCACCAACACTGATACTGGCTGGTGAACGTATGGGTACAAATGTGGGATCACTCTGGAAGTGTAGTAATAATAAAGTAATGATTTTTTAAATTCCAATTTTGAAAATGAAATTTACTTACCAATGAGGGATGATGGGAATAATAACTATCATCTTCTACATTTTGATCCATCATCTTAAAAAATATATATGTATAAATAATTATAAAAAATTAAAATGAATTACTAATTCTCGAACATATTATAATTTCTTTTACATACCGCATAATTGCCATTTTGTCTTTCACACGATTCCTTCCATGGAGCTATTAGTCCAATAATTACCAAATATATGGTAAACATAGAGGTTTTAAAATATGTACAGAAAAAGGGCTTCTTAAAATTTTCATCTTCATAAAGAAACTATAAGAAAAATATTAAGTAAAAATTAGTTAAATACATGGAATAAATATAAAACTCCTTAAAAAAATTATAGACAAAATTTCTCTAGACTTATCCGCCTTATCTTTATCTCAATTGTGGAGCTTGATATGAAAATCATTCTTGCAAAATTTTACAACTCTTACTGTTATAGCTCTTTAGTTATGCTACACTTAAAATTTAGATTGTATGAGTGCTACCACTCCCCTAGCCCTACCCGCCCTATCTCCATCACAATTGTGGAGCTTGATATGAAAATTATCTTTAGTTATGCTTAACGTGACCAGAGAGTTTTTGCCAAAAACGGGTCCCGAGCAATTATATAGCAGGATTCTGAAAAAAAATTTACGAAACAAGCGGGATTTTTAAAGGTAGGTAGGTAGGTAAAGAAGGGTTGCACAGTACTCCACTCGGATACCTAGAGGTCCATTGTGAGTCCCTTCGTAGAGTATATAGAGAGAGTTTGTAGAGAAAATTATAGAAAAGACCAGGAAAGCAAAATAATAGAAAAAGCTGAGACCAAGAAAAGTGTATAAAAGAATAGAAAAACCTGGAAAGGAATAGAGCTACAGCCCTATATCGTTCGCTCTAAGCCAACGACCCCCTCTAAGCCAGCCCATGAAGAATCCTATCAATTTATCGAAATCGATCCTCGATATACTGTCCAATTCGTCAACGAATCGACTGCCTAACCATTTCTGCCTACTTAGTTGTAGACATGGACAGTGACATATAATATGTTCTACCGTCTCTAGCTCCTCATTATCTTCGCACATCCTGCAAAGACCGGAGGAACCTCTATCCCAATTCCCTGTCATTTCCTCTATGGGACAATGACCTGTCAGAATACCTATCACAGTTTTCAGGTTTCCCCTTTTCATGCCTAAAAGTAGATTTGTATCTGCTATATCAAGTTTAAGCCATAGGATCCTTGATAATCTGCAGTCCGTTCTACGATTCCATGCATGATTGGTTTTATCCCGAATCCATTCTCTAATTAACCTGAAGTAAAACCCTAGAGGTGGTCTCACATCACTTTCACTTACAGCCCTATACAAAGGTGAGCCGTTCCTAGCTAATTCATCAGCTACCTCATTGTCAGTTATCTCGCAATGACCCGGTACCCAGCAGAGTCTAATATGATAATTTCTCATCAATCTCCTCAGAGCCTTCTTACAGTCGCTAACTAGCCCAGACTTGACAAAATGCCCTTTCAAGGCCTTCAGCGTCGCTTGGCTATCTACATATAGAGTTACCTCTGTATTCTCTTCAATGTTCCCTGCTATCAATTCCGTGGCCCTAAGAATACCCAAAATTTCCGCCTGGAACACTCTGCAACTATTCCGTTTCCCTGATGTTCTCATCAACCAGATACACACCTGCACCAGTGCCTGTATCCATTTTGGATCCATCAGTGAATTCTGATACTCCATTGAATAGTTTCTCCCTACCTGTCCATTCGTCCCTACTTGGGATAATCAGTATAGGATTTTATCCGAAATCGACCTCCGTGCACATGTAGTCCGTGGATCCAGAGGGAGCCAGGGCATGTCCACCGAGATTGACCTCGTTTAGAAATTTGGAATGTCCTATTCTGATTGATCCTGTAAGTCCTAGTTCACTAAGTCTAAGCAGGCTTCTTGCAGCCATTCCCATCACGACCTCCTCAATGGGTAGGAGATGCAGAATGACGTCAAATGTCGCCTGAGGTGTGCAGTGATGCCAATCGAAGCACATCTCTGGCCGTTAGACAAAAGACTTCCTATTATCATTGCCTCCCACCAGACCAGATATCCAATTTACTACCATCGGTTTGAGGCCCCCTATTCTTACCTATAGAGTTCCTGCATGTGTAGTAGGCGTTGAGACCTTTTTTAAGCCTTCCCTGAGTGTTCCTCTTCCAAGATAGTTTACTATCAAGAATCACCTCAAGATATTTTGCTTCCTTTGCCAGTCTTAGTTCAGTTCCCCCTAGTACCGGTAGCCTAAACTGCTAAATCTTGTACCTACTGATGAAAAGAACTAGCTCCGTTTTCCCCGGGTTGACCCCTAAACCCTTACTAGTGGCCCATGAGGACAGTCCGTTAAGTTCAGACTGCATGACGTCGCTGATCGTGGAAAGAAATTTCCCTGTGAGCAGTATAACAACATCATCAGCATAACAACGATTTTCCGCCCTCTTGCGTCAAATTGTCTTAGAATGACATTGACGGCTAAGAGCCATAGCAAGGGCGAGAGAACTCCTCCTTGCGGAGTCCCTCTAGTTACTATCTTCCTTATGCATGCATGTCCCAACTTCAAATTAATTATTCGGATATTCAGCATCAAAATAATCCATTCGATTAAGAAGTTTTGAACGCATAGTGATTCTAGTGATTCTCTAATAGCCTCAATTATAACGTTATTAAAAGCTCCTTCTATATCAAGGAACGCTGCCAAGGTATACTCCCTATACTGTATGCCGCGTTCAATGCAATTCACCACATCATGCAGCGCACTTTCAACAGATTTACCCTTTAGATAAGCGTGCTGAGCCCCACTGATGATATGGTTGTCCATTGTCGTCCTCAGATAAAGATCGATCAATCTCTCTAATGTCTTCAAAAGAAAAGACGATAGGCTGATCGGTCTGTTAGTGCCGTGCACTGATGTTCTGCAGCATGGCTGGAAAAACACCGTCTTGACCAGGTGATTTGTAATGTTCAAAGGTGTTCACCGCCCATGCCACCTTATCCATCGAGACTATGTCACCGACTACTTCACTAAGTTCCCTATCAGATACACATTCTGAGAATCCCAAGATTCGTCCTGCCTGTGCATCTGCCTCCAAGTTCCTACAGCCTGGAAAATGAGTTTTCATAAGTAAACTCAGAGACTCAGAGCAGGACTCCGTCCATGAGTTATCCGCGCTGATTACATACAGGAGTACTAGGATCCTTGGATAAAATTCGCCTGAATCTGGATAACTCATTAACAGAGTCGATGGACTCACAGTAGTTCCTCCATGAGTCCCTCTTTGCCCTCTTAATGTCTGCCTTATACCTATTAAAACTTTCCCTGTAGCTGTTCCAATCCTCACACTGTTTTAAAATTTTTATAAAAAAATGGGAATTTTGTATCTTTAAGTCTTAACGTTTCGAGTTTTAAATTTAAAAACAAAAACTTATACTTAATTTATATAAATTCACTTATTTAAAAATTTAATAAATTAATGTTTTAGTCATATTTTATATTATTCTTTATTGATAAGCTCAATATAGAAAAAATACAGAAAAACATTTAAAAAATGTTTAGAATTCATCTTCTGCTCTCTACTAATGATTGAAAATTTGAAGTCTGGTACATTTAGAAGAAAAAAAGTTTAGAGTTTATTTTCACGAAGTAATGAAAAATATGATTTTTTTTCGCAAAAATTTGGATCCAAAAGAAGGCTTTATAGCACATCATGATAAAATCATTTCGATATTTATATTTTAAAGAACTACTTTGTGAAAATACTGAAAACTTGTTTTTCCAAAACGTACTATATATATATATATATATTCGAATTCAGCTCATCAATACAAATTTTATTGAAATCGCATAAAATTAGTTTCTCAGGACACTGTATACGTACACATATATCATATTTAATAAGGAGCCGTAGTTTAAAAAAGTTTAAAACTTTTAATTGCCAAAAACGATATGTAAAAAATTACACTGTGCTCGAAAATGGGACTTATTTTTTTAACAAGGTATATGGTATTTATATGGTATATATATATATATATATATATATATATATATATATATATTTTTTTTTTTTTTTTTGGATCCGCAATATTGAGGGTATATCAACCATATATATCCATATAGAGACTCTATTGTGAATTATAATATACATATGGGCCATTATCAAAACTAGCTTTAATCTTTAACAAGTTTTATGGTAATACCATTTTAAACAAAAGGGTTTCAGATCTGAACTCACAAGAAGTGAAACTAAAAGAGCTCAAAATTTTAGCACCATAGGTTTCATTTTATAATCATGATTGTTGCTCAAAGTTCAAAAACTTAAATTTTTCCCACTATTCAACACTTTTTGATTTTTTGCATCTCATTCGATTCTATATCGACTAATTGGACTTTGGAAATTAATTCTAGATTTTCTTTATTATCCTACATACTTTCAACAGTTACATACAGGGTAGTCGAATTTTGATATTAAAATTTTTCAAATTTTAAAATTTTGCGGCGGAATCTGTGCGCCTTTCAACGAAATACAAATATTGTTTAGGTTGATCTGCTCAAAATAGTCAATGCGACATACAGTCTCAAAAGTAAGAAAATAGGTGCTAACACTTTTGAAAAAATCAGTTTTTCGTGAGACACATTCGCAGGTTTATATGGAATAACACGACTTACTGCGTGAACTTGTTTTTTAGTTACTATAAAATCGAAGGCGAATTTTAAAGAAATTTATTTAAAAAATGTTATGGACTTTTGGAAAATTGCACTTTTTGTTTTTGTATTTTTATATAGAAAATTGCGATTTGTACAAATATTTAATAAATTAGTACAATAACGGCTATAAATATAATTGATCTGGACCATACATTTAAGTAAAATGTCGTTGATAGTTGAAAATTGTGCACTTGTCAAAACACATTTCGCTACGGCACATCGCATGGACAGCACGAAATTAACCATAAAAAACATAATTAGTAGGTGTTTGGTTATGTTCAATGGAAATACAGAGACACATCAAAAAATTTCGAAAGATAAAAATTTTGTGGACCAACAAAAATGTACTTGGGTTAAAAAAAGGATCACAATATTAAATTGCATTTCTTTGTAAAAAAAACTCTAACAAAATATATTTTTGCATAATATATGAAGAAATAACTTAGATTCGATACGCATTTTTCGCAAAATTTTTAAAAATCGTGATTAGTAAAAAGAAAATTTTAAAAATTTTGCTCGGAAACCCTAAAATAAAATACCATCAAATACTTAAAATACCATAAGTATTATTTGAATATCAACTGCAAACATTTTCTATCGAAAGCGTAACTATATCGACACGCCAGGAAGTTGATATGCGTCGCTTTTACTATCGAATTCTGTAGTGCGATTCAGTAACGTATTTTAACGATAATCGAATCGTTAAAATTAGTAAACAACAAAATTGTCGATTTAGTTATTCTCGAACACTTTTAACGATATTTGTTTGCGTCAACTTAGACAAAAATTTTTGTGTTGTTAATATATTGACAAAAATTAGCCAAAAAGTCAACCCAATGATTCAGTCGTTGTTTTGTGGTTGTAGTTTGTGCTTCCACGTTATAGATGGTGCTTCTACGTTTGCGAATCTTCTTTTAGGAGTAGTGGTCATTTTGAAGAAAACCATTAACAGAAACACATCTTAATCAATATCAAATACATAATTTAAACAATCACGGTCTTAAAATTGTTAAATAAACTTCGATTTGTTTCAAATTTATTTGTTTTTCTTTTTTATTTGGTTTTGAACCTTACTTACCTTACGGCATTTCCTTGCGGAGAGCTGCCACACGAAATAATAGTTATATACAATCGTTTAAGAGTACTTAGTGAATCATACAATCGTTACTGCAAACAACAAATGCTATTGACAAGTTTTGCGATTGTCGAATCGTTAAAAGTTACTGAATCGCACTACTGATCTACTTAGTAACACCGTTCGGGAAGAACTGTGCCACTAAGCGATAGTTCCTTTTGAGTAACGCTTTAGTCAGTATTGTATGTCACTAATTCGAATCTTCAAATCCCCACTAAAGCGTTACTCAAAAGGAACTATCGCTTAGTGGCACAGTTCTTCCCGAACGGTGTTACTAAGTAGATCAGAATTCGATGGTAAAAACTACGCATATCAACTTCCTGGAGTGTCAATATAGTTACGCTTTCGATAGAAAATGTTAGATTTTGATATTGTGTGTGTGAATTTTACATAAACTTCAAGTTTGTAAAATTGTTTTTATACTCAAATTAAAACCGCTATAACTTTCGCGCCCCTTGCGCGAAGTAATTAAGATTCTACATGAATGATGAGATTTCAACAAAAAACAATTGTTTTTTATAAAATTGTTTCCTTTTAATGATTGTTTTACATTTAAAAAAACATTTTTATAAAAATTGTGCTAAAAAATGCGAATTTCTCAATTAAAAAGGATATGTTTACTCTGTGACTGATTGAAAATAATGATATTCAATAGGATTTATTAGAATGCGGGTACCCCTTATTTAAAATTTAACATAATATAAACAAAATGGTTACTCTCTTCTGCCGGCGGTATCTCACATATTATATCAGCGTTAATCTCAGTTGTAGACTTAGCTTAAGGTTAAAAGTCAAATAATAAAGTACCATTGAGAAACAAACTTAAGGATAAGTAAAAACACAAATGAGAGATGAAAATTGGTTTCTTTTCATAAAAATTGTAAAAATGTGTGTGTTTTTTTTATACCCACCATAAAAAAATGAAGGGGCTATGTTGTGTTTGTCATTATGTGTGTAACATGTCGAAATTTTCGTCTAAGACCCCATAATTAATATGAGCCGTTATCAAAATTGTTTAATCTGACTGAAACTGACTTACTATTTTGAACAAACGGTTTAAAGATCTGAACTTACAAGACTTGAAACTAATAGAGTGCATAATTTAAGCACCATAGGTTTCATTTAATAATCATCATTGATGTTTAAAGTTCAAAAACTTAGAAAAAGGGCTAAAAATTACTTAACTTTTTCCATTCATCGTTGTTCGCGCGTTTGTACTTTTAGATCTCATTCGATCTTATATAAACTAATCGTACTTTGTAGATAAATTCTACACCTTTGTCATTGTGCTAATTTTCAACAGCTAAATGAAAAAAAATTTAATTTTTAAAATTTTGTGGTTTCTGGGTAGGGTCAATGCGCTCCTCAACGGACTAAAAATTTTGAAACAGGAATGGATACTTGTTGCAATTATGCGTATCTTGCGCTATATCTCGTTGATGTTAACGGAAATGTAGAGTTGCATCAAAAAATTTCGAAAGTTAAAAATTTTATGGACCAAAATTAACTTTTGTTAAAAAATAATTATAATATTAAATAGCATTTCTTTGTAAAAAACTCTAATAAAACATACTTTCGTATAATATATGGAGAAATAACTTAGATTCAAAAGCTATTCTTCGCCAAATTTTTAAATATCGCGATTTTTAGTATAAAGAATATTTTCAAGTCGCTTTATATTTATAAAAATGCATTTTAATGTGCCATAAAAAAAAAAAAAAAATTTTTTTTTAAGTCCAAAATCAAAATTTTTTGATAATGGCCCATATATATTCTCATAAGATTCTGAGCAGATCTAGATATATTCATCCGTCTGTCTGTTGAAAGCTGGATAGGGCTAAGGGCGGACCACCTAGGGGACGAAATTTGGTACAAATATTCTTATATAAGGTTGGTTTGCTATTGAAAATGGACAAAATCGATTATTAAACACAAAAGTTAATAATAATTAGCAAAATTTAAATGACCTTATTCGATACATTTTGCAAAGGGTATAATAAATTAAAAATGCATTCCATAACATTGCACTTTTTTCAATCAAGATCATCCAAAATTTTTTTGGTATAATAACTTACCTTTGTTAGCTCACTGGATGTAACCCATATAACATCGACTATAATGAGTATTGTTATACCCAATATTAACTTTTGGGTTCTAGTTAACATTATTTGTTTTGTTAATTATTTTGAATGCTAAATACAATTTGTCTTTTATGTCTGCCGGTATTAATTTACTTAATGCACTTTTTTCACTCTTATTTGCTTTATTTTTGTCTTTTGTTTATTATGTTATTATTATGGCAACAATTTATGTTTATTTTAATTTTTTTAGGAGACGTTTCGACTTCATTTTTAATTGTTATTCTATTATAAACGAATATTTATATTTTTGTGTTGTTATTAAGGTTGTTTACCAAATGACGTAGGCAGCCGTGTTGTGCTATATTATTACAATCAATATTCACTGAAATATGATAATATTGTTGGCTTATTTAGCTATTGTTACTGCCTGCCGCTGTTGCTGCATTGAGTCTTACACTGCCATAGTATAGTCTGTAATAGAAAAATTTATCAAGACATTTTTTTAGCATCTCGAGTATTTTGAAGGAGGCTTATTAATAGTTGACGACTATAAGTGTTTAAATGATAACTTTATTGATTTTCTTTTAGGTTTTCCTTTTATAATTTGATTTTGTTGTAAATGAGTTTTCTTAATTTCGATTGATGTTAATGATGCTGCTAAAACATATTTAGTTGGATTGTAAAACGAAGCAGTATTTTAAAATAATTATATAATTGTTCATTTGCAATCAATAGTTAAGCTAGAAAGCTACTTTATTAATAACGTTGTTTCTAATAACCTTTCGCCCCTAACAAAAATATATATCATATTAGACTCTGCTGGGTACCGGGTCATTGCGAGATAACTGGCAATGAGGTAGCTGATGAATTAGCTAGGAACGGCTCAGCTTTGGATAGAGCTGTAAGTGAAAGTGGTGTGAGACCACCTCTAGGCTTTTACTTCAAGTTAATTAGAGAGTGGATTCGGGATAGAACCAATCATGCATGAAATCGTAGAACGGACTGCAGATTATCAAGGATCCTATGGCCTAAACTTGATATAGCAGATACAAATCTACTCTTAAGCATGAAAGGGAGGAGCTAGAGACGGTAGAACATATTATATGTCACTGTCCATGTCTACAATTAAGTAGGCAGAAATGGTTAGGCGGTCGATTCGTTGAAGAATTGGACAGTATGGGAATAGCCTGGCTAACAGGCGGTCGTTAGCTTAGAACGATATAGGGCGGTAGCACTTTTCCTTTCCAGGTCTTTTCTATACTTTTCTTGGTCTCAGCTTTGCAACCCTTCTTTACCTACCTACCTAACAAAAATATAAAAGCCGGATCCATTATGAAATTTTGTGTAATTTGCACTATACATATGTATATTACATTTATGTTTTTGAGATTTTATTGGAAAGCAAAGAATTACCCTTTCGGTTATTACTGCAACAAAATCATAGAATACATTTTTAGCAATTCGAAAATAATATTTTGTATAAAAGTTATTTTATTATCATTCTATATATTTTTTCATTAAATAACGGTTTCATTTTGTATAACGAAACGAACATTCTTTTCGAAATTTTATATTGGAAACAACATATAAATTCAAATTTATTTGTTGTTTTCAATACAAATTGTCGAAACGAATTTTTCGTTTCGTTTAACAAAATCAGGGCATAAATATTTAATATCAAATAGACCATTTGCAAAAAGCCTCTAATTGATAGAGAGTGAATATTGACTCGCAGAAACAAAAAGCTTTGTCAAAAGATTGTCAACCTTTTCATAATAGGTTATGGGCCCTTCCGCGTTATAAGGGTATAATTGATAAAGAATATTAATAAGTAATATTGGTAAATAATAGTGTGTGAATTTAAAAAGATATTAAATTCAAGATTCAAGATGGATTCAAGATGGATTCAAGCTAATTCAAGATTAGTGTATATAAATCAAGATTCCAGATAACTTAAAGATGTCAACAATCAACAATTAAATTGAGCTTCGCTACCCCGACGCTTCTCAATTTAAATTTACGGTTAAAGCATATTTCCAAATGAAAAGTTTTTGGAATGCTATGGGGATGATGAGAAGATTCAACCAAAGTCTGAAATAATTCTACTGGTATAATAAGTAAATCTATCTACACATATATTCGTGATTGCAATAGTACATAAGAAATCTGGAATACACGGAAAACAATTCTTGATGACAGCGGACTGGATGTCAAAAGGACCTAAGTGCTTGAATTGTAATCAATAAGGGATATATTGCCGCAAAATGTAGCATTACTCTCTCCTGCCGGCGTTACCTCATATATTATATCAGCGTTAATCTCAGTTGTAGACTTGGGGTTACATTTGCTTTAACAACCATGTTTAAACATAAAAAAATTAATATTAACTTGAACAGTCCATATTTACTATTAATATGATTTTAGTGTTATGCTAAATATTTTATGTTAGGTGAGGACCACGAGTTAGAAACAAATATACAATGACATCAGATTGTAAATGATATAATCTTGTGAAAATTTTCTTATTAATAAAGATAGAAATTAAATTCGACAAGTAGAAGTTAAGTATATAAATGAAAAAATAAATACAACTACGAGCAATTATATAGGTTCACTTTGTAAGCCGTTATAAGTTCATTGCTAAAAAAGTAAAACACAAAGATATCAAAAAAAGTTAGTGACTTATGTTATATGTTATGTTATGTTATTTGATAAACCATAATATTTAAATCGGAAGATTTAGTAATATATTGTTAAAAACTTTTTGTTTTTTATAGCCACAAAGGGATAAAGGCTCTCCCGGGCAGGCAAATAGTATAACATCTGGAAGCAACTATAGCCTATAATTTTTATTATTTAGGGCGTAAAATAGGGCAAAAAGTCCCCCTATCTACATCTTCTTAACTAATCAACTGATTTTCTTGAAATAGTGCAAGAGGGATAAAAGCTCCCTCTCCCTATATATTCTTAACTAATCAACCGGTTTTCTTTAAATTTGGCATGCAGGCACTGTAACATGTGGAAGGAACTTAAAGATACAAATTTTTTTTTTTTTTGGAAATTCCAACATTTAGGGCATAAAATAGGGCGAAACGGGTAAAAACTTTCCCTACCCATGCCTTCTTAATTAATTATCCGATGAGAGTTTCTAGTCTTGAAGGAACTAAAGGCTATACATTTTAACATTTAAAGCGCAAAATAAAGCAACAAGAGTAAAAGCACGCCCACCCATCGCCACACACTTACAATACATTCGTTATTTTTTAATTAAAAACAAAATATTCTGTAAGTTATATTTGACGAAAATAAATTAAATATTTCAAGATTACACTGATATAAAAATATGTATGTATACCGTTAGCTAGAATGCCAAGAGCTTATTTTGATCAATGTTTTATATTGTACACTTACTCATCTTATAATATTACATAGAAAATTTAGATTTTACGAAGATATACATATTTTTTATTTTAACAAGTTTTCTTCGACTCCTGCAAGTGTTTTTAAATGTTAGTTAAGGCCGGTTGCAGGATTTAATATAACCTAAAATAATCTATTTTTCTTTACTTTATAAAAGCATCAGAAAAGTTTAACTCAATATGAAATAATTAGCTTAAAAGTAAAAAAAAAATTGTGAGAGCGAAGTGGAACTACATCCTTATATTTATAACATGCTTATTAACCCTGAAATATAATACTTTTGTAAAAATTTACTCAATCAACATTTTCTGGTAAATTCAAAAAAAAAAAGCTTACATTTTTGATACGTCTCTAGAAGATATTGTAATCCAGAGACATTTAAAATTAATGGCACTAAGATTTATTACGAAAATTTTATGTTATAACGTACACTATATACATGCAAATTTATGCAATTTTTTTTTTTTTTTTTTTTTTTTGTAAAATATCCAAAAGCTTACTTTTCAAGCTTTAAAAACTTGCCCTGGTAATTATAAGAATATGTAAAGTTTGAATATTCATGGTATGCTTAAACAATGCTAATTAGAACTATTTAATATGTACATTTTTTGTCTTGAAGGCCTTATATTACTTGAATAAATAAAATAATAAAATAAAATTAAATAAAACTCCTAAAATGATTCATTAGCAGCACTTCGGTGAAGAGGACTCCTTCTGCTACCTTGGTAGTATCATCACAAAGTCACGGGGATGTTATAAAGAATTAACAGAGTTAGACAGTCGTATGATCAATTTAACTCATGAAGAAATAACTTTCTCTCCATACATACAAAATGCATCATATTAAATAGCTGAGTAAAATCTTAGAATACTGCAAGTTGAGATATACATACCCTACAAGTATTTATAAACCTAGCCGAAGGAAAGACCGTTTGAGTCAATTGTGGCGATGACAACTTGATACCGAAGACACTAGCAACAGGCAAAATCAAGTGGGATAAATTCGTTGTTTCATTTTTTTTGCTCATCTTAGTTTGAATTATGGGCATCTAATGTTTACTATATGGATATCGATTCAAATACCATTTAATTGATATGTAATAATATCACCATACTCTTTAACCACTTGGTAGTTACAGAGTATGACTATATTTAACGAAACTGATGGTAGACGTATCCCAGACGCTCGGACTAAGTCCTACTGCACAGAACTTTCAAATATGCTAGGAATTTTGATTTGTTACAAAAAGTTGAGTTTACTACTTTATTAATGTTAGCCATAGTAATAAAAAAAGAACGCATTCTTTCTAAACTCTTCTTTCGCTTATAAATCATCAAACAACAGTTGAGATAAAATAACCAATCAAAGGTTTAACATTTTAATAAGTGAATTAATAATAATATTACCTATATTCACCTAACCTCTACGACTTATCTAAGAACTCTAAAAATGCAATTCTATCTAGATATTACAAAGTGGGCGTGTATAAACTGAATGAAAACCAGTTAACTAAACATTACTATAAAAGTTAATAGATATTTATATACATATATGTAGACATATTAAAAGTATTACTAGCATTTACCTTTTTTGTATTCCATGAAAACCACCAGCTGTTTTTTCTATTATTCTTTTTGTGAAAGTAAATAAACACTACTTTCCTATAATTCTGGTCTGTTTGCTGTCTAAATAATGTAATTGTTATTTATTTTCAACAATTTGTAAAATATTTTTCTCTGTTATGGTTTATTAAAATATATAATTTAAATTGTTATTTATTTTGTAAAATACTTGTTCTTTTTTTTAAATGTTATATTATTTCAAAAAAACAAACTATTTCTTCCGTAATTCGGTAGAATAAAAACTAAACTGTCAAAATATTTTCCCCTTTTGATAAATGACAGTTTCAACTTGTTTTGCTGTCATTGAATTAGACAGAGTTGCTTAAAAAAGTACAGTCGAAGCTCGATTTAAAAAAGTTTTTATAAGTAACTGAGTATAGCCGCCGATTATTTTTAAAAGCCGTCGACGGCTTGAAAAAAATTTTTAGTATTATAAATACCAATAATGTAGCTGCTGCGACCGCGAGCAGAATAAGTAAAATTAGAAAATACAATTCTAACAAAAACTGATTCCATACAAAAAATGGTAAAAAATTTGCTGAAAATGTCAACAAATTGTCCAGAAAAATGCGATACAAGAAAATAAAATTGTTTTAACATTATTAAATTGAACTGGCAATGTTTTTGAAGTCGAGGGTATGTAATAACATTAAACAATTTAAATAGTGTATTATTTTATTAAAAATCTATTTGAAATAGTTATGTCACCTAGTGTCTACATGAGGCAAATTTATATCAAAACAAACGTCAAAATCAGTGCGAATATATACAAGGTAATCTTAGTTAAACAGTTAATTATTATTTTGGTTGTTACAGTTGTCAATCCGTGTGGAGTCTTTACCTGTTTACTTCCATCGGACGCGTCCCCAGGTGGCGGATAGGGGGGATTGGGCGAGAGACACTGGATGCACTAATGTACGGTGCTGGAGCCCTCTCCCCTTGCCGACATTAATGCATCCTTTGTATCACACCCAGTCCTGAAAACGGAAGGCTTGCTGGACTGGATGCGATGCATTGATGTATTCTATTTGGTGTTTCCGCCGAAATGAATACATCTCTGGCACTGGGTACGGTCTTGGTGCCATACGTTTTTCGTGGACCAAATAAATGGGTATCATGCACTTTTAAGATCAAGGTGGTTGGTAGCAGTGCCGAGGATCTGAATGATTAGTTAGTGCTAAAAGAAACTAATAGTGAACAGCTCCCCTCTGATACTGATGGCAAGGGTCAGTTGTATTACAGCCTAGTCCGCGTACGCCGTCACTGCGCGAGATGGTCTATTTTTTTTACGAGCATACTCGTGGGACCAAATAGAAGAAAAAATATGGAAACAAGTAGGTTAAGAGATGAACGGGACAAAGGGACAACGGACAAAGAAGACTGCGTCAGAGAAGTAGAAGGGACGGGGAAAACAAGGACGACGTCGGGAAAGGGGGAAAAATGAGGATGGGGACGATGACATGGACTTGCTAAGACTGCATACGAACATCCTCATACAACACGGACAACTAATGACCCAACTGACGGAGGAGGACAGCCTGCTGGACTCGGCGGAGGACCCTGTAGGATCTGGTGCGACGGAGGGACTGGAGGACCTGTCTCTTTTATCTGATGAAGAGCATGAGACAACAGTTGTCTCCTAAGGGGACCATAAAAAGAGTGAGGTCGGGGGATGACCAGCAGATTTCATCTGCGAAGAAGGTTGGTAATGCACCAAGTGGCCCGCTTAAAAACTCTCATAAGGGAGTAGTGAAGCGGGTAGTATCTGGTGACGTACAACCTTCATCGTCCAAGAAGGGGAAGGATTCGTCCAAGTCGGACATTCTTCAAGTAGCAGTCATTGACCGTGCTGATCCAGATGGGAGAATCAGTACGGAAATGTGGCGGCTGATTGAGGACAAACTTATGGACGAAATCTTCCAGACAAGGCACAGGCCGGGTGAAATAGCCTTCATGGGTGCAGACTGGACAAGGGGCGTCAAGACTGTTGGTTGCGGTAACAAAGGAACTTTTGAATTCATGGAGAAAATGTCATTAAGCATCATTTAGTACCACTTTTAGATCTATCAGAGGAAGGCCAGGAAAAAGGAGTACTGATTACAGATTTTATAGAGAGCACAATATCAAAAAAATACCATGAAACTCTGCAAATGATGATCTATTTAATATATTACTGGCAACGTCAGTTCCGCTCATCTCTAGCAGCAAAAGGGCTGCTAGAGAAATTGTATAAAACAAAATATGGAATGTTTGCAGGCTATTTTCCAACAGAATAAATAATAATTTTCTTTTATTGTTATTTAAGCAAAAAATAAAATAAACATTAAAAAACTTTTAGTCATTATAAAAAATAAAGATGTTTGTCCTTAATATTGTTTAAATAAAAAAACAAAATAAACATTAAAAAATCGTAATTTTTTTGTACAAAAATAACCGATTCTAGTTTAGCTTGTTCCAAAATTGATGAATTGGGAATTTGTTCATAAAGTTATCTTGGGTATTATTAAATTTTTTTTTATCTGCTTGTATCTATTTTTATAAGTAAAGCTGATTAAAAAAAGTTGGAATTTTCATACTAAATACTATAAAAAAAATTAAAAATCCAATTTTAGTTTTAAATTTCTCAACAACTGCTAAACCGATCTTCGTGAAATTAAAACTGGAGAAAAATTCAAAGCAAAAGAAAAAATATATAAAATAAATCTATCCATACAAAAGTTACAGAGTTTTGGCTTACGAAAAACGATTCTGAACTACTGTGCAACGTCTCAACGTTTGGAAATTTTTCAAAAGGTCAGTTTTTCGCGAGGCACATTCATATATAATAGCATGGATTACTACTGTTTTTGGTTATTTTACACAGAAAAAAAAAAAAAAACGGGAGAGCATTAAAAATAAATTTAATAAAAAAAATTTATAGTCTTTCTGAAAATTATGGAAAACTTTAAATTGTTTTATATAGTAAATTGCATATATACATATATAAATGGACCAAAAAAATCGTCTTGGGTTAAAAGAATATCACAATATTAAATACCATTTTTTTTTGTAATAAACTCGAATAAAATATATTTTCGTATTATATATGGAGAAGTAACTTAGATTCGATCCATATTTTTCGCAAAATTTTTAAAAATTGCGATTTTTAGTATAAAAAAATTTTTTTAAAATTTAAGCAAACTCTTAATTATTGTAATAATAAATTTTATTTTACAAAAATCGATATTTCTTCAAAAAATATTAAAAATTATAAAAAAAATTTATCTAACTTTTGGACTTTTTTTTGTGATTTCGTTAATGAAATCGTGCAGTTTACGCTGTAAGTGCAAAGGACGATATGAAACATTTGAGGGATGCGATTTTCTTTTAAATTATGTGGTAAGTACATGCTCTCACAAATATTTTTTTCGAATTTTGGTTTTTTAAATCAGTTAAATCGGTAAATAAATACACTTCTTATACCCTTCACATAAAATGAAAAGTATAAAATGTTCGTGATTGTTATAATTAAAAATAAGTTTTATCTTTCTGTGTCTGTGAAATAGATTTCTTGAAGCCCATAGTCCAATAAACACATTCCTCTTTCAATACTTATATGGAATATAGTCTCGAAAATCTTGGTATTAAATTTCTGCAAAATCCGCGTAAGAATAATTTTTACAATTTTCTTTGCCTAAATTTAAAAATATTTTATATTTCACATACAATAATATATATTTAAATGTTTTTCTATTGGAAAGTTGTGAGATTGAATATTCTATAGAAAGTGTTCTAGATTACAAACCGTTAAGCCTAAGTTCTTATCTTCTGGATTCCTTATAAATTTTCGCTTTTCATAAAAAATATAAAAATTTTCAACATTAAAAAAAAAAAATTATAATAATCATTTGACAAGAATTTCTAAGCACGTTTTGATGTGTTTTTATAAAAATATTATTTAGATTTGAGTTACATTTTAAGCTTTTTATATAAACAATAAAGATAGTAAATTTCAATATAACGATGTGATGTTCTACTTGAATTTGAAATGTTAGATTAAGGAACTGTCAAATATATTTTTAACTAATTAAAAATTTTTCTTCGAAATTTTTTAATATAAAACTAGAGAAAGAAAGATATAGTCGGTCAAGACCAACTATATGATACCCTACACCATTTTGTACGAGCATACAAATTCGGAAAGGGGACTTATATTCCACATGTGGAAAATTTTACTAAATGTAAAATAAAATATACAAATACATAATAATGTGTTGAAAGTGGGTTTATATGGGACCTATAGTAAATTTTTAACCGATTCTCATAAAATTTGGCAATGTTGTTTCTACTTATATAAAACTTATTTGTGTCGAATATTAACTTGATACTAACATTCGTATGGGATTTATGCACGTTAAAGTGATTTTCGGAAGAGGGGTTTATATAGGAGCTATGTTCAATTGTGGATCGATTTTCATAAATTTTGGTACAAAGATTGATATTTGTTCTTATCTTTAAAGCATTTTTGAGTGTTTAAACACTATTCTGGGGAGACATTTGTATGGGGGCTAGGTGAAATAATGAACCGATCACAACCAATTTCAATAGGCTTATAAAAGTCCCAAGTGCCAAATTTCATTGAATTATCTTTAAAATTGCGACCCGCTAGACAGACGGACGGACATCGTTAGATCGATTTTAAAGTGATTCGGAGTCGACTGGTATACTTCAAGGTGGACGTTGGTTAACTATTGGCTTTAGTTTCCTGAAGAAATAAAAAATATACATATTTTGCTATACTAAAATTATGCATTTATTTAAAGACATGTATTTCTGTGGTACTTTTTCGTGTGTCACTTGAATAAGGAATTCTTTTAATATTAATCAGGAAGTCTATGATTTGAATTTCTTTCAATATAAACGGCTAGAGAATTTTTAATTTGATAGTTTTTAAATAGTTTTTATTCAAAATGGGACGTGGTAAGGCTCTTAATAACTCTGAAAAAGTAAAAATTCTGATTTTGAAATCTCAAGGTCAGAATCCGGTCCAAATAGCCAAAAACATTAATAGAGGAAAGACAGTTGTGTACAATTATTTAAATAACGTGGAAAGATACGGAAAAAACATGAAAGGGCGGAAGAAAATGGCAGCAACTCCAAAAGAAAGAGGAAAAATTCTTAGAATTGCATCAAATTCTGCCATGTCGGTATCAAAAATACGTGAAAAAAGTGGAGTCAGTGCCAGTCTAAGAACAGTGCACCGTATTTTAAAATCGTGCCCATACATAGTCCGATGAAAACTGCAAAAAAACCCACCACTTAATGAAAAACGCAAATCACAACGTCTACAGTTTGCCAAAAATACAATAACATGGTCCAACAAATGGTTTAAAGTTGTATTTTACGATGAAAAAAAATTTAATATTGATGGTCCCGACGGGATAACAACTGCTTCCATGACCTAAATAAGGAGGAATTATTTTTTAGCCGCAGACACAGCCGAGAGGGCGGAATAATGGTATGGGGTGCCATTTCGTATTATGGTACCATAGAATTGGTTTTTGTATCCAACAAAATGACTGCAACGACTTACAAAAACATTCTGGAGGAAGCATTTCCAAAATTTAATGATTTCTTTGGACCCATACCTTGGACGTACCAACACGACAACGCTCCGATTCATACCGCCAGAGCAGTAAAATAATGGATTAATCAACAAAGTGTTCAACTTTGGATTGGCCCTCATATTCACCAGACCTGAATCCAATGGAAAAAGTTTATGAAGGAGGAAAACAATTTGAGACGATAAAATCCTTAAAGGATGCAACAACGGAAGCATGGAGTCGATATTCCAAATCGCATTTTTAAGGTTATTTCTAAAAAATGGTGGCAGTATTCATTACTAATTGAATGCTAGAAGATAATAACTTTTATTTTTATAACCTAAAATTTAAAAATAAATTACAGTTTGCTTAGTTTTAAAATATTCCTTATTCAAGTGACACACGAAAAAGTACCACAGAAATACATGTCTTTAAATAAATGCATAATTTTAGTATAACAAAATATGTATATTTTTTATTTCTTCAGGAAACTAAAGCCAACACTTTGAAATTTGGTTGCGCAAAAAATTATTTTTTCCTGAACTTTAGTTTAGGAGATATACTTAATTAAAGTTAAAAAAATGTTATTCCTTATTCAAGTGGCAGGCAGTGTATTAGGGTTTTAAATGTAGATAATAAGATGGCATATCATGATTGGTGGATTTGTATTATAGAGCACCAAAGTTAACAATTCTGAAAATTTTTAATTTTTAATTAGCTATTTTAAGCTAATTCAAGTTTAAGATATCTAATAGGTTGATTATGTGTGGCAACCGAACTGAAGTTATGTTATGGCAACTGACAACTGAAAGCTCTTAACTTCACTTGCCGCACAGGCAACTATAAATTTCTGGTTGCTGAAAAATTAAAAAAAAAAAAAAAAAAATTGAAAACTAAATATTTTTTTGTAAAAGTGTTAATAATTTGAGGAATAGTATATCAATTACCAATTCCATATCTATAACTTTTTGGCAACTGAAATGGAGTTGCTATTCACAATAAAAGTTTACTTGTAGGTTGTGTTGCCAGTAGACAACACAATTGAAGTATAAAGTATATTAAGTATATTTTCAAATTAAAGTAAAAATTTTGATAAAAGATAATTCCAATATGTTTATTATTTATTTTTTTACCGGTGCGCTTCGCTTCACTATTTGATGCGATAACTAATAATTATATGGGGAGTAGTACCCCTTGATCTATCCATCCTATTCGAAATTTGATATGAAAATTACTTTTAAAACTTTTTAAGACTTTCACTGTAATAGCCCTTTGCCTATATTTCTTATTTTCATTACATCAATGCTATATGATAAGATAAAGGATCCCACAAAATTTGAGGCATCTCACTGTAATAATGATTATTTGCCTTATATAGGAAGTACTACTCCCCCTGCTTCGATCGATCGAAAAATAAAATATCATGCTATGAAAATTTTAAGCAAATCGGTTCATCCGTTTTAGATTTTTAAAATATGGGTGTGGCTTCCAATGAAGATCCAACATAACCTATGACATTCTACAGTGCAACCACTATCTGTATGTTAAATTTCATGTAAAAAGCTTCACTAATAAAGTGCAAAATTAAAAAAAAATTGATTTTTTAAAAGTAGGCGTAAAATGTGGATGTGACGTCCAATCGAGATCTAACATAGCCTACAACCACCAAAGGATCTAATACTATCTGTGATACACCTCATTTTTAGAGTAAATATAAGGATTTGTAAAATCCTTATTCTATTTCAACTTTATATGAAAATATGAATTATTTAAAGCTTTTAGTATTTACATAGATATAGAATAGGTAAATATATTTGTAATTACATCCAATACAATGTATTTCATTTTCATATAACACATCTCAACACGGGTGAAGTATATATAAGATTCGGCACAACCGAATATAGCATTTTAACTTGTTTTTACTAAATGTTTTTTTTTTTTTTATTTTAAATCATAAAAACTAACTACCAAAGTAGTAAAAGCTACTGTTTTATCATTTGTTCAAACCAGAAAACTACTTAACCGCCAAAGGTGTTAAATCAATTTTTTGTATTTTTTTTTCATTTTTATTTCTTGTAAATTATATTGTTATAACCAAGACTAAAACTACATTAAGAAATAAAGGATATAACTTATATTAGAAAACTTACAAATTATACATATTATTATAAATTGATTCTTAACTTGTAAATAGAAAAAAATTGTCTTTCTAAGATAGAATGGTGTTTACCCATGGAATAAATTCAGTTATAATTGGACTAGTAAATGCTAAAGCTTTGTTTTTAAAATATGTCCGCAAATCTGTAGGATTATTAAAATGACAATAATTAGTAAATATTAGATACCAAAGTACAAAGTATATAAAGTAGTCCGACTCCCTATTTTTCTAAATTCTCTCTCACATATACGGATCCAATGTGAACCATAGAAAACAATATGTGAACTGAGAGAACTGTAAACATGAAAAAAGGTTCGAAATTTTAGTTGCAAATTTTCCGACTATTGCACATTTTTGGAAATTCTTACACTTATAAACAGAATTCTAAAATTATTTATAACACTTTCAGCACATTTTTATTTTAAAAATCGGCCAATTTTGCACAATCTCAATAATATTTTGCCATTAATTTTTGACATTTCTTTTTTTTTTTTTAGAATTTTAATTGTACAACAGAGTTTAAGTTTTTAGTATTGAAAATTCAATCAAATTGAATTTCAAAATACCAACACATTTAATTTTTTTTACTAACACATACACAGAGTTAGTTACTTTTTCACTAACACACAATTAGATTTAGGTATTCCTGTCAAAAAGTATATAAAGTCAAAGTATATAAAGTAGTCCGACTTTTTAAAATTACTCTCTCACGGGTGTCATCTGAATTGAAAAAAACTGTAAACAAAGAAGAAAATGTAAAACTTTTACATGCAAATTTGCGAATTATTAAGCATTTTTACGCGTTATTACATTTACTCACATAATGTTACAATTTTTTGAAACAGTATTTAAAAACTTTTATGTTTAATCCGGGTCTATTTTGCAAAAACGAAAAAAAAATGTTTTATTTATCTTTGACATTTTATTTTCTTTGTTTTATAAATTATTTTGTAGAGCAGTGTTCATATTTTTGGTATTGAAAATTCAAATGAATTTTAATTTAAGCCATTTTTATAAAACTCTGTGTATGTTGGGAAAATAAAAAACATCAATACATTTAAGTTTTTATTACTAATATATAAAGGGTGATTCAAGTAGAGATATTTTTTTCAATAGCCTTTTTTTGACAGATCACGCGTGAGTCATGTCATGCTGTCATGTTATTTTTGTTTAGTATGTTTGGCATTTCATAATGGAAAGACTTACGCCTGAACAACGTTTACAAATCGTTCAACTTTATTACGAAAATTCACGTTCTGTGAGGAATGTGTTTCGTGCACTTCGCTCAACTTATGGTCAACATTATCGGCCTACTGAACATACTATTCGTAACGCCATCACCCGTTTTGAGACCCACCATTCATTATTGGATAATATTCGACCGAATAGACCACGTCCAGCACACTGTGAAGAAAATATAGCGGCCGTAGCTGAGAGTGTACACGAAGACCGTGGAGAGTCGATTCGGCGCCGTTCGGACTGACGTATGGAACGACTTGGCGCATTTTACGTCGAGATCTTAAATTGAAAGCATACAAAATACAGCTTGTGCAACAACTGAAGCCGCTCGACCTTCTCAAGCGACATCACTTCGCTCTATGGGCTCTTGAAAAGTTCCAAGAAGATCCGACGTTTTCGAGGCAAATTTTGTTCAACGATGACGCCCATTTCTGGCTCAATGGGTATGTAAACAAACAAAATTGCTGCATTTGGGACGAAGAGCAACCTGAAGAGATTCAAGAACTGCCACTTCTTCCAGAAAAAACAATGGTTTGGTATGGTTTGTGGGCTAGTGGAATCATCGGTCCATATTTCTTTAAAAATGATGCCGGTGCGAACGTAACCGTCAATGGCGACCATTATCATGCCATGATAACCGACTATTTGATGCCTGAAATTGATTTGGTTTCAGCAAGACGGCGGCATCGCATCAATCAATGGATTTATTGAGAGAACTCTTCGGTTGATTGGCCACCAAGATCGTGTGATATCACACCGTTAGACTTTTTTCTGTGGGGATATGTAAAGTCTAAAGTTTATGCGGATAAACCCGCTTCGATTCAGGCCTTGGAGGAAAACATCACGCTTGTCATTCGCCAATTACTAGTCGAAATTCTCGAACGAGTCATCTAAAATTGGACTCAACAGATGGACCATCTGCGACGTAGCAACGGCCAACATTTGACAGACATAATCTTCAAAAAATAAATGCCAAAGAATGTTCTTTCAAATGATATTAAACATTCCCCATTAAATTTGAATTTTCTGTGTTTTTTTCTTTAAAAAAATAGGGAATCTCGAAATCGATCACGCTTTACATAGAGTTAGGTATTTTTTTACTAACACTCTCTTACAGCTAGGTACCTCTGTCAAAAAGCCATACCATTTATCCTGCCAACATTTTTTATCGAAATTTGAACTAAAGCGATACCTCATATAGTTAATAACACTCGAATATGACATCATTTTCTTATCGAAAAAGAGCCATCGTTCGGAAAGAAATGTGCCGCAGTACTAATAATTTTTAGATGACACTATTTAGTGCATTCTTTGAGTATCCAAATACTATCATTAAAAAGCGTAAAAAAGTACATCAAGAAAGTATCGAAATATAATCGCTTTTGTATAATGAACATGTTTTTAATTCAGTTGGAATATTTCTATTAAATAATTTTTATTATAATTGAGCAAAATGCTTATCTTATATTCAAACACACTATAAAAAAATCACAAATTAAAAATTAAAAAAAAAACATTTTTTATTCAACACTTAAATAACAACATTGATAACTTTAAAAGTTATACATTTACTGGGCGAAATTACGTTGTGCTTGTTCTTTTTCTTTGCCCTGGAATGTAACAGTAGTCCAAGTCAATTTTTTTTTTAGATAAAAATTCGATACTAATGTGTTTTGTTATTGCAATTTTGTGTATTTTCTACTTTTGAACATCCAGGAGTGTCATGGAGTGGATGAATGAAAAAACTCTCTTCCAAATGCTGGCAGGGTTATACATACATATATACTTTGTTAGATATAATGCATTTAGACTTAAATGTCACAATTTTTTACCAATTTTAATCAGGGACATCGCAATCCAATAAACGCTGTAAAAAGAACATATTTTATTTCATTTATTTTGTCCAATTTGTAACAATTACTTATCAAATTTTGTTTTTTGTTATTGGTGGGATATTTTTTAATTTATTTAAATATTTTTTAATCTTGTTTTTGACATTAAATGCTCTACAGGATTTTTCTCACAAAAAATTTAAATAAATAAATAAGTAAAAAAAATATTTTCATTTTGTTTTTTGTGAAAGTTTGTTTTTTTTTTAAACTTGTATACAGAGTTAAAAAATTATTTTCATTATGAAATAATAAAATTTTCATATATTTTTAACTTAACGAATAACTTTTTTAATAATCTATAAGCTGTAAATGTTAAATTTTTTTCGAGCTTATAATAACTTGATTTTTGTTTGCAATTGCTAAAAGATATTTTCTTCTTGAAATTAAAAAACTTCAAAGCTTATACATTGTATTAGGAAATTATAAAATTTATATCAATTTATAAGATGAAAATTATTAGGGCAAAAAGAATATTTCACTAATGGCAATTTATGTACAAAATTCCATTGTGTACAAATTATAAAAAAATGTTTCTCTTAGACGTAAATTATGCAATATTATGTCCTTTAGTGTAATTCAGGATAATATATGTAAATTTTTATTGGATTTGTATATTTATATGATTCTTACAGCAATATTATTTAGAATTTTATAAGAAATCTAGTGGAAAAAAATTTTTTTGACCGAAATTAAGCCTTCCAAGAAAAAAAAACTTAAAAAAATGTCGGAAATATTTTCTTCGACCTAAACATCTCTTAAACTAAAGGAGAAAACCTACACATGTAACTATATATATATATATATATATATATATATATATATAGAATTATGCTCTTAAATATAAACTATGCAAAAAATGTCATTTATTTTGCTAAAACATGCTATAAGATAAGGAAAAATGCTAAGTCCAAAATTTCCAAAAAAAAAAAAAAAAAATGCTGTAACAAAACGATGTCAAAATTTTTAACATTGTCTGAAACGGATAAATATCTAACAGTTTGGTTCATTTGAAGCCTAGGAAAAATATGATTTTGCATATTTTTGGTTGCCCTAATTTGAATAGGTTTAGAAAAAGGAACTGTCTGATATCACTATTTTATTACACCTAGGTGACAAAGATATATTTCAATTTATCATTACTTTTATAATTTCTTTAATATTCTTTTGCGACTTTTTATATTATCGATTTTTATTATATTTTTATTATATTTTCGATCTTTATAGAACGGATGAAAATCACTGTCGGTATGCGAAATCAACTTGGTTCTTTCAGAAATCTGTCACAAATTTTTAGAAAAAAAATCTTTTCATATTGGTTTTTTGAAATTATGAAATGGGGGTTACTTAAAAAACCCCTTTTTTTCATAATCAAAAACATAACCTCAATTTTTTTTTAGATCCAGATACAGATGTAAATTTTTTAATTCTCATTGAGTTTATAAAGTGTACACTCTAATATATATGATGATGAGCTCGCGAATAGGAAATAGCTTCCCCTCAATCGAATAAATTGTGAATTTATTCAAAGTGATGATTGCGATTATTAGCACAATATTAAAATTATGAATATTTCGTTTTTCGCAGCTAAATTACTTTGAGTCTGTAAGTTATTGTTTTTAACTATTTTTGATGGATTTTAGATATATTATATTTGATACGAATGATCTGGTCACCTTATTATAATGTTAAATATAAACACATAAGTATTAAAAATATTTATTCTAATAATTTTTCTCATTCTATTTATTCCTCTATCTCTCCAACCAGTCACGAAGATGAGGACACTATCTCCTTGGAAAATCTCTTTCCCTGCGATCAAACTGAAATTTATGCATCGAAAAAAATCAGTTTTAAAAAAAGGTTTAAAAAATTATGGCTCTTTACAGAATTACGACCAATTGCCGGAAGCTTTAAAGGGCGATGATAAACAACAACAATTATTGGGAAATATAGCGGAAATATTGGAGTTACTTGAGAAAGAAATACTGCCATTGATGTTGAGAAATCAAAGAGATTTGGAAAGTATGTTTGATGAGATGGCACATTATATAGATGTAAGTAAAAATATATTAAAAAAATATCTTTATATATATATATATATATATATATATATATATATATTATTTTTTACAAAAAAAATCTTGTTAATTTTTGTTTTTTGTTAGCATTATTATAATTTTATTTGTTTTATATTTTAACACCTGTTGCTAAATATGGCTAAATGAGCTATATTTGTGTTTTATTTTTTGTTTAATTCTGCTCATATGGTTTGAATAATTTAATTAGATAGTATATTCTTCTACCGTTTAGTACTCGTATATAAATAACAGAGCATGAAAAGAATTAATTCTAAGATATATAGCATGCCGACAGTTTACATGTCAACAGTTTACGGATCATAATTGAGCAATCTGTTGAGTAGATAGATATTCACTTGATATTCATCGATTTTGAGAAAGCATTCAAACCGCTTTCCCATTCAGCCATATGGAGTACGCTAACATGCAAAGATACCCCAATAAAAATAATTGATATTGTTAAAGCCCTATATCATGATGGCTGTATTAGTGACTCATTCACAATTAGAACTGGAGGTTGTGTTCTATGGCAGCGAAGGCTGGACTGAAAATAAATATTGCCAAAATTAAACCAATGAGAATTAATGCTTCTAATAATAGAGCATTCGCAATAGACGAGAAGAATCTTGAAGATATTCTGCTATCTAGGAACGTTCTGCTATCTAGGAAGTCTTCTGACTATAACAGGTGGTTCTGCAGACGACGTAAGAAACCGAATAAAAAACATTCATTTGGCATTCTAAACCTCATATGGCGATCAGCGCATAACTCGAAAATAACCAAGCTAAACTTATTTAACTCCTGCATAGAATCATCTCTTCTCTATGGACGTGAATCGTGGAATACAGCGCGGACGGATATTAACTAGCTTCAGGTAGAATTTTAAAGTAGTTACGATATCCAATGAAATGCTATAGATCCAAACCACTCAAATCCCCATAGACGTCGAGATACGTAAAAGAAAATGGCGCTGGCTAGGACATACCCTACGACGGATGGAATCCACAAGGAAGCCGTAGAAAAGGAAAACCACCACACACTTGGCGCCGCCAAATCTGAATTGAAGCAGCCAACAAAGACAAGAGCTGGAACTAGATAAAACCACTTGCATCGGACAAATCAGAATGGAATAAATTTGTTATCACCCTATGTTCCTTATAGGAACTACGGGAACTTATATATCTATATATACAATTGTTTTTTTTACATTCAAATCATTAATGAATTTTTAGCGAATTTTGAAAAAAAAATATATACGCGGGGTGATTAACTTTGGGGATCTTCCCTCTACCACAGGCGCGGATCTAGCCAAAGCATTAGGGGTGGATATTTGTTTGATTTTTTTTTTTATGAAAAATTCGATACTTTAATTACTAAAACTTTATGTTGATTTAGACAACATAAAACTTTTAAAGACTAGATTTTTAATCGAATTGTTGAGCTATGAAATTTGTAAATTTCCGACACCCAAAAAACTCGATATTTTATACATATTTTATATTTTTTGAAATAAAAAAAATAATAATATGAAATGATAAAAAAATAATAAAATTCTGCTTTTGGCAATATTGAATAGATTTTAATGGTTTAAATCGCATTATTATTTTGCTGTTACCCTCTTAAAAATTTTAAATTAAATTATCTTAAAAAAAAATTCATAATATATTTAATATCTAAATTACTGATTTTGAGCTGGTTATATAAAGGGAATCTGTACTAAAAATGGATTAAAAATTATGAAAAAAATACTTTTTTGAAATTTTTTAAAAAAATCTGATTTTTAGTCTGAAATTTATAAAATTCACAGAAAATTTTTTAAATAACGTAAGTTATTTAAAAATTTGCGAGATACATATTTCATATATTTTTTTTTTCAAATTAAATAAAATCATCAAGGCTTGAATAAATTTATTTATTTATAATATTTCGCTGTGCAGACGAAAAGTCTTATGTGTTTTTTAACATGCGAAAATAAAATTTATATTTTGTATGAAATCATATACATAAGTATTAACCCTTTTGATTACTTCGAAACTAATCCAGATTTTTGAAAATATATTAAAACTGAAAATGAATGATCAATTCAGATTCTAAAGCAATGTTTGAAATCTTCTTAGGAGTATTTTTAGTTTTAATGCTTTTTAGCCACATAAGAGGGACAGAACAATGATTTTGAAATGAAGTAAATATGTACTCTTGAATTTTTGAAATACAACTAACTTACCCAAGTCCAAGTTATTTTATGAGCAGGTCAAATGAACACTTGTAATTTCTAACTGACTAGTCTAATTTATATACAGATTTATACAATCGTAGCAAATAATTTTCACATTTTATGTGTGATGACGCTTTCCTGGCTTAAAATATTCCAAAAATTATTATTTCTCAAATTTCAAATTCAAAATTGTTTATTTTTGCACTTTATTATTTGAAGGAAATGGAATTTGATCCAGGTTTTGTTAAAATTTGAAATTTGAGTTTTGAGATACGAATAACTCGATAACTATAAAAGTCAATGAGAGAAAATACACTAATCTTTGAAATCGGATTAGCCGACCACAATTTACAAATTTACTTGCAAAATATGCGTTTCACTTAAAAATTGGCGGAAAAATAACGTTTATCAATGATATATTGTGTCCAGTTACCAGAGTTTTAAAGTTAAATATAGTTTTCATGAGATCCTGCTAAAAGATTTTAGTTTTAGTTTATTTTTATTGTAGTTATCCTTACCTAGTGTCTACATTAGGCAAATTTATATCAAAATAAACGTCAAAATCAGTGCGAATATATACAAGGTAACCTTAGTTAAACAGTTGATTATTATTTTGGTTGTTACAGCTGTCAAACTTCATATATAAAAAACAATAATGAATACGCCATATTGTTGTTTTTGTGCAACTGTTGCCACTTTCCACAAATTCGCGTTAAGTTTGACTTTTGTCTTGATAGAAAAATCTCTAATGTAGACACTATGTTAAGAATTTTAAACGCTTATCTTTTCATTTTACCGATATTTTTTAAGTTAAGGGACTTACTAACTGATATTCCAACAATTTCTCATAACTGTCTATCGAAAGAAAAACTCGTTTCGACAAAATATATGGAAAACAACAAATAAATTTATCATTTTATTGTTGTTTTCCATAAAAATTTTCGAAACTAATATTTCATTCGACTAGAGAAACAGGCAGTAAAATTATTAAAATAAAAGGTATATTCAAAATTTTTATTTTATAAAAAAATATTTTTTTCATGAAGCCGAAGTTTTTAAGTAATAATAAAATTTGTTAGTGTAATATAAATATATATGTTTAAGTGATTAAATCATAGAATACAACTAGAAGTTTATGTGAGAGGCACTTCGAACTAAATTTTCAAAAACACAAAAACAAAATATATGTGACTAGATGTTTTTTGTTGTTGCATGAATTAGTTTTTAACAATTGAATCAGATTTTTTCTCTCACATTAATATCTACTTATTGATCTACTGATAAAACTATCACTTAAAGAAATACTATGCAATAATTTGGAAATACCTTTTTTAAACTAGGAAAAAGAAATGAAATTAAAAAAAAATTGTCTCTATTGGAAAAATACAAAAACGCATAAAAATATTGTTATTTAAAAAATCACTTGCATTTCCGATATATTTATATAATTAAATACAAATTTTTAAGAACCTTTAATTTTGTTTTAAAATTTCAAATTAAAAAATATGATATTTTCCCCTAAAATGATTTTAGCTCCATTATATTGTGAAAAATTCATTTTGGCTTTTCCTATTTTCGATAAACTATTCTTTTTTTTATAAAATAATTTATATTAGATCTGCGCTGTAACGGTTCAAGCTTCATGCCCTACCTCTTAGAAGATTACCTATTCTTCCAACCGTGCTCAGGGTTTGGGGTGGTGTTCTTGTCTTCATAAGACATAGGCTAAGAATCCATCATTTAAATTTTAAAAAAAGATAGCTTTTAAAGACCTGAATACCAACTAATTAAAAAAAATAATAATAATAAAACTGATTTGAACATATTATCAAAAGAAGATGGTGACATTTCTTCCTTCTCTTTTACCCTCCCAACCGAGCTATTTAAATATAAAATATAATTAAAATAGCCCTAAATTAATTCTCTAACTATAACCGATTAACCGTTCGTAAAAATAAAGCAATTAAATATGCATATTGAAATTAATTATAATATTCTAATTAAATTATCTAAATTAAATAACATTTTGTCTATTTAATATTAAAATATCAATATATAGAAAGAAAATTTTTGTTAGACAGTGTATGTATATGTATGTTTATGTTTAAAAAGTATAAAAATTTTCAAATTAAAAAAAAATTAACTTTTATGTTAAAATTTTGAATAGGGATGGAAATATATGTTATTAACATAATCTTAACATTATGTTACTACTATATTTTTTTTCCTTTTTGAATCTGATTAGGTTTTGTTATTATAAATAAAATAAGGTTTATAAAAATAATTAACACTATGAAAATTTCTAAAACAATAAAATTAAACAAATACTTACCAAATAGCTTACCAAAATATGATGGAGGAAGCAGCAGACCTGTTGTCCTTTTCACAATTTTTCTCAGCAACGTTGGTTTTTATATTTTCATTTTGCCTTATAATATTTATAACAAATTTATGTTAGTGTAAGTGTAATTTTCTTTTTTAAGTATGTATTTAGTGTAAAAAAATGAATTTTGTATAAAAGTGTAATATGTGTAAAAGTGTATTTACATTTTTTTTACATTATATTCAAATTTAATAGAACAAAATGTAAATTAAATTAAATTTGAGATATATTAAAGTTAAATTAAAGTTGTTTTAGTAATTACAAAAATTAAATTGTAAAGTTTAAATGATTGTAGAATTAGATTTAGTTAAAATAGATAGAATTCAGTTTGTTTAAATTAAGATTTAACTCAAATTAGCAAAATTGGGTTCAAGTTTATATCAGGGTTTGAGAGATGAATTAAGTTTAAGATTGAAAAGTGTTATTTATGTTGATTAAGTAGATTTAAGATGCAATTTTGGGATTAGATTTAGCGTGGATATTAAGATGTTAACTTTAGGGTTCAGGGTTAATGTAGATAAATAAAAGTTGAAGAAGTAGTTTCAGTTAATCGCTTCCTGATATTAGCATCTAGAAAAACTTGGCAAATTTCCTGAATTTTCATAAATTGCAGAATTTTATATTGCACAATTATAATCGATGGATATATTTTTAAATTTCCTCTGTTATTCTAATTTGCAATTTGTTATAGAAATGAAATCTAATTATACAATTATGATACTAATTAGTATTAAATACAACAAAATCTATCATCATTCTGCTTACCTTAAATTTCCTTATGTAATTTTTCCCTTTTAATCTAATTAAATTGCCAATCTCTCAAAATTCTGATGTATTTCCTTTCAATTCCTATATTTGTAGTTCCTGTGCGTATACGTATTTATTGTATGGAAATTTTTATCGAATGAAAAAAATTTGACATAAATGAAATTTTTTTTATAACGTATACAATAAAAAAAATTTGTAAAGTATTTGAAACCTAATGAACAATTTGAAGAAAATATGCCCTCACAGCGCCTGCTCTACCCTCTAGCCTTCTGACCCTCTAGTGATCTGTGCTTCTCCAAATCAACTCGAAAGAAGTTTAGCTCTAGCCATGTTAAATTCTATGGAGATATTTTTAACGGATCAAAAGTTACAGAATTATTTAAAAAATGGCGTTTTCACTACACGGTGGTAATTTCGGACAAAAATGCCAAAAATGAAAATCTGATCAGATAACATGATGCATAACTTTTTTCGCTGCTTAGACATATAAATTGGTAGTTATAATAACGCAAACTTGAATATATCTAATAATAGTGCGAAATAAATAACCATACAGGGGAAGGCCGGATTAAAAAGGATAAAAGTGGACAACACAAAACTGTTAACATACCACGAAATGAACTATATACTTCAATTATTAGGGTTTATTTTGATAAATGTATTAAATATTATTATATTTTCTAAATTTTCTCAACAATACAAATTATTTCGATTAAAGGTGTTATATAAGGAAAATCGCCTATATCTCTTCTTCTACTTAATCGATTTTTACGAATCATATATCATTGGAAAGTTTATAATTATATCTTACGTTTAAACTAGTGAAATTATTTTGATATTTATCAAGTATGAATTTATCATAAATCTTCTTTGTCCTCAATTATCCGGCTATCCCCTTTTGGTAAAAATTTTGGTTTGTTAATAAAGCATTATATTTTTTATCCGCATACCAAATTTAAATTGTTTACATGGAGAAATAATGGATTTAGTTATTTTTGTCCGAAATTTACCACGGTGCACTGTACAGTGTTAATATCAGTTGGAACAAAACTTTCTACAGAAAAAAATTAAGCTTGGAAAATTTTGCAAAACAATTTAGTATCATACCTCAAAAGTACACCCGATTTCCGATTTTAATAAAAAAATTTTTTATAAAAAGAAAATTTAAAGAAATTTTTCTATAAAAAGAAAGTTTATCGAAAATTTTAATCAAAAGGTAATTTATTGATTTTTTTCGTAATTTTCCTATAAAAAGAAAATTTTCAAACATTTTGTAAATATGTTTAAAGTTTTATAAATAAATTTTATATCTTCAATCATTTTCAAAAAAACCTTTACAATTTTAGAAAATCAAAAATTTTTTTGTAAATATGTATTAAATTAATCTGAAATGTTCTCTAAATATAAATTTAAAAAAAATCCATATTTTACAACGGTGTATTCCTATACACATGCTTAACCTTGGTAGCTTGAAATCTTTTTTTTTTATTTTTTGCACAGTTATTGTCTGCATATAATAATATCTAATTTAAATTTCAATTAACTATGTATATCGTCACCTAAAATGCAAAAGGCCGTCACCACAATTTTTAATTTTTTACAGCAGAAGCAAAAAACATGAAAATGTAAAATTAAGAAATTAAGTAAAATTTTTTGTTCGTTTACTTAAAGCAACAATAGATAAAGTATAAAACACTCTTTAAACAAAGTATTTCTTAAATGGAACAAATTTTACGACTATTTCGTTTATGCAGTTGATGTTACGGCCTTTTGACCTTTTTTAATATTGATGTCATTTTTGAAGATATGATTATGAAATTTGTTGTTTAGATATAGTTTAGGCCAGTACATTATAGTACAGTAAAAAACCAATATTTGATTTTTTAGTGATTACGTCCTTTTGCACTTTAGGTGATGATATGTATGTTCCACCCTTAGGGACATTAATACAAATAAAGTTTTTTTTATCATTTTTTATATCACGAACTTTTATTTAAATCTAATATATATGCATGAACTATTCCCATTACAATATTTATTTAAACACGTAATCATAAAAGAAGAAGAAGAAAAAAATACAATTCAGTCAGTCATTCGGTCATTCGTTTGGTTGCACAATTTTCAGTTGACCACTGCATTTACTTCTAATGGTATTTTTGATTTTTGCTTTGAAAATTCTGTGGCACTACTGCGACTATTCTTTGCAACATTAACAAAGTCTTTGTCTTTATCATTGTCAGCATAGACATTGCATTTGTCATAGTTGCTGTTCACATTTTTCAAAAGTTGGTTTTGTTTGTTTTCCACTTTACTATCCTCCTCCTCCTCCTCCTCATCATCATCATCATCATCAACAGTACCAACAGCATCAGCTTCGTCATCGTTATGCTTTCCATCGATGACATTTACATAATTATAAATACTCGTTACGCCACCATCAGTTTGAATATTTGTTGTATCAATATGAACATCAGCAGCAGCAGCAGCATCCTCATCAATGGCAACCGCAGTTGAAGTATTTGCTGTGTCACAACTTAAAATATGACTTGAGGAAATTTTCAATAAGGATTTTAGTTTGGTTGCTTGAAATTTATACTACAAAAACAATAAAAACAATAAGAAGAAAAGAAAGAAAAATAATAATAAAAAAAGAATTATTATAATTTTCCGCTGCTGGTTAAATTGAAATTGTTTTAAAATTGAACAACTTTTAAATCGTATCAATATAAAGTTTAAAGTATTTTTGCACAATTTTCTTTATATTTATTCCTAACTAAATAGCTTCAATAAGTTGTGGACCAGATCTTTATAATAATTGAATCCATAAATGTTTAAAATGGACCAAAGTTTGTTTAGTGTAAAGAGGGGTGAGCAATTAGAAGGACAATTAACTAAATATAGAAATAAAATTTTATTATTTTATTCTTAACTGGAATGTAGTCTTTTTTTAATGTTTATAATGTTTTCTTGCGAAAAATGTAATACATTTTTCATTCACGTAAAATTTTTGTTAAAAAATTATTTAGCATTTTCCGATAAAAAGTTTCTTTTAATAAAAAAAAACATATTTCTTTTTTGTCGATTTTTATACCACACACCACCAAAAGGTGGTTGGGGTATTATGCGTTTGTGCTGATGTTTGTAACGCACAGAAAAAATCATCCAACGTCCACCTTAAATTAAACTAATCGACTCTGAATCACTTTTTGAGTCGATTTAACGATGTCCGTCCGTCCGTCTGGCTGGCTGACGGTTCATGTAAACCTTTTGCACAAAGTACAGGTCGCAATTCTGAAGATAATTCAATGAAATTTGGCACATAGGACTTTCATGGCACAAAGACGAAGCCTATTAAAATTGGTTATGATCGGTCCATTATTTCACCTAGCCCTCATACAAATTTCCTCCCCAAATAGGGGTTTAACGATCATAAATGCCTTAAATATAACAATATTTTAATGAAATTCGGTGTAAAGAAGTTTTGTATAAGTACCAAATTTCATGAAGATCGGTCCATAATTGACAATAGCTCCCATATAAAACTCTCTTCCGAAAATCACTTTAAGGTGCATAAATCACATACACATGTTATCAGGTTTATATTCGACACAAATAAGTTTTATATAAGTAGAAATCATAGTACGAATTTTATGAGGCTCCATAATTTAAAATAGCTCCCATATAAGCCCACTTTCGGGAATCATCTTAAAATGCATAAATTCATATAAATGTTAGTGTTAATGTAATATTCTGTATTAGTATATTTTATTTTACACTTAGTAAAAATATCGGTCCACAATTGTCCACATGTCTAATATAAGACCCCTTCACGAATTTTGATGGACATGCACAATGGTGTGGGGTATCATATGGTAGGGTCTTTACCGACTATATCTTTCTTACTCGTTATTGATGTATTAAATCTTAGCTTAATTTCCTTAAATCTTAATTCTGAATTAAAAAATATTAGTTTTCAATTTATAATATCATTCCCAAAAATATAATTCTATAGCTTCATTCAAAGGCTTTTTGTTCGAATAGAATTAATTCTTTTTTGAATATTTCATAAAGAATTACACTAAATTTTTGTTGATTCAAATCTTCTCCAAATTAAATGAAAATATTTTTCTTTCATTTAATTTTTAATATTTTGTTTTCAATTTTTCACAAAATTAATTAAGAAAAAATATGAAAGCTAATTTTTAATAGATTTGAATTAAAGAAAATTTGAATTATTCAATATATATTTGAATTGTTAAATTAATTGTAAATTCTTTAAGGAACTATTTCTCTACTAGCGTATAAACCTGCCAATGCCAGTAGAAATACACTGGTGCATATTCCTATAAACGCATTTAAGTTTTTTTTTGTTTTTCTTTGATGTATATGCGTTTTTCTTAACCAAAAACAATGTTGTGTTGTTACAATAACTCGCGATTTAACGGTACTTTTTTATGTAAGAAAAATTTGTTTCTTGTTTTTGTTGTTTTCTTTAATTTAGCAATCAGAATATATTGGTGATCATTTCAGTGGAATATTCCTATAAAGGCAGTCGAGAAAAATTTGTCCAAAAAATTACTGCAAAAAGAAAAAAAGAAATTAAAAAATTACTTTAAATATTTTGGGAAATTTCATCAGCTTAAAGGATGCCCAAAGGAACTTTTCTTATAGACCAGGAAAAAATTAAAATTACATTTTTTGTGACGTAGGTTGTTCTAACAGAGAAATTCGACGAAAAATTAATCGTTCGTAAGGAGTTATTCGAGGCTGTCTTAAGAAAGGGCAGAAATACGAAGTGCGGATACCAACAAAAGTTAATCAAAGGCAAATTAATAAAATAGAAGCAGAAGCCAAGCACAATAAATTAAATGCTACACAAATAAAAAATAAATTAGACCTTCCTGTCACTTCCAAACATGTTGCACACATTTTGCAAACAGATGGTAACATAAAATGGAAAAAAAGGAAAATCGTTTAAAATTTGCAAGCAAATACATGAAATGCGCAGATGAGTGGAATAAAGTAATTTTTTCTTATAAAAAGAAATTCAATTTTCACGGTCTCGATTCATATTCTTGCTATTGGGATGATTTGAGGTTCAACGAAATTCGTATGTCGAAACGCTATTTCGGTGCAGTCAGTGTTATTTTTGGGCAGCCTTTTTTGCTGCAGGAGAATCAAAAATATGCTTTGTTCTAACTAAAACGAATAGTGCAATTTATAATGAAATGTTGGAAGATGCTCTTCTCTCATTTATGGCTGAAAAAATGAATAAAGATTACATATTCCAACAGGATAACGTTGAAAGCCATGACCCGAACCAATCTAAATCGTGGTTTAATGGATTGGCCTGCTTGTAGTCCGCATTTAAATCCAATGGAGAATCTGTGGGGTACATGGCCCGTAGAGTTTAAGCAAGAAATGCACAGAATGAAACCATAATGACAATAACGGAGTTAAAACTAAAAATTAAGCAAGCCTGGGAAGAAATTGACAGTGATTTTCTACAAATATTAGTCGAATCAATGCCAGGCCGACTTTTTGAAGATAATACATTATTAATAATGCTAAATTGGTTCATTAGTTTAAGTGCGTATATAGGAAAATGACATAAAAATGACATTAAACTACTAAAATTACAATAAAAAATTTTATGTACATTTTAAGTTCTTTTGTTATTATTTTTTTAAGCGGTCAATAAATAATTAAAAAAAATTAATTTGCAGCACCTTAATTATTTTTGAGCCCTATTTTTGGTAAATTGATTAGAAAAATTGATGTGCGTTTATAGGAATATGCAGCAGTATATGAGGGGTATAATAATTGTTTTTCAACAAAATTTTTTAACTGTATATAGTCTAGTGAAAGTGCTCTAGACTAGGAAGTTTTAAGTTATAGTTCGTATTCTTCTATTATTTTTCTTTTTAAATTTGAGCATTTTTTTAATGTCTGATATATTTTCTTAAAAAAATTATTACTTAATTTTAATTGTGTTTTAGGTTTTTAAAATAAAGATAATAAGGTAAATCATTTTATTATATATAGATATAGCATATTTGGTGTATTTGTGTCATAGAGCCAGGCGCTTCTCCGATCATTTTAGGGAATAGTTTTGAAGAAGCTTATTTTAGTTTTAAGTAAAAGGGATATATACATTTTTGATAAGCTTGGCAGAAGCTATTATATAATTTTCATTTTTAGAACTAAAAAGTTTTTCTATAACCCCATTCTGAAAATTTTAATTTTCATTACTTCGAAAAAAAAAGTTTAAAAAAAAACTTAATACAGATTTACAAACCAACATTAAAGTTGTATTCAATGTACCTTTAGTAAATCATTGTTAACTTTAAATATTTTAAAGTAGATTCGACCCTAGTTTGAAGCTACTTTAAGATTATTTCCGTTATATACATATTTCAAGAAAAAAATTTTTTTCTGAATTTGTTCTGAAATTAAATAATATACTCTTTAACAACGTATAAACTGAATTCCGAGACAGGGCAATATTTTTTGCAATAATGTTCAATAAACAGGAAAAAGTATATTTTGGGTGCTTTTGGACCAAATGTTTGCCATAATCGCATACATATGTGCGACTCTTTCGTTGTTTGCTGTTTCCACGTAATTCCAAATACGAGTAGTACATTAATAAGTACAAGTCTTAGATTAAGGTGACATTAATCTAATGTGTCAACTCCGGGTTAGAAATTACGCATTTTAACAGAAAAAAATTTTAAAATAGTTAAATTTTAACAAAATTTTAACAAAAATAATGTAAACAAAACCAAAAATGAAATAGTTATGTTGATTTTATGGCAGAATATTCGTTATATACTTATGACAACCAACAAAAATTAAACGAAAGTATTTAATTTATATATAATTATATTTACATAAGCTAAATAATGATTTATTTTTAATTTAAAAACTTATCATCGAAAACGCACTAGAACATCAAAAATAATGGAAGAAAACAGTTAACGAATAATTTATTCTAACTATTCACAACATTGACAATATAAATGAGAGATATATTGAGAAGGGTTCCCTACATAAACAAAAAACAGTTTATTAGTTAATATAGACTACAAACAGTTATTTGAATTTGATTTTCTTAATAAAGACTTGAAGGTATAAATTGTGTTATAGCTAATTTGTGCTTTATATATAAATAAACTGAATACGGCTGAAAGGCTATTTTTTGAATACTGCTGTTTGTGAATTTATGTTTGGAATTTGTATATTTATGCAGTATAGATTTTGTGAAGCGTATAAAAGATTCGGTCCAGCGAAATATAGTATTTCCACTTTTTTTCTCTAAAGTTCTTTTAAAAAGTGAAAACGGCAATCAATTTTAATATGATAAAGGATTAAAAAAAAAATTAAATTAATTTTGCATGAAAAATTTCTGAATAACTTCGAAACTGTTAGACAGATAAAAAATAATGTTATGGTAAAATATATTTGTGTATTTGCCTTATGAAATGGGTGATATTAGACATGTTTTTAAAAAATCATGACCTGATGGAAAAAATTTCATCGAGTCCACATATATATATATATATATATATATATATATATTTATTTTTTTTTAAGGATGACAATTTTTTTTTGCGGACCAGTGTAATTATTTGCCTATGTCATTACAAAAAGTATTTTTTTTTATTTTTGTATAAATTTGCTTAAGACGAACAGAAAAATTTTTTTTTTTAAAAAAAAACAAAATTTGTTTGTGATTTTTAGGTGTTTGATTAACTGATTTGTGCGAATTGTTTTTAAGACTTCGAACATAATTGTAAAGAAAAAAAAATTCAGAAGTAACTTATATGACTATCAAAGTTTATTTACATACATTTTTAATATATTTTTATCAAGAATCGAAAATTATTAGAATTCAAAAGTTAGAAAAATTCATATTTATATTATAAAACAAATTTAACTTGTACTGTTTATAAAACATAACAAGAAATTTTTCTTTATGAACATTAATCGGTTAAAAAATGTTTCCTAACTTTCGATTCAATTATTAGATTTAGTACAAATCTTTTTTGAAATAAAATCTTATTTTTACAACCGCTTTTTTGTGTTTAAAAAACTAGTTTATTCGACATTCGAAAAATGAACATTTTGAAAAAACCGACAGTACTTAAACCGAAAAAAAACCGATTGGAAAACTATATCGATCACCCTAATATACATAGTAAATTCTTAGTTTTAGTTTCATTTTAAAGATACAGATAGTGCCTTTGTAATTATGTGTCTAAAATTTATTTACATATTTCAAAGGTCAAACTTGGATGCATAAAAATCAAATCCTTATATCTCAAAAACCAATATTTTTAAAATTCTTAAAAAAACAAGTAAGAAAGATATAGTCGGTCAAGCCCGACTATATGATATCCTACACCATTGTGTATGTGCACCAAAATTGAGGGAGGGGTTTTATATTAGATCTTTGGCCTATTGTGGACCGATATTTGTATTAAATTTAAAATAAAACATACGAACATAGAATATTATGTTGATACTAACTTTTATGTGAATTTATGCACTTTAGAGTGATTCCCGAAAGTGGACCTTATATGGGTTGTATTGTATATATTGTGGATCAATCCTCGTAAAACTTCGCACTGTTGTTTCTACTTATATATATATTTTATAATTACAATGCAATTACAAATTATATTCTAATTCTAACCGAGCGGAGTAACGAAGGACCTTAGCTCGTTGTAGTGAAACAGACCAGAGTCTCTGGTGGGAATCGAACCCACAACCCCCAGACTGATAGACTAGCTCACTACCAACTAGGCCATCGGGGCACCCTGTTTCTACTTATATAAAATTTATTTGTGTCAAATATTACCTTAATACTAATATTTTTATAGCATTTATTCATATTAAAGTGATGTTCGGAAGAGGGATTTATAGGGGAGGTGTGGTCAATTGTGAACCCATCTCCATGAAATTTGGCACAAAGTTTGATACATATACAAAACTTCTTTGCACTGAATTTCATTAAAATATGCTATATTTAAGGCCTTTATGATGGTTAAACCCCTATTCCGTGAGGACAATTGTATGGGGGACAGGTAAAATAAATATTCGTGCAAAATTTCTTCATGTTGCCTTTAAAATTGCGAAATATTTGTTCACAAGATTTACATGACAGACAGCCAGCCAGCCAGCCGACCAGATAAATATCAAGAACGATACCCATAACTTAAATAGAAGCTGGAGAAATCGTAATAACTCATTTTGATCTATAACTCGGTTAATACTGGATCGATTTAGTTAATTTTTCAATACAAAAATTCAGAAAAAATTTCCGAATTTTCTATGAAAGAACGAAGTCCCCAGCTGATATGGGTGCTTCAAAAAGACGAAAAAACCATGCATGCTTTAATTTATAGTTGTTGTTTTTCAGTGCTCATAAAAACAACAACTATAAGAGAAGCAGATATTAAATAAATGAAAAAAATATATGTCAATAACTAGGTTTTTTATGAACCGATTTAGTTGATTCAGAAAACAGAAAACTTATAGCTCCAAAAAGTCCGAAAATGCGTTTTGGCTGATATCTCGTATATTAATGGACCGATTGAGTTTATTTCTTCAGAAAAAAAGTTTTAAAATTTTCTGTGCAAAAACGAAGCCCTTGAATTATATTTTATAAAAAAACGGCTTTTGAAATATATGTCCGCCATTTTTAAACCGATTTTTGCCGAATTTTGGTAGAAAATTTCTCGAAAAAAAAATACTGATCTTTGGATATATTTATCGTAGAACACCATTTAAACCATTTTTAAGTCTCAAAACCCTTTAAAAACCGGTTTTTCTTAGGCATATTACAAACGGAATGACAAACTTATACATGTACGCTTTGCACCTGTGGTAAAGGGTATAAAAAAAAACTAGTAAGAAATGTGGGCCGCAAAGTGGGCTGATCACACCCATTTTTAATGCCCGAATTTACATGGATCTTTGAATTATTTGTACAAAATTTCGTTCGCGTACATGATTTTTTGTAAGAGATGTCGGCGGAAAAGTATGAACAGGATTTACGACGAACACTGATTTTTTGGTTTTTGGAGCATAACTTTTTATTGTTAATTATCCGATTTAAGTCAAGTTTTATCCCCAACGTGGTCCGCCCTCAGCCCTTTCGTGCTCTCAGCAGACAGACATAGCTAGATCGCTTAGATTATCACGACGACCCAAAATATACTATATATACTTTATGGGATCCTAGATGATGATGATGATGATGATCATTATTATTATTATTATTATTATTATTATTATTATTATTATTATTATTATTTGAAGAATATATTTTTTTGTAAACAAATTGAAAAATCCTTGTAACATTCAAAGAAAGTCAAATTATATTTAGGAAATTTTTATTAAATTTGTGTAATTTGTTTTAACAAAAAAAAAAAAAAAAATTACCTTCTATCCCAATTGACCACAAACTTCGATAATGATATCCCGTTCGAACATTTCGCCAGCATTTCTCTGACAAAACATTCGAGAACAACTATCGTTGGCGATCCGAATATGAGCTCCTTTAGCTCACCCGTCGCTCATTTTGTGGCAACAAATCTTTCGATCTCGAACATTTAGTGATATCAATAGCGAAACATAAAAATATTCTTTAGTAATTCGTTTTCGATATCGAAAAATGATGAAAATTATTCAATATTAATATTACTAACGACCTGGAATTATTATCATTGACAATAGTTCGAAAACGATAGTTTTCTATTTTGTTTCATTTCCATTTTGTTTTCAATCTAAAATTAAAAGCTGATTAAAATTTTAAAGTTATGTTTTATTTCAAATTTAATACAATATATTAAATATTAAAAAAAAAAAATATATATACATAATGAACAATCAAATTAATAAAGTCATTTATATAAGAGTAATAATATTTGAAGCATTTTGTCTATATTCCAACTTCGGCCAGATGAATTATCAATGTTTTTTCTCTCTTATTAAATTTTATGTCGCTCAAATCAACATCTTTTAGTGCAAAATTTTTTGAATTAATCTGCAAAAAAATTATATATCTATATCTATATATATATATATATATATATATATATATATATATATATATATATATATCGATAAATATGTTATTTTGTACATTTATCTAGACAAGAGCGGCATTACTTAACACTTTTTCCAAAATTTCATTATATTATTTTTTTTATTAAAAATGTCTGAAAATTTATATAACATTTTAAATTATAAATCGCAATATTTTACAATCGTTGGATTGAGAAATTAAGATTAATTAATATAATTCTCGATATTTTCTCGAACAAATGAAAATTCTTCGTTTTTAATGAACGTTCGCTAAATCGAAACTGAGGTTAGGTGGAACTGTACTTCTTTCGCTAATCTATTACGTTACAGCAAATATGTATATGTAAGTTATTTTAATTAATATTGATGTGATTTTGACCTTTGTGTTAAATTAAACAAAAGTATTTAACATGTTATACGCACGATATTATTAGGTTAATATTTTTAGCAAAAAAAATCTAAAAGATTTTTATTGTTAACAAGATAAAATAATTGGCTTACACACTGTAAAAACTTCCTAGATACCCACACAAAATATTTGTAATCTTTTACCACTTTTGTTTTTGTTTACAGGCATAATTTTTATATCCGCACACAAACAATATCGTCGACGCGCCGACGAGGAGTACTATGTGTAATTTTTAGATTTTTTTTATTATCGCATCTTGTAGCACTCAACCAGCAAAAGTTACAAAAATACCTATTCATCACAAAAAAAAGCCGACAATAATATTTAATTAGAACCTACTTACATTACCCAATTCGTCCTGGCATTGCGTATCATCTGATTGTTGTAATCGTGAACAGTAGAAATTATATCCTCGCATAACCTAAAAAATCTAGTGTGCCGTTGTTCCATTTACTTAACCTCGATACGATCGGATAGTGTCTCGCGATAATACCATATGTAATTCTTAAACTTGTTCTGTTCATGCGTAAGATTACTGTGTATAAACCGGTCTTCAAAGCCCTTGACATCTTGCAAACTGCATAGTCAGTTCTGTTAAAATAACATTTGTTTGCAAATAAAAATATATGCTTAAAAACTGAATACTTTATCAAATAAATATATCTCTATTTCAAAACTTTGGAAAATTTATTTAAACATTTTTAAACCGCATCTTATAATTTAAAAATGTTCTTTTTCGAATAGCAAATAATTCGAATATTTTTATATCGAATATTCGAATAGTTTTTTGCAATTTATAAAAAAAAAAAATTGTACAAATTTTCCTTGTGCTAAATTTAAATAAATATTCAATTTTGCCAACAAAATTTTAAACTTTTTCAAAATCAAATTTTATAAAAATCTACTCATTTAAATTTTCTTGTTTTTTAAGTTAATTTCTAAGGACTTTCGACAGGCTGCAGGAACCTTTTGAAGGCGGATTGTTTATATCCATCGATGTCATTCTAAGATTGTTTGCTTTTGCGATATAGTTGACATAAAATTAATTTTTCATCATATTTGTTGGTTGCTTAAACAGTTATTAGATAAAATTGAATTAAATTTAAAATTGATTTTTAAATTTTCCAGGAGAATTTATAGGTAAGAAAAGCAAGCAGTTAAGAAAAGTTGTTCATCATCGCAAAAATAGAAATTTCAGGGGATTTTAATTTTATTTTTCTAATTAGTTGTTTTTTGATAAACATTTTCTTAAAGTTTAAGAACACAAATTTAAATATGTTAACGTGAAAAGATTTTCGAAGCAACTTCAAAATAAAATATCATAAAAATCGCTGCGATAATCCCTAATGTAAATAGGCTCTTACATATTTTGACGATTTTTTGATTTGTAGAAAAATGAAAATCTTGAATAAAATTTATATTTTGAATGAAAAGGTCTTAATGCAGTTTACCAAATGTGTAGATAATCTAATAACATCCTGGCCAGAAATACATTTTTTTTAATCATTCTTAGAATGGACGATATATTTACATTATATTGAGAATGCTTTTTTTTTTGAAGATATTTCCAATTAATTGCTAACTTTTTATATGTTACCGTTATTTTTCTATAAACAAATTAAAAAAAAAAACTTAGAAAATCATAAATATATTACTTTATAAATTTTTTTAATTGTTAGAATAATTTGAATAACTTTAAATACGTGATCAAATAATTTCAACAAATTAAAATGCTGAAAAATTCGAATGTTCATTCTGTTTGAATAACAGAAAAACCGAACAATATTTTTAAAAACGCTAGAAAATGCTAAATATATCATTAAAAACTGCTAAAAATATGCTAAATGCTAAATGAAAATTTTGCGGCTAAATCGGAATAAAAAATGCAAAATTTAGTTACACTGCAACCAAGGCATATTAAAAAAGGTAATGTTAGTTCGGAGAGGATTGCTCAAATTTTTTATATATGAAGTTTACTTAACACTATCTTATATATATATATATATATATATATATATATATATAAAACTGTCAAACTCTATATCAAAAATTAAAATTTCTCTCTCTTAAATATACACACACATATATATATATATATATATATATATAATAAAATATTTGATCAAAAAAAAACCTATGTGTAGATTTTTGTTAATATCTTTGCCATTTGCTGCCGCTAAAAACATAAAAGGAAAAATAAAAAAATCCATATTAAAAAAATATTTCGAATTGCCAAAATAAAACGGTTGTTTTTGTTCTCCTGAAAAGTGGTTGACTTTTCTTCAACGCACCGACGATATGCTTTTACACTTTATGTTTTTTATTTTTCTTGTTTTTTTTTTTTTTTACATACATATTTAATTTTTTATTCTGAATTGTTTTTGTTTACACACAGTTACTATATGTTATTTATTGTGTAAATATACACTTATTCTTTGACTTTTTTTTTTTCGAAAGTAATCGAAAGTCATTGTCAATGTTATTGTTAGCATCAGTCAGTATCACTGTGTTAATGCCATTGCCCGACAGAGTAAATCCATTGTAAATCTCTTAATTGTGACAAACTTACTTCAGTTGGCAACAACATCAAATCCTGTGCGCAACCAACAAATCGATTATATTGTTCCGTAGCTAATGCTAAACGACCAGTTTCATAACAAAATAGAGCAAAATTTAGATGTATCAAAGGATTATGGGATATATTTTTACTACTTGTAGTAGTAATATGATGGTTGGTAGTTGCAGAATTAGAGGCTGTAGTAGGATTCTTAGCTGATGTACTGGATGAAGAAGCAACTGCTGCAGCAGAGATTGCACTGGCACGTTCAAATGCTGTGAAAGCATTATCGAAATCCTCCAGTTTGCGCAAACAAACTTTAAGTGAAAAGAAAACGAAGAAAGAAATTAATGTAGAAAGTATGTATGTATGTATCTAGTTATATTATTAATAAGATTATTATATTAATGATTTTTTTTTAATATGTGTTAAAGATGTGTTATTACATATATAAGTATTACATCCCAGCAAAAACTTTGCTTTCCTGGGTATAATTGGAAACAAAAATAAACTACTTATTTTTTGCCTGAATAACTAGTTTTTTTTGTTCAACTTGTCCACAAATTCATGTAGTTAATTTTTGACTCTAGGGGTACTCAAAAATATGTACCTAAACGAAAAAAAAATAAAAAAAAACAAAAACATTTTGCCGTCAGTGAAACTCGAACTTGGATACACACTAACCATTCGTTTTTACTGACTAACATCTTACTCAGTACACCATCTCGCGCATAGCATCCTAAGAGACAAAAACTCTATTTAGTTCAAAATATCTTTTTAGACATTTTATTATAAAAAACTAACAGCTTCAGAATGGGGTTGAACCAACAACCTTCTGGTTGTTAATCCGGCATACTAGCCAACTCATCCACGTGATGGCAGTATTGCTGTGCTATTATAATATTGAGTACTTATTAATGTAATACAGAGTAGGCAAATAATAATGACGCCTCATTACCAAGAAACTACTTTAATAAGTAGTTGTTATTACCGAAAACCAAAAAGTTTTTGCTGGGATATTACATATATTAGAATTGTTCCATTAAAGAAATCCTTTCTTTTCATTCTTAAAAATTTTTGTTTTAACCTAAGTCGTAAATGCAAATTCGTATCTACTAAAATAAGTTTTATAAAACTCTGGAGAAAATGAAAAGTGCACGATTTAATGGAACATTTATTTTATGATATTAGAATATTTATTTTTGGAAATTTTATTATTTTTTATTTTAGTGGAGAAACCTAATTTTTTTGATTGCCTTATTTTATGTTTATATATTTATGTTTGTATGTGTACAAAAATATCAGCGCTTAATATTAAAAATGATATGTATTCACATTAATATAAAGCGTCTAACAAAAATGTAAAAAAAAAAATAATTAAAATAGATGGAATTTAACGTGCTAAACAAAAATTAGCTTTCAATTTCTTTATATCACTTAATGGCATGTCCAATATTTCTCCAATAATAAGGTGGTTACACTCGAGAATGGTTTGTCCGATTTAGAAAAATGAAAATTACCTTCAAGTCATCTTAACATCATTTATTTATATGCTGAATAGATTCGGAGTTGTTCAGAAATTTTCCATGTAAAATTGAAGTTTTTTTTAAAGTTCTTTTCAAAAATAACAAATGGAAGTGTTATAATCGGCTGGACCGAATTTTTATAGCTTTCACGAAATCTATGTTGCCTAAATGTATAAATTTAAAATATAAATTCATTAATAGTCGTGTTCAAAAAAACTTTATATGGCTTTAAAACCATTGTTAAGCAAAATTTCTTAACGTTATATTCAAAACTGATGATTCGCATAACGTACCTTTAGTAAAGCATTGTTAACTTTAAATATTTTAAATTAGGTTCGACCCTACTTTGCGATTATTTCCGTTATATCCATATATCAAGAAAAAAAATCTTTTTTGTATTTATATGTAAATTTTTGACAAAAAGGTCACATTTTTTAATTTTCGTATGTTAAGATTCGTTCCGAAATTTAAAAAAATTAATTCCGGGACAGAATAATATATATGCATACATATTCAATTTAAACTAGTTTGTAATGAAATCATAAACGTAAACAGGAAAAGTCTATTTTGGGTGCTTTTGGATTAAAATACCAATATTCCGGCTGCAAAACCAAATTTCAACCAAAATTTCGCCACATTTACATGTGTTCGACTTTTTCGTTGTTTCCTGTTTCCACGCAATTCCAAGTAGTAAATTAATATGTACAAGCCTTAGAGTAAGGTGCCATTAATCTATTTTATCAACTACGGGTTAAAAATTACACATTTTAACAGAAAAAAGGAGAAAGAAAGATATAGTCGGCCAAGACCGATTATATGATTGCCCTACACCATTCTGTACGAGCATAAAAATTCGGGAAGGGGACTTATATTACACCTGTGGCCAATTTTACTAAATGTAAAATAAAATACAAATACAGAACAAGTAAGAAAGATATAGTCGGTCAAGCCAGATCATATGAAACCACATAGGAGTCTTATATTTCGTGGATGGGTCTTATATTAGACATGTGAACAATTGTAGACCGATACTTTTACTAAGTGTAAAATAAAATATATGAATACATAACATTTATATGAATTTATGCACTTATGGTAAATTATAGAGCGATCCTCATAAAATTTGTCACTATGATTTCTACTTATATAAAACTTATTTGTGTCGAATATAAATCTGATACTAACATTTGTATGTGATTTATGCACGTTAAAGTGATTTTCGGAAGAGGGTTTTATATGGGGGCTAAGGTCAATTATGGACCGATCTTGATGAAATTTGGCATAAAGATTGACACTTATACAAAACTTACTTACACTAAATTGCTATATTTAAGGCATTTATGATCGTTAATACCCCTATTCCGGGAAGACATTTGTATGGGGGCTAGGTGAAATAATGGACCGATTATCACCAATTTCAATAGGTTCATTTCGTTCTCGTGTCATGAAAGTCCTATGTGCCAAATTTCATTGAATTATCTTCATAATTGCGACCTGTACTTTGTGCACAAGGTTTACAAGGACAGCAAGCCAGCCAACCAGCCGTCTAGCCAGCCAGGCGAACGGACATCATTAGATCGATTGAAAAGGTGATTTTTTTTTAATCTGGCCTAGGAAAAAACTATTTAATAATTTTGTTTAGGGATTAGAACAACTTTTTAGTTGTAAAAATGAAAATTGTTTGTTAGTTTCAGCCAAGTGTTTTAAAAATTTATATTTCTCTTTTACTTAAAATTGAAAAAAGCTTCTTCAAAACTCCTCCCTAAAAAGACCCCAGAAGCGAATGGCTCTAAGACATAAATCCACCAAAAATGATATTCTTACATAATGGAACGGTTTACCTTATCAATCGTATCTACATTTTAAAAAGCCTGAAACACAATTAAAACTAAGTGATAATTTTTTAAGACAAAACATCTCATATTTACTCATATTTACATGTCAAACATATTTTTTCATAAAAATTATGAACATATAAAAAACAAAATCAAATGAGATTCTGCGAGGACACGAACCATGGCTAGATAACTTTCGCTAGTCTATCTATACCTACAGAAATTTTGTTGTAAAACAAATTTGTGTGAACGACATAAATATCAATTTAAAACACTATATGTTGAATATATTTCTAATTCAACAATGTTGAAAAAAATATTTTTTTCAACAAAATAAAACAAAAGTATTTTATGAATATTAAATTTCAAGTTACTGTATGGGCTAGGGGGTAAGAACTCCAAGCTATGAGTTTTTAAGTGCGCGTGTCTGTTTCGAACCCTGGTGAACACAAAAGGAATTTTTATTTAATAAATTTCAAAGGGAAATTGTTCAAGTATATATAAAAAGATTTTTGGCAGTTTCTTATTTGATGTTTAAAAATTTTTAATTTTTTTCGAACTCAATTTGTCGAAGTCTTGACCAGGGGATCGAACTCAGGACCTACAGTCCTTCAATAACAAAACCAAGCTGTATACCACATCGATGTGTTGAATTTTATTATCTTTATTGCTCATATATAAAAAGTCTAAAACGCAACTCAAAGAAAATAAAATATTTCTTTTAAAGAACACACCATCATGCCTTGAATTTCCTGTTTAAGTTTTATTTTAATAACGAAAATTTTAATTTTCATTTTTTCCTGATGATACGAAGTCAGGCTTAAATCTCGCAATTTTTGATAGAGAAATATTTAGGCGAAGAAAATTGGAAAACTTTTTGAGGCTGCTGTGGAAAATCGTTTATAACTCCGCCATATCCCAACGGATTTTGCTGAATTTCAATACCACGATTCTCGAGACTATATGCCACATATGTGTTGAAAGAATAATGTACTTATTGGATTATGGGGTTGAAAAAATCCATTTCAACACTCAGAGAGACAAACATTCAGACGGAAAGACAAGTTATTTTTAATCATAACAATATGAATTATATTATCATATTTCACGAATATATTTTGCTGGATGTATTTTTTTAAAACTATCGGATAAAATAACACATTTATATACCCTTCATTTTATAAGAAGGATATAAAAACATGTTAAGTTTTTTTATACTTAATCGTACAGCAAATAATAATACGGATAAAATAAGCCATGTTTATCAAAATTGATGAACAAATCTTGATTTTATTCACAATTAAGTAAAGACATCTGTATAAAAAATTTACTTATACTTATTATTATGTGTACGTAATCAATTTGCATACAATTTTCACTATATTAGCCATGTCTATAAAAATATCAGTACGTTACAGAAAAGTAGTATGTTTACAGGGCTTCTGGCTCAACTTTTTCATATAAATGCATGCTCTATCAGTGTTTGAAAGAATGCATTCTTTAATTAATTCTTTCGCGAGAGGGAGAGAGAAAGGCGAAGTGTTGGTTGTGAGAGAGAGGAGAAGTATGGGTTATGGGAGAGAATAGTTATTTGGTGTGAGAGAGTGTTGTCAAATAGATTTGTGTGTTTTAGGATTTGAGTTTTGATTTGTGGATGATGGAAGAAACCCAGTTTAGGTGTAGAGAGAAAATACTTGCCTGTTGGGTTTTTAAAGATCAGTATGGTTGAAATGTATGTTGTTTATGTTCTCCATCCCTGGTTAGTAGTGTGTTTGTTGGTTGAGGGAATTGAGGTGTGGGGGGTGTTTGTGTTTTGCATCCCTGGTTAGTATTGTGTTTGTAGTTTTGAAAAAGAGTGTGAATAAATTTTTTATGTGTGAGAAAAAATAGTGTGAGTAAATAAATTTAGATTAAAGAGTTCTGCTACCCTTCTTGATTAAATAATTTTTTTCTTTTGCGGTGTTTATTTTAAAGAGAGTTGTAACAATTTATGGAGATTTTGTGTATGTGTGTTTTGTTAAATACAAAAACCGTAAAAGTATGTTTGATAAGAATTATAGAAAAAATAATAGTATATATTTAAATTTTTTTTCTGTGGTTCTAATTGTTGTAAATAATTTATAGAAAAATATTTTACATTTTTGTGATAAGAAATGTAAGAATTAGTATTTGTAGTTTAAAAAATTATTATTAGTGTAGAGAGGGATGATATAACAATTGAAAATAAAAAAATTTTATTTATTACCAAAAGATTTTATATCTTGCGATATTTAATATTAAATAAAATTTTGTAATTTAATATTTTTAAATAAAAAACAATTGTCTTATTTATAAACTATTATCAACAAATTTTTTATTTTATATAGTTTTTTATATTTTGTTAAAGGTACAGTTTATACAGTTTTTTGAAATTATAGAAATTTATAATTTCCCTAGCTTCATCTTCCACTACTCTCCTTGAGATTTCATAACCATAACAATCACAAGTTTCCGGTCCAGCTCTAGTATTCTTATCTGCCCAAACACAATCTTCTAAATGTTTACCATTTTTGTTTAATGTTCTTGGTAATTTTCTTATTTGTTCTAGATGTTCTAGTTTCGATTGAATGTTTAAATGTTTTATTTTATGTTTCTCCGAAATTATATTGTAAAATGTTTTCAAAAAGTTGTATATTTCTTTCAGAATCATGATGATTGTGTGTGTGTGTGTGTGTGTATGTGTATGTGTGTGTGTGGGTGTATGTGTGTTTTATTACTGTATACCCATTAGTAACTAAGAATTTCATGGCTTTAGTTGATATTTTTAGAAACTGATGTACATATTGAAATTTTCGATATTTTCTTGTTAGAAGAGTGAACAGTATTTGTAAAAACCTTTTGTAACATGAAAAACCAATGGTTTTTTAGTTTTAGTTATTTATTTTATTGATAAAAAATGTAATATGTTTCTATTAGATGTATAACTAGTGAGAAAATAGATACCTGTTTGGTGATTAGTTTTATGTTTAACAAATACTACGAAAAGGAAAACTTCTTTATTTTTTTTTTTCACTTTTAATTGTGATGAAATTAAAAACTGATAACTTGCATATATAGCGTTTGAGTATTTTTGGTTTATACTTCTATATTTATATGGTTATTATTTTGTTTTTGTAAAGCGGAAAAATATACTCGAGAATTGTTTTGTTTATATGGAAAAAATAACCTCGTGTAAGGTTTTTGACTTTTGGTAATGAAATATATGCATTGTCTGATTTTCTTAGATATGCTCATATATAGTTAATCAAAAATGACAGAAGTGAATTTTTTAATATTATAATAGCAAAGTATTTTGATTTATTAGTGTTTAATAATTTCATAAATTTGTGAAATTTATTTCATATACATATATATATAATAGCATTAAAAACTCTCCTCAGAAAAACGTAATGAAATAAACATACATACATATGTACATGTAAGTTAGTAGCCAAAAATGCATTCCCACATGTTTTGAGCGTGTGTGCTGTGTCAGCAAGAATATTTTAAATGATATTTGATATTTTTCTTTATAATTATGTTCCAGTTTTTTTTTATATTTATGTGTTAACTTTCATGATCGCACTCTTTCATTTAAAATTGATATTTATATTTGTATCAATATATAATGCATTTCATTCTTAGATCAAACTTACAAGTAATCACATCTTTCATCTATTCATTAAAAAAAAAAAAATGTCGGAATTCATTTGTGAATATTGTCAGAAAGGATATAATCATAATGTATCTTTAAAACGACATATAAGATTAAATCATAGAAATTCTACGTGTGACTTAAAATTTTCAAACCGCAAAGACTATCTAATGCATTTCCATTTAATAGATCATAGTAGAAAAATGGGAGAAGATTACCATATGCTGTGATGAGTGTAAAACATATATATTGAAAAAATGTTGGCCTCAACATTTACGTACAAATACCCACAAAAAAAAAAAGAATACTGAACAATTAGACAATGATATAAAGTCTATAAACTGTTGTTTTAAATATCGAATTGCCTCGTATTTGATTGAAAATGAAAATAAGAAAAAATTAATTCCAGAAAACATTTTAAGTGAAATAAAATCTAAAGTAATTACCTTATTAAAGTTATTATTACAGAAACAGTTAAATATTAAATATAATTGTGAACTCTTCTGTAAATATGTGCTAATCAAAGATGATGATTTGTGTAGCGTAGATACAAAATCACATCAAACCAAAATGATTACTATAAATTCATCATTAACAAATGCAGACATCGAACAATATTATATTAATCAATGTGAAAATTTAGTAGCAAAGATGAGTGAATTTCAAGAACGTGACAGCGGATGGACCTTAATAGAAATCTCACATCTTGAGATTAATATTAATAAATATGAGTGTCTTAAAGGTTCGCAATATTTACCTTTACCAGCAAAAATTGTCAACAAAAAAGCATGTATCAATGAAAAAAATAAAGATGAATACTGCTTCAAATAGGCCATAATATCTGCATCATATGAATTACCGCTACATTCAGATATATGTCAATCTTATGTTGATATTAATGATAAAATTAAAAATGAAATGATAATGTTAAAAAACGGAAGGGTTTTAAATTTTAAAAATTTAAAATTTCCGTTAGCCGTTAATATGATAAAGATATTTGAAGAAAATAACCCCGACATCAGCGTCAATGTTTTCGGATTGGAAAGGGACAATGTTGTGGGTCCGTACTACTTCACACAAAAGGAAAAGATTATTCACATTAATTTGTTGTTATTAGAGGAAGATGAAGGGGTTCATTATGTGTGGATGAAAAATATATCAAGGTAAGCATATTTATAACAATATGAGAAAAATCTTTACTAATGTTTTTTTTTTTCTTTTATATAATTACAGATTGGTGAGAAGTCAGCTAACAAAATACAAATGTGCAATACATGTATGTAATACATGTCTCATCCACTTTCATAATGAATCGGCCTTTATTAAACATAAAAAGGAATGTAACAAAATGGTTACCAGAATGCCGAATTCAGGTGATAACATTCTTAATTTAAAAAATTTTAAGAAGCAAATGGATGTACCATTTGTCGTTGATGCTGACTTTGAATGTATTTTAGAATCAACAAATGTTCAGAATTCTACAAAAGCATATCCCATATGCATATAGTTACTACATTAAGTGTTCATTTGACTCTAGTTTAGACAAGTTTAGAATATATAGTGGTGAAGATTCTTCAAAACATCTTTTTAAAAGTTTAGTAGATGATACTTTAAATATTTATAGTAATAATTATTTAAGTGTAGTTAAACCAATGAATTCTTTAACGCCACATCAAAAAAAGATTCAAAATGAAGATCCATCATGTCCCATTTGTAAGAAATTTTTAGATGATAATAGAGTGGCAGATCATTGCCATTTAACGGGTGAGGCCCTGCTCACAATAATTGTAATTTAGAATATCAAATTGCCAAATTCATCCCTATATTTTTCCACAATCTTTCGGCATATGATTGTCATTTGTTTGTTAGAGAACTTTCATCTATTGAAGGTGATATAAATATTATTCCTTTAAATAAGGAATTATATATATCAATATCTAAAAGAATTTCGGTAAATGAAAAAGAAACATTTGAATTACGTTTTCTCGACTCATTTCGATTCATGCCATCAAGTTTAGAAAAGTTAGCTAGTTACTTGACTGATGACGATTTAAAAATTGTTAAAACATTTTATAACAATAGTAATGAATTCAGTTTAATGAAACGTAAAGGAGTTTTTCCCTATAATTATATAGATTCAGAAAATCGTCTTCAGGAAACACAATTACCTCCTCAATAAACTGACTAATGAGTCGTGTAGTGAAGAAGAATACCAAAATGCAGAAAACAGTTTGGAGTACATTCCAGTGTAATATTTTATTAGATTATTTACTTTTATACCTCAAAGCAGATGTTCTTCTACTTTGTGGTATATTTGAAAATTTTAGGAAAGTTTGTAAAAACATTTACAACTTAGATCCTTGTCAATATTATACCTCACCTGGTCTGTCTAGGTATAGGCGTAGCCGAGGAGTGTACAATGTTATGTTTGGAAGGGGGGCACAACAAACCCCTCAGGGGCGGAGCTAAGGGGGCTCAAAGTTAGGTACCTCTGACATAAAAAATTTTTAATCGCTTGCAAAATTTTTGTTTCTCGTCCGATTTTTTATATATTGTTTTAGACCCTGATAAGACCTATAAAAACATGCTTACATGTCCTATTTATCTCTTATAGTTTTCGAGTTATTTGGGTTTGAATTTTTAAGCACCATAATTTTGCATATTCTTGGTCCAGTTTTTTTTTTCATATATATCCTAGTATTTCCGACCGATTTTATTAGGTTTTTTCTTAACTAGTTAAAGAACAAAATTATCTATTGAATAAAAAAATTTGAAGAAGATATCTTTACCGAGTCCAAAAATAAACGATTTTGAATTTTAAAATTGCAAAAAAGACGACTTTTTGTGTTTTTTTTAGCCGAAAAAGTATCTACACTCTTTTTTATCTAAAATAAAATTTTCTTTAGCAACATACAATAATTTTGCACTTTTCTGAAAGGTAACTTCACAGACATCACTTTGAGATAAAAAACCAGCCCAATAACTCAATTGGTCATGGTACATACCCTCCCGAATTCGACCTATTTTATATGAAATCGACAAGCGGAATATATTTTAAGAATCTTAAATATGTTGTTAAAAGTATTAAATCAAAATCTACGGGACTTCGGAAAAATGTGGATTCTATAGCCAAAAATGTAAAAAATCCCCTGATTGAAATTTGGTTAACGCGCTTTTATTTATATTAATAAGATACACATTTCCTGCAAATTTCATTAAGATATCTTTATAAACAAATATGTTATTACAATTAAAAAATTTATATTTTCTCCAAAAACCCCAAATTGGGCCTTTTGTTTGGTTTATTTCTAAATAGCGAAAGAAATTTTAAAAATGTGTATTCCAAATTAAGCTTATCCTTTAGCATATATAATTTCCGATCTTTTGCAAAAAGATTCAAGTCAATATTATGCCTCATTTCAGAAATATGCGCCTTTAAACTTTTATATTTCCAATTTATTGTATATATGACTATATTTTTACAAACTTGCAACTTTTGCCTTTAGTTTTACGTGAATAATTACTTAGAAAATTATGAATATTTCTATATACTTTTACTAATATCTATACACAAAATATTTTTATAAAAATAATTAATAAATATTTTTTATTTTTAATAGGTTTGCCACATTTCCAAATTTAAGTAAATCTTTATCCTTTTCTAAGCATTTTTTTTCATATTGTTATAAATATGCTTACCTTGATATATTTTTCATCCACACATAATGAACCCCTTCATCTTCCTCTAATAACAACAAATTAATGTGAATAATCTTTTCCTTTTGTGTGAAGTAGTACGGACCCACAACATTGTCCCTTTCCAATCCGAAAACATTGACGCTGATGTCGGGGTTATTTTCTTCAAATATCTTTATCATATTAACGGCTAACGGAAATTTTAAATTTTTAAAATTTAAAACCCTTCCGTTTTTTAACATTATCATTTCATTTTTAATTTTATCATTAATATCAACATAAGGTTGACATATATCTGAATTTTTTAGCGTTATCATTTCATTTTTAATTTTATCATTAATATCAACATAAGATTGACATATATCTGAATGTAGCGGTAATTCATATGATGCAGATATTATGGCCTATTTGAAGCAGTATTCATCTTTATTTTTTTCATTGATACATGCTTTTTTGTTGACAATTTTTGCTGGTAAAGGTAAATATTGCGAACCTTTAAGACACTCATATTTATTAATATTAATCTCAAGATGTGAGATTTCTATTAAGGTCCATCCGCTGTCACGTTCTTGAAATTCACTCATCTTTGCTACTAAATTTTCACATTGATTAATATAATATTGTTCGATGTCTGCATTTGTTAATGATGAATTTATAGTAATCATTTTGGTTTGATGTGATTTTGTATCTACGCTACACAAATCATCATCTTTGATTAGCACATATTTACAGAAGAGTTCACAATTATATTTAATATTTAACTGTTTCTGTAATAATAACTTTAATAAGGTAATTACTTTAGATTTTATTTCACTTAAAATGTTTTCTGGAATTAATTTTTTCTTATTTTCATTTTCAATCAAATACGAGGCAATTCGATATTTAAAACAACAGTTTATAGACTTTATATCATTGTCTAATTGTTCAGTATTCTTTTTTTTTTTTGTGGGTATTTGTACGTAAATGTTGAGGCCAACATTTTTTCAATATATATGTTTTACACTCATCACAGCATATGGTAATCTTCTCCCATTTTTCTACTATGATCTATTAAATGGAAATGCATTAGATAGTCTTTGCGGTTTGAAAATTTTAAGTCACACGTAGAATTTCTATGATTTAATCTTATATGTCGTTTTAAAGATACATTATGATTATATCCTTTCTGACAATATTCACAAATGAATTCCGACATTTTTTTTTTTTTAATGAATAGATGAAAGATGTGATTACTTGTAAGTTTGATCTAAGAATGAAATGCATTATATATTGATACAAATATAAATATCAATTTTAAATGAAAGAGTGCGATCATGAAAGTTAACACATAAATATAAAAAAAAACTGGAACATAATTATAAAGAAAAATATCAAATATCATTTAAAATATTCTTGCTGACACAGCACACACGCTCAAAACATGTGGGAATGCATTTTTGGCTACTAACTTACATGTACATATGTATGTATGTTTATTTCATTACGTTTTTCTGAGGAGAGTTTTTAATGCTATTATATATATATGTATATGAAATAAATTTCACAAATTTATGAAATTATTAAACACTAATAAATCAAAATACTTTGCTATTATAATATTAAAAAATTCACTTCTGTCATTTTTGATTAACTATATATGAGCATATCTAAGAAAATCAGACAATGCATATATTTCATTACCAAAAGTCAAAAACCTTACACGAGGTTATTTTTTCCATATAAACAAAACAATTCTCGAGTATATTTTTCCGCTTTACAAAAACAAAATAATAACCATATAAATATAGAAGTATAAACCAAAAATACTCAAACGCTATATATGCAAGTTATCAGTTTTTAATTTCATCACAATTAAAAGTGAAAAAAAAAAAATAAAGAAGTTTTCCTTTTCGTAGTATTTGTTAAACATAAAACTAATCACCAAACAGGTATCTATTTTCTCACTAGTTATACATCTAATAGAAACATATTACATTTTTTATCAATAAAATAAATAACTAAAACTAAAAAACCATTGGTTTTTCATGTTACAAAAGGTTTTTACAAATACTGTTCACTCTTCTAACAAGAAAATATCGAAAATTTCAATATGTACATCAGTTTCTAAAAATATCAACTAAAGCCATGAAATTCTTAGTTACTAATGGGTATACAGTAATAAAACACACATACACCCACACACACACATACACATACACACACACACACACACACAATCATCATGATTCTGAAAGAAATATACAACTTTTTGAAAACATTTTACAATATAATTTCGGAGAAACATAAAATAAAACATTTAAACATTCAATCAATATTTTTCCGCTTTACAAATAATAACAAAATAATAAAAATAATAACCATATAAATATAGATGTATAAACCAAAAATACTCAAACGCTATATATGCAAGTTATCAGTTTTTAATTTCATCATAATTAAAAGTGAAAAAAAAAAATAAAGAAGTTTTTCTTTTTGTAGTATTTGTTAAAAAGCACACAATAAACAAACATATATCTTTTATTACAACCCAACAAAGATATAATAATCTCTCTATCATAGCCAACATAAAACTAATCACTAAACAGGTATCTATTTTCTCTCTAGTTATACATATAATAGAAACATATTACATTTTTTATCAATAAAATAAACAACTAAAACTAAAAAACCATTGCTTTTTCATGTTACAAAAGATTTTTACAAATACTGTTCACTCTTCTAACAAGAAAATATCAAAAATTTCAATATGTACATCAATTTCTAAAAATATCAACTGAAACCAATGAAATTCATAGTTACTAATGGGTATACAGTAATAAAACACAAATACACACACGCACACACATACACACACACAATCATCATGATTCTGAAAGAAATATACAACTTTTTGAAAACATTTTACAATATAATTTCGGAGAAACATAAAATAAAACATTTAAACATTCAATCGAAACTAGAACATCTAGAACAAATAAGAAAATTACCAAGAACATTAAACAAAAATGGTAAACATTTAGAAGATTGTGTTTGGGCAGATAAGAATACTAGAGCTGGACCGGAAACTTGTGATTGTTATGGTTATGAAATCTCAAGGAGAGTAGTGGAAGTTGAAGCTAGGGAAATTATAAATTTCTATAATTTAAAAAAACTGTATAAACTGTACCTTTAACAAAATATAAAAAACTATATAAAATAAAATGTTTGTTGATAATAATTTATAAATAAAACAATTGTTTTTTATTTAAAAATATTAAATTATAAAATTTTATTTAATATTAAATATCACAAGATATAAAATCTTTTGGTGATAAATAAATTTTTTTATTTTCAATTGTTATCTCATCCCTCTCTACAATAATAATAATTTTTTAAACTACAAATACTAATTCTTACATTTCTTATCACAAAAATTTTAAATATTTTTCTATAAATTATTTACAACAATTAGAACCACAGAAAAAAAATTTTACGGTTTTTGTATTTAACAAAACACACATACACAAAATCCTCCATAAATTGTTACAACTCTCTTTAATATAAACACCGCCAAAGAAAAAAATTATTTAATCAAGAAGGGTAGCAGAACTCTTTAATCTAAATTTATTTACTCACTCTATTTTTTCTCACACATAAAAAATTTATTCACACTCTTTTTCAAAACTACAAACACACTACTAACCAGGGATGCAAAACACAAACACCCCGCACACCTCAATCCCCCCAACCAACAAACTAACTACTAACCAGGGATGGAAAACATAAATAACCATACTGATCTTTAAAAACACAACAGGCAAGTATTTTCTCTCTACACCTAAACTGGGTTTCTTCCATCATCCACAAATCAAAACTCAAATCCTAAAACACACAAATCTATCTGACAACACTCTCTCACACCAAATAACTATTCTCTCCCATAACCCACACTTCTCCTCTCTCTCACAACCAACACTTCGCCTTTCTCTCTCTCCCTCTCGCGAAAGAATTAATTAAAGAATGCATTCTTTCAAACACTGATAGAGCATGCATTTGTATGAAAAAGTTGAGCCAGAAGCCCTGTAAACATAATACTCAGAAAGAACTGAAAGCAAATTCTTGCTTAGCACGCCAAATTCCATCTATTCTACCTATTTTTGTTTAAACGGGGCACAGTGGGGTCAAACGCAAATTTTTTGGTAATAAATCTGAATCTCCTGAACTACTGGTCGGATCAAATTGAAATGTATGGAGGAGTTATAGAGGAGGACCTAAGCTTTCAGAAAAATCATCTTATAGTCACCCTGTGATAACATGAGATAAGCTACAGGGTGTCAAAGTTGACTACCTCGAGTATGTAAAAGTTAAAAAAAAATCGTAACTTGTACAAATGAAGTCCGATTTTAAAGATTTATATATTTCTGGAAAGTGCTTTGCAAGATAAAGAAAAAATAAGCTTACTCATCTAAGTTATCTCTTGCAGTTAAAAAGATATTTACGCTTGAATTTTGAATTTTTGATTTTTTGGCTCGACTTTCTTTCGTTTTTCGGAAATAAGTCCGGAGATATATGAGGTAAAAATTTTTTAAAAATATTCTGTAATTTGCTACATATTTCAAAATAATATGCTGAAAGAATTTTTGGATTATCTCAATTCGTCTAGACGTGAAAAATATTCAGCACTCTGAAATTGGCATGAAAAATGGCTATTTTTTTACAAAAATATAGTACAATTCATTCACTTTTTTCTCAAAGTTCCGTTAATAAAAAAATTTTTTCCTTATTAATTTCAAAAAATAAGGCTTCACAAATGGTTAATAAAGAAATTTTGAATTGATTTAAGTTTGCACCCTACATCCAGCATTGGCTGAAAATTGTCAATTTTAAAAAATTGTTTCATTTTTATCGATTAATAAAAAAAATGTCACGCGAGCTTTTTTAAATTTGGTACCCATATTTTTTATAGAAATAGATTTAGAATGATTTAACACTAAACTGCTTCCCGCCCGGCCAAAAATGAATGCAGGAGTGGAGATTTTATGTTAAAAGTCAGTTTTTTTAATGACTATTTTTAAAAGCATATTAAAAGCATATTAGCATAATATTTTTAATATTATTTCTTATGTAGTGTATAAAACATAAATCAAGCTTTCATTCCTAAAAAAATCAATAAAATAGCTCCAATAACCTATTTTTGGTAATTTTTCAAAAATAATTTTTTTTTTTTAAAATAGCTGAAAATCCAAAAAAATTTTATTTTTTTAATACAACTCCACTAATTTTGCAAATACTTTAAAAATGTTAAAAGAATATAAAAATAGACTTATTTACCAATTCAACGACATATAAAATGTTGATATAGATCATTTAATAATAGTAATATAATGGCCTCAAATCTACCAAGTCACGTCAAAAGTTGCAAAATTCACTATTTTGTTCCGTATTTCCATATGTGTGTATACGTAACATTTTAGTTTTCTAATGTATTATGTAGGTATATATTTGCTATTATAAAGTAGTAAATTCTTTATTTGAGTAATGTTTATTTAATTTGTTCTACATATTTACATACTTATTATACATATATCCCGTGTATTTATTTTATTAAGAATATATTATCGAAGATATTATTAGAGATTTTCTTGAAAATAATCAGAAACATCAAACGTTAGCAAATTTTTAACTTCCTTAGCTTCGGAATCCTCTTTCTCTATTTCAAGAGTGATTTTTGGTAGCCATTGTGTTCTTATAGAATATATAACTGGATCTGATGATATTAATAAATATTCCATTAAGTCCATATTTTGCTCTATTTTCGAACATTTTCGGGTATTGAAGAGTCGGAAATGTTTAACATCTTTATTTCGGGCTTCCTGTGCTTCCTCTGTTAGCTCTCCCAATGGAAAAATACTATTTTCTATTATTTCTTTACCATGAGCCAATACTTTGTGAATTGTTGGAGTCATTGATTTCCAGGGGTATGTAATGTTAAGTAGTTCTTTAGTTTCGTAAGCAAAAATTTTAAATTTGTCCGCATTAATTTGTTTTTTGCTATTAATGGCTGCCAATATAATCTTAAAACACTTCAAAATATTTAAGTCAATGCCTGTGATTGAAGATGTGAGTTCCGGATTCTCAAAGAAACGTCTTGCTGTATTTCCATCATTTGAGCTTCCATAGCCATGTAGAGGTTTATCAATTATTAATCCGAGTTGTTCTTTGAATGCTAATTGAATTCTTTTCTTCTCCTCTTTTCGTAATTCGTGAAGTTCCAAATTGTTTTTTACTGTAGCATTTTCCTGCCCGGGAATATTTCTGTACTTCATATCATATGCAAGATGTAAGCAGAACTCCAAAAATCTTATCCTTGCGTGGAGTAGTGATATTCAAAATTTTAAAGAATTTTTATTAACAAGGACTTCAGAATTATCCTGAAATTGTGAACTTATTTTTCCACTTATATTACATTTCCATGTAGATGTTGTATCTGTTATAGCGTTTGCAACTTTTCCATCAATCATCGTTAATTGTTGTTGAAATGTAACTTTAATAGTTCTGTTTGATATTTTTACATATATTAGGGGCAATGCTTTAATTTCTTCTTCCAATTGGTTGACAATGCTGTTTATTGTAACCGTGGTTTCTTTTGTGTAATCAAAAAGGATTGGACGGCACAAAAATTTGGAACCTGGAGTTAAATTTATCCATATATCATCAAAAAGCGAGTCATTTCTTGTCGATGAGGAAGGCTTATTTAAGCGCATTCGAAGTGGTACCAGAGACGGTATAAACAGCGAGGAATAATTATTTCCAGAATTACTTTCATCCAGTTGTTTGTATTCCGAAAATCCTGATGTTCCATCGCAGCCCCATTTGAATATTAAAATAAGTTCAGAGTCTTTGCATTTTTCAATGTTATCATTGCTGAAAGTGGATATAATTCTAGAAGCAGTATTTTCAAGTAATTGCAATATATTAACTTTAGCACTTTTAACAGAAGCATTAACCGGGTGCTCCATAGGCTGTAAAATATTACTTTTCGCTTCTCTCACTGATTTGCTACTGGGAAAGATATCATATCATATTACGCTAACAGATTTCCTCAAAATCTCGTATTGGTTTCTTGATAATCCTAAATTTAATATTAGAGCTAAAGCATCTTCAGAGGTAAAGGACGATGTTGATTTCGGTGTCACTATGCTTTGGATTATCCGATGTAATTGATTGGGAGAAGCTGTTGGTAACACATCTATAACTTTTTCTACTTCCTTTGGTTGCGTACGTGTTACTAAAGCTTAAAATGTATCTTTTATTTCGGCATTCATATGTGAATTTAGAATAGATCCCTGTTTGGTCCTCTTTGTTCTTAGCTGAACTTCATCGTAACTTTTTTTGGTCGACCCTTTTTCTGCTTTCCGATGAAAATTGGTATTTCTCCCTCCAACCACTCTTCATTTTTCTTCTTGAACTTTGGTATTGACCAATCTGAATCTTGCATCCTTTTTTCGTATGATTTATAAAAATTTTCGAGCTTTAAACTGTCTTCTGCAGTAAGAGTTAAACCAAAAGATACTACTGTATCAATGAGTTTTCTTATTTTTTCTGGACGATTTATAATATCAGATAGATTATCCCAGATTACTTTGCAAATAGAAAAGTGTTTTAATGTAATCTCTATAATGGCAAATTCACTAATAAATCTGCATATTTATAAGGATACTTATATATAGAAAAAGAATATTTATATCAGGTAAATGGTGACAGGCAAAAATGAATTAAAAAATTTTAATTTTTGCTCAAAACCACCAATTTCATTCAGTTTATTTTTATGACCTGTAGTGTTAAACAGGTAAGTCAAAAAATGTACCTATGCGATTGTAAAAAAATCATTTTTGTTATAATACATTAATTAAGTAGCTAGGTAAATTATTTAAAAACTTTAAAAAATGTAATAAAAAACGAAGGAAAATATACTTATTTATGTACTTAGGTAATTTTAAAAACCTTTTCAGTAGAAAAAAATTATGAACACTTTAAATAAATTCATTAATAAATATTATTATCTCGTAACAAAAATAAGCAATGCAGTTGAGTGTTACGTATACACACATATGGAAATACGGAACAAAATAGTGAATTTTGCAACTTTTGACGTGACTTGGTAGTTTTGAGGCCATTATATTACTATTATTAAATGACCTATATCAACATTTTATACATCGTTGAATTGGTAAATAAGTCTATTTTTATATTCTTTTAACATTTTTAAAGTATTTGCAAAATTAGTGGAGTTGTGTTAAAAAAATTAAATTTTTTTGGATTTTCAGCTATTTTTTGAAAAAAAATTTATTTTTGAAAAATTACCAAAAATAGGTTATTGGAGCTATTTTATTGATTTTTTTAGGAATGAAAGCTTGATTTATGTTTTATACATTACATAAGAAATAATATTAAAAATATTATGCTAATATGCTTTTAATATGCTTTCAAAAATAGTCGTTAAAAAACTGACTTTTAACATAAAATCTCCACTCCTGCATTCATTTTTGGCCGGGCGGGAAGCAGTTTAGTGTTAAATCATTCTAAATCTATTTCTATAAAAAATATGGGTACCAAATTTAAAAAAGCTCGCGTGACATTTTTTTTATTAATCGATAAAAATGAAACTATTTTTTAAAATTGACAATTTTCGGCCAATGCTGGATGTAGGGTGCAAACTTAAATCAATTCAAAATTTCTTTATTAACCATTTGTGAAGCCTTATTTTTTGAAATTAATAAGGAAAAAATTTTTTTATTAACGGAACTTTGAGAAAAAAGTGAATGAATTGTACTATATTTTTGTAAAAAAATAGCCATTTTTCATGCCAATTTCAGAGTGCTGACTTTGAATATTTTTCACGTCTAGACGAATTGAGATAATCCAAAAATTCTTTCAGCATATTATTTTGAAATATGTAGCAAATTACAGAATATTTTTAAAAAATTTTTACCTCATATATCTCCGGACTTATTCCCGAAAAACGAAAGAAAGTCGAGCCAAAAAATCAAAAATTCAAAATTCAAGCGTAAATATCTTTTTAACTGCAAGAGATAACTTAGATGAGTAAGCTTATTTTTTCTTTATCTTGCCAAGCACTTTCCAGAAATATAAATATCTCTAAAATCGGACTTGATTTGAACAAGTTACGATTTTTTTTAACTTTTACATACTCGAGGTAGTCAACTTTGACACCCTGTAGCTTATCTCGTGTTATTACAGGGTGACTACAAGATGATTTTTCTGAAAGCTTAGGTCCTCCTCTACAACTCTTCCATACATTTCAATTTGATTCGATAAGTAGTTTAGGAGATTCATATTTATTACCAAAAAATTTGCGTTTGACCCCACTCTGCGGGGATTTCTTTGTCGACCAGTGTAATGTCATTCTATAAATATTACAAATTGTATTTTTCAGACCTGCAACTATAACTATAGTAAATGACGATTTGCAGTTGAGAAAATCGGAAAATAAATGTTAATAAATCTGAATCATTCAAACTACCGAGTCGATTTTGATAAAACTTGGAACATCGATAGAGGAGAAGTTAGGCTTTCACAATATTGTTTACTGGACTGTGTTATATTATTTATTATTTTTGGAATAAATATGTAGTGATGCAAAAATGTTCATCCAAAAACTATCTCTAGAAAGGGAAAGCACAAATACTTGTTAAAAGCAAAAAAAAAAAAAAAAAACAAATATTTATTTTGAATGATAATTTTTTTTGTTTGGTGGAGATTTTTTGGGTTAAATTCTGTGGTTGACCAAAAAAGTATCTGGCAGCCACAGAATAAAAAGAAAAAAATACAAAAAATTATAATTTTTGCAATTTTCAAATTCAAAATCGTTTATTTTTGGACTCGAAAAAGATGTCGATATCAAATTTCTTTTATTGGATAGTTTTGTTCTTTAAACTAACTAAATAACTAAAATTTACAAAATCGCATGAAAACATTCGGCTATGAATTTAAAAAACAGGACCAAGGTTTTGCAAAAATGAGAGTTCAAATTTCAAATTAAAATAACTTGAAAACTATAAGGGATAAATAGATCATCCAAGCATGTTTTTCATAGGCCTTACAGATAGATTTAAGAAAAATACTTCAAGTCGGATACAAAAATATGGCAAGCGGTACAAAAATTTTCTATGTTGGTGGTACCTCATTTTGAGCCCCAATAACTCCGGAGGGTAGGGTAGGTTCCTTCCTTCTACTACGGATTTATAAAATTTTATGTAGATCCAACCAGCCGATTAGAAGTAACAGATTTATTCCCAAAAAATTTCGCGTTATATTATTATTATTATTATTATTATTATTATTATTATTATTATCATTATTATTATTATTAATATTATTATAACAGGGTGATTATAAAATCATTTTTCTAGCTTAGGTCCTTCCCCACAACTTTTCTATTCATTACTTTTCAATGGAACAGCTGTTAGGATGATACTATAGGGCAAAATCTAAATATTTTGAAAATAAATATGAAGTTTCTAATCGGCTGCACCGATTTACATAAAAATTCATACAATCGTAGCATGAAGATTTTCGAGTTTAAGTTTGGTAGGCTAACCCCACAGATTACTCAGAAGCGAAACTGGGAACCTCTGACATGCACATTTTTAAACCTTTTCCCAATTTATTGTTTCTCATCCGATGTATCCATTCATATAAGTTTTTATATAGAGTACAGATGTTGCTGAAGCTGTTGGATTTAGTGTTGCTAAATTATTTTTAGGTTTGCCAAATCTTACAAAATAAATATATCGCTCATTTGCTGCAACAGCATCATAACTCAAAAAAAGTTTCGAGTTAACATCACTAGTGCATAGTAAATAACTGACAAAGTCTTGTGTTTTTTATATTTCACGCGGGATTGCGAGAAAAACATTTTCTCCAAATTTCATAATCTATTGTGTATTTCTTGCAACAACGTATTATTTTATTTATGCGTCGCACATTGGTTCTAATGGCATGAAAAATGGTGAAATGATAAAAAATAATTTACTTTATATTTTGCTTTAAGAAGTAAATAAGTGAACTATGCAATTTTAGGATTTTTTTGTTTTTTGTTGTTTCTAAGCCATCGTGCGTCCGTCTGTCCGTCGTTAATTAACAACATTTTTGAGTAAAGTATTAATGGCAGTTTTTAAGATAACTTAATCAAATTTTGCATATATGTTTATATTGATTTAGTCATGTATTGCAGTGAATTTTATTCAAAACATTATTATATATTATTTTATATAGGTCCCATACATAAATACACTGCCTGCCACTTGAATAAGGAATAACATTTGTTTAACTTTAATTAAGTATATCTCCTAAAGTTCAGAAAAAAATAATTTTTTGCGCAACCAAATTTCTAAGTATTGGCTTTAGTTTCCTGAAGAAATAAAAAATATACATATTTTGTTATACTAAAATTATGCATTTATTTAAAGACATGTATTTCTGTGGTACTTTTTCGTGTGTCACTTGAATAAGGAATATTTTAAAATTAAGCAAACTGTAATTTATTTTTAAATTTTAGGTTATAAAAATGAAAGTTATTATCTTCTAGCATTCAATTAGTAATGAGTACTGCCACCATTTTTAGAAATAACCTCAAAAATGCGATTTGGCATCGACTTGTTTAACGACTCTAAGTAATTTAGCGAAATTTAACTCCATGCTTCCGTTATTGCATCCTTTAAAGACTCTATCGTCTCAAATTGTTTTCCTCCTTCATAAACTTTTCTTGCAAGCCAACCCCAGACATTTTCCATTGGATTCAGGTCTGGTGAATATGGGGGCTAATCCAAAAGTTGAACACCTTGCTGATTAATCCATTGTTTTACTGCTCTGGCGGTATGAATCGGAGCGTTGTCGTATTGGTACGTCCAAGGTATGGGTCCAAAGAAATCATTAAATTTTGGAAATGCTTCCTCCAGAATGTTTTTGTAAATCGTTGCAGTCATTTTGTTGGATACAAAAACCAATTCTATTGTACCATAATACGAAATGGCACCCCATACCATTATTCCGCCCTCTCGGCTGTGTCTGCGACTCAAAAATAATTCCTCCTTATTTAGGTCATGCAAGTAATAGTTATACCCGTCGGGACCATCATTATTAAACTCTTTTCATCGGAAAATACAACTTTAACCATTAGACCATGCCTTTGTATCTTTGCAAACTGTAGACGTTGTGATTTGCGTTTTTCATTAAGTGGTGGGTTTTTTTGCAGTTTTCGTCGGACTATGTATGGGTACGACTTTAAAATACGGTGCACTGTTCTTAGACTGGCACTGACTCCACTTTTTTCGCATATTTTTGATACCGACATGGCAGAATTTGATGCAATTCTAAGAATTTTTCGTCTTTCTTTTGGAGTTGTTGCCATTTTCTTCCACCCTTTCATGTTTTTTCCATATTTTTCCGCGTTATTTAAATAATTGTACACAATTGTCTTTCCTCTATTAATGTTTTTGGCTATTTGGACCGGATTCTGACCCTGTGATTTCACAATCAGAATTTTTTCTTTTTTAGAGTTATTAAGAGTCTTACCACGTCCCATTTTGAATAAAAACAATTCAAAAACTATCAAAATAAAAATTCTCTAACCGTTTGTATTAAAAAAAATTCAAATCATAGCCTTCCTGATTAGTACTAAAAGAATTCCTTATTCAAGTGACACACGAAAAAGTACCACAGAAATACATGTCTTTAAATAAATGCATAATTTTAGTATAACAAAATATGTATATTTTTTATTTCTTCAGCTAACTATAGCCAACACTTTGAAATTTAGTTGCGCAAAAAATAATTTTTTTCTGAACTTTAGTTCAGGAGATTTCCTTAATTAAAGTTAAAAAATGTGATTCCTTATTTAAGTGGCAGGCAGTGTATTTCGAACGATTTTTTCAGTGCATCTCCCGCACAAGTTGTCTGAGACACATTAATGGTAGAGGGAAACTACAAATATGCAATTGTTTTTTTGTAAAGGGTGATTCAAGTAGAGATACTTTTTTCAATAGCCTTTTTTTTTTGACAGATCACATGTGAGTCGTGTCATGCTGTCATGTTATTTCATAATGGAAAGATTTATGCCTAAACAACGTTTACAAATCGTTCAACTTTATTACGTAAATTCACGTTCTGTGAGAAATGTGTTTCGTGCACTTCGCTCAACTTATGGTCAACATAATCGGCCTAGTGAGCGTACTATTTGCAACACCATCACCCATTGTGAGACCCAGCATTCATTATTGGATAATATTCGACCGAATAGACCACGTCCAGCACGCTGTGAAGAAAATATAGCGGCCGTAGCTGAGAGTGTACACGAAGACCGTGGAGGGTCGATTCGGCGCCGTTCGTAGCAACTCGGACTGACGTATGGAACGAATTGGCGCATTTTACGTCGAGATCTTAAATTGAAAGCGTACAAAATACAGCTTGTGCAACAACTGAAGCCGCTCGACCTTCCCAAGCGACATCGCTTCGCTCTATGGGCTCTTGAAAAGTTCCAAGAAGATCCAACGTTTTCGAGGCAAATTTTGTTCAACGATGACGCCCATTTCTGGCTCAATGGGTACGTAAACAAACAAAATTGCTGCATTTGGGACGAAGAGCAACCTGAAGAGATTCAAGAACTGCCGCTTCATCCAGAAAAAAACAACGGTTTGGTATGGTTTGTGGGCCGGTGGAATCATCGGTCCATATTTCTTAAACAATGATGCCGGTGCGAACGACATTTGGTTTCAGCAAGACGGCGCCACTTCCCACATGTCGCATCAATCAATAGATTTATTGAAAGAACACTTCGGTGAGCACATAATTTCACGTTTTGGGCCGGTCGATTGGCCACCAAGATCGTGTCATATCACACCGTTAGACTATTTCCTGTGGAAATATGTAAAGTTTAAAGTTTATGCGGACAAACCCGCTTCGATTCAGGCCTTGGAGGAAAACATCACGCTTGTTATTCGCCAATTACCAGTCAAAATGCTCGAACGAGTCATCTAAAATTGGACTCAACGGATGGACCATCTGCGACGTAGCAACGGCCAACATTTGATAGACATAATCTTCAAAAAATAAATGCCAAAGAATGTTCTTTCAAATAATAATAAACATTCCCCATTAAATTTGAATTTTCTGTGTTTTTTTCTTTAAAATAGTAGGGAACCTCGAAATGGATCACACATTACTTTGAATGAATCGATAAAATATTTAGCATTTCGGAAAAAATAAAGCATTTTGGCATAGATTTGTTAGTGCCTATTTTTACATATAATGATTTTTAGAGCATATTTATAGTATATTTTGTTATTTCTAGAGCATATTTTGACATTTCGAAGATATTTTTTCTTACCTCATGGGAAGTTTTTAAAATTTAATTTGTAATGTATAGAAAAAATAAGAGATCTGAAAATATTTAGTATTTAAAATTAAAGTTATTAGGTACCGTTAAAATTTGTTAAAAATCTTTGAGAAACCGATTTGGATAATTGATCTTTATTAAAGCCATTAAATATGCCACCGATTGCAGCACGGCTGTGCAGAAATGTGGAACCAACCAAATGTGTACTTATAGCAGGTTGTAAACCAACCTGAGGCTACCAAAAATAAAATCCAAAGAGAACACAGATATTTAGTATGATAAATTACCTAAACAAAAACTAACCAAACAAAATCTCGACTTTATTCTACGAACATAAATCAACTATTGTCGTTAGTCCGCCAACAAGCTTCAAAACTGCCATCTAAAACATTTGACATGAGCCATTTTTGAAATATGGTATAGAGGACGTATTAGCCTTTCTACTTCGAATATAATCAGTTAATATTGAAAAAAAAATATTTATTTGAATGTAAGCGATATATGTATATTTACATATGAATATTTTTGATAATATCTGAACTAAATAGAAGATCAATAAAGCTATTATGTGATAAATTAGAATTAGGATTTATTTTATATTTTTAAAATATTAATAAAACACTAAGTCTTAGTAGGAAAATATGCTCTTAAAATTAAAAAAATATGCTCTTAAAATATTATTACTTTTTTCTAAAATTTTAAATTTTCTATTATTCATTATAAAATTAACTTGATTTTTATTAACAATTGCTAAAAATATTTTTTTTTGCACTTAAAAGTATTAAAAATTTTTTATCAATTTATAGGATGGAAAATATTAGGGTATCGGATTTGAAAAGCGTATGTGACAATAAAACGAAAATTTCACTAATGGAAAGTTATGTAAAAAATTATATTGGGTACAAAATATGGAAAATTTTTCTCTTAAGCGAAAAATATGTAAAATTATGCTCTTTAGTGTAATATATGTAAAATAATGGTCGTAAGTATGAAATATGCAAAAATATGCAATTTAAATTGCTAGAATATGCTCTGAAAAAAGGATTTTTTATAAAAATATAACCCATTATACTTCTAAGTATAAAATATGCAAAAATATGCCGTTAAGACTACAGTATGCAAAAATATACTGTAACAAATCGATGCCAAAATTCTTAAAATTGTCTAATTCGGATAATTTACTAACAGTTTGGTTCATTTGAAGCCCAAGAAAAAAAACATGATTTTATACATTTTTGGTTGCCCTGTTTATTATATTTGATCAGTGAGTTATGAATAAAAACAAAAAGCTGCGCATATGTTGCACCCTTTTTAGATATTTCTCCTTATTTAAAATTCAAGTCTTCTGAAGACAATTATTTAGTAAAATTATTTAGTAAATACATAATTGTTGTTTTACAAAATAATTGAATTTTTACAAATAAGAAGAAATATCTACTTTATTTTAATATGCTCATCTAAGCCCAATACCGCCCAATATAAAAGATCTGGTCCATCCAACATGAAAAATACCCCAAATTTTGACCTTATTTGAAAAAATATTTAAAAATATTGACATACAATATCCAGAAATAAGAACCTACATTTTGTATAACAAAATACATAAGTTTGACGGTTCTTTCATAAAAGTTTTATTTTTATAAAGCTTAAATGAAAATAAAGGCAGTCGATTTCAACAAAATTTGAATTTTTTCCGCTGCACACGAAAACTGCAATATTTATCAACTTTGACAGTTCACTACAAATAAACTAAACAACACAGATGATAGATTTTAATAACTGGTGATGCAAAATTTTATCTAGTTTCACCAGACACCAAATATTATTGCAAAAACTTTATTTTAAAATTTCAATTAGTCGCCACTTTTGAGCTATTTTAAACCATATTGCGTCGGCTATTATGTAGAAAACATCATAAAGTTTCCTAGAAAGGTTATCAAATTTCACTATAATATTATTTTCATTCAAAATAAAAAAAAAAAAAAAATAGATTTTTTTGTATTAATGAGCGATGTATATTCCTATGTATATATTCATTAATTTAAGAATACAAGTTTTGTTCGCTACTGTTTAGTTTTCATTATTTAAGAGATTATTTTAATAACAAAAAATTCATTTATGAAAATCTTACGTAATTCAATGCTTAACATGTACATAATATAATAATAATTGTGCTAACGCATAAATCTATATAAAAGTCTGTATATACCCTACAGTTCTGGTGAAAAAGTAAACTATTTCTTGATACTACTCTTCATTAACGATTTATTACTGTACTGATTACGTTGTATATATTTAATTTTGTTTTGTATCATTATGCAATTACTTGTCCTTTGTTATGTAAGCAGAAGACATTTTCACTTACTTTACTCTCTCTAAGTAATCTAGAGAGTATTCAGCTTAATATTTGACATTGAATATACTTTGTTTCCTCAATGTGCAAATCACTAATTATAAACAAGTTAAACAAGACAAGTTTCAGAGACCTAAACTTTTTGAGAATATCCCAATGTTTGACGACAATTAACAGAATTGCTGGGTATTTTGCCATTAACGTATTAATATATTTTTTGTATATAATCATTTGGTTGTATTAATGTATAAGTAAAGATAACAATACTTACTACCCAGTAGCATATAACATTCTGCATTATCCTTGAGTAAATTTATAGCCGCTGCTAAAGTATGAAAAGCACTGGCATACTGTTGGGCTATATAAAAAAGATAAGAGAAAATACATAAAATATATCAACACATAAATAAAGCTTTTGTTTAAAATTCTTAATTGTTTTAAACCACAATATAAAATATCGGGGTTAAATAGCATAAATTACAGAACGAAAGAAAAAAATATAGAAAATGTAAAATTAAAATTTAACCAAAATTAATGTACATACTTAAAATAAGGCAATTTACTTTTCTTATACAAACTTTATATTCAAAAATATTAAATGGGGATTAATAAATCGATTTAATAGAACTTCTTTTCTATATATCATCATAACCTGAACAACTTTTTATTTGTCACTCTGTTTTTGTATCAAGATAAGCATTCTTTTCAGTTTTCATTATTCTCGCCACTTATACTAGAAGATTCTTATTTTTTTGCTTTAATAACACAGGTCAACACTAAAAACGTATCCTGAAAAATATGTTTTAGATATTGTAGGTATGGTCATTCCAATCACTAAGAACATTTTGGTTTTTCTCTGTCACTTCACATTTTATCCCATTGACGACCAAAGGAAATATACTTCCCTGAGGAGTTTTTAGGTTATATAATTTTCTAGGTAATAGGTAGAGCAAATTAGTCATTCATGTTTTAACGACAAAAAATTATGATGCTATAAAAATGTAGTACAAGCCAAGCCTCCAACATGCCACACATAGTCCCAAGAAGTCTTTAAAGTAATAAAAATAAAGAATTTCTCAATTAACCCTCATAAAACCATGGAGAAATGATAGATAAGAAGTCGGTGTAGAAGGAAAATTTGTATTTAATATAACTAAAATATGACTATAGATCTCAAAAATGGTAAAATTATTAAAATCGCACTAACAGAAAATGCGCAGACATCAAAAGTTTTAAAAAAAGAAAATAAAAATCCAAATTTAAATAACAAAATCAATAAAGAATTTGATAAAAAAAATTCATCGTGAATAATTCCGCGTACTTCTTATTCCTTTGACTAAATATTGTTCAGAAAGTGAAATGAAACATTTTCATCACGTCACACTTTTAACCCATTGACGACCAAATAAATATGTACCTCTAAGATATTTTTAGGTTATATAATTTTCTGGGTAATAAGTAGAGCAAATTTTTCATCCGTTTTTTTTTTTTTTTATAGAGAAGCAAAAGTGTAACAAATGTGTAGAATATGTCATGTCTCTAACTTGTCCTACATAGCCCCTAGAAGCCTTTAAAATTGTCAAAATAACGAAAATATGAGAGCAATAAACGATACACAATTGAAACTTTAACCAAAACGCTATTATTGAGAGATTATATTAAGTCGTATGAACTGTTACTAAGCTGACAGACTATTGCTGCTTTCTAGTAGGAGAAAAAATGGAAAATAGTGGTTTCTTTGATATATATATATATATATATATATATATATATATATATATTTTCTTGATTTTTACAATATTACAGATTTCTAGGGGCTATGTCTGGCAAGTTGAATACTTGATTTATAGTATATTTTTATAGCACCATTTCTTGTCTATAAACCATGAGTGAATTATTTGCTCTACCTATTACCTAGAAAGTTATATAACCTAAAAAATCCTCAGACAAGCATATTTTCTTTGGACGTCAATGGGTTAAAAGTGTGACGTGATGGAAGATTTTCATTTGTCTTTCTACACTTCATCAAGTCTAAGGAATAAGAATTTCGTAGAATTATTTTTTTTTTGTGATTCTGTTGACCTTTGTAATTATCATCTTTTTTTATAGGTTGTGTGCGTGTGAGTACATAAGTGTGTGTTTAAACGTTATTGGAGTAAGAGGTCTTCAATTAAGTTTTTAATTTATGCTTTGTTATATTTATGTCATACTTTTAAAGTGTAATGCTTTTTTTTTAATAATAATAAAAAGTTTGTTGTATTCGGAATTGAAAATTTAAAGCATTTAATTTTCTTTTCTTCATGCTTCCCTAAATAAGTGATAAACGATTCATGCATGCATAACTTGAGATCCATTTACAAAATTTATTTAAAATACAAACATTTGTATATAATTACTTAAAAATAAAAGAATTAAATTGTATCATGCTATTTAGATGATAATTGTCATTTAAGAATAATTTTAATTGAAAATGGGGACAAATCTAACGACGCGTAATATTAAAATAAAAAAATTTAAATAGTCTTGAAAATTATTTCCAAATAATTGAATGTATTCTATACCATTAAAGAAAAAAAAAATACAAATCGATCGAAGTATTTGTTCTTACCACAGTGGTCTAAAAAACGAATTTTTTTGGAAATAATTCTGTAACTTTAGAACTACTGAATGCATTTCAATGAAATTTCATACGGCCAATCCTGAGGTATATTCCAATTGATTTGAAGGAGTACAGATTCTTAGCGGTTCTGGGGGACAGGGAGTGGAACTCCATAGTTGGTAATCTCGGGTATGAAAATTTTTTAAAAAATAGCTAAAATTACATTTATTTAATTTAATTGAAAAAAACATAGATAGTCCTTATAATTTTCTATAAAAAATATGTTTACATATGTGGGATATCTGTTTTACTTTAAGAGATATTTAGGCTGAAGTAAAATTTTGACACATTTTTTGACATTCTTTTTTTTTGGTTTTTTAACTTGCGGGCCAATTTGCACAAACATTTTTCTAAAATATTCTTTGGATTCTGTAGAGAATTCTAAATAATTTTCGTGCAAGAATTATATACCTATGTGGTTCCGATAAAAAGTTGTAAATATTATTTTGAAATAGAAAATTTTAAAAAGTTGTGATTTTTCTCAAAAAGTTTGTGAAATTTGTTTACTTTAAAATCCACTATTTTAATCCGGACCATACATTTTTTTATATTTCTAAAATAATGCTTAACGTAAATGTATGCAAAGCAAATTCGAGGGTATTTTGGATAACAGTCTTCCCGCTAGCCCTATCAGAATTTCGTTAATTTTATTATTATTTTTTTATTTATTTGTGGAGCTCAAAAATGTCAAAGCTGAAATTAAAAAAAAGAAAAGAAAAAAACATCTCGATTACATACCTACATATGTTCGCTAAAAACCCCAAAAATATTTTATTAGCGACGCCTCTGATAACGACAGGGTGACCATTTTACTAAAAAAGTCAACTTTTAAAATAAGTTTTCCCCGAACTGGGATTTTGAATATTTCGGAATAAAAAAATGGAAATCTATTTATGTTCTTGTTTTAAGAATAACTTTTTTGATAATATACTATATATACTACCACTGCAGTTTTGGAGGAACACAAGTTTTCTCCGAAATTGGTCACATCAGATATTAGTAATTTATTAGCTATAGGTTTATATTGTTTAAAATAACTATTCTTAATAAAAAACATAAAAAGTATATTTTATTTTATTTTATTTTATTTTATTTTATTTCAATAAAATATTCATTTACATTGAATGTATCAAGAACCTCCTGAATATCTTTGTTTTCGTACAATACATTATTGTTAGTATTCCACTTATTTCTTATAGATGTTAGAACAGGATCGGAAAACAATAAAAGGTATTTCGAAAGATCCTTTGAAATTTGACATATTCTCGAACTTTTCCTTGTATTAAATAATTGAATGTGCTTGAAGTCTGAGTTTCTGGCCTCCTGTGCTCTTCTCTTAATTCACCTAGTGGTAGCATGTTTGATTCCAAAATCTGACGACCATGTTGAAGTACTTTGTGAACAGTGCACAGTGGGGCAGAATCGAAATTTTTTGGAAATAAATCTGTAACTTCTGATCGGCCGGTTGGATTTTCATGAAATTTGGTATAGGTGTAGCAGAGGAGTGTACAATGTAAAGTTTGGATGGGAGGCACAATAAACTACTCAGGGGCTCAGCTAAGGGCTAAAATTTAGGTACCTCTGACATAAAAAAATCGCTTGCCAAATTTTTGTTTCTCTTACGATTTCAAATAATTTCATATATTGCTGTAGGACCTGATAAGACATATAAAAAACGTGCTTACGTGTCCTATTTATCTCCTATAGTTTTCGAGTTATTGGCGTTTGAATTTTTAAGCACCATAATTTTGCATGTTTTTTGTCCAGTTTTTTCATATATATCCTAGTATTTCAGACCGATTTTATTAGTTTTTTTATTAACCAATTAAAGAACAAAATTATCTATTGAATAAAAAAAAATTTGAAGTCGATATCTTTACCGAGTCCCAAAATAAACGATTTTGAAGTTGAAAATCGCAAAAAATACACTTTTTGAGTTTTTTTTAGCGAAAAAGTATTCACACTCTTTTTTATCTAAAATAAAATTTTCTTTAGCAACATACAATAATTTTTCAACTTTCCAAAAGGAAACTTCACAGAGATGACTTTAAGATAAAAAAACAAGCCCAATAACTCAATTGGTCATGGTACACACCCTCCCGAATTCGACCTATTTTATATGAAAGTTTTGATTTTAGACCATATTTTCTCAAATCCCAAAGCACAAATCGACAAGCGGAATATATTTTAAGAATCTTAACTATGTTGTTAAAAGTTTTAAATCAAAATCTACGGGATTTGAGAAAAATGTGGATTCTATAGCCAAAAATGTAAAAATCCCATTTTTGGGAAAAGAAAATTTTATTTTAGATAAAAAAGAGTGTAGATACTTTTTCGGCTAAAAAAACACAAAAAGTCGTCTTTTTTTGCAATTTTCAAATTCAAAGTCGTTTATTTTTGGACTCGGTAAAGATATCGACTTCAAATTTTTTTATTCAATAGATAATATTGTTCTTTAACTAGTTAAGAGAAAAACTAATAAAAGCGGTGGGAAATACTAGGATATATATGAAAAGAACTGGACCAAGAATATGGAAAATTATGGTGCTTAAAAATTCAAACGCAAATAACTCGAAAACTGTAAGAGATAAATAGGACACGTAAGCATATTTTTTATAGGTCTTATCATTATCTACAACAATATATAAAAATATTTGAAATCGTAATAGAAACAAAAATTTGGCAAACTATTAAACATTTTTTATGTCAGAGATACCTAACTTTGATGCCCCTAATGCTCCTGTGCTACGCCTATACCAAATTTCATGAAAATCCAACCAACAGAAGCTACAGATTTATTTCCAAAAAATTGTGATTCTTCTCCACTGTGCAGTGTGTGTTAATTGCTTCCATCCATATAATGATCGCAGAAGCTTTAAAGAATCTGTGGTGAATAACTCGAAATTTTCTGCATTTATATGATGTTTGCTATTAACTGCTCTCGATATCACATTTCATGATCGAAGAAGTTCCACATCAATTCCAGTAATTTGGGACGTAATTTCGTTTGTACTGCCATATCCGACTAGTGGTTTATCTATATTAAGACCTGCCATTTGTTTAAATTCAATTTGAATTCGCCTTTTTTTATCAGCTCTCATTTCCATAAAAGCGCTTACGGGCATATAGGGGAGATTTACCAAAGTTTAGGGCATCTTTATTAATATTTATAAAGGTGTCTGCAGGAGTTTGTGAAAATTATGAATTTTCAATCAACATAGAGGGCATGTCGTAATGGCATTGCAGACCTTTCCGTCAATCATTGTTAATTGAAGTTCAAAGTGTATGTTGATATAACAGACATATGTATATTTCAATGCAAACTGGAGTTAAATTTTCAATTCATTGTTTGATTGTATCAAACCAGTTTTGTGTGCATTATTTAGTTTCTTTTATATATTGAAGTCTTATTGGTTTGGGGTTGGGGTGTTCCAAACATATTTAGTAGCATTAGTTGACATAGATGGTTCATTCAAATCCTTTCTTAAGCGTAGTGGAACCAGCGATGCCATAAAAACACTTTTGTAGTCTGTACAACTTTCCCCTGATAAAGACTGTTTGTATTCTGATAGTGCTGGCAATCCATTACATCCCCATTAACGTCAGATCAAATTTATCAATTTTCCAAAGCCTCGTTTTTCGCAAATGTTGAGAGAAGCCTTGAAACGGTATTTTCAGGTAACTGCGGCAAGTCATTGTCTATTTCACTAGGTGGTGGGACAATTTTTATTTATTTTTTTCCATTACATCTCTGTAACATGGTATAATTGTGTATCCTTTTTCGGGTAAAGCCTTATCTTCAGAAAACTCAGAAGCTGATGAAGGTGTTGCATAAGTCGACTTGGAGACGTATCAGGAACGATATCCGCTTTTTTGCTGCTTCAGCTGGTTGTTTATTACTTCGTAACACAGCCTTAAATAAACCTTTAACTTCAGACTCAGATTGCGTGGATAGTATTTACGACAGAATACTTTTCTTCATACCATACTTCATATGAAACTTCCGTATGCAATTATTTGACATCTTCACTTTTGTTTCGAATAATTTAAAAAAAATGTTCAACTTTATCCAATTCTCCAGTAACAAGCCAGAAGCCGTTTGCAGTTCAATAAAATGTGTTAATGTAGTTATATATTCAGCTCTATTCCATATAGGCATTTCCCCAATAATGCAGCACAAAGCTTTATATGTCAATGTTATCGTCATTATTGTAAAAATGTTAATAATGTATATAAAACAAAAGAGTTTTTTTATATACTAAAGAACGTTTTTAGGTACTATAAAACTACGCAATATTGTTACAAAATTCCACAGATATAGCACATGTTCTAAAAAATGAATCTAATTAATTGACCTGAGCTAAGGAATATCATATGGTTGGCTATACCTGATTGTTGTATTATATGACTGAAACTTGTAAGATATAGCTGACTGTTTCATTCTTTAACATGAATACACTAAATTTTATTAAAAAATTAAAAAAAGTACCTGTAACTCAGGTGTTCTTTTAATAACGGATACAAATTTCATTAAAGAAATCCAAATATTTGCACAGAACTTCATTTAGTTTTTAGTAAGAAGTAATCATGTTAATTTAATAATAAAGTCAAATAAGAAATAATTAAAAGAGATGACTAATTTCGGAGGTCCTCCCTCTGCCCCCAGACCAGCTAGAAATTTGTTCTCCTCCAAAACAGTTAGGAAATACCTCAGCAATATTTCATTGAAATATATTTAGCGGTTCAAAAGTTACACAAATTATTAAAACAAAAAACATGTTAAAACAGCTGTAGACTTATAGAATATAGAATGCTGCAGCACTCATTTACCATAGAAATTAAGGAAAATGTGCAAATTTTGATGAAGGGTGTCAGAATATGTAAACTATTTATGCAAGTATTTGGTATCATTGGAAAGGTTATATCTTGAAAAATAATATATAAATAGTAAAATATTAGAACTAAATTTCTTCATTAAATTTATCAAAAAACGTAAAATTTAGATGTTTAGTGTTATTTTGTAAAAAAAGAATAATATTTGAACTTAAATAAAATCTATATAAATAAAGCTATCATTATGAAATTTTAAGAGCATAAATACATTCCCACTTTTTTATTCCGAAATACTCAGTTCCTTCAGTTTCCAGTTCGGGGAAAACTTATTTTAAAAGTTGACTTTTTTAGTAAAATGGTCACCTTGTCGTTATCAGAGGCGTGGCTAATAAAATATTTTTGGGGTTTTTAGCCAACATATGTAGGTATGCAATCAAGATGTTTTTTTTTATTTTTTATTTCAGCTTTGACATTTTTGAGCTCCACAAATAAATAAAAAAATTATAATAATAAAATTAACGAAATGCTGAAAGGGCTAGCGGGGAGACTGTTATCCAAAATACCCTCGGATTTGCTTCACATACATTTACGTTAAGCATTATTTTAGAAACATAAAAAAAAATGTATGGTCCGGAGGAAAATAGTGGATTTTAAAATAAAAAAAAAATATCAAAAAACTTTTTGAGAAAAATCAGCACTTCTTAAAATTTTCTATTGCAAAATAATGTTTACAACTTTTTATCGGAACCACATAGGTATATAATTATTGCACGAAAATTATTTAGAATTCTGTACAGAATCCAAAGAATATTTTAGAAAAATTTTTGTGCAAATTGAGCCCGCCAAGTTAAAAAACTAAAAGAAAGAATATCAAAAAATGAGTCAAAATTTTACTTCGGCCTAAATAATATAAATATAATGACTATCTATGTGTAAATTCTTTTTCAATCAAATCATAAATCAAATTTTGGCGATTTTTTTAAAAAAATGTTCTTATCCGAGGTGACCAACTTTGGAGGTTTACCCCCTATTCTCCGGACCCGTTAAGAACCTGTGCTCCCCTAAATCAATTTGAATACACCTCAGGATTGGCCTGAGGTGTGAAATTTCATTCAAATACATCCAGTAGTTCTAAAGTTACAGAATTGTTTCCAAAAAATTCGTTTTGGGACCACTGCGCGTACGTTTTTAAAATTGCTTACAAACTTCCAAAAGTTCGGAATTGAAATATATTACTAAATGTTAATCATTTCAAATACAAATTTTAAGCTAAATATCGTCGATGCGCTGACGAAAAGTCCTATGTTTTATTGAACAACTTTTCAGGAGAGTTTTTTTGTATACAAAATAACACATTGTTACTTTTTATAACATCGGAACTAATCCAAATATTTGAAAAAAAATTAAAATTGAAAATAAAGCTTTCAGATGGCCCAATAAAAAAATCGCAAAACTACATAAAGAAATTTTGGTCAGCACATGGACCATGTATTGAATTTTAATATAGCATATTCCTAATAAAGAGCAAAAAAAAAATAACTTTTTTTAAAGTCCAGCTTTTTTCTCAAGATCCAGCTTTTTTATCTCAAATGTCCAGCTTTTTTGAATATGGATCTGGCAACTTAAGCTGTAAAACTCTTCTTACTAGTTATTGCAATACATACTTAGTTTCTGCTTTAGTTTTTTAAATCATAAATATTTTTTGCTTCTGAGTAAAAAATTGCCATTTCTCTTGGCTTATTGCTTTGATTTATACAAAAAAGATTGTTTTAATCTTTTGTTGAAATACTTTCGTATTTTGCTCATTATCTCCCTTTGGTATTTTATTTCTAGTTTTTTATAATTCTTTTTATTTTGCTTCATTAAATCAGGATAAAATATTGCTTTCAACAAATTCTGTTTTCTTTTAGGAAAATGTACATTATGGTGATCCAAAATTCCTTTTTTTCGAATTACATTTAAACGTACTTACAATTGTGAAAGGGAAGGTCATTTAGAACAACTTGGCCAAATATACGGCCATTTACGATGATGATACTAGAACAAATCTTGAAATTTTTTTACTAACCGATATTAATGATTTATACATCAAACGATAGCTAAAGAAAAATAAATATGTTTTTATTTTTTCAAAAATGTCTAATAGTTAGGACAAAATAGTAATTTTAATAAAAATAACTCATATTAAAATAAAAGAAAATAAAAATTGAAGCCTTACTAACAAATTTTATATAAAATTTCATTTTTTCGTTCATATTAACTTTTTTGGAAAAATTACGGAGAGGTGGATTCATTTGTCCATCTATCCTGTGCAATCCTCGATAAATTCCGCAGAATTATTGATCTGCATGCCGAAAGCGGTACTCCAACCAGTTGGTAAGTATCTTCATTACCCGGGGTGCTTGAATGACCCTTAACCCAGACCAGCCCAGGTTTAAATGTCTCGCCATCTTATTCAGAGATGTCCAATCTTGATGTCGAAAAGACACACGAGAGCGATTTGATTGCGGCTTGACTGTCTGTACAGATTTGGATATCTACTCCGAATACCCTATAGTACATTAACCAGTTCACCGCCCTCTTTATGGCCGATATCTGTGATTGAAGAATGCTGCAGTGATCTGGCAATTTAAAGGAAATGTTTGGACCTGTCATTATAAACCTCAACTTAACCTGCTCTTAATTCTGGAGAAGTTGAGATTCTCTGCCAAGAAAGGGTATGGGGATGCAATAATCGATATTGCAAGGAATGATATTAAGGAACACCAGAATGGTCGCATGGCCGAATTCACTATCATTCAATGCACCTATAGTCCTGAGCCTTGTCGCCGTCATAATAGCGATCTGTTTGGCCATATAATCCACCGATAACCAGTTCATTAGAACAAATAGGGCTTTCGAAGGAGTTGTACGAAGCACTCCTGTTATGAGTAGCGCTGAACTACGCAGAATTCTATCTAAGATTCCAATATAGGTGGATTTCTCCATAGCCTTCCACCATACTATCGCTCCGTACATGAGTATGGGTTTAATCACCCTGTCGAAGAGCCCCAGAATTTACCGATGGATTTCCTACACATATATAGGGCAATGCCGGCCTTTGAGGCTCTGACCCGAGTATTCTGGAGCCAGGATAGTTTGGAGTCCAGTATAATCCCAAGATACTTCGCACTATCTAACACCTTTAATTCAACACCGTTTAGGTGTGGAAGTGGGAAAGATGGAATCTTATATCTTCTAGAAAAGAGGACAAGTTCCGTTTTTCCTGGATTCACACTAAGGCCACTAATTGTACTCTATGTACTAATTAGTACCAGAGCAGTTTGCAGCGGTGAGACATAGTATCCAGATATTTCCCAGATACAGCCACCGCAATATCGTTCGCGTAAGTGACAGTCTTCAGTGAATCAAGTTCCCTGAGTAATGAATTAACGGTGATATTCCAGAGAAGTGGAGATAAATCTCCTCCTTGCAAAGTACCCCTATTCGCTACTCTATACATGGTAGACGCACCCATGCTGGATATCATAACACTATTGATGAATGTCCAGTCTTTCCAGGGACAATTTGATTGCCTCCGAAGTCACATTATTCTATATCAATATACCCTACGAGCGTCTCAACCGACTTGCCCTTCATATAGGCATGTTGAAACGCTGAAAATATGCAAGGGTTGATCGTTATACGTAGGTGTAGATCGATTAACCTTTCCAGTGTCTTTAGGGATAAAGACCACTGTACATCTAGTCCATGACTAAGGGATATAAGAACATGACAAGCATGCTGAATATATTCGAGTTAGCCAGGGAAATATTAAATCCGCATTGTACTGCAGGTCAGCAGGTATAATGCCATCAGGGTCCAGAGATTTAAATGGGGCAAAGCTCTTCAGAGCCCATCAGCCCTTATGGGAATGGGAACATCATTGATGACCTCTGAAGATATTACAGAGTATCCTGTTAAAGGGAGACTGCCAAGAAAGTTCGCGTTCATTAAGATATCCAAGGTCTCTTGACCGCTTATTGTCCAACTGCCAAATGGTTTCTGGATGAAACTTGGAGCAGTAGGTGATGATGCCAGAATTTTACAAAATCAACTGGTCTCAAAGTGGCTTTCAACGCCGCTACAGAAGCTGTCTAGGATTTTTTTATCTGATTTTTAAACCTGTTAATTAAGGACTTATAAGTAGACCAATCTCCTAGTCTTTAGGCCTCATTAAATAGACGGCGACATTCCTTACGAGTCTTGCCTATCTCGGAGTTCAAAACATTGGTATAATAATTTTTTATTACGATAGCTAATAAAATGATTCATATATCACTAATTTTACTGAAAAAAAATTTAAGATTTGTTCTGGAATCATCAACATAAATCGCCGTGTAGCATCCTGTAATCTACAATGAAAGTTGGCCAATATGTTCCCCTTTCATAATTTTAAGTACGTTTTAATGTTAAATGTTCCTCTCACACTGTGCATACAGTGTTTCATTATAGTATGTATTTGAGTGGTATTTAATCATTTTAAAAAATGATTTTTAGATTTATTAGCATTTTTTTATAAATTCTCAAAATAAACCTCCTGGACTCCAAAGATAAAAATATTAGTGTTTCTTATGATTAAAAATATTAAATAAAAATTGTTGTTACGAAATGTCCGACTGTGTGTTGAAATTGATTCTTTTAAGCCCATAGTTTTCTAATTACACACCTTTTTAGACATATATCTCGCGTATAGTCTCGAAAATCTTGATATTGCAATCCACCGAAATCCGTTTACCAATAAAGGAGTTATACAAGTTTCCAAAGTAGTCTCAAATATTTTTATAAAAATTTAAAAGTTATGAGTTTAGGTAGTCTACAAAAAATGTTCTAAACTATAAAACGTGAAACCATATTTCGTATCCTCATAATTCCTTATAGTATATGTAAGTTAACAAAAAGCTTTCCATATCATTACAATAAGTAGAACTTGCTTAAATAATTGAGATAAATTACAATTTAGATTTTTCAATTAAATTCAAATAAACAGACATTAAGAACTATTAACTTCCCATATTTTACAAACTAGAAAACTATATTCTACTATATATGAACTTAATTCTTAGATTGATTTAGAATAAGTAATCGATAAAAATAATGCAAATAAATTCAAAACCAATTTCAATATGGTGAGACACTAAAGAGTCTCACGAAAACAAGTTGCAAATGTACTCCACTAGATTATATGATTCTCAAAATATTATATCTGAATGTTTAAATTTACGTTGGCTGAACCATTTTCAAAACACCTCTAAAAATACGTATTTCTTTCAATACCATTATCAAAATTTTCTTTAAAAGAAAATTAACTGCAAATTGTAATAGAGGCATACTAAGGCCTGTAATATTCATTTAAATAATTGTTATGACTCTTTTCAGTCGCGGAATGTTAATACTTTCCTAACGTTTTTTGTCATATTTTCTTTATTCAAACATATAATTTTATATATTTCGGATATTTTTCAACATATATTAGGTTTTAATGTACCATTGAAATCGTCTATTCTGATTCCATTGAAGATTGATTACACGTAATTAACTTTTTAACAGCAAGAGGGTAAATTATATGCATTTAGCTGCCAAAAGGTTATATTAGCAATTTTTGCAAATAAGTCGCATGGAAGTATTTATTATACTTAAATATCAATGAATTTATGAAAAATATATTAAGTTCCTTTAAAACGACGATAATAATCGAATTAAAGAGATTTTTGAAATTTAGTCACTATTTTACACGAATTTATAGACTTTATGATAAATATATGCTTTTGGTGACATTTATTTTCTTACTTAATCATTTATTTGACATAAAAATTAATTTAAACAATTATAGACCTAAAATCCCAAAATATTACTTGTGCAAAAAGAGTTAAATGAATACAAAATATAATAAAATGTAAATTGCGATGGAAAATTAACAAAATATTCAAACTTTAATAAAATAGTATTTAAAATAAAATCAGAGAAATTTTTTCTAAAATTTTAATTTCGAGAGAATGAAAATTAATTAAAATTTTTTTGTTTACTCTTTACACAGAAAAAAAATTTGTGCATAAATATAAGAATTTACTTTCATTGACTTTAGTTCATAACATTTTAGAAAAATGTCTTAAATATTAACACTTTTTAACATTTTTTGAAATAAATCAAAAGTCAAGAAGACTTAAACAAATTGTTTAAATTTTCATTTATATTTTCAATTTGTAAATGTATGTTTGATTTTTAGGCACATGTTGGGGACCGAAGAACACAGCAGATACGTTTCTTATTACAATGATACATGTGCTATAGAATGGCAGCAAATTTAAGTAAATTTCTAAACCTTATTTTTTAATGCATAAGTATTTTTTATTTAGAATTTCAATCAATTCTAATAAAACTAAATTAAAATTTTAGCAGCATTTTTGCAAAATTCGCAAAATTATCATTAAGTACAATTTAATAATATCTATGAACAAAATTTTATTTTTTATGAAAAAAGTTTGGGAAAAAAGTCATGTTCGATTTATAATATTTATGAAAAAAATGTTCAAATATGATTTTTTTTCTCTGTGTATGTATTAAATGTCATTTGTCCATCATATGTTGTATTTTTTTTTTTTTTTTTTTTGACAAAAATTAAAAATTATGTACACTATTGATCGAAAAAAATATTTTTGGAAGTGTTTTAAAAATAGTCCAGCTCACGTGAACGAGTTATAATTATAATTAAACCGAAATATTTTGCGAATTAGTTTAAAACATATAAATCATTAATTTTAGGGGAGTACAACATTTTTTGTCTCCATATAAATCAAGGCACCTTACAACACATATTAAGTAAAAGTACAAAATTTTTATTTTTACCCAAGTTCGTTTAAAAGCTTTTAGAATTTCTATATGAAAGTAAAAAAAAACCCGTTTTTAAATCGACTTAAAAAATATTTTTACAACATTAATTTTAACAAAAAATAGTGTCTATGTGTTTAAATATCTATTCTTAACAACTCCATTGTAAAAAAACTTCTTTTTATAAAATAAAAAACAAAAATATAAACTTAAAAAAAAAATAAATTTTCAGTGTGATTAAAAATTGCAAATAATTTACGACTTTAAAGTGAAAAATTAAAGTATTTTTTTTAACAGATAATGATACTTCATTTCATCTATTTTTACCTAGAATCAATGACTTTTTCAAAATATTAATTTTAAATTTTCAATTAACCGCCATATTTCACAATTTCACTCATATGACTGATGGTACGAATTCCATTTATCAAGAGTGAAATATAAGAAAATCTATACTGATGGGCAAAAAATGCTATGTTTTTCTTATACTTTAAAAATTATTATTTAATTTTTATATTCTATACGAACTTTATTGAACAATAAAAAAAATTTCCAGCAGGAAACAATAAAACGAAATCGGAATGATTTGTTGGCTGTTAGATTCATTTATATTATTTTGCAAAAATGATGCTCTTTTTAAAATTTGGCTAAAAGGTAACTTGAAATTGGAAAAAAATGAAATTCTTACGTAATATACGAGGGCGGATCAGTAAGTCAGTGACTTTTTCAATGAAACACAGTTTTTTTACAAAACAAAAATTTATTTTTCAACATAATCTCCTTTTAACTCAATACACTTAGTCCAACGTTTCTCCAGTTTTTGTGTCCCTTCCAAATTTTCGAGGTCCTTAAAATAGACATTTGTTTGGTCAATAATTTCATCGTTGGAGCTGAATCTCTTTCCTCCGAGCCATTTCTTTAGATTTGGAAATAGGAAGTAGTCACTAGGATGAGGTACCAATTCGTAGCCCAATTCATAGAGTTTTGCCATTCAGACTGCACACGTGTGCACCCATGCATTATCTTGATGAAAAAGAACTTTTTTCTTGGCCATATGGGGTCGTTTTCTTTTTAAATCCTCATTAAATCGGTCTAATAACTTGGCATAATATTCGCCGTTTATTGTTTTTCCCTTTTGAAGGTAATCGATGTGGATTATCCCGCGTGCATCCCAAAAAACTGTTGCCATCATCTTATTGGCCGACAAACTTACCTTGGCCTTCTTCGGAGCAGGTTCACCCGGAGAAACCCATTGTTTAGACTGCTGCTTGGTCTCCGGAGTACAGTAATTGATCCATGTTTCATGCAGACAACTTTCTTAAACCCAGCTGATCATTTAAAATCGAAACCACACTGCCATATGAAATGCTTATGGCACCAATAGTCTCACGCACTTTTACTCTTCGGATTTTTTCGACATTTTCGGGTGCACTGACCTCAATTGCCCGTCCAAAACGTTCAGCGTCATTTGTACTTGTGCGACCACAACGAAAGTCAGTAAACCACCATTTTTACCATTGAAATCGATGGTGCAGATTCCCCATAGTATTTATTGAGCTTTCCCTTGGTTTGATTGACGGTTTTTATTCGCAAAAAATAATGTTTAATGAGCACTCGAAATTCACTTTTTTCCATTTTTAGAAAAATACACGAGGTTGTATGTTTTGAACAGCTGTTAAACGCAAAGTAAGTGACGTCACTTGCTCAAAATTTCACAGTAGTCTATTAATAGGTGGTGCTTGATGGAAATAGTGTTGCATTTCATATAACTACGAGGGAAGTTCGAAAAGTCACTGGAATATTGATCAGCCCTCGTATTTTAAAGGAAGTTGTCCTTGTTCAGACCGGCTCGAAATTACGAAATTTCATGCCGAAATTACGAATGAAATCTAGAGTGTTCATACTGGCTAGATGACATTTGATGTAATTTCGTGAACAGCTGATACTTATTGTTTACATTTTAAATTGTTACAGGGGTAAATAAAGTATTTTGAAATGGAAATAAATAAGAAACAATCACTTACTGAATTGGAAATTATTAATTTGCAACAATTAAAAATGTAAAAAGAATAGGTTTCATTTTGCAAAATCACTTTAATAATTTATTTTAGGATTTGTGTTTAAATTTAAGATCAGTTGTCAATTGTTTTTTTTTCCTTCTCACGGTTGAAACATGCAGTACATAGTTGAAAAAAAAGTATATTTTCCAACCATGTACAGAGTTGCACGGAAATGGGCATCGTAATTTCAATGTAATTTAGCCGAAATTACACAAAATTATGTAATTTCGCAAGTGTCAAAATGTATGGGAAATTACGTAATTTCAACTTGATTTGGGACGAAATCACGAAAGTACGTAAATTCGCGTCGGTTTGAATGCCCTATAAAATTAATTAAAACTAAAAAATAATAACGGTTCTCATTTATATTTTTGTTTTTGGTCATAAAAGGGTTAAGAAATACCAGAATATGAATAAAGATACATAAGTGATATAATACTCAGCTTTCATTCGTTATAACTCCGAAACTAAAAGCTTCTTGTCTATAATTTACTTTTAAATGGGTTGTTTTAATACTTTATTACAGCAAAGTAAACAAAAATCGGGGACATTCCTACGAACTTTATGAGTTCCACGCGTTTTAGAAAAAAAGAAAAGAGATTTTGAAAATTAATGTTTAAGTTCACGTGATAATAACTGTTTAAGTATTTTAAGCCTCAAAGAACTTTATTCAACTAATGTTAGATATACTTAAATTGCAAATAAAAATTGTACATTTAGAAAAAAGGGAAAAAATGTTTCCTTTAATTTTGTTTGGTAAGATATTTTAATTTGTTTACAAAAAATCAATTATCAAATAATTTTGTTAAATTTCATAAATAATTTTATCAGTGCAATGTAGCTCTAACCTTGTTTTCTTTATATCATGTGAGCTACGAATCATGGTTTCACGGTTTGTAGAACACTTCCTCTAGACTACCTACGCCACAACTTTTAATATAAAAATACTTATGTATATATTATTGCATGAGAAATAGAAATTATTATTAAAATCGCTCCATTTGTACAGATTTTGGTGGATTGCAATACCAAGATTTTCGAGACTATGTGCGACATATGCATGTGTCTAATAAGAAATGTATGTAATGTAAAATTATTGGACTATGGGCTTAAAAAACCAATTTCAACACACAGACGGATAGATGGATAGACGGTCATTTGTCAAAAGTATTTTTATACCCTTTACATAAAATGAAAGGTATATATAAGTTTATAATTTTATACGCAAGTCTTTAAATATAAATTCATGATTAAAAATAACATTTGAGAATATATGCCTGTATGTCTGTCTGTCTATCTGTCTGTTTTTCTGGATGTCTGTATGTTTAAATAGAGTTTTGAAGTCCACAGTTCAATAAATAGATTTCTCTTTCTTAAATCCGTTTAAGAATGGTGGAGTTATAAACGATTTTATTTGCCCAAATTTATAATGTCACATGGAATAGTATTTAAATGGTTCTCTATTGGAAAGTTGTGAGACTGAATAGTCTAGAGGAAGTGATCTAGACTACAAACCATTAAGACTGAGTTCGTATTCACGGGACTCCTTGTAAATTAAAAAGAGAGAAAGAAAGATATAGTCGATCAAGACCGATACCCTACATCATTGTGTACGAACATAAAAATTCGGGAAGGGGACTTATATTACAACTGTGACCAATTTTACTAAATGTAGAATAAAATACAAATACAGAATAATGCGTTAATACTAATATCTAGATGATTTAATGCACTTTAGAGCGATACCTGAAAGTGGGTTTATATGGGAACTATGGTAAATTATGGACCGATTCTCGTAAAATTTGGCAATCTCATTTCTACTTATATAAAAATTATACATTCGTATGAGATTATTATTAAATTATACATTCGTATGGGATTTATGCACGTTAAATTTTCAGAAGAGGGGTTTATATGGGAGCTATGATCAATTATTTACCAATTTTCATGAAATTTTGCACAAAAATTGATACTTATACACAATTTTCTTACACCGAATTTCATTAAAATATTGCTATATTTAAGGCATTTATGATCGTCAAATCCCTTTTCCAGGGGACATTTTTATGGGGGCTAGGTGAAATAATGGACCGATCATAACCAATTTCAGTAGGCTTCGTTTCTCTATCATGAAAGTCCTACTTGCTAAATTTCATTGAATTATCTTCACAATAGCGACCTGTAGTTTGTGCACAAGGTTTACATGGACGGCCAGCCAGCCAGACGGATGGACGGACATCGTTAGGTCGACTCAAAAAGTGATTCTGCGTCAATTGGTATATTTTATAGTGGGTGTTGGATGATTTTTTCTGTGCGTTACAAACATCAGCACAAACGCATTATACCCCAGCCACCTATGGTGGTGAAGGGTATAAAAATTTAATAAAAATTAAGGCAATCATAAAACTTTTTGACTTTTCTCATTCCAAATTGGGTAAATGTGGCACTGTGCATATTTTTAGCTACAGTTTTAATTCCTAGAAAAAACTACTGATAATGGTTTTTAGTACAAAACTACAAATTATTAAAAACATGTGCAAAATGTACTAAAAAAATTCAACAAATAATTCTAAAAATGCTAGAAAAAGTGCCAGGTGCTAGATTAATTTCTTTCGTGCTAAAATGCTAAATTTGCAACACTAACTATGGTACACTGGAACTATCAAACTTCATATACAAAGAAATAAATATTATTTGGAATCTGAGATTTACAGGAATTAAATAAATCTTATCTTAGTTCCTTTAAATCTTAATTACGAATTAAGTAAAACTAATATTTCATTGCATAATTCAATTTCCAAAAACATAATTCTCTAGCTTCATTTAAAGAACTTTTCTTTGAATATAAATATTTCATAAAGAATCACATTAAATTATTGTTAATTCAAATAACCAAATTGAATACAGAAAAAAGCTTGTGCATAAATATAAGAATTTACTTTCATTGATTCTAGTTCATAATATTTAAGAATAATGTCTTAAATATTAACACTTTTTTACAGGTTTTGAAATGAATCAAAAGTCAAGAAGACTTTTTTTGAAATTTTCTTCGGAAAATTATATAAAATAAATAATTATATGTATAATTATTTTCAGTTGCCATTTGCAATCAAATCTAATAAAACTAAACCAAAGATTTAACAAATTTTTTTGCAAAATTACAAAAATTTTCATTATGAATAATTTAATAATATCTATGAATAAAATTTTATTTTTATGAAAAAGTTTGGGAATAAAAAGTCATATTCGATTCATAATATTTATGAAAAAAATTTTCAAATATATGAATTTTTTTTTCTCCGCAAATGAACATTTTTTTCTTTTATTTAATTTTCAATATTTTGTTTCTTAATCTCTTAGAAAATGAATTAGGAAATATTTTATAATAGATTTGAATTAAATACTTTAAGTAATTCAATATATTTTTTTTAAACACTAATTATTTAAAGGATTGTAAGTTACAGGAATTAATTTTCAATGGAATTAATTTAAAACAGTAGACGCTCGAAAATTTGAAGTCTCAGAAATTCGAATCAGTAATTTCATTATATTTATCGCTCTAAAATTAGAATCCAAAATTGGAATTTCCGAGCGGTTTTTCTCTTTTTTATTGTACACTAAAATTTTGACAATTTACTTTAACCAATTTACTTTAACCAGATACAAAGTAAAAAGGGGAATCCCATTTTAATAGATGATTTACAGATCTTGTTGATGTTGTTAGAGTTTAAAAGTCAGTTTTTTTGGCGTTTGTATATGTACATATGTATTTATATTATACATACTAAAGTCAAATGAACTGAATTGTTATTTTTTGTTATATTTCGTTAAGTTTTTTATAGATTTTATGTTAAATGAACTAAAATGAAAAAACATAGTTTTTTATATCTTTATGGTAAAATTTTCCTAAATTTTTGTATAAAAAAGCCGTCCAGAAATTCGAATAATTCGGAAATTCGAATCGCCCTAAAAACAAAGTGGTTCGAATTTCCGAGCGTGTACTGTACATGTAAAGTACAACGATTTTAAGTCTATAAATTAAATTGTTATGAATGCTTTAAAGGAATGAATTGGATATCAAATTTAATTCGATTTTGAAAAGTGAATTAAAGAATTAAGCCCTTCAAATCTCAGTTTGCAACAAGATTTTACGTTTAAACTAAGTAATAAAAAAAGTTTTTTTTTTTTTTTATTATTAATTGTCAATTTCGTAAAAACTAAAAGCAAGTTTTTCATTCTATTGTGTCTATTCGTTGAAATCTTATTCCTCAAGCCCATAATTTATTAGTATTTTTCTTATAAAAATAGTTACTATTTTATAAGAAATTACTTTTCCTTGGAAAAAAACGACTGATTGAAACAAATATCTTGTATTAAAATTCAGAAAAAATCTACCCGACGGTAGCAAGTTTTGTGGATTTAAAGTCTTTAAAAAAAATAATTTAGTCCATAAATGTATTCGAGCACTTACTTCTTTAATTGAAACACAAAATTTTGCAGAAGTTAAAATATCTTAAAAGGCAACCAATATGATGGACCTTCAAAATGTTCAAATTAGTGTTTGATGGTTTAAGAACAAGGAAAAAGATTCATAATATTTAACGGTTGTAGAAATCATGATATCTTTTATATGAATCAAATGTTGTTTCTGGTAAAAATACTAAAAAACATAAAATTTTCGTAGTCAACTATATTAAAATTTTTATTGAATTTAAATATTGAGTGTTAAAACTGAAACAAAAACATTGTATCATGAACACAGTATTATTACAATTAATGAAAATTAATATTGAAAACATAATATTGCTGTAGTGACAATGCTGTAACTAGGTTTTTGCTTTTAATATCAGAAATAATTACCTCGACTTTTTCAGAAATTACCACAATCTGCTCTACACATTTCAGGCTTTACAATAACAAAACAATTATTTCAAAATATTTTATAACAACAAAGATATTTGACTTCTTCTCCAAATTTTCAAAAAATTTGAAAAAGTATATATATATATATATATATATATATATATATAATATATATATATATATATATATATATATATATATATGTGACTATGACTGTATAATCACAAATTTTCAGATTTTAATCTCTAAAAATAACGATTATATTAACAAAATTCAAAATAACGTATGGACAAGTGCATGATTTTAATAAGTCAAAAGAACGTAACATTACATTCATACATACATACATACACACATACATACATACATAAAGTTTTATAAATCACTAAAAATGTGAAAGCTATAAAAAACATTTTCTTCTTATTACAAAGCTATTTGTTTAGTAAAATAAATTTCTGTTTCTACAGAAAATAATGATATAATTCAGAAGTAAATGAAATTTGATCGGAAACTCAAAGAATTTAAAATATCAGATCAGATTTTCATTTAAACACATATTAAGTGAGCTATTAAAGATTTTAGAGTTTAATACAAAATACGGATTTTAAGTAGCAGAGATTTTAAGTGTTCACAAATTGAGGCATTTTTCAAATTTGGAGGCTTATTTACTGAGATATTAAGAATTTTAAATTTTAATACAAAATATCCATTTTTAGTGAGAAATGTAAGTGATCACAAATTGAAACGTTTATTTACCGAGATATTAAGGATTTTAGATTTTAATACAAAATATTGATTTTTAATAAGAAAAATAAGTGATCAAAAATTGTAGCCCTTTTTTCCCTTTTTGGACGTTTATTTACCGAGATATTCAGGATTTTAGATTTTCATACAAAATATCGATTTTTAGTGAGAAACATTTCGGCATATCTGCCTCAAGATAAAAACATCGTGTTAATTTTTGCTAGAAAGAGTTTATTAATCTTTTTAAATAAGAAGTATAAAAAACTACTTATTTTTGTTAAATTTTATTTTGTTTGGCAATGTTTGCTCAAAAGAGAAGAAAGCATTGAGGCAATAGCCCTAAATTTCACCAAAAATCACCATCTACTTCTCATCATTTTCTATTAGAAATTAATATTGAATTCTATGAATATCTATCTAATTATAACAATAATGATATACGTTATGCTTATTAAAAATGTCAATTGGATTGATTTATTAGAAAGTAAAATTGTTAGAATATGTTATGATGTTTTTTTTATCAAATGTTCTTAATATTTTTCAAAATAATATTCCTTTAGGAAATCTAAGGGTGCATAAGCTTCCATGGTATACCAAAGAACTCAAAAAATTAAAAATCTTTAGAAATAAATATTACAAAAAATATAATTCCACAAATAATAATGTTTCTTCGATTCGAAAAAGAATTTAATTTTCTCAATAAATTTCTATACAATACATATTTTTATGAATCTTAATAACGACTTAAAGTACAATCCGAAACGATTTTGGACTTTTATAAATTCTAAAAGAAATTGTTCTTACATCCCTTTATGTATGAACTATAATAACTTAACTTCAAATAATCTAATTGATTCACTGAACTTGTTCGCATTCTATTTTAAATCCAATTTTAATGATGAAAATTTACAGTATGATAATTTTGATTTAAATGAAATAAACACCATTATGGATTTCGGTAATTTGCAACTATCTGAAGAAGATATTGCAGAAGATATTGTTAGGCTTTCTAATTCATTTAAGGGTGATAATGATGGTTTACCAGCCTTTTTAATAAAAAAAAAATGTTCTTCTTCATTATGTCTACCATTGAAAATTATTTTTAATAAGTCTTTAAGCAATGGATATTTTATTAAAAAGTGGAAATTTACTACAATTTTGCCTATTTATAAATCTGGTGATAAAAATAATGTCATTAATTAAAGAACAAATTTCCAAGTTAACCAATATTTCAAAAATTCTTGAACATATTGTTTATTATAAGCTTTTTTTCAATGTAAAGAGGCATATTTCTTTATCTCAACACGGATTTATGACTGGAAGATCAACCTGTACTAATTTGGCTGTTTTTATCAAGTATTGTGTTGATAGTTTTGAAGATCGATTGCAGATTGATGCGATTTACACGAACCGAGTAGCACATGAACTTTTATTATTAAAATTATATAAATTGGGCGTTCATTCACGAATGTTATCTTGGTTTCGTTATTACTTGTCGGATAGACAATCCATAGTTTCTCTTGATGGTGTTTGTTCTACATCATTTATTCCTATTTCTGTTATTCCACAAGGTAGTGTTTTGGGTCCTCTGTTATTTAATATATTTATTAATGACATTGACCTATGTTTCAGAAAGTCTCATTATTTATTGTATGCTGGTGGTATAAAAATTTTTCTAACGCCAATGACGTTTCTAATCTCCAGGAGGATTTAGATAGGGTAAGTTCTTGGTCAGTCCGCAATGGTTTACCTTTTAATTCAAACAAATGTTTTTCTATGACTTATCATAGATGTTGTAACACTGTTATATCACGATATAGAATACATTAACATTTACTTTCATCCGTGGATGAAATTTTAGATTTATGGGTATTATTTGATAAAAAATTATCATTTAATAATCACTTAAATTATATTATACCTAAAGCTTATTCAATGTTAAGTTTTTATGCCGTAATTCTATTAATTTTGATTATTACACAAAAAAAGTTCTATATACGTCCTTTGTGAGATCTAGATTAGAATATGCTTCATTTATTTGGAGCCCTTGTACTCAATTACACATAAATAGAATTGAAAAAATTCAGGTAAAATTTATAAAGTTTGCTCTTTCAGTTTTAAAATTTTAATTTGTAAACCCTCAAATTTCGACTCCTACATAACCTGATAAGTGTGCCTTGATTTCTATGAAAACTTTAGAAACAAGACGTAAAATTTCTTCTGTATATTTCCTATATGCTATAATTCGTGGATTAATTGATTGTAAGGATTTGCTTCATACCATAAAACTATATGTACCTCCTAGGCCTCTAAGGCAAAATAATTATATCTTTTATATAGATATTCATAGAACAACATATGCTTTGAATGAACCTTTAATGAAGGCTATGAGATTATTCAATAAATATTCTAATGAATTAGACTTAAGTGTATCAAATCTTGAATTTAAAAATTTGTTAAACAGTTTGTTTCAATAATTAATTTAATTATGTATATTAAATTATCATTGATGTCTGTAAGGATAATATTGTATCCATAGACTGATAAATAAATAAATAAAATTTAGGTGCCAATAATTTTAGACGGACCCAGTACAAGTGCCAACAGATTTCAGCTACTATCTAAAGACGATGAAGAAGAAGAAATACCATTAAAAGAAAAAAATACTCCTTTAATTGTGGACTCTACTCCCAGTTTCTCGACTGTCATCGGATTAATTGGCGATAAGTATACGTATAAACGAATGACTATTGGAACGAACATTTTATCCATCTCGCTATCGCTGTACAATGAAGCTTTGAGTGTTCTTACAGACAAAAAAAATTCTAGTTTCATACTCATGAGTTGAAGAATGCTAAAAATTTTAAATTGGTTTTATTTGACCTACCAAAACTAGATATAAAGACAGCTCGTCATCTCGCATAATATAAAACCTGTAAGCGCATTAAGGAAATAGATACAAAAAGATCTAGTGTAGATGACGCACTCTATCTGATCGAGTTTGACCGTAAACATGTTTCAAAGAGAGAGGTTATGAAAATTAGATATTTTTGTATTATCTTTATGTATTGGAGAAAACCTCTAAAGGGAATCAAAGGTGCCACATAATGCACCAAGTGTACTATGTATGGACATGGTGCTAGAAATAGTAATCGTATCGTAGTGAGTTCAGTCTGCGCTAGAAAGCAAAAATAATAGTGGTGGTAGTATAATTTACAAGTATTACAACTGCATAAAAAAGAACCTTAAGAACGTTAACCATAGAGCTGATGACGCAAAATGCCCAAGTCGTTAAGAATATTTAGAAATCCGTCATCGGGTAATATTTAGATCTAGGGCGAATAGTAGAAGAACTAATGTTTCATATTTTGACTGAGACGATCATGATTTTGCTGAATTACCAAAACAAGAACCCCAAAATAATGCACGTAATTCCCGCGCTCATGATAATTTGTATTCTGAGGTAGCTAAAAACAAAAGCTACGAAAGAAATAATAACGATGACCTTTCAAATGAAAGACCTATGGAAATATTTTTTGATACTGTTGATTCTTTGCAAAGATGTCAGAATAAGTACGACAAGCTACGATTTTTAGGTATGATCCACTACGACAAGCTACAAGTTTTATTTATGATCCACTGAAATGCCAAAGACATAACAACTAAGTCAGCAGCTGCTTATTTGGAATATGTTTTGCACAAAAGGAAAATTAATATTCTCCTTTTAAATGAGACTTTTCTATAACCGCACCACAAATTTCAACTTAGTGACTATAAAATTTATAGAGAGGTGGAGGAGTTCTAATCGCAAAAAAAAAGGTAATATTAAGCATATGTTGTTACCGAAGGTCAAAAGGAGTTCTGCGGAGAGCGTTTCAATACAAGTTATGATTAATAGAAGACCAGTTCAATGTCTTTAGCTTATAATCCAGCTCATACTCCCAATTTTAAGGCTGATTTGGATAAACTAACTTCTTTTTCGAACGTTTCTTTTTTTTTTTTTTTTGTTATCTTCGGTCCAACATATACATTAGAATTTTGTGTCAAGTAATTCGCCCGTAAGGCGCTCTACAGCCACTGCCTTCAATCCAGCTATTACATATATTACCGAAATGATTATACTCGCTTTGGACAAAATATCAACCAATAGACATTCTTTTAACGTTTTTTCTTTTAATACTTGATTATCTCAAATTTATATTGAACGAATGATTTAAAGGAGCGATTATGGAAACAATTTGATGATATTGAAAAAAAGTATTATGTGAACATTATCATTAAAGAAAACATTATTACATACGAAGTATAATCTACTAACTATAAAGAGTTCTCCTTCTCTGCATAATTTACTCTTATATAAATAGCTTCAACCGATTATAAATTAAAAATCACATATTATTCAGTCCAAAGGTGCATCCAAAGATGTTGAAAAATTACACTTAAAAACTTTTCTAAATACTAATTTTTAACAAAATGCAAAATTAATAACGCTTTTTAGAGATAGTTAATTTAATATAGAGATAAATTAATTTAAAAGTACCAAAAAGAATTATAAAAAATATCACAGTATTTAAAATTTATTAATTCTAAAACCACAGTAAAAAACTGCAATTAATTAGAAATAATAAAGTAACATAACTATACTTTTTTTTTATTGTACTAAAAAAAATTTAAAAACGTTGAAAATCATTTCATATTTATGAAATTTATCTCTTCACAGAGAAAGAGATGCATATATTTGAAAAAAATTTTCAAATTTCATATTTCATATACACTGCCTGCCACTTGAATAAGGAATCACATTTTTTTAACTTTAATTAAGTATATCTCCTAAACTAAAGTTCAGAAAAAAATAATTTTTTGCGCAACCAAATTTCAATGTGTTGGCTTTAGTTTCCTGAAGAAATAAAAAATATAAAAATTTTGTTATACTAAAATTATGCATTTATTTAAAGACATGTATTTCTGTGGTACTTTTTCGTGTGCCACTTGAACAAGGAATTCTTTTAATATTAATCAGGAAGTCTATGATTTGAATTTCTTTCAATATAAGCGGCTAGAGAATTTTTAATTTGATAGTTTTTAAATAGTTTTTATTCAAAATGGGACGTGGTAAGGCTCTCTATAACTCTGAAAAAGAAAAAATTCTGATTTTGAAATCTCAGGGTCACAATCCGGTCCAAATAGCCAAAAACATTAATAGAGAAAAGATAGTTGTGTACAATTATTTAAATAACGTGAAAAGATATGGAAAAACATGAAAGGGCGGAAGAAAATGGCAACAACTCCAAAAGAAAGTCGAAATTTTCTTAGAATTGCATCAAATTCTGCCATGTCGGAATCAAAAATACGTGAAAAAAGTGGAGTCAGTGTCAGTCTAAGAACAGTGCACCGTACTTTAAAGTCGTGCCCATATATAGTCCGACGAAAACTGCAAAAAACACCACTTAATGAAAAACGCAAATCATAACGTCTACAGTTTGCCAAAAATACAATGATATGATCCGATAAATGGTTTAAAGTTGTATTTTCCGATGAAAAAAAAAGATTAATCTTGGTGGTCCCGACGGGTATAACTATTACTTCCATAACCTAAATAAGGAGGAATTATTTTTGAGCCGCAGACACAGCCGAGAGGACGGAATAATGGTATGAGGTGCCATTTCGTATTATGGTACCATAGAATTGGTTTTTGTATCCAACAAAATGACTGCAACGACTTACAATAACATTCTGGAAGAAGCATTTCCAAAATTTAATGATTTCTTTGGACCCATACCTTTTACGTACCAACACGACAACGCTCCGATTCATACCGCCAGAGCAGTAAAACAATGGATTAATTAACAAGGAGTTCAACTTTTGGAAAATGTCTGGGGTTGGCTTGCAAGAAAAGTTTATGAAGGAGGAATACAATTTGAGACGATAGAATCCTTAAAGGATGCAATAACGGAAGCAAGTAGTATATTTATGTACCTTCGGGACCACTTTTTTCATACAAAAGTTGGTTCATGCATAGCTGGGGTTGTGGTTTTTTGAAATGTTGGTATGTGTTGTGATATGTTTGTATGTTGTTTGTGTTTTCCATCCCTGGTTGGTAGTGTGTTTGTTGGTGGTTGGTATTGAGGTGTTGGGGTGGGTGTTAGTGCTTAGATGCGGGGGTGTGAGTTGTTAGGTGCGAGGGTGTAATGTTAATTATGTTACATTTGCCAGACCTGATGTTTATAGTTTTGAAAAAGTGTGTTAATACAAAACCGCAAGGGGGGTGTGACTTGTTAGGTGCGGGGGTGTAATGTTAATTATGTTAGATTTGCCAGCCCTGATGTTTATAGTTTTGAAAAAGTGTGTTAATACAAAACCGCAAGGGGGGTGTGAGTTGTTAGGTGCGGGTGTGTAATGTTAATTATGTTAGATTTGCCAGCCCTGATGTTTATAGTTTTGAAAAAGTGTGTTAATACAAAACCGCAAGAGAGGTGTGAGTTGTTAGGTGCGGGGGTGTAATGTTAATTATGTTAGATTTGCCAGCCCTGATGTTTATAGTTTTGAAAAAGTGTGTTAATACAAAACCGCAAGAGCGGTGTGAGTTGTTAGGTGCGGGGGTGTAATGTTAATTATGTTAGATTTGCCAGCCCTGATGTTTATAGTTTTGAAAAAGTGTGTTAATACAAAACCGCAAAAGTGTGATTTTGTGGTTTTAGTTAGTTTTAATAAAAATAATATTTTAATAAAAAAAGGCAAAAGTGTAATTTTTTGTGGTTTTATTAAAAATTATTAATTGTAAATTGTGTGAGAAAATATATATGTATATATTTAAAAATATTTATGAAAAAAAAAAAAAAATATTTTGCATTTTTGTGATAAGAAATGCAAGAATTAGTATTAGTAGTTTAAAAAATATGCGATAAAATTTTTATGTGGTAGGCGCGAGTGTATTACAATGTATTTTTTTCTGTGGTTCTAATTGTTGTAAATAATTTATAGAAAAATATTTATGAAAAAGGAAAACATTTTTTGCATTTTTTGTGATAAGAAATAATTTATAGAAAAATATTTATGAAAAAAGAAAAAATATTATACATTTTTTTGTGATAAGAAATGCAAGAATTAGTATTAGTATTTTTTGTTGATAATACTATTTATTTTCTTTTTATTTTTTGTGGTAAGTATAGAAAAATAAACATGTAAAAAAAATGTTTTAAATAAAAGATTTAAATAAAATATTTCAAAAAATTTATTTTTTTTTTCATAATACATATTACTTATACATTACTTAATTATAAATATTAATAACTAAAACATTAATAATGACGAATAAAAATAAAATATAATAAATCTTAAAAATAAAATTAAAATTATTTTATCTTTTCATTTCTTTGGAGAAAAATTAAAAATACGTTTGTATAAATTATAAAGCTTTATTGTTAACATATATTGATTGTAATATAATTTACATGCACATATATTAAAGGAATTTGTTTGAATATTTTCACAATCATATTTGTGAAAGTTATTATCAAAATATATAAATGGTGTATTATTATACATTCGTAACTCATTAATCATTTTGAGAAATAAATTTAAATGATCATGATCTATTTCATCGTTATATTTATTTAAAAACTCCTTTAATTCATCAGATGTCATCATTTTTTTGCTTTGTTTTTATCCGTATATAAAGATTTAATGCTATATAGTATAGTGAATAAATAATAACTAATTATAAGTTAATAGAGTTCATCAAGTTTTTCTTCATTTAAACATAAATAAATAAAATTTCGAATCAAAATAACATTCTTTTCAGAACACATTACATATGAATTATTATTATTTATGTTTTGCTTATGATAATTACAATGATTTATATGTGAATTATTTTTATATAAAGTTTTTATATTTGAACAAGTGGTTAAATTAAATATTTCTGTTCTATCGTTTCAAATAGTTCTTGTAACCATTTTTCTTTTTCGATTCCTTTAACATATATGATGGAAAAGTTTTCATTTCCAATAATTGAAGTTAAGTATTCTATTACTTCTTTAAGAGTAGAGCTACCATCATTCCAACTTAGACCATGTAAATTACAATATAACCAGTTATTTGTTCTCTTGTCTTTATTTGTTAGTTTAGAGTATTTGTAGGGTGATTTTACAAGAAAAGTTTTAATTTTAAAAACATCATTATCATTGTGTAAAATGCTAAGTTCTTTAACAAATAATTTATTATCAATAAAAAATCCTTGAAAATCAATTACTTTGAATCTATTCGAATACATTGTTCTTATACAACTGACATCAAAACACATAATTATTTTTGTTTTATAGTTTTATTATAGTTTTTTATTTTTTTTTCATTTTAAATATACATATAACTAACATAGAAAAATTTTTTTTAAATAAAAAATATAGAAATATAGAAATATAATAATTTTTTAATTTTTTTTTTCAAATATAAATTTATAATAAGATATGTTTAGAACCTTTTTCACAAAAAAATTCCCTGATGATAGTTCATCCATAACTTCTTCGGGGAGGAAACTATATTTTTCTGGGAGAAAAATTACATGTTCATCTAACTCCAGCATAGTCTTAACGCCAAAGATTGTAATTTTGCGTTCGCACTTTATGATTTTAAACGCTTCATTTACGGGGACTTCTTTCAAAGGGAGTATGTTCTTTTTAAATTTTTTATCTCCCAGGTTATTAATATAATTTAATGTATTCATTTTAAATTTTTTTTATTATTTTTTATAATTTTTTAAACAACTTTAATTAACAAACTTTAAGATCTGACTAATGCCATTTCTCTTGCGATCGAACAATTTATAGTGAAAATTGTGGGTGAAGTAAATACTAGAGAGGGGTATTACTATTACAAATATATTAATATTAAAATCATAAAAACTAAAATAAAACATTATAAAAAAACACCAATGTATTAGGAACACGTGTATGTGTTTAATAAAATATTTGCGGTTTTAGAATTTTTTCATATGTATGTATGTATGTATGTATGTATGTATGTATATATATATATATATATATATATATGTAAATAATAAAATTCCTTTTATGTGATAAGAATTGTAAAACTGCAAAAAAATACACTTTTGCGGTTTTAATAAAATATTTGTGGTTTTAGAATTTTTCATATATATGTATGTATGTATATATGTAAATAATAAAATTCCTTTTGTATGATAAGAATTGTAAATGTAAACATTTAGTACAGTTATTAAAAAAATGTAATTTTATAATTTAAAAAAATGTAACAAATTTTAGTATAAATACTATTGTATACATAAAATTAAAACAGTTTAAGTGTAAAGTCTTAATCGAATCAATCTGTTAAACAACAAAGAGAAAAATGTTAAACTTTATTTGTCAAATCTGTGAAAAAAATTTCAAACATAATTCTTCCTTAAGACGTCATATTAGATTAAATCACGATGGTCCTTCGTCATCATTTTATTGTTCAAAATGTAATTTACATTTTGGAACTCACCAAGATCTACAAAGACATTTACATTTAGTAGAACATCCTGAAAATAATAATGTTTTTTGTAACGTATGCAATAAACATATTTGGCATTATCACTTAAGAACAAATGTTCACAAAAAAAAAGAGTACTGAACAATTAGACAATGATATAAAGTCTATAAACTGTTGTTTTAAAAATCGAATCTCCTCGTATTTGATTGAAAATGAAAATAAGATGAACTTAATACCTGAAAACTTTCTGAGTGATATTAAACGTAAAGTAATTGATTTATTAAAGAACCTGTTACAAAAACATTTAAGTATTAAATATAATTGTGAACTCTTTTGTGAGTACGTGCTAATGAAAGATGATGATTTGTGTAGAGTAGATATAAAATCACATCAAACCAAAATGATTACTATAAATTCATCATTAACAAATGCAGACATCGAACAATGTTATGTTAATCAATGTGAGAGTTTAGTAGCAAAGATGAGCGAATTTCAAGAACGTGACAGCGGATGGGCCTTAATAGAAATCTTACATCTTGAGATTAATATTAATAAATATGAGTGTCTTAAAGGTTCACAATATTTACCTTTACCACCAACAATATTGAAAAAAGAAGCATGTATTAATGTGCAAAATAAAGATCAGTACTGATTTAAATGGGCGATAATATCAGCATTATATCCAGTCACCACCCATTCAAATAGATGTTCATCATATCAAATCAAAGATATTAATGCAGATATTGTTGTATTGGAAAACAATATGGTTTTAAATTTTAAAAATTTAAAATTTCTGTTAGCCGTTAATATGATAAAGATATTTGAAGAAAATAACCCCGACATCAGCGTCGATGTTTTCGGATTGGAAGGGGACAATGTTGTGGGTCCGTACTACTTCACACAAAAGGAAAAGAATATTCACATTAATTTGCTGTTATTAGAGGAAGATGAACGGGTTCATTATGTGTGGATAAAAAGTATATCAAGGTAAACATATTTATAACAATATAAAAAAAATCTTTACTAATGTTTCTTTTATATAATTCCAGATTGCTGAAAAATCAATTAACAAAACACTGAAGACAAATACATGTATGTAATACATGTCTCATCCACTTTCATAATGAAGCGGCCTTGATTATACATAAAAAGGAATGTAGCAAATTGGTTACCACAATGCCGAATTCAGGTGATAATATTCTCAATTTCAAAAATTTTAAGAAGCAAATGGATGTACCATTTGTCGTTTATGTTGACTTTGATTGTATTTTAGAATCAACAAATGTTCAGAATTCTACTAATATAAAGTCAGTACAAAAGCATATCCCATATGCATATAGTTACTATATTAAGTGTTCATTTGACTCTAGTTTAGACAAGTTTAAAATATATAGTGGTGAAGATTCTCCAAAACATTTTTTTAGTAGATGACACTTTAAATATTTATAATAATTACTTAAGTGTAGTTAAACCAATGAATTCTTTAACACCACTTCAAAAAAAGATTCAAAATGAAGATCCAATATGTCACATTTGTAAGAAATTTTTAGATGATAATAGAGTGGCAGATCATTGCCATTTAACGGGTGAATATAGAGGCCCTGCTCACAATAATTGTAATTTAGAATATCAAATTGCCAACTTTATCCCTATATTTTTCCACAATCTTTCGGCATATGATTGTCATTTGTTTGTTAGAGAACTTTCATCTATTGAAGGCGATATAAATATTATTCCTTTAAATAAGGAATTATATGTATCAATATCTATAGTTGCGTTTTCTCGACTCATTTCGATTCATGTCATCAAGTTTAGAAAAGTTAGCCAGTTTCTTGACTGATGATGATTTAAAAATCGTTAAAACATTTTATAACAATAGTAATGAATTCAGTTTAATGAAACGTAAAGGGGTTTTTCCTTATGATTATATAGATTCAGTAAATCGTCTTCAGGAAACACAATTACCTTCTCGTGATGTCTTCTTTAATAAACTGATTAATGAGTCGTGTAGTGAAGAAGAATATCAACATGCAGAAAAAGTTTGGAGTACATTCCAGTGTAATATTTTATTAGATTATTTACTTTTATATCTCAAAGCAGATGTTCTTCTACTTTGTGATATATTTGAAAATTTTAGAAAAGTTTGTAAAAATATTTACAACTTAGATCCTTGTCAATATTATACTTCACCTGGTCTGTCTTGGGATGCAATATTGAAAACTACACAAATAGAATTAGAACTATTAACATACATTAATATGTATAATTTTATCGTTCGAGGTTTTAGAAGGGAGGTATTGTTCAATGCAGTAACCGTCATTCCATAGCCAATAATAAATATGTTAGTGATTATGATTCCACGAGGGAATCAAATTATCTTATATATTTAGATGTAAATAATTTATACGGTTATGCAATGTCTCAATACCTTCCTTTTAAAAATTTTGAATGGGTTGAAAACATTGAAAATTTTAACTTAAATGATATTAAAGACGATTCTCCAATAGGATATATATTAGAAGTAGACTTAGATTACCCTTGTACATTACATGACTATCATAATGACTTACCATTTTGTGCAGAAAATAAAAAAATTGAAACAATGAAACAGAAAAAATTAATTACAGATTTAAACAATAAAACAAATTATGTAATTCACTATAAAAATCTTCAACAATGTATTGAAAATGGTTTAATTTTAAAGAAAATTCATAGAATTCTTAAATTTAATCAATCAGATTGGTTGAAAAAATATATTGATTTAAACAATCATCATACAACTTTAGCAAAAAATTCTTTTGAACAAAACTTTTTTAAATTGCTAAATAATGCTGTATATGGTAAGACCATGGAAAATGTTGACAAGAGAAAAGTTATAAAAATAGTTTGTGAATGGGAGAATAGGAAAAAACGGTTAGGTGCTAAACCAAACTTTCATGAAAATATGATTGCAATCGAAATGAGAAGAGTAAAAACAGTGTATAATAAACCGATATATATTGGGTTTTCAGTTTTAGAGTTATCAAAATGGAAAATGTATAATTTTCATTACGATTACATGAAACCTAAATATCTTGATAATATTAATCTAAATTACATGGATACAGATTCATTTATATATGATATCAGAACAAATGACTTGTATGATGATATTCGAAATGATATTACCACTCATTTCGATACATCTGCATATCCGAAAGATAATATATATAATATCCCACTTGTAAATAAAAAAATTTTGGGAATGATGAAAGATGAATGTAATGGTAAAGTTGTTAAGGAATTCATTGGTTTAAGAGCAAAAATGCATTCAGTTAAAATTGATAGAGATGAAAAAGAAATTAAAAAAATTAAAGGTGTTAAACAATGTGTAACAGCTAAATTATCAATTAATGATTTTAGAAAATGTCTATTAGAGAAAAAACTGTATTATGACTCTATGTATATATTTAGATCTAAGATACATCAAATTTATACACAACATATAAGTAAGTTAGCATTAAGCTATTTAGATGATAAGAGATTTATAAGAGAAAATAATATTAATACTTATGCATGGGGACATTATAAAATAAATTGTCTACCATCCTCATCATCAAATTTCCAAGAAATTATGGAGGAAGATGATGATATTCTTCTTAATATAGATATAGATATGTAAATTAAGTAGTTTATAAGCATATATAATGTATGAAAAAAATAAAAATAATAAAAACAATATAATAAAGAAAAAAATGTAGTTTTTATTTATAATATTTATTAAATAAAAATTTTAAACATAAGTGACCACAATTAAATGTATTAAATTTTTGTTTCTGCTTATAATTACATTCAATGGGAGTTTTTAAATAATTAATAATTTCAAGTGGTGGTTGTAAATCTCCAAAACTGTCAAAATATTCCTTATAGTTGCGATTTTTATAATATGCTACCCAATGTGCTCCAGGTCCATGTTCATCATCTAAATTAACAATACCACATTCTTGAGTAAGTGGTTTTTTAGGTAAACCATAACGCATGAAAACACCTCTAAAATATCTGAGTTGTCTTCCATATTTCTGTAGATCTATATCAGTTAGGGGACGATTGGGTAGATTTTTTAAAAGTTTTTTGAATCTGGTCTATAATACAATCCATATCCAGTTTTATAAGGTTTAAGATATAAACCTTTTCTCATAGCTATTGCTTCCATATTTTTATTATGACGTGTAGCTTCTGCTAGTTGTTCTTTTCCATTCTTTATACTGTTCACAGCTTTAACTATAGCTGATCCACCTGTAGCTAAACCTCCCAAAACTGATAATGCTGTTAAAACAGGAATTAGTGGTAGAAAACCACCAATTTTAGGTACTGGAATTACTCTTGGTATTTTTATATTAGCTCTCCTTTTGCTTTTAAAATTATTATGAACGGCTTTTTGAGCAATTTTAACAGCGTCATGTATATTATCTGGTTGTTCTTTTTTCAAAAGTTTTAATGTATTTCTAACAGCGTTGGTAAATAATTTTCTATTACAAACTTTTCTCGTTCTTTTTTTCATTGTTTTTCTCGATTTACGATGTTTTTTAATATTTTTAATATTCTTCATACCTAATCCAAATTTCACTTTTGTCTTCATTGCATTCGTAACAAACCAAGCATTAGCTCGTTCTTTAAAATCGCTATCTTTAGATTTTACTCGTTGCCAAGCTTTTTCAGCTAATATTTGATCAGCTTGATGTCTGCTATTTAAATCTTTTGATTGTGAGTATGCAATATCGTGTTCTTTACATGCAGCGTCTAATAAATTTATTCCTTTATCTCCTCTTGCTAAGCGTTCTTTAAGTTTTGTACCAGGTCCACAGAATTGATAACCAGGTAAATGTAATTTAAACGGTAATTTGTTTATTAATGTGTTTACCAAACCACTTCCAGTCATAGACTGATGATTATTTTTATTTTTATAATAATTTATTACCATTCTATCCTTTATATATAAGATATGTTTTATAGTTAGAATTCATTAGTTATCAATATGCGATTAATTAAACAATCTAGAAAAATTGTAATTAAAAATGTCGATAGTGAACAAGAAAAAAAGTATAAATTTAGACACAGTACTCTGTTACCAAATACAATACGAGCATTAATTGTAGGACCATCAAATTGTGGAAAGACTAATGTTATGATTAGTCTCATAGAAAGTTCTAATGGACTTTGTTTTAAAAACATTTACATATATTCAAAATCGTTATATCAACCAAAATATTGTTATCTTAAAAAACTAATTGAACCAATAAAAGATATAAAACTATTTACTTTCACGGAAAATGAAAAAGTGATAAGTCCAGCCAATGCTAAACCACTCTCTATAATAATATTCGATGATGTGATTTGTGGAAAACAAGATAATATACGAGATTAATTTTGTATGGGTAGACATAAACACATTGATTGTTTCTATTTATGTCAAACTTATACGAAAATTCCTAAACATTTAATACGAGATAATGCTAATATGATTGTAATATTTAAACAAGATGAAATGAATTTACGTCATATTTATAATGATCATGTTATTGGTGATATGACATTTAACGAATTCATGAAGATTTGTAGTGAATGTTGGAAAGATAATTATGGTTTTCTTGTTGTTAGTAAGGATGATCTAGTTAATAAAGGTCGATATAGAAAGGGTTTCGATAATTTTATTCAACCGTAAATAAGTGATGAAAGATATAAAACAGATCAGAACCAGTTCGTTACCAGTTATAAAGCAGTTCGTTACCAGTTATAAACCAGTTCTTTAGCAAATCAATAATAAGCATAACTATGAGTAATAAATTGTTGAAAGATATTATAATTACTAGAGCAGTATTAAAAGAAAAATTGAAAAAATTAAATTAACTGAAATAGATAATGTCAATTTGTTAGAAAACACTTTTCAACCTATAACACAACCTTAAAAAATATAATTGGTAAACTAGATAACATTAAATCAAGCAGAGATAAAACAGTTTCAAGAATAAATCGAATTCATTCTAGATCAACATCATCTCCAATTCATTCAAGATCGAAATCATCTTCATCACTATATACTTTAGATAATGAAAATGTTGATAATATATCTGATTTAAATAATAGCAATATTTCTAATAATATTCCTTCTGATATGGATTATGATGATGATGAAAGTGATTTTGCTGGCTATGACGATCATAATATGGATTATAATGATATATCTGTTGAAGAAAACAATTCTAATCTTATGAATTTTGAAAATAATGATGATAATGCTAAAACTGAGGATAAAGTAAAACCTAATGTTAACAATATACAACTACAAAAACAATCTAAGAAACGATTGAATAAAACCTTACTAAGTGATTTCGATGAAAATGATAAAAAACGTTTTAAGAAAACACCTCCACAAAAGCAGCCTAAGAAACGAAAGAATAAAACCTTACTAAGTGATTTCGATGAAGGTGATAAAAAACGTTGCAAGAAATCACATCTATTTCCAAAACGAAAGAGTGAAAATCAATTAAATAATGATAAAAAACGAATTAAATTAAACAATAATGAAAATGAAAACATTAATCTAAATAAGTCATCACTATTGCAAAATGTTAAATTATTAATAAATAATGATAACATAGATAGAGTATATGGATTTAATATAGATCACTATGGAAATTGGCGGTATGGAGTTAATAAATTAAAATTTAATACAAGTAACATTATATATATTGGGGATATTAAGTTAAAAGCTACATCTGGTCTATTTGAGTTACTATTTCATTCAAAACCTTGACATTATACTAAAAAAGATTTAAGTATATATAAAGATATTCTAATAAAAACGAATGCTCATAAACGTTACTATCAATCAAAATCACAAATTAAAGGATCCAAAGCATTTAAATATCAACATATAATAAAAAAAATATTTACTACAAAACCTAATGTTCTAACGAAAGGTAGTGGATTATCATTAAAAACTTTAGATCATCACAAACCAATATTTTAAATGATTTCAATGCAGCAATTTTTAATAATCTTGGAAAAATATATAAGGATATGGATAAAATAACAAAAGAAAACAAAAAACTTACATCTGATATAAAACAGTTGAAAAATGACGTCAATACATCACTTATTAATAATATAAAAAAAATATATATTGATATAGATAATATTACCAAAGCCGTTCAAAATCACATCAATAAACAAGAAAATACTATTGAACAATCTGTTAAAAAACACTTACAAAATGCACATAAAGATTACATGAATAGAGTTGAAGAGCGATTTAATAAAATAGAAGAATATATTTTCAAATGGGTTGCAATCGAAGAAAGATTTAATAATATTGAAGATTATCTTTTCAAAAATATTGGTGTTAGGAGACCAAAAGTAGATGTACCTTCTGGATCAACTTATTCATAACATACATACACTGAGCTATAGACGTATACACACACACACACATGGATTTAAATACAGATAAAAGAGAAATAGTTAACGAATTACATAAACAAGCAAGAAAAAATTTTAAAAGAAGACGAGTTATTGTCAAAGGAATTGATGATTTATGGCAAGCGGATTTAGTAGAAATGGATAGCTATACAGCTTATAATAATGGTTATCGTTATCTATTAACCGTAGTAGATGGTAAAGAATTTTTTAATCATCAATTTCATCAAAACAAATTAATCACTATTCAACGTATAGCATCTTAAAAGCATCTATAGTAGAACGTTTTAATAGAACATTAAAGGGATTAATGTGGAAAGAGTTTAGTTATCAAGGAACATATAAATGGATTAACAAATATCATCAACTTGTAGATAAATATAATAACACATATCATAGAACTATAAAGATGACATCAAATGAAGTGAATTTATCAAACGAAAAATTATTATTGAATACAGTCTACAACATGTTAAAAGTTTTCCAAAAACCAAAGTTTAAAGTTGGTGATAATGTACGAATAAGTAAATATAAACATATATTTGAAAAGGGGTATACACCGAATTGGACTACAGAGATCTTTAAAGTTAAGATTGTGAGAAACACAAACCCCAATACATATATATTACAAGATTATCAAGGACATGAAATTAAAGGTGGTTTTTATGAGTATGAGTTAATGAAAACTAAGTATCCTGCAACGTATTTAGTTGAAAAAGTTATAAGGAAGAGAGGAAACATGTTATATGTGAAATGGTTAGGATTTTCATCAGAACATAACTCATGGATTAACAATACATCCTTATAAGATACATTATAAATTCTCAAAACTATTTAATAATGAATCAACCGTTAAGATGTCAATTACATTAACATTAAATGGAGATAGTTCATCGTTAATTGCTAACTATTTCCCACCCATTCAACTTTATGAAAATTATGTTTGTGGATTAATAAGTTTCGATACATATCATTCAATTCCAAATGTCGATATAGAAAACAATTTATTTCATATTGGAAATCATGAAATTGAAGTTCCTGTCGGTTCGTATGAATTCTCCAACATTGTTGATGTGGTTACAACAAAATATATAAAACTAAATCCAAGGGGGAATTTAAACATCAAAGCCAACTATAATACCTTACAGACACATATAACAAGTTCTGTCGACCCGATATATTTTAATAAGAGAAGATCAATAGGTTCGTTATTAGGATTTAGTGAAAAAGTATTAAAACAAGGTGAAGAACATTATTCAGATAAAACCATAGATATAACTAAAATAAATACAATATTCATTGATTGTAATATTGTTTCCGGATCATATATAAATAACGTATCTGCTCACAGGCTATAAAATAACAGAGATACCGGCTAATGTTATCTATTTACCTGTCAATACTAAAACGATAAATACTCTAGTTCTAAAAGTTACCGATCAGGATGGTAATTTAATAAATTTCCGTGGAGAAAGAATAACAATTAAACTACATTTGAAACCATCTTAAAATAATGATTATCTATAATAACAATAACAATAGAAATATAAACAATTTGTATAAGAATCCTTCATTCAGTCTTTCACTATCAACGACGTTGAAAGTAAGAGAAAAATCAAGAGCACAGTTAACTAATACTCTCAGCAAGAACAATCAAGAATTTTTAAAAAAATTAGGATTTCAATTAAAAAAGAAAACATAAAAAAATGAGTAATATTATTAATGTCTTGCAAAAGCCACAATAATGATGAAATTCGTATATCAATTCAAAACAAAGATTTGTATGTTTTACCACACGAAAGTTTTATATACGTTGAAGGATATGCAACGAAGGAAGATTCAACAGTATCATCAAATATACGACTCTTAAATAATTGTATAGCGCATCTTTTCGATGAAATTCGATATGAACTTAATGGCGTAGAAATTGATCGTACACGTCATTTGGGAATTGCAAGTGAACTTCAAGTGAACGGTTACTTCAATTATTGTCTACCATTAAAACTACTACTTGGATTTGCAGAGGACTTTAATAAATTAATAGTCAATTCTAAACATGAATTGATTCTTCTACGTTCAAAAGATGATAAATAAGTTTTCAAATCAAATGTTGATGGTGAAAAAATTAAGTTATCTATTTTAAATGTTATATGGAAGGTTTCACATGTTCAACTTGCTGATGCATACAAGTTGCAAATGTTTAAAGCAATCAACAATCGACAACCATTAAATATATCATTTAGAAGTTGGGATATGTATTATTATCCTACACTTCCAACAAGTACAACTGTTTTGTGGAATGTTAAACTAGCTAGCGAAAACGAAAGACCTCGTTTTCTTCTTATTGCCTTTCGTAATAGTAACTACAAGTTTATTCACTGCGACTTAACCGATATAAAAGTTCATCTAAATTCTGATACTTATCCATATGATGATCTAAATCTTAAATTCGATAGAAATCGTTTTGCATTATTATACGATATGTATTATAAGTTTCAACAAAGCTATTATTTTCGTGATCCACAACCATTGTTAACTCGAGAAAAATTTAAGACCGATGCACCTTTAATCGTTCTGGATGTAACACATCAAAATGAATCAGTTAAAACCGGACCAATTGATATTCGAATTGAGTTGAAAACCCTAAAGAATATACCAGCTAATACATCTGCATATTGTTTAATTATACATAATAAAATGTTTGAGTACATTCCTCTTACAAATGAAATAAAAAAACTATTGTAAAAACAAAAAAAAAAAAAAAAAAAAAAAAAAATAAAATAAAATATATTTAATTTTTTTCTTTGAATAAAATATTTTAATTTTGTTTTATTTATCTTATATTCCTTAGTAATGGTAAGTTATTAATTAAAATTTCATAATATTGTGAAATAAATTTAATTTCACAATATTTTGAAATTAAAAGATAAAAGAATTATAAAAGGGACTTGATTTTATTAATTTTCATTATATTCTATTTGATTACAGTGAAGTGAACATCTAATAAAAGTTTATAATGGAATTTACTGCAATTTCGTTTTTGATTGTGAGTTATTTTGCATTGAATACATTAATTGTTAATACATTACCAATTAAAGATAATGATGATGTAACTCAAATTCTTGCTACTACACCGCAAATAGAATCGAATTCAAAAAGTATAGAATTTAATTTTACACCTCCTAACTATCAAATTTTAAAAATTAATATATCTTTTCTAATGTTAAAGGAAAGTAAACCATTAGAAATAAGAGATAATGATTATTTAATAAAAGATGATGATAACGATTATCAAGAGTTAAATGATGAGGAGAATAAAAATCAAACAACTACAACAACAACAATTACTACTACAACAACTACACCTACTCCATCAATTACTACAGATAATCCATTATTAAACTATTTCACAGTAGATGATGCAATAGAAGCCTTTCGTAAAGATTTAATAAAACAAGAACTATATATTGGTGGTATACTAGACTCTGATCACCCATTTTATCGACATTTCAATCTTAAATATGAAAATGTTGATATACCTATTCGTTGTACATATGATAGCGTATTTGAGAAACAAAAATTAAAAATAAGTTGTTTTGAATATCGTGAATTTGAACAGTAATGGCGAAATTGAAAAAGTTCGCGTACCAGATTTAGCCCCTAAATTACAAGATATTAAAATAATTCATTTGAAAAACTATACGCAAACATATAAAATGACAATTGAATAAGAATATAAAGTTTAGTATGATAATGATTGTTGAAGGAAAAGGAAGAATGTTGTCATTAATATTTTATTTACTTCTTATTTTACATATAAGTAATTAACAACCTAATCATTCATCTCCGCTAATTAATGGTGATACAAGTAAATATATAAATTTTAAATTAACACATCTAAATAATACATTCAATGTACGAGTACATTTATCAATTCAATTGGAAAATTATTCACCTACAACAATAACAACAACAACAACAACTATACCATAAAGGAATCATATAAGAGGAACAAGAAGCAATGACAATAGTGAACAAACATTCACCATTAACGATGCAATTGAAGCTTTCAGAAAGGATCTAATCGAAAAAGAAATTAATATTGGTGGTATTATTGAAAGTACTACAGTACTCTTTCGTCATTTCAATTTAAAATATGATAATTGTGAAATAAGACTTCGATGTAGTTATTATAGTAACTATCAATATCGTAAACTTAACATTTACTGTTTTGAATATAATATTAATTTTCAAAGAGATGTAGTATATTTTAATGGTAGAAGAACAGGTGAAGAGTACGAAACAAGTCCACTATTTGAACGATCACAAAGTGATATAAATATCAGAACAATCAACATAAAAGATTATTCACAAACATTACATATGAGTATACAGTAATAAAACACATATACACACACGCACACACATACACACACACAATCATCATGATTCTGAAAGAAATATACAACGTTATGAAAACATTTTACAACACAATTTCGGAGGACAATAAAATAAAACTTTTAAACATTCAATCGAAACTAGAACATTTAGAGCAAATAAGAAAATTACCAAGAACATTAAACAAAAATGGTAAACATTTAGAAGATTGTGTTTGGGCTGATGAGAATACTAGAGCTGGACCGGAAACTTGTGATTGTTATGGTTATGAAATCTCAAGGAGAGTAGCAGAAGATGAAGCTAGGGAAATTATAAATTTCTATAATTTAAAAAACTGTATAAATTGTACCTTTAACAAAATATAAAAACTATATTAAATAAAATTTTATAATCTAATATTTTTAAATAAAAAAACAATTGTTTCATTTATAAATTATGAACAACAAACATTTTATTATATATCACAATATGTAAAATCTTTAGGTATTAGATAATATTTAGTATCGTCAATTCTTATACCATCTGTCTCTATTATTATACACCCCCATATGTGCACATCATCATCCTTGATGATGTGCACATATATATTATCTCCTTTCCAGGATATGAATATTTCCTCCGCCTCCATATCCATACCGTACTCCTGCTTTATTAGATCAACAATTTTTAAAAATTTTATCGCATATTTTTAAACAACTAATTCTAATTCTTACATTTCTTATCACAAAGAAAATTTAAAATATTTTTTCTTTTTTCATAAATATTTTTCTATAAATTATTTACAACAATTAGAACCACAGAAAAAATACATTGTAATACACTCGCGCATACCCTCTAAAAATTTTATCGCATATTTTTTAAACTACTAATACTAATTCTTGCATTTCTTATCACAAAAATGCAAAATATTTTTTTTTTTTTTCATAAATATTTTTAAATATATACATATATATTTTCTCACACAATTTACAATTAATAATTTTTAATAAAACCACAAAAATTGCCGTTTTAATAAAATTATTATTTTTATTAAAACTAACTAAAACCACAAAAATCACACTTTTGCGGTTTTGTATTAACACACTTTTTCAAAACTATAAACATCAGGGCTGGCAAATCTAACATAATTAACATTACACCCCCGCACTTAACAACTCACACCCTCCGCATCAAAGCACTAACACCCACCCCAACACCTCACACTTTTTCAAAACTATAAACATCAGGGCTGGCAAATCTAACATAATTAACATTACACCCCCGCACCTAACAACTCACACCCCCCGCATCTAAGGACTAACACCCACCTCAACACCTCAATACCAACCACCAACCAACACACTACCAACCAGGGATGGAAAACTACATTTCAAAAAACCACAACCCCAGCTATGCATGAACCAACTTTTGTATGAAAAAAGTGGTCCCGAAGGTACATAAATATACTACTGAAGCATGGAATTCAATTTCGCTAAATTACTTAGAGTCATTATACAAGTCGATGCCAAATAGCATTTTTGAGGTTATTTCTAAAAATGGTGGCAGTATTGATTACTAATTGAATGCTAGAAGATAATAACTTTCATTTTTATAACCTAAAATTTAAAAATAAATTACAGTTTGCTTAGTTTTAAAATATTCCTTATTCAAGTGACGAAAAAGTACCACAGAAATACATGTCTTTAAATAAATGCATAATTTTAGTATAACAAAATATGTATATTTTTTATTTTTTCAGGAAACTAAAGCCAACACTTTGAAATTTGGTTGCGCAAAAAATTATTTTTTTCTGAACTTTAGTTTAGGAGATATACTTAATTAAAGTTAAAAAAATGTGATTCCTTATTCAAGTGGCAGGCAGAGTATATTATGAAACATCGAACATGCATAAAAAATGAAATTTTGTAGATATTGTTAAATTGGTCATAGTGAAAAATTTAGGAATTTTTGAAAAATTTTGTTAAATCTCTGATTTAGTTTTATTAGATTTGATTGTAAATAGTAAATGAAAAAGTTATACATGAAAATATTTGCAACAAATGACTTAAAATGGAAAAATTCCAAGGAAAATCTGTTAAAAAATAATGTTTAGAAATTTGCATAATTTTGCTCGTATTCTGCAGCACATCATTTTCATAATAAGCGCTTCTGTTCACAAAATTTAGCTAAAAATCATTAAGAACTTAAAATTTTCGGAAAAAAATTTCAAAAATTTTTTTTACAAATTAAAAATATAAACGAAAATTTAAACAATTTTTTCAGTCTTTTTGACTTTTTATTCATTTGAAAAAATAAAAAAAAAAAAATTAATGCTTAAGAAATTATGTTTAAATATTATAAACTGAAATCAATGAAAGTAAATTTTTATATTTAAGTACAAACTTTTTTCTGTGTTCAACATTGCTGGCATTTTTAATGAATATATGTATACCTGTATTTTCCTTTATCGATGTTTCAAGTTTACAATTTCAGTCTTTATAAACCCAGCAAAAACTTTGGTTGCCATGTAATGAGTTAAGGAGATAATATAATGGCTCTTCTTAACTTAGACATTAGCTGAATAACCCATTATTTTAACACGGCGATGATATTGGAGGCAACTATTTATCTCATGTTATTACTTATATGTCGTCTATGTTACAAATAACTATTATAATGGCGAGATATTAAAAAAAAACGTTTTTTTCTTATTTTAAACGTAAATGGAAAGATTAAGTACGAGGGCGGATCAATAAGTCCGTGACTTTTCGAACTTCCGTCGTAGTTATATGAAATGCAACACTATTCCCATCAAGTACTACCTGTTAATAGACTACTGTGAAATTTTGAGCAAATGTCGTTATTTACTTTGCGTTTGACAGTTGTTCAAAACATACAACCTCGTGTATTTTTCTAAAAATGGAAAAAAGTGAATTTCGAGTGCTCATTAAACATTATTTTTTACCGTCAATCAAACCAAGGAAAAGCTCGATAAATACTATGGGGACTCTGCACCATCGATTTCAATGGTAAAAAAGTGGCTTACTGACTTTCGTTGTGGTCGCACAAGTACAAATGACGCTGAAAGTTCTGGATGGCTTATTGAGATCAGTACACCCGAAAATGTCGAAAATATATACGATATGGTGTTGGCCGACCGAAGAGTAAAAGTGCGTGAGATTGCTGATGCCATGGGCATTTCATTTGTCAGTGTGGTTTCGATTTTAAATGATCAGCTGGGTTTAGGAAAGTTGTCTGCAAGATGGGTGCCGCGTTTGCTCTCAATTGACGTGTGACAACTTCAAAGGATTGTTTGCAGTTGTTTAGCCGCAATCCGAATGAGTTTTTACGGCGTTTTGTAACTGTGGATGAAACATGGATCAATTACTGTACTCCGGAGACCAAGCAGCAGTCTAAACAATGGGTTTCTCCGGGTCAACCTGCTCCGAAGAAGGCCAAGGTAAATTTGTCGGCCAATAAGGTGATGACAACAGTTTTTTGGGATGCACGTGGGATGATCCACATCGATTACCTTCAAAAGGGAAAAATAGCAAACGGCGAATATTACGCCAACTTATTAGACCGATTCAGTGAGGATTTAAAATGAAAACGACCCCAAATGGCTAAGAAAACGTTCTTTTTCATCAAGATAATACACGAGTGCACACGTGTGCAATCTCAATGGCAAAACTCTATGAATTGGGCTACGAATTGGTACCTCATCCGCCATATTCTCCAAATTTAGCCCCTAGTGACTACTTCCTATTTCCAAACCTAAAGAAATGCCTCGGTGGAAAGAGATTCAGCTCCAACGATGAAATTATTGACCAAACAAATGCCTATTTTACGCAAAGTAAATGACGACACTTGCTCAAAATTTGACCGTAGTCTATTAACAGGTGGTACTTGATGGGAATAATGTTGCATTTCATATAACTACGAGGGAATTTCGAAAAGTCACGGACTTATTGATCCGCTCTCGTATTTCGTAATTTCGTATGTGAAAAAACTACAAATACATATATTTATTTTCCAGAAAAAGATTATGGAATGAACTACATACTTTGAATTGGATATATTCAGTGGATTTTCACTGGAGAAAATGCTTTCAATATATACGCAGAGAAAAAATATAGTTGTAGTGACCATAATTTAAGAGCAACATATTATGATTTAATCATATGACCAAAGCAAAAAATATAAATGATTATAAGTAACAATTATTATGATTCCACTTTGCTATATTGTATCCGATTTTATGGTTTGTTTTTCACGTTATTATTATAGTTTTACATATAATTGAACAATCTTATTATACTATTATACCATATTTTCATATTATGATTCCATTTTATCATATTATTACCTCATGTTATCATATAGTTATCCAATCCTATCATATTATTGTTTCAAAGCTTGTCTATTTATATTTGTTCATATATAAACTAAATGAGAATTACATTGAAGTTAGAAAGCAAATACTAAAAAAATTTATATATTTAAAAACAAACAAGTATTGAAGTTTTCCACTAAGTTGGTGAAAAGGAATAAATGTATTGTTATAGGAATAATAATATTGAAATGGTTTAAAAGCAGAATATGGTTTAAGAACAAGGAAAAAGGCTGCAAATATTTAATGGTTGTAGAAGTAATGATATGTTTCATATTAAAAAAATTTTGTTTCTGGTAAAAATATTTAACAACAAATAATTTTTGCAGTCAATCATATTAAATTTCTTATAAATTGTAAACGTTAAATGACAAAATTGAGTCAAAATCATTGTTATCATGAACACAGAGTTATTAACATTCAATAAAATTAACAATGAGAACATAATATTGTTGTAGTGATAATACTGTAATCATGTTTTTTCTCTGCGTGTAGATTGAAAAAAAAAGGAAAGAATCAAGTCCAACTATATCTCTACTTAAATCTTTTTCTTCTTTAACTTGGAATTTTCTAATGAGTCCGATTTATTGCACAAATTTAAACAACGATTTTTTATGCAATTAATTTAGACAAAAAGTGTTTAATATAGTTTTTAATATTTTATAATTTGAATATAATTTTAAAAATTAATAATTAATATTTAAGCAAGAAATATTTCTAAGTTATATTTTAATATAAGCTCTGTTCCAGTGCCTATCAAATATACAGGAAAGTATTCCTGTACTGAGAATTTCTTTGTATTTGTTATTTTTCTGACTAATTCTGAATAAAACCTATAAATTTGACAAGTACTAGAATAGAGCTATAATATAATATTATATTTTAATACAATACTTTTTTAGTAAACAAAAAATAAAATAAATTTCAAAAAATATTCTAAATTCTGGTGGTAGGTACAATTAAATGATAAAACCTTTAATGGAAAATAAATAAATTTCCAACGAAAAAAATTTTTGCATTGATAATTATTATTTTTTTTTTTGTTGTCGAAATTGATAAAACTTCTATCTAAATAAATGTAATCTTTAGTGGAAACAGTATAAAATCCAACAGATTTTGTTGATTTAATTAAAATTTTAGTCAAAATGATGTTATTAATGAAAAATGAACATAATCAAGCGAACGAATTATTTTATTAAGAATTAATTTTTATCCAACTAAAAGCATGGTTAGCTTGACAATAAAAGGCTTTTCTAAAAAATTTCACTTTTTAACAGTCACTTAGCATTTTTTCGAAGAAGTTCTGGCAACACTGCATACAACAATGTTGTGTATGAATGTGATGGTGTTGTGTTCGCTTTAATAGCAATTTTGCAAAAATTTTTGATAATTTTTTTTTAATGTTTCCAGCTTGGTAATGGCATGTAGTTACGGATGTAGTTACTTTTCAATGACAACAACATACCGTTTGCATTACATAGAAGTAGTATACTAACTAATTATTTATAACCCGGAACGTAATTATTTATTATAATCAGCTTTTTGAAAATACAACTTTTTATTGACTTTTATATTTAAAAAAGGAATAAATATGTGAAAAGGTAAAATTTATGTATTGAAAGTATGTATTGAAAGTACAATTTATAAAATTTATATATATATATATATATATATATATATATATATATAAATATATAGTGGAGATACGCGAATTTTTTATTATTTTTTATGTAATATATCTTATAGTTGGTTTTGGTTTTAAAAAGTTAAAATTTGCTATACTCATTGCTCTTCAAATGCTATCGGAAACTGATTTCGTATTTCGATCAGGGAGCGGAATTAAGCCCATTAAGTTTTATAAAGTTTGCCAATTTAATACATTAAATTCTAACGAATTCAAATGTTTAATTTCGATTAGAGAGAGGAAAAGCGTCAAAAGGTTATTCATATAATTTTATAAGATTTTTGCATTTGTTTGTGCATTTTTTTTATTATTATTATATTGCAATTTTTCCTGACATTGACTATAGCTAATCTATGCATATTATTTACTAAGCATGTTTTCTCTTTCCATAGCTTTCTAAAGCTCTCATACTTATAAAACTATTTGTCCTACAAATCCTAACGGTGAAAGATTTTTAAATTTCTACTAGGAGCTGAGATACGCGGATTTTTATTTTTTATTTTATGTAATATTTTTTAAAGTAGGTTTTGATTTTAAAATGTTTAAATTTGTTATAATCATTGTTTGCTCTCCAAATCCTAACAGAAACTGACTTTGTATTTCAATAAGGAAGCGCATTTATTCCGATTAATTTGTTTTTCGTTTATTTTAAAAAGTTCACTAATTTAATACTTTAAGCATTATTATCCCATCAAATTCTAACAGCTTCAACTCTTTTAACTTCAATTAGGGAGAGGAAAAGCGTAAAAATGTTGTTCATATATTTAAAAAAAAAAAAAAATTTGAAGTTTACCTGTTATATAAATTAAACTCAAATTGTACAGAGCATTGTAATTTAAAGGTGATAACCAGGTAGCTTTTCTTAATGATGAAATAGCCTGAAAAAAATTAAAGTAACCTATTACTTATTTAAAACAAAACTATTTTTGCATTTTTCTTCAAATAAACGTTAAATTCTTTAAATTTATACACAATAAACAATCTACGAACAATAGTTAATTAATAATCAGAAAAGCAATACTTCCCCCACTTACCACAATAAGTTTTTGCTTTTTGAAGAAACACAAACCAATATTATTCCACAACTCGGTAATGTCCGGCTTTAAAGCAGCAATTTCTTTGTATTTCTCCAAAGCACCATCAACATCGTTGCGGGACTTTACATGTAATAATAGAAAGCAGTAAATATATAAGTATGTATTCGTAAAATAAAAGTACCCAGCAGTTTCTAGTGGCTGTTCCGATCTTGTCCCGTTACATGACTGACTACATTACTTCCCGCTTACCATAGCGCCAGTAAAGTGTCAGTTGCTCATTGGTGACAGATCGGAGTGCGACAGGTAGCTATATACTAATGAACTGCTGGGTGGTTTGAGTAAAATTATATACATATCGACGGTGAAAGTGTAAAATGGACCAAATGAAAAAGAAATTTTACAAATGTTTTGTAATTACGATGTTTTTTTTACATTTAAGTTTTTTAAGTAAAGTCAAAATGAATGAATAAGATGAATAGAAAAACCGTCGAACAATTACCAAAAATAAAAATAAGTTTTTAAATGAATAATTAAGTAATAAATAAATATATATATATATATATATATATATATATATATATATATATATATATATATATATATACTCGTGTATATACATTCAAATCTGTTCGAGTTAATAATTTTTATCAATGCGGAAAGAAGTTGTTGAAGTTTAAAAATTTCAAAATAATCTTAAAAATACAGGTTTTAATTTAAAAAACAACATGATTTCATAAAACATCCGAAGTGCTATCAGCATATGTCAGAAAAATTTCGCAAAATTTTATACATGTATGTATCTTACTTTATGAATAGTTTTACACTGAAAGTGACTTTTATTATTTTGAAATTCGGACTATAATGCGAAAAATGTAAGGAAGCAGTTTTCCACTTCTCGATTCCTTAGAAGTAAAATTTACTCAAAATTCATATTTTTACCTATTTTATTCTACTGTATTTAATATTTCTTATTAAATATCGTCACATCAGCAATAGAGAAATCTTTTGCATTCAAATTTTTTTTTACAAAGGGACCCTGCAGGAAATTAGTGTAAAAAAAATCTCTATTACAAAGCGCCAGTTGAGTACCAATTAACACCCAACCCTCACCAAAGCTACAGTTGAGAACCAATTGCCACCACCGCGCTCAAAAAATATCAGCTGAGAGTCAGTTTCTAGTGTGCTTGTTAAATACGTAATTAGCCACATGCCAAGACTATAAAACATGAAATAAGCAAGAAGCACTTGGCACCGTGGGGCCGATAAAAAATAAATCTGTATCTCTGAATTGAAATGTACGCGAGAATTGTAGAAGAGGACCTAAGCTTTCAGAAAAAATTGTCTTGTAGTCACAATATAATAATACGAGATGAACTACAGCGTGTCAAAGTTGACCACCCCGTGTATGAAAAAGTTTACAAAAAGTCATTGCTTCCACAAATCAAGCCCGATTTCAAAGATTTAAAAACCTTCGTTAAGAACTTGATGAGATGAAGAAAACATTTATTATTTTTTTTTAATATACTAAGATTCCTGATACATTCCAAAACGTTGTAATGAAAATTCCTTTTGCATTATCTCAATTTGTTTAGCCGGGTAAAATTATCAAAGAAAAGACTTTAAATTGAGTACGAAAAATTACTGTAAAGGGTATGTCTAAGCTTTCTTATAAGAAAAGAAGTCGAAAAATCGATGTCTGTCCAACCGTCCGTTTGTCGGTTCAAATATATATATATATTCTAAAATGGATAAACCCGATTTGCTTAAAATTTTCACAGCATCCTGTGTGTATCCCTAAATTCAAATATGATATTTTGTTTTTCAAACTAAATATTCATTATGACATATTTAAGGGACTATTACAGTGAGAGCCCTCAATTTTCGTGAGAACCTTTATCGTATCATAGCGCACTGATGAAATGAAAATAGGAAGGATAGGTGAAGGGGGGCGGTAGCCTCCATATAAATAATATATAAATTCGCTCATTTAAAAGACTATTATATTAAAAGTCTTAAAAAAATCTAAAAGTAATTTTCATATCAAATTTCGTATAGGGCAGATAAATCTAGTAAATAATAAATTGAATACTTTGGAATTTTACAAAAGTTCGCATATCTTTAAGGAAAACATAATCACTTCGGTGCAGAACAAATATTTTTTAATGTAAGACAATATTAAATTAAATAAGTGAAAATAAATTATATTCAGCTGTACCGAATTTTTTTATACCCTTTACTAAATCTGTATTTTATAAATATATAAACATATTATCTCTTATCAACATTTTTGCTTTATTCTGGAAATATACTTACTATTTGTAAACTGGTGTCAACCACGACATTAGAAATTTGTAACATAATGAGTACTACATGGACATGCGACTTAGAAAGATCACTCTGAGTTGAAGGGCTGAGTAAAGAAGAGATCTGTAAATTCCTTTTCAGTTTTCTACCAAAATTTTTTTTTTTCGAAAAAGATACCTTAGAATTAAATATTTTAAACTTGAATTAGCTTTTTTAAAATTTTCAAAATTTTTAACTTTGGGGCTCTAAGACACAATTCCACCAAACATGATATACAATTATATTATCTACATTAAAAAACCTAAAACACAATTATAGTTAAGTGATACTATTTTAAGAAAAACATCTCGCATACTCAGATTTACTTGTCAAATTTATATTTTCACAAAAAATATGCCCATATTAACACAAAATTCAAATGGATCATACGAGGATACGAACCATGGCTTGCAGATTTATAATCTAGAACACTTCCACTAGTATACCCATAGAAATTTTGTTGAAAAACAATCATATGTACTCGTCATGTATGTGAACAGTATAAAAATCAATTTACAACACTATATGTTAAATATGTATTTAAATTTTAACAATGTTGAAAAATTATATTTTTTTTTTGTTACACAAAATAAAGTAAAACTATTTTTTGAATTCAGCATTTCAAAATGCCGTATGGCCTAGGGTAAGAATTTAAAACTAGGAGTTTTAAGGGTTCCTGGCGAATAGAAATGTAATTTTTATTTAATAAATTTTATAGAAACATTTTTAATTAATTAAAAATATATTTAACAATTCCTTAATCTGACATTTCAGAATTTTAATTTTTGTTTGAAGATAAATTTTAAAACAACTTTTCGAAGCCTCGGCCAAGGATCGAACTATGGACATAAAGGCTTTCAGTCACAAATCCATGAGATATACTACATCGATATGTTGAGATTTACTATTCTTATTGCTTATATAAAAAGTAAAAAACGCAACTCAAATCTAAATAATACTTAAAAAAAAAAAACATCAAGACGTGCTCAGAAATTCTTTTATTATTTTTTTTTTTCTATAATGAAAATTTATATAATTTTTTTTATAAAAAACAGTCCCGGGGATACGAACTCAGACTTAACGATTTGTAGTCTAGAACACTTCTTCTAGACTATTTAATCTTACAAAATTTCAATAGAAAAATATTTATATACTCGTATTACTGTATGTGAAATAGAAAATATTAAATTTGGGCAAAGAAAATTAGAATAATTTTTAAGGCTGTTCTAGAAAATCGTTTATAACTCCGCTATTCCTATTTCAATGAATTTAAATACCAAGATTTTGGAGACTATATGCGACATATGTGTTGAAAGAGAAATATATTTATCGGACGATGGGCTCCAAAAAATTCTTTTCCACAAACAGTTGGACAGACAGACATATATTTTTAAAGGTTATTTTTAATCATAACAATGACAAATATTTTTCAATTTAGGCTCTGGATATATATTTAAAGACTTTCGTATAAAATGACAAACTTATATATACCCTTCATTTTATAAAAAGGGTGTGGGGAAAGCTTATGGGAAAGCGAGGTCCATAACTTATATAGGAGTTTCAAAAAATCTAATAACGCATTATGACCAATATCTCTGGTACTGAATTCATTTTTTCAGCACAAAAATTCAGAAAAAATTGTCCGATTTTGTTTTGCAAGTAGCGGCTGTATATATATATAGTGGCTTCAGAAAATCAAAAACCGGTTTAAAAAGCCATTTTTTTAATATCTCCGCTATTTTTAACCGCTTTTTCTGAATTTCAATAAAAAGGTTCTGGAAAAAATTTCTGATTTTATATATATATATATATATATATATATATATATATATATATATATCATATATTTGTGCTATCTGGGCTTCACAAATGCCATTTAAACCATTTTTAAGTCGAAAAGACCTCAAAAACAGGTTTTTGTTAGACATATCTCCGCCATTTATGAACCGATCTTGCTGAATTTTTCGAAAGGTTTTCAGACCGTTCGAATGTATATTGTATATGATAGTTATCGGTGGGCATTATAAATGCCATTTCACCCGAAAAAAGGATGGGCGCACATCATCCTATCGACATCATTTCCAAGGATCCAAAAAATATGAATTTTTTTACTCTCCGACGAAAATTGTTGAAATTACAAACGGAATGACAAACTTATGTATGCCATTTATACATGTGGTGTAGGTTATAAAAACTGAAAAAAATATATTAAAAATACACACACGCAAACATTAATGTTTATAAACTGAAGCATTGCAATGACTTTCAGTGTTGTTGTTGTTTTTTGTATATGCAAGAATTAAATACGAAGAAAAATTTACTATAGAAAAAGGGAAAAAATAAAAATTAATGATGTATTTTATCTTCAATATTGTCTATCCAAAAATTTACATTTTTTTTTTCGAAAATTTTTAAGTAAATCAATAGGTTTTAAAAAATAATAAAAAATATAGAAAGTGTACACTTTTGAGTATTTTTGTTTCACTTTTTTTTTAAATAACTACATTATATATTTACGAATTTAGTTAAATGTTAAATTCTTCTAATAGTAAATAATTTTGTCATTTATTATTCAAATTTAGTTACTTTAAATTTTACGGACCATACGATTAAAAATGCATCTTTCGAAAAAAATAATCTGTCTAAGTATGTATTAGTTTTATCAGTTAATGATTTTTTTTTTTTTTTTTTATAAATCAAAATTTATTAAAAATTTTTTACAAAAAGTAACAACACAGAAAAAGTTTTCCCCAAATTTTTCATATAAAATATAATATTTATCCTAGATATTATTAAATTATACATAATGAAAATTTTGCGTATTTTGAGACAATTGTATTTTGGAAGCTAAATAGAAATATTTACACATAAATTATTAACGACAAAGGTCTAAAAATAATAATTTTTAAGTAAAATTTAAAAAAAGGTTAATTGAAAATATGCATAATTTTGTAACTAAAACTTACTTAAAGTTTTTAATTATTCCTGGATAAATTCTGTTATTGTTTTGTTAATTTTAATTAAAGAACCAATCTTGTTATCCATATACATTTGTATATGTTTCGTTTAAATATTAAAAAAAAAATTTTTTAAACAACATTTAAAAAAATTAAAAGTTTCAAGATGTAATATTTTTTAAAGACTTTTTTGTAAGCATAACAAGATTTATTTTCTTTTAAATTGAACAAAAAATTTAGATCTTATTCGATTTTATATTGAATGATTTACTTAAACTTTTTATACGTTTTTATTTTTGCCCAAGTATGTTTCAAATAAAGCATGATTTGCTTAAAAATATCTTAAAAATAATTTGATAAAGTTTTGAAATTTTTAAATAATTGCTTAAGTATTTAAACGATTTGAAAGATTGACGTCTCATTTTAGTGTTATTTGGAAATAGAAAAGGAAATTTAATTCAAAACCAAGTAAGAAAGATATAGTCAGTCAAGACCGACTATATGATACCCCACACCATTGTGCATGTCCATCATTTAGGGTGATTCCCGAAAGTGGTCTTATATGGGAGCTATAGTAAATTATGGAGCGATTATCATAAAAAAAAAATGTGATGTGTATGTGATTTATGCACGTTAAAGTGATTTTCGGAAGAGGGTTTTATATGGGAGTTATGGTCAATTATGGACCGATGTTCATGAAATTTGGCACAAAGACTGATACTTGTACAAAACTTCCTTACACCAAATTTCATTAAAATATTGCTATATTTAAGGCATTTATGATCGTTAAACCCCTATTTCGGGAGGACATTTGTATGGGGGCTAGGTGAAATAATGGACCGATCATAGCCAATTTCAATAAGCTTCGTCCTTTTGCCATGAGTTTTATTGAATTATCTTCAAAATTGCGACCTGTACTTTGTGCAAAAGGTTTACTGGACGTCCAGCCAGACGGACGGACGGACGGACATCTTTAGATCGACTTAAAAAGTGATTCTGAGTCGATTGGTATACCTATTGTGGTGTGGGGTATAATGATAGGTTCAGGCTAGCGTTCTTTTGGGCGACTTTAGTCGCCCCTTTTTCCTTTTTGGCCCCTTGGCCACTTATTAAGACTATATGCTAAATGGCGAGCAACTAAATTGTTTAAAATATCTCGACTCATTTTATATTAATATAAACGAAGAAATTATCGATACGTGTTAAATGAAAGTTAAGAGTCCCTTCAATATAAAGAAATATTACTTTAAGTAATGCCGCATAAAATGTTAGGAAAAATCTTTTATAGAAAGTTTTAAAAATTTTGCAATAATAGATGTGTTTTTTTTCGCAATTTATATCTTCGTCTATCAATACTTCGAATAAAACGTATTGCTCCTAAATATCAGCTTAGACACCTAATTTTTTGTTACCATTTAAAAAAAAAAATTAAATTGATCATAAGATTTTTTGAAAATTTTGTACAATTTCTCGTTTTTTAATTCATAAAATTTTGAAAGTTTGGTAATTGGATATTTCTTAGCAAATTCACAAACCATACATTACTTAGTGTTTGTAACATTTTTATCTCTACCTAATTTTTACTCTACGGCTACACAAAGAAGTAATAAAAATCCTGATCATTAGATATAACATCGGCAGAATAAAGAGAAAACAATTTTATTACAACTTTGTGTTAACGGGTGGAGAAAACGTACATTAGAAATTTATATGTTAAATTGTCTTTTTTTTTATCGAAAATTTTAATTTATTTTGCATTTTTATTCTTTATTTGTCTTTTCAAAACAAAATTAATTATTTTGCACTTCTGGTTCTGTTAAAAAGGGCAAAATTTTAAAAGAGAACAATAAATTTAACAGCTTATGTTAAACATTATTGTTCATCTTTGTGTTTAAACATTTATTTCGGAATAGATTGCGCAATATATTTCTTATTGGTTCACACGTAACACTTTAAAGAGAGAGATAGAACATAAAAATGTCTACATGTAGACTAGGGGTTAAGCAGCTATAGCTATAACTACATATGAAATGTAGACCTACTTAAATTTGTACTGAAAATTTATACTAATTTCGAATAAAAAAACATCTAATAAAAGGTTATTATAAATTATTTTGTTATTAATAAAATTGAATTTAGTAGTTTTTCTTAAAATATATTTTTTGTTTTTGTTGTTATCAAATAAACACATTTTAAGGAATTTTTAGGTATTGAAGCAGTTGGCCCCTTTATTTTAAAAATCCAAATTTTTTACTATCTTTTTTTTAATCTCTTTATTTGGACACTTTTTAAAAGTGTACAAAGTGTTAGAACTAGAAAAGAAATTTTTTAGTTTCTTTGTCTCGAGAGGATAATGTGAATTATTTATTTAACAATTTAGTTGAGTCTAACCACAATGATTTATTATCTAGTTATATTAAAAAGTTTTGCTAAAATAAAAATTCATAATAGGAAATAAAAAAAAAATTATGATTTTTTTTTTAAATTTGTTATTTTGCTATTTGAAAGGAAGATGCTGATCTAGTGTGCGAAAGAAAACGTTTTCGAGATAATAGCTTTTGAAGGAATTAATATAGTTCTATAACATCAAAATTTACAAAGTTATAAAAATCTCTTCATCACACTAACACCCATTCTTCATTATTGTTCATATCTGTGTATTAAGTATAATATTTCTGAGTTACCAGTTATGATTACTCTGCGGAAAATATATAGCAATTGTTCCAAAAGTACTTTCTGACTTGTGAAACGTTAGAATAAAGTGAAATAAAACGATCAATTAAATTTTAAATATAATTACATATTATTAAATTGCGATGGAAATTAAATGAATTAATTTGCCTACTAATTATTTATTGACTATTAACTATTTATTGACTCGAAGGAGTTATTTATTAAGAAATTCAATAAAACTTATAGTTGTCAGTCGCGAAAAACATACATTAAAATAATATTTATGCTAATTATATGGAAATTTGTAATGATATTAACCCATGCCAGGGATGGGATGAAATTTGACGTGATAAACACATATCTGTTTTCATTTCTTTATACCCTACACCACCATAGGTGGTTGGGGTATTATACGTTTGTGCTGATGTTTGTAACGCATAGAAAAGGTTATCTAACACCCACCATAAATTATACCAATCGACTCTGAATCACTTTTTAAATCGATCTAACGATGTCCGTCCGTCTGACTGGGTGGCTGGACGGCTGGCTGTCCATGTAAACCTTGTGCACAAAGTGCGGGTCACAATTTTAAAGATGATTCGATGAAATTTGCCAAATGGAATTTTTATGATACAAGGGCGAATCCTATTGAAATTGATTGTATATAATCGGTCCATTATTTCACCAGGAGTAGAGTTCAAACAATCAAAAATGCCTTAAAATTAAGAATATTTTAATGAAATTCGATGCAAAGAAGTTCCATACAAGAATAGCTTTGTACAAAATTTTATGAGAATCTGTCCAAAATTTACCATAGCTCCCATATAAAACCACTTCCAGGAATCGCCCTAAAGTGCATAAAATCATGTAGATGCTAGTACCAACGCATTATTCTGTATTTGTATATTTTATTTTACATTTAGTAAAATTGGCCACAGGTGTAATATAAGTCACCTTTCCGAATTTTTATGCTCGCTCACAATGGTGTAGGGTATCATATAGTAGGTCTTGAACGACTATATCTTTCTTTCTCTTTCTTTTTTATGAGGTCCTGATTTTTATTATGGATATGTCTAATATTTCCCCCTTTATAAGATAATTACACGAGTTTACTTTGCCCTAACTCGAGAATGGTTTGTTCGGTTTAGCTAAATGAAACAAATTTTACGTGATAAAAAGGAATCTGGTTTCACTTTGTTTCTACCACGTGTTGATTTATTTTTATGGACATGACTAATATAACCCCCTTTTTAGACGGTCGCAATAGTAAAACTCGAGAATTTTAATCGTAGTATACTTAGCTTAATTATAAAATATTAAAAACCGTAATTTCTAACTTTTCAATAACTTTAATAACTTTAAAAACACTTTTCTAATTTTGCTTGAGAAATTATTATTTTTTTCCACTAATTTCCGAATGACTTCGAAATTATTGAGCGGATAAATAAAACTTGATGATAATTTTAGTCGACATTTATTGGAGTTTTATTTATCTAAATTGACAAACCGTTTTCGAGTTATACTATTATGACCGAATAAAAAGGCTCATATCGATAAAAAGAAATCAGTACGTGGTAGATAAAACCTGACTGCTTATAGGTGAATTATAGGTGAAGATACAAAGGTATTTTCATTTAATTTGTGCATAAATTTTGGTGGTAAATGATTTATTTTATCCATAGATTTACCAAACTTTATGACAAATTATAAAAAACTGAATACTTTAGTGGTTTTCATTTTTTAAAAGAACTTTTAAGGAAAAAAGCTTAAGTTTTGTATGCACAAAATTTTTCGGCACTAATTGCTGAATAATTCCGAAACTATTGAGCAGATAAGAAAATAATGTTAGGATGACTAGAAGACAATATTCGGCATCTCTTGGTGTTATTTCATTTATCTAAATCGTATAAACGGTTCTTGAGTTATGGTGAAATATATTCATTTAATAGCCCTATTAAGGGGGAAATGTAAGACATGCACATAAAAATAGTTAGAACCTGATAAAATAAAAAAACGGAAAGCAGATAGTCCACATATTTTTGTTTTAAGAGGAATCAAAAATATTTTGTTGCTAACCAGTGTAATTAGTTGTTTAATTTCTGAGATCTCTATTTCTTAAAAACATTTATTAACATATTTTGCAATAGGTTAAAATTTATTTTTCTGTCACAAAATACGAATATAACTAAAAAAAAGCAATATTGCATAATATCGTGACGATATCTACATCAAATATGCTAATGGTACTCTTGCATTATCTCAAGACTCGAATCCTATTTTGAATCTGTTAATGCAAAGATTCATATTCGGTTTTAGTCTCAATCAAAACTATAGTTCTTATTGCGGGACCATGAAATTTTTTTTTCTCCATTTTCCGGTAAATTCAAAATTCCTTTCTTTTTGACTATATTAAAATATTTTAAATATATATCAAAAAAGTAATAATTCATTCAATATTTTTAAATTTATTTTCGTTATTTTTTTCAAAAATTTCGACTTTGTTTTGATCTTATTTCTATATACAATTTTAAATATGATATATCACTATTTAAAATCATTTAAAAACTGGAAAAGATATTAAACATTTTCGAAAGTTTATCAAAAAATTCTTCACTTATTTTAAGAGAAAGTAGTTTATTTTATATTTTATTTGAAGCATACTTTTTAGAGCAAAATGAAAATATGTATGGGAAGTTTAAGTAGGTTATCAAAATATATATCTCTATATACATAAAAGAGTAACGTTACTGAGTGACTGGCTGACTGATTCATCAGTCAATCACTCAGTCCAACCTAAGCGGCAAAAGCTAGAGGCAAGAGGTTTTGATTTTATGTGCGTCTCCTATTGCAAACATCTACTAAAGATGGATTTTTGGAAATTCTGAAATGAGGCATGATATTGACCTGAATCTTTTTGCAAAAGATCGGAAATTATATATGCTAAAGGATAAGCTTAATTTGGAATGTATATTTTTAAAATTTCTTTCGCTATTTAGAAATAAACCAAACAAAAGGCCCAATTTGGGGTTTTTGGAGAAAATACAAATTTTTTAATTGTAATAACATATTTGTTTATAAAGATATCTTAATGAAATTTGCAAGAAATGTGGATCTTATTAATATAAATAAAAGTGCGTTAACCAAATTTCAATCAGGGGTTTTTCCTAAATTCCCAAGAAAAAAGCTAATGAAAATTCCCAAAAATGGGATTTTTTACATTTTTGTCTATAGAATCAATATTTTTCCGAAGTCCCGTAGATTTTGATTTAAAACTTTTAACAACATATTGAAAATTCTTAAAATATATTCCGCTTGTCGATTCGTGCTTTGGGATTTGAGAGAATATGGTCTAAAATCAAAACTTTCATATAAAATGGGTCGAATTCGAGAGGGTGTGTACCATGACCAATTGAGTTATTGGGCTTGTTTTTTATCTTATCTGTAAAGTTATCTTTCAGAAAAGTGCAAAATTATTATATGTTGCTAAAGAAAATTTTATTTTAGATAAAAAAGAGTGTGGATACTTTTTCGGCTAAAAAAACACAAAAAGTCGTCTTTTTTGCAATTTTCTAATTCGTTTATTTTTGGACTTGGTAAAAATATCGACTTCAAATTTCCTTTATTCAATAGATAATTTTGTTCTTTAACTAGTTAAGGAAAAACTAATAAAATTGGTCATAAATACTAGACTATATATGAAAAAAACTGGACCAAGAACATGCAAAATTATGGTGCTTAAAAATTCAAATGCAAATAACTCGAAAACTAAGAGATAAATAGAACACGTAAGCATGGCTTTTATAGGTCTTATCAGGAAGAATATTTGCAATCGGACGAGAAACAAAAATTTGGCAAGTGATTAAAAATTTTTTATGTCAGAGGTAGCTAACTTTGAGCTCCCTTAACTCCACCCCTGAGGGGTTTGTTGTGCTCCCCTTCCAAACTCCTCTGCTACGCCTATACCAAATTTCATAAAAATCCAACCGGCCGATCAGAAGTTACAGATTTATTTCCGAAAAATTTCGATTCTGCCTCACTGTGTATTGTAGACATCTACTAAAGATGGATTTTTGGTAATTCAAATGTTTAGAGGGTAAAAATGGATAAATTCGGTAAACTTATATTTCCTAAACTAATATAGATACAAAAAATTTTGATACCTATCGTTATTTATTTAAAAAACGAGCGGACAGGTGTCTGGTACTTTTTTAAATTCAGCACTTTTAGGGAGAAAACGGGTAAAAACTGTATTTTGGAACTTTTTGGCACCATGTGTACCTTTTAAACTAGTAAACATAAAAATAAAATTCTAGTCATATTCGTAACCTATCGAAAAATACACATTCAAATTTGGTACTTTTTGGAAATTCGAGCATTTAAGGGGTCGTACCTATTTTTGGTACTTTTTTCATAGAACATTTTTATTTATTAACACATATGAATATTTTATTATGGAATCCCACTAAAATTTTAAATTCATTGGAATACAATTTTTGTTACATTTGTGGGAAAAAGTACCAAAAAGGGCCAATTTTAATAAAATTTGAAGTATTGATTGGTTAATTTAGTCACGCAAAATAAGCCAATAGAACGTTATTTTGAACTCGTATAATAATGCGTAGATAGGATCAAATTCGAGTAAACAGTTTGATATTTTTTTCTAAAACATAATTTTTCTTAAGTAATTGAAGGCAGTCTTGTATCGTTTGAGTCATATTTGTAGCACGAATATTTAAACTTGGTGAGCATTTTGTAAATTGAAGTTTAACGGCTCTGTACTTTTTTGGTACTTGGTACTTTTCTACTATTTTCATTAAATAAAGTTAACGGTTAAAAAGTTTGTTTTGCTTGAAATATTTTTATAGAAAATATATATATAGAAAAAAAAAGAAAAACGGGTATTAGAATTTTTTCTTGGGGTTTTTATTTAACTCGGGTTTTTTCTTAATTTGTACGTACCGTACGCTCGGGGTTTACAAAAGTAAGTAAGTGTTACAAAAAAAAATGTGTATAATAAGGAGATGGAAAAATGTCAAAAAATGCGCCAAAGGGTAAAACATAGAAAAACAGCCACTGAACAATAATTAGTGACTGTTTACACTGTGCGCGTAAACATCCCGCCCCCCTTGCAGTGCTGCAACAAGGAAGGCTGAAGATAACGCAGGTAATAACTAACACATTTTAACTAATTTTAACAAAAAAAAATAATAATAAAAAAATAAAAATTAGACAACATGTCCGGACATCACATTAATAACTATTGTTGCCGGGTTATTTGACGGTGGGTACTGCCGTTGTAATTGTTGTTGCTGTGGGTGCAGCTGCTGCTGTAGTTGCGGGTATTGCTGCTGATAGTGAGGCTGCTGTTGCAGCGGATAGAGCTGCTGTTGCGGCAAATAAAACTGCTGTTGATGCTGATGGGGGCAGCATTGTTGTTGTTGGGTGTTGTTTGCTTTTGCTGTGCGCTTTTTATTTCTCCGGCGTTTGGGTTTAGGAGCACTTGGAGCCCTGGGACTGTCACTCCTAGGGGTTGCTGCCGTGCTAGTACTGCTTTTGGGTACCTTTTTATGCCGGTGGAGGAACGTGTGGTGCTCCGATCGACACTCGCTGCACCTCTCACGTGAAGTACATTGGTCTTTCATGTGAGAGTGAGCGAGGCAATTGAAGCAGTAACGATATCTCTTTACCGTTTCCCACCGTTCCCCCACTGACATTTTGCGGAACCGCGGGCACTTCCTCAACGCATGTTCGCTTTTACATAAACGACAGTCCCGAAGGCTCTCGTCACGTGGGGCTTTTTTGGACCCAGATGGTTCTGGTGCCTCAACGGGTGTGCGGTGCACTTCCAAACGGCGAGATGACATCTTCCTCGGAAAAAAAGGGAACAAAAACAAAAAAAAAAGAGAGAGAAAAAAAAGGGAGAATTAGTTTGTATCTTTGGGTAAGAGAACAAGCTTCACTATTGGGCGGGTGAAAATGCCAGAAGCTGTTCTCACGTCCGCTGAGCGGACTTTAGAGTCCTGTCCGACGTGGGTCTTCACTATTCGACCTAGACGCCACTCATTGGGGGGTAAATTATCCTGACGAACAACAACTAAATCTCCTACTTGGAAGTCCCTTTCTGGATATTTCCATTTTACACGACGATGGAGTTCTTTGAGGTATTCCTCTTTCCATCGCTGAGCAAACTGATGATGAAGCACCTTGAGTTTTTGCCACCTGTTGGCCACACTCAAAGAAAGATCAGAATGATCGGGTTCAGGGGGTGAAAGAAGAGGTGCTCCAATAAGGAAATGGCCTGGGGTTAAAGGAACTAAATCATTGGGATCTTCACTTATAGCAGTTAGGGGTCTTGAATTCAGGCATGCTTCTATTCGAGTCAACATTGTCGTAAATTCCTCAAAGGTAAATTTCTGAACTCCAGAAATTTTTCGTAAATGAGTTTTAACACTCTTTACGCCAGCTTCCCATAAGCCGCCCATATGAGGTGCTCCAGGAGGTATAAAATGCCATTCAATGGGTTGAAAACTATTTCGTACTAAGACTTTCCTTCTTAAATCGGGTAAAAAATGTTTGCGGTCTATTTCTAGGATATTAGCCGCACCTACAAAGGCAGTACCATTATCCGAGTACAAATGTGAAGGACAGCCTCGTCGGGAGAAAAATCGGGAGAATGCAGCAAGAAATGTTTCCGTCGATATATCACCGGTCGCCTCTAAATGAATTGCCTTTGTTGCAAAACAAACAAACACAAGGACATAGCCCTTGGTAATTCGACAAGCCCTACCAATGTAAGACTTAATATCGAATGGACCAGCGAAATCTAAGCCGGTGTGGGTAAACGGTCTCGAAAAAGACGCTCGTTCAGGGGGTAATGCAGCCATTATCTGCTGACAGGATTTTTTCCTGTAAATTGTACATTCCTTGCAATTATGAATCACAGTACGAATTAAGTTCTTTAATTTCGGGACCCAAAACTCACTTCTAATTAATCGGAGCATTAGAGAATGTCCGCCATGGGCTGAACATTTGTGGACATGTTCCACATACAAACGGGTAAAGCGTGCCGAATAAGGCAAAATCCTTGGGTATCGCTCATCATATGTCAAGCCAGATGATCTGACTAATCGACCATTGATTCTTACGAAACCATTTGAGTCGATAAAGGGGTTCAGTGTGAGCAAATTACTTTTTGCCGGTAAAGGGGTACCTTTTGAAAGAATATTATATTCCGAAATAAAATTCTGTTGACATACGAGCACTAATCGATCACGAGTAAATTTCATTTCTTTTTGGGTTAAATCTAAGGTGTTGTACAAACATTTTCGAGTTTTCAAATATGTTAAACACCTGAACCAATACGAAATAATTCGCATTGCTCGGGGTAAATCTGAAAAGCGCTCAAGTATGTCATAAAAGGGTTTTGTCTGAACCAAAAATGATTGAACTTCTAAATGTTGATGATCGGTAACAGAATACTGGGGCCAATATTCTTGAGGTTTCGTTAGCCAGGAAGGACCATGCCACCACAAGGAATTTTCAATTAAGTCACGAGCTAGAGCTCCGCGACTTGCGAGATCGGCGGGGTTATCTTTGGAGTCAACATGAAACCAATTTTCGTTACCAACCTTCTTCAAAATTATCGCAACTCTATTTTTGACGAAAGTGGGCCAATGGCAAGGGGGTTTTTTGAGCCAAGATAAAACTATGGTAGAATCAGTCCACAGAAAAATCTTTCTCTTGTCTAGATTTAATTGACTACTCAAGGATTCTACCATTTTTGCCATCAAAGCCGCTCCACAAAGTTCTAAACGGGGTAATGTTTCACACTTTACGGGAGCTACTTTCGTTTTGGACGCGAGTAAGTGCGCCGAGATATTATTTGTTGATGCATTTCGTAGATAAAGCACTGTACCATAAGCTTTTTCTGATGCATCACAAAATGCGTGAAGTTCAATATCGGAATCGGGGTGAAAATTAACCCATCTTGGAATATTAATTTTCTCGATATTGGGGTAATCATTTAAAAAGGTTTGCCACTGAATTAGGGTTAAGGGTTTTAAATTATCATCCCAATCAGTCTTGTCTTTCCAAATTTGCTGCATGATAATTTTTGCTACAATTATCTTTGGGGATAGCCAACCTGCTGGATCGAAAAGCTTAGCAATTTCTGACAAGACAGAACGTTTTGTTATTGTATTTCTACGAGGCTGCGAAACTAGTCTAAAATAAAAGCAATCATTATTTGCATTCCATCGCAAGCCTAAAGTTTTCGTATTGCTAGCATCTGAAATTTTTAAGAAGTCTGCATCAAGCAGATTCTCACGGGGTAAATCTTCTAAGAGACGAATATGATTAGCTGTCCATTTTCTCAAAATGAAACCAGCCGAATTTAGAACATGAGTAAGTTCAACCCGTCTCCTAAAAGCGTCTTCTAGCTCATGAGAGCCAGCAAGTACATCATCGACATAAATTTGGGTTTTCAAAATTTCAGATGCCGCAGGACTTCGGGGTTCACAATCGTTTGCCAATTGTATGAGAGTGCGAATCGCTAAATAAGGTGCACAGTTCACTCCGAACGTGACCGTATTTAACTCATAGTCCTTTACGTCAACTTCGGGGTTTTCCCGATACAATATTCGTTGGAATTGGGTTTGATTGGGATGAATCAATATTTGGCGATACATCTTTTCAATGTCCGCGTTAAAGACATATTTGAAAAGTCGCCATTTTAAAATTAGTACCGTAAGGTCTGCCTGCAAAACAGGCCCTGGGTATAAAATATTATTCAAGCTCACGCCATTAGAAGAGGGGTTTGAAGCATTAAATACTACTCTCAGTTTAGTAGTGATGCTATCGGGTTTAAATACGGCGTGATGGGGTAAATAATATGTGGTCGCATTTACACTCGGGAGTTCAACAGCTCTAATATGTCCCAATTCAAAATATTCATTAATCACACTATCATAGTGTGCTTTTAATTCAGGGTTCTTTAAAAGACGGGTTTCATTTCGTTTGAATTGAGACAGGGCGCTATATCGAGAATCTCCTAAAGTTAACTCATTAAGAAATTCTGGACGAAAGGGGAGTGAAACTACATAGCGACCATCGGGGTTTCGATATGTGGTGGACCGATAAAGTTCTTCGCAATATTCGTCGGCTTCTGAAAAACGGGTGGCTAGTGGAACTTCTTCTAGTTCCCAAAACCGAGAAAGTTGATTATTTAAATCAATTTGGGAGCAAAAGTTTGCAACAGAGTGTAGGGGTTCAGATTGAAGAACTTCACCAGTTATTATCCAACCGAAAACTGTTCTCTGGGCGATCAGGTTGCCATTTGGATGTATTTTAACATCCTTAGTTAAAATTTTTGGATAAACATTTCCTCCGAAAAGAATATCCATATGGGTACACATAACATCGGTCATTGTAATATCGGGGAAATTTGAGGTTACAATATCAGTAAGGGAACACGAGGGCAACCGACCGGTTATTCTATCAACAACATATGCGCAAATTTTCAGTTTAAAATTGGGGTCGATCGGAGATCCGACAGTTACAACACACATGGTTGAAGCTTTTCCAGCATAACAATCCATCATGCCAGTAACGTTAGTCGTTGGCACAGAAAATGTAGGAATTGCAAGTTTCCTTTGTAACCTCCTTGAAATAAAGGTACCTTGCGAGCCGGGGTCAACCAGCGCTCGTGCAGCACATCTGATATCTTTAATGTGGACTATACATATAGTCGAGCCTAAGAGGACTGTAGAATGGGGGTTTTGGTTCAGATGTGCTGTATAAGTATGGGTATTTTGAGCGCCTGTAGAAGTTGAAGGGTTATAATTAAGAGGGGTTTGTATTTGATTGTTTGCTGGGTTTATACTCTGAGTGGTCTGCTGGGTAATAGCAGAACCAGTAGTTAAAGGTAGTTGGGATGAAACTACACTGGGAATGTGTCCCTGTAGCCTTACATCTCTATGTAACAAGGAGTGATGTCTCTGTTTACAAAGGGAACAAACATGAATACTTTTACAGTTCTTATATTCATGAGAGGTCGCAAGGCAATTTGTGCAACATTTAAGTTTTTTAACGGTCGACATTCTCTCATCAACACTTTGACTCAAAAAGGAAGGACAAAGTCTTAGGGGGTGTGATCCTTGACACATAAAACAACGACAAGTTGTTGGGGTGGAAACAGTTTTTGTAGCGAAACTTTGGACTTTCCTTGAATCATTTGAAGATTTTTTCGAGACATTAAAATTGGGATTTTTACGGGGGTTTGCAGTACTCAAATTTTTGTTCGGGTTTTGAACGAATTGCGATTGAGACTGCCTTATGTCTGAAATCGATTCAAGAGTCTTGAAATGAGCAGTCAGAAATGCGTCCATATCTTCCCATTTAGGTGTTTTCGTACAAAGTTTCTTTGACTGTTCCCAAAGACTCAGAGTGTTTTCAGGTAACTTTGTAGCACAAATATATACTAACATTACGTGATAAAAAACTTCTGGGGTTACTTCAAGCAATGAAAGATTCGTAATACAATCATTAATAGTCCGCTGTAGATTTTTTATACTTGGACCATTTTCTTGGGATAGGGGTTTAATACTTAAAAGAGTACGAAGCTGTTCATTAATTAGGGCCCCTTTGTTCTCAAACGTGTCAACCAACCTTTTCCATGCAATTGCATAGCCATCGTTAGTTAACGGGACGGTTTGTATGACATCATGGGCATCTTTGCCAGTTTTTTGTAACAAATAATATAGTTTTTGAACTGGTGTTAGTCGGGGGTTATTGCCATACAACGCAGAGAACATGTCTCGGAAAGAGGGCCAGCTCTTATAGTCACCATAGAATATAGGGGTATCACAAGGGGGTAAATTCATAATGGGTATTGATGTTTCCATTAACTTTTCAGCCTGAGCGGCCGATCTTAATCGGTCCATATGGGCCGTAATTAATGATATACCACGGGTATATGTACTATAAGAGCCCATATATCGGGACTTAACCTCGACAATTTGCGGGCTTTTCTTTTGTTCAGCCTCAATCAACAAAGTGTCGTATGTTGACCTAACAGCTTCCCATAAACGGTTAAGTTCCTTTTCATGACTAACTAACGAACCTATTCTGTGTTCAGAAGCGGGTATAATGGCAACATAAGCCTCAAAATCTGCTAAACGATCTGTATTACGAATCAAAGCTGATAGATCCATTTTTGATCTTAATTTGTATTGAGTAATTTTGAAAAAAAAGCAAATAAAAATGTGTAAAAACTAATAATCGAACTAGTCGTTCAAAAAAAGGGGTAAATTAGCTTTTTTTTCTTTTTAATAAAAAGTATTATTTCAAAATTAATTGAAAAAAAGCTTGAAAATTATCACGTTAAAACTGAGAATTTATATAAGAGGGGTAAAAATAATAAAAACAAAAAATAAATTTTGCAAAAAAACGGGGAAAAATTCGAAAAAGGTCAATAAATGTTCAACAAAGTTGTATAAAATTTAAAAAAAATAGAGTAAATGTTTCAAAAAAAAAATAAAGGGTAAATATCAAAAATGGGTGGATATAAAAAGTAGAGTTTACTTTCAAAAAAAGTAAGGGTAAAATAATAATAGCGAAAGCGATTTTATACTTTGTTCACTAATTCAGAACAAATATTCAAATTCTAAGGGGTTTAATTACAATTTTCGTAAAAATTTCGGGTAAAAAATATTTTAAAACAAATAAATTAATTATAAAATCACTTTCGCAGTTACAAATGGTATAAAAATAATAAATACACTAGCACAGATAATAAATAAACACGGTTACTCACTTTCGGGTAAACGAATAAATTAATTTTTGTCAAAAAATATATAAATTATTCTTCAAATTTACTTTATCCCGGGTAAAAACAATATTAAATCAATAAAGTGCACAAATTTTTTCACAAATGAGTTAAAATTATGTAAAAAACTGAGTAAAAATGCACTTTATCAAATAAAATTTAATAGTAACCGGTTTATTCGTTTATCAAAATTATACTGCACTAGTGTTATGGTAATGTGTAACAAGAGAAACACAAGAAGAAACAACCAACAAGAGGGAGTAATAAACTGTGTTTTTGTTTTTATTAAAATACAAAACACTCTCAGTCACTAGAAACGGCACACACAATATTTTTTGTTTGTTTATTATTATCAACACACTATGAACACAAGAAATATTATTTATTAATTATTCGCGTGTCTGTCTGTTTTTGTTTACAAAAAAACTAACGAGTAAAATTCTGTTTTATTTATTCTCTTTTGTGCTATGTTCTTTAAACTAGCACAGTTGAGTTAAATTGGAATAAACAAAAGCTTTTGTTAACAGAGGAGTTAACAGAGAATAAATAAAATTGGGATCCAAAAAAGAAAACAACAATAATAAAATAAAAGATCACTTTTTAATAAAATAAAATTAAAGCAAAAAAATGAAAAATTAGGGATTAAGACCTTTATTTTATCACTGTAAAAAAAAAGAAAAGCACACGCGAATAATAAAAAAAACACTTTGGGGTAAAATATCAAAAAATAGCAAAGGGGTTTTTGCCACTTTTAATTCAACCGTGTTTTGCCGACGGCAATTTGTGTTTCTAGCACTGATCTTGTTTGTTGGTTTTTTTTTTTTTCTCTTTTTTTTTTCACTTGTGTTTGCACTTTTCACTTTAAATTCAAACAACTTACCTTTTTAATTGTTTGAGGGAGGGTTTAAAATAAAAACAAACAGGATTTATCCAAAAAAAGGAGTGCGGGTTTCCAACAGGAGGGTTCTGAAAATAAAATATTTTCTTAAAAATATTTCAAGTTCACGGGGGGTTTCTTAAATATCCGGTTAAGGACCAAAAAAAATGTTTTGCTTGAAATATTTTTATAGAAAATATATATATAGAAAAAAAAAGAAAAACGGGTATTAGAATTTTTTCTTGGGGTTTTTATTTAACTCGGGTTTTTTCTTAATTTGTACGTACCGTACGCTCGGGGTTTACAAAAGTAAGTAAGTGTTACAAAAAAAAATGTGTATAATAAGGAGATGGAAAAATGTCAAAAAATGCGCCAAAGGGTAAAACATAGAAAAACAGCCACTGAACAATAATTAGTGACTGTTTACACTGTGCGCGTAAACAAAGTTTGCCAATATATTTTTGAGTGAATAAAAAAATCAAGGAAAGTGATGCTTAATGGTTAGTTTTTGCCTCTAATGGTATCAAAGAAGGACTTCTAATGGTATTTTTATTTATATATTTTTGAGTTATAATCCATAAAAGCGGGACTTACTGTTTTTATTTTTTTTTCGTCCTTCTAATGATACTTTCTCTATTTCGTATGCAATGAACTTAGGAACATGAAATTAAACTTACGCGGCCCTGAGTTATGAGAACAAATGTGAAGGAATGTTTTGGCATTTTTCGTTCTTTGAATGGTACTTTTTGAATTTTTTATAATATTGAAGTAGAAGCATGAATATAAAGATACTTTGTGGTAAGTTATTGTGATTCTAATGGTACTTTTTGAATTTCTTATAACAATTAACCTAAAATTAAAGATGCATGGTCCTATGTGGATAAGAATTGACAAGGTGGAACTATGTGGTCCTTTTTTGTTCTTCTAATGGTACTTTTTTGAATTTTTCGTAATGTTGAATGTAGAAGCATTAAATCCTTATGTATATGATTGACTGATTCATCATCGCACAGCCCAAACGACAGAAGGTAGAGGTGTGACATTTAGATTATAGATGATGTACCTACCTTCCCTATAAATATAAAGCATTTTTTGAAAACTCGAACATTAAGGGAGTAAAAAGGAGCAAAAACGGGTAAATTTGGTAACTTGATATCTTTCAAACTATATAGTTAAGAAAAAATATTTTACTCATAACTTTATTTACTTAGAAAATTAACAGATTATTAACAAGTTTTTGGTACTTTTTTGAGGTATAGTCTGGTGTTTAGAGAAAAACAGAAAGGATAGGTTCAGTAGGGGCCGGATAGAAGACAGGGGAATAAAAACTCCCACATAGTGTAAATATGAATTTGGAATATCTAAACAATTAAAATATTTAGCAATTTGATAAAATTACTATCATGTCAAATTGCATAATATATACAACGAAACGGGCAGCAAAGCTAGTTAGGAATATAGTCAAAGTTTTACAATTTTTCTCCAATTTAGAAGAAATAAATCTTGTTATATTAAAAACAAAAATATTTTTAAAATAGTTACATCGTTTTATTATAGAAAAATGTATTTTAAATATATTAGAAAAAAAAAAAACAAAAAATATAATAATTTCTTGATGGGAGGATATCAACTGGAATTAGTATCTGAGTCCTTTGATCATGGTATTCTTCTCGATCCTCAATTAAATTTCAAAAAATATATAACAATGATGATAAGTAAATCTAGTGGTGTTCTAGCATTTATAAAACGAAGGTCCAAAGAATTTAATGAGCCTTTAATTACTAAACGTTTAACTACATCCTTAGTAAGACCAATTTTAGAGTATGGTTCTATTATACCAATATGGTTTATCTTAAAAATAATATCTAATCCGTTCAAAAACAATTCCTTTTATTTTGTCTGGGAAACTCAACATGGAATCCAAATATCAATTTTTCTCCTTACACAACAAGGTTATCTATTATAAAATTACTTACTTTAGAAAGTAGAGGAAAGGTGCTGAATGTGTTTAAATATTTTCTTTTAATATTTGACCAAGACATAAAGCAATTTATACAGTTGAAAAAACTTTTGAAAATTAAATAAAATAAACAGGGCAATCAAAAATATGCAAAATCATATTTTTTTCTTGGGCTTCAAATGAACCAAACTTAATTTTAAGAATTTCGGCATCGATTTCTTAAAGCATATTTTTGCATATTTTGTTCATAACGGCATATTTTTATATATTTTGGGTAGCATATTTTGTCATATTTTCATAGAAAAACCCTCATTTTAGAGCATTTAAAATTGCATATTTTATACTTAAGAGCATAATTTTGCTTTTGCAACAGAGTTTTTTACATAAATTGCCATTTGTGAAAATTTCTTTTTACTGTCACATACGTTTTTCAAATCCGTATAATTTTCAACTTATAGATTGACAAAAATAAAGTTATTTTTAGCATTTAAAATTTAGACAGAAATAATTATATTTTAAGAACATATTTTTTTATTTTAAGGGCATATTTTCCGATGATTTTAAGAGCATTTTTTATGCGCATAAAACACTCTTTTATAACATATTTTTTGGTTGCCCTGATAATAAGTTTTTACAAAAAACCTAAGGCAGTAAATTTTGTAAAGTATACATGTACTTTAAGTAAGTAGTTAAATAATAAATCCCTAATACAGTTTAAACCACTATTAAACACTGCAATCTTTCTTATTCTGTTAAATGAATTTTTAAATGTCATAATGACCATGGACTGTCCAGACCAGGTTTCTATCTAAGCCAGAGTGGTAAAAATTTTTATTCTGATTGTAAAGGATGATTGCACCCAGAAATTTTATCATATAAATACGAGTATAATAATTTTCATAACATTAAGTTGCTTTCAAAAGTATCATAATATTCATATCATAATAAGTACTATCACAATAAAACATATTTAGAAAGAATTGTTTTACAATTCTAGAGAAAGGTAAAAAAAAGGAGTCAGCTACATACACAAATATATTAGGAAACACAATAGAGTGTGCTGGATAATTTAATAAATTATTGATTGGCATTACAAGTGATGCATTGATTCTTATTTACGCAACAATACAGATGAAAATAGGAAAATCTCAGTATAAAATTCTGCGGAATGTGTTATCAAATGTTGGGTCTAATTATAAGTAGACGAAATAAATATGTTTGGTTTTACATTTGAAAGAATAAAATAATAAATAAAAAGTTCTTCTTAATACCTGTAAAATTGCAGCAAATGCCATTAAACCGCGCAAACAATTTTTATCAAATTGTATGACCTCTAATAACCGATCAAATGCTTTTTGTGTTTCATTTAGCTTTAAATATAAAACGCCAATTTCTGTTAAAACATCAGTATTTTCTGGTGATAGACTGTAAATTGTAAAGAAAAAGAAATTAATTAATTCCATATTTTATATTTCCTCAAACAGTAGGAAAATGTTTTATTTTTATTTTTGTACTTAACATTTAACGTACTTACAGCAAACAATTCTCCAATACATCAATAGCCTTATTGTATTCTTTTTCTTTACGATGTATTTCAGCTAAACGTTGAAAACTTTCCAACTTCTTGCCAGTTTGTACGGCTTTTTGAAAATACATTTTAGCTTCCAATTCTTCCTGATGTGCAATTTCCACTTGATTGCGCGATGCTGCTGAACGTAACAATAACTCGCCAATAAAATGGAAAATTTCATGATCTAAACGTGTCGATAGCTCTTCAGCATCACGAAATATACTCAGAGATTGATTATAACGTCCCATCAAAAATCTATAGTTGAAAATTATGTACGTAGTAGGACAGGTATTTAATAAAGGTGTTTATGGCGAAAACAAAATTTTTGTTAGTTAAAGTCATATTTCATAGGTAAGATTATTTCATAGTATATTTATTAAAAGACGAATATATAGATAGATAGATAAATAAATAAATATACATTTAGATAGATAGATAGATAGATATATAGATAGGTAGATAGATAAATAAATAGTTAAATATATATATAAGCGAATATTTATTATAGCATTTGTTTTAGTAAAATATAGGGTTTCTAATACGCTCATGTTGTTATTATAAATTGGCAATTCAGTATTACTGAACCAAACTTATGAAATTTGGAACCATTTTTTTTTATTTCTTCTCGAAAAAATAAAAATCACAAAATAAGTATAGCATTTTACGAAAGGCGAGATCGATCAAAATGTTGCATTTCAATCCGTTCTCCGACATTTGGTTATTAATACTTTTCTTGTATAAAAATTCAAAAATAAATGTTATTTTCTCGGCTCCTGCTTGGAATATCAATGAATTTTTTATCATTTTCTGAATGTTGCTAAAAAGGATAAATTACAATTGTGTAAATTCGATAAGTCAAAAATCTTAATTTTAAAATAAAAGATCTTAATTTAAAATTTTCAAATAATTAGGTCTTAAAAATCAATATTTTTTATTAATTTTTACAATAAAAAAATGTTTACTAATTCAATGTTCTTTTTTTAGTTCTTTAAAAGATTAGACCTTAAGAAATTTTTTTGCAAAAAATTGTGACAATATTTAGCTTTGGTATTTTTTCACGCGAGAAAATACCATTTCCATTAAGTTTAATAAGTAATTCTATCAAGCATTTTTTTCTCGAAATTACAAATAGCCAATAGCCAATATTTTTTACTTTATTTATTTCCTTTTTATTCAGCTTATTTAAAACACCAAATTGTTTTAAATGCATTCCTGTTACGTTTCCATTAGATATGTATATATTTATATATATTTTTAAAGGAATTACTTTTTTTCCAAATCGGATTTACTACACTGAGGGAAAAAAATCGATTCGAAATTAACGACGGTTATGGTCACATTGACAATTTTCTGTATCCGCTTTTTGATACCGTTCGTTTACAAATTTTAAATAAACAAAATAGAAAACAAATAATTCGTTACTGAAGTGGTATCAACTTAATGTCAACTGGGATAAATTTTTGTTAATGGCGGGGCAAGTTCACTATTGACTGAATTGTATCATTTTCAACACGCATGTGGTCTATTTTCTCTGGGTGTAAAATATTGAAATATGTAGGTATATTTAGATGCAGCTACATTAGTGACATGTTGTGCTACTAATTCTATACACATATGGGGAATTCTCTTTTTACGTTTACCTTTAATAAACCGACCTTAAACCTCAAATATTTTTTAATGCTGATTTTTTTAATTATGTTAACAACACTTTGTGAAGTAAAACAACAAAAATTTAATACCTGAAATGGTTCCATGTGGTACCGGCAAGCACTCAAATTTAAAAAATCCAAAAAAGTGTTTGTAAATACCAAGTTTTTTTCTTTCTTTTGATTGCTGTGATCGCGGATTTTAACATGTAGGTCCAATTTCTCTAATGTAAACTACAAACGCTTGTAGAAATATGCCAACTTGTGTTCAATTAGTCTGTTGTTGACCAGTGTTAAATTATATTGTAGAGAATTGATGAAACCAAAATTTTCAAAATTTTCAAAATTTTCAAAAAATTTATTTTTTTGGAGTTTTTTATTTAGAAATTTTTGCCGTTTCGAGTGAATGACTCTAAGTGGTGCCATTCGCGTGATCAAAAAGGGTTTCCATTTGGAGTTAAGTTAGATGTGAAAAATACATTTACAAATTAAATGCAATTAAAAAAATTTATGCACACTTTGTTTTTTACTCGATATTCTAAAGGGAGGTTTAAACAGATATATGATTATAGAGCATCTTTAAATTTGTTTTTTATATAATTTTATGTAGGTTACATATGTACCTAACTACCATAACATAAACGGTCGATTCCTGTCCATTGATATACATTTAAAAAAATTATTGATTGTCAGATATTAAAAATATACCCAGCAAAAACTTTGCTTTCCTGATAAGGTAGCAGGTATAATTGGAAACAAAAATAAACTAC